>CM065808.1:59173062-61573062 GCA_033398695.1 Orobanche coerulescens | reverse complement strand
GCAGAGAAAAACTCCCGAACCTCGGCTTCCCTCACAGGACGAGGGCAGTACTGAGCCTCCATCATTAATTTAAACTCTGTCCAATCAGCATCGTGGTCTACAGGCCGGATGGCTTCCCACCATTCGGACGCTTCCCCTATCAGAAAGTATTGAGCGATAAAGGCTCTCCCGTCTTCTGGGCAGTTAATTCCGGCAAAGATTTTCTCCAGTTCCTTCAACCAATGGTCCCAGGTGGGAGTCTCAGAAATACCTTCGAATTTGGGTGGTTGCATCTTCGCCACCTCTTGCAGCCACCGGTCACCTCGATTTCCCATGTCTAGGATCCATTGCTGTCTCTCTCCCTGCTGTAGTTCCACCACCACTTGCATTCGGTCCACGACTTGGGCGAACTAAGTCATCTGGTTCACCACTTGACGAAGGATCTCTGGTACAGCAGGTTCCGGTTCGTTATTGATATATCTCCGTGGCTCGCCTGAGCTATGACTGGCCTGATTAGAAGGCGACGCTTCCCTTTCAGCATTCCTTCGTCCGCGTCCGCGACCGCAACCACGTCCACGTCCGCCTCTCAACATACTGTAAGCATAAATACTCAATATACAGGAAACAATATCATTCGAATGCTCAAGTACAAGGAAATATAACATGCAAAGGACGAGAAAGAGTTTAGGAACTTACAACCACCGCCCGCACGAAGATGTAGGCAGTACAGTGATGTTATTCGCAGACGGTTATCTCAAAAGACATAAATGACCCCTATTCTAACCCAACGGCCAAGATATCAATAATCTTAGCTCCGATACCATATTCCATAACACCCCAGATATATTCAGGAATATTACAGCACCGTAAATCCTTTATAGAAAGATTTACAAGGCTGAATAATTGAACAGACATTAACAGGTACAAATGAATGGAAGTAACGGAATTAAGATACAACAGTTCTGACCAAATACTGAAAATACAAATGTTTAACAGAAACTTATTAATACATCACCAAATTCAAATTCATTATAAACGACTACATACTCGAGTACTTATTGAAATAACCAACAAACAACAGTCAACTAAACCCGGCTGGAACATCACTCTGCACCCTCGTCGTCATGCAGCTCCAGTGGTTGTTTTCCCGCTCTCTTGGATCCTAAACATAAACAAAATGTTCACCCCCGAAGGGGTTAGCACAACGATTCTAGTACAAGTACCACAACATATTATTCATATCTCACGAAGAATAATAACGTAAACGACAAAAATACCAACAAGTCTTCTCCTACGAGAAACTCATAAATGACATACATAACTGATAATCACAACATGATATCACAACATACACATGGTAATTCCGACGATCCAGCGTTCACTGCCTAGAACCCACGATGAGCCCGTCAGACCAACCCGTGGTGGAAAAACCTGTCCGATGATCCAACGCACGCTAGCATAGATCCCCCGATGATCCCGTCGGACCAACACGAGGTGGACATACAATAACGACATACATGCATGACAATATGTATGACATCAATACATAAAACAAATAAGGTACTTGCCTCGATTCGAAGACAAGAACAATACGTCCACGAAAACGAACACTCGAAGGTCGCCCCCCTCAATCAATCACGTAACAAGCTCGAACCTTAACAAAAGAAATAATATAGAATTTATCTCACGTCGTACGAATTTCTAACAATTCGATTTACGGCCAAAAGCTCATAAAATGTAATCTGCCTGAACTGCTTAGCGCACGCTAAGTACTCTGTGTAGCATGCGTTAAGTCTGCTCGATAGCGCACGCAAACAACAAAGCCTAGCGTACGCTAACTATGCATGGTCAGTACTTCACTGATCAGCTGACTGACTCGTCTGATGGCCTAACGTACGTTACGTACCAAACATATCGTACGTTAACTCATGCTCGATAGCGCACGTTAATCTACCTAGCTTAGCGTGCGCTAACTGTGCATGGCAGTTTACTACAGGGCAGTAGACTGATCTCAACATGATCAAACCAATGAAATCTTCAGTGTTAATTCATGTTACCTCCATGCATATCATGTTTATACGGTTATGAATGATCCTACAGATAACAACAACTTCGGATTCAAGGATATGTATACTATTATAAAACCATATTCCATTTCGATTACCATTCTTCATGCGATAATTCAGAAAGCTTATCGGTTGATATCAACACCTTTATCTCAATCAAAAACTATCATTCTGTAGTTTGATTAACATTCCATCTTTACAAGATAAATCCTTCCATGATCAATCCTTTAGATTCGTCTAACAATAATGATGTTAAAGTCAAGTCCAAGATTGCTATGAATACACCTACTAGATTTGGATTATCAATGATAGAAGCTTCCTCTACTTATTCATTGTAATAAGATTCGAATCATGATGTTCATAATCAAGGTACTTAAGGCATAATCATCTCAATATTCCAAACATGAAGTGGTTTGGATAATTCACCCAAGAACTCAATATTTTGCTAGCATGGTCATCTCATCCTCCATAACACGAATCTAGAGTTGGTGATAGAATCAACATACCTTAATATGACGAAATCACTGAACTCCAAAGGTAGAATCTGACTCCGGTTGGTTATATGCCACTCCAAGGTGCTACTTCTCTTCAATGATCAATCACAAGAAGTATTCAATGTCTAATGATCAAGTGGATGTGTTATAAGTGTGTCTAAGGAAGATGATATGCTCTCTGGTTTCTCAAAAAACGAAAGGTGAACGAAGGAAATCAGAATAAAATGGAGTGCTGGCCCATATATAAACTTTCTGTACAAAGCAGATTAGCGCACGCTACTTACACATCCTTAGCGCGCGCTAATAAGAGTTGACTCCAAAATTGTCCCGGTTCGTCCGCGGGAATCTTATCCGGTCCTACGTCCGGCTGGCGCATGTGCTAGCCGCCCAGCTCAATAATTGAGTGCCTAGCGCACGCAACTCCTACATACATAGCGTGCGCTAGTAGTAGCCGATAGCGCCCGTTAAGCTACATTCTTAGCGTGCGCTATCACGAGTTTGCATGAGAAATTTTGCATGTTGATATATTTATGTACAAAGTTACCAACGAAAGAAATATCATACTCCAATAATCAAGATCACAAATCCGAATAATACAGGGTTCGAATACAGATGAAATACATCATAATAAATACGGATATTACAGTTATGATATATATTAGTAACATGATCAAAAGATGAAATAATATATATGATATGATAAGATACCATATCATCACCTTTGGAAGCATGTTAAGGGGAATATGCTAAATAAAATAATAAACACCACCACACCAAGACAATTTAGAAGAGGAGGGGTGGCCACGTGAAAGGTGGGAGGAAACGGGCTCGTGGACTGGACGTTCGTCAAACGACTCCGTTAAATACGCTTCATTTTATCTCCAATGTATTTATACCAATTAATTAATCCAATTAATTAATTATATCAATACAAATATATTTCTCTAAGAAATATTATTTATGAATTAAATTAATTACCTAGTAACTTAATTTCAATTCATAAGACTGCTATTTGATTTATCCAATAAATCATAATTAGATATCCAATATATAATATTATTTAGAGAGATAATAAATTCACATTAATCCGTCAATGATCCTGATGCGCGACTCTGTGGGTCCATCTCAGCCGGCATTGGGAGGAACCAATGAGTGCGGGCAGCACTTAGACAGCCTAGCGGGCTGCACTGTAAACCCCGACTGAGAACGAATGAAGGGATCATTCCAGAATCATTATGTCGTGAATACCATATACGTACAGACCCTTCATCAGATATCTCGGTCAAGTCTCTGGGTCACGATAAAGTCAAAACCTACTATTGAGACACTATACATGTGTTAATGCAAATCAAGACCGACTGATTACTAATGTATCTAATACGACTATATCAGAATGCTTTGGCAAAAGACTTATGATCTTATTTGCCATTAACCGTATAAGACACTCGCCTACTCACTAACAGGAGATAGAATCCTTTCTTGGCGTACAGTAAAGACTGCTACATGCCCATATAGTCCGCACTTCAAGGTTGACCAAGCGGTTAAGCAAATGAGTCTAACTACTCTAATGACAAACTAAACGTCTGTAACACCCCAAAAGGCAACCATTACAGTGTCGTGGACCCCACACTGAGACCCAGCAGGCGATACCCAAAATACAGATTAAATACGCAATACTTGTGATACCGAACCACAATACATAGTGCTTACTCCGATTAGGAGTTTACGGTAGTATGGCCAACGGCCTTATTATACACAGGATCCAAAATACAAGTATAAACCATATGGAGATGGAATATACCTTGAATAATAATACATTCGGTCAAAAATTTAAATAAAACGGAAAGATAATATTACACAGTTTGAACATAACCGGACAACAAAAGACTTGGGCCCCCCGAACTAGTCTCCTTCGAACCCTTCGCTGTCACATGATCTTCCTGTGCCTTGCCTTTGCCTCGACCTAAAATACAACACAAGTATTTTGCCCAACACAGGGTCAGATATACATGATAAATGATTTCGCAAGATATTATGCAATTCACATATATTAGATTTCAAGGAAAACATCCCGACTAACGAACATACCCCTCGGGCGTATGAACGGTTAGTCACAAAACGTCGAACACATCCAAATATATATATGGACTATGAACGACCAAAATAGTATGGCTCAAGATGGACATCACAGTACGCCCGATCCAGAAATGTGTCAGTGCATATGTCCACCCCGTATATGGAATCCAGGATATACGTGGGACAATATACCTAATTAGCCTCACTAACTACGTCTCGTGTGAACAGTCCAATGCGGAAACATCCACGCATGACTATATATGTGCTTGGCTAACAATCCTACACAATAACTAATCGGAATGCAGATATGATTCCAGATATGTCACGATACAACATGACAACGAATTCAATAAATCACATATCCAATTAAGGATCAAGAAACTCACTGAAATGATAATAAGGATCAATGATATCAACGGTTCAAAGTGACGAATTTGGGAATGAAATCCCACGATGAAAAACGGAACATCATCAAGAATAATATCAAGTCACGGATCATAAATTTATAAGTGTTTCATATATACGAAACGCATAACCATCACAACAATCCAAACGTCATTATAACCAAGCAAGATAACTTGCCTCAATACGGAGACGAGAATAATCCTTCCTTGTCGGATGAACGAATGGTCCTCGACTTAATATTGGTTACTCGAACAATCAACCTTGTAAGGGATACAATCCATTCAATAACACATTGTCATAACTATCGATATCTAGTTCAACGAATCAACATCCTAAATTCAATTCGCTTGGTTCAACTATCTTTGTATCATAATTCCATTTCAAGGATTCGTACTAGCTTCAATTTATTCTCATTATCGGTTATCATTCAAGGTGTCCTCGATTATTCATATGGTTCAAACGGATGAGAATTTATCAAGAAGAATCATCAAGGAGAACTTTGCTAAAATTGATATGCTGGTTGAATTTCTTAAAACAACATCAATGTTTTGAAAGAAATAATCCAAACAACTACGTTCCATAAAACATTGATCAAAATGAAGGTTACTCAGCGATTATCATCGTTCGAACGAATCATGAATTTTTAAAATTATTACTATGTTCATCGGTTATGAGTTCACCTAGTTAGGTTAACGATATAGTCGAGTTATTCATCACAAGATCATCACGAAATCATCATCAAGGTGAATTAAACATCTATGAACTATAACCTTATGTTGATATGATTCAAGGTTCAACCAAATCCTAACTTCATCTAGTTCAAAATCTTCCTAAGCATGATAGTTTGATTCAATATAATGATAACGATTCTACAAACCAATCTATCTAAAATGAAACTAAGGATTATTATTGTCCTAGTGATATTAATAGTCCAACAAGAAGAGTGTGTTTCTACTAAATATGATTACTACCATTTAAACGTCAAGAACACATCATGCCAAACCCTTAATCACGATATTCATCATTAAGGTGTTAAAAGCTTAACTACAAACATGTTTTACTTGATTAATGCAATCATTAGGTGAAGTATACTTTATCACTAACATTATAACTACGAAATTATAGAGTGAAATCGTATAACATACCTTCAGAAATGAAGAACAATACACCAAAACCACAAGAATACACTCTAAGCTTCAAGAATGACTCTAAACTTCCAATCAACAAGCTCCAAATCAAGATGCAAAGCTCAAACACAAGTTGGAAGAAGGTAGAATTGGTCTAGGGAGGCAGGGGGATTATTATAGGGGAGAAAAATCGAGTTTGGACGTGAAAAATGAAAGACACAAGTTGTCTTTTTATAACAGCACAGTTCGTTACATACGTTATCACATGTAGATAACGTACGTTAGTCACTTTACGTACGCTACACAAAAAGTGTTACGTGCGTAATCTACTACCACAGGTTACTAAACTAAAATACGAACATCATTATGTACGTTATGCCTTGAAGTATTACGTACGTAATGTAGGTCAACCAAGCTACCTAAAAAAGGTCAGATATTCGAATCACGCCTGACCCCACACACCGAAAGTTGAGATAGGATAAGACTACAAGCCTTACGTACGTAAACAGCACTTATTTACGTACGTAAAACCAACAAGATAGCGTACGTTATGCTAAAGGGTTAGCATACGTTAAACCCTGAATTACTAGACCAAAAAATGCACTTATCTATATAACGTTGAGAAATCAATAATATGCGAATGGTAGTTATATTCAAGTCTATTATGATATATTCCAACATCAATAAACATTAAACAAATGCAACAAGACTACAATAGTATCGAATTATCCGAATAATACAACAGTAGGTAAGAATTTCCATAGGATATTACATACTCCCCCCTTAAAAGGAGTTTCGTCCCCGAAACTAAGGGGTAAACAATTCAGGATACCTCTCTAGCATGCTGCTCTCCGTCTCCCACGTGGCCTCCTCGACTCCGTGTCATGACCACTGAACCTTTAGTAGGGGAATCGTCTTGTTCCGCAACTGTTTGATTCTCCTCTCAAGTATCCGTACGGGGCGCTCTTCGTACGAATGATCCTCCGTTATATCAATCTCATCGAACTGAAGTATATGACTCGGATCAGCAACATATTTCCTTAACTGAGAGACATGGAACACGTTATGAATCCAGCTCAGATCCGGTGGCAATGCCAGACGATAGGCTAGATTGCCTACGCGTTCCAAAACCTAAAATGACCCAATATACCTCAGACTCAGCTTGCCCCTCCTCCCAAAACGAAAAACACCTCGAGTAGGAGATACCTTGATTAGCACATGGTCTCCAACCTCTAACTCAAGTGGTCTTCGACGGCTGTCTGCGTAAGACTTCTGTCGGCTTTGAGCCGTTAACAAACGACTCCTAATCAGAGCGATCTTCTCACGGGCTGCTAGCAACATATCGGGTTCCATACCCAAGAATTCAGATGGATCATCCCAACACAAAGGAGATCTAAAACGACGACCATACAATGTTTCATAAAGTGCCATCTGAATCGAATCGCGCCAGCTATTATTATAAGTGAATTCCACCAAAGGTAGTTAGGCTTCCCAATCATCCTTCCAATCAAGAGCGCATGCCCTAAACATATCCTCTAGAGTTTGGATAGTCCTTTTGGACTGGCCATCAGTCTGTGGGTGAAATGCCGTACTGAAGTTCAATTGCGTACCCATCGCATGATGAACTGCTTTCCAAAAATGTGACACGAATCGCCCGTCACGATCTGATACAATACTCTTGGGGGTACCATGTAACCTTACAATCTCTTTGATAAATAGCTGGGCCAATATCTCGGGTCCCCATGTGTCTTTTATCTCGAAAAAGTGGGCTGATTTGGTCAGACAGTCCACAATCACCCAAATCGTATTCATCCCTCGACGACTTGTTGGTAACCTAGTGATAAAATCCATCGATATGTCCTCCCATTTCCATTCAGGAATTGGGAGCGGTTTCAGCATTCATGTGGGTCGCTGATGCTCAATCTTAACCTGTTGACAGGTTAAACACCTCGAAACGAACTCTGCAACTTCACGTTTCATACTCCCCCACCAATAATATTCCTTCAAATCCTTATACATTTTGCTAGACCCTGGGTGAATGGAGTATGGGGTAGCATGAGATTCTCTTAGTATAGATTTCCTCAATTCATCGCCTGCGGGTACACAAACTCGATTCCTGAAGTGTATCAATCCATCCTCATAGATCACAAATCCAGGGGCTTTCCCTTGAGTTACTTCATCCCGAACTCGAGATAAGAATGGGTCCGTAACCTACTTCAATCTAATTATATCCTCAAGGGACGATGAAATCTCAAGTGTGCAGAGTTGTCCCTGAATGTGCTGTAACCAGACTTCAATTTTCGGCCTTACCAACTCTAACTGCAATTCTCTCTGAACTGTCAAGCGGGCAAGCATCTGCTCCTGTACTGTTTTATGACTCAAAGTGTCGGCAACTACATTTGCTTTGCCCGGATGATAAAGGATCTCGATATCATAATCTTTGATGAGTTCTAGCCACCTTCTCTGCCTCATGTTTAATTCCTTCTGAGTAAAAATGTACTTCAGGCTCTTGTGATCGGTAAAAATCTGTCAGGTAACTTTATACATATAGTGACGCCAGATTTTTAAAGCAAACCCCACGACTGCAAGTTCCAAATCATGGGTGGGGTAGTTGACCTCGTAAGGTCGTAGCTGTCTTGATGCATAGGAGATCACCTTCCCGTTCTACATTAGTACACATCCAAGTCCCTGTTTAGACGCGTCACTATACACCACGAATGTAATAATCATACCTTTTATCGCTTATAGTTATGAATTCATGAACTTTGTAGTTTGGTTCGTAATTTTTTCGAATATTGGTATCATGTGTTTGATTCGAGATTGAGCCTGTATGTTGTGTTCCTTGTTAGTATTCCGTTAATATCCGTTATCGTTGTGTCGAACCGTTTGTATCGCTTCTGCAACCCAGGATTAGCGTGCGCTAATTTATATGGGTAGCGTGCGCAACGGAAGTTGTAGGCTAGCGCGCGCTACTACAAGAAGTTACACACGCTAACCGGCAGCATGGGGCAGTCCAGAGAGCACTGGACTAGGACTAAAAATCGAGCTAGCGCACGCTAAGGCATCATAGTAGCGCACGCTAGGGGAACAGGTAGCGCATGCCACTGTTGGGTGATAACGCGCGCTAAGTGACCCGGACAGTAAGGACAGTGAGGTCTGGACTTTGGCCAGACCAACACGTAATGTGCGCTAAGACAGTCGTTGCGTGCGCTAACTCGTCAGTCGTAGCCCATGCTATTCGGTCGTAACGCACGCTACCGGTGTGGACAGAAGGGTTTCTGAATAGGGCAGAAGGTTCTGGACTTAGACTGTGCACCAGATAGCGCACACTAAGGCGGGAGCTGCGCGTGCTAACTCGGCGGTACAGCGCACGCTAACTCGATTGAGTAGCGCACGCTGTCGGATGTGGTGCACACCAGCTCGGCTGGGCAGAAAGGTCTGGGCTGCAAACCTAGGCTGATAGCGCACGCTATTCGGTAAGCGTTAGCACGCGCTAGGGTGCACTTATATAAATACGTGTGTTGCGGTCAACACTTGTTATTTTTCACCTTCTTTCCTCTTCTTCGAGCTTCTAGACGACTCCAGGGCAGTGTAGGCGAGGGTTTCGGCAGAGCACAGTTGAAACTCAAATCTTTTCAACTTCAAGTAAAGATCTATCAATCCTACATCTTCTTCACCAAGGAATTGAGGTAATCCTTCCGTAGAACCCTAACTTTGGGAGGGGTTTTGGGGATCTCGTTTCTCCAACCGTTTTGGCTCCCAATTTATGATGGATTATAGTTGAAAATAGTTGCATAAGCATGATTTCATGAATTCCTCAAGGTTTTGTGGATTGATTCCAAATCTTCTTTTGTAAATCGAGCAAAACCCGTTATGCACTTGTAGTGCTCGATTAAATGGTCCTAAGGGTAGAACTTAGGATGGATTTTAGTGTTTTCCAACAAAATTGTAAATAATTGAGCCTCAATGTTTGATAGGAGCGGGATTTGGAAGATAGTTCGGACGTAGCCTTGTTCGTTATTGTTCCTTTGAGAGTAAAAAAGTCCAGGCAAGTATTTTATTGCATTAGTTTATGGCATGCGTTTTTGTGATGGTTTAAGAATGATGAGAGATGAAAGGTTATTCTCGGGTACTCTCACTCGGGGATTGACTCGACGGGGTCACACGAGGACCTGGTGATTAGCGGCTGGACCGGGTCACGAGAGATACTTTGAGTGGACATCCTCACCTGGGGATTGCTCGACGGGGCACACAGGGACTTGGTGGCTTGAGGGCCGGACCGGGTCGCGAGGATTGTCGGAGTGTTTTTACTGGTGATTGAGATTGATATTCCGGAATATCGCGAATTGAACTGTTTTGGATTTTGAAACGATTTGGAAATGCCTATGGATTAAAATAATTGTAATGCTGTACTTGCACTAGCGGTTGTGGCTAACCCTATTGTTGGGGTGGAATGTTTTGTACATTTCAGGTATTCTCGAGGGACAGGAGCCCCCATGTGGCGCACACGGAGTTGACAAGCACACTGGATGTTAGAGAGCTCGTATCAGTCGTTGTATTTGTGATGTTTGAGTCAGTTTTATATACTATATTGTGGTTGGTTTTGAGTTGTACTTTGTCATATAATGTTTGCGTTCAGTGATTGATGTTGAAATATACTATTTTGGCTGCGGCCGAGGCCTAACTCGTGTTTTGTATCCTTTGATGGACTTTTATGTCGTGGTTATTATGTATTGGATTGTGATTTAATCTTGTGTGTCGTCAGCCTGGCGGGACCTCTGTGTGTCCTGCGGCGTGTAATAACCCAAAGTGAAATTGGGGTGTTACATTTATGGTATCGGAGCCTAGGTTTCGGAAATACCTAGGCCTTTGGTCATTTGGTTGTCAAGTCGTAAGAGTCGTATAAACTGATCGAGCTCAACACCGTGTGTTGCTGTCGAGCCGTGTGACCCATGGTGGTAAGACTTCTTAACTCTCTTTGTGCCTTGTCGCTTTCATAGTAGGGTAGATTTAAATTCCTTGGATTGTGAACTGTTCTTATAATTTTAATCCTTCTATATCTCAGTATGTTGAGAGGCCATGGTGGACGTGGCGGACGTGGACGCGGCAGAGGTCGTGGTCGTGGTACCGCTAACGAATCTGGCACACATTCTAATGATGCATCTGATTCGGCATCCCATACGGAGCCGAACACCGCTTATCTGAACCCGAGCGGTCAGCCAGATCCTACTGTAAGTCAAGAACCGTCAGCTGAAACTAATGTGAATGCCGGCATAGCTGCTATACTCCAGCAGGTAGCAGCACAATTAGTCAAGCTGAATGAATTCGGGCATCATGATCAACCAACAGATGAGAGCAAATGGCTTCAGGGAGTGATGAAAATGCAACCTCTTCGTTTTACTGGTGCGTTTGATACGTTGGGCTGGGAAGGATGGTTGTTTCAGTTTGGCAGGATTTTTGACGCCGTTGCGTGCCCCGAAGAGAGACGGGTCCCTATTGCACAGTATTTCCTTGACAAGGAGGCAGCGGATTGGTGGGAAGCTGCGAAACCTACGGATCGTGT
This sequence comes from Orobanche coerulescens, assembly GCA_033398695.1. NCBI lineage: Eukaryota > Viridiplantae > Streptophyta > Magnoliopsida > Lamiales > Orobanchaceae > Orobanche > Orobanche coerulescens. The sequence goes on along the minus strand of CM065808.1, from coordinate 61,561,352 downwards.
GGCCACTTGGGCCGAGTTTAAAGTTGCGATAGAGGAAGAGTATTGTCCTTGGCCTATTAAATAAAAATGAATTGCATATTTCTTTACGGCAACATCTCAAGATGTACCTGTCACCGAGGCCATTATTACGTATAATCAGCAACTGAATCATGTTCGTGAACAAGTAAGGACCGAAGCGGATAAAATCCGTTACTTTGATTTGAGAATGAAGCCCAGGATTCGTGAGGCTATGGCGGGTTTCAGATGCGTTACGTTGAAGGAATATCAGGATCGTGCTTTGGCTATCGAGATGGTCATTTCTGCATCAAGGTCGGGTACCGAGATGAAGAAGCCGAAGACGACCGGTGGCTTTTCAGGGAGTAAGAGTGGTGGATTTCACAAATCTCAAGCTTCTCACTCCGCTATCGGGAAACCTGTTCAGCAAGCCAATAGTGCTCCGAGTTTACGACCGGGCCAGTCTTCTACCTTTGGTAGAGGACAATGTTTTAATTGTAATCAAACAGGCCATCAATGTCGAGAGTGTCCACTTCCTCCCGTTATTTGTTTCACATGCGGTCAAGCCGGTCATCGGGCGGCTCATTGCGAGGCTTCCACCAGAATTGTTAAACAGCAGAGTTCGGCACCAACTCCGAGTGTGAACCCGGGGACTACATCTAATCAGCCGCAACAGACTTTGGGACGTGGAAGAGGTCGAGGCCGGTTGGATCGTCAAGATGCATCGAGTGTGGGTTCGGTACAACCAAGAGTGTACCAGATGAGGCGTGCGGACGACACAGAGGGTCCGGTAGCTGCAGGTATCACGCAAATACTTTCTCAACCTGTATCGGTATTATTTGATTCGGGAGCTACCCATTTGTTCATTGCTCTTGATTGTGTGAAACGTTTGGGTCTTGGGTGTTTGATTGAGTGCGAACCATTCGTAGTAAGTACTCCTAGTGGAGAGCGTTTGATTGGGAACCAAGAGATTAAAAATTGTCTCGTGCATATTGGAAGTCGAGACTGGCCTTGAGAGCTCATTGTGGTAGATCTGAAAGGAGAGGACGTAATTCTAGGAGATGATTGGTTAAATCGTCATGCTGCTATCATGAACTACCGAACGCGAACTATTTCTATAATAGCGGAAGATGGTGTCGAGCACACTTTCTTGGGTCGTAAATCGGGTAGTTCATGTGGGGTGATCTCTGCCGTTAAGGCGATAAAATTGTTGAAACAAGACTGTATTGGTTATTGGTGTTACGCCATGAGTACAAATGATGATGAAGCCGATTTATTGTCAATTCCAGTTGTGAATGAATACCCAGATGTATTTCCGGATGATCTACCGGGATTACCTCCGTCTAGAGAGGTAGAGTTTCCTATTGATCTTGTGCCAAGCGCAGCACCTATTTCCCGAGCGCTGTATCGTATGGTGCCCTCCGAGATGTTAGAACTGAAGAAACAATTGGGCGAGCTTCTGGATAAAGGGTACATCTGACCTAGTGCATCACCTTGGGGTGCGCTGGTCTTCTTCGTTAAGAAGAAGGACGGATCGTTCCGTCTATGCATTGATTATCGGGAATTGAATAAGTTAACCATTAAGAACAAATATCCTTTACCCCGGATAGATGATTTGTTCGACCAACTTCAGGGTGCCACAGTTTTCTCTAAAATTGACTTGCGATCGGGATATTACCAGCTAAGGATTCGGGATTCTGACATTCCGAAGACTGCCTTCCGTACTTGGTACGGCCATTACGAATTTGTGGTTATGCCATTTGGCCTAACCAACGCTCCTGCCGTGTTTATGCAATTGATGAACAAAGTTTTCATTGACTATCTTGATAAATTTGTGATCGTTTTCATTGATGATATTCTTGTCTACTCCCGGAATGAGGAAGACCATGCTGAACATCTCCGAATGGTGTTGAACACTTTGAGAATGGAGAAACTTTACGCTAAATTCTCAAAGTGCGAATTCTGGCTTAAAGAGGTGACATTTCTTGGTCATGTCATTTCGGTTGATGGAGTTCGGGTGGATCCCCAAAGATAGCGGCCATTGTTGAGTGGGAACCCCCTAGGAATGTGAAGGAGACCAGAAGCTTTCTAGGGCTTGCCGGATATTATCGCAGATTCATCGAAGGATTTTCAAAAATCGCTCGACCACTTACTCAATTGCTCTAGAAATCTCAGAAATTCGAGTGGACAGACGAGAGGCAAAATAGTTTTGATGAACTTAAACGACGATTAACCTCGGCGCCCGTGTTATAGTTACCTCAGGGCACCGATGATTTCAAAGTGTACAGTGATGCTTCCGGACTTGGATTGGGTTGTGTTTTGATGCAGAGAGGTAGAGTAATTTCATATGCGTCCCGACAACTGAAACCATATGAAATGAGTTACCCTACCCATGATTTAGAGTTATCGGCGGTTGTATTCGCGCTAAAAATTTGGAGGCATTATCTTTATGGTTCTCCGTGTAAAATCTACACGGATCACAAAAGTCTAAAATATATATTTAGCCAAAAGGAGCTAAATATGAGACAACGTTGAAGGTTGGAGCTGATTAAGGATTACGATCTTGAAATATTATATCATCCAGGAAAAGCTAATGTGGTGGCGGACGCATTAAGTCGGAAACCCGTAGCCCTCCAAATGCTGAGTATGCTTACATCTCAACACGAGATCCGTCGAGACATAATTAGGCAAGATATAGAGATTTGGCTTCAGAAAGTTCAAGGCCAATTATGTACTTTAGAGATCGCGTCGTCTTTGATCAACGAAGTCAAGTCGAAGCAATTTAAGGATCCGTTAGTAGTCCAGCTAAGAAAGGATGTGATGGGAGGAAAAGCTCCCGAATTTATGATTCAGGAAGATAGTGTTTTAAGGTTTAGAGGTAGACTTTGTATACCTGCAGACGTCGAGCTTAAGCAGACCATATTGAGGGAAGCGCATACTACACCATATTCTCTTCACCACGGTACAAGTAAAATGTATAAGGACGTGAAGAATAACTATTGGTGGAGCAATATGAAAAATGATGTTGAAGAGTTCGTGTTGAAATGCTTGACGTGTCAACAAGTCAAGATTGAACATCAACGGGCAGCGGGGTTGCTTAAATCGCTACCAATCCCATAATGGAAATGGGAGGATATAACGATGGATTTTGTCACTAATATGCCGAGTACGCGAACAGGGATGAACATGATTTGGGTTATAGTCGATCGACTAACCAAGTCAGCTCACTTTCTGGGAATTAAGGATAATTGGTGGCCCGAGAAACTAGCTCGTGTATTCATCGCGGAAATTGTAAGATTACATGGGACTCCTAAGAGCATTACTTCCAATCGAGACGGTAGATTTGTGTCGCACTTTTGGCAATCCGTTCACCGAGCTTTAGGGAGGGAACTGAGGCTCAGTACATCGTACCATCCTCAGACTGATGGGCAGTCTGAACGGACAATTCAGACCCTCGAGGACATGCTGCGAGCATGTGCCCTAAATTGGAAGTATGACTGGGAATCGCACTTGCCACTAATCGAATTTTCCTACAATAATAGTTGGCATGCGTCAATTAAGATGGCACCGTTTGAGGCTCTATATGGACGGAAATGTAAGTCACCATTATGTTGGGATGATTCCTCTGAATTGATTGGGACGGAGCCGGATATGTTAGTGGAGACCCGAGAAAAGATTTCCTTGATTCGAGAGAGGCTTTTGGCCGCCTAAAGCTGACAGAAGTCATATGCCGATAATCGACGTCGACCGCTAGAGTTTGAAGTCGGCGATCATGTGTTGATAAAAGTATCGCCAACCCGGGGAGTTTATCGCTTTGGGAAGAAGGGTAAACTCAGTCCGAGATATGTTGGGCCATTTGAGATTATAGAACGAATTAGCGAACTTGCTTACCGCGTGGGCCTTCCGTCTTCACTGGGTCATGTGCATAATGTATTTCATGTTTTGCAGTTGAGGAAATACGTACCAGAACCTAAGCATACAGAAGTTGTAGGCTAGCGCGCGCTACTACAAGAAGTTACGCACGCTAACCGGCAGCATGGGGCAGTCCAGAGAGCACTGGACTGGGACTAGAAATCGAGCTAGCGCACGCTAAGGCATCATAGTAGCGCACGCTAGGGGAACAAGTAGCGCACACCACTGTTGGGTGATAACGTGCGCTAAGTGACCCGGACAGTAAGGACAGTGAGGTCTAGACTTTGGCCAGACCAACAGGTAACATGCGCTAAGACGGTCGTTGCGTGCGCTAACTCGTCGGTCGTAGCGCACGCTATTCGGTCGTAACGCACACTACCGGTGTGGACAGAAGGGTTTCTGAACAGGGCAGAAGGTTCTGGACTTAGACCGTGCACCAGATAGCGCATGCTAAGGCGGGAGCTGCGCGCGCTAACTCGGCAGTACAGCGTATGCTAACTTGATTGAGTAGCGCACGCTGTCGGATGTGGTGCACACCAGCTCGGCTGCGCAGAAGGGTCTGGGCTGCAAACCTAGGCCGATAGTGCACGCTATTCGGTAAGCGTTAGCGTGCGCTAGGGCGCACTTATATAAATACGTGTGTTGCGGTCAACACTTGTCATTTTTCACCTTCTTTCCTCTTCTTCGAGCTTCTAGACGACTCCAGGGCGGTGTAGGCGAGGGTTTCGGCGGAGCACGGTTGAAACTCAAATCTTTTGAACTTCAAGTAAAGATCTATCAATCCTACATCATCTTCACCAAGGAATTGAGGTAATCCTTCCGTAGAACCCTAACTTTGGGAAATTTGGGGGTTTTGGGGATCTCGTTTGTCCAACCGTTTTGGCTCCCAATTTATGATGGATTATAGTTGAAAATAGTTGCATAAGCATGATTTCATGAATTCCTCAAGGTTTTGTGGATTGATTCCAAATCTTCTTTTGTAAATCGAGCAAAACCCGTTATGCCCTTGTAGTGCTCGATTAAATGGTCCTAAGGATAGAACTTAGGATGGATTTTAGTGTTTTCCAACAAAATTGTAAATGATTGAGCCTCAATGTTTGATAGGAGCAGGATTTGGAAGATAGTTCAGACGTAGCCTTGTTCGTTATTGTTCCTTCGAGAGTAAGAAATTCCAGGCAAGTACTTTATTGCATTAGTTTATGGCATGCATTTCTGTGATGGTTTAAGAATGATGAGAGATGAAAGGTTACTCTCGGGTACTCTCACTCGGGGATTGACTCGACGGGGTCACATGGGGACCTGGTGGCTTAGCGGCTGGACCGGGTCACAAGAGATACTTTAAGTGGACATCCTCACATGGGGATTGCTCGACGGGGCACACAGGGACTTGGTGGCTTGAGGGCCGGACCGGGTCGCGAGGATTGTCTGAGTGTTTTTACTGGTGATTGATATTGATATTCCGGAATATCGCGAATTGAACTGTTTTGGATTTTGAAACGATTTGGAAATGCCTGTGGATTTAAATAATTGTAATACTGTACTTGCACTAGCGGTTGTGGCTAACCCCATTGTTGGGGTGGAATGTTTTGTACATTTCAGGTATTCTCGAGGGACAGGAGCCCCCATGTGGCGCACACGGACTTGACAAGCACACTGGATGTTAGAGAGCTCGTATCAGTCGTTGTATTTGTGATGTTTGAGTCAGTTTTATATACTGTATTGTGGTTGGTTTTGAGTTGTACTTTGTCGTGTAATGTTTGCGTTCAGTGATTGATGTTGAAATATACTATTTTGGCCGCGGACGAGGCCTAACTCGTGTTTTGTATCCTTTGTTGGACTTTTATGTCGTGGTTATTATGTATTGGATTGTGATTTAATCCTGTGTGTCGTCAGCCTGGCGGGACCTCTGTGTGTCCTGCGGCGTGTAATAACCCAAAGTGAAATTAGGGTGTTACAACGAATCCTTCCGTTCCTTTCGGTAGAACCAAAATAGGTGCCGAAATCAACCGACTCTTGAGTTCATCAAAACTCCACTGACATGCTTCTGACCATAAATACTTCTTATACTTCCTTAATAGGTTAGTCATTGGTTGCACAATCTTGGAAAAACCCTCCACGAACCATCGGTTATAACCTGCTAGCCCCAAGAAACTACGAACTACATTCACGTTCTTCGGAGGTAGCCAGTCTCGGATAGATTCTGTCTTCTGTGGGTCTACTCGCACCCCATCAGCTGATGTCACATGTCCGTGAAAGATAAATTCACGCATCCAGAACTAACATTTAGAAAATTTCCCATAAAGTTGTTCCCGCCTCAAAGCATCGAGAACCTGATGGAGATGACGCTCATGCTCTTCATGGTCACGAGAGTAAATCAGAATGTCGTCAATAAAAACGACTACAAAGTGATCCAGATAATTAATAAAGACCCGATTCATCAACTCCATGAATACTGCCGGTGCATTAGTCAGTCCAAAAGGCATCACTACGAACTCATAATGCCCATAGCGAGTACGAAAGGCAGTCTTCGAAATGTCAGACTCACGAATCCTCAGCTGATGGTAACCGGACCTCAAATCGATCTTAGAAAACACAGCAGCCCCCTGAAGCTTATCCAATAAATCATCAATACGCGGCAATGGATATTTGTTCTTAATGGTTACCCTGTTCAGCTCACGATAATTAATACAAAGACGCAGAGATACATCTTTCTTCCGTACAAATAGCACTAGTGCTCCCCAAGGGGACACATTAGGTCGAATATAGCCCTTCTCCATCAAATCCTCAAACTGGCTCTTCAACTCCTGAATCTCAGTCGGAGCCATATGATACAGCGCTTTCGAAAGTGGGGATGTACCTGGCTCTAACTCAATAGTAAATTCTACATCACAATGTGGAGGTAAGCCTGGCAACTCATCTGGAAATACGTCCGGGTAGTCTCAGACTACTGGAATATCGGCCAATTCGACTGGTCGATCCGCTATTTTGGTCATGAAACACTAATACCCAAGCAGTTTCACTACTTTCATAGCGCTGATAACTCTCCCAGAACGGCTAGGATTGTCACCCTGAAAAGTACACTCAACACCATCGTCAGATGTGATGGTCACTGTTCGCTTGCGGACATTAAGTATGGCATCATGACGATCCATCCAATTGATACCCAAGATCACATCATCTTTAGGTAAATCGACCACAATTAAATTCGACAACCACTCATGGTCGTTCATGCGAATCGGACAGTTATGCACTTCACGATTCCCAACAATTCTTCTACCATCGGGTAGACCAATTATATAAGGTTCGCAATTGGTAACGTGATCTAATTGCAAATGACTCAAACAAGAAGCAGATAAAAAGGAGTGTGAAGCACCAGTATCAAAGAGAACACAGACAGGCTGAGATTGGATCTCGAGAGTAGCTGCAATCATGCTAGATTTGGGATCGTCGGCCTTCTTCATCTCGTAGACTCTGGGTTTTGCAGCCCCGGTACCAGATGTACCAGCTTGATTTCCACGGCCCATCCCTCTGTTTGCCCCCGTAGTCTGATAAGAAGCGGACGAAGGTACACGGTCCTGGACGGAAGACTGAACTGGAGCATGAGGTGCTGCTGGAGTACGTCCTGGTCCACTCCTACAATAACGAGCACGATGTCCATTCTTCCCACAAGTATGGCATGCGACGGCCGGCCTCGGGCATTTAGAATTGATGTGCCCCTGGTCTCCACAGTTATAGCACACAACCGATAGGCTGACTGCTCGAGGTTGCGATCCGGTTGGCTTCGACGCTGTGGGTGGCCATTGAGAAGGATTTGGCACTGGTTGGGGCCTCTCGAATGTTTACTGGTTGCTGTCAGTCTGGTTCTGGTTCTGGTTCCTGAATTTCTTGTTGTTGGACTGCGGTTGCTTCTTGGAAATTTCTTTCGCGGTCAGTCGTACTACAGAGCTTTCTCGATGAACTCCGGTAGGGTCGTACAGTGGTGATTCAACAGTTGCATTCTCATTCGGGGTTTAAGCCTCTTGAGAAAATATTTGATCTTATCGGCCTCCGTTTGGACAATCCTCGAGGTAAAAGGAAGAAGTGCCTGAAATTTCTCGGCAACAGATAGTACATCATCATCTTCAGATGGGTATGGATTCAGCAGTTCTGACAGTTTGGCCACGCGTAGAGGACCCGGATAGTAACGGTCTAGCATCAGATTTTTAAATTCCTCCCAAGTATATACGCCATCAGCTGGCCTCACCGAAAGCAACCAGGTGTGGGCGCCCTTGCCAAGATAATAAGATGCTACGGAGATGCGATTCTCTGCTGGACAGTCTACCATATTGATTAATTTCTCGAAGTGTTCAATCCAATGCACGATATCAGCAGGCTCAGAGGAGCCTTCAAAAGTCGGGGGTCGCTGGCGAGAGATGTAGCTGATGATCAGACTCACCGGCCGCCATGTACAGGAGGTGGCCCCTGTTGCTGATCGGTAGTAGCTCTCTGCATAGCTTTCATTAACTGACCCATATGGTTCATCTGAGACATCATGCCCTGCATCACAGCGTAAGGATCGACACGCGCATCCTCGTGCCCAGTGTGGTGCGATTGGTCCCTAGAAGGCGAATCATTGCCTGCGGAACTATGCTCTTCATTCGCACACCTGTTGTCTCGTGGTATCGGGATTTGGCCCCTTCCGCAGCCTCGTCCCCCTCTATCACGGCCTCTCAGATTTCTTTCCATACTGAAAGAATCATTTCATAATGATAACCATAAGTATAGTTCATGATAACAATCAAAATTCATGCTAAGTTAATAGCAACAAGGAATTACATATTCAAGAAAACAGTTCACAATGAATTATCGACACTACGAGTGTCACACAGAATATCATATCGACGTTGGGTCGAAAAATTTAAATCATATAATCAATCCAGTATTTACCCCGAATTATCAATCGGATAAACCCTGCCATAAATCCTTTAAAATAACAAGATCAGCAAGGAGATCCATTCCAATTTAAATATCGTGTCAGTAATTAAATCATGGCTCGTAGAGTACTTACCACATTTGGCTCATAGGGTCAGGCGCTTGCATAGGTCACATGTGACACGAAGGTCTCTTGATACTAGTTCATTTCACAATGACTCTAAAAAAAATCGACCAGCTCTGATACCATCTTCTGTAACACCCCAAAAAGGCGGCCATTATAGTGTCGTGGACCCCACACTGGGACCCACCAGGCGATACCCAAAATACAGATTAAATACACAATATTTGTGATACCGAACCACAATACATAGTGCTTACTCCGATTAGGAGTTTACGGTAGTATGGCCAATGGCGTTATTATACACAAGATCCAAAATACAAGTATAAACCATATGGAGATTGAATATACCTTGTATAATAATACATTCGGTCAACAATTTAAATAAAACGGAAAGATAACATTACACGGTTTGAACATAACCGGACAACAAAAAACTTGGGCCCCCCGAACTAGTATCCTTCGAACCCTTCACCATCACCATGATCTTCCCGTGCCTTGCCTTTGCCTCGACCTAAAATACAACACAAGTATTTCGCCCAACACAGGGTCAGATATACATGATAAATGATTTCTCAAGATATTATGCAATTCACATATATTAGATTTCAAGGAAAACATCCCGACTAACGAACATTACCCCTCGGGCGTATGAATGGTTAGTCACAAAACATTGAACACATCCAAATATATATATATATGGACTATGAACGACCAAAATAGTATGGCTCAAGATGGACATCACAGTACGCCCGATCCGGAAATGTGTCAGTGCACATGTCCACCCCATATACGGAATCCAGGATATACGTGGAACAATGTACCTAATTAGCCTCACGAACTACATCTCGTGTGCACAATCCAATACAAAAACATCCACACATGACTATATATGTGCCTGGCTAAAAATCCTACACAATAACCAATCGGAACGCAGATATGATTCCGGATATGTCACGATACAACATGACAATGAATTCAATAAATCACATATCCGATTAAGGATCAAGAAACTCACCGAAATGACAATAAGGATCAATGATATCAACGGTTCAAAGTGACGAATTTGGGAATGAAATCCCACGATGAAAAACGGAACATCATCAAGAATAATATCAAGTCACGGATCATAAATGTATAAGTTTCATATACATGAAACGCATAACCATCACAAGAATCCAAACATCATTATAACCAAGAAAGATAACTTGCCTCAATTTGGAGACGAGAATAATCCTTCCTTGTCGGACGAACGAATGGTCCTCGACTTAATATTGGTTACTCGAACAATCAACCTTGTAAGAGATACAATCCATTCAATAACACATTCTCATAACTATCGATATCTAGTTCAATGAATCGATATCCTAAATTCAATTCGCTTGGTTCAACTATCTTTGCATCATAATTCCATTTCAAGGATTCATACTAGCTTCAATTTATTCTCATTATCGGTTATAATTCAAGGTATCCTCGATTATTCGTATGGTTCAAACGGATGAGAATTTATCAAGAACAATCATCAAGGAGAACTTTGCTAAAATTGATATGCCGGTAGAATTTCTTAAAAACAACATCAATGTTTTGAAAAAAATAATCCAAACAACTACGTTCCATAAATCATTGATCAAAATGAAGGTTACTCAGCAATTATCATTCGAACGAATCATGAATTTGTAAAATTATTACTATGTTCATCGGTTATGAGTTCACCTAGTTAGGTTAACGATCGAGTTATTCATCACAAGATCATCACGAAATCATCATCAAGGTGAATTAAACATCTCTGAACTATAACCTTATGTTGATATGATTCAAGGTTCAACCAAATCCTAAGTTCATCTAGTTCAAAATCTTCCTAAGCATGATAGTTTGATTCAATATAATGATAACGATTCTACAAATCAATCTATCTAAAATGAAACAAAGGATTATTATTGTCCTAGTGATGTTAATAGTCCAACAAGAAGAGTGTGTTTCTACTAAATATGATTACTACCATTTAAAACGTCAAGAACACATCATGCCAAACCCTTAATCACCATATTCATCATTAAGGTGTTAAAAGCTTAACTACAAACATGTTTTACTTGATTAATTCAATCACTAACATTATAACTACGAAATTATAGAGTGAAATCGTATAACATACCTTCATAAATGAAGAACAATACACCAAAACCACAAGAATACACTCTGAGCTTCAAGAATAACTCTAAACTTCCAATCAACAAGCTCCAAATCAAGATGCAAAGCTCAAACACAAGTTGGAAGAAGGTAGAATTGGTCTAGGGAGGCAGGGGGATGATTATAGGGGAGAAAATTGAAGTTCGGACGTGCAAAATGAAAGACACAAGTTGTCTTTTTATAACAGCACAGTTCGTTACATATGTTATCACATGTAGATAACATACGTTAGTCACTTTACGTACGCTACACAAAAAGTGTTACGCACGTAATCTACTACCACAGGTTATTGAACTAAAATACGAACATCATTACGTACGTTATGGCTTGAAGTATTACGTACGTAATATAGGTCAACTAGGCTACCTCAAAAAGGTCAGATATTCGAATCACGCCCGACCCCACATGCCGAAAGTTGAGATCGGATAAGATTACAAGCCTTACGTACGTAAAACCAACAAGATAGTGTACGTTATGCTAAAGGGTTAGCGTACGTTAAACCCATAATTACTAGCCCAAAAAATGCACTTATCTATACAACGTTGAGAAATCAATCATAGTGCAAATGATAGTTATATTCAAGTCTATTATGATATATTCCAACATCAATAAACATTAAACAAATGCAACAAGACTACAATAGTATTTAATTATCCGAATAATACAACAGTAGGTAAGAATTTTCGTCGGATATTACAACGTCACAGGCACATCACTTACTGAACCCTCAAGTCAATGGTCCACGTATACTATCACAACCTTTCGATTCGTCACCGACTCTATAAGAGTTAATACCATGTGACTGAATCAAATAAGAGTCGTGTTCGAGTACACTAGTCCCACCAATATACTTATAACTATGCTAAAAAGACATGCACATGTCCTAGCATCAGTTATACAAGTCTTACTCAAAATTCCCAATTAAGTTTATCGACTTGCGAACGGTTTACGTAAATAAGCTTTAGACACTTCCAGTGCATTTTCTCTTATCCGATAATGATAGTGGAATGTTCGCTCTTATTTACATGAACTTCACTTCAATGTTTACCAAATCAAGAATGCATTTGAAATATAATACACAATGAATGAATCATATTTCCTTTTATTAATTATTCCATAATTACAAGTACAATGCCCATTCTCTCTTATCCCCTGAGTGGCATTCGATGGCATATTCCTAACAGACTCCATATTTTCTCTGTTGATGATTATGATCTCTCGAAGATAAGAATGCAGGCACACCTATCATCTATCCATGACGACATGTGGAGCATTATATCCTATCATCTACATGAAGAACAATACCGCTGAAGAATCACAGTCGGGAATCAAAGAAAATTCCCAAGACCAGATCAGAGTTGACCACCGACGAAAGGAAGCTGTCCAATCTTGAAAACCAGGCCAGAGATGTATTATATCAAACCCTTGATAAATCCAGCATGGTGAAGATAAAAAATTGCAAAAGCTCCAAAGAAATCTTGGACACATTAGCAGTAATGTGTGAAGGAACAGAATTGATTAAAGAAAACAAGTTATCAATTTCTACAAAAAAAATTGATAACTTCAAAAATGAAGGATAGAGAAATCATAGACAATATAGATACCATATTTATAAAAATCATGAATGAGATCAACTCTCTTGAAAAACTTATGGAAACCGAGAGATGGCACTAAAAGTTCTAAGGTCTCTTACCCAGAGTGGAGCATGAAGGCTGTAGCTATGAGGGAATCAAATGATCTTAATAAAATAAAGATTCAAGAGCTATTCTCAGACCTCAAGGAATTTGGTTCGAACTCCCTTGCTTATCATACAGTGAGCCAGCTGAGAAAGGAATTGCCTTTGCAGCTAAGTACCCTGCAAGAAACCTCGCTGAAGTTATTCTTCCAATCTTCTGAACATTGAGGAAGAAATGACATTCATGATGAATAGATTCAGAAACTTCATAAATAATTACTCAAAATATAAGAAGAACTATAAGGAGAATCCCAAAAGAAACTAAAAAGTTGGTAATTGGAAGGTGGAATGCTACACTGCCATAAGACAGGTCATATTCAATAAGACTGGCCTGACTTGAAGAAAGAAGAAAAAAATAATGACACATGCAGAAGGGAAGACAAAAGAAAAGCTCTAATTGGAGAAGACTAGACACTTGAGATTGTGGAATCAAGTGGTGTATTATTCTAGGAAGATGAAGATAACTACAACTGCCTCATGGCCAATACTATTGATGAAGAGGTAATATCTAAACCACAACATTCAGAATGTCTTAGTTCAAACATATTTGAAGATCTTGATTTGCATAGGTCTCTCAATCAATTAATAAAATATTTTGAAATTCTAAAAACAGCACACCTGGTCGTGTCAGCTCATAATACTCAACTGAAAAATGAGAAAATGCAGCTGAAAAATAATTTAGATAAAGTCAGCCAAGATACAAAAAACTTCAAAAACAGTGAGGATGAAAACAACATATCCATGACTGAAATAAACAGATTAACAATCTTAAATAATGAAAAATCAGGTGCACTCAATCAGGTTGAGGCTGAGCTTACAAAGCTCAAACAGCTAAATGATGCTAGAGTTAAAGAAATAACATCACTTAAAGAATCAAAAATATTAGAAGAATTATGCACTAACCAAAGACCCCTATATTTAAAGTTAGGTCTTGGATATGATCATAATACTTCCTCAATCTCAAAAAATATTTTTATAAAGGGAGAAAACTGTGTACAAACAGCTGAGACTATCAAAAGACCGAAATTGCAAAATAGGCAGCAATCAAGTCAAAAGTTTAGGCAGCAGCCAAGAATATTTAGGCAGAAGCCAAGATAGTCTAGGCAGCAACCAAGACAAATGAATAAGCAAGGGCCAAATCAGCATCACCAGCCTAGACACATTCAAACAACGTTTTACTATAAAAAAAACTCCCACAAAACATACTTCAACAAGGGAAAGGTAGATGGAAACATCAAGGTATTCCAAGATTTCAAAGTAACAAGGTATGGAGACCTCAAAACTTTAATAACCGGTCTTAGCCAAGATTTAACCATGGTTCACATCAAGCATATCATATACCTTACTATGTGCACAAACCATATAGAGGATATAAGAATAATAATTATGCACATTATAATAGATATCATATCAACTCCCAAAACAAAAGAAGAAACAATTTCTTCCAGAAATCTACTAACCCTAGAGGACCCATTCAGATATGGGTACCTAAATCTCTTTTACATGATTGCAGAAAAGGTGGAAGGATCACTGTGCAGCAGTCACAGAATCACTAATAGGAAGTGAAAAATGGTTTATGGACTCTGGGTGCTCAAGACACATGACTGGAAAAAAAAGATTTTCTCATGTTATACCAAGGAAAGAGGCCCAGATGCAACCTTTGTAGAAAGATCATGTGGACAAATCAAAGGACATCAGAAGCTGCACAGAGGGAACATTGTCATAACAAAATTGCAGTATGTCAAAGGACTCAAATCTTAAGCATATGCCAGTTTTGTGATGAGAACAACCTAGTAGTCTTCACCAAATGTAAATGTATGGTTACTAATGTAACACCCCGAGATATTCGGAATAATTATAGCTCCATAAACCCTTTAAGTAAGGATTTACAAGGCTAATTAGAAGAAATGTAAATATAATACAACAATACCATAATCTTTCAAAACACAAAACCGGTTTCAACAGATCAAATGAGTTCATTAATACAACCATCTCGAAATATTAATAAAACACACGTACTCGAGTACTGAAAATAATCCAAAGGACAAGTCACAATAATAATAAACATCACTGAGCCCCTTCATTGTCACGTCGGTACTGTGGCTGTTTTCCCGCTCCTCGGCTACCTGAACATCAAAACAAATGTCCACCCCTGAAGGGGTTAGCAAAACGATGCTAGTACAAGTATCATATTAAACAAATCTAATATGCAACAACAATGCATAACAAAATACACAACACGGACTTCCGCTACCGGAATCCAATAATGCGAATCCACAAGATTCCATTAACACAATATGGGTATTCCAATGATCCAGCGCCCTCATCATAGATCCCAAGATGATCCCGTCGGACCAACACGAGGTGGAAAAACCCATCCAATGATCTAGCGCCCTCAGCATAGATCCCAAGATGATCCCGTCGGACCAACACGAGGTGGACATCCGATCCAGCGCCCTCAGCATAGATCGCACAACATACACAAACACAACTCATGCATACATATATGCAAAATCTCTATGTCCATCAACATGAACATATAAACGCTCAATAACGAATATCATATAATTCAATGAAATAAATCCCATGATCAACAACATGAATAAATCACATGCATGCTCAAAATACCAACATTAATAAATTAAGATACTTGCCTTAGAATGGTGATAAGGGTTGTTACTACGAAGAAGAAATCTTCAACCAGCTTGAAGAACTCTCACTCGATCAATCCACCAAAACCCGAACCTTCAACGAATAAAAACACCAGTATAACTAACGGTTCCGGATAATCGGTTTAATCATCAAGAACATAAAAAAGAGCTTGATATACTCAAACATATGAGCTTACTATGCTGCTCTATATCAATTCAGATTTGAATCAACATTAGGATGCTAACCCGACAAAAACACGTAGTATCATACCTAAGATCAAATGTATCCTACGGTCGGATTCTTCAATACATCACAGGATAATTCTTCTTACAATGATTCTAATCATGTTCTTCATTTATCCAAACTAATCAGTATATCGAAATTACTCCGTAGAACACCGCAAGAACTTGATTACTAGGTTCACTTGATACATCATCTTCATCTTCAAGAAAAATATCCTAAGTTCAATCCATTCAATAGCATCGTTTTGATAACTCCTTCGGGGGTGGACATTGTTTTGATGTTCAGGTAGCCGAGGAGCGGGGAAGCAACCACAGTACCGACAGGACGATGAAATGGCTCAGTGATGTGGTTGATGTTTATTGTTATTGTGATTTGTCTTCTTGGTTCATTTAGTACTCGAGTACGTATGTTTTAATAATGTCATTTCAATATGGTTGTATAAGTTAACTCATTGGATCAGTTGAACCAAATCTGTATTTTAAATAGTTGTACGATTGGATGATATTTACATTTCTTTTAAATTAGCCTTGTAAATCCTTACTTAAAGGGTTTACGACGCTGTAATTACTCCGAATATCTCGGGGTGTTACAGAATATGGTATCGGAGCTAAGATTCATGGATATCTTGGCAGTCGGGTTAGTTGGGTCTGTTTACGTTATTTGATTATTGGTCGGTTGTAACATCACTGCTGAGCCAGCATCATCGTGTGGACCATGGTTGTAAGTTTCCTAATCTCAAATACTACCGTTTTAATTAATTCATGTCTTGTAAACATTGATGGACTTCCTTTTAGAAAGTTTGCCCTGGATATTGAGTATTTGTGTTTACAGTATGTTGAAAGGAGGTCGTGGACGCGGACGCGGACGTGGAAATGCGATACAAGAAGAGTCGGTGTCTACCCCAGAAATAACCGCTAGTCGAACGGATTCCCATTCCGGAGGACAACAGGGATCAGCAAATAATAATGCAGATCCTAATGTGCCTGGAGTGCTTCAGCAGGTGGTTGCCCAGATAAACCAGTTTGCTCAAGTTGTGGATCGCATGCAGACGGCGATGGGACAGCAGCATAACGTGGATAATCGGGGAGATAAATGGCTTACTGAGGTGATTGATAAGTGGTAATTTTACCACTTATTTCTAGGATTTTATACTAGGTTTTTATCTCGTTTCGTGATTAATGTGCTCGTATTTGGCTTATTTATGATTAGTCGAGCCGTATTACGCGTTTGGGTTGGTTTTAGTGTGTTTGCAGGTTTTTAGAGCCAAAAGGACCCAAAACGAGACAAAGGACCGAGAGTCGAGTCAAACGGACGAAGAAACGGATTTTTGCGCCAAACAGAAGACCCTATCGGCCAGCCTATCGGCCGATAGGGCCGTCCGAAAGGAGCTCCTGCCTATCGAGTGAAGAAATCGACGAACCACCTATCGGCCAGCCTGTCGGCCGATAGGCCAGGCCGAAAGGCTTCCCAGCGGGCTCTCGTTTTTGGACGGATTTTGACTCTTTTGGATATTATTTATTTCCTAGATTAGGGCTAATCGGGATTTTTAACCCCTTAGGCTATATAAACCTCATTCTAGACCTAGTTTGAGGATCTTGGATCATCTTCCATCATTCTTTATCATTCTTTTTCATCTTTTACAATTTTTAGATCTTCTTAGCAAGATTAATTGCTTTGATGCAAGAACTTTTTGGAGGAGAATTATTATTGTTTTTGGGAGATTGAAGACTCGGAGTTCATCCATAAGGGTTGTAATCTCTCTTTTCATATTAATAATATGCATTCTTCATCTATTTCTTGTCTAATTTCAATTATGTCTGGCTAATTCCTTTGATTGATTCTAGGGTTAGTAAATTTAATTGATGATCACATGATATTCCTTTGATTACCTTTTGACCTTTCATCCTAGGCTTGTGTTCAAGTTGTGTTAAATCTCATGTTAGATTAAAGGGCCCTTAATCGATGCATGTTAGCTAATTGATTTTGTCCGGAAGGAGTAATTGATTAGTGGAAATACTTGACACAATATGATTTTATCTTGAGACCTAGCGGAGAAAGATAAATCATAGATAAATAAGTTGGTGCTTTTTAAGTGATTTTAATTCTTTGAGCCCTGGCGGGGAAAAGGGTTTTAATTAACTATCTTTCTAGGTTGCCTTGACAGGAATTCTAGATCGACCGAGTGATTATTTCTAGGATTGAATTAAATTTTGGGGAGAAGGAATCAAGTGAATGGATTGTGTGAACTCAATTAGATGATACTACCCTAGGATCAATTACCTTTAGACTTGTGATTTTATCTTGTTAATTTGCTTTATTTGCTTAATTTAGATATTTCATCTTTTATTTATATTTTTATTTTTTCGATTTTTAAATTTAGATAATTAGAAGCAAACAAATTTTCGGATTCCTAAATAGCAGTCAAATTTTGAGTAGAGTTAATTCCTTTATTTTCGACACATCAATTCCCTTGGGTTCGACACCTTGGAAATACTCCGAGGTTTTACAAATTTTAAAATTGATCAGATTTGAAAACCATACTACGCGAATCCAAGCGATCAGTGATCAAATTGCATCCTCCGAAATTTGACGGTTCGGCTGAGACGCTTTCTTGGGATCACTGGCTGAAGGAATTAGAGAAGATTTTTGCGGGGATTAACTGTCCGAACGATAGAAAGGTTTCGGTCGCCCAATATCTTCTAACAGGGGAGGCTTTCGACTGGTGGGAGGCCATTTGACCTGAGGAGCATAATGTCGACTGGACGGAGTTCAAATTAATGATGGAAGCGCAGTATTGTCCTCGCCCAGTTAGAGAGGCCCGAGTCCGGGAGTTTTTCTCACCACAAAATTTAGAGGCATCAGTGACAGACGTGATTAAGACCTTTAATCACCAGCTGACTTATGTGCGCCACTTGGTCAGGACCGAGGCGGAGAGGATTTTCCATTTTGACATGCGAATGAAGCCGGAAATTCAGCAATATATGTCCGTATTTGAATGTACCACTTTGCGACAGTATCAGGACAAGGCGCTGGCCTATGATATGAAAGAGGCGGCAGTAGAGAAATCAACGGAAGCAAAGAAGCAGAAAGTGGCTGGCAACTTCACGGAGAATAAGAGTAGTGGGCCTCGTAGGGGCCAGTCCTCTTTTCATTCATCCAGGAGGCCTCCGCATCCGTCTCAAGGTGGAAAGAAGTTCCGGGCAGCACCAACTGTTTCAGACGCAGGGAAGAAATGTTATAACTGTGGCAAAGCGGGGCATGTTCGACGTGACTGTTTCGAGTGTGGACAGGAAGGGCATCGCGCAACATTTTGTGGGAATGCGACCCGATCTTTTGGTACTCGCACTCCTGTACCGGTTCCGAAGGACACTAGTGTAAACCAGACGCAGCAAAGCGGTTTCCCGCAGTAGAATGTTGGGAAAAGAGAGGCATCCAAATACCGGGTCCGTTCCTCCGCGTATTTACGAGATGAAGAAGGATGATCAGAACACAGCTGTTGCATCAGGTACGCTTCAGATCCTTTTGCAACCAGTTAGTGTCTTGTTCGATTCGGGAGCTACGCATTCTTTTATATCTTTGAACTGTGTTAATCGTTTGAAAATCTCGTGATTGTATAATTGTGAACCTTATGTTGTGGGATTACCGAGCGGAGAGAAAGTTGTGGGAACCCTAGAAGGTAGGGATTTTCCAGTGTCTATAGGAGGGAGAGATTGGCCATCAAATCTTATTGTAGTTGACATCTACGGTGACGATTTAATTCTCGGGGACGATTGGCTCAACCGTTATGGAGCTATTCTGAATTACCGAAACAGAGTCATTTCTATCATTGCGGATGACGGATCTGAACACTTAGTCCAAGGATGGAGACCGGGAAGCTCGGGAAAATTGATCAAAGCAATGAAAGCCGTGAAATTACTGAAGCAGGGATGTCATGGACTTTGGTGCTATGCCATGAGGAAAGAGGAAGGAGTAGAGCTCTCGTCTATTTCAGTTGTGAATGAGTTCTCAGATGTATTTCTGACGAACTACAGGTTACCTCCGCGAGAGAGAAATGGAGTTCACTATCGAATTAGAGCACAGGCGGCTCCTATTTCCAGAGCACCATACCGCATGGCGCCAACCGAGATGTATGAACTCAAGAAGCAACTGGAGGAATTGTTACAGAAGGGTTATATTCAACCTATCGTTTCTCCTTGGGGAGCGCCCGTTATCTTTGTCCGGAAGAAAGACGGATCCCTCCAACTGTGTATTGATTACAGGGAGCCCAATAAGATGACGATCAAGAATAAGTATCCTATATCTCGGATCGACGACTTGTTTGATCAACTGCAAGGGGAAAGGGTATTCTCGAAGATTGACTTGCGATCAGGATACCATCAGTTGAGAATTAAGGAATCGGATATACCAAAGTCTGCTTTGTGTCAAGATGCGGACATTATGAATTTGTAGTGATGCCATTTGGACTTACCAATGCTCCTGCGGTATTCATGCAATTGATGAATCGGGTATTCTTAGAATACTTGGATAAATTTGTGGTCGTCTTCATTGTTGACATCTTGATATATTCGAAGGACGCAGAAGAGCATGCCGAACATTTGCGAGTGGTTTTGAGCACCTTGAGGAAGGAACAGCTGTATGCAAAGCTTTCAAAATGTGAGTTCTGGCTTAGGGAAGTAACTTTCCTTGGGAATGTGATATCAGCTGACGGAGTTCAGGTGGACCCAAAGAAAGTCGAAGCAATCTTGGAATGGGAAGTTCCTAATAACGTGAAAGAAGTCCGGAGTTTCCTAGGACTTGCTGGATATTATCGCCGCTTTGTAGAGGGATTTTCCAAAATTGCTCATCCGCTCACTCAGCTGTTACAGAAAACTCAAAAGTTTACGTGGGATGAGAAATGCCAGACTGGTTTTGATGAACTTAAGAAGAGACTGACAACAGCACCTATATTAGCGTTACCAGATGGGACTGATGGATTCATGGTATACAGCGACGCTTTAAATCGAGTGCAGGATGTGTGTTGATGCAAAAGGATAAGGTGATTGCCTATGCTTCTCGGCAATTGAAACCGTACGAGGTTAATTACCCGACTCATGATCTGGAGCTAGCAGCTGTAGTCTTTGCATTGAAAATTTGGAGACATTATTTGTACGACACTCATTGTCAGATCTTTACAGATCATAAGAGCCTCAAGTATATTTTCAGTCAGAAAGAATTAAACATGAGGCAGAGAAGGTGGCTGGAATTTATCAAGGATTACGACTTGGAGATTCTCTATCATCCAGGGAAAGCAAATGTAGTAGCCGATGCATTGAGCCGTAAACCTGTTTCTCTTCGAGTGTTGGAAGCACTTACATCCCAAACCAGCATTCAACAGGAACTGATCCGCGAAGGGATTGAAGTATGGGCACCAGGAATCCAAGGGCAACTATATGTGATGGAACTGACTTCATTACTATTCGAGGAGATCAAATCTAAGCAGCTGAACGATTCTCTGATCCTTCAGTTATGTGACGAAGTAAAGAAAGGAAAAGCCCCAGGATTCGTGATACAAGATGATGGAGTTCTGAGATTTCACAGTCGATTTTGCGTTCCCGATGATGATGATTTGAGACGGACAATTCTGAAGGAAGCTCACAGCGCGCCCTATTCTATTCACCCGGGCAGCAGTAAGATGTATAAGGATCTAAAACAAAACTTCTTGTGGGGGAATATGAAGAAGGACGTAGCAGAGTACGTTTCGAAGTGTTTGACTTGTCAGCAGGTTAAGATTGAACATCAGCGACCTGCTGGAATGTTAAAGCCGCTTCCGATCCCTGAGTGGAAGTGGGAGGATATCTCGATGGATTTCATCACCAGTATGCCAAGAACCAAAACGGGAATGAACATAATTTGGGTTATAGTTGATCGACTAACCAAGTCGGCTCATTTCCTAGGAATTAAAGATACATGGGGACCCGAGAGATTGGCGCGAGTATTTATTGTGGAGATAGTCAGATTGCATGGGACGCCGAAGACCATTATTTCGGATCGAGATGGTCGCTTCGTGTCGCACTTCTGGAAGGCAGTTCACAGGGCTTTGGGGACTAATCTCAACTTTAGCACGACTTATCATCCCCAAACGGACGGTCAGTCCGAAAGGACTATACAAACAGTAGAAGACATGCTTAGAGTTTGTGCTTTGGATTGGTCAACTGATTGGGAAGTTCATTTGCCATTGATTGAATTCACCTACAATAATAGTTGGCATGCTTCTATTAAGATGGCACCATTTGAAGCTTTGTACGGAAGAAGATGTCGATCACCCCTATGCTGGGATGATTCTTCGGACTTGATTGGGACGGAACCGGAATTGATAATTCAGACTCAAGAGAAGATAGCTTTGATTCGGGAAAGACTGTTGACTGTCCAGAGTCGACAGAAGTCTTATGCAGATGTATGTCGTCGCCCTCTAGAGTTCGACATTGGGGATCACGTACCTACACGAGGAATTTTCCGTTTTGGGAGGAAAGGCAAGCTAAGTCCGAGGTATATCGGACCATTTGAGATCCTCGAAAGAGTTGGGGATTTAGCATACAGGTTGGCCTTACCGCCATCGCTGAGTCACGTTCACAATGTGTTTCACATATCCCAATTGCGGAAGTATGTACCGGACCCCAGTCACGTCATTGATTTCGACGAGATCGAGATAGCTAATGACGGCACCTTCGAAGAGAGACCAATCAAGATACTTGAGAGTCGGATCAAACAATTGAGGAATAAACCAATACACTTGGTTAAAGTACAATGGTCATGACACGGAGTTGAGGAAGCCACTTGGGAAACGAAGGACAGTATGAAGACTAGATATCCAGAGTTGTTTTCATCTTAAGTTTCGGGACGAAACTTCTTTTTAGGAAGGAAGGATGTAATACCCGAGATTTCTGATATGTATTTGGAACTTGTGATATTGTTATTGTTGCACTTTGATCTGAGTATTATTCTCCGTATTTCATAATCCGGTGTTGATAAGTGTATGATTTCATGAGTGTGACTTAAATTTGTGATTATGCGCATGTAGCGCACGCTATCGATTAAGAATAGCGTACGCTAACTTGGATCCATAGCGCACACTGTGGAGGAACCTTAGCGCACGCTATGCGGGGTCAATATGATTGAGACGTGTGGTAGGTGAGATCAGGCCGGGGATCTTGGTCGGATTGTGTCGGGATGAACCTGGACGGCTTTCGGGAAAAAGCCAAGTCAACGCGTTAGCGCACGCTACTCACATGAGGATAGCGCACGCTAAAGGCTGAGTACAGTGAAATCAGTAACGTTTTAAATAGCCGTTAGCGCACGCTATGTATATGGACTAGCGCGTGCTAATAACCATTTTCTATATATAGGACAACATCATTTTTCATATTTTCAGATTTTTCACTCCCCCATCCGAATTCTTGAACTTAGAAAGACACTCTCTTCATCCTAAACACTTCTTGCCGGCATCCTAGCTCGTGTTGAAGATTGTAGATCATTGGAGGAGTGGTGTTCAAACCTTCGGCGTTGGATTGCTTCGAATTTCCTCCTTGTTCTTCACTACTTTGAGGTAGGTGATTCTTCACCAATATTAGTAGTATTCTGAAGGACGTTTTTGATTATGTTTTGGGATTTACCTAGTCAGTTAGATTCACAAGTAGTCGATCATCATGCGTTAGACGGATATTTTTGACGTTTCGGCACTTATTCATCGTATGATCCATTGAACCTTTTTAGTATGCGGACTCCTAAGCATATTATGTATCTTCAAAACCGATCATGACAGTGTATGGAGATTACCTAGTTCTTATGTTTTACGTAAGGGATCATATGTTTCGGGACTTGGAATAAATTGAACTTAGAATATTTTCTTGAAGATCAAGATGAATTATGGTGTAGTAATGATGATACGTATCCTTGTGTCTCGTAGTCATTTAATCCATAAATATATTTCATAACCCATATGAGCATGATATGCACGGAATTGGCATGTATTAACACTGAGGATTTCATGAGTTTTCATCACCCTTAGCTCAAGTTTTACCCAGTAGTGACTGCCATGCACGATTAGCGCACGCTAAGATGTATATATTAACGTGCGCTATCGGGAATGAGTAACGTGCACTACGTTGGATACGTAACGTACGTTATATCATCGAAGGTAGTCGATCGCTCGAGAGAAGACTGAAGATTACAGCCTAGCGACGCTAAACACCGGTCATTTGCATACGTTAACGGGCAGGCTTAGCGCACGTTACGTAGAGTACGTAGCGCGCACTAAGTAGTTCAGACAGAATTCATTTTTTTAGAGCTTGCGGCCGTAAACCGGATTGTTAGACGTTCGTACGACTTGAGAGGAATTCTTTATTATTTCTTAGGTCCGAGCCTTTCATAGGGGACGATCGAGGGGTGGTGACATACGGACGCGTGTCATTTGTTGGAGTATTTTCATTCTTGCCATTTTCGAGGCAAGTATCATATGTTGAGTTTGATTTATATTGGAACCTTGATCATGCTTATGGTTTTGTTCATGTTGTCAAATATGAGATGTATTTCTGTAATTTCTCATGGTACTCGTTGTTAATTGTTCGTATTGATGAACATATTGAAATGCATATATGTATGCATAATTGATTGGTTTATGGTATAAATGATCCAAGGGGATCATGAGGATCTATGTTGAGGGCGCTGGATCGAATGTCCACCATGCGTTGGTCCGACGGGATCATCATGGGGATCGATGCTGAGGGCGCTAGATTGCTGGACGGGTTTTCCACCATGCGTTGGTCTGACGGGATCATCATGGGGATCTATACCAAGGGTGCTGGAT
The DNA here is from genome assembly GCA_033398695.1 of Orobanche coerulescens. Classification (NCBI taxonomy): domain Eukaryota; kingdom Viridiplantae; phylum Streptophyta; class Magnoliopsida; order Lamiales; family Orobanchaceae; genus Orobanche; species Orobanche coerulescens. The sequence continues at coordinate 61,536,755 of CM065808.1, read as the reverse complement.
CGCTGGATTACCCTGTATTGTGTTGATGGAATCGTGAGGATTCACATCATTGGATTCCGATGACGGAAGTCCGTTTTGCATGTTTTATGATGCACTGATGATTTATGTATTATGATACTTGTACTAGCATCGTTTTGCTAACCCCTTCGGGGGTGGACATTGTTTTGATGTTCAGGTAGCCGAGGAGCGGGGAAGCAACCACAGTACCGACAGGACGATGAAATGGCTCAGTGATGTGGTTGATGTTTATTGTTATTGTGATTTGTCTTCTTGGTTCATTTAGTACTCGAGTACGTATGTTTTAATAATGTCATTTTGATATGGTTGTATAAGTTAACTCATTGGATCAGTTGAACCAAATCTGTATTTTGAACTTCAGTTGTACGATTGGATGATATTTACATTTCTTTTAAATTAGCCTTGTAAATCCTTACTTAAAGGGTTTACGGCGCTGTAATTACTCCGAATATCTCGGGGTGTTACACGGGCTGTCTTGGGGTTTTGAAACTCGAATGGGAATGCTTTTGGAAAATAACTTCAAAAGCTCTCGGGTCCTTGACCCAGCATATGGAAAATAATTTACAAGAAAACCATTTCAACGTTATCCAGGGTCCTCGACCCAATTTATAGAACACTATCACAAGCGAATCATTACAACATCTCACGGGGTTCTCGACCCAATCCAAAGAATAACACCACAAGATCAAAGATCTCAATATCTCACGGGGTCCTTGACCCAATACACAGAATATCATCATAGTACAATCAAAGACACAGCTTCTCATTCGACAAATCCTGCTCAAGACCCTTGATTAATTAAACCTTGGAGATCTCGTCAAATATCCTTGGTTAATTAACCCTGATACCAACATTTAAAACAAGTTGAAACAAACTTTCAGAAACACGAATCGCGGTCTATATCAAGACCAACATTTTAAAGCGAGTTGGAAGAACTTTGAATATAAGAACATCATTCGATAACGGGGTCTTAGATGTCACTCGAATATCCGTAACCAATAATCCTGCCAGGTGCCTCCCTTGCACACCTGTGCACCTGCGTTCACTCCACTATATTGGCCGCCCCTTGAACATGTCACCGCTCCGGCGTTCACTCCGGAAAGAGCCGCCCCTTGCACACGCATTAGGTAACACCGGTGTTCACCAACCATATGGAGCCGCTCATTGCAGCGTACACCAGGCCGGAGTACACGCCCTGTAACACCCCCAAACCACTTGGGAATATTACAGCGCCGCAGACCCTCTCCATGAGGATCTACCAGGCTAAATACGAAAACAATACATCACATTTTAAGCCGATATGGCTAAATAATGAACCATTAGACCGATTTGGTCTTATACCAAAAATTCTTACATCGAACATACAAAACTCCTTTTTCTAACTCGTACCCACGCAGGGGTTAGGATACATTAATACTTCCCGAAAATTAGAAAGTACCCCAACAAAAAGACAAAACAATAAGACTTCACCAAATACCCAACATGGCCTTCATGTGATTAGCATCGTCGTCTTCCATCATCCTTCGTACCGACCCTGTGGTTCGCTCCCAAGAACTGCAAGTACTGGACGCAATACAGACATCCACCCCGAATACTGGGGTTAGCAAACTCCTTTGTTTTGCTAGTGCAAGTATAAAGTGCAAATACGAGCTATACACAACATATTCCAAGAATATAAAAACTTGATTAATTCCACAATTCAACCCAATGAAGATTTCCCGAGATATTTCGTTGAATAAAATAGTTCAAACCATGAAAAATTGGAATGAGACACGCAGGCTCTTTGAAAAGCATTTAAAAAGTCTCGGGAGTTTTAGAAAGACATTTCTGGGCTAATAAATCTTTAACTCGACAAACCACATAGGGACACGGGCCAAAGAATTGTTTTTGCTCGAAGATACCAATCTGGTCACAAACACAGGGTCCACGACCCAAATCATCCATATCCCATACTCGAGTGAATAACACAACGGTCACACTCGATACATAACCAAACCACAATGTACGGGAACAATCACAGGGCCCGTATCCTTATGCCAAAAATATCGCAACCATGAAACAAATAATATACGACGCTTATACCGGTGCCATTTTAGCCAAGTACCAAGACCTTACATATGATGTATCTCACTTTGGGAATTTGCATATGTGATACTCCGGACATATCACAATTATCGAAAACAACATCGTGCCATATTCATCATCACAAAACAACCTCCCGAGCTATCGGCCTGTACCTCTCGGCCAAGATACACACCCCGGAGACACCTCGTCAGGCCCTCCACGGTGTATAGCCCACCGAGTGATCCGTAGGGATACGCAGCCTACCGGACCCCAGGGGACCCTCACTGGTTTTACTCGGTTCACACACTCTCAGTAACCACATGGCACAAACCACATTTCTGAAATTACCACTTTCACGAAATCACGATTCAAAAACATATTCCCCCGAAGTACTTCAACTGTAAATCAAGGTACTTGCTAAGAATGGCCACAACATCCGACACATACTCACATCACACATAATCACAAACTCATCAATAGTACACACGTCCACACATATATACACACTTCTTGTCAGAAAGACATAACCTTAAGTCCACTATCAACATAATCACGCACAACGATACCAAACGTAAAGAAGATATTCCAAAGCACACCACTAGTACATATCCTCAGAACCACACAATCGTTCACAAACACATAAGTAGATTTTATAGAAAACCTTTATCGAGAATATACCGATTCTTTTATAAGTTCATTAAAAATAATTCAATTGCACACCTAGTCAATTACCGACTATAACCACTACGAAATATGAAGTGTAAAGGCAAGATACTTGCCTCAATAATTGATACTGGACACTCCGACGAACGTCTCTTAACCGAAAGACTTCGAATGCTCACAACTCTCCGGCGGAAATGACGGTAACACCACGGATCGGAAAACGGCGAATGGAAGGGTTCCGGCTCGAGTTCTTCGCAAGGAACCTGACCCCAACATCATACCATGAATAAATCGACGATCGAACAAGGAAGAATAATCGTAGAACGCCCGAATCCCCTTTGTGACATATTATCGAACACTTTCAAGGTGTCGATTAGAAACTCAATAAAACGACGAATCCTCGGCAATCCAACCGTGTAAAAACAAGGGATTCGATATAAAACAACTTAATAATCATCAAACCCTCACTATTCTAAGTTATAACGAATCAAACGGACGAAATCAACAAAATCCCCAATTTTTCCCAAAACTAGGATTTTAGGAAAACTAACCTTGATTCGCTGGATTGAAGGATGTTATGGAGTGATTAATCGATGTTATAAGCTCCCAAACTTCGTGGATTAGTTGTATAACAACATTCCTTCGTCACCTCCAAGACTCCAGTGGCGTACACGAAAGGAAGGAAATGAAAAATGAGGGCAAACAGGACTGCTCGGTCATATTTATTCTTGTGCAGCCTAGCGTGCGCTAGACTGCAGAGCTAGCGTGCGCTAGCGGGCGGTCATGGTCGAGAATGTTCGGCCGGGCCCGCCATCATGAGCTGAACACGTGCGCCGTCGGCCCACCACAATCCGAGACTTCTGGCTCGGCTGTAGCGTGCGCAACCTTCCGGCCAGTGGCGTGCGCTCTGGCGGCCGAAGGCGTCTTGATGTCCGGCAGTAGCGTGCGCTACCTGCCGATCTTCCCAGTCCAGAACCTTTCTGCCCTTACTACCTCGGCCGACTAGCGCGCGCAGCCAACCGGCCATAGCGTGCGCTGCCTCCTGGCCGTAGCGTGCGCTACTCTCCGGACGTAGCGTGCGCTACGCCGGTTCCTGTCGCAACCGCCCGGCCAGTGCCTGCACTCGTCCGGCCAGTGCCGGAAGCCGTCTGGCCACCGTCCCCAACCGTCCGGCCAGTGTCCGACCACCATGATTCGACGACTCGATTTTCCGAAATCGCACGGAACGAACACGACAAAATACTCGGGGACAACATCATCGGTCCGAAATGAAAACAACGGATAACAAATCATCACCTATGGTCTTAAACGCCAAAATCAGTTGTCGAGAAAATAATACCGGAACTCGACAACCGGGAAATATCCGAAAAAAATCCAAAAATAACCGGAACGGAAATCGTGGGTATTACATTCTACCCCCCTAAAAATAAGTTTCGTCCCGAAACTTAAAACAAAAGCAAGGCGACTCTCGACAACACACCAGAACTCCAGGCAGTATGAAGCCACTTCGATCCGATTCAATACGCAAGAATTCTTACGAAAAGCAACGAGCATGAATCGCTGCGTTTGATAAAACCGAGCAATACAAAAATCGAATTACGATTCCAACGCTGAAAGGTATGAAATTCCAATAACTCACATATTTGGAAGATCAAATACGAAGACAATTTCCCAACACTTATGGAAATCGCAAAATGGCCCAGATGTTCAATAATCACGGTTTCCAGGTCAAACGATATTGATTGGACACGACGAACGAATAGCAATGACCGAACAACAACGATAACCTTTGAAGTTCATACCTCAAATCAAGACATCAATAACTTGTAGGAAGCACGAGGTGTTAGTTTCGAACACGGTTCACCAGAAATCGATCCGAACTTGGAAAGATCACAACGATATGCACATCAATTTGGAACAATATCAGAACTCGCTCGAATGACAAATGTGAGAAACAACACAAGGTCAGAAGCATTAACGAACACAATCGCCTCAATACGATCGAACGAAACGGAAACGAGAAAAAAAAATGTGGGTATTACATCATATCACCTTTAAAAGAGGTTTCGTCCTCGAAACCTAAACAACAAAAACGAAGTGTTTGAATATCAACCTTCCCGGCCATATCCTCTTGGTCCCGCATCTAGTCTCCATAACCAACTGTACCGCGGTCACGGTCGCGTCCGCTGTCCCTCGGCATACTAAGCAGATTCTCACTCAATACGATTGCATCACTTTGCAAAAACAAATATGCTAAAGTACCAACTTAGCATGACATATCACATAAGGTAACCAATAACAACTCGGAAATAAAATCCACGAGGTATCCCTTTAAAGAAAATCTTTTGAAAATCATTGGATTTGTATGATATTCAAAATAAACTTTAAAAGTACTTTTGGCACTTTTGCATCACATCGAGTTTTTGAAAAAAATTTATTTTATGATGTGAAAGATTTTTGAAAATCATGTACTCGAATTATTCGAAAATACAATAGTACGTTAAAGACATTTCTAAAAATTCTCCCAACACTACACAAGAGTCAACGACGGTAACATTTTACAAAATGTTCAAGGTATTTTAAAACAACTCTTTCAATACCGTCGAGGTTTTATTTTGAGAATCCTAGGCCGGCTCGCAAATTTCAAACAATTTCCAAAGTTCATACAAAGCCGCCGGCTTAATCGCAACGTCAAATTAGTTTCAAAAATTGATTTCCGCAACTTGCACAAACTTATGAAAGTTTTAGGAAAACATTTCGAACACACACACACAACAGGCGTAATTTATCAACTCACCGAACAAAATCAATTATCACTTAGCGCGAATGAAAGGTCACAACACTCGTCCACATAAAACGGTTGTCATCACTAGACAACGCACATAGAATACAGTCACAGACAACTGACTGTAGAAAGTTAGACCTAACGGCAAAAATGCGGTTCCACATCCTCTGTCCCAGCTAATTAACGCACACTACAACAATTATTTAGCGTGCGCTATTCATGCCACATTAGCGCGCGCTAGCCTTGTACTTAGCGTGCGCTAACAGCTCAAATTCAGCACGTGATTACGAACATATATACGACATTACTAAAATCAATGGTCACAAATGAACAACACGTTCGAGTCCCAGAGCCATTGATTCGACACTTCATGAGAAATCATCCAAAGACAATTGTTATTCAAAAACCGAAATCTCACCTCTTATTAAAGAGAGCTATCACAATGCCCACAAATCGAACGACCCAGCATTCACATCATAGTTTTAATTTAAAACTGGCAACAATGCCCGAACAACAAGAACATCATCACATATTTGCCGACTAACAGTCATAAAACCGATAAATTGAAAACGAGAGTCACGTCTTGTCTACATTTTGTAGATTTCACTTGAGTTCAAAAATCGTGTTTTGAAAACTTATAATACAAGATGAAAATAAAATATCGGTAGTTTGAATTCAAAAAAAAATTCGGTCCTCAGGTCATTATACAAAAATCAACTTTTTCCTCCCTTTGGAGGATGTTTTAAAACAAAATATACGTGACTCCCCAAAAACATGTAAAGTTTTAAAATATCACATTGATGAATCTTTCTTTGCGTAACCACACCAAGGCTATTACTCTTGTAAAAACGACATATATCAGGATGTGTGTATAACTACATATATGTTGGCACCACTTCCATTCTACCATCATACGAGGATCAAACAACATAGGCCACATAATCACAAATCACCTTTAAACTCCACGTCATAACACAAAATCGTACAGGCTCGTATATCACAAGGCACAATATAGTAGGGAGACTTACATCCACAGGTCGCACGAAGATGATGGATGCACCTCGATACTAATCACGGCCGACATCACAGACGACGCGTCGCGACACGACTTAGACAGACGCAATCTGACAGAACAAGACACGACAATACCCGACTGGACCCGATAGCCTAGGTTTCCGCAACCTAAGCTCTGATACCATATTCTGTAACACCCCCAAACCACTTGGGAATATTACAGGCGCATGCACCCTCTCCATGAGGATCTACCAGGCTAAATACGAAAACAATACATCACATTTTAAGCCGATATGGCTAAATAATGAACCATTAGACCGATTTGGTCTTATACCAAAAATTCTTACATCGAACATACAAAACTCCTTTTTCTAACTCGTAACCACGCAGGGGTTAGGATACATTAATACTTCCCGAAAATTAGAAAGTACCCCAACAAAAAGACAAAACAATAAGACTTCACCAAATACCCAACATGGCCTTCATGTGATTAGCATCGTCGTCTTCCATCATCCTTCGTCCGACCACCGTGGTTCGCTCCCGACAACTTTGCAAGTACACGGGCCTTGTCTGAGACATCCACCCCCCGAATACTCGGGGGTTAGCAAAACTCCACTGTTTTGCTAGTGCAAGTATAAAGTGCAAATACGAGCTATACACAACATATTCCAAGAATATAAAAACTTGATTAATTCCAAAATTCAACCCAATGAAGATTTCCCGAGATATTTCGTTGAATAAAATAGTTCAAACCATGAAAAATTGGAATGAGACACGCAGGCTCTTTGAAAAGCATTTAAAAAGTCTCGGGAGTTTTAGAAAGACATTTCTGGGCTAATAAATCTTTAACTCGACAAACCACATAGGGACACGGGCCAAAGAATTGTTTTTGCTCGAAGATACCAATCTGGTCACAAACACAGGGTCCACGACCCAAATCATCCATATCCCATACTCGAGTGAATAACACAACGGTCACACTCGATACATAACCAAACCACAATGTACGGGAACAATCACAGGGCCCGTATCCTTATGCCAAAAATATCGCAACCATGAAACAAATAATATACGACGCTTATACCAGTGCCATTTTAGCCAAGTACCAAGACCTTACATATGATGTATCTCACTTTGGGAATTTGCATATGTGATACTCCGGACATATCACAATTATCGAAAACAACATCGTGCCATATTCATCATCACAAAACAACCTCCCGAGCTATACTGGCCCTGTACCTCTCAGCAAGATACACACCCCAGAGACACCTCGTCAGGCCCTCCCTGGTGTATAGCCCACCGAGTGATCCGTAGGGATACGCAGCCTACCGGACCCCAGGGGACCCTCACTGGTTTTACTCGGTTCACACACTCTCAGTAACCACATGGCACAAACCACATTTCTGAAATTACCACTTTCACGAAATCACGATTCAAAAACATATTCCCCCGAAGTACTTCAACTGTAAATCAAGGTACTTGCTAAGAATGGCCACAACATCCGACACATACTCACATCACACATCATCACAAACTCATCAATAGTACACACGTCCACACATATATACACACTTCTTGTCAGAAAGACATAACCTTAAGTCCACTATCAACATAATCACGCACAACGATACCAAACGTAAAGAAGATATTCCAAAGCACACCACTAGTACATATCCTCAGAACCACACAATCGTTCACAAACACATAAGTAGATTTTATAGAAAACCTTTATCGAGAATATACCGATTCTTTTATAAGTTCATTAAAAATAATTCAATTGCACACCTAGTCAATTACCGACTATAACCACTACAAAATATGAAGTGTATAGGCAAGATACTTGCCTCAATAATTGGTACTGGACACTCCCACGAACGTCTCTTAACCGAAAGACTTCGAATGCTCACAACTCTCCGTGAAGCACTTCGTAACACCAAGGATCGGAAAACGGCGAATGGAAGGGTTCCGGCTCGAGTTCTTCGCAAGGAACCTGACCCCAACATCATACCATGAATAAATCGACGATCGAACAAGGAAGAATAATCGTAGAACGCCCGAATCCCCTTTGTGACATATTATCGAACACTTTCAAGGTGTCGATTAGAAACTCAATAAAACGACGAATCCTCGGCAATCCAACCGTGTAAAAACAAGGGATTCGATATAAAACAACTTAATAATCATCAAACCCTCACTATTCTAAGTTATAACGAATCAAACGGACGAAATCAACAAAATCCCCAATTTTTCCCAAAACTAGGATTTTAGGAAAACTAACCTTGATTCGCTGGATTGAAGGATGTTATGGAGTGATTAATCGATGTTATAAGCTCCCAAACTTCGTGGATTAGTTGTATCACAACATTCCTTCGTCACCTCCAAGACTCCAGCGGCGTACACGAAAGGAAGGAAATGAAAAATGAGGGCAAACAGGACTGCTCGGTCATATTTATACTGGTGCAGCCTAGCGTGCGCTAGACTGCAGAGCTAGCGTGCGCTAGCGGGCGGTCATGGTCGAGAATGTTCGGCCGGGCCCGCCATCATGCGCTGAACACGTGCGCTGTCGGCCCAGCCACAATCCAGAGACTTCCTGGCTCGGCCAGGTAGCGTGCGCAACCTTCCGGCCGAAGCGTGCGCTCACGGCCGGCCGTAGCGTCTTGCGATGTCCGGCGATAGCGTGCGCTACTGCCGATCTTCGATCGAGTAACCTTCGCCCTTACTGCCTCGGCCGACTAGCGCGCGCAGCCAACCGGCCATAGCGTGCGGCGCCTCCCGGCCGTAGCGTGCGCTCGCCCGGTTCTGTCAACCGCCCGGCGGTGCCTTCACTCGTCCGGCCGATCAGCGTGGCCGTCCACCGTCCCCAACCGTCCGGCCAGTGTCCGACCACCATGATTCGACGACTCAATTTTCCGAAATCGCAAGGAACGAACACGACAAAATACTCGGGGACAACATCATCGGTCCGAAATGAAAACAACGGATAACAAATCATCACCTACGGTCTTAAACGCCAAAATCAGTTGTCGAGAAAATAATACCGGAACTCGACAACCGGGAAATATCCGAAAAAAATCCAAAAATAACCGGAACGGAAATCGTGGGTATTACACGCCCCGCCCTCAGAGGCTCCCGGATATGACGTCTCTCACAACAAGTATTCACATTGTTATAATATCAAGCACACAGTCAATCGTTGCAACAATTATCAAATTCGTACACCAATTCCCACAATTTATCCGTCAGTCCACGACCACACAAATAAACAATAACACGCACGTTATCAATCAAGACTCAACACAATAAGCATTCGGCAAAACCAACCAACGCTACACATATATTCTTATATCGTAACTCAACCTAATACATAAACCTTACTATATTATCTCTATAAATATGGTTCATACTTTAATCCAAGTTGAGTACGTCAACTAGTATCAGTATTAATCACCCGACATTCACCGGCATATGTATATATATATCTACGCATATATACTCACATATATATATATATATATACACACATACGTATATCTATATACATACATATATTTAACATATAAAGATAATATATATATATATTCGTAAAATGATTCACACACTTCGGCAACAATGATTTCACGTAGTTATAATTCGTATATCAAGGTACTTGCCTCAAATCCAAAGCACGCGAAGCAACGGGAAAGCTCGACAGGAAACCCTCGAGTCTTCCAACTAGATCGAAAATACAAGAACAACATAATCACTATAAGGTCGATCGCAAGGAAGATGCAAAACACACGAAATTCTCAACAAGAATTCGTAAAAACAAAGGATCGAACACTTGGGACTCAATATTTTCCCAAGAACATCAAGAAAATCATCCGAACCGAATACGGTAAGAAATACAAATCAAATCATGGGGATAGGATCAATACAACCGATTGATGATATACAACAACACGATTCATGAAGAGCAACTCGAATCTTAAAGATTTATCAAAATACATCAAGGAGGGTTCAAGAGGGTTACCTCAAATCAAAGACGAAGAACATGGATTAATGATGTTACAAGACTTCAAAATCGCCCCCAGATCGCCCACAAATCGCCACAGCCGCGGAGGAATGAAGAAAGGGTGAAAAATGACGAACACGGTCAACCCTTGGTATATAAATACCTATGCCTGCTTAACGTACGTTAGGGAAGAAGCTTAACATACGTTAGCAACATTACGTATGCAAGGCATGCAATATTACGTACGTAATCAATGTCCAGAACCTCCTGTCCGAAATAAAGAAGACCATTATGTACGATATGGCAAGGACATAACGTACGTAATGCGCACAGTTAACGCACGTTACGATCATCACATAGCGTGCGCTAGCGATGGACAGAACTCACAGTCCGAACTGAGAAGACCCTTACGTACGTTATGAGAAGGGCTCAACGTACGTAATGCACATGACGATAGCTTACGTTATGCTCATAGCATAGCGTACGTAAGTCACTTAGCAGTTCCAAAACTGCTAAGTTTAACTCATCGAGTATGAGCACGATGAAACCGCAAAACGACGACAACAACATAAGACAGAGACATGCACACAAAGAGTGCACAACGACGAACTCAAGTGCAAAAAAAAAAAGGAAACACGATTCCGACTACCCGAAGGTTCGGAATACGACAACAGAAGTAATTACCCCCAATCTTTGGGAAATTACAAAATAGCTCAAAACATCCGAAAATCACGATACAAAAATGAATAGCCAAACTGAAGCTCACAGTACGTATAACAACGTTAAATGAACTTATGAGAAACCCGAAACAACAATTTCGAACGAGATTCGCAAGAATCGAACTCGAGTGTGGAAAAGTCGTTAATAAGCACGGAACTCAACAAAACGACACCGAAACGAACTCAAATGTTAAAAAGTGCAGAATTAATCATTCTAAGAATGATGAAACGGTAACAAGCGACCCGTTAAAATGGACCCCTGCCCGAAAAAGAAATTTACAGAAAATTGTAATCGCGGATATTACATATTACCCTCCTTAAAAGAAGTTTTATCCCGAAACTTAAAATATAGAGCGATGGAACAATAGTTTCAAACAAAATTTGCAAGAATAAAATTCAGATGTGGAAAGGCCACAATAATCCATGGAATTTAGCAAAATAGCTCCGAAATTCATTCGGAGGACGGTAGGCTAAGTAAAACAAGGTAGTTTAAAATCATCGAGAGGATCACAATTGAATTACCAGCAATGAAAGGTCACACAATACTGAGAATACTAAAAAAAGTACAGGTAATACATTCCCTCATACTAAAAAGACAGTACGACCCCAAAACTTAGAACAACAAGAGTTGGAAACGTAAAGCAATGGAACGAAAAATGATCGAAGTCACGATTGTTGGAAACAGCAACGATTAAGACATAGTACAAAATATTCATTCTCCCATGCTAGGATCTTCAGAAGGAAACATAGGGTTTCAGGACACTCTCCAGTCACTTGCTCTGCTCTCCAATAGGGTAGCATTCTTCGCCAATTCGGAAACTATCTCACAGTGTTTCTCCCGATGACCTTCACACCCGCACTGGTAACAAGTCAAGAGTGGAAAGGGACAATTTGCACGAACATTGTAACACCCCAATTCACAAATGGGACATTACACGCCGTAGAACCCTCGTGAGGTCTACCAGGCTAACACATGACACATAACCCACAATGTAATTCCAAACAATGCACTCAAAAGTAAATAAGGCCGTGGCCTCGGCCAAAACAATTGTAACGGAGTACATGAACATAAAATAAATATCAATCCATTGCCCACGCAGGGGACTTAAACCAAGTTTAAAAGTAGACAATTTAATTCCAGTACTCGACAAATGCAATGACAAAACATAAAATTACAGACTCGAGTCACATCATCAAGCCAACCCATTCTTTACGTGCGTGTCCCGTGCCTGCTCCTCAGCTCTCCCGGTACCTGAAATGCATAAGACGCATTTCCCCCATTTAAGGGGTTAGCATTCGAATAGCTAGTGCAAGTACACAATTACACAACATTATATACAAAAATACGGTTTTACACAATCATCTCAAACATAAGTCATTTGCCACATATATATTATTCCGGAATACTACATTGGCAATCACATCAATTTCCAATCATCACGATATCACAAAATCACGACTGGTATCCCGTGGCCGTACCCCTTAGTATCGACCCCCAGACATCCCGTCGAACACTCCGGGTGGGAAACCACTTCCTCGGCCGTACCCCTTAGTATCGACCCCCAGACATCCCGTCGGACACTCTAGGTGGAAGTTCAATCACACACGCACCCAAGTCCACTTCCGTGGCCGTACCCCTTAGTATCGACCCCCAGACATCCCGTCGGACACTCCGGGTGGAAGGAACACAACTCACGCACCCAAAAATTCACCATTCATCATTCATTTCGAAAATCACAATATACATAACGAAATGTAATATATGTACTTGCCTTGAATGAAACGAAACGAAGGAAGCGAAGACGGAATAGGTTTCGGTCGAACAATCCTCCCAAATCCAATCCTAACACAATAACGGTATACACAAGTCTCAATAATGCGGAAAGGTAAGAATTAATCCTAATTCTACCCGTTGGGACAATTCATCGGACACCAAGAGTGCAAAAGGAAATGAAATCGGTCAATGGTATAACAACGGGATTTCATCCCAATCAAAAACAAGAAAACCAAGGGTCACGAGTATACTATCAAATCTAACAACAACATTGGTTAATTCGGATTAAAACACAAGATCACCACCAAACCCTCCCCAAAATCATACTAGGGTCAAAGGAGTGCTTACCTCTTGAAGAATCAAGCACTCAAATCCGAAAACCACGTGTTAGATCCGCAATCCGAGCCACCCGATCGAAAAGAGATGAAGAAATCTACACAATTAAGTGGTGTATGGAGGAACTCTCCCTCTCAAGACTCTCTCTCTCTCGCACGGTTGAAGAAGGGGGAAGGAAATGAGTGATTTATTTGAATAAAACGCTGATATAGCGCCGACCGCGTCGTGTGCCGCGGCTCGGATAAAGCGTGCCGCGGCACAGAGCCAAAAATTGTGCCCAGTGGTGGTGACCGCTCGTTGTGCCGCGGCTCATCCGAAGTGTGCGCGTCTCGGACTCGGCATGTGCGCGGCCTGCCGGGCTGCCGTGGCACGCAGATACGATTGATTTTGGCCGGCAAGTGTCACACGGGTGTGCCGCGGCCCGGACAAGTGTGCCGCGGCACACGGTACAGTTTGTTTAGGCAACAACTAAGTGATGTGTGTGCCGCGGCTCACCATCCTTGTGCCGCGGCCCACACCCCCCCCTCGGGTCCCAAAATGACGAAAAATGATCCGGAAGGAGAATAAAAGCAACAGGGATCGATATTTGGGTAACAATAACACGAAATGGAAGTACGGAAGCCAAAACGATCTGAGGTACACAACCAAAGTCGAACAAGGGACAAATTCCCTAAACTTCTAGGAAATTACAAAAACGGCCCAAACATCCGGAAAATCACGACACAACGTCGGATTAACAATCCGAAACTCGCAACATGCTCTACACAAGCATACGAACTCATGGAAGTAAGAAAACGACGAAATCGAACGAGTTTAACGAGAGTCGAATACACATGAGACAGAATATAACACGAGATGAAATTACGTAAAAACATTATCAAGACCCGTCTAAACGGAAAAACTCCAAGAATAAAATAGGTTCAGAATTACAAAACAGTGCCAAGCGAGTTGTCCAAACGAATATGCACCAAAAACTAGAAATTACCAAGGATAGAAAACGCGGATATTACATTATCTCCCTAAAAATAAGTTTCGTCCCGAAACTTACAACACGAATAACTCGGGGTATCTCGACCTCATACTCTCCTCTGTTTCCCACGTGGCCTCCTCGGATCCATGCCTCGACCACTTTGCACTTTGTGAAAGGGATGGTTTTGTGCCCGAGTTGCTTAACTCGACGCTCTAAGATCTGAATCGGCCTCTCCTCGAAGGTAATGTCGGGCCCCAACTCGATCTCTCCAAAATCAATAATATGGCTAGGGTCCGATACGTACTTCCTAAGTGGGAAACATGAAATACTTTATGCACGTGGCTCGGGGACGGCGGCAAGCCTAACCGTCTGCGAGTTCTCCAACTCTATCTAAAATCTCAAACGGCCCGATAAATCTCGGACTAAGTTTACCCTTTCGACCAAGCGGTAAACTCCCGTGTCGGCGACACCTTAAGCAAGACGTGATCTCCCACCTCAAACTCCAACGGTCGGCGACGTGTATCGGCATAAGACTTGCCGACTACGGGCCGTCAACAATCTACCACGAATCGGGGTAATCTTCTCCCTCGTCTCAACTATCGGAGTCGGGCTCGGTGCGATTAGCTCGGACGTATCATCCCAACACAACGGTGATCCGCACCTCCTTCCATACAACGCTTGAATGGTGCCATTTTGATCGAGGCATGCCAACTATTGTTATACGTGAACTCGATCAACGGCAAGTGTGTCTCCCAATCATCCTTCCAATCTAAGGCACGGGCTCTCGGCATATCCTCTAGCGTCGTATCGTCCGCTCGTCAAGCATGTCTCGAGGGTGGTAGGATGTACTAAGACTCAACTCGGTTCCCAAAGCTCTATGAACGGCCTGCCAAAAATGTGATATGAACCGGCCATCACGATCCGAAACAATGCTCTTAGGGGTCCCATGCAATCTCACTATTTCCGCAACAAACACTCGTGCAAGCCTCTCCGGCCCCCAAGTGTCCTTAATACTTAGAAAATGAGCTGATTTGGTTAATCGATCAACAACGACCCAAATCATGTTCATTCCCGTCCGAGTCTTAGGCATACCGGTAATGAAATCCATAGTAATATCCTCCCATTTCCACTCCGGGATAGGAAGTGGTCGTAACGACCAGCGGGTCGCCGATGCTCAATCTTAACACATTGTGGTCAAACACTTCGCCACAAACTCGCTAACATCCATCTTCAAATTACTCCACCGTAGTTACTCCTCACGTCCTTGTACATTTTACTCGTATCAGGATGTATGGAGTAGGGCGTGGTTTGAGCTTCGCTCAAGATCTTCTGTCTCAGCTCAATATGACATGGTACACAAAGTCTGCCGCGAATCCTCAAAACTCCATCATCGTGAACCACAAATCCAGGGGCTTTCCCTTTCCTCACATACTCCCTCAGCTGGACCAAAACGGATCGTCATATTGCTTCGCCTTGATATCACCGATCAGGGCGAAGTGATCTCTAATGCACATAACTGGCCCTGAACTCTCTGAACCCAAACCTCAATATTCTGACGGATGAAATCTCGCTGGATCTTACTCTGCGGTGTAAGTACCTCTAACATCTGCAAGGCCATCGGTTTTCTGCTCAACGCATCAGCCACTACGTTGGCCTTACCCGGATGGTAAAGTATCTCGAGGTCGTAATCTTTAATTAGCTCTAACCACCTACGTTGCCTCATGTTCAACTCTTTCTGGCTGAAGATGTACTTCAAACTCTTGTGATCCGTAAAAATCTTACATGATGACCCATAGAGGTAGTGCCTCCAGATTTTTAAGGCGAAAACGACCGCAGCTAACTCCAAATCGTGCGTGGGATAGTTTACTTCATAAGGTTTCAATTGGCGGGACGCATAAGCAATCACTCTGTCTCTCTGCATCAAAACACATCCTAGACCAAGGCCCGAAGCATCACTATACACTACGAAGTCCTCGTTCCCCTGAGGCAATGCTAAAACGGGCGCGGTAGTCAGACGTCTCTTTAACTCGACAAAGCTGTCCTGTCTGTCTGCAGTCCACTCGAACTTCTGAGTTTTCTGGAGCAACTGTGTAAGTGGTCTAGCGATCTTAGAAAATCCCTCAACGAATCTGCGGTAATAGCCGGCGAGACCCAGAAAACTCCTCACCTCCTTCACATTCTTAGGCGGCTCCCAAGCCATCACTGCCTCTATCTTCTGTGGATCCACCCGAACTCCCTCTGCTGAAATCACATGCCCGAGGAACGTCACTTCCTCGAGCCAAAACTCACACTTAGAGAACTTCGCGTACAATTGCTCAGCCCTCAAAGTGTCTAATACAATTCGGAGATGTAAGGCGTGATCCTCCCGACTCCGTGAATAGATAAGAATATCGTCGATAAAAACGACTACGAATTTGTCCAGATACTCAATAAAAACCTTGTTCATCAACTGCATGAACACTGCTTTGGGGCATTAGTTGGCGAAAGGCATAACCACAAACTCGTAATGGCCATATCTCGTCAGAAAGGCGGCTTTGAATATCGACGTCCCGAATTCTCAAGCTGGTAGTAGCCCGATCGCAAATCAATCTTGAAAAAGGCCGCCCCCGAAGATGATCAAACAAATCGTCAATCACAGGCAAAGGGTATTTATTTTTGATGGTCACTTGTTTAATTCTCGATAATCGATGCATAAGCAGGCGACCCATCTTTCTTCTTAACGAAAATGCAGGCGCACCCCAAGGTGATGCGCTCGGTCGAATATACCCTTTATCTAACAATTCTCCCAATGGTTCTTCAACTCTAACATCTCCGACGGTGCCATACGGTACGGTGCTCGAGAAATAGGGGCGCATTCGGCTCTAGATCGATAGGAAACTCCACCTCTCATTTGTGGTGGTAACCCCGGCAAGTCGTGCAGGAAGACATCGGGATACTCACTAACAAGCTGGAATTGACGACATGTCAACTACACCATCTTCCGCCTTGAGCATAGCACGATGGCCGACACGGCCACAGTTGAAGTTTATTCGCCTTCAAGGCGCTAATCACGCTCCCGATCTACCGGCTTACGGTAAGCGAGTATGCTCGGTGCCATCCTCGGCCACGATCGAGATAGTACGAGTCCGATAGTTCATGATAGCACCGTGACGCTCTAACCAATCGTCCCGAGGATTAAATCCTCACCCTTGAGGTCGATAACAATGAGGTTCGAGGCGATCTCGGCTTCCGATCCTCACGGGGCAATCCCTAACTTCCCGGTCCCCAACCATACGATCCCGCTAGGCGTACCCACCACAAACGGTTCACACTCAAACAAGCGATTAAAGCCAATACGATTCACACAATTCGACGTAATAAAGGAATGGGTAGCACCGAATCAAAAGCACTAGCTGGATGAGTAAGGATCGAGTGGTACCGACGCCACCGGAATGTCTGCCTCCTCTGTGCGCCTCATCGATACTGATCGGGGTGGATGAACCGGAGCTCGAGGCATGCGGCGATCCATTGTCCCGACCTCTACCGCGACCGAACCTGCGGAACTGAGTAGGCTGAGTATTATGATCCCTCGATCGGTAGTGGTAGTCGGAACTCTAAGCGGCCACGTGGCTCTCTCACAATGAGCCGCCCGATGCGATCTGCCCAGTAAGTGAAGCAAGCAACGGGGAAAAGGACAATCCTTCATCAAATGCTCATATTGGTTGCGTTAAAAAAACCACGCCACCAGACGCGACGGAGGCGAAGGCAGTTACTCACGAGATCCACCGGCCTAATGGAACGGCCTCTTCCCGGTATGGGAGAGCGAGCGAGACCTCGGCGGCCACCCTTCCCGGTCGAGAATCCACCGGTAGTCTTACCTTCTTAGCTTCGAAACCGACTCGATTAGGAACCGCCATCTCGATCGCTAGGGCGCGATCTTGGTATTCTTTCAAAGTGGCACACATGAGCGGTGCCATACTCGGCCTAATATGCGGCTTCATGCGCATATTGAAATGTAGTTTTATCGGCCTCCGTCCTCACGATCTCTCACGAAACCCAACCGCTGATTGTAAGTAATGATGGCACGAGAAATAGGCACGTCCCGAGGTGTAGCGGTGAAGAATTCCACAATTCTGCGCTCATTGGTGGCGGCGGACAATACTCTGCTTCCATAGCAGCCTTGAATTCCTCCCAAGTAGCTCGACGGTCTCTGGGTACAACGGCCTCCCACCATTCCGCAGCTTCCTTATCCGGGAGGTGCTGGGCAATATGTACCCTCTGTCTTCGGGACAAGCTACGGCATCGAAGGTCTGGACAACCGAAAGAGCCAATTCTCCCAACAGAGTCGGAGGATCGGAGAAACGAGGAGGGTGCATCTTAGTCACCGTCTGAAGCCACTTACTAGCCTCCTCTTAGGTGTCGGGGCGGATTAAGCGTCCACCCCGAGCTATCGAGTAAGTTGGGCTACCAAGCTGGCAAATCTGTGATAGCCGGCGTCGGCATTATTACCCGGCCTTGAGTGAGAGGCTGAGTCCGCGAGGAGAGAAAGTGAGCCCTCCTCATTATCGGCACCCGACCACGGCCTCGGCCGCGTCCCTAACCCGGTCTACCACGACCTCTCAACATACTGAAGGAAAGTAAGAAAAGGACAAGATCAGAAAGATTCACAATTCACAAAGTTGGTAACACAAGTCACGATTCCGAACAGCGCAAGAAAACGAATTACAGAGATATAAGAGTTCGAGGAGACTTACAGCCACGGGTCGCACGAAAAGACGGTAGCATGATGATATTAGGCTCAACGACTGACTCTAATGACGCAACTGACAGACCCAAAATTCACCGACAGCCTAGGTATTCAAAACCTAAGCGCTCTGATACCATAAATGTAACACCCCAATTCACAAATGGGACATTACACGCCGTAGAACCCTCGTGAGGTCTACCAGGCTAACACATGACACATAACCCACAATGTAATTCCAAACAATGCACTCAAAAGTAAATAAGGCCGTGGCCTCGGCCAAAACAATTGTAACGGAGTACATGAACATAAAATAAATATCAATCCGTTGCCCACGCAGGGGACTTAAACCAAGTTTAAAAGTAGACAATTTAATTCCAGTACTCGACAGATGCAATGACAAAACATAAAATTACAGACTCGAGTCACATCATCAAGCCAGCCCATTCTTTACGTGCGTGTCCCGTGCCTGCTCCTCAGCTCTCCCGGTACCTGAAATGCATAAGACGCATTTCCCCCATTTAAGGGGTTAGCATTCGAATAGCTAGTGCAAGTACACAATTACACAACATTATATACAAAAATACGGTTTTACACAATCATCTCAAACATAAGTCATTTGCCACATATATATTATTCCGGAATACTACATTGGCAATCACATCAATTTCCAATCATCACGATATCACAAAATCACGACTGGTATCCCGTGGCCGTACCCCTTAGTATCGACCCCCAGACATCCCGTCGAACACTCCGGGTGGGAAACCACTTCCTCGGCCGTACCCCTTAGTATCGACCCCCAGACATCCCGTCGGACACTCCAGGTGGAAGTTCAATCACACACGCACCCAAGTCCACTTCCGTGGCCGTACCCCTTAGTATCGACCCCCAGACATCCCGTCGGACACTCCGGGTGGAAGGAACACAACTCACGCACCCAAAAATTCACCATTCATCATTCATTTCGAAAATCACAATATACATAACGAAATGTAATATATGTACTTGCCTTGAATGAAACGAAACGAAGGAAACGAAGACGGAATAGGTTTCGGTCCGAACAATCCTCCCAAATCCAATCCTAACACAATAACGGTATACACAAGTCTCAATAATGCGGAAAGGTAAGAATTAATCCTAATTCTACCCGTTGGGACAATTCATCGGACACCAAGAGTGCAAAAGGAAATGAAATCGGTCAATGGTATAACAACGGGATTTCATCCCAATCAAAAACAAGAAAACCAAGGGTCACGAGTATACTATCAAATCTAACAACAACATTGGTTAATTCGGATTAAAACACAAGATCACCACCAAACCCTCCCCAAAATCATACTAGGGTCAAAGGAGTGCTTACCTCTTGAAGAATCAAGCACTCAAATCCGAAAACCACGTGTTAGATCCGCAATCCGAGCCACCCGATCGAAAAGAGATGAAGAAATCTACACAATTAAGTGGTGTATGGAGGAACTCTCCCTCTCAAGACTCTCTCTCTCGCACGGTTGAAGAAGGGGAAGGAAATGAGTGATTTATTTGAATAAAACGCTGATATAGCGGCGGCCGCGTGTGTGTGCGACTCGAGATAAAGCGTACGCGGCACGAGCCAAATTATGCCCGGTGGTCGGCTGACCACTCTTTGTCTGCGGCTCATCCGAAGTGTGCGCGGCTCGGACTCGGCATGTGCCGCGGCCTGCCGGGCTGTGCCGCGCACGCGATCTGATCGATTTTGGCCGGCAAGTGTCACGGGTGTGCCGCGGCCGGAGAAGTGTGCCGCGGCTCGACTGTGTGCCGCGGCGCACAATCCTTGTGCCGCGGCACACGGTACAGTTTGTTTAGGCAACAACTGAGTGATGTGTGTGCCGCGGCTCACAATCCTTGTGCCGCGGCCCACACCCCCCCTCGGGTCCCAAAATGACGAAAAATGATCCGGAAGGAGAATAAAAGCAACAGGGATCGATATTTGGGTAACAATAACACGAAATGGAAGTACGGAACCCAAAACGATCTGAGGTACACAACCAAAGTCGAACAAGGGACAAATTCCCTAAACTTCTAGGAAATTACAAAAACGGCCCAAACATCCGGAAAATCACGACACAACGTCGGATTAACAATCTGAAACTCGCAACATGCTCTACACAAGCATACGAACTCATGGAAGTAAGAAAACGACGAAATCGAACGAGTTTAACGAGAGTCGAATACACATGAGACAGAATATAACACGAGATGAAATTACGTAAAAACATTATCAAGACCCGTCTAAACGGAAAAACTCCAAGAATAAAATAGGTTCATAATTACAAAACAGTGCCAGGCGAGTTGTCCGAAACGAATATGCACCAAAAAAAATAGAAATTACCAAGGATAGAAAACGCGGATATTACAAACATGTCCCTGACGGTTGTAGTTGAAGCACCTCCTCTTCTTACCGAGAGTCACCGATGCTGGTTTGGGATTTCCAGCGCCCACTCCCGACCACGAAGACGACACATTCGAACGACGTGAGGGTTTGGGAGCCTTAGTCTCTTCACCGCCCAGAAATTTTCCAGATGTCCTCGGTCTCTTGGCTTCCCTCGTGGGCTCGATCACTGAGGAGATTTCGTAGGATATCGTTTGATCTTGATACTTCTTCACCGTAGCATGGATAGTTGTCGTACGAACCACCTCGCCGCTTCCACTTCCATCATCACACCTACGTCCTCCAAGGCTCGACATGCTAATGCAGATAGTACCGTTCAACATTATAAAATAATCAATCGTACAGTATACCATAATTATCAACACGAGGTTTAGTTAGCATCCTTAGAATAATGGTAATATCATAAAGCACAAAGTTTTTTGAAGTCAATTTCGAGCCCTTCGACGAGGACGGTCATTATATGTATGCACTTAATGAAAACAAATTTTTGAAAAAGAGGGCGAGTCACGTTATGCCCAAAACTTGTAGATACTGTCCTTTATTTTGGAAGAGGAAGTTTATACATCAACTTTAAAAATTATTTTTGAATAATGTGTAAAAGAAATTCTTTTATGAATCGTGACTAATTTGAAATATTTCAAAAGTGTTGAGTTCCAAGTACCACAATTTGAAAATCTTTCCTCTTCTACCAAAATGCTTAATCGAAAGGATTTTTCACCGAGATATGTGACCATTTGACATGACGACATTGAATCATGGGTTTTCACAATGTTAGAAAATTTCGAAACACCACTTTAAAATGTTCGTGATATTACAGTGCCATGGGCCCCGCGCCGGAACCCACCAGGCCAAAACCATTTTTAAAAATGTTCAAAACGCCAAAAAGGCCGATGACGGTAATACTTTCAAATACTCACAAAAGTCATGTATAAAATATCAAGTACCGTCATAAGAATACCGTCAAAACGTGCAAGACCAAAATGCCAAAACTCGGTTTAGGGAATCGGTTTTACGAAATAAAACTCAGTTTGCAAGATACCAAAAGCCATTTCAAAATACTCACGCAGCGGATAAAATAACACTCAACGATTTATTCTAGTGAAATGTAGAAACCGATAAATATGCTCGACTTCCGAAGCATACGACATAACCATTTTCACTCGGACCGTATACGCATGTTTTATCCTAAAACAATAATATCACCAACAAGTTCCAACCATTGTTCACATTAAACACATTAGCACGATATAATCAAATACGTATATAAGAGGACCTACGATAGGGAGACTTACCATCACAGATTGCCTGAATATGATGTCGGAACCAAGATACTAATCACAACTCTGATGCGCGCGACTTACACAGGACATGGACTTGACCCAACAGCCTAGGTTTTTTGTAAACCTAAGCTCCCATACCATATATGTAACACCCCCAGAATACATCCGGGAATGTCACATGCCATAGACCCTTATCACAAGGATCTACCAGGCTAAACTCCAATAGTCTACTCAATGATTGACCGACCTGGGTCAATATAATTACAAAATAGACCGACAAGGTCATTAAAAAATTCAAAAACCAACATAATTCACAGCTCAACGACAATAATAAACTTGAACGCGGAAAGGAATGACGACTCAATTTAATAAATGAAAACTACACCAGTGCAAGGATGAATACTCAACCAAATGAGAAAATACCGACCAAGATGAAATAAAAGAAAGAGACTCTGACTCTTGTGTGATTAGCATCGACGTCTTCCATCTCCTTCTAAGCCAGTCCCGTGACTGCTCTCGAGCTGCCAAAACCTGAGCGCATAACAGGCACCCACCCCCCGAAAACTCTGGGGTTAGCAAAGTGAGATTTTTCTAGTGCAAGTACATAATATACAAGATATACGAACAATATCAACACAAAACTCAACAGCCGCGAAGCCTTAACAGAAACCATGCATTCCCATAGTCAACACAGAAAAGCACTCGCTTATAACAAGGTGAAAGATAATCATATAGCCATATTCTCTTTACGGATCTTAACACCAATGAAACTTTAAACAAGCCCAATGAGTCAAAAGATCTAGTTTGAAAAGCCCTTTTATTAAAAAGAAAATATTATGATAAGATAGTTTGGAAACGTTATTATTGACTCGGGTTGTCTTGGGGTTTTGAAAATCGAATGGGAATGCTTTTGGAAAATAACTTCAAAAGCTCTCGGGTCCTTGACCCAGCATATGGAAAACAATTTACAAGAAAACCATTTCAACGTTATTCGGGGTCCTCGACCCAATTTCTAGAACACTATCACAAGCGAATCATTACAACATCTCATGGGGTTCTCGACCCAATCCAAAGAATAACACCACAAGATCAAAGATCTCAACATCTCACGGGGTCCTTGACCCAATACACGGAATATCATCACAGTACAATCAAAGACACAGCTTCTCATTCGACAAATCCTGCTCAAGACCCTTGATTAATTAACCCTTGGAGATCTCGTCAAATATCCTTGGTTAATTAACCCTGATACCAACGTTTAAAACAAGTTGAAACAAACTTTCATAAACACGAATCGCGGTCTATATCAAGACCAACATTTTAAAGCGAGTTGGAAGAACTTTGAATACACGAACATCATTCGATAACGGGGTCTTAGATGTCACTCGAATATCCGTAACCAATAAGCCTGCCAGGCGCCTCCCTTGCACACCTGTGCACCTGCGTTCACTCCACTATATTGGCCGCCCCTTGAACATGTCACCGCTCCGGCGTTCACTCCGGAAAGAGCCTCCCCTTGCACACGCATTAGGTAACACCGGTGTTCACCAACCATATGGAGCCGCTCATTGCAGCGTACACCAGGCCGGAGTACACGCCCCGCCCTCAGAGGCTCCCGGATATGACGTCTCTCACAACAAGTATTCAGATTGTTACAATATCAAGCACACAGTCAATCGTTGCAACAATTATCAAATCCATACACCAATTCACACAATTTATCCGTCAGTCCATGACCACACAAATAAACAACAACACGCACGTTATCAATAAAGACTCAACACAATAAGCATTCGGCAAAACCAACCAACGCTACACATATATCCTTATATCGTAACTTAACCTAATACATAAACCTTACTATATTATCTCTATAAATATGGTTCATACTTTAATCCAAGTTGAGTACGTCAACTAGTATCGGTATTAATCACCCGACATTCACCGACATAAGTATATATATATATATATACTTATATCTATATACATACATATATTTAACATATACAGATAATATATATATATATATATTCGTAAAATGATTCACACACTTCGGCAACAATGATTTCACGTAGTTATAATTCGTATATCAAGGTACTTGCCTCAAATCCAAAGCACGCGAAGCAACGGGAAAGCTCGATCGGAAACCCTCGAGTCTTCCAAATATGTCAAAAACACAAGAACAACATAATCACTATAAGGTCGATCGCAAGGAAGATGCAAAACACACGAAATTCTCAACAAGAATTCATAGAAACAAAGGATCGAACACTTGGGGCTCAATATTTCCCAAGAACATCAAGAACATCATCCGAACCCGAATACGGTAAGAAATACGAATCAAATCATGGGGATAGGATCAATACAACCGATTGATGATATACAACAACACGATTCATGAAGAGCAACTCGAATCTTAAAGATTTCTCAAAATACATCAAGGAGGTTTCAAGAGGGTTACCTCGAATCAAAGACGAAGAACACGGATTAATGATGTTAATCAATACCAAGAGCTCATGGAAGATGAAAACTTGGAGTTAAAAGACTGTAAAATTGCCTCCAGATCGCCCACAAATCTCCACAGCCGCGGAGGTCAACCCTCGGTATATAAATACCTGCGCCTGCTTAACGTACGTTAGGGAAGAAGCTTAACGTACGTTAGCAACATTACGTACGTAAGGCAGGCAATATTACGTACATAATCAATGTCCAGAATCTCCTGTCCGAAATGAGGAAGACCATTATGTACGCTATGGCAAGGACTTAACGTACGTAATGCACACAGTTAGCGCACGTTACGATCATCACATATCGTGCGCTAACGATGGACAGAACTCACCGTCTGAACTGAGAAGACACTTACGTACATTATAACAAGAGCTTAGTGTACGTAAGACACATGACAATAGCGTACGTATGTCACTTAGCAGTTCCAAAACTGCTAAGTTCAACTCATCGAGTACGAGCATGATGAAACTTCGAAATGACGACAACAACAAGACGAATACATGCACACAAAGAGTGTGCAATGACGAACTCAAGCGCAAAAAAAAGGAAATACGATTCCGACTACCCGAAGGTTCGGAACACGACAATGGAAGTAATTACCCCCAAACTTTGGGAAATTACAAAACAGCCCAAAACATCCGAAAATCACGATACGACAACAAATAGCCAAACCGAAGCTCACAATACGTATAACGACGTTAAATAAACTTACGAGAAACCTGAAACAACAGTTTCGAACGAGATTCGCAAGAATCGAACTCGAGTGCGGAAAAGTCCTTAATAATCACGGAACTCAACAAAACAACACCGAAACGAACTCAAATGTTAAAAAGTGCAGAATTAATCATTCTCGAAATGATGAAATGGTAACAAGCAAGCCGTTAAAACGGACTCCTGCCCGAAAAATAAATTTACCGAAAATTGAAATCGCGGATATTACAAATGGGCATTACCTACGCAACATCGTTGTGTTAGCGTACAAAATGGTGATGAATTAATATATGTTATTTTGTCAATGTACGCAAGGCAATGTACTAAATGAGGCAGTAGCCTCTGGAGGAGGTTTACGTACGTAACACTAAGGTGTTAGCGTACATAAAGTTGTTAATGTACGTTAACCTTTGCAGGTAGCGTACGTTAGAGAAAGTGCAGGTTATAAAGACATGTATTGTCTTTCATTTTTGCACGAACCAACTCTGAGTTTTCTATCTAGAAATCATCCTCCTGTCTTCCTAAGTGATTATAAGCCTCTTCTATCTTGCCTTATAGCTCCATATCTTGGATTGGAGCTTGGGAGCTTGAGCACTATAGTGGTATCTTAAAGTCTTTTCGGTTGTTCTACATCTTCAAAGAGGTATGTTGTATACTCTTGTGTTAATTTGGAAATGATGATGATATTGTTGATAATTAATTAATGTGTTGTTGAAAATTATTGAGAGATAACATGATTATTGTTGGTTATTATAAAAAACATGATAAAGAACATGATTATAACTTATAAATGAGTATGTTCTTAATGTTTAGAGATTGTTAGATGTTATAATCATTTTTTTGAAGTATTATTAACTTTTTTGATGAATTAGGATTGTCTAGAACATCATGTTTGTATGTTGATAGTGTTCTTGAAAGGTTTAACTAATTCAATGAAAGATAATAATGAATTATGAGATAAATATCACAGTTTTGATATAGTTAAGTTAAACTTGACGTAAATCCGAAATTCTTGATGAATTGGTAATTGATAATTGTTTAAGACATCATGTTTAAGTATTGGTAATGTTATTGAGAAGATTATAATGATGATATTGTTGAAGAGGATGATTATTTGAACCTGTCCTTGACAACCCTTGTAAGATAGATGATCATGAATGTTGAATAACATTATGAACATGTTAATATGATAATGAAGATGAATTGAGTTTATTGAAGTTAATAAATCAGGACGTTAATATTCATTGGAATAGTTTGAACTATTCATGTTGAATTATGGATGTCGATTTCCATTAATTCGATATCGATATTGTGGGATTGTTTTATTGAATTAATTGTATTTTATTTAAGGTTGCTTGCTCAAGTGAGTGTTGTTTGTTGAAGGATGTTGTTCGTTCATTCGAGGAAAGACTATTTTTCATCCCCAGTGTTGAGGCAAGTTATCTTGCTTGGTTATAATGATAATTTATTCTTGAATGTTATACAGTTCGTGTATGTGTAATGCTATATGACTCAATGATTCATAATGAGTTGTTGGTGATTGTGTCAATCGTTTCATTATGGGATTTTATTCCCAAGTTCACTACCTTTGATATCGTTGGTCTTATTGATCGTTGTTGTCACTTCAGTGAGTTCCTTTATCCTTGTTGGATATGTGATTAATTGAGTTTCATTGTCATACTGCATCGCGACATATCTGGAGTCATATCTACATGCCGATTGGTCATGTGTAAGATTTTTGGTCGGGTACAAATGATCATGTGTTGATGTTTCCACATTGGACTGTACATATGAGACGATTACTCATGAGACTAATTAGGTATATGGTCCCACGTATATCCTGGATTTCGTATACGGGATGGACATGTGCACGGACACATTTTCGGATCGAGTGTACTGTGATGTCCGTCTTGAGCCATATTGATTGGTCGTTTGTACACCATGTGTGATTAGATATGTACGACGGTTTGCGACTGGTGGTTCATACGCCTGAGGGGTATGTTCAACAGTCGGGTTTGTTTCAGTGAGATCTACGATTTGTATAATATCTTGAGAATTTATTATCATGTATATCTGACCCTATGTTTGGGCGACAGTTGTTGCTCGGAATGTTCTTAAAACTCTTTTGTAATACCCGAGATTTCTGACTTGTATTTGGAACTTGTGATATTGTAATCGTTGTACTTGATCTGAGTATTATTCTCCGTATTTCATAATCCGATGTTGTCGAGCGTATGATTTCATGTATGCGATTTACAAATTGTAATTCTGCGCATGTAGCGCACGCTATCGGCTATGTGTAGCGTACGCTAACATAGACTCAATAGAGCACGCTACAAAGGATTATTAGCGCACGCTATGTGTCGTCAATTTGATTGAGACGTGCGGTAGGTGAGATCTGGCCGGGGGACCCCTGTCGGATCGTGTCGGGATGAACCTGGACGGCTTTCGGGAAAAGCCAAGTCAACGCCTTAGCGCACGCTATAGGTATATGCGTAGCGCACGCTAAGTGCTGAATATAGTTAAGTCAGTGAGTCATTAGCGCACGCTACGAGCAGGGTCTAGCGCACGCTAATAGCCATTTCTTATAAATAGGACAGCATCCTATTCGTGATTTCAGTTCTTTCTTCTCCCATTACCCGAATTCTTACACTTAGAACATAACTTCCCTCACCCTAAACACTTCATATCAACACCCTAGCTCGTGTTTGAAGATCGTACATCGTTGGAGATTGGTGTTCAAGCCTTCGGCGTTGGATTGTTTCGATTTCCTCCGTGTTCTTCACTACCTTGAGGTAGGTGATTCTTCACCGATGTTAGTATTGACGTTGATCATGTTTTGATAGCCAGTTATTTCGTTTATGATCGGTCATCACATGTTAGAAGGATACTTTTGACGTATCGACACTATTTATCGTTTGAACCTTTGAACCATCTTAGTATTTGAACTCCTTAGCATTTTCAAATCGATCTATGATCAGTAATCGGATATTACCTAGATTGTTACGTTTTACACATTGGAATCATGCGTTTTGGAACGTAGGACGAACGAAACTTAGAGTATTTTCTTGAAGATTGAAGATGAATCATGATGTCGAGATGATTATCCATATATTTTTATCTCATAATCATAGAACTTCCACAAACCTTATTATCATGTTATGCTTGAGGATGACTTGTTTTATCACCGTAGAATTCATGAGTTCATCACCATTTTCAACCCAGTTTTCGGTTAGCAGTATTCTGCCATGCAAGGTTAGCGCACGCTAACATACGTTAGTTAACGTGTGTTATCGGGGTTAAGTTAACGCACGATACGTACGTAATGTACGTTATGTTATCAGCCGATTCAAACTGTCAGTCCGTGGCTAGCGCACGCTAGGCTTATTCGATAGCGTACGCTAACAGGCCGGCTTAGCGCACGTTACGTAGAGTACGTAGCGCACGCTAAGCAGTCCAGGCAGATTGTTTATTTTGAGCTTTTCGGCCGTAGACCGAATGGTTAGGCCATCGTTCGACTTGAGATGATTTGTATATCATTCCTTTTGTTAAGGTTCGAGCTTGTTAGGTTGATCGAAGGAGGCGGCCTTCGAGTGTGTTGAGATCATTGAAGTATTCCATTCTTGCCATTTTCGAGGCAAGTATCATATGTCGAGTTCGATTTATATTGAAACTGTGATCATGCTTGTGGTTTTGTTCATGTTGTTGAATATGAGATGTATTTCTGAGATTTATCGTGGTACTCGTTGTTATTTGTTCGTATTGATGAACATATTGAAATGCATATATGTATGCATAGTTGATTGATTTATGGTATAAATAATCCGAGGGGATCATGAGGATCTATGCTGAGGGCGCTGGATCGAATGTCCAACATGCGTTGGTCCGACGGGATCATCATGGGGATCTATACCAAGGGCGCTGGATCGCTGGATTACCCTGTACTGTGTTGATGGAATCATGAGGATTCGCATCGTTGGATTCTGGTGGCGGAAGTCCATTTTGCATGTTTTATGATGCATTGATGATTTATGTATTACGATACTTGTACTAGCATTGTTTTGCTAACCCCTTCGGGGGTGGACATTGTTTTGATGTTCAGGTAGCCGAGGAGCGGGGAAGCAACCACACCGACGGAGACGATGAAATGGCTCAGTGATGTGGTTGATGTTTATTGTTATTGTGATTTGTCTCCTTGGTCTATTTAGTACTCGAGTACGTCTGTTTTAATAATGTCCTTTCGATATGGTTGTATAAGTTAACTCATTTGATCGGTTGAATCAAATCTGTATTTGAACTTCAGTTGTACGATTGGTTTATATTTACATTCTTTTTAAAATTAGCCTTGTAAATCCTTACCTAAAGGGTTTACGGCGCTGTAATTATTCCGAATATCTCGGGGTGTTACAGAATATGGTATCGGAGCTAAGATTCATGGATATCTTGGCAGTCGGGTTAGTTGGGTCAGTTTACGTTGTTTGATTTTTGGTCGTTCGTAACATCACTGCTGAGCCAGCATCTTCGTGTGGACCGTGGTTGTAAGTTCCTAAATCTCAAATACTACCGTTTTATTTTATTCATGTTTTGTGAACATTGATGGATGTACTTTTAGAAAGTTTGCCCTGGATATTGAGTATTTATGTTTACAGTATGTTGAGAGGAAGTCGTGGACGCGGACGTGGAAATGCGAGACAAGAAGAGTCGGTATCTACCCCAGAGATAACCGCTAGTCGAATGGATTCCCATTCCGGGGGACAACAGGGATCGGAAAATAATAATGCAGATCCTAACGTGCCGGGAGTGCTTCAGCAGGTGGTTGCCCAGATAAACCAGTTTGCTCAAGTTGTGGATCGTATGCAGACGGCGATGGGACAGCAGCATAACGTGGAAAATCGAGGAGATAGATGGCTTACCGAAGTGATAAAATTGCACCCTCCGAAATTTGACGGTTCTGCCGAGACGCTTTCTTGGGATCACTGGCTGAAGGAATTAGAAAATATTTTTGCAGGGATTAACTGTCCCAACGATAGGAAGTTTCCGGTCGCCCAGTATCTTCTGACAGGGGAGGCTTTCGACTGGTGGGCCATTCGACCGGAGGAGCACAATGTTGACTGGACGGAATTTAAATTGATGATGGAGGCGCAGTATTGTCCTCGCCCAGTTAGAGAAGCCCGAGTTCGGGAGTTTTTCTCACCACAAAATTCAGAAGCATCTGTGACGGACGTGATTAAGACCTTTAATTACCAGCTGACTTATGTGCGCCACTTGGTCAGGACTGAGGCGGAAAGGATTTTCCATTTTGACATGCGAATGAAGCCGAAAATTCAGCAATATATGTCCGGATTTGAATGTACCACCTTGTGACAGTATCAGGACAAGGCATTGGCCTATGATATGAAGGAGGCAGCAGTAGAGAAATCGACGGAAGCAAAGAAACAGAAGGTGTCTGGTAACTTCACGGAGAATAAGAGTAGCGGGCCTCGTAGGGGTCAGTCCTCTTTTCATTCATCCAGGAGACCTCCGCATCCTTCTCGAGGTGGAAAGAAGTTCCGGGCAGCACCAATTGTTTCAGACGTAGGTAAGAAGTGTTATAACTGTGGCAAAGCGGGACATGTTCGACGTGATTGTTTCGCGCCTGCTGTGACCTGTTTCGAGTGTGGACAGGAAGGATATCGCGCAACTTTTTGTGGGAATGCGACCCGATCTTTTGGTACTCGCACTCCAGCTCCAGTTCCGAAGGAGACGAGTGTGAACCAGACGCAGCAGAGTGGATTCCAGCAGCAGAATGTTGGGAAGAGAGAGACATCCAGTGCTGGGTCCGTTCCTCCGCGCCTGTACGAGATGAGGAAATCTGATGATGAGAACACTGCTGTTGCATCAGGTACAATTCAGATCCTTTTGCAACCAGTTAGTGTTTTATTCGATTCCGGAGCTACACATTCTTTTGTATCATTGAACTGTGTAAATCGTTTGAAAATCTCGTGCTTACTTGATTGTGAACCATATGTTGTGGGTTTGCCGAGTGGAGAGAGAATCGTGGGAACCCTAGAGGCTAGAGATTTTCCAGTAACTATAGGAGGGAGAGATTGGCTATCGAACCTTATTGTGGTTGACATCTACGGTGACGATTTAATTCTCGGAGACGATTAGCTCAACCGTTATGGAGCTATTCTGAATTACCGAGAGAGAGTCATTTCTATCATTGCTGATAACGGATCTGAACACTTATTCCGAGGATGGAGACCAGGAAGCTCGGGAAAATTGATCAAAGCAATGAAAGCCATGAAATTACTGAAGCAGGGATGTCACGGACTTTGGTGCTATGCCATGAGGAAAGAGGAAGGAGTAGAGCTCTCGTCTATTTCAGTTGTGAATGAGTTTTCAGATGTATTTCCTGACGAACTACCTGGGTTACCTCCGCAGAGAGAAGTGGAATTCACTATCGAATTAGAGCCTGGAGCAGCTCCTATTTACAGGGCACCATACCGCATGGCGCCAACCGAGATGTATGAACTCAAGAAGCAACTGGAGGAATTGTTACAGAAGGGCTATATCCAACCTAGTGTTTCTCCTTGGGGAGCGCCCGTTCTCTTTGTCCGGAAGAAAGACGGATCCCTCCGACTGTGTATTGATTACAGGGAGCTCAATAAGATGACGATCAAGAATAAGTACCCTATACCTCGGATCGACGACTTGTTTGATCAACTGCAAGGGGCAAGGGTATTCTCGAAGATTGACTTGCGATCTTGATACCACCAGTTGAGAATTAAGAAATCGGATATACCGAAGTCTGCTTTCAGGTCCCGGTACAGGCATTATGAATTCGTAGTGATGCCGTTTGGACTTACCAATGCTCCTGCAGTGTTCATGCAATTGATGAATTGGGTATTCTTGGAATACTTGGATAAATTTGTGGTCGTCTTCATTGATGACATCTTGATATATTCGAAGGACGCAGAGGAGCATGTCGAACATTTGCATGTGGTTTTGAGCACTTTGAGGAAGGAACAGCTGTATGCAAAGCTTTCAAAATGCGAATTCTGCCTTAAGGAAGTAACTTTCCTTGGGCATGTGATATCAGCTGACGGAGTTCAGGTGGACCCGAAGAAAGTCGAAGCAATCTTGGAATGGGAAGCCCCTAGTAACGTGAAGGAAGTCCGGAGTTTCTTAGGACTTGCTGGATATTATCGCCGCTTTGTAGAGGGATTTTCCAAAATTGCTCGTCCGCTCACTCAGCTGTTACAGAAAACTCAAAAGTTTAAGTGGGATGAGAAATGCCAGGATGGTTTTGATGAGCTTAAGAAGAGACTGACGACAGCACCTATTTTAGCATTGCCAGATAGAACTGATGGATTCATGGTATACAGCGACGCTTCGAATCAGGGTCTGGGTTATGTATTGATGCAAAAGGATAAGGTGATTGCTTATGCTTCTCGGCAATTGAAACCATATGAGGTTAATTACCCGACTCACGATTTGGATCTAGCAGCGGTGGTCTTTGCCTTGAAAATTTGGAGACATTATTTGTACGATACTCATTGTCAGATCTTTACCGATCATAAGAGCCTCAAGTACTTTTTCAGTCAGAAAGAATTAAACATGAGGCAGAGAAGGTGGCTGGAATTGATCAAGGATTACGACTTGGAGATTCTCTATCATCCGGGGAAAGCAAACGTAGTAGCCGATGCTTTGAGCCGTAAACCTGTTTCTATTCGAGTGTTGGAAGCACTTACATCCCAAACCAGTATTCAACGGGAACTGATCCGCGAGGGGATTGAAGTATGGGCACCAGGAATTCAAGGGCAACTATATGTGATGGAACTGACGTTATCACTAGTCGAGGAAATCAAGTCTAAGCAGTTGGACGATTTTTTGATCCTTCGGTTATGTGATGAAGCAAAGAAAGGAAAAGCCCCAGGATTCGTGATACAAGACGACGGAGTTCTGAGATTTCAGAGTCGACTTTGCGTTGCCGATGATGATGATTTGAGACGGACTATTCTGAAGGAAGCTCACAACGCGCCCTATTCTATTCACCCGGGCAGCAGTAAGATGTATAAGGATTTAAAACAAAATTTCTAGTGGGGGAATATGAAGAAGGATGTAGCAGAGTACGTTTCAAAGTGCTTGACTTGTCAGCAGGTTAAGATCGAACATCAGCGACCTGCCGGAATGTTAAAGCCGTTTTCGATCCCTGAATGGAAGTGGGAGGACATCTCGATGGATTTCATCACCAGTATGCCAAGGACTAGAACGGGAATGAACATGATTTGGGTTGTAGTTGATCGACTAACCAAGTCGGCTCATTTCCTAGGGATTAAAGATACATGGGGACCCGAGAGATTGGCGCGAGTATTTATTGCGGAGATAGTCAGATTGCATGGGACGCCGAAGACCATTATTTCGGATCGAGATGGCCGTTTCGTGTCACACTTCTGGAAAGCAGTTCACAGGGCTTTGGGAACTGAGCTCAACTTTAGCACGGCTTATCATCCCCAAACGGACGGTCAGTCCGAAAGGACTATACAGACAGTAGAAGACATGCTTAGAGCTTGTGCATTAGATTGGTCAACTGATTGGGAAGTTCACTTGCCCCTGATTGAATTCACTTATAATAATAGTTGGCATGCTTCTATCAAAATGGCACCATTTGAAGCTTTGTACGGAAGAAGATTTCGATCACCCCTGTGTTGGGATGATTCTTCGGATTTGATCGGGACGGAACCGGAATTGATAATTCAGACTCAAGAGAAGATAGCTTTGATTCGAGAAAGGCTGCTGACTGCCCAGAGTCGACAAAAGTCTTATGCAGACGTACGTCGTCGTCCTCTAGAGTTCGACGCTGGGGACCATGTGCTATTGAAGGTGTCTCCTACTCGAGGGATTTTCCGTTTTGGGAAGAGAGGCAAGCTTAGTCCTAGATATATCGGACCATTCGAGATCCTCGAGAGTGTTGGAGATTTAGCATACAGGTTGGCCTTACCGCCATTGCTGAGTCACGTTCACAATGTGTTTCACGTATCCCAATTGCGGAAGTATGTACCGGACCCCAGTCACATCATTGATTTCGACGAGATCGAAATAGCTAATGATGGCACCTTCGAAGAGAGACCAATCAAGATACTTGAGAGCCGAATCAAACAATTGAGGAATAAACCAATACACTTGGTTAAAGTAAAATGGTCACGACACGGAGTCGAAGAGGCCACTTGGGAAACGGAGGACAGTATGAAGGCTAGATATCCAGAGTTGTTTTCATCTTAAGTTTCGGGACGAAACTTCTTTTTAGGGAGGAAGGATGTAATACCCGAGATTTCTGACTTGTATTTGGAACTTGTGATATTGTAATCGTTGTACTTGATCTAAGTATTATTCTCCGTATTTCATAATCCGATGTTGTCGAGCGTATGATTTCATGTATGCGATTTACAAATTGTAATTCTGCGCATGTAGCGCAAGCTATCGGCTATGTGTAGCATACGCTAACATAGACTCAATAGCGCACGCTACAAAGGATTATTAGCGCACGCTATGTGTGGTCAATTTGATTGAGACGTGCGGTAGGTGAGATCTGGCCGGGGGACCCCTGTCGGATCGTGTCGGGATGAACCTGGACGGCTTTCGGGAAAAGCCAAGTCAACGCCTTAGCGCACGCTATAGGTATATGCGTAGCGCACGCTAAGTGCTGAATACAGTTAAGTCAGTGAGCTGTTAGCGCACGCTACGAGCAGGGTCTAGCGCGCGCTAATAGCCATTTCTTATAAATAGGACAGCATCCTATTCGTGATTTCAGTTCTTTCTTCTCCCATTACCCGAATTCTTACACCTAGAACATAACTTCCCTCACCCTAAACACTTCATATCAACACCCTAGCTCGTGTTTGAAGATCGTACATCTTTGGAGATTGGTGTTCAAGCCTTCGGCGTTGGATTGTTTCGATTTCCTCCGTGTTCTTCACTACCTTGAGGTAGGTGATTCTTCACTGATGTTAGTATTGACGTTGATCATGTTTTGATAGCCAGTTATTTCGTTTATGATCGGTCATCACATGTTAGAAGGATACTTTTGACGTATCGACACTATTTATCGTTTGAACCTTTGAACCATCTTAGTATTTGAACTCCTTAGCATTTTCAAATCGATCTATGATCAGTAATCGGATATTACCTAGATTGTTACGTTTTACACATTGGAATCATGCGTTTTGGAACGTAGGACGAATGGAACTTAGAGTATTTTCTTGAAGATTGAAGATGAATCATGATGTCGAGATGATTATCCGTATATTTGTATCTCATAATCATAGAACTTCCACAAACCTTATTAGCATGTTATGCTTGAGGATGACTTGTTTTATCACCGTAGAATTCATGAGTTCATCACTGTTGGCCACTAAGTATACTGGATACAGTTTGGAAAATAGTTTAAACAACAAACTGTACGGATTCTAAATCTAAGTGCGTAGCGGAAGTCTTGGATACAGTAGGTTGCTGTGGATACAGCAACTAAGTGTATAGTGTATACTTAATATATCACAGTAATTTAAAACAGTAAAAGCTGAAGGTAAATAACACAGTAATTAAAGTGGTTCGAGGTAAACCCCTCTACGTCCACTGGTCCTCCACACAGGAGTAAAAAGTTTATTATAATTACTGCGTACACAACTACGTAATTATAATCAAACCTATCCTTGTATCGTTCACACAGATTGATACAAAGAATGTCGCTTTCAACCGTTCACACAGATTGGTTAAAGCTTCCTTCTTGACTAGCTTCTTCACACACAGTTCCAAAGCTTCGTCCTTATTCGTCCCACACAGGTCAGAATAACTTGTTGAGTTCACACAGAGCTCAGTTTTTACACAGAGGTAAAAGGTAGGTAACCAGGTAAGAACAACAGCTTTGAATATGAAGTTCTTGAGATGATGATGGCTGTTCTTGATGTTGAGCACTGTATATCTCTTTCGATCTTAATTGCAGTATGCTTTGGAGATATGTTTGCTCTGATGATAACTTTTGATAGCTTGAGTGTTAGGTTACTTGGTTAACTGATCTTCAATGTCTTCATAGGATATATATAGTCTCTGAAGAAAGTATCTGTTGAGATGTATCCGTTTGAATGAGATTTTGTTCAACGGGATTATGACACGATCCGGATTTCACGGGATTCTGAAGATCTGAAGACTGGCAGTATTTAAATACTTTATCCTTGAGTATTTAAATACTTCTTTATTCAACGGGACTTGACTTCTGTTCCTTCTTTGTCCTGTTGTGAGCTGTATGGAAGATAACTGTATTTTGAGTGTCGAGACAGTTTCCATACTTGGTCTTTTTACAAGACTACTTGCTGTACTGAAGAGCTTCACTTATATGCTGATTCGAGGCAGGTCTTCGATACAGGATAAAGCCTTAAAGCTTCGATACAGTTTCCTTTACTGTATACGGATTGGCATATATGTCAAAACCTCTTTTATCAAATAACATTCGATACAGGGATCGGGTATCCCGGCTGTTTCGATACAGGGTCTTTGTTTTCCTAAAAATTTCCCCCTTTTTGACAATTTGCCAAGACTAACTTTCTTAACTCTTCGAGTCTTCTTGATGATTCCAAAACCTTCTTCATGAAGCGATCTTCTTTGATGACTTCTGGCAGATTTCTTGGTCTTTCGTCAAAAGGTCTGACTTAGTGACTTAGTCTACAATAATGAACCGCTCGCAGGCAAGTTCGATACAGTTTGAGATTTATTACAACTTAAGCTTATGATTGGCGCGTAGGCACAATCTTACAATGTATTCTAAGTTTACAACTGAAATTATGAACTGTTCGTAGACTAGTTCGTACAGCTTATTTTTCAATCAAGTTTATCTAACTTGAGATTTCTATCAAACAATTTAAGTAATCATACATCAACACAGTAGATTACGAGTTGTAATCTTTCAAGACAAACAAACGTTTTTATTGATATTCAAAATGATTGAGTACAGAGTTTGCTGTTTCGAAAAGAAATTACAAAACAAAAAAAAAATATACATAGATTTCATCTCCTTATCTATAATCCGCATGCCTCCATGGTCTTTTCCCTTGTTCATTCTCGGTGCCACGCCACCAGTTTTGAAGAGAATCATTGCCTCGATCCTGGTATATCGCTCTTCCTTCATATGATCGATCAAAGGCAAGTATCCAATCTTCTGGATGGGTGACCCGATCTCCTCTTCTGTGTTTGGATTTCATTTCGATTTGGAGAGGGAGTTTACCTTCTTCTAGCATCTTCGTAAATTTATCTGCGGCCTCCGCTAACGTTTTATAATTCTTGAAGATGGCGGATTCCCTGATGAGTCTAACAAAGTATCTCATCAGTTCGTTCTTCCTCCAGTGCTTCACTTCGTCGGCAGTTGGGTTGCGGTTGGTCGGCAGATGAATTTCCGAAGGTCTCTGAATAAGAGTTTGCCAAGGGACATTGGGATCATGAAATTCCGGTCTGGAGCCTGAAATTTTAAAACTTTGGGATGGAGGTGCTAGCTTGTTCAATTCGGCAGTGATCTTTGCGAGCGACCTCAAATTCCCTTTCTTGTTGCAGCCTTATTCTCCTAGCAGCTTCTCGTGCCTCTTCCCCCTTTTTGGCTTCATCAAGACTTTGCAGGATTTCAAGAGCAGCGTCCTGTTTTGTTTCGATGCTGGTCATTCTTTCTACAAGGGAGGAAAGAGTCTGCGACATTTCCTGAATGCATTTGTCGTGAGCACGCAGTTGAGAGCTGTTCTCAATCATTGCACAAGCGGTCTTGGCTTCAGCTATCCTCGTCTTTGTAGCTTCCTCCTTCAGCAGTTGCTCCTGCTTATCTTCCATGATCTTTAAGGCTTGCTTGAAAACTTCTGGCAAAAGAATGAATGCGTTGACAACACGAGATACTTCATGTTGAAGAGTGGTCATTTCTTCGACGGCAGAGGTGTGAATCCAATTCAATGCTTTTTCAACGGAAGATAGAGCATTTACTGCATCCTGGATAAATACAGTCTGAAGGCCAAGAGCTCGCAGGTGCTCTTTTCGTGCGGCAGAGATCGGAGAATCTGGTTGAGCAAGGTCTGCAGCGCTGTTCAACCTTCTTACATTCACGGATGGGCGTGAAGTAAGTTGGACATCCTCAGATTCGGTACCGTCCTCGGATTCCACGGTTGAAGGGGCAGGAGCAGCTTCCTGTGGTTCGGCAACAGGGTGTTGAGAAGCGTCCTGTGGCGAAGGTTCTTCAGCAATCATGGATGCAGGAGGGACTGAATCCTCCTGTTGGCTTTCAGGAATGGCTTCTTCTTCGGTCGCAGCAGGCTCAGGTGCCTGTTCCAAAATTTCTTGAACTTCCTCGACTGGAGGGACTGATTCCTCTTGGTCGGGAATGTTCTCAGGCTGTGACGAAGGGGGATTGGCCTGGGTAGAAGGCCCTTCGTCGTCTCTGGGTGGAGAGGCGTCTCGAGCTTCAGCCTCTTCACGACTCATTCTCAGACCTGCTTGTAAAGCGTCGTCGTCGTCTGAGTCATGATCTTCGTCATCTTTTGGATTGGTGGGAGAATCCTCTGACTTATTCTTTCCTTTCCTCCTGGCGTCAGATTTGTGCAGAAGGTGACTTTCAATTAGATCCTTGCAAGAGGAGTTGTCCCATCAAAGCAGGGCCTCAATTTCAGTTGAGTCTGTTACTTCGGAGACAAATCTCTCTTCGTGGCTCCAATCGCTCCAGTTGTACAGTGTATCGTACGGAGCTAGCCTGTAGCCTTTCCATTGCAGAAATCTTTCGTAGGCATGTTCAATTTGAACCGAAAGAAGTGTCTGATTAATGATCGAGTCAGGGGAGGGACTTCGAATAACGTCTGGAGAGGCTGTTTCGAGGGATTCCTGTACAGGTATGGGATCCTGTACGGAAGATGGACTCCTTACAGGGGATGGTGCCCTGAAGGAAGATGGATCCTGTACGGGTGTGGGATCCCGCAGAGGAGAAGTAGCTTTTGGCTCCGAATGGGCAGCCGACTCACTAAAGTCTTGAACGTTGGCAGATGTCTCTATATCCGTCGTAGCCGCCAAAGGCTCGGGATCTACTGTCGATACAGTAGGAGACACCTCTTCTACAGGGGTTGGGCCCTGGGGTTCTTCATCAGTGGGTTGCGCCACGGGGGAGACATCCTTGGAGTGCTTGGCAGATTTGATTTTTGAAAGCCTCCTGAGTCTCTTCTTGGACTTCTCACCAGCAGAGTGTTTCTTGCTGTGAGATCGCTTTCGCTTCTTTGAAGATTCCGTTTCTGGGACCTTCACGGATTCATCTCTTGGGTTGTCAGAAATAGGCATGTGCCTGGTTCTCGGGTGGTTGCAATGCATGGTGCTCTGGTTATACGCAGTGGGCTCGACGCCTCCTAAGTATATCCTCGAGCTGTTCTTCTTTGCATCGGCGGATTGCGTCAGTCTGCACTTCGTCAGGATGTAGTTCAGCATTAAACCAAAGGATTTCTTTTGAGTGGCAGGTTTGCACACCTCCTCTTGAAGACGTTTCAGAATTATTTGGCACCAATTGACCTTTTCACAGGTCAAAATAGCTACCATCATTCTGAACCTTAAGTTTGTGCACATCTCGAACGCACCGGTTCGGTTTTCAATAATCCTAGAGCAAAAGTCATGAAGATACACAAAATGAAGAAGAAAGTTTTTATTGTGACAAGTAGTTTTCAACATATCAACCACTTTGGACCCTGTAAATAGTCCATAAAACTTAGTAATGAGCTCTTGAGACCCGAACGTCTCAAGTTGGTCCATGGTCAGGCCATTGGTGGGCAGCCTGTAGATTCTCTGGAGCAGATCGCGATTGATACAGATCTCCACTCCCTGGACTGTTGCAGTGATATCAGCAACATGACCTCCCTGGGCCAATGACAGAAAACGGACGGCGGCGTTGAGGTAGAATTCCTCAACCAGATGGGCGTCGAATTTGTCGGCGGTCTTGCTTCCAAGGCGATAGAGGCCTTGTTGTTGAAGACGAGTAATGATATATTCCATAGGTTCTTCGTCGTTGGTTTCCGAGAGAATACGCTCCATGATGACAGGTTTGGAGAAGATTCGGCCATCAATGATGTTGGAGGATTTCTTCAGAACAGGGGAAGAAGATTGACCAGCCATTGATGTTTTCTTAATAAATAGGGTACAAGAAAACAATCGAAATATGCAGTGAAATGCAGAAAAATGTGTAGGCTGTATTTGCTTGAGAACTCTTGTAATTGCAGAAAGCGTAAAGAGTCTCTAATGGCAGATTCAGTCCTTTTATACTTGGGCGGCGAAATAGGGTTTTGCAGAGTACGAATGGTCAGATTTTAAGGGATGGGAACCGTTTTTGAAATCAACGGTCAAGATGGATTGAGTGTAACTGGTACGCTAATCCATTAAAAGGTTTAAAAATAGAGCGGGTCCCACTTCTGACATAGGGTGATACCCTAAATGCCTAAAACGGCGGTTTAAAAATAATAAACAATTTAAAAACATCGCGGCTTTTGAGATTCAGTTGTCCAGATGTCGTGTAAGGCATTTAATGAACATGACGTTTGACATAAAAACAGGGCACGTGGACAAAAATTATTTTAAAAGGAAATAATATTATATTATATACTGAATCGAAATCCTATAGCATGTGCTGTTTTCCGCGTCGATACAGCGTTCCCCCTTAAAAAGGTACTAATAGGTTTTGAATTTCATACAACAATATTTGGATTAATGCTGTATTCATGGGTCCTACAGTATTCCCCCTTAATTATTGCACACACCAGCTGTAGGATTCATATGCGTTCGCTCGCTACAGTACTGTATTGATGATTCTGAGTGTACAGATAATTAATGTTGGATACTGTATTCACGGGTCTTACAGCACTCCCCCTCAATTGTTGAGTAAAAAAAACAGTAAATT
The DNA here is from genome assembly GCA_033398695.1 of Orobanche coerulescens. Classification (NCBI taxonomy): domain Eukaryota; kingdom Viridiplantae; phylum Streptophyta; class Magnoliopsida; order Lamiales; family Orobanchaceae; genus Orobanche; species Orobanche coerulescens. The sequence continues at coordinate 61,494,840 of CM065808.1, read as the reverse complement.
ACTTACAGGGAGTCTGGCTGTAGTATTCCCAATTCTTGTCTGAGCATGTTGAATCTTGCTGTGTCGAGAGGCTTGGTGAAAATGTCGGCCAGCTGAACGTCTGTATGAACTTTTTCCAGGCGAACATCCTTGTTCTCGACATGATTCCTGATAAAATGATGCTTCATGTTGATATGTTTAGTGCGCGAGTGCAGAACAGGATTGTGCGTGATTGCAATGACACTCGTGCTATCACACATGATTGGAGTCTCTCTAGCATCGATTCCATAGTCTGACAGTTGTTGTTGCATCCAAAGGATTCGCATACGGCTGACTACCAAAGAAGATAGTACTGATTCACCGTGGAAAGAGAGTTAGCCAATTGCTTCTTCTTGAACCAAGAAACGAGTCTAGGTCAGAAAGTGACAAGTTCCACGGCTACTCGTCCTCTCTAGCTGGCAGCCTCCGAGATCCGAGTCATTGTATCCAACTAAATCGAATCCGCCTTCCTTAGGATACCACGATCTGCATCGACTGTTCCTTTAATGTATTTCAGGATTCGTTTAGCTGTATTGAAGTGTGATTCCTTAGGTGCAACTTGGTATCTCGCACACACTCCAACAGCAAACTGGATATCGGGCCTGCTAGCCGTTAGGTACAGGAGCGAATCAATGAGCTTCCTGTAGAGTGATTGGTCAAACGGCTTTCCGGCTTCATCAGCACTAATTTGCACGGAAGTGCTCATAGGGGTTGGTGAGGATTTGGAATTGTTCATTCCAAATTTGTTGAGAAGCTCCTTGCTGTATTTTTCCTGGTTGATGAATATACCTGTAGGCAACTGCTTTACCTGCAAACCTAGGAAATAACTAAGTTCCCCCATCATACTCATTTCAAATTTACTTTGCGTGAGATGAGAGAACCTTTGACATAGAGCAAGGTTAGTTGAACCAAAAATAATATCATCGACATAGATTTGTACCATTAGAAGGTCATCACCTTCCTGTATCTTGAACAAGGTTTTGTCTACAGCACCTTTCTCAAATCCGTTGTTGGTTAGATACTAGGACAGGGTTTCGTACCAGGCTCTAGGGGCTTGTTTAAGTCCGTACAGAGCTTTCCTTAGCCTGTAAACTAGATCGATACCGTCTGTGTTGGCAAACCCTGGTGGTTGTTCAACATAAACTTCTTCTGCAAGTTCTCCATTTAGGAAAGCACTCTTGACGTCCATTTGGTATACGATAAAACTCTTATGGGCGGCAAAGGCTAAAAATATCCTAATGGCTTCTAGTCTCGCTACAGGGGCGAAGGTTTCATCATAGTCGATTCCTTCTTCTTGACAATAGCCTTGTGCTACTAGTCTGGATTTGTTCCTAATGATAAGTCCATTTCGATCCTTTTTGTTTCGAAATACCCATTTGGTTCCTATGACCGATTGGTGTGTCGGTCTGGGTACAAGATACCATACATTGTTTCTTTCGAAACCGTTAAGCTCTTCTTCCATATATGTTATCCAATGAGAATTGTTAAGAGCGTCTATGGTCGAAACAGGTTCGGACTGGGCTAAGAATACAGCGATAGTGCACATATTGAGTCTCCTAAGTTCGGATTGAGATTTCCATTCAGGAAACTGTGAAACTTGACATTAGATTCTTCTTGTGCACAAAGTACATTTCCTTGTGTACTCTGTATTCTCCTACGAGTAGAAACACCGGCATTAATGTTTCCAATGATCAGCTCTTGCGGGTGATCTCTCAACCATCTTTGGTCGGGTTCTAGTTCAGGATCCCATACTGTATCGAAAGTTTCTGTGGATACAGCTTGACTTGTACAGTGTCAGCTTCATCCACATCGATTCTTACAGCTGCGGGGTTGATTTCTAAATCAACGACAGGTTCTATGGGTGTAGGTGGATCCAAGATAGATAGATGGTGAATGTCCTGAGTGATATCATCTACTCCTGTAGGGTCATGGTGTGGTTCGTCGAACACTACATGAACTGATTCCTCGATCGTCAGCTTCCTTTTATTAAAGATTCTGAAAGCTTTTCTGACGGAGGAGTATCCTACGAATATTCCTTCATCTGATTTTTCATCAAAGGTTCTAAGTTGGTCCTTCCCATTGTTCAATACATAACTACTGCATCCAAAAATGTGAAAATACGAAACTAATGGAGTTTTGTTATTCCATACCTCATATGCTGTTTTTTTGTGATGCTTGTTGACGATACAGCGGTTTTGAGTGTAGCACGCTGTATTGGTTGCTTCACCCCAGAAACGTTGTGGCAATTTGCTTGCGGCAATCATTGTCCTTGTTGCTTCTTTCAACGTCCTATTCTTTCGCTCGGCAACACCATTTTGTTGAGGTGTACGGGCAGTTGAGTATTCGTGTTGTATTCCATTCTCCGAACAGTATTGCTCTATAAAGCGGTTAGTAAATTCAGTACCTCTGTCGGAACGAATGCACACGATACTCGACGCTTTTTCATTTTGCAACTTTCTCAGGAGCTCGGGCAGCCTTGATGTTATTTCCTTCTTATTGCTAAGAAAGATCGTCCAAGCATACCTGGAATAATCATCAACAACAACCATGCAATATTTCTTACCTCCCAAACTTACTGGGTCTACAGGACCGTAGAGATCCATGTGTAACATTTCCAACACTCATTGGGTTGATAGGTAGGATTTGCTTTTCAGGGTTGACTTGATTTGCTTGCCTTTCTGGCATGGTCCGCAGACGCTGTCCTTCTTGAATGACACATCTGGCAGACCTCTAACCATACCCTGTCTTGAAAGCTTGTTGATCGTCTTGAAGTTGACGTGAGACATCCTCTTGTGCCATAGCCAGCTAAGATCTGCAGTGCCTTTGGCAACAAAACATGGAATTGAGGAGCTCATAGGCTTCCAGTCAGCAATGTACATATTACCTGATCTGCTTCCTGTAAGCACAACTTCCTTGGTTTGGGTGTTCTTGACTCTGCAGCGATCTATATATAACTTCACCGAGAATTGTTTATCACAGAACTGGCTAATACTAAGTAGATTATACTGTAAGCCTTCAACATATGCAACATCGGTGACCTTGAATTTCCTGACAAGTAGGTTTCCTTTCCCTCTTGTTCTTCCTTTAGACTTATCACCGAAGCGAACTTTTGGACCGCGACCTTCTACAAAATCATGTAACGAGAGCATCCACTATCGAAGTACCAGGTATCCTCCTCTAGAATGTCCTGTAACAAAGAAATTAGGTAGATTTAGGTCCCCTTTGATTTTTGGGTCCATGTGTGTTAGTTCCTTTAGGTACCCAAGCTTTCCTGACAGCAATTGGTTTACTGTAGGACGTACTCGGTACAGTGTTGCGATATCTACGGGGGGCATATCCGTAGTTGTTATAATCATGATAATTACTATGCATGTAAAATTCAGGGTTATTATTATTATTCCAGTACGAGTGCCGTCTAGGAGGTGGAGCCATTTTCTTAGGCCTAATAGCTTGTCTTCTGGGTCTCCAGTTGGATTCCCAATGTTGTTGTTGATACTGAACTGGCATCTGCTGTCTTGAGGGATAACGGGGCTCATGTATCCAATACCTAGGCGCGCTGTACTGAGAGTACTGTCGTGCGGGCCTTTGGTGATTGGATACCGCCTTCTTTCTGAATGACTGCCGGCGTTGATAATATGCTTGTGGAGCATGCTGTTGAGTACGCCTTCTGAGTGGCTATTGGTTCCACTGTCTCGAATAGTAGAGTTTTGGGGGCGGAATTGCAGCCTTCGGTTTTCTCGGTACAACAAGTTCCTTTATGGGACTAGGGGTATCTTCCGATTTTGGAATGTGTTCCACACTCTTGACGAACACTGTACTAGTTTTCCCTTTGTTCGAACATGAGCTGTATCCTAAGCCACTTTTATCATGAGCATGTTGCCCAGTGCTCAGGATTTCTTCCATTCTTTTGGACGATTTTTCAAAAGACTTCAGAATGGTCTCAAGTTCAGTTTCTCGCTTTTCGAGAGTTGTGATTTTGGTTTGTAGTAGAGCCAAATCATTTGTCTTGCTCTCATTGTGGGTTTTTACCTCATTTAGTTCACGAGCAAGTTGATGATTGCTCTCCATGAGTTTTTCAAAATCGACCTTGCTGGTTTCACAATCAAGAGACATATTTTCATAGTTTATTTTCAGCAAGTCATTCTCATCTTTCAGCTCTAAATTTGTTAATTGAAGCTGTATATTCTCAGTTTTTAGAGTCTCATGGGCCTTTTGAATGTTTTTAAATTCATTCATCATATTTTCGAAAGTATGAGATGCATTAGATGGAATAGCAGAGGTTGAACTTACCTCATCGTCGCTGTCTTCACCTTCTGGAACATATTTGGCCATAAAGCACATGTATGCTTTATCATCGAACTCATCGTCAGATGAATCACTTTCAGTGACCACCTGAAGACATTCTGCTGATTTAGATGGTGTGGGGGAGGCTTCTGATTCTCCAATCAGGGCCTTGAGCTTGTCTTTCCAAGCACGTCTTCTTTCATCTCTCTCTTGTTGCTCGGCCTCAGGCAATCTTTGGACTTTGGGATGAGGACATTTGTTTGCATAATGGCCTAGTTTCCTGCAGTTATAGCACAGGTTAGCATCACCAGATGATGTTTCAGTACTTACCTTGTGGACAGGTTTGGGCCTGTAGGGAGTCTTTCCAGACTGTTTGATGAACTTTTTGAATTTATGCATTAGAAGCGCCATTTCATCTTGGGACAGGATGTCGTCGTCACTGTCAGCATTCTTGTGACCGGGCTTCGACGAGCTAGGCATGCTGTGTCGACGGTTCGATACAACAGCGAGAGCTGTGACCTTTGAAGGAGATTCTTCAGCTTTCTCTCTTCTGTCAATGTCATACTCAAAAGCTTTAAGGTCAGAGAAGAGATCAAAAGTGTATATTTCATTAAGATTACAGGATACACGCATAGCTGTGGTCTTAATGTCCCATCGGGCTGGGAGAGATCTGAAAATTTTTAAGTTCTTCTCCTTTTGGGTGTAAATCTTGCCCAACGCTTCAAGTTCACCAACAATACCAGTAAATCTGAGGTCGAGTTCCTCAAGTGTTTCCGTTGGTTTCATTTCAAAAGATTCAAATTGCTGAGTTAGTTTTGAAATCTTGTTTTCTTTTGAGAGCTCAGTTCCCTCACAAATTAACTTGAGTTTATCCCAGATTTCTTTGGCTGTTTTGCAGCTCTTTACCTTTGAGAACGTGCCTTTATCAAGAGTGACAAATAACGCGTTCTTAGCCACATTGTCAAGATTGGCTCGCTTCCTTTCATCTGTTGTCCATTGCTCGCGTTCCTTCTCGAGCATTTCAGCATGGGCTTGGCCCTCAATCCTTGCGGCCGGATTGACCTTCATGATCTTGATAGGACCATCCTGTATAACAAAAATCATCTCTTCGTGCATTGCTGCAAGATGAGCTTCCATTCTAATTCTCCAGTCGTCAAATTCGTTAATAGAGAACATAGGGACTTTGTTAATCATAGAAGTATCCATACTGATAATATAGGAATGAAAGAGACTGTTTTGAAAACAATGATTTGAATCTGATTCGGTTAAAAAGAAATACGACTGATTCTTTTTAGAATCAACCGCTCTGATACCACTTGTTGGCCACTAAGTATACTGGATACAGTTTGGAAAATAGTTTAAACAACAAACTGTACGGATTCTAAATCTGAGTGCGTAGCGGAAGTCTTGGATACTGAGGGTTCTTGTGGATACAAAGAACTAAGTGTATAGTGTATACTTAATATATCACGGTAATTTAAAACGGTAAAAGTCGAAGGTAAATAACACGTAATTAAAGTGGTTCGAGGTAAACCCTCTACGTCCACCGGTCCTCCACACAGAGTAAAGTTTATTATAATTACTGCGTACACAACTACGTAATTATAATCAAACCTATCCTTGTATCGTTCACACAGATTGATACAAAGAATGTCGCTTTCAACCGTTCACACAGATTGGTTAAAGCTTCCTTCTTGACTAGCTTCTTCACACACAGTTCCAAAGCTTCGTCCTTATTCGTCCCACACAGGTCAGAATAACTTGTTGAGTTCACACAGAGCTCAGTTTTTACACAGAGGTAAAAGGTAGGTAACCAGGTAAGAACAGCAGCTTTGAATATGAAGTTCTTGAGCTGATGATGGCTGTTCTTGATGTTGAGCACTGTATATCTCTTTCGTTCTTAATTGCAGTATGCTTTGGAGATATGTTTGCTCTGATGATAACTTTTGATAGCTTGAGTGTTAGGTTACTTGGTTAACTGATCTTCAATGTCTTCATAGGATATATATAGTCTCTCAACAAAGTATCCGTTGAGATGTATCCATTTGAATGAGATTTTGTTCAACGGGATTATGACACGATCCGGATTTTGCGGGATTCTGAAGATCTGAAGACTGGCAGTATTTAAATACTTTATCCTTGAGTATTTAAATACTTCTTTATTCAACGGGACTTGACTTCTGTTCCTTCTTTGTCCTGTTGTGAGCTGTATGGAAGATAACTGTATTTTGAGTGTCGAGACAGTTTCCATACTTGGTCTTTTTACAAGACTACTTGCTGTACTGAAGAGCTTCACTTATATGCTGATTCGAGGCAGGTCTTCGATACAGGATAAAGCCTTAAAGCTTAGATACAGTTTCCTTTACTGTATACGGATTGGCATATATGTCAAAACCTCTTTTATCAAATAACATTCGATACAGGGATCGGGTATCCCGGCTGTTTCGATACAGGGTCTTTGTTTTCCTAACAATCACCATTTTCAACCCAGTTTTCGGTTAGCAGTATTCTGCCATGCAAGGTTAGCGCACGCTAACATACGTTAGTTAACGTGCGCTATCGGGGTTAAGTTAACGCACGATACGTATGTAACGTACGTTATGTTATCAGCCGATTCAAACTGTCAGTCCGTGGCTAGCGCACGCTAGGCTTATTCGATAGCGTACGCTAACAGGCCGGCTTAGCGCACAGTATGTAGAGTACGTAGCGCACGCTAAGCAGTCCAGGCAGATTGTTTATTTTGAGCTTTTCGGCCGTAGACCGAATGGTTAGGCCATCGTTCGACTTGAGATGATTTGTATATCATTCCTTTTGTTAAGGTTCGAGCTTGTTACGTTGATCGAAGGAGGCGGCCTTCGAGTGTGTTGAGATCATTGAAGTATTCCATTCTTGCCATTTTCGAGGCAAGTATCATATGTCGAGTTCGATTTATATTGAATCTGTGATCATGCTTGTGGTTTTGTGCATGTTGTTGAATATGAGATGTATTTCTGAGATTTATCGTGGTACTCGTTGTTATTTGTTCTTATTGATGAACATATTGAAATGCATATATGTATGCATAGTTGATTGATTTATGGTATAAGTGATCCGAGGGGATCATGAGGATCTATGCTGATGGCGCTGGATCGAATGTCCACCATGCGTTGGTCCGACGGGATCATCATGGGGATCTATGCTGAGGGCGCTGGATCGTTGGACGGGTTTTCCACCATGCGTTGGTCCGACGGGATCATCATGGGGATCTATACCAAGGGCGCTGGATCGCTGGATTACCCTGTACTGTGTTGATGGAATCATGAGGATTCGCATCGTTGGATTCCGGTGGCGGAAGTCCATTTTGCATGTTTTATGATGCATTGATGATTTATGTATTACGATACTTGTACTAGCATTGTTTTGCTAACCCCTTCGGGGGTGGACATTGTTTTGATGTTCAGGTAGCCGAGGAGCGGGGAAGCAACCACAGTACCGACAGGACGATGAAATGGCTCAGTGATGTGGTTGATGTTTATTGTTATTGTGATTTGTCTCCTTGGTCTATTTAGTACTCGAGTACGTCTGTTTTAATAATGTCCTTTCGATATGGTTGTATAAGTTAACTCATTTGATCGGTTGAATCAAATCTGTATTTGAACTTCAGTTGTACGATTGGTTTATATTTACACTCTTTTTAAAATTAGCCTTGTAAATCCTTACCTAAAGGGTTTACGGCGCTGTAATTATTCCGAATATCTCGGGGTGTTACATCTTCATCGCCCTACATAACAAATAAGTGAAGTAAATGAGTGAAGTAACTATAGATCATCAAAGTAACTCCAACACATTATAAATCAAGGAAAAACCATTGAATCATATTACCATTAACAAGATCTGTACTAGTATTTTCAGGAAATAAAGTGAACAATTTTAGAACCCAATGCATTGTTCAAGATAACATTATTTATAGTAGAAAAACATTGATGGATGAAACTACAAATTTCTAACGAAGTATGAAGTATTACCTTTCAAAAGGGTACATCCATCGGTATCTAACTGGTCCGCAAGTTAAAGCTTCATCAGCGAGATGCACCACCAAATGGATGCTGATAACAAAGAAAAAAGGTGGAAATACGCTTCAAGGGCACACATGGCCTCAGCGACCATGATTTGGCCTGTTGTACTTCAGTTTTAATCAGAACCTTTGACCACAAGATTCTAAGAAATAAACTAATCTGTTGAAAAGCCCTGCGAAGGTCTGGGTAGCGTGGGAAAGCATGTTGAATTAGCACCGGCAAAAAATCCTCCATAATGACATGATAGTCATGCGACTTAAAACAATGTAGACCAGGAGGTTCAATCGTAACATTGTTTCCAAGATTTGAACAAAAGCCAGTAGGAAACTTGATGCTTTTTAATATCTGAAGAAAGTTTTTTCTCTCTTCCGGGGTCAAAACATAAGGACCATGAGGATGTACCTTTTTCTTTGTATCAAGATCTATAATGATCCACTGACCTTTTTGAACATCCAGAGCCCTCATATCTTCCCGTGCATTGACACTATCTTTTGATTTCTTCTTTATGTTCAGAACGGTATCTAGTAGATGTTCAATAAAATCCTTCTCACAGTGCATTACATCGAGACAGTGACGATAAGGATTATAAGCCCACGTTGAAATATCAAACATTTTCGACCTTTTATAAATAAGCTTTAGTTGTTGAATCAGGTTCATCCTTATAAACTTCAAAAAAATCATGCTTTCTCTTCTTCCCATCTCTGGTAAGCTTACCAGGAGTATAATGAAGACCGCTGGTCTTTATCAAAACTTTTTCTCCACTTAATCTAGCTGGTGCCAAATTAGTCTCCACTATTTTCAGACCTAAGTGTTTGTCTTTCCTGAAAGGATGAGTCGACTTCAAAAATCTTCGGAAATTTTTGTACACGATCTTTCTTGAATGATGTAACCAATTACTTTCAGTCTCATCACCATATCCAGGACATGCTTTATAACCATGAACTAAACAACCCGAAACATTATGCAGGTAAATCATGTATACCCCACATTAGGATTGCCCTCAACGGAAATGAGTCTGTATTATACATATCTACCGCGTTAACTCCTTTCTACAGTTTATTCAAGTCATCTATAAATGGCTGCAGAAAAATACAGATGTCTTGACCTGGTTGCTTAGGTCCTGGTATTAGAAGCGACATGATCTGAAACTCTGGATTCATACACTATGATGGCGGTAGATTGTATGGGACCAAGATAACTGACCAACAACTATAACTTGCGCACTGGATGCCACGAGGATTGAACCATCAGTAGAAATGCCAAGCCACACATCCTCGACTCCTTTGCAAACTCAGGCAACTTTAGTTTCATGTTCTGCCATTGTGGAGAGTCTATTGGGTGCTGCATATACTCAACAGAAACTTATGCTCGATCATGCAGCAATCCACGACACCGTGTAAAATTTCTGAAGACTCTCAGGAAGTGGGAAATGTCACAAAACTAACGCAGGCTCTTTTGTTGTACTTGAACTCCATCTTTCCCTTCTTTGAATTTGAACCTAGATATGAAGGAAACAAGATTGGAAGTTTACTCAAGTCTTGAATTAAAGTAAATACCATAAAGAACAAAGAAAATAAATAAGAAGTAGATATTAAAAAATATTAAGATGTTTAAAGAAGAGAAATTGTACCTGGATGCTCCACAACTCGGACATTCTATCTCATCCTTAAGATCTTTTCGGAACAACACACAGTGGTTAACGCATGCATGAATGTTCTCCGCCTTCATTCCCATATCCTTCAACATTTCCTTCATTACCGGGGATTTTGTAGGGAACGTGTTACCCTCTGGGAACCATTTTCTTAGTAATCCCAAAAGGTATGCAACACTATTTCCTGACCAGCCGAACCTATTATTTACATGATGCAATTCTACAATGACAGAAAGGGTTGTCGCTCCATTCTCACATGTAGGATAAATTTTCTCTTCTGCTAATTTTTTGTACTTGTCGTGTTTCTTTCCTAGGTTAGGCTACTGAATAAAGGGATGCTCTGAATCATCTACATTGAAATCCTCATTTAACCCTTCATATACCCCAAATGCTTTGTCTACAAACTCATTTCACCTACAACCATCATCTCCACGGCTCTCTTCTACGATTTCCTTCTCTACGGTTTCTTCTTCTACAACTGTATGTTCTACATTTTCGTGAGTTACATATGTTGATCTCTGCGTATGTATTGATGTCTCTCCATGTAGTGACCAAATAACATAAGTACCAAGTATGCCATTTACTAGTAAATCATGTCTCACCAGGGCCAAACTCAATGATTTCCTATTACGACAACGACGACAAGTACATATACAGAAAGGCATGTCCCTAAGTCCGTTATTGTATGCATACTTAATAAAATTATCTACTCCTGTTCTATACCCAGGACTAGACCTATCATCAATGACCATCCAACCTTTGTCACACAGTTCAGACATTTTACAACCAGACAAACAAACCAGATTCTAAGGTAAACTATAAAATTGGAGAACTAAACTTCAAGCAAACAAACATCTATAACTGCAACAATCAGACTTCGCGCAGAGACCTAGTAAGTAACCACACAACAAAAAAAAGTTAGAACTTTATCACAACACCTTCCAACATTCATGGATTCACATCCATAGCTATATGTATACCTATATAACTCTAGCTAGCCAACCATTAACTCAAGTACAAACAAGTGCCCAATGCAATAGTACATAGAAAAATAGCAATCTCACGAGTCTATCCCAGTTTATTATTACAAGTATACTTTGGTTTCGTAAAGGTCCAAATTTTCAGCAAAATTGGCTACAACCCAATTAGTAAAAATAACCTATGAACATAAATTAGGCTGCGAGTACAAATTCTCATATGTACTATCAGCACAAAATCTTGCTGAATAACAACAATCCAAAGCAAAAAAATAAAAACCCATAACAGATCTGAATTATTCCAACACTACAATCTTAATTCGAACATCATATATCATACTTTCAAAATAAAAACAAACAGTTTTCGCTAAAATAAAATTCATGAGGAAAATCGATTTCTATGTTAAAATAACTTGTGAACAAAATAAAAAATTAACACCATAGATTATTATCATCATCACTAGTTAGGGTTTATACCTCCGAGACTGACCTTGATTCTTCAAATTTCAGAGAAATTTTAGCGATAGAGACATTCAGAGAGATATTTAATAAAATTTCTTCTCATGTTTGTGAATTCGGTTTTAGGGTTTTGAATATGATAGAATTATTCACTAGTTGAAGTGTTGATTCACAGAATTTCAGCTAAAAATTCCATGAATCATCGAGTTCAGCCGAGGTGCGGGTTTCGGTTTTTTGAGTGAGGAAAATACCGAGTTTCACTATATGTTTCTGAAACTTTAAGTTAATGTTTCTCTTTTGTGTGTAATGGCTTAATTTCGATTAGAAGCTTAATTAATTTGTTTAATTTACTAAATGATTTGGGGGGGGGGGGGGGGGGGGGGAATTTTTTTGGGGGGGGGAAATTAGGAGGGAAGATTTTGGGACATTAAACGAAAAAAATTAGAAAACACAAAATTTATCAAATCAAAAAACCGAGACTCCATGTTATTTACAATAATACCAACCTTAGCAACCTATTTAAACATTCCTAATAAAACATAAAACCATTACTATATTATCTGATTTATTAAAATTATTAATAGAAATTATAGGAACGTTTTTAGTTTTTATAGTAACGTTTACGGTTAGTAACATTTATAAACGTTATTATGGCAAAAAATGAAGTGTTGCTAAATTCCTGATCTGGTGTAGTGTATATTTGACCCTGTGATTTTGGGCGAAATACTCATTGTTTGTATTTTAGGTCGAGAGAAAGGCCAAGGCACGGAAGAGCATCGTGATGGCGAAGGGTTTGAAGGATACTAGTTTGGGGGCCAGAGTCTTCTTTCTCTGGTTATGATTAAACCCTATATTTTCATATTCACTTTGTAGTAACCTTTTCAGTTGTATTATTATTCTGGGTATACTTCATCTCTATACGGTTTATACTTGTATTTGAATCATGTGTGTCGTGGCGATTATAGCCATATGATATATAAACGCCTCATCGGAGTGATGATTAATGCTTTGTGGTTTGGTACTACAATTATATTAAAGTTGAATTATGTACTTGTATAGCCTGGTGGGTACCAGTGTGGGATTCACGACATTGTAATAGCCGCCATTTTTAGGGTGTTACAATTTTATGTACATGTTAATGCTTTATGAATTACGATTCATATCGAGGTATTATTATTGATCGTTTTGTTGTGGTATTGTAATCCAAAGTTCATTATCATTGATCTCGTTGATCATAGTTTCACTTCGGCTAGTTCTTTGTTAGATATGTTGATTATTTAAGTTTCATTGTCATGTTGTATCGTGATAATTTTAGAGTCATACTTGCGTGCCGGTTGGTTATGTGTAGAATTTTTAGTTGGGCACATATGGTCATGTGTTGATGTTTCCACATTGGACTATACACACGAGACAATTACTTCACGAGACTAATTAGGTGTAGGTCACAACTACGTATGGTAAAAGTCTGGGGGGAGGAGGGTGAATAGACTTTTAAAATTACTTTGCTGAAAATGAAACTCAGCTATGATGTATGCATCTAGGTAAACTTATCTGATATTTAGACTTAGCTGAAATTTCAGCTAGGTACAGTTCAGAAGTCAGCTGAAAAATAATATGCGGAAGACTTAGCTGACTTTTAATGCTGCAGTTAAGATGGATGCAGCACTTAAGTATGATGCTTAAAACAGTAAATAACACAACAATTATAGTGGTTTGGGAGATGGGGTAATCCTCTACTAGTCCACTTTTCTCCAATCCACTTGGAGATAAATTCACTATAACGTTTGATGATTAACATTAATTTAGTTACTGCAGTCTTCAACCAGTGAAAACCCTTGGCCGTGGTAACTTCTTCATTTGGTAGCTTGTCACCTCCTGATCGAGAAACTGTGGATGCCTCATAACTCTCAAGTTGCTTATCACCTTCCAATCAAGAACTCGTGGATGTCGCACAACCTCAACTTTCAAGAACCTCGTTCAAGTACCCCTACTCAAATCTTCAAGACAGAGTGTTTGTTTCTTCCAACTTCTAAGATCTTCTTAGGATTTGAATCTTATGATCTTAGCTCTTCATGATGCTTCTCGAGTATATTACTTTTCATTTGCTTTGATCGCTTGTAAGTGTTAATCGCATCGTACTTCTAGTCAGGAATTCTTTAGATATTTAAAGTACTTTCTTTGAGCTCTTCATAGCCGTTGCATCCTTTGAACAAATTAGTCTATTGGAGAATGGAATTCTTTGTTTTTCTTTTCACCTCTTCTGCACGGCTTGATTCTTTCTTCAAATTTGACCGTTTAAAGATATACAGTTGCCCGTGCTGTTTTTTTATTTCTATAATAGAAAGCCTTCAGGGCGCGAATCTCGATTACAATTTTATTCCTCAATTTGAGGGAATCATTCAGATTGTCTCCTTGGCTTTATTTATGTCTGCATGTGATTTTCCATCTTTGTTGACTTTTCAACGTTTGGTGACGTGGACATAGCTAATTAGTACTTGCTGAATTTTGTCCAACTATTTTGATGTTCATACTTAGCTGACTAAATTATCTTGGTTATACTCGACTGAAGATTTGACAATACCCAACTGATATCTTTTCTTGGCGATAGTCATCTGATATTCTGTCTTGGCTATACTCAGCTGATATTCTGTCTTAGCTATACTCACCTGTTATTTTGTCTTGGCTATACTTAGCTAATATTCGGTCTTGGAAATACTCAGCTGATATTCTGTCTTGCTATACTCAGCTGGCATTTTTTCTTAGCTATACTTAGCTGAACGAACTTAGCTGTAAAACCTTTTTGATCAATACTCGGCCTAATTTTAAAAGGCCTATAGAAGATACTCATTTGGTTTTTTCTTTAGAATGTCCAGTACATACATTTGAATTAAAAGAGTATAGGGATGATATCATCAAAATATCAAATGTATTCCTAACCAATTCTCCCTATTTTGATGATGGCAAAACTTAGTGATTGTTTGAATATAAATTAGTCATCACACACCGAAAAAATAAAAGTCAGTCTATTTGAGACAACTAGGAATTGTCATTTAGGTCGACTGTATATACATTTCACTTTAATTTATTACATTACAGTCCTTCAATAAATTTTGTCAAAAGTAAAAATAAATTATAAGTAGATGACAAAACAAACAAAAAATTAAACATTTAGCTCCTTCTTCCTTTTCCTCTGGACTTGGCTGGAGGTAGTGCTTTTAACGGTTTTGCCTCAATGGGTTTTTCCGCTACCGGAATCAGCACATATTTCTTCTTTATCACAGTTAAGACAAACTCTTGGTCTCCAGGAGAACTGTATTTGTTTTTAATGCAAACTTCCCTTATCTCCTCCTGAAGTACATTATCTAGGTTTCCATTGACATTTATAGGAGCTTCTTGTGGTCTGAAGGAAGGGATCATTGGATATGCATCGAATTTCTCTTCAACATACTTCTTTAGAATTTTCCACAAGTTCTGCCAGTTTAACTCCATATAATCAATAAAGATTTGTTGTTGGGGACAATTAGGGTCTTGAAATACTTCCCAAATGTAATTCTTCTAATGAGCTGCTTCTTGGCTGTACCCCACATTGGTACGGCTTCCTCAGGTATAAATTCCTCCATAAAGTAAAGTTCCTTTCCTTCCCAGCTGAGTGGTTGGACAGTGTCTTTCCTGGTTCTTCTTTTCTTTGTAGGAGGGTCCTGATCCTCAACCGAGTTTTTCCTTTTTAGGTTTTGAGAGCTTGTTCCTGTTTCTGAAAAATGAATAACTAATAGAGGGGCACTTCTGGGAATAAGAGCTAAGGATTCTTTCTATTTACTACTCATTTCTTCCCCCTTTTTGCCAGCATCAATAAGATGTGCCAGCTGCTCTTCCACCTTGGTCATAAAGTCTTGCATGCCAAGGGGTAGTCTGACTGAGGTAGGTGCTGGGGAAGATTCCTTTATGTTGATTAAGAAATCTATTTTGCTGTTCAACTCCAACGTATGTGGTTCAACTCTGGTGGCTAGAAGTCTTTCAACCTTCTCCTTAACCATCTTTATGATCAGTTGAACTAGCTTATGAGGTAGCCGACCAATAGGTGGCTGATTTGACTGTTCAGCTCAGTTATTGTCTGAGGTAGCTAATTTTTCAGCAAGAAGAGACTTAGCTGAAGAATGCTCCCCCTGTTTATCTGACTCCTTGTCGGCACTTGATCTATTAGCTATTCTCCCTCCATCTTGATCAGGTCCATCCTGATCCTCATCATGATCAGAGTCATCCTAATCATTATCATCATCATCATCATCATCATCATCATCTTCTTCTTCTTCTTCTTCTTCTTTTTCATCTCCTTCTTTTTCTTCACTTTCTTTTTCAACTTTTCCTTTTTCAGCCTCTCCATTTTCAACTCCAACTTGATCATCTTTCTCATCCAAATCCAGGGTTTTCCCTTGGGCTACTCCTTCCGTAATATAAAGAATAAATTAGTTCATATTTCTTTTGAAATTATTTATGAACCAATTCTCATCCAATAGCAGACTCATCTCAGTTTCATTGCAGAACCCTTTGATGAGTTGCTTAGTGGTCAGGGGGTAGTCCCATCCACTCATTTCAACTAACTCTTTGATATAAGTTAAGCTAAAGGACCTCAACTTCTTCCAGTCTTTATATTTAGAAATAAAGGAAAGCTTGAAGATGTTTTTCCTTACCATTTTGAGTTGCTCCTTGTTGAGTTGGAATGGATTGTTGTCCTTGAGATTGAATTTGTAATGTATGTCAGCTTCCTCAATGACTTATTCTTCTGTAGCTTAGACTTCTTTAGGACTCCTAGGAAGCTCCAGAACCGCTACAACAGGGATGAGATTTTCTTCTTCCTTCTCATCTACCAGGACCAGCTCGGTTGACTCAGCTACTGGTTCTTCAATGAGAGTTTCAGCTGGGGTGGGGGTCACACCAGGTATCTAAGCTATTGGAATCTCAGAGTAATCAACGAGTCCTTTAAATCCTTTTTTTGTAGATTCTGGTGATGAAGTCATTAGTTGTTCCTCAACGACAACTAACTTTTTAGTTAGGATGTTGGCTGCAATGATTTCAGCTGGGGTCAGTTGAGTTGGTGGGATCTTAGTTGTCTGGTAAGGTAGCTGCTGCTGATTCCACCTCTGCCTCGTCCTCAAATTTAGACGCCAATTTGTATGAGGATGTGTTTGTCTTCATCTTTGCTAATATTTCATCAGCTCGAGGTTGATGAGCTGTAGAAAGACGACAGTGCAGGTAGCTCCAAATTCCCAAGGCATTTGTTGATCTGGAACTTTTCTGATCTGCTTTTAGCCATTCCCAGATGCTCGAGAATCTTGCTAATTTGTGTACCATCAGCTTCTGGCTGAATTTCTTCGTGGCACTATCCCATCTAATTTGATCAACCAGGTTCTTTTCATCCTAGTTGAGTTCTTGTATCAGTTATGTTCTTCAATCCTGGCTGAGTTTATGATCAGCTAGGTTCTTCAATCCTGGTTGAGTTTATGATCATCTAGGTTCTTCAATCCTGGATGAGTTTATGATCAGCTAGGTTCTTCAATGCGGCTGAGTTTTCTGCATCAGCTACGTTCTTTAATCCTGGCTGACTTTTCTGCATTAGCTAGGTTCTTCAATACTGGCTGACTTTACTGCATCATCTAGGTTCTTCAATCTTAGCTGACTTTTATGCATCATCCAGGTACTTTATTCCGAGTCTAAAAGTCCAAAATCTCTACTTAGTTCAAGGAATCTTTCTTCTGGCAAAGGCTTGGCGAATATATCAGCTATCCAATACTCAGTGCCAACTCTTTCCACTCGAACTCTTTTGTTGATCACATGGTCTCAGATAATGTGATGCTTGACCTCTTTAAGCTTTGTTCTGGAGTGTAGTATTGGATTGTTTGTAATAGCAATTGTGCTATTGTTGTTACACCATATTGGGACTTCATTTGCTATTATGTTGTAGTCTCTAAGCTGTTGTCTGATCCATAGAATTTGAGCACAACAGCTGCCAGCAGCTAGGTATTCTGACTCAGTTGAGGATATTGAATTTGAGGTATGCTTCTTGCTGAACCATGATATCAACTTGGTGTAACACCTTAAAATAGGCAGATATTATAGTGCCGTGGAACCCCGACTGGGACCCACCACGCAAATGAAAATTAATGAACTAAATAATATAATTGTAGTACCAAGCCACATTATATCATCAATTACTCCAATGAGGAGTTTCCAGTACAACACACCAAGGAAATACAGAATACATGTATATTTTATATGAAGATGAAATATATAACACTGAATGAAAATGAATATCCAAACGGAAATCTGCAGCAGAAATTACACAACAAGATGACTCGAATAAATAAAGAGACTGGCCCCCCTACTAGTATCACTGGGACTGCTCACCGTCAACGTTCTCTTCCCGTGCCTTTGCCTTGCCCTGACCTGAAAACAACATCCCCCAACGGGGTCAGTTACACAGAACAACAATCCTCAAGAGTTGAATAAACACAATCATGATATATCTTAATTATGAAATGAGGCTGAAGAGGGGCATCATAGAATGCCCGTAATGGGACGTGCAAGTGCACAAGACGAGTGTCCGGACACACCCGCACTTGTACCTAATTAGTCTCACGGAGGCACGTTACCGTATGCACAGTCTATTGTGTCGGTGAACCCGTCACATGACCATCGTGTGCCCGACTAAAAATTACACACATAACCACCCGTCCACGCAATATGAACCCAGAAGGTCACATGAACAAGAGTGACCATGATGAATATAAATGAATAACAATCCGACAAGGGTCAAGAATGACTTACCGAGATGAAATAACAATGAAATAAATGATAGCTCACTGAAATGATTGGAACCGTCGTTCCTCGTGAATTGAATGATTAGTTTGATAATTACAAGTCTCAACATGGTTATTACATTATGAATGAATTATGATTATGAATGAACAACAACGAAAGAAATGAATATCCTTTTAACCGAGTAAGAATTAACTTACACAACACCGGTGAAGAATGTCCTTCCTCGAACAAACGTCCTAAAATGAGATGTCGGTCGCTCGAACAACCTTGAATAACACAATTACCAACAACCCGCTTAAAATACGAACCAAACATGATCATAACTAACTCAAAACGTCGATATGACAAAACCAAATTCATTGGGGCATTATAACAAACACGTTGTAACCAATCTTCGATTGTTACAACCAATTCTCAATTATATAGATACCAAACCTCCAAGGAGTGATACAATCCAACAAAAAATCTCCAACACAATCAATAATCCAATATGAATACCCAAATTCGAGATTTCAACAACACCTAATCGAAACCCCCAAATCCAAATCAACATTTAAAGTGTTCTTCAAATAATTATTCAATAATCCAATGAATATTCATACAAACTCATAATCATATGTATATCTCTTCATACAACATGATTATAGCATCCAAAACATCATATTCCATCTTAAAATCGAAATCTAAGTTTTGGAGAAAATTACCTTTTGAAGATGCAACCTCTTCGATCCGTCAAAACTATTGTTAATCGACCTCCCAAGCTTCACAAACGGATAAGGATGATTAAACCCGAACACACAAGTATTTGATGATGAAAACTCTATCCCACAAAACTTCTCTCTCGGAACCAAAGTGAGGAAATAATGAAATGAGCATAAAAATCCCGTTCAATCCTTTAAATATTGCGCAGAGTTACGGCCGTAACTCTGCCACCTTACGGCCGTAACTTCCCAAGTCAACGGCCTTACGACCGTAACAATCCATATCATATGGCCATAACAATCATTCGTCGAAAAACCAATAATGCCTGCACTGACCGGGTTACGGCCGTAAACAAAGCTACCTTACGGCCATAACACAACACTTACGGCCGTATCCTGCCGAACTTACGACCGTAAGTTGTCTTCATCAAAAACATACTCCTGCTCAACAAATGCATGTTACGGCCGTAGTCTCACAAAACATACGGCCGTACCCTCGTCCTTACGGCCGTAACTAGAATGACTTACGACCGTAAGTTGTCTTCGTCCAAAAAGACACCCATTTCCACGAATGCATGTTATGGCCGTAATGATGACCAGTTACGGCCGTAACTCACTGCTGGAAATGACAAAATCCGACAACTCCGTCTCCTCGCTACCAATGATGTATGATCCGACGTATGATACTTGTATGAATGTAATTGAGTCCAATAACATGCAATAGGTGATACTTCCAACACAAGACCACTAATCATGATGATTATGATAATACTCTCGTCTCGATTCTCAAACAGAGATGAATGATAATCGGTAACTAATACACGGCTAAAATACGCCAACGATGAATACAAATGAATAACGCGAATGATGAACGATCATTAATGAGTGAAAATTAACTGAGTGACAATTACTGAATGATAGTTACTGAATGATAATGAATGAATTACAACCGGGTATTACATACACCCCCCTTAAAAAGAGTTTCGTCATCGAAACTAAGGGTCAAACAATTCGGGATAACTCTCCCGCATACTATCCTCGGTTTCCCAAGTAGCCTCTTCGACTCCGTGTCTAGACCACTGAATCTTAACCAAAGGAATCGTCTTGTTCCTCAACTGTTTGACACGCCGCTCTAAGACTCGTACAGGACGCTCCTCGTACGTATGATCATCCGCGATCTCGATTTCATCGAACTAATGTATGTGACTCGGATCGGCAACATACTTCCACAACTGAGAGACGTGAAACACATTATGAATTCGGATCAACGCTGGATGTAAAGCCAATCGATAAGCCAGACTGCCTACTCGATCCAAAATCTCAAACGGTCCAATAAATCTCGGACTCAACTTTCCCCGCTTCCCGAAATGGAAGATACCTCGACTCGGGTATACCTTGACCAAAACTTGGTCACCTGCCTCGAACTCTAATGGCCGACGACGATTATCTGCATATGATTTCTGTCGACTTTGAGCGGTCAACAAATGATTCCTGACCAAAGCTACCTTCTCGCGGGCGGCTATAAGCATATCGGGATCAGTGCCGATTGATTCTGATAAGTCATCCCAACACAAAGGGGATCGACAACGACGGCCGTACAAGGCCTCGTAAGGTGCCATCTTAATCGAAGCATGCCAACTATTATTGTACGTGAACTCGATCAACGGTAGTTGGGATTCCCAATCATCCTTCCAATCGAGAACACATGCCCTCAACATGTCTTCCAAAGTCTGAATAGTCCTCTCTGATTGTCCGTCGGACTGAGGATGAAAAGCTGTGCTGAAATTAAGCTGAGTTCCCATGGCTAGATGAACTGATTTCCAAAAATGTGACACGAATCGCCTGTCACGATCAGAAACGATACTCTTAGGAGTACCGGGCAACCTCACTATCTCCTTTATGAACAACTGGGCAAGTCTCTCGAGACCCCACGTATCCTTAATCTCAAGGAATTGAGCTGACTTAGTTAAGCGGTCCACAATTACCCAGATTATATTCATGCCACGATGACTCGTCGGCAAACTCATGATGAAGTCCATTGAAATATCCTCCCATTTACACTCTGGAATAGGGAGCGGTTTCAGCATACCCACCGGTCGCTGATGTTCTATCTTGACTTGCTGACAGGTCAGACATCTCGAGACAAATTCTGCGACTTCTCGCTTCATATTACTCCACCAGTAATTTTTGTTTCAAATATTTACACATCTTGCTAGACCCCGGATGAATGGAATAAGGGGTAGCATGAGATTCTCTCAAAATCGAGTTTTTCAACTCGTCATTTTCCAGTATACATAATCGATTCTTAAATCGCAAAAGTCCATCCTCATGGACTACAAATCCAGGGGCTTTCCCCTGAGCCACATCATTTCGATTGCGCAACAAAAATGGGTCTGAACCCTGATTCACTCCGATCGCCTCCTCAAGTGGCGATGAAATGTCTAACATGCAAAGTTGCCCTTGTACTCGCTGTAACCAGACCTCGATCTCGGGTCTCAGAAATTCCTGTTGAAGTTCCTTCTAAACTGTTAAACGAGCAAGCATTTGCTCCTGAACGAATTTACGACTCAAGGCATCGGCGACCACGTTCGCCTTACCTGGGTGGTATTGAATCTCAATATCATAATCCTTAATAAGTTCTATCTACCGTCTCTGTCGCATATTCAACTCCTTCTGAGTAAATATATAGTTCAAGCTCTTATGGTCGGTGAGAATCTGACAGGTGACGCCATAAAGATAATGATGCCAAATTTTCAACGCGAATACCACGGCCGCTAGCTCTAGGTCATGGGTCGGATAGCTGACCTCGTAAGGTCTCAATTGCCGTGAAGCATAGGCAATAACTTTCCCGTTCTGCATCAATACACATCCAAGACCATGTCTGGACGCATCACTATAAACCACGAATCATTCCGTCCTTTGCGGTAAAGAAAGGGCAGGTGCTGAAATTAAACTTTTCTTGAGTTCTTCAAAACTCTTCTGACACGCATCAGACCACATGTATTTCTTATCCTTATGCAAAAGGTTCGTCATAGGTTGAGCAATTTTAGAAAATCCTTCCACAAATCGCCGGTAATATCCTGCTAATCCGAGAAAGCTTCGAATTTCCTTAACATTCTTCGGAGGTTGCCAATCTCCGAAAGCCTCCGTCTTCTGAGGGTCGACACGTACTCCGTCTGATGAAATCACATGTCTGAGAAACGTCACTTCGGAAATCCAGAACTCACATTTGGATAACTTTCCATAGAGTTTCTCTCGTCTCAACACTTCGAGAACCTGATGAAGGTGAAATTCGTGCTCCTCTCGGTCGCGAGAATAAATCAAAATGTCGTCTATGAAAACAACCATGAACTGATCAAAATAGTGGATGAAAACTCGGTTTATCAACTCCATGAATACAGCAGGTGCGTTAGTTAACCCAAACGGCATCACCACAAACTCGTAATGACTATAGCGTATTCGAAACGCCGTTCTAGCAATATCCGACTCACGAATTCGCAACTGATGATACCCAGATCTTAAATCGATCATGTAAAATACTGAAGCTCCCTGAAGTTGATCTAAGAGATCATCAATATGGGGTAGAGGATATTTATTCTTAATCATCACCCTGTTCAACTCTCGATAATCAATACACATGCGAAATGAACCGTCCTTCTTCTTGACAAATAATACTGGTGCTCCCCACGGGGACGCACTCGGTCGGATATAACCCTTCTCGGTTAAATCCTCCAATTGATTCTTCAGTTCTTGCATTTCGGTGGGGGCCATCCGATACGGTGCCTTCAATATTGGAGACGTACCAGGCTCCAACTCAATCGTGAATTCCACATCTCTCTGTGGAGGCAAACCAGGTAACTCGTCTGGAAATTCATCAGCATATTCTCTCACTACCGGAATATCCGCCAACATCACCGATGATTTCTCGGTCTTGGTCATATAGTACCAATAACCAACACACCCCTGACTGAGTAATTTCACTGCTTTCATCATGTTAATAACTCTTCCGGAACAGCTGGGATTACCTCCCTAAAATATACATTCGACTCCATCGTCTGAAATGATAGTGACCATATGCTTACGGACACTAATGATGGCATCGTGACGATCCATCCAGTCGATAACCAAAATAATGTCATCTCTAGGTAAATCCACCACGATTAGGTCTGCTAGCCATACACGGCTATTAAGCTGGATCGGATAGTTCTTAATCTCGCGATCCTCGATAATTCTTCTACCATCAGGTAGACCAATGATATAGGGCTCACAACTAGTAGCACTATCCAAACGAAGTCTACTCAAGCATGACTCGGAAATGAATGAATGCGATGCACCAGTATCAAAAAGGTACACACAGATTGAGATAGAATTTCGAGTGTACCTGAGATCATCCGGGCCTCCGGATCGTCGGTCTTCTTCATCTCATAAATTCGGGGCTTACCGGCCCCAGAACCGGACGCTTCCGTCTGATAGCTTTTGGCTCCGCATATGAGGTTTCAACCTCTTACTAAAATACTTGATCTTATCCACCTCGGAGTGAATAATAGATGAGGCGAAAGGAAGTAGCTCCTGAAATTTCTCGGCGATGGCGAGAACATCATCGTCCGCTGAGGGGTCATGAATGAGTAATTCTGATAACTTGGCCTCCATGAGTGGGGCCGGATAATACCTTTCCATCATGAGAGTCTTGAATTGATCCCAAGTACAAGATCCGTCGGTGGGTTTCAAAGATAACCACCAAGAGTGAGGGCTCTTACCCAGATAGTAAGCCGCGACTGAAACTTTGTGTCCTTCGGGACACTCCACCATAGCAAACAATTTCTCGAAATGCTCAAGCCAGTGAACAATGTCCGTCGGCTCAGACGAGCCCTCAAAAGTAGGTGGTCTCTGGCGAGAGATGTCTCCAATAATACTGCTCACACTCCTATCTTGCCCCTGAGGTGGCGGCAGAGGAGCTTGCTGATTCTGGGCGGTTGAGTTCTGTATTGTCTTCATCAGATGTGCCATCCGTGTCATCTGGGCCATCATGCCCTATATAAAAGCAAGTGGATCAACCCGAACACCTTCTGATTGAGATGTGTCCCGGGTACGACTCCCTGACAGTAAATGATTATTTTCAGGTGAATGAGTGGCAGCATCGCTGCTCGATGAATTAGCATTATTCCTCGCGTTCGCGCATGTATTCACACGAGCTCTCAGGTTTCGGATCGCACCGCGGCCTCTTCCCCTGCGTCCTATGATAGCTCTATCCATACTAAAGTAGGAAAGTCACATGATAATTATAGGTCTCGCATGAGTACCGCATTATGATTACGTTATAAAATGATAATAATGAGCATACGCGCTATAACACAATGATTACATGAATGATCAAGTGAGGTGACATGATTATCTAATGAAATTCTTGAAATGATTATCTTGAACAAGTTAACAAGATTAATGATACGATCCCCGAGATCAACAACTGAGCAATGAAATGAAATGAGTGATTAATGAGTTAACATGATCGAAAAGATAAAAAATGAAGATGATGATTGAGGATTGTTGACTGCTGAATGATGAATGAGTGATTCTTATTGCCAGAAATTATACCATGGCATCAGAAATCTTACCGTTTCCTTGGTTTGAGGGGCTTGGCGTTTGCACGGGTCACACGTGACGCGAAGGTCCAATGATACTAGTCTGATGAACAATGATTTCAAATGACATGACTCGAAAGGTAGTATTCAAAACCACGCTCCGATACCAACTCTGTAACACCCCAAAATAGGCAGATATTAAAGTGTCGTGGATCCCCGACTGGGACCCACCAGGCGAATGAAAGTTAATGAATTAAATAATATAATTGTAGTACCGAACCACATTATATCATCAATTACTCCGATGAGGAGTTTCGATCTAACACACCCGGAAATCTGAGAATACATGTATATTTTATATGAAGATAAAATATACAACACTGAATGAAAATGAATATCCAAACGGAAATCTGCAGCGGAAATTACACAACAAGATTACATGAATAAATAAAGAGACTGGGCCCCCTACTAGTATAACTGGGACTCCTCGCCGTCAACGTTCTCTTCCCGTGCCTTTGCCTTGCCATGACCTGAAAACAACATCCCCCAACGGGGTCAGTTACACAGAACAACAATCCTCAAGAGTTGAATAAACACAATCATGATATATCTTAATTATGAAATGAGGCCGAAGAGGGGAATCATAGTACGCCCATAACGGGACGTGCAAGTGCACAAGACGAGTGTCCGGACATACCCGCACTTGTACCTAATTAGTTTCACGGAGGCACATTACCATGTGCACATTCCATTGTGTCGGTGAACCCGTCACATGACTATCGTGTGCCCGACTAAAAATTACACATATAACCACCCAGCCATGCAATATGAACCCATAAGGTCACATGAACAAGAGTGACCATGATGAATATTAATGAATAACAATCCGACAAGGGTCAACAATGACTCACCGAGATGAAATAACAATGAAATGAATGATAACTCACTGAAATGATTGGAACCGTCGTTCCTCGTGAATTGAATGATTAGTTTGATAATTACAAGTCTCAACATGGTTATTACATTATGAATGAATTATGATTATGAATGAACAACAACGAAAGGAATGAGTATCCTTTTAACCGAGTAAGAATTAACTTACACAACACCGGTGAAGAATGTCCTTCCTCGAACAAACGTCCTAAAATGAGATGTCGGTCGCTCGAACAACCTTGAATAACACAATTACCAACAATCCGCTTAAAATACAAACCAAACATGATCATAACTAACTCAAAACGTCGATATGACAAAACCAAATTCATTTGGGCATTATAACAAACACGTTGTAACCAATCTTCGATTGTTTACAACCAATCCTCAATTATATAGATACCAAACCTCCAAGGAGTGATACAATCCAACAAAAAACTCCAACACAATCAATAATCCAATATGAATACCCAAATTCGAGATTTCAACAACACCTAATCGAAACCCCCAAATCCAAATCAACATTCAAAGTGTTCTTCAAATAATTCTTCAATAATCCAATGAATATTCATACAAACTCATAATCAAATGTATATCTCTTCATACAACATGATTATAACATCCAAAACACCATATTCCATCTTAAAATCAAAATCTAAGTTTTGGAGAAAATTACCTTTTGAAGATCCAACCTCTTCGATCTGTCAAAACTATTGTTAATCGACCTCCCAAGCATCACAAACGGATAAGGATGATTAAACCCGAACACACAAGTATTTGATGATGAAAAATCTCTCCCACAAAACTTCTCTCTCGGAACCAAAGTGAGGAAATGATGAAATGAGCATAAAAATCCCGTTCAATCCTTTAAATACTGCGTAGAGTTATGACTGTAACTCTGCCACCTTACGGCCATAACTTCCCAAGTCAACGGCCTTACGGCCGTAACAATCCATATCATACGGCCATAACAATGATTCGTCAAAAAACCAATAATGCCTGCACTGACCGGGTTACGGCCGTAAACAAAGCTACCTTACGGCCGTAACACAACACTTACGGCTGTATCCTGCTGAACTTACGGCCGTAAGTTGTCTTCGTCAAAAACACACTCCTGCCCAACGAATGCATGTTATGGCCGTAGTCTCCCAAAACATACGACCGTACCCTCGTCCTTACGGCCGTAACTAGAATGACTTACGGCCGTAAGTTGTCTTCATCCAAAAAGACACCTATTTCCACGAATGCATGTTACGGACATAATA
The DNA here is from genome assembly GCA_033398695.1 of Orobanche coerulescens. NCBI lineage: Eukaryota > Viridiplantae > Streptophyta > Magnoliopsida > Lamiales > Orobanchaceae > Orobanche > Orobanche coerulescens. Next base: position 61,468,102 of record CM065808.1, on the reverse strand, counting down.
ATGACCAGTTACGGCTGTAACTCACTGCTGGAAATGACAAAATCCGACAACTTCGTCTCCTCGCTACCAATGATGTATGATCCGACGTATGATACTTGTATGAATGTAATTGAGTCCAATAACATGAAATAGGTGATACTTCCAACACAAGACCACCAATCACGATGATTATGATAATACTCTCGTCTTGATTCTCAAATGGAGATGAATGATGATCGGTAACTGATACACGGCTAAAATACACCAATGATGAATACAAATGAATAACGTGAATGATTAACGATCATTAATGAGTGAAAATTATCTGAGTGACAATTACTGAATGATAGTTACTGAATGATAATGAATGAATTACAACCAGGTATTTCACTTGGTTCCAAGAAATCGACATGTTCTACTTGTGCTTTTCCTGTTGATTTTACTACCTGCAAAATCAGCATCAGAATAGCGTGATCATTCTAAATTGTCATCTTTAGGATACCATAATCCAACATTGATTGTGGATTTTAGACATCTAATTATTCTTTTGACTGCTTCCTGGTGGGACTGATTTGGCTTGGATTGAAATCTTGCACATACTCCAACTGTGTATGATATGTCTGGTCTGCTTTCAGTTAGGCACAGTAGTTAACCAATTAATCCTCTGTAGTGAGTTGGATCTACTGGGATGCCTTCATCACCCGTGTCAATGTGCAGGGATGTGCTCATGGGTACTGTCATGGGCTTAGCTGACTCCATGCCAAATATTATGATCAGCTCTCATGTGTATTTGGCTTGGTTGATGAAGATACTGGTTTCAACCTGTTTGACTTGTAAACCAAGAAATAGATCTAGTTTACCCATCATACTCATTTCAAATTCTTCCTGCATAAAATTTGATAATTTTTCACATAATTCAGTCCAGAAATATGATATCATCTACATATATCTGAACGAGCAATATGTGGTCTTCATGTTCATATAAGAAGAGTGTCTTGTCCACCTTTCCTTTGCTGAATCCATTTTTCTCACGAAATATGGATACTGTTTCATACCAGGCTCTTAGTGCCTGTTTGAGTCCATATAAGGCTTTTAGCAGTTTGTACACCTTGTATCCTTTGACAAATCCAGGAGATTGTTCTACATACACTTCCTCTGGCAGTACTCTATTGAGGAAGGCGCTCTTCACATCTATTTGACACACCTCTAATTTCTTGAAGGCTGCATAGGCAATAAATAACCTAATTGCTTCTAATCTTGCTATTGATGCATAAGTTTCATCAAAATCTATTCCCTCACATTGAGCATATCTTTTTACAACCAATCTAGCTTTAATCTAACAACAGCTTCATCTTTATCACATTTGTTTGTGTAGACCCACTTGGGGCCAATGACTTTCTTGTGGTATGGTCTGTCTACTAGCTCCCGCACATTATTCCTTTCCATCTGGTTTAGTTCTTCTTGTATGACATTCGCCCAAATGTAGTCATATAGGGCTTGATCTGTTGTTTTTGGTTCCATCTGAGATATAAAGCATGAGAACATGGCCATTCCTGTTGGGTCTATAGATTTTCTATTTTTGACACCATCAGTTAGGTTCCCAATGATCTGTTGGATGGGATGGTCTTTTAACTATTTGGGAGTTTCATCTTCAAGTTTTGGTTTTGGTTGAGGGTCATCATTGTTTATTCCCCCCTGAAGAATTACCTGGAAGGTTTGATATGTCCAACTGGCTTCAACTAGGTTTTGTTGAACTGCAACTGAGTCTGGTTCAGCTAGGTTTGAATCAGATGAGTTGGATTCAGCTGCGTTAATCTGCAGTAGGGTCTTCATCAGCTGAGTCAATCAATCTTGTGTCTTTGATAATGATTTCTTTTAGATTGGTGGCTTTGTGCTTTTACTCAATTTAATCTACCCGTTTCCTGTACTCAGCAGTAGAATCATCAAAGACAATATGAGGTACTTATTCCACAATTAATGTTCTTTTCGTAAAGACTATGTATATCTTGCTTATTTGAGAGTATCTTCTAAAGAGACCATCATCAGTTTTAGCATCAAAAGCATTTAGTTGGATTTTGCCATTGTTGTGGATAAAACACTTGCAATAAAAAATATGAAAATATGTGATAGTTTGTTATCTGCCATCGCAAACCTCATATGAAGTTTTACAGTGTCTGCCCACAATCATTCTTCCGTTATGTGTATGACAGACAGTGTTGACAGCTCCAGCCCAAAACCTTTTGGGGAGATCATCTTCTGCAACGATTGCCTTTGCTGCTTCTTTGAGGGTTGTGTTCCTTCTTTCAGCTAAACCATTTTATTGTGGTGTTCTTGTAGCTGAGACTTCATGTTGGATCTCATTCTGATCACTGTATTCAGTTATAGATTTGTTGATAAATTCTCCTCCTTTGTTTGATTGATCTTGATGATAGATAGAGATTTCTCATTCTGAAGATCTTGATGATAGATAGAGATTTCTCATTTTGAATTCTCCTCACTAGCGAGGAAGCTTGGTTAGTGATCCACTCTTCTTGTAGATAAAAACTATCCAAGTGTATCTTGGGAAGTCATCTACGACTACTAAGGCATGTTTTCTTCCACTTAAGGTTCTTGGCTTGATGATTCTAAAAAGATCCATGTGAAGAAGTTCCAGCACTCTGTTGGTTAGAGTGGTAGGTTGTATTGATTTGAATGAAGCTATAGTCTGTTTTCCTTTATGGCATGCATCACAGAGAGTCTCCTTCTTGAATATTTGTTCTGGGAGACGTCTGACTAGTTTTTGTGAGTTTAATTTGTTAAATGCCTTGAAATTTAGATGGCTTAATCTCTTATGCCATAACCATCGATTTTCAGCTAAGGTCTTTAATATGAATCATGCATTGGGTATGCCTGTTTTCCAGTCTATCACATAGACATCCCTTCTTCTATATCATTGTAGTTTGACTTCTCTAGTTTAGAGGTTAGTCACCATACATTTCCATTTGGTGAAGACTACTAGGTTGTCCTCGTCATAGAACTGGCTTATGCTGAGGATATTGTACTTGAGTAATTTGACATACTACACTTTTGTTATGATAATATTTCCTCTATGCAGCTTCCCATGTCCTTTGGTTTGTCCATATGAGCTATCTCTAAAGGTTACATCTAGGCATGTTTCCTTGGTATAACATGACAGTATCTTTTTGTTTTCAATCATGTTTCTTGAGCACTAAGAGTCCACAAACCATTCTTCACTTCATATTGGTTATTCTATGGCTATTTCACAGTAATCCTGCCACCTTTTCTGTAATAATGTAAAAGAGATATAGGTACCAGATCTGAATGGGTCCTCTAGGGTTAGTGGATTTCTGGATGAAAATATTTCTTCCTTTGTTATGAGGGTTTATCTGATATCTATTATAGTGTGCATAATTACTATTCTTGTATCCTCTATATGTATTGTGCATATGATATGCTTGGTGTTAACCATGGTTAAATCTTGGCTGAGAGCAGTTATTAAAGTTTTGAGATGTCCACACCTTGTGACATTGAAATCTTGGAATACCTTGAGGTTTCTATCTACCTTTCCCTTGTTGAAGTCTGTTTTGTGGGAATTTTTGGTAGTAAAATATTTTTTGAAAGTGTCCAGACTGTTGATGTTGATTTAGCTATTGCCTAGTCATTTGTCTTGGTTGCTGCCTAGACTGTCTTGGCTGCTACCTAAACATTGTTGGTTGCTGTCTAAATTTTTGACTTGAGTGCTGCCTATTTTGCAAAGTCTCAGCAGTCTCTACACTGGTTTCTCCCTTTACAAAAGTGGTTTTTGAAATTGGGGGAGTATTGGGATCATATCCAAGACCTGACTTTAAATATGGAGGTCTTTGATTAGTGCGTAGTTCTTCTAATGTTTTTGATGCTTTGAGTGATGTTATTTCTTTAACTTGAGCATCATTTAGCTGTTTAAGCTTTGTAAGATCAGCCTCAATCTGAGCAAGTGCACCTGTTTTTTTATTGTTTAAGATTGTTAATCTCTTTATTTCAGCCATGTCTATGTTGTTTTCATCATGACTGGTTTTGAAGTTAGTTGTATCTTGGTTGAGTTTGTCTAAATCATTTTCAGTTGCACTTTCTCATTTTTCAGCTGAGTGTTCTCAATTCACACATCTAGGTGTGCTATTTTTAAGGTTTCAAAATCTTTTGTTAATTGATTGAGAGATCTATGCAAATCAAGATCTTCCGATATTTCTGAACTAAGGCATTCTGAAGGTTGTGGTTTACATGATACCTCTTCATCAATAATATTGGCTATCAGGCATTTGTAGTCATCTTCATATTCTGAGAAGAATCCACCACTTGATTCCACAATCTTAGGTATGTGGTCTTCTCCAATTAGAGATTTTATTTTGTCTCCCCTTCTGCATATGTCTTTCTTTTCTTCTTCTTTCTTTAGGTGAGGATAGTCATATTGAATGTGACCTATCTTATGGTAGTTATAGCATTCCACCTTCCAAGTCCCAGCTTTTTGGTTTCTTTTGGGATTCTCCTTGTAGTTCTTTTTATATTTTGAGTAATTCTTTATGAAGTTACCAAACCTTTGCATTATGAATGCCATTTATTCCTCAAAGTTCATAGGACTAGGAGGAATAACTTCGGCTAGGTTTCTTGCAAGGGACTCGGCTGCAAAGGCAGTTCATTTCTCAGTTGGCTCACTGGAGGACGAGCAAGGGAGTTCAAACTCAAATGCCTTGAGGTATGAGAATAGATCTTGGATCATTATTTTGTTAATATTCTTTTATTCCTTCATAGCTACAGCCTTCATGCTCCACTCTGGGGTAAGAGACCTCAGAACCATTAGTGCAATCTCTCGGTTGCCATATGTTTTTCCGTGAGAGTTGACCTCATTCATGATTTTTCAGAATCTGGTATCCATATTGTCTATGTTTTCCCCATCATTCATTTTGAAGTTATTAAATTTTTGTGTAGCAATTGATAACTTGTTCTCCTTGATCAATTCTATTCCCTCACACATTACTGCTAATGTGTCCGAGATTTCTTTGGCGTTTTTGCAATTTTTGATTTACACCGTGGTGGCTTTATCAAGGGTTTGATATAGAACATCTCTGGACCGGTTGTCAAGATTGGCCCGCTTCTTCCATCAGTGGTAAGCTCTGATCTGGTCTTGGGAATCTGATTTGGCTTCCCAGTTGAGATTTCTTCAGCTGCGTTGTCCTTCATATACATGATAGGACCTTCTTTAATAATGCTCCATGTGTCATCGTAGATAGATGATAGGCATGCCTGCATTCTTATCTTCTAGAGATCATAATCATCAACAGAGAAAACATGGAGTCTAGAGTGCATGTGCTCTATCTTAATGAAAGATTAGTGAATTATACATAAGTATATGGGTCTGGTTCTTTGACTACCAAATATGAGGTATGTGAACCAACTTCTCTTATACCACTTGTAGGTTACAAGTACGAATGGTAAAAATCTAGAGGGTGGGGGGTGAATGGACTATTAAAATCACTTTGCTGAATTTGCTGGTTTAAGAAACTCAGCTGTGATTTATGCAGCTAGCAAAACTTAGCTGATCTTTAGACATAGCTGAAATCTCAGCTAGGTACAGTTTAGAAGTCGGCTGAAAATAATATACGAAAGACTTAGCTGACTTTTAGTGCAGCAGTTAAGATGGATACAGTAGTTAAGTATAATGCTTAAAACACTAAATAACACAGCATTTATAGTGGTTTCAGAGGTCGGGTAATCATCCACTAGTCCACTTTCTCCAATCCACTTGGAGACTATAATGTTTGATGGTTATAATGAATTTAGTTACTCCAGCTTTCAAATAGTGAAAATCCTTGGCTGCAATAACTCTTTCCCTTGGTTACTTGTCACCTTCTAATCGAAAACCCATGGATGCCTCACAACTATCAAGTTGCTTATCATCTTCTAATCAAGAAACCGTGGATGTCGCACAGCCTCAACTTTCAAGAACCTCATTCAAGAAAGTACCCCTGCTCAAATCTTCAAGACAAGAGTGTTTGTTTTCTCCAAATTCTAAGAGCTTCTTAGGATTCGCATTGTACTTCTGCTCAAGAGTTCTTCAGATATTCCTAGTACTTCCTTTAAGCTCTTCATAGCCGTTGCATCCTTTGAACAAATTGATCAATTGGAGAGTGGACTTATTTGTTTTTCATTTCACCTCTTTTGCACGACTTGATTCTTTCTTCAAATATGGCCGTTTGAAGATATACAGTTGTCCCCGCCATTTTCTTTGATTTTTATAATAAGAAGTCTTCAGGGCGCAAATTTCGAGGAATATTTTATTCCTCAACTTGAACGAATCATTCAGATTGTCTGCTTGGCTTTATTTTCGCCTGCATGTGATTTTCCATCTTTATTGACTTCTCAATGTTTGATGACGTGACATAGCTGATTAATACTTGCTGAATTTGTCTAAGTATTTTGATGTTCATACTTGGCTGACTGAATTGTCTTGGTTATACTGAGCTGAAGATTTGACAATACCCGACTGATACTTTTACTTGGCGATAGTTAGCTGATATTCTGTCTTGGCTATACTCAGCTGATATTATCTCGGCTAAACTCAGCTGATATTCTGTCTTGGCAATACTAGGCTGATATTTTGTCTTGCTATAGTCAGCTGGCATTTTGTCTTAGCTATACTTAGCTGAACGAACTTAGATGTAAAACCTTTTTTGATGACTACTTAGCCTATCATTACACTACCAAGTACATACATTTGGATTAAGCTTAGAATACAAGGATGAGATCATCAAAATCTTAAATTGTAATAAATATATTCTGAGGATCTGTATACGGGACGAACATATGCACAGACTGTTGGGTTTTACGTGTATCTAATACAAGAAATTTGAGACAAAAGGCAGCAGAATAATTATCAAAAAACCCAGATGAGGATCTTCATGCAGTAAATTAATTGATTTAATTAAGAGTTCATCGAATTACCTTAATTCGAAGAACAAATATAAATTCGGACCAGAAGCTGATGAAAATCGTCTTCCTCTTTCGGTGATCCACACACGAACAATTGGTACAAGCCAGATTGCTAGATCCTTACGATAATATTGATAAACAGTTCCACAGATAATTCCATGCTAGAAGAATTGTACTGTTGATCAAAATCAACTAAGGAAATAAGACGGAGATAGCCGAACCGGACTTCTTGGAAAGAAACAATTCAGTCGTTATGATGAGAGGGAGAGGGTCGATTTTTCTTACACAATTAGAGTTGTGTAATTTTAATCTTGTGACAAATTCTTGTCCAATACCCTTTATTTAAATTAGTTAAATCCTAGAGTTAAAACTCTAGTGTTTGCTTAGTTACCCCTTAACTTATTAAATAATACAATACATACAATATCTTATATTATATATAGTACTTATTATTTAATCCTCTAATAAATATAATATCTAATATTATATTTACCTTTCACAGTTGTTATAATTAAATAATATAATATATAATATCATAAATTATACATTACTCATTATTTAAATTTCTTTAATCAATATAATATCCAATATTATATCTATTAATTATTCTTAGATTTCTTTAATTGTCGTATGTGTGACTCAAAAGGCTTATATTATATTGGCAATCATTTAGTACCTCACGAAATAATAAATCATAAGCGGTCTCTAGCAATACATTATGACTACCCAAATAATATAAGTTTATAGTCCATTAAACCATTTAACGTGTCAAATCCCTTTGTCGTGCGATATCATATTTGAACTAAGTCATGGAAGTTGTCATACTTATTATGTTCAAATGTTTTCTCGATCTTAAATAGACCGATTGAATCAAATGACTCTTCATTTGAGCATGGGCATGTATTTCCTTCAGTCTTACTTATAGAGGCCCCCAGCAAATATCTCTGTCCCTAAAGAGAGGGACAAATCCCCATCTTGATTATTCACTGCCCTCCACATGACTCCTACTAATCCCGAATGCTAACCTTTATGATCACCATGTTTAAGATGATGTTGGATTATGTCAAGGCATAACAGTTATCATGTTGGACTCTATGATAATCTCAGGTTCAAGGATTTATTGACATACTGTTATATTGAGATTCACTTATGATATTTTCATGCAGTGATCTCAATGTGGGTCTATTCAGTATTTCATTCTCCAATCAATACCCATAAGTTTGACTCGTACCATACGCATAATCACCTAATAATTATCAATCAAACTTATACTAGTATATTAATCACTTGAGTCTCCACTCTACGTTATTGGACCAAAGATATATGAATAATCTTATTATTCATGAATAACTATTATTCGATTATTATAATATTAAAACATGCACACATTATAATAATCAATGAGAAATAGATGATATCAAATAACTTTGTTTAAATGTCACAATTACAAATCTAGGCACATTGAATGTCCTAGGGCACTATTTCCAACAATCTCCCCCTTGCACTAGGACTATTCATTCATGACTTTTAGTCCTATCGATCTAGCATGCTCTTCATGCTTTCCTTGTGAGAAAGGCTTGGTAAGTGGATCAGCAATATTCTCTTCCGTTGCTACTTTACATATATTGAGTATGTGTTTGGATCTCTAATATGTCCTTGACTCTTTAGCTCGTGCAATTGCACCATTATTGTTGCAGTAAAGACTTGTAGGTCCTAAAAGGATCCACATATTCCCCTCGGCTGCATCCAATGATGCCAGGTACTCAGATTGAGTTATAGAATCTATGAGCGTGCTTTACTTGGAAAATTTCCAACTCATAGCATCTCTATTTTAAATAAAAAACAAAACCATCTGCGATCTTAAATCGTCTCTATCGGTTTCGAAACTTGCATCGGCGTAACCATTTATAGCCATCTCGTCTCCCACACCTTCATTAATTGGTAACCCATCCTTATGTCTTCTTAACTACTTCAGGATGGTTTTCACTACTGTCTAGTACCTTTCACCTGGATTTGATTGGTATCGACTTGTCATGCTAAGGGCAAACAATACATTTTGTTGAGTACAAATCATGCCATACATGATCGATCCTATGGCCGAAGCATATGGAATCTTGCTCATGCGGGCTCGCTCATCAGGAGTCGAAGGATTCCGAGTCATACTCAGATGAATGCCATGTGACATTGGAAGGAGTCCTCTCTTGGAATCCTCCATATTGAACCTCTTCAATATTTTGTTAATGTAGGTACTCTGACTCAGACCAATCATTCTCTTTGATCTCTATAGATTTTTATCCCAGGAATGTAAGCTTCTCCTAAGTCTTTCATCGAGAAACATCTTCCAAACCAAGTCTTGACTATCTACAAGGTGAGTATGTCATTTTCAATGAGTAATATGTCATCTACATATAAGACTAAGAAAACAATTATGCTCCCACTAATCTTCTTATACACACATGGATCATATTCATTTTGTATAAACCCAAACTATTTGACAGTTTCATCAAAACGAAGATTCCAGTTCTGAGAAGCATGCTTCAACCCAAAAATGGATCTTTGAAGCTCGCAAACCTTTTTAGAATTTTCTGGATGAACAAAGCCCCCAGATTGTGTCATGTACACATCCTCGAGTAAGTTTCCATTAAGAAACACCGTGTTGACATCCATTTGCCATATCTCATAATCATAGTATGCGGCAATAGCAAATAAAATTTTAATTGATTTAAGCATGACTACTGCTGAAAAGGCCTCATCATATTCAACACCATGAGTTTGTCTATAACCTTTTGCAACTAGTATAGCTTTATAGACTTGCAAATTATCGTCCATGCCTTTCTTCTTTTTGAAGACCCATTTGCACCCAATGGTTTTTACACCCCCAGGTAGACCAATAAAGTTCCAAACTTGATTGTCGTACATGGACTGCATCTCTGACTTCATGGCCTCTAGCCATTCCTCAGACTCTGGTCCTGAAGTAGCTTCCGTATAGGTACTAGGCTCATCATCTATGAGCGATGCGTTCGTCGTCCTCTATTACGAGATACCCATATCTCTCAGGTTCATATCGCACCCTATCAGATCTGCGAGGAACTTGTGTACTTTGAACTGGCTCCTCAACTAATTATTGAGCATGTTCAGTTTCGATCGGCGTATCAATGTCTTCTAGTGGTTTTCGAGTTTCCTCAAGAATTACTTTTCTCCCACTGTCTCTTTTGGAAATAAATTCCCTTTCTAAGAAGACAACATTTCGAGCAACAAACACTTTGTTCTCTGTGGGTTTATAAAAGTAGTATCCTTTAGTTTCCTTAGGTATACCTGTAACACCCCCGATATATTCAGGAATATTACAGCGCCGTGAATCCTTTACATAAGGATTTACAAGACTGAAGAATTTAAACAGGCATTAAAAGATACTAATGAATGGAAATAACAAAATTACGGTACAACAGTTCTGACCCAATACAGAAATAGTACAATTGTTCAACAGAACTCAATAATACATCACCAAATTCCAAATCATCACAAATGACTTTGTACTCGAGTACTTATTAAAATAACCAATAAATAACAGACAGTAAACCCGGTCAGAACATCACTCTGCACCCTCGTCGTCATGCACCTCCAGTGGTTGTTTTCCCGCTCTCCTAGATCCTAAACATACACAAATGTTCACCCCCGAAGGGGTTAGCACAACGATGCTAGTACAAGTACAATAATCATACAACAGTGATATAATCAACAATTATATCATAACAAGTTTCTCCAACGAGAATATCCACAACACATATCATATCATAACAGTTTCAACATACTGATGGTATTCCAACGATCCAGCGCACACAGCTATAGATTCCCATGATGATCCCGTCGGACCAACACATGGTGGAACTACCTGTCCAACGATCCAGCGCACATAGCTATAGATTCCTATGATGATTCCCGTCGGATCAACGCATGGTGGACATATATTCACAACATATTTACACGATACAATCACATCATAATTGTCATAATATAAACAATTCTAATTAGAGTACTTGCCTCGGTCTGAAGACAAGAACAATACTTCCACAAAACGAACACTCGAAAGTCGTCCTCCTCAATCAATCACGCAACAAGATCAAACCTTAACAAAAGAAATGATATAGGATTTATCTCACGTCATACGGATGTTTAACAATTCAATTTACGGCCAAAAGTTCATAAAATGCAATCTGACTGAACTGCTTAGCGCACGCTAAGTACTCTGTGTAGCGTGCGTTAAGTCTGCTCGATAGTGCACGCAAACAACAAAGCCTAGCGTACGCTAACTATGTATGGTCAGTACTTCACTGACCAGCCAACTGACTCATCTGATGGTCTAGCGTACGTTACGTACCAAACTTAGCGCACGCTAACTAGTGCTCGATAGCGCACGTTAAACTGCATAGCATAGCGTGCGCTATCTCTGCATGGCAGTTTACTGCTGAGCAGTAAACTGTTCTTGCCATGATTGAAACAAGGAAATCTTTCTTGATAATTCATGTTACTTCCATGAATACCAAGTTCATACCCTTATGAATGATTTTACGGATAAAGACAACTTCGGATTCAAGGATATGCATACCAATATAAAACCATATTCCATTCCGACTTCAAATCTTCATATGACAATTCGAAAAGCTAACGGTTGATATCAACACCTTATATCCATCAATATTATCATGCTGAAGTTGATAAACGTTCTATCTATACTAGATAAATCCTTCCATGATCAAACCTTTAGATTTATCCAACAATAATGATTGTTAAAGTCAAGTCCAAGATTACTATGAAATCATCTAATAGATTCGGTTTACCAATGATAGAAGCTTCTCTTCACATATTCAGTGTAATAAGATTCGAATCATGATGATTATAATCAAGGTATTTAAGACTTATTCATCTCAATATTCCAAACATGATATACTTGGATAATTCATCTATGAAAATCCATATCTTGTTAACATGATCATCCAAATCTTTAGAGTCCAACTCTAAGTCTGGAGATAGATTGAACATACCTTAAAATGACGAAAATCACTGAACCGTAAGGTAGAATCCCACTCCGGTTGGTTGTATGCCACTCCAAGGTGCTATTCCACTTCCATGAACATTCCCAAGTGATAACCAATGTATAACACCAACAATATGTGTTCTAAGTGTATAGGAGTATTACTACAGCTCTCTGAACTCTCAAGGATGAAGAAAGGGCGAAAGAAATGAAAGCCAAAACGGTTGATGTCCCATTTATAATATTCTGCATTATTAACAAGTTAGCGCACGCTACTAAGCATCCCTTAGCGTGCGCTAATAATAGTTGACTTCAGAATTTGTCCGGGTGCGTCAGCGGGAATCTTATCCGGACCCATGTCCCGGCTGGCGCATGTGTTAGCCGTCCTGCTCAATAATTGAGTTCTTAGCGCACGCAACTCCTATCTTCATAGCGTGTGCTAATAATGGCCCGATAGCGCGCGTTAAGATACATTCTTAGCGTGCGCTATCACGAGGTTGCTTGAGCAATTTTGCAAGTTTCTATACTTATGTACAATGATATCAATGCACGAAATATCATACTCTAATAATCAAAATCACCAATCCGAATAATATAGGGTTTGAATACAAATGAAATACACTGTAATAAATACGGATATTACATACTCTCCTACTAAAAAGGAGTTTCGTCCCGAAACTCAAGACGAAAATAACTCGGGATATCTAGACTTCATATCAGCTTCCGTTTCCCAGGTGGCTTCTTCCATTCCGTGACGTGACCACTGAACTTTAACCAAAACGATTGACTTTCTCCTCGGTTGCTTAACTCGACTCTCGAGTATTTTGACTGGTCTTTCTTCGAACGTCCCATCCTGCTCGACTTCGATCTCGTCGAAATTAATGATATGACTGGGATCTCATATATACCTCCGTAACTGGGATACGTGGAACACGTTATGAACATGGCACAATGACGGCGGCAATGCTAATCTGTATGCCAACTCCCCAACTCTCTCGAGGATCTCAAATGGTCCGATATATCTCGGACTCAGCTTTCCTTTCCTTCCAAAACGAAAGATTCCCCGAGTAGGAGAAACCTTCAAAAGTACATGGTCTCCAGTATTGAACTCCAATGGGCGACGACGTACGTCCGCATAGGATTTCTGGCGACTCTGGGTAGTCAACAGCCTTTCACGAATTAAGGTTATCTTCTCTCGAGTCTGCTCGATCAATTCTGGTTCTGTTCCGATCAAGTCCGATGAATCGTCCCATCATAGGGGCGATCTGCATCTCCTTCCGTATAATGCCTCAAACGGTGCCATCTTAATGGAAGCATGCCAACTATTGTTGTAGGTAAATTCAATCAACGGTAGATGAACTTCCCAATCGTTTGACCAATCTAAGGCATGTGCCCTTAGCATGTCTTCCACCGTTTGTATAGTTCTCTCGCATTGTCCGTCACTGCGGGTGATAAGTCAGATCAAGTTCAATTCGGTCCCCAAGGCCTTATGAATCGCTTTCCAAAAGTGAGACACAAAACGACTGCCTCTATCGAAACAATGGTCTTCGCGTACCATGCAATCGAACTATCTCGAAATAAATACTCGCAACCTCTCTCGGTCCCCACGTATCCTTAATGCCTAGAAAATGAGCCGATTTGGTTAAACGGTCAACTATCACCCAAATTATGTTCATTCTGTCCCGGTTTTCGGCATATTAGTGATAAAGTCCATCGATATGTCCTCCCACTTCCATTCAGAATCGGGAGCGGCTTCAACATTCAAGCAGCCGTTGATGCTCGATCTTAACTCACGACAAGTCAAGCATTTCAAACATAGTCCGCTACGTCTTTCTTCATGTTGCCCCACCGTAAATTTCGCTTCAAATCCTTATACATCTTCTCGGTGCCCGGGTGGATAGAATAGGGCGAACTATGAGCTTCCTTCATAATCGCCTGCTTTGAACATCAACATCGGGAACGCAGAGTCGGTTCTGAAATCTCAAAACTCCATCATCATGAATTATGAATCTGGGGGCCTTTCCTTGGATCACTTCATCATGTAACCGAATCATCAGAGGATCATCTCCCTGTCTAGATTTGATTTCTTCGGTTAATGATGAAGTTATCTCCATCACGCACAGCTGTCCCTGGACTCTTTGTAACCATACTTCAATTCCTTCACGAATCATCTCTCGCTGAAGGCTAAGTTGGGAGGTCAGCGTCTCCAGCATCTGAATAGAGACAGGCTTGCGGCTAAGTGCATCGGCCACTACATTCGCTTTGCCTGGATGATATAAAATCTCCAAGTCATAGTCCTTAATCAGTTCTAAGCATCTTCTTTGCCGCATGTTCAACTCTTTCTGACTGAATATGTACTTGAGACTCTTATGATCCGTAAAGATCTGATAGTGAGTCCCGAATAGATAATGCCTCCAGATCTTCAAGGCAAAAACCACTACTGCTAGCTCTAAATCATGTGTTGGGTAATTCACTTCATAAGGTTTCAGTTGTCACGACGCATAAGCGATCACCTTATCATTCTGCATCAACACGCACCCAAGTCCTTGGTTCGAAGCATCACTGTAAACTATTAATCCTTCAGTTCCCTGCGGAAGTGATAGAATCGGTGCCGTCGTCAATCTCTTCTTCAATTCATCAAAGCTAATCTGACATAATTCATTCCACTCAAACTTTTGAGTTTTCTACAGGAGTCGAGTAAGTGGGCGGGAGATTTTAGAAAACCCTTCCACGAATCGACGATAGTATCCAGCAAGTCCTAAGAAGCTTCGGACTTCTTTCACGTTCTTAGGAGGCTTCCAATCCATAATTGCTTCGATCTTCTGAGGATAAACTCGGACTCCTTTAGCTGACACCATATGGCCGAGTAACATTCCTTCCTTTATCCAGAATTCACACTTAGAGAGTTTGGCGTACAATTGCTCGTTTCTCAAAAGTTCCAACACAATCCGCAAATGCTGCGCATGTTCCTCCGGGCTCTTAGAATACACCAGAATGTCATCAATGAACACGACCACAAATTTATCCAAAAATTCAATGAACACATGGTTCATTAATTGCATAAATACAGCAGGTGCGTTAGTGAGACCAAACGGCATCACTACAAACTCATAATGTCCGTAGCGAGTTCTGAACGCTGATTTCGGAACATCAGATTCCTTAATCCTTAGCTGATGATATCCTGATCTCAGATCAATTTTAGAAAATACTGTTGCCCCTTGCAGCTGGTCAAACAGATCATCAATCCGTGGTAACGGATATTTGTTCTTAATCATCATCTTGTTCAGCTCTCGATAGTCAATACACAGTCGGAGCGATCCATCCTTCTTTCGGACGAAAAGAACTGGCGCTCCTGTGGTGAAACGCTTGGTCAATATAGCCCTTATCCAAGAACTCCTCTAGCCGCTTCTTGATTCAGTACATCTCAAGAGGTGCCATACGATACGGCGCCTTGAAATTGGTGTAGCTCCGGTTCCACCAATGGTAAATTCCACATCCCTTCGTGGAGGTAGTCCGGTAACTCGTCAGAAATACATCCGGAAATTCGTTCACAACAGAATGGATGAAAGTTCCACAATTTCGTCTTCTTTCTTCATTGCGTAACACGCACAGCCCTGTTTCAACAATTTGACAGCTTTCATCGCCTTGATCAATTTTCCTGAGCTTCCCGGTTTCCATCCTTCGAACAGTACTTCGGAGCCATCATCAGCGATCAGTGAAATATTCCTCCTTCGGTAGTCTACAATTGCTCCATACCGATTAAGCCAATCGTCTCCGAGTATCAGGTCATCTCCTTGCATTTCTATCACGATCAGATTTGAGAGCCACTCTCTGCCCCCAAATGATACAGGGAAATTTCTAGTTTCTAAATTTCCGACAATCCTCTCTCCACTCGGTAAACCAACAACATAAGGTTCACAAGCATGAAAACCGGAAATATTCAAACGATTTACACAAGACAAAGATATGAAAGAATGTGTAGCTCCTGTATCGAACAAAACGCTAACTGGCTGGGAAAGGATTTGGACAGTACCTGATGCGACAGCAGCATCCTGATCATCTGTCCTCCTCATCTCATACAAACGTGGGGGAACAGATCCGGCACTCGATGTCCCCTTTCGGTCCCATTGTCCTCCGCTCGCCCGCTGCCAAAATTCCCGAGGCATCCGAACACTTTGTTGCGTCTGGCTGACATCGGCTTCCTTCGAATCGGCCGTGATGAACGGGTTCCATTGTACTTAGTGGCGTCCTTACAGAACGTCGCACGGTGCCCTTCCTGTCCGCACTCAAAACATGTAACCGGAGTGCACAAACAATCACGCCAAAGGTGGCCTGGGCGACCACAGTTAAAGCACTTCCTAGATGTATCCGTCGTGGCTGACATTGTTCCGTAATTCTTTCCGCTCTTAGATGGGTGCAGAGGCTTCTTGAAAGAAAAGAAGACTGGGCCTTGCGGGCCCATCGCTCTTGTGCTCGTAAAAGTACCGAGAGACTTTCGCTTTCTTCGACTCCATAAACTTCTCCATTCTCGCTTCTTTTATTTCGTACGCCAACGCATTAGCGTGGTATTGGCGGAGAGTGTTACATTCAAAACCGGACATGTTCATCTGGATTTCTGGTTTCATCCTCATTTCAAAATGAATCATCATCTCCGCATCTGTTCTGACCAGATGTCGAACAAATGCTAACTGCTGGTTAAACGTCTTAATCGTCTGGGATACGGGTTCGTCTGATGGTTGAGCGGAGAAAAATTCCCGAATTTTGGCTTCCCTCACAGGACGAGGTCAATACTGAGCTTCCATCATCATTTTAAATTCCGTCCAATCGGCATCATGATCTGCAGGTCGGATAGCTTCCCACCACTCGGATGCTTCCCCTATCAGAAAGTACTGGGCAATAGGAGCTCTCCTGTCGTTCGGGCAATTAATTCCAGCAAAAATTTTCTCCAGTTCCTTCAACCAATGGTCCCAAGTGGGAGTCTCGGAAAAGCCGTCAAATTTGGGTGGTTGCATCTTTGCCACTTCTTGTAACCATCGGTCACCTCGATTTCCCATTTCTGGAATCCTTTGTTGTCCATCTCCCTGCTGAATTCCTGCCGCCACTTGCATTCGGTCCACGACCTGAGCGAACTGAGTCATCTGGTTCACGACTTGACGAAGGATTTCGCACACCAGTTCCGGTCGTTATTGATGGATTGCCGCGCTCGCCCGAGCTATGACTAGCTTCGATTAGAAGGTGACGCCTCCTTTCAAAGATTCCTTCGTCGCGTCCACGACCGCGACCACGTCCACGTCCGCCTCTCAACATACTGTAAGCACAAGTACTTAATACACAGGAAACAGCATCGTTCTAACATTCAAGTATAAAGAGACACAACATGTAAAGAACGAGATAGAGTTTAGGAACTTACAACCACCGTTCGCATGAAGACGTAGGCAGTGCAGTGATGTCATTCACGGCCGGTTACCTCAAAAGACGTAAATGACCCCTATTTTAACCCAACGGCCAAGATATCCATAATCTTAGCTCCGATACCATATTCTGTAACACCCCCGATATATTCAGGAATATTACAGCGCCGTAAATCCTTTACATAAGGATTTACAAGGCTGAAGAATTTAAACAGGCATTAAAAGATACTAACGAATGGAAATAACGAAATTACGGTACAACAGTTCTGACCCAATACAGAAATAGTACAATTGTTCAACAGAACTCAATAATACATCACCAAATTCCAAATCATCACAAATGACTTCGTACTCGAGTACTTATTAAAATAACCAATAAATAACAGACAGTAAACCCGGTCGGAACATCACTCTGCACCCTCGTCGTCATGCACCTCCAGTGGTTGTTTTCCCGCTCTCCTAGATCCTGAACATACACAAATGTTCACCCCCGAAGGGGTTAGCACAACGATGCTAGTACAAGTACAATAATCATACAACAGTGATATAATCAACAATTATATCATAACAAGTTTCTCCAACGAGAATATCCACAACACATATCATATCATAACAGTTTCAACATACTGATGGTATTCCAACGATCCAGCGCACACAGCTATAGATTCCCATGATGATCCCGTTGGACCAACACATGGTGGAACTACCTGTCCAACGATCCAACGCACACAGCTATAGATTCCCATGATGATTCCCGTCGGATCAACGCATGGTGGACATATATTCACAACATATTTACACGATACAATCACATCATAATTGTCATAATATAAATAATTCTAATTAGAGTACTTGCCTTTGGCCTCAAGACAAGAACAATACTTCCACAAAACGAACACTGAAAGTCGCCTCCTCAATCAATCACGCAACAAGATCAAAACTTAACAAAAGAAATGATATAGGATTTATCTCACGTCGCATGCGGATGTTTAACAATTCGATTTACGGACAAAAGTTCATAAAATGCACCGATCAATCGCTTAGCGCTAAGTACTCGTAGCGACGTTAAGTGCGCTCGATAGCGCACGCAAACAACAAAGCCTAGCGTACGCTAACTATGTATGGTCGATTTACCGACCACCCAATCGACTTCGTCTGATGGTCTAGCGTACGTTACGTACCAAACTTAGCGCACGCTAACTAGTGCTCGATAGTGCACGTTAAACTGCATAGCATAGCGTGCGCTATCTCTGCATGGCAGTTTACTGCTGAGCAGTAAAATGTTCTTGCCATGATTGAAACAATGAAATCTTTCTTGATAATTCATGTTACTTCCCTGAATACCAAGTTCATACCCTTATGAATGATTTTACGGATAAAGACAACTTCGGATTCAAGGATATGCATACCAATATAAAACTATATTCCATTCCGACTTCAAATCTTCATATGACAATTCGAAAAGCTAAACGGTTGATATCAACACCTTATATCCATCAATATTATCATGCTGAAGTTGATAAACGTTCTATCTATACTAGATAAATCCTTCCATGATCAAACCTTTAGATTTATCCAACAATAATGATTGTTAAAGTCAAGTCCAAGATTACTATGAAATCATCTAATAGATTCGGTTTACCAATGATAGAAGCTTCTCTTCACATATTCAGTGTAATAAGATTCGAATCATGATGATTATAATCAAGGTATTAAAGACTTATTCATCTCAATATTCCAAACATGATATACTTGGATAATTCATCTATGAAAATCCATATCTTGTTAACATGATCATCCAAATCGTTAGAATCCAACTCTAAGTCTGGAGATAGATTGAACATACCTTAAAATGACGAAAATCACTGAACATGATCATCCAAATCGTTAGAATCCAACTCTAAGTAAGGTAGAATCCCACTCCGGTTGGTTGTATGCCACTCCAAGGTGCTATTCCACTTCCATGAACATTCCCAAGTGATAACCAATGTATAACACCAACAATATGTGTTCTAAGTGTATAGGAGTATTACTACAGCTCTCTGAACTCTCAAGGATGAAGAAAGGGCGAAAGAAATGAAAGCCAAAACGGTTGATGTCCCATTTATAATATTCTGCATTATTAACATGTTAGCGCACGCTACTAAGCATCCCTTAGCGTGCGCTAATAATGGTTGACTTCAGAATTTGTCCGGGTGCGTCAGCGGGAATCTTATCCGGACCCATGTCCCGGCTGGCGCATGTGTTAGCCGTCCTGCTCAATAATTGAGTTCTTAGCGCAGGCAACTCCTATCTTCATAGCGTGCGCTAATAATGGCCCGATAGCGCGCGTTAAGATACATTCTTAGCGTGCGCTATCACGAGGTTGCTTGAGCAATTTTGCAAGTTTCTATACTTATGTACAATGATATCAATGCACGAAATATCATACTCCAATAATCAAAATCACCAATCCGAATAATACAGGGTTTGAATACAGATGAAATACACTGTAATAAATTCGGATATTACAATACCACAAATAAACATCTTTCAGATCTGGCCACAAGTTTGTCAAACACTTGACGTCTTACGAATGCTTCGCAATCCCAGATCTTTAGAAAAGACAAGTTTGGTCTCTTACCAGTCCATTTCTCAAATATTGTATCTTCAACTGCTTTAGATGGAACACGATTAAGGGTGGATGCTGCTGTTTCTAAGGCGTGGCCCCAAAATGATATGGAAGCTCCATTCGAATCATCATGGATCGAAACATATCTAAAAAATTTAGATTCCTCCTCTCGGACACGCCATTATGTTGAGGTGTGCCAGGAGGAGTAAGTTGTGAAACACTTCAACAAATCCTAAGATGGTTATCAGATTCTTGGATCAAGTATTAAGCTTAGGTTTCTTGGTTGCAATGTTATAGACTTCCAAAGTATTGGACTCATCTATATAAATATTGTAAAGACCAGTATATAACTTTGCAGTACCATAAAGCAAGTCATCAAAGAATATACGAATAATCTTATTCTTAATAAGAAAACTGTAACATTCACAATCTAATGTAGAAACTCTAATAATATTCCTATGCATAGAAGGAATATAATCGCAATTATTTAAAACTAACAAAAGCCCATTACGTAAAGTTAGATCATAAGTTCCAACAGCTAGTGCAGCAACTCTTGCTCCATTGTCAACTCTTAGATCTACCTCCCCTTTCTTCAGCTCTCTATTGCTTCTCAACCTCTGCATATTTGTATAAATGTGAGATCCATATACAGTATCCAATACCCAGGATTTAGAAGTAGATAATTTAACTTCAATAACAAATATACATATGGTAGTCTCACTACCATTGGTACGCTTTTATCTCTTCCAAGTAAACCTTGCAATTTTTTTCCAGTGTCCTGGTTTATTGCAATGATGGCAATTTCCATCTTTAGGAGCTTTTGCCTTGAAAATAGGCTTAGTTGGGTCTTTAGCTTTGGCAAATTTTGCCTTACCTCTACCCTTGCCTTTGTTCTTGAAGGACTTCCCTTTCCTGACCATCAGCACATGGCTTGGTTACTTCTTAATGTTTTGTTCAGTGGTTTTAAGCATCCTATGCACTTCAGCAATGGACTTCTCCATCTCATTCATATTATAGTTCATAATGAACTGACCGAAGCTATCGGATATGTTAGAAATATGCCCTCGAATGCTACTCAGAGGATGAGATAATGAGAGCATTTGTATTGTAATTATGAATATTTAATAAGGTAATTATTATCTGTATATTATTGTATATCACTAGCATTGTGATTTGGTATATAGAATAATAGTCCTTGCATTTGAGAGCAAACATTCTACTCCTTATGGAGATAACGAGATAGGCACTGGAAGTGCTTAGAGCTCGAATGCTTAACTAGTTCGCAAGTCGATAAAACTTAATTGGGCATTAAGTTTAGACACGATTTGTATAACGTGTAGTTTAACATGTAGAGTGACTGTCTTCACTAAGAGTTAGTGAGAGAACATGTTATAGGTATGCCAATGAGATTAGTATACTCGAACAAGACTCACCTTGATTCGGTCACATGGATATCATTCAGGATTTGGCAATGACTGAATCGAAATGTTGTGATAGGTATACGTGGACCTTTGACTTGAGGTTTTAGTAAGGAGATGTGCTTGTGACATTAAGTTAGTCATTAGAGTAGTTCGATCCAATCGTCGGTAGATGGGGTCAACCTCGAAATGCAACTTAATGGGCAAGTAGCAGTCTCTACCGAATACCAAGATAGAATTCTTTCTCCTATAAGTGAGCAGATAAATGTCCTATGCGGTTAATGGCAAATGAGATCATAAGTCTTTGGCCAAAGCATTTAGAGCTAGTTGTATTTGATACACGAGAGCTCGATGATCTCAGTTTGCATTAACAGAAAGCATAGTCAAGTTAGAGTAGGGTTTGACTTTACCGTGACCCTAATAATTGACCGGGACATATGATTAAAGGGTTTATACGTATATGGCATTCACGACATAATGGTTTTGGAATGATCAGACTATTCGTTCTTAGTTGGGTTACGGTATGGAGACTAGACTGGCTAAGTGTTACCCGTACTCCTTGGTTCCTCCCATTGCCGACTAAGGCGGACATACGGAGTCGCGCACAAGGATATTTGATGAATAAATATGTATTTACTATCTCTTCATTAATATTGGATATTAGATATCTAATTTGATTTATTTGATAAATCATGCGGTTTAGTGAATTGAAATTAATTACTAGGTGATTAATTTAATCATAAATAATTATTTCTTGGAAATATATTATTATAATTTTGTATTTGATAAAATTAATTAATTTGATTAATTAATTAAGTATAAATACATTTGGGATAAAATGAAGTGTATTTAATGGACTAGACACGCGAACGTCCTGTACACAAACTGAGTGGCTCGACTCGTTTTCTCACCAAACTATGTGGGCCGCCCCCTCCCTTTATTCCATGTGGTGTGTGTAGTGTGTTTAATTATTTAATGGATTGAGGACAAAAGGATGAGATTTCATATATCATCTTTTGATCTCATCTCCATTGTATAATGGAAATGTCTTCTCATTATGACTAAATAAGAAAAACACACACACACTAAAATACACATTTTCAGCCATGAGAGTTGAGGAAGGAGAGAGAAAACATTTCTTCAATTTCTTGGTTCATCTTTGAGAGAAAGAAAAGGAAGAAGAGAAGAGAAAAAAATACTGTATCAATTCCTAGCAGTGTTCTTTGAGAACGAATTGATATTTTATTTTTCCGATCAATATTCGATGCGTAATAACGTAGAGACATTCGGCATTTTCAGTGTTGGATCATTCAACAAGCTACAATGAATTGGATTCGTGTTTGTGTCGGTAAATGGAAAAAGCTTGTTCGGGTTTTTCCTTCGAAGATTATATTATCAAAGGACGATGAGGGTAAGTATTCTTTGATTATCATCCTCGTTATTTATATTCGTTTATACGATGCTTGATCGGTCGTTTTATGAGGTTTGGTTTTATCCGGTTGGACCGGTTTATTTTCCGCTGCGTAACTCGTTTTTCAACACCGAACCCAACAGTGGTATCCGAGCGAGGTCTATGCGATAGTATATTCGATATTAGTATTTGGAATGCTTGGTTATTTTTTATGATTTAGAATCATAATTGTTTTAATTGTTAATGTTTAATTATTCATCTAAAATTTATTTTTCATTATTTTAAGTTAAAATATAAATCTATTTTTCTTTTGAAAAACTGATTTAATTGTGTAATATAAAAATTAGAAAAATATTATTTCTGGATTCGGGACGAAAAGACGAGCCGGAAAAATGACCAGGACCTAAGACTGGTCACGGATCGCCTGGCAGAAGTCGGGTCAAGCATCGGGTCACGGCCGCCGCTTGGCCCGGGCCTTGTGTTTTCCGACTCCGTTTTTATATTATGTTCGGTAAATTAATTTCCCGCAAATTAAATTGGATTTATTTGACTAAAATACAATTATGGTAATTTTATTTTTTTAAGAAAATTAATTTAATGAAATATTTATTTTGTCCGGAATAAATTAAAATTAACGGTTATGTGAATTAATTGGATTAATTCTAATTGTTGTATTAATTTTTGTTGATTAGATCAATATTTACATTAATCATTTTTACCATATTTTAATGTGATTGTTGCATTAATTTTGAATAGGGGTGTAGTTCATGGACCTAGTTTTGAATCGTTTGTTTTGTTCGATTGGGTTGTAAAGGCCGTTTTGAGCCTATTTATTTTACTACAAAACTTATAGGATTCAATTTTTCAAATATAAAATTTATATGTAATGACGAAGACCATAGGAAGATCCACTCGAGAAGATGAAGATTCAAGACCGAATACATGTAATTAGATTATGATGATTTTGTTCTAGGAACGGTCCATGAACTGCATGTTGTTAGTTTTAGGTTGTGTATGTTTTCATATTGTATGACAAACAAACAAACCGACAAACCGCGCTTATAAACGGATTAATGTGCAAAGTGTATACTTCCACTTACAAACATTAAGTTATAAAGATTACGAGGTTTCCTACCCTCCATCAAACTCATGGAAAATTGAAATCTAAACTGAAATATTATTCTTTCGAGTATGTCGGGGTAATATTTTTGGGGAAGGTTGATAAATTCCTAGAGTGCAATAGATGCCTTTGGTTGTGACAAATCAAACCCCTATAAACTGTATGGGTTGCCGGGTAAGATTCAATTGTCAGACTAATAGGAGTTGACGGTTTAAACTTAGATAGTTCAGCGAGCCATAGAAATCGAATGGGTTGAGGGCAAGTGAACTAGGGGTAAAAGAAGATCGAATCATCCATTAGATGGGTTGTTGTTAGACACCACTTTATAAAGAATGATAGAATAGAAACCGTATGGGTTGCCCTTTATTAAAGTGTAACACCCTCAAACCACTTGGGAATATTACAGCGCCGCAGACCCTCTCCGTGAGGATCTACCAGGCTAATTACATAAACCAAAACAACACAATACATGCCGAAATGGCTAAAAATGATTAGAACCATTTGATCTTTTGCTACAACATACAACTTCCATATACACAACTCTTTCTCACAACTCATACCCGCGCAGGGGTCAGAATACATCAAGACTCCCGTAAAATGGGTAAACACCAAAATGGAAAGACATCAACAAGACTTGACCAAAATACTCAACACTGGTCTTCATGTGATTAGTATCATCGTCTTACATCATCCCTCGTACCGATCCTGTATTTTGCCCCCAAGAACCTGCATGTACCTGGACGCAATACAGACATCCACCCCCCGATTACTCTGGAGTTATCAAAACTCTACTGCTTTGCTAGTGCAAGTATAAAATACAAATACAAGCCATAAACATCGTATTCCAAGAGCATAATAATCGTGAATAGTCATCCAGTTATAAATAACAACAGACTTCCCGAGATGATTTACTTGAATAGAACAGTTCAAAACACGAAAGATGGGAATGTAACTCGATATACATTTTGAGAAAATATTTTGAGACCTCAGATGCTCCCACAGAACATACCCGAGTGAATAACCCAATGGGAAACCACACAATATCACATGTCACCGTGACAACAATCACATAACCACAACCATGACATACGTTCATAGTTATCCCAGCATCGGGCTAGCAAGCTACGAATCTCGGAGCCTCCACGAGACCTACCCGATTTGGACAACCCATGACACGTACACCACACAACAAACCACAACCATAAGTTATCCCGGCATCGGGCTAGCGAGCCACGAACCTCAGAGCCTCCACGAGACATACCCGATTTGGACAACCCTATGGTCACGCCCGATCCATACTAGCAAGGATGGATCCCAGAGATTCAACAAATCTTACCCGGTGGTACATCACTTTACAACAGTCACACAACAACAAGGAATTACCATTTCCAAACACACTGAACATCACAATTTTCCTACAAGGGAGTCACAACACATATCACAGAACATCACATAATCACTAAATGAATACACGTATCAATACATAATCCTTTACCTGTGGAAAAAGTTTACTATAATCACGTAATACAATCATTTAATGCCTTCCAACATATATCAGAAATACACACATACAGAAAACACCAGTCATTAAACATGTGAGTTATCTTTGAAGGAAAACCTTTATCGAGAATATACCGATTCTTTTGAAAGTTCATTAGAAACACTCAAGTAGCACATATAATCACACACCCACTACTATGTCTACGGAATACGAAACGTGTGGGTAAGATACTTGCCTCAAAACCACGAGTAATGGAACAACGAACGGACGGGGTTGTGCAACCTTTGAACTTCCAAGAACGACCAAGAATCTCTTCAGCCCCACAAATACTACGAGAATAACACTACCACAAATCAATAACATTAATCGGAATCTGACTCGACACTAAGAATAAAAAGAATTCGAGGGTTTCTCAAAGAAATCCAAAACCATGTTTCGAGTCATATAAAATCATGAACGAGTTCAAAATCCAAAGATCATGACCACGACAACAAGAATTACATAATAGATTCATCAACCTCGGATTAAATCGAAGAATCAAGGAGAAACTCCCAAAATTCCACAACTAGGGTTCTACGAAGGAAATACTTCGATCCGGAATGAAAACCAGTTAGATGATGTTGATAACATGAAGAAAAATCACTAAGATGATGTTTGAAGATGAAGATCGCCCCTGATCTCCCTTAGAGACTCGTCCCGACGACTGGAAGTTCAAAGGAGAGAAAATGAAAGAAAATGGGGAAAGAAAGGCCTGCTGTCCAGTATTTATACTGGACAGTTATTAGCGTGCGCTAAACATACTACATTAGCGTGCGCTAACAGGGTCAATGCTTCTAGCACCTTCTGCCCAGACTCTGTTAGCGTGCGCTAGCCAATATGTGTAGCGTGCGCTAACTAGTCACGAATCCAGTCCAGTGGCTACTGGACAGTTCCACACTTACCAGGTAGCTTGCGCTCGAATGGACAAATAGCGTGCGAAAGGCAGACGATAGCGTGCGCTAATTACTAAACTTAGCATGCGCTACCGAGACTCCAGTCCCAGTCCAGTAGCTCCTGGACTGCCTCCGAACTGCCAACTAGCGTGCGCTACAATCCACGTAGCGTGCGCTAACTGCGGCATAGCAGCGAGTGCTACACCACTTAGTAGCATGCGCTACACTACAATGAATCAAAAACTCACGCAACAATCTGAATCGAAATCAAACACGTGTCCATTCATGACACACCCAAATATGGCACAAAATTCCAAAGACATGGACAACGCCAATCTGATAACCCACCGACAATTCAACGAACCAGAGCAAAGATCTCGGGTATTACACTCTACCCCGCTAAAAATAAGTTTCGTCCCGAAACTTATAACATGAAACAATCAAAGTAGGGCAACTCTAGATAACACCCGTTATTTGTTGCTGACAGCACCCAACAAACCTCATGCAATACAGAACTGCTACAGTCCACTTCGCTACGCCAGAGCGATAACAAAATGCAATGAACAAACATCACTATGGTAGATAAATCCGAACAGCTCCACAACCCAAAACACAAGTCTTGCACTGAACTAGAATGAAATTCTGGTAGCCTCAAAGATTTGGAATATCTGATACAAAGACAATCATTTGAAACTCCGAAAAATTACGAAATAGCCCAGACGCTAAAGAATCACGATACGATACCAAATGATAACAAATCGGAGAATAACAATCGAACAACAACGGTTAGGGCTGCAAGTCTGGTCGACTCGACTCGGGTTCGACCCGTTTTCAGTACACTCGATGTAACACCCCCGATATATTCAGGAATATTACAGCGCCGTAAATCCTTTACATGAGGATTTACAAGGCTTAAGAATTGAACAGACATTAAAAGGTACTAACGAATGGGAATAACGGAATTCAGATACAACGGTTCTGACCAAGTACTGAAAATACAATTGTTCAACAGAAACTTAATAATACATCACCAAATTCAAATTCCTCATAAATGACTTCGTACTCGAGTACTTATTGAAATAACCAATAAACAACACATAAATGAACCCGGTCGAAACTTCACTCTGCACCCTCGTCGTCATGCAGCTCCAGTGGTTGTTTTCCCGCTCTCCTGGATCCTGAACATAAACAAAATGTTAACCCCCGAAGGGGTTAGCACAACGATGTTAGTACAAGTACCACAACATATTATTCAACGTCACACGCAGAATAATAATAATAACGTAAATGATAAAATGTCAAACGAGTCTTCTCCTGCGAGAAACTCAAACATAACATACACAACTGATAATCACAACATGATATCATAACATACACATGGTAATTCTGACGATCCAGCGTTCACTGCCTAGAACCCACGATGATCCCGTCAGACCAACCCGTGGTGGAAAAACCCGTCCGATGATCCAGCGCACGCTAGCATAGATCCCCCGATGATCCTGTCGGACCAACACGAGGTGGACATACAACAACGACATACATGCACTACAATACGTATAACATCAATACATAAAACAATTAAGGTACTTGCCTCGATTTGAAGATAAGAACAATACTTCCACGAAAACGAACACTCGAAGGTCGACCCCCTCAATCAATCACGTAACAAGCTCAAACCTTAACAAAAGAAATGATATAGGATTTATATCACGTCGTACGAATGTCTAACAATTCGATTTATGGCCAAAAGCTCATAAAATGCAATCTGTCTGAACTGCTTAGCGCACGCTAAGTACTCTGTGTAGCGTGCGTTAAGTCTGCTCGATAGCGCACGCAAATAACAAAGCATGGCGTACGCTAACTATGCATGGTCAGTACTTCCCTGATCAGTCGACTGACTTGTCTGATGGCCTAGCGTACGTTACGTACCAAACGTAGCGTACGCTAACTCGTGCTCGATAGCACACGTTAATCTACAAAGCTTAGCGTGCGCTATCTGTGCATGGCAGTTTACTGCTGGGCAGTAGATGGACCTCAACATGATCAAACCAAATGAAATCCTCAGTGTTAGTCCATGTTACCTCCATGAATATCATGTTCATATGGCTATGAATGATCTTACGGATAACAACAATTTCGGATTCAAGGATATGTATACTATTATGAAACCATCTTCCATTCCGACTACAATCTTCATACGACAATTTGAAAGGCTTAACGGTTGATATCGACACCTTTATATCAATCAAAATTATCATACTGTAGTTGTTTAACATTCCATCTATACTTAGATAAATCCTTCCATGATCAATCCCTTAGATTCATCTAACAATAATGATGTTAAAGTCAAGTCCATGATTGCTATGGAGTCATCTACTAGATTTGGATTACCAATGATAGAAGCTTCCTCTACTTGTTCATTGTAATAAGATTCGAATCATGATGTTCATAATCAAGGTACTTGAGGCATAACCATCTCTATATTCCAAACATGATGCATGTTGAATAATTCACAAATGAAAAATCAATATCTTGTTAACATGATCATCTAATTCTTTAGAATCCAACTCTAAGTCTGGAGATAGGTTGAACATACCTTAATATGACGAAAATCACTAAACAGTAAGGTAGAATCCGACTCCGGTTGGTTGTATGCCACTCCAAGGTGCTATTCCACTTTAATGATCACTCACAAGTGATAACCAATATACAAGGATCAATACGATGTGTTCTAAGTGTGTAGAAGGATTATTATAGCTCTCTGGCCTCTCAAGAATGAAGAATGGACGAATGAAATGTGAGCCAAAATGGGTTGTTGTCACATTTATAATATTCTGCCTTTTAGCTAATTAGCGCACGCTACTAAGCATTCCTTAGCGCGCGCTAATAAGAGTTGACTTCAAAACTGTCCAGGTTCGTCCGCGGGAATCTTATCCGGACCCATGTCCCGGCTGGCGCATGTGCTAGCCATCCCGCTCAATAATTGAGTGCTTAGCACACGCAACTACTACATACATAGCGTGCGCTAGTAGTAGCTCGATAGCGCGCGTTAAGCTACATTCTTAGCGTGCGCTATCACGAGTTTGCATGAGAAATTTTGCATGTTGCTATACTTATGTACGAAGCTATCAATGTAAGAAATATCATACTCCAATCATCAAGATTACAATTCCGAATAATACAGGGTTCGAATACAGGTAAAATACACAGTAATAAATCCGGGTATTACATACTCTCCTACTAAAAAGGAGTTTCGTCTCGAAACTAAGATGAAAACAACTCGGGATATCTGGACTTCATACCAGTTTCCGTTTCCCATGTGGCTTCTTCCATTCCGTGACGTGACCATTGAACTTTGACCAAAACGATTGGTTTGTTCCTCAACTGCTTAACTCGGCTCTCGAGTATCTTGACCGGTCTTTCTTCAAACGTCCCATCCTGCGCGACTTTGATCTCGCCGAAATCAATGATATGACTGGGATATGGTATATACCTCCGTAACTAGGATACGTGGAACACGTTATGAACATGGCACAATGACGGCGGCAATGCCAATCTGTATGCCAACTCCCCAACTCTCTCAAGGATCTCAAATGGTCCGATATATCTCGGACTCGGCTTTCCTTTCTTTCCGAAACGAAAGATTCCTCGAGTAGGAGAAACCTTCAAAAGTACGTGGTCTCCAGTACTGATCAAGGCTATCTTTTCTCGAGTCTGTACGATCAACTCTGGTTCTGTCCCGATTAAGTCTGATGAATCGTCCCAACATAGGGGCGATCTACATCTCCTCCCGTATAATGCCTCAAACGGTGCCATCTTAATAGAAGCATGCCAACTATTATTGTAGGTCAATTCAATCAACGGTAGATGAACTTCCCAATCAGTTGACCAGTCTAAGACACAGGCCCTCAGCATATGTTCCACCATTTGAATGGTCCTCTCAGATTGTCCGTCAGTCTGCGGGTGATAAGCTGTACTGAAGTTCAATTCGGTCCCCAAGGCCTTATGAACTTCTTTCCAAAAATGAGACACAAAATGGCCATCTCGATCAAAAACAATGGTTTTCGGCGTACCATGCAATCGAACTATCTCTGAAATAAATACTCGTGCCAACCTCTCTGGTCCCCACGTGTCCTTAATGCCCAGAAAATGAGCTTATTTGGTTAAACGATCAACTATCACCCAAATCATGTTCATTCCTGTCCTGGTTCTAGGCATACTAGTGATAAAGTCCATCGATATGTCCTCCCACTTCCATTCAGGAATCGGGAGTGGCTTCAACATTCCGGCAGGCCGTTGATGCTCGATCTTAACCTGCTGACAAGTCAAGCATTTTGAAACATAGTCCGCTACATCTTTCTTGATGTTGCCCCACCAGAAATTCTGCTTCAAGTCCTTATACATCTTACTGGTGCCTGGGTGGATAGAGTAGGGCGAACTGTGAGCTTCCTTCATAATTGTCTGTTTCAGAACATCGACATCGGGAACGCAGAGTCGGTTCTGAAATCTCAAAACTCCATCATCATGAATTATGAATCCGGGGGCCTTTTCCTTGATCACTTCATCACGTAACTGAATCATCAGAGGACCATCTGCCTGTCTAGATTTGATTTCTTCGGTTAATGATGAAGTTATTTCCATCACGCGCAGTTGTCCTTGGACTCTTTGTAACCACACTTCAATTCCTTATCGAATCATCTCTCGTTGAAGGCTAAGTTGGGAGGTCAGAGTCTCCAGCATCTGAATAGAAACAGGCTTGCGGCTGAGTGCATCGGCCACTACATTCGCTTTGCCTGGATGATACAAAATCTCCAAGTCATAGTCCTTAATCAGTTCTAACCATCTTCTTTGCCGCATATTCAACTCTTTCTGACTGAATATGTACTTGAGACTCTTGTAATCCGTAAAGATCTGACAGTGAGTCCCGTACAGATAATGCCTCCACATCTTTAAAGCAAAAACTACTGCTGCTAGCTCCAAATCATGTGTTGGGTAATTCACATCATAAGGTTTCAGCTGTCGCGACGCATAAGCGATCACCTTATCATTCTGCATCAATACGCATCCGAGTCCTTGGTTCGAAGCATCACTGTAAACTATAAATCCTCCAGTTCCCTGTGGAAGTGATAGAATAGGTGCCATCGTTAATCTCTTCTTCAATTCATCAAAGATAACCTGATACAACTCATTCCACTCAAACTTTTGAGCTTTCTGCAGGAGTCGAGTAAGTGGACGGGAGATTTTAGAAAACCCTTCCACGAATCGACGATAATATCCAGCAAGTCCTAAGAAGCTTCGGACTTCTTTCACGTTCTTTGGAGGCTTCCAATCCATAATTACTTCGATCTTCTGAGGATCTACTCGGACTCCTTTAGCTGACACCACATGGCCGAGGAACATTACTTCCTTTAGCCAGAATTCATACTTAGAAAGTTTGGCGTACAATTGCTCGCTTCTCAAAAGTTCCAATACAATCCGCAAATGCTGCGCATGTTCTTTCAGGCACTTATAATACACCAGAATGTCATCAATGAACATGAACACAAATTTATCCAAAAATTCGATGAACACTCGGTTCATCAATTGCATAAATACAGCAGGTGCGTTAGTGAGACCAAACGGCATCACTACAAACTCATAATGTCCGTAGCGAGTTCTGAACGCTGATTTCGGAACATCAGATTCCTTAATCCTCAGCTGATGATACCCTGATCTCAGATCGATTTTAGAAAATACTGTTGCCCCTTGCAACTGGTAAAACAGGTCATCAATCCGTGGCAACGGATACTTGTTCTTAATTGTCATCTTGTTCAGCTCTCGATAGTCAATACACAGTCGAAGCGATCCATCCTTCTTTCGGACAAAAAGAACTGGTGCTCCCCAGGGCGAAACGCTTGGATGAATATAGCCTTTGTCCAGTAACTCCTCCAGCTGTTTTTTCAGTTCGTACATCTCAGTAGGTGCCATACGATACGGCGCCTTAGAAATTGGTGTAGCTCCAGGTTCCAGCTCAATGGTAAATTCTACATCCCTTCGTGGAGGTAGTCCAGGTAACTCGTCAGGAAATACATCTGGAAATTCGTTCACAACAGGAATGGATGAAAATTCCACAATTTCGTCTTCTTTCTTCATTGCATAGCACCAGTATCCGATACAGCCCTGTTTCAACAATTTGACAGCTTTCACCGCCTTGATCAATTTTCCTGAGCTTCCCGGTTTCCACCCCTCGAACAATATTTCGGAACCATC
This sequence comes from Orobanche coerulescens, assembly GCA_033398695.1. NCBI lineage: Eukaryota > Viridiplantae > Streptophyta > Magnoliopsida > Lamiales > Orobanchaceae > Orobanche > Orobanche coerulescens. Next base: position 61,435,475 of record CM065808.1, on the reverse strand, counting down.
ATCAGCGATCAGCGAGATATTCCTCCTTCGGTAGTTTACAATTGCTCCATATCGATTAAGCCAATCGTCTCCGAGTATCAGGTCGTCTCCTTGCATTTCTATTACAATCAAATTTGAGAGCCATTCTCTGCCTCCAAATGATATAGGGAAATTTCTAGTTTCTAAGTTGCCGACAATCCTCTCTCCACTCGGTAAACCAACAACATAAGGTTCACAAGTATGAAAACCAGAAATATTCAAACGATTTACACAAGATAAAGATATAAAAGAATGCGTAGCTCCTGTATCGAATAAAACGCTAACTGGCTGGGAAAGGATCTGGACAGTACCTGATGCGACAGCAGCATCCTGATCGTCTGTCCTCCTCATCTCGTACAAACGTGGGGGAGCAGATCCGGCACTCTATGTCTCCTTTCGGTCCCATTGTCCTCTGCCTCGTCCGTGGCCAAAATTTTGAGGCATCTGAGCACTTTGCTGCGTCTGTTGGATACTGGTTTCCTTCTGGACCGGCTGTGGGGTACGGGCTCTAAAAGACTTTGCAGCCTCTTCACAAAACACTGCCCGATGTCCCTCTCGTCCACAATCAAAACAAGTCACGGCAGGTAGGGGGCAATTCCGTCGATAGTGCCCCGTCTGGGCGCAGTTAAAGTATTTCCTGGTAACATCAGTAATAGTTGATGTCGCTCCGAAGTTCTTTCCGCTCCTACCTGGGTGCGGAGGTTTCTTGAAAGAGTGAAAGGATGACTGGGCCTTTAGGGGCCCGCTGTTCTTGTGCTCTGTAAAAGTACCAGAGACTTTCTGTTTCTTAGATTCTGAAAATTTCTCCATCGCTGCTTCCTTGATCTCATACGCCAACGCCTTATCCTGGTATTGACGGAGTGTGGTACATTCAAATCCGGACATGTACCTCTGGATTTCTAGTTTCATCCTCATATCGAAATGGATCATCATTTCTGCATCTGTTCTGACCAGATGTCGAACAAATGCTAGCTGCTGGTTAAACGTCTTAATGGCTTGGGATACTGGCACATCTAAAGGCTGAGCGGAGAAAAACTCCCGAACTTTGGCTTCCCTCACAGGACGTGGGCAGTACTGAGCTTCCATCATCAATTTAAACTCTGTCCAATCAGCATCATGGTCTACAGGCCTGATGGCTTCCCACCATTCGGACGCTTCCCCTATCAGAAAGTATTGCGCGATAGAGGCTCTCTGGTCGTCTGGGCAGTTAATTCCGGAAAAGATTTTCTCTAGTTCCTTCAACCAATGGTCCCAGGTGGGAGTCTCAGAAATACCGTCGAATTTGGGTGGTTGCATCTTCGCCACCTCTTGCAGCCACCGGTCACCTCGATTTCCCATGTCTGGGATCCCTTGCTGTCTCTCTCCCTGCTGTAGTCCCACCGCCACTTGCATTCGGTCCACGACTTGGGCGAACTGAGTCATCAGGTTCACCACTTTACGAAGGATCTCTGGTACAGCAGGTTCCGGTTCGTTATTAATAGATTGTTGCGGCTCGCCTGAGCTATGACTGGCTTGATTAGAAGGCGACGCTTCCCTTTCAGCATTTCTTCGTCCGCGACCACGTCCACGTCCGCCTCTCAACATACTGTAAGCATAAATACTCAATATACAGGAAACAACATCGTTCTAATATTCGAGTATAAAGAGACACAACATGTAAAGAACGAGATAGAGTTTAGGAACTTACAACCACCGTTCGCATGAAGACGTAGGCAGTGCAGTGATGTCATTCACGGCCGGTTACCTCAAAAGACATAAATGACCCATATTTTAACCCAACGGCCAAGATATCCATAATCTTAGCTCCGATACCATATTCTATAACACCCCCGATATATTCAGGAATATTACGGCGCCGTAAATCCTTTACATAAGGATTTACAAGGCTTAAGAATTGAACAGACATTAAAAGGTACTAACGAATGGGAATAACGGAATTAAGATACAACAGTTCTGACCAAGTACTCAAAATACAATTGTTCAACAGAAACTTAATAATACATCACCAAAATCAAATTCCTCATAAATGACTTCGTACTCGAGTACTTATTGAAATAACCAATAAACAACACATAAATGAACCCGGCCGAAACATTACTCTGCACCCTCGTCGTCATGCAGCTCCAGTGGTTGTTTTCCCGCTCTCCTGGATCCTGAACATAAACAAAATGTTCACCCCCGAAGGGGTTAGCACAACGATGCTAGTACAAGTACCACATCATATTATTCAACGTCACACGCAGAATAATAATAATAACGTAAATGATAAAATGTCAAACGAGTCTTCTCCTGCGAGAAACTCAAACATAACATACACAACTGATAATCACAACATGATATCATAACATACACATGGTAATTCCGACGATCCAGCGTTCACTGCCTAGAACCCACGATGATCCCGTCAGACCAACCCGTGGTGGAAAAACTCGTCCGATGATCCAGCGCACGCTAGCATAGATCCCCCGATGATCCCGTCGGACCAACACGAGGTGGACATACAACAACGAAATACATGCACGATAATATGTATAACATCAATACAAAAAACAATTAAGGTACTTGCCTCGATTTGAAGACAAGAACAATACTTCCACGAAAACGAACACTCGAAGGTCGCCCCCCTCAATCAATAATGTAACAAGCTCAAACCTTAACAAAAGAAATGATATAGGATTTATCTCACGTCGTACGAATGTCTAACAATTCGATTTATGGCAAAAAGCTCATAAAATGCAATCTGTCTGAACTGCTTAGCGCACGCTAAGTACTCTGTGTAGCGTGCGTTAAGTCTGCTCGATAGCGCACGCAAACAACAAAGCATAGCGTACGCTAACTATGCATGGTCAAGATTTCCCGATCCGATCGACTTGTTCGATGGCCTAGCGACAAGCATGCACAAACGTAGCGTACGCTAACTCGTGCTCGATAGCGCACGTTAATCTACATAGCTTAGCGTGCGCTATCTGTACATGGCAGTTTACTGTTGGGCAGTAGATCGACCTCAACATGATCAAACCAAATGAAATCCTCAGTGTTAGTCCATGTTACCTCCATGAATATCATGTTCATATGGCTATGAATGATCTTACGGATAACAACAATTTTGGATTCAAGGAGATGTATACTATTATGAAACCATCTTCCATTCCGACTACAATCTTCATACGACAATTCGAAAGGCTTAACGGTTGATATCGACACCTTTATATCAATCAAAATTATCATACTGTAGTTGTTTAACATTCCATCTATACTTAGATAAATCCTTCCATGATCAATCCCTTAGATTCATCTAACAATAATGATGTTAAAGTCAAGTCCATGATTGCTATGGAGTCATCTACTAGATTTGGATTACCAATGATAGAAGCTTCCTCTACTTGTTCATTGTAATAATATTCGAATCATGATGTTCATAATCAAGGTACTTGAGGCATAACCATCTCTATATTCCAAACATGATGCATGTTGAATAATTCACAAATGAAAAATCAATATCTTGTTAACATGATCATCTAATTCTTTAGAATCCAACTCTAAGTCTGGAGATAGGTTGAACATACCTTAATATGATGAAAATCACTGAACCGTAAGGTAGAATCCGACTCCGGTTGGTTGTATGCCACTCCAAGGTGCTATTCCACTTTAATGATCACTCACAAGTGATAACCAATATACAAGGATCAATACGATGTGTTCTAAGTGTGTAGAAGGATTATTATAGCTCTCTGGCCTCTCAAGAATGAAGAATGGACGAATGAAATGTGGCCAAAACGGGTTGTTGTCTCATTTATAATATTCTGCACTTTAGCTAATTAGCGCACGCTACTAAGAATTCCTTAGCGCGTGCTAATAAGAGTTGACTTCAAAACTGTCCAGGTTTGTCCGCGGGAATCTTATCCGGACCCATGTCCCGGCTGGCGCATGTTCTAGCCGTCCCGCTCAATAATTGAGTGCTTAGCGCACGCAACTCCTACATACATAGCGTGCGCTAGTAGTAGCTCGATAGCGCGCGTTAAGCTACATTCTTAGCTTGCGCTATCACGAGTTTGCATGAGAAATTTTGCATGTTGCTATACTTATGTACGAAGATATCAATGTAAGAAATATCATACTCCAATAATCAAGATTACAATTCCGAATAATACAGGGTTCGAATACAGGTAAAATACACAGTAATAAATCCGAGTATTACACTCGACTCGACTCGACTCCATCGACCAGGTCGAGTTTGGCTACAAAAATAAACTCGTTTTAGTAGTCTAGTCTACTCGACTCGACTCGTATTACCCGATGAGGGTTCGAATGTCTGGCCTGAATTCGACTCGACTTGACTCAATTCGTATACCCGATGAGGTTTTTTATTTTTTTCCCAAAAAAATATTTTTTGTCTAAATAACTGGACTTTGGGGTTAATTTTAATTTTTAGTGTTGTATACCTAACTCGACTCGAATGACCCGGGGGTACCCGTCCGAACCGAATCTGGCAGGTTCAGTCGATACTCGAATCGACCTAGGACAACTCGACTCGATTTCAGAAAAACAAAACTCGACCTGAGTTCGAGCATACCCGACTCGAGTCCGACCTGTTTGCAGCTCTAACAATGGTCGAACAATAATGATCGAACAACAATGATCAAAACAACAACGATCGAGCAAGCACTCCAAAGTTACACCTCAACTCAAGACGTGAACTAATCTTGTAAGGACTACAAGATACTCATTCGCATAGGGTTCACGAGAACCGAACTGAACTTTGAAAAGTCACAACGATAAATGGATTAATCTGAACAATATCAGAACTCACTCGAACAATGAAAATGAAGAATAGAACAAGTTTAGAAAATATCAACAAATACAAACGAGTCGATATAATTGAAAATATAGAAGTTCAAAAATCCAATCCACTTCTAAATAAAAAAGTTCATCCCCGAGATTCGAAACAACGAAACAAGGAAATAACATAACAAACAACTAGTAGACTGCACCTCTCAAGGACTTCTCAGAGTCGATCCTGATTCGGTTCTCCAATCCATGCCTCGGAAGGCTCGGTGATCAACTCGCAAAACTGAATCCGGTGTCCCTCGAGTCCACACTTATAACACGTTACTAGCGGAGAAGGACAATGTGCCCGTACATGCCCCAACACATTACAGTTGAAACACCTCCTGGCTTTACCAAGAGTCAAAGCTGACGACCTGGAACTCTTAGTCCCACTTATCGAATGATGGATGTTCACAACAGAAAGACTACAGTGTTGCAGCTTAGAAACATCAATTCCCGAACCGACCATAGTATCACCAAACTTCCTCTATTTCTTGGACTCGGGCAAACGTTCCGACGATAATGAAGCTAGCTCATAAGCTAAAGCTCGATCCTGATAATCTCTCAATGAAGTGCAAGTGAATCCTGCCATATACTTGCGAATCTCCGTCTTCATCCATATGTCAAAATGACGGATCTTCTCTTCTTCAGTGCTCACCTGATCTCACACATAACTGAGTTGTTTGCTATAGTCGATAATGGATTGCGACACCGATATATCCTACGGTTCTGCTAAATAAAAATCATGAATCCTCTTATCTCTAATCAGTTTCGGACAAAACTCAGCTTCCATAAATTCCTGGAACTCTGCCCACATGGCAACACGATCATGAGGTTTAACAGCTTCCCACCAGCTAGCGGCATCTTTGTCGAGAAGGTACTGTGCGATTAGGCACCTTCCGCTCTTCGGGACAATCAACTTCCTCGAATATCATTCCCAACTGAAGAAGCCAACCATCCCAGCCCAACGCATCCGCACCACCGACGAATCGAGTGGGATTCATACGAACTACCTCTCGAAGCCATTGATTTATGCCGACGTTCTGAGTCGCGTCAATGCTACGTTGAACCGCCTGGGTCAACTGAGTCATCTGTGCTGCTACTTGTTGCAATATAGTAGCAACACCAATACCAATATTGTTCCCGGAAACATTCTCTTCGTCCCGTGTCTGATCCCCGTGGCCATCTGTACCGGTTATGACCACGACCTCTACCTCTCAGCATACTAACAAGTAACCACCTAGCGCAATGAAATCATAACACATAATCACACACAACAATTGTCATAACTAGATAACACATATAGAATACGGTCACAGATGATCGGTCTAACGATCGCAAAAGTTAGACCTAACTGCTAAAACGCAGTTCCATAGCTTCTGACCATACCAATTAGCGTGCGCTACAACAAAGATTTAGCGTGCGCTAGCCATGCTACATTAGCGCGCACTAGCCTTATTCTTAGCGTGCGCTAACTGCTCTAATTCAGCCATACATTATTGCGAACCAAGCAATACTAGAACCAAAAGTTGCAAATAAACAACAACATACGGATCCAAACGCCATCGATTCACATGATTACAACATCTCACGGGCAACTATCAAAAGATAATTAATATTCAAATCCAATATTGCATCTCTCAATAAAGAGGGCTATCTCAACAAGTGCACGACTCAGCATTCACACCACTATTTAATCACAATCCCGAGCACTTTTGCCCAAACAACAATATCATCATCACCACATACATCCCGACTGACAATCATGAAACCGAATGTTCAAAGCGAGAGTCACGTCTTGAGTAATTTTGGTGGACCTCATTTGAGTTTAAAACTCATGTTTTGAAAAATTGTAATACAAGATGAAAATGATATATTAATAGTTTGAATTCTCCAAAAATATCGGCCTTGAGGTCATCATACGAGAATCAAAATTTTCCCTCCCTTGAAGGATGTTTTAAAATAAAATTTACGTGATTCCCCAAAAGCATTTAAAGCTTTAAAATGTCACAACAATGAACTTTCCTTGCGTAACCACACCAAAGCCATTACTCTTGTAAAAATGATTTATACACACACACACACACATATATATATATATATATATATATATATATATATATATATATATACACACACTAGCACCACTCTTTATTCCAGCACAATACGAGAATCAAAGAAGCATGGATTACGTATTCACAACTCACATTTAAATACCGCTTCACAACATAGAATCACACAAGCTCGTATAACACAAGGCATGATATAGTAGGTAGACTTACATTCACAGGTCGCACAAAGATGATGGCTGCACCTTGATACTAATCACGACTGACATCTCAGACGACGCGTCGCGACATGACTCAATCAGACACAATCCAGCAAGACAAGACTCGACAACACACAACTCAACCCGACAGCCTAGGTTTCCGCAACCTAAGCTCTGATACCATATTCGCCTCTACCGGGATAGAGCGAAAAGAATGTTAGGTCTTTCCCAAGCCCTCTATATAGAAAAGATCCTGAAGTGATTTAGGATGGAAGATTCTAAAAGAGGGTTCCTTTCTATGCAACATGGTGCGAAACTTTCCTTAGAGATATGTCCTCAAAGTGACGAAGACAGAATGAAAATGAGTATGGTGCCCTATGCTTTGGCAGTAGGTAGCCTCATGTACGCTATGATTTGCACTAGACCAGACATTGCCTATGATGTGAGCGTAGTAAGTCGGTTTCAGTCAAATCCAGAATAGAAACATTGGACTGCTGTAAAGAAAATTCTTAAGTACCTAAGGAGGGCAAAACACGTGGTTCTTACATACGGCGGTGGAAAACTTAGAGTTGTAACACCCCCAAACCAATTGTAAATATTACAGTGCCGTAGACCCTCTCCGTGAGGATCCACCAGGCCAAATACAGAAAACACAATAATACAACACGTGCCAACATGGCTAATAACGAACAATTAGACCGATTTGGTATTTTGCCACAACACACACATTAAACGTACATAACGTTTCTCACAACTCATACCTACGCAGGGGTTGACATACATAAACATTCCCATAAAACGGGAGAACAACACAACGAAAAGACCAAACAACAAGATGTTACCCAAAATGCTCAACACTGGTCTTCATGTGATTAGTATCGTCGTCTTCCATCATCCTTCGTAACGATCCTGTGATCCGCTCCCCAGCAACCTGCAAGTACCTGGAGGCAATACAGACATCCACCTCTCGAATACTCGGGGGTTAGCAAAACTCTACTGTTTTTCTAGTACAAGTATAAGATACAAATACAAGCCATACACAACATACTCCAAGCGCATAATAATCGTGAACATGCTTCCCGAGATGAGTCACTTGATCAAAACAGTTCAAATCATGAAAGGTGGGAATAAAACCCATATACATCTTACAAAACCTTTATGATCTAGGGAGTTTTGAAAACATTTGGGATTTAAGAATTCTCAAACCTTTCGACAACCACTTGGGAACACAGCCCAAAGACCATTTTTCCGAAACACAATTTTGATAACAAAACACAAGGTCCACGACCCAATCATACCATTCCAATCACAAAACATAGGGTCCACGACCCAATCATCCATAACACATTCCCAAGGATAATTCGCGTCCCGTGCTAACAAGCCACGAACCTCAGATGCTCCCACAGAACATACCGGAGTGAATAACCCAATGGGAAACCATACCAAATCACATGTCACCGTGAAAACAGTGACATAACCACAATCATACATACGTTCATAGTTATCTCGGCATCGCGCTAACAAGATACGAACCTCAGAGTCCCCGGAAGACATCCCCGATTGGACGACCCATACATTATCCCAGCATCGTGCTAGCAAGCCACGAACCTCGGAGTCCCCGCAAGACATACCCGATTGGACAACCCATGACACGTACATCACACAACCAAACCACAACCATAAGTTATCCCGACATCGCGCTAACAAGCCACGAATCTCGGAGTCCCCACAAGACATACCCGATTGGACAACCCACACGTTATCCCGGCATCTGGCTAGCAAGCCACGAACCCCGGAGTCCCCACAAGACATACCCGATTGGATAACCCTACGGTCACGCCCGATCCGCACTAGCAAAGACGGATCCCAGAGATTCACAAATCTTACCCGGTGGCACATCACTTACCACAATCACAAAACACAAGCAAATACCAATACCAAGCAACACTGAGCATAACAACCTCCTTACAAAGGAGCAACAACTAATACATGTATACAGAAAGGTGATAAGTGTTAGTTTTTTACACTTATCCATGGTTTGTATCGATAAAATCACACATAATTGAACTAGTCTACTCGTTTTTTTACTTTTAATTAATTAGTTTTTAATAATTTTATTTTTATCGGATGATGATCAGATTAAATAACTGATTTACTCAAGAAATAACATGTTTATTAAATATTCTCTTTGTTGAATTTTGATATATTCATGTTGTAGGGCTTTTCGAGACGAATTCGGCAGTCTTTCCGGATTCGAAATCAGAGTCATATATCAAAAGTTATCATCCGAAGAAGATTTGGGGCAAAAACGCAAAGTCTGAGAAATTCTGGGCTGAAAACGTAACTCTCAAAGCAACCAGTGAACAAATTGACGAATCCAAGTTACGGCCGTAACTACAGAATGTTACGGCCGTAAGTCATCCTAGTTATGGCCATAACTCCTTAATGTTACGGCCATAACTCTTGACAGATTGTTATGATTTGTCTAATTTTTTATACTTTTTGTGAATTATTGAGGGGATGGCTGACATTGATCCGATCTATTGTAATAATGCTGGAGTTTTGGAGCTATTAGATGACTTTAGGTGTATAAATAGACCCCTTAGATCCTTCATCATTCATCATTCATCATATAATTTTTCACTTTTTGTAAACTTTTCTTTTTGTGTGAAGAACACACTTGTGTGAAGAACACACTTGTGTTCTTGAGTGATTTGCTTGAGTGTAGTATAGCATATGGTGTTCATAGAGTTTATTGCTTCTTTCTCCTTTAACTACTAAGGGAGTGAGGATCAATTCTTTCTCTTGATTCAACTAATAATGACCACCAAAGCTTGTATTATGTATAATAAACCCTTCATGGGCTAAGTTACCTTTAGTTGGGATTATAAACAAGGTTAATCATGTTATTTATGTTTGTATAAAAGATCTATTGTGAATTACTTATTATTGTGTGTGATTTTCATTGTTTTAACAATCTTTCTTTATTTGGCCAATAAATGACGATATTTATGGTCTTCATATGTTTCGAAAGAAAATATGTTTGATTAGATCAAATGATCTTCACTCTAAGTTGTTCTAGGGGATAGAAATATATCTCTAGACCTTAGATGATTCTTTGAGTTATTTTCATAAATCCTAATGCTATGTATTGAAGCCAATCAACATAGAAATATAGTGGATTGATTCAATATGTAAGGGGCGTTTTATAGTTCGAAAGAGAAACCGTCTTTTTAAGGAAAATCGAATCTACACAACATAATAAGTAAATTCATCTTATGATCTCCTATACATCTTCTATAACTAATAACGAACTAAGTTTGTAATCCCAACTATTTCATTTTATCGTTAATCAATCTATTATTATTGCTATCTTTTTATTTCCTTATAATATTAAAACTAATATTGCATTTTCTTTGCAACTATTAAACCAAACTTTTTAATTGTGTGTTTCACTTATCTTAGTATCTATAAAAATAGACTAATAGTGTATAATTTAAATTATAACCAAACTTCCTTGTGGGATCTATAAACCGGACTCAAAAAGTCCACTTTACTACTTGATACGATATCGTGCACTTGCGATAGTTACACTAAGAACCGTGTCATGTTTTTGGCGCCCTTGCCGGGGAAGTATAAGTTATATTTGAAATCTTACATTGTAAGCTATTTTTATAGGTATAAATTTCTCGACATTGTAACTTAGTACTCAATTGTGTTTGTCCGGTCAAGTGGTGGATAACGATACTCCGTGACTATTAAAGTCGGATTTTTCAGTTTCCCACAACAACTGATATTTGTAGATATTTTCTTCAATTATTTTCATTGTCTTTTTTATTTTTATTTTTTTATTCATGGATTAAACTTTGTATAAAATTGAAAAAAGATTTCCCTTTCTGAGCAAAAATGCAATTTTAAAAATTTACAAGACAAGGCTTGAAAGGATGAGGTTGCTTATGAATAAAAGCATACCTTTTGACATAAGATTCATTATTGAAGCCAAAGTAAGAATAGAAGGTGAATTCACAGAAACACCGACTAGATTTTTACCAGGGCTAGGAAAAAGTTCATATGCCAAGAAACGACGAGCAAAGATGATAGTCATTTGCTATAAATGTGCTAGATGGAACTGTAATTTAAAATGTCGATCTTTAGGAATTCCATCTACAAACAGAGAAGATAAAATCCAATTCATTAAGGATGGTCTGAATAAAGATAATTTAGATGATATCGAAATTTCTCTTGACACGCATCCTAGTGGACTCGTACATTATGGAATTCGATGTTTGTGGAATAAATTCAAACAAGAATATGAACAACGTCTTTGTAATCTGACGTTAAAAGATCCTGTTTGCCAATTTGTAAGAAAATTGGATTGGAAGCTTCTCCCCGACTCATAGAAGGCGTTTAGGCCGTTTCTGAACGTAAAATCAGAGGAAGATGTGAGCCACAATCACAACTATTGTACATACGCGTAAGTATCTTTTATTTTTGTCGTGTGTTGAGATTTTCTGAATAAAAAATGTGATACGCGATAAATGCTTTCATTATTCTATTGAGTAGTTGAAGCGCAATCAACGCAATCACAAACTTGTTAAACAATTTTTACCTTCTTTTTCTTCTATAAATAAACACTGTGCTTGTTTCTTTCATTCATCCCTCAAACTTGCACTTTTCTCTGTTTCTCTCTAAATAATTTGTTTTAAAAAATGGAGTCATCATCTTCAACAAAAAAATTTAGCACAGTCTGCATTTTTGGTGGAGTTAGTTATGGAAAAGAGGCATGCTTTACTGAAGCAGCCCACAACTTGGGTCGTACCTTAGGAGAAAAATGCATTCATGTAGTTTACGGAGGAGGAAGTCTAGGACTAATGGGACGAGCTGCTGCTTCTGCCTATATGGAAGGAGTAAGAGTGTTGGGAATAATCCCAAAACCTCTAGATGAAAGTAAAATCACCGGGTCAACTATTGGAGATGAGTTTAGATCTGTAAATATGCAAGATCGCATAACTCACATGATAAATAATTTTGTCGCCTTTATCACCCTTCCCGGTGGTTTTGGCACCCCTGAGGAACTTTTTCATATGGTTACCACAACCCAGCTAAATGTTCATCAAAAACCAATAGGTCTGCTTAATGTCAATGGTTTTTTTGATGGTTTACTGTCTTTCATTGACTACTCTGCTGAAAAGGGTTTTATTTCAGAGCGTGCTAAACGAATCATAGTCGTTGCAACAACACCAGAAGAACTAATCAAAAAACTCAATGAATTTGTTCCTCAACCAGATCCAGCTCTAGCTAAAATTGTCTGGATGGAAGATTTTACCGTAAGAAAACGAAAAGTGGATTCATTCCTCTCCCTTTGATAACCCATATCGGACCTCTTGTATTTTTTACTTTCTGTCGTGTGTAATAATCGTGCTAAATGGTGGCAACTTAAGGAGTTTTTTCTTGATCTCTTGACGCGCATCTATTCGCGATTTATGTATTGTTATTTTATTGCTGTAATTTTTATTGTGTTTTTTTTATAAAAGCATTGATAGCAGCGTAAGGCGACTCTTCAGACTTTCTTGATGCTCATCTTAAAAATTGTGTTATACTTCCGAGTATATTTTATTTTCTTTTGTTGTGTGCCTCGTATATTTATTCTCTTGCAGATTCTAAAAGGCGTTAGCTCAAACATCAACTTTCTTAACAGGGAGTATTCTGCTTTTCTGCATTGCTTTTTATTTTAAAAACTGAGGACAGTTTTATTTTCAAGTTTGGGGGTGGTTTGTTTAATTATTTTGGTGTGTTGGAATTTTGGTGTGTTTTGATTGATTAGGTTATTTGCCTTAATTTTTTTATTATATATATATATATTATTTCGATTTATGAGTATATAGTATTTTTATTTGTGAGATTTCTAGATCTGGCCATAACACCAATAAATTAGCTATATACAAGCTTCTAAAATCGTTTTAACCGGTAAAAAATTGTATATTCCAAAATTTTTTGAGCCTTAATCTCTCTTTCCAAGCCTTGTAACTATCATATAAAATCGAGTCATTCGTTACCTTGAGAAAAGAAGAATCAATCGGTTGATGAAAAATAGAACTGAAATTTACTTAATTTGTGGAGTTTTTGATTTTTCATGCTTAAACTAAGAAATGATTTTCCGCAAAAATTCATTCCCTAAAAAAAGGAGTCATTGGTGAAAAGAGCTACACGTTAGCAAATAACGGTGTGAAAGCTATCACCTAAAAAAAATGAAATGATGAAAAGGAGAAGTGTTGAGCAGCAACAGCTGCCTAATTTTGGAGGTCTTAAGTTTTGCGAAAAATAAAGGACTAACCATTGTTGGTGCGTAGCTGTCATCTCAGAAAAATTGGTGAAAAGAGCTACACGTTAGCAAATAACGGTGTGAAAGCTATCACTTTTTAAAAAAAAATGAGATAGAAATTGTGTTAGTGAAAAGAGCTACACGTTAGCAAATAACGGTGTGAAAGCTATCACTAAGGGATGTAGTTTATGAGCAGATTTGAATTAATTAGCGGCTGGATTTCAATACACTCAATTTCGTGAAAAATCACAATATTTGATGACGCCAATGAAATTTTTCTTCATATTGAGTCGAAAAATAAACGAGTGATCGAGAGCAACCATTAAAGGGAGTCGTGTGTATCACGAGTGGGAAAGAAATAATCAACCTTTTTGGGGGGAAACCTTGAATTTGGAATTACAAAATGAAAACCGTGTTTTAACTTCAAAATCATTAGTAGATTTATTTTGAATCTTGATTCATTTCTATCTATTGTATAAAGCTGGTTGTTGTGTATTAATGGCATTTTGATCTCCTTTTCTCTTTTTATATTTTAATTTATGTGTGTATTAATTTTTCTTATTTTTATTTTTGGAGCATGAATAATAAAGAGTTTTGCTCGGGACTAGCAAGAATTCAAGTTTGGGGGTGTGATAAGTGTCAGTTTTGTACACTTATCTATGGTTTGTATCGATAAAATTCACCCATAATTGAACTAGTCTACTCGTTTTTTGCTTTTAATTAATTAGTTTTTAATAATTTTATTTTTATCGGATGATGATCGGATTAAATATCTGATTTACTCAAGAAATAACATATTTATTAAATATTATCTTTGTTGAATTTTGATATATTCATGTTGTAGGGCTTTCCGATACGAATTCGGCAGTCTTTCCGGATTCAAAATCATAGTCATATATCAAAAGTTATCATCCGAAGAAGATTTGGGGCAAAAACGCAAAGTCTGAGAAATTCTGGGCTGAAAATGTAACTCTCAAAGCAACCAGTGAACAAATTGATGAAGCCAAGTTACGGCCGTAACTACAGAATGTTACGGCCATAGGTTATCCTAGTTACGGCCGTAACTCTTTAATGTTACGGCCGTAACTCTTGACACATTGTTATGATTTGTCTATTTTTTTATACTTTTTGTGTATTATTGAGGGGATGGCTGACATTGATCCGATCTATTGTAATAATGCTGGAGTTTTGGAGCTATTATATGACTTTAGGTGTATAAATAGACCCCTTAGATCCTTCATCATTCATCATTCATCATATAATTTTTCACATTTTGTAAACTTTTCTTTTTGCGTGAAGAACACACTTGTGTTCTTGAGTGATTTGCTTGAGTGTGGTATAGCATATGTTGTTCAGAGAGTTTATTGCTTCTTTCTCCTTTATCTACTAAGGGAGTGAGGATCAATTCTTTCTCTTGATTCAACTAATAATGACCACCAAAGCTTGTATTATGTATAATAAACCCTTCATGGGCTAAGTTACCTGTAGTTGGGATTATAAACAAGGTTAGTCATGTTATTTATGTTTGTATAAAAGATCTATTGTGAATTACTTATTATTGTGTGTGATTTTCATTGTTTTAACAATCTTTATTTATTTGGCCAATAAATGACGATATTTATGGTCTTCATATGTCTCGAAAGAAAATATGTTTGATTAGATCAAATGATCTTCACTCTAAGTTGTTCTAGGGGATAGAAATATACCTCTAGACCTTAGATGATTCTTTGAGTTATTTTCATAAATCTTAATGCTATGTATTGAAGCCAATCAACATAGAAATATAGTGGATTGATTCAATATGTAAGGGGCGTTTTATAGTTCGAAAGAGAAACCGTCTTTTTAAGGAAAATCGAATCTACACAAAATAATAAGTAAATTCATCTTATGATCTCCTATACATCTTTTATAACTAATGACGAACTAAGTTTGTAATCCCAACTATTTCATTTTATCGTTAATCAATCTATTACTATTGCTATCTTTTTATTTCCTTATAATATTAAAACTAATATTGCATTTTCTTTGCAGCTATTAAACCAAACTTTTTAATTGTGTGTTTCACTTATCTTAGTATCTATAAAAATAGACTAATAGTGTATAATTCAAATTATAACCAAATTTCCTTGTGGGATCGATAAACCGGAATCAAAAAGTCCACTTTACTACTTGATACGATATCGTGCACTTGCGATAGTTACACTAAGAACCGTGTCAAAAGGCACCCCTACTCTCAAAACGTACGAGTTATCTTTTGAAAGACAATATTTATCGAGAATATACCGATCCTTTAGAAGGTTCATTAAAACATTCAAGTTCCACATATAGTCAATTACCAACTATCACGTCTACGAAACATGAGATGTATGGGCAAGATACTTGCCTCGATAATTGAGACCGGACACTCCGACAAACACGGCTCAACCACGAAACCTCAAACACCCACAATTCTTCGGGTGGAACCACGATAACAAGATCGATCGGGAAATGACGAACGGAAGAGCTCCGACTCGGATTCTTCACAAGGAACCTGACCCAAACATCATGTCATCAACAACCAACGATCGTACGAGGAAGAATAATCGTAGAACGCCCGAAACCCCCCTCTAAGAACTTTCACCGGACACCTTCAAGGCGTTGATTAAGAACTCAACAAAACGACGAATCTCTAGCAATCGAACTATGGAACAACAAGGAAATGGGTAGAATACAACTTAATAATAAACAATCCATCACTATTCTAGGTTAATATGGATCAAATGGACGAAATCAAGCAAAATCCCCAATTTTTCCAATACTAAGATTTTGGGAAAGCTTACCTAATTCGCTCGATCAGGGGATGTTATGGAATGATTAATTGATGTTATGAACTCCATAACTTCGTGGAATCATCGTATAACAACAGGTCTCCAAGCTCACCGAGTCTCCAGCCACGGACAGGAAAGAGGGGAAATGAAAAATGAATGCAAACAGGACTGCTCGGTCATGTTTACAGACATGCACATATAGCGCGCGCTAAGGCTTCTGAGTAGCGTGTGCTAACGGGCAGTCTCGGCCTAGAACCTTCCGTTGGGACCCGCATTATCCTTATCCAGCCGACCTGTCCTTCTGTCCAGAATCTTCTTGTCCGGTCGCGGTAGCACGCGTTGCGTGGGTGCTTGCGTGCGCTACACCTGCCGATTAGCGCGCGCAACGACTGTCAGTAGCGTGCGCTACCCGCCGATCCTTCCCGATTCCAGAACCTTAGAAACCTCTCTGCCCAGCTCGATAGCTTGCGCTGGTCGGCCGAATAGCATGCACTATTCCTTCCGAGTTATCACGCATAGCCTTCCGACAGTAGCGTGCGCTATGTCGGTTCCTGCCGTAATTGTCCGGCAAGTGCGCAGTCGTCGTGACCCGACGACTCGATTATCCGGAAATGCAACGAACACGACAAAATGCTCGTGGACAACATCATCGATCCGAAATGAAAATAACGGATAACAAATCACCACATACGGCCATAAACACAAAATTAGTCGTCGAGAAAATAATATTAGCGCTCGACAACCGGGAAATATCCAAAAAAAAATCCAAAATAACCGGGAATAAATTTGCGGGTATTACATCCTACCCCCCTTAAAATAAGTTTCATCTCGAAACTTAAAACATAAAACGATCAATGTAAAACAATCTTAGATAACACCCGCTATCCGTTGCCGACGATCTGCAACAAATCACATGCATCTCATGGCTGCTACCATCCATATCGTTACACCAGAATGATAACAAAATGTAACGAAATCAATATGGTTGACCAACCCGAACAGTACATCAATTAAAACGCGAGTTAATCGCTAAAGAAAGACGAAATTCCACAGCCCAATGGTGGGAAGATCGAGAACGAAGTTAATTTCCCGAACTTAAGGAAATTACAAAGAGACCCGAACGCTCCAAAAATCACGATACGAGTTCAACAAAAACCAGACAACAAACGATCGAGACAACTGTGGTCGAACAGTCAATTTCGAATCTCGTCGAAAAACAATCAAATAGCAACTCCGAAATTTACATCTCAACTCGAGACAATAGGTGGTCTGGTGAAAACGACAAGATATGCACTTATATAAGATTCATAGGAATGGAGCCGAATACAACGACAAACGGATTAATCTGAAACAATACCACAACTCGTTCGATCAACAAAACAAAAGATAAGACAAGTTCCGAAAATATCAACGAACACGAACGATTCGATAGAGTTGAAAATACAGAAGTTCGAAAATCCGATCCACTTCTAATAAAAGAAGTTCATCTCCGAAATTCGAAACAACAAGGCAAGGAGATAACATAACATACGACCGGTAGACTACGCTCTCAGGGACTCCTCAAAGTCAATCCTGATATCAATGCTCAAGTCCGTGCCTCGGAAGGCTTGGTGACTAACTCGCAAAACTGATCCCGGTGTCCCTCGAGTCCGCACTTGTAACACGTTACTGGCGGAGAAGGACAATGTGCACGAACATGCCCCGACAAATTGCAGTTAAAACACCTCCTAGTTTTACCAGGAGTCAAAGCAGACGACTTGGAACTCTTGGTCTCATGCATCGAGCTATGGGTCTTCACAACAGAAAGACTACGACGTTGCAATCCAGAAATGCCAACTCCCGTACTGCCCACAAGGTCATCAGACTTCCTCTATTTCTTCAACTCGGGCACACGCTCCGAAGACAACGAAGCTAGTTCGTAGGCTAAACCTCGATCCTGGTAACCTCTCAGCGAAGCGCAAGTGAATTCCGCCATATACTGGCGAATCTCCCGCTTCATCCATCTGTCAAAATGAAGAATCTTCTCTTCATCGGTCCTCACCTGATGTCGCACATAATTGAGTTGTTTGCTATAGTCGACGATAGCCTGCGACACCGATACATCTTGTGGTTCTGCCAAATAAAATTCACGAATTCTCTGTTCTCTAATCGGTAGACCTGGAAAACGGGCAGGCTCGGCCCAAACGAGCTGGGCGAAAAATGGGCTGGCCAAATCTAGGCCGGGCTAAAAAGGCCCGATTTTTTTGGGCCAAAAATATTAGGCCCGTGGCCCGCCCACGAGCCTCAACTTTTTTTTTTGAAATATTATTTCTGAATAAATATAGAAATATTTTTCGATCCTTAATTATTATATTATTCACTATACTACCACAATCAGATAAATAAATGTACAATTTTTTTATTTGATAATTTTATTATTTACTACACTACCACAATCAAAAGACAAATATACAAATATTTTTATTTGATCATCATATCATTTATCACTACTACTTTCTTATAAAAATGATAAAATAATATTATTATTGATATGAGATACTACAAAGTAATCACAAAGTCCCATAAAAAATAAAATTACATCAATAATTAACATATAGATGTAATATAATCTATCAAATAAGGAACAATTATAAATATATAAAAAAAACTGGGCCGGGAGGGCCAAATCTGGGCCGGGCCAAAAAGGCCCATTTTTTTTGGGTAAAAACTATGAAGCCCAGTGCCCGCCCAAAAATGGGCGGGCTGGCGCAGCCCGCGGGCCTGAGCCTATTTTTCCAGGTCTACTAATCGGTTTCAGACAGAACTCGGCTTCCATAAATGCCTGGAACTCTGCCCACGTCACATCACGATCACGAGGTTTAACATCTTTCCACCAATTAGCGGCATCTTTGTCAAGAAGGTACTGAGCGATAGGTACCTTCCGCTCTTCGGAACAATCGACAGCCTCAAATATCTTTCCCGACTAGAAGAGCCATCCATCCCAGCCCAACGCATCCGCAGCACCAGCGAATCGAGGGGGATTCATACGAACTACCTCTCGAAGCCATTGATTTACACCGACGTTCCGAGTCGCGTCAGTGTTACGTTGAACAGCCTGGGTCAACTGAGTCATCTGTGCTGCTACTTGTTGTAATATAGTAGCAACACCAATGCCAATATCATTCCTGACAATATTCCCTTGATTCCGCATCTGATCCCCATGGCCATCAGTACCACGGTTACGACCACGACCTCTACCCCTCGGCATACTAACAAGTAACCACCTAGTGCAACGAAAAAAAATCATAACACATAATCACACACAACAATTGTCATCACTGGACCACACACATAAAATACGGTAACAGATGATCGGTCTAACGATTGCAAAAGTTAGACCTAACGGCCAATATGCGGTTCCATAGCTTCTGTTCAGACTGATTAGCGTGCGCTACCACAGAGACTTAGGCATGCACTAGCCATGCCACATTAGCGCGCGCTAGCTCCATACCTAGCGTGCGCTAACCACCCCAATTCAGCAACACGTTTATGAAAATACACCAAACAATACCAGAGCCGAAGGTTACGAGTAACAACAACATACAACTCCAAGCATCATCGATTCATATGATACAACGGCACACAAGCAATCAACACCATACACATACTTCCTATTTGTCACTATGAAATCGAGGAGTTAAAAGCGAGGGTCACGTCTTGAGTAAATTTTGTAGACCTCATTTGAGTTTTTAAAATCAAATTTTGAAAATTTGCAACGGAAGATGAAAATAAAATATAAGTAGTTTGAGTTCTCAAAAATCTTCGGTCTCGAGGTCATCATACGGAAATCAAACTTTTTCCCTTCTTGAAGGATGTTTTAAAATAAAATTTACCTGACTTCCCCAAAAAATTTGAGGTTTTAAAATATCACATCGATAAACTCTCCTTGCGTAACCACACCAAAGCCATTACTTCTGTAAAAATGTTATATACCAGAAACATATTTATGTATGTACACCGGCACCCTTCTTCATTCTAGCACAATAGGAGAATCAGACACTCATAGGTCATGTATTCATAATTCACATTTAAACATCACTTCACAACATAGAATCACACAAGCTCGCATAACACGAGACACAACATGGCAGGGAGACTTACATTCACAGATCACGCGAAGATGATGGATGTACCTCGATACTAATCACGACCGACATCCCAGATGACCCGTAGCGACACGACTCAGTCACACAAAATCGGATAAGACAAGACTCAACTTACACACAACTCGACCCGATAACCTAGGTTTCCGCAACCTAAGCTCTGATACCATATTATGTAACACCCCTAAACCAATTTGGGAATATTACAGCGCCACGTACCCTCTCTGTGAGGATCCACATATAGTCAATTACCAACTATCACTGTCCACGAAACATGAGATGTATGGGCAAGATACTTGCCTCGATAATTGATTCCGGACACTCCGAAGAACACGGCTCAACCAGGAAACCTCAAATACCCACAGTTCTTCGGGCGGAACAACGATAACACGATCGATCGGGAAATGAGGACCGGAAGAGCTCCGACTCGGATTCTTCGCAAGGAACCTGACACTAACATCATGTCATCAATAATCAACGATCGTACGAGGAAGAATAATTGTACAACGCCCGAAACCCCCCTCTAAGAACTTTCACCGGACACTTTCAAGGCGTTGATTAAGAATTCAACAAAACTACGAATCTCTAGCAATCGAACTATGGAACAACAAGCAAATTGGTAGAATACAACTTAATAAACAACAATCCATCACTAGTCTAGGTTAATACGGATCAAACGGATGAAATCAAGCAAAATCCCCAATTTTCCCAAAACTAAGATTTTCGGAAAGCTTACCTGATTCGCTCGATCGGGAGATATTATGGAATGATTAATTGATTATATGAACTCCAGAACTTCATGGATTCATGGTATAACAACAGGTTCCAAGCTCACCGAGTTTCCAGCCACGGACAGGAAAGAGGGGAAATGAAAACTGAATGCAAACAGGACTGCTCGGTCATATTTATAGACATGCGCATTTAGCATGCGCTAACGGGCAGTCTCGGCCTAGAACCTTCGACTGGGACCCGGATTGTTCTTATCCTGCCGATCTGTCCTTCTGTCCAGAACCTTCTTGTCCAGTTGCGGTAGTGCACATTGCGCGGGTGCTTGCGTGCACTACACCTGCCGATTAGCGCACGCAACGACTGTCAGTAGCGTGCGCTACCTACCGATCCTTCCCGATTCCAGAACCTCAGAAACCTCTCTGCCCATCCCGATAGCGTGCGTTGGTCAGCCGAATAGCATGCACTATTCCTGTCGAGTTAGCACATGCAGCCTTCTGACAGTAGCGTGCGCTATGTCAGTTCCTGCCGCAATTGTCCGGCCAGTGCCCAGCCGTCGTGACCCGACGACTCGATTATCCGGAAACTCACGGAACGAACACGACAAAATGCTCGTGGACAAAATCATTGATCCGAAATTAAAACAATGGATAACAAATCACCACATACGGGCATAAACATAAAATTAGTCGTCAAGAAAATAATATTAGCGCTCGACAACAAGGAAATATCCGTAGAAAAATCCAAAATAATCGGGACGAAATTCGTGGGTATTACAAGAGTGATGGGTTATAGAGACTCAGATTTTCCAAGGGACATGGATGCTCATATGTCACATCAGGGTGTATCTTTACTTGGAGAAGTGCCAAGCAAAGTTCGACTGCTATCTCTACATGTCAAGCTGAATATCAGGCAGCCACGGAGGATGCTAAAGAAGCTTTTTGGATTAAGAAGTTCACTGAGGTACTTCAAGTGGTTCCTAAAACAGAGAAGCCCGTGAAGATATTTTGTGACAACGACGGAGCTGTTGCACACGCTAAGGAGCCTATGGCTCACCACAACACCAAACATATTGCGAGAAAATCTCATTTTTCTAGAGAAATGGTTCAGGAAGGGAATGTTATACTGCATAGAGTAGACACAACAAATAACTTTGCTGATCTGCTTACCAAGCCACTATTTCAGAATGTCTTAGAGAGACATCTAGAGAGTATGGGTATTAGATACCATAGTGTGTGGCATGAGTGCAAGTGGGAGATTGTTAGGGATATGCCCTCGAATGCCACTCAGAGGATAAGAGAGTGAGAGCATTTGTATTGTAATTATGAATAATTAATAAGGCAATTATTATTTCTATATTATTGTATATCACTAGCATTGTGATTGGTATATAGAATAATAGTCCTTGCATTTTAGAGCAAACATTCTACTCCTTATGTAGATAAGGAGATAGGCACTAGAAGTGTTTAGAGCTTGAATGCTTAACTAGTTCACTCGAACACGACTCACCTCGATTCGGTCACATGGATATCACTTAGGGTTTGTCAATGACTGAATCGAAAGGTTGTGAAAGGTATACAAGGACCTTTGACTTGAGGTTTCAGTAGGAGATGTGCTTGTGACATTAAGTTAGTCATTAGAGTAGTTCGATCCAATCACCGGTAGGTGGGGTCGACCTCGAAATGCAACTTAGTGGGTAAGTAGTAGTCTCTACTGAATACCAAGATAGAATTATTTCTACTGTGAGTGAGCAAGTAAATGTCCTATGTGGTTAATGGCAGATGAGATCATAAGTCTTTGGCCAAAGCATTTAGATCTAGTTGTATTTGATACACGAGAGCTCGATGATCTCAATTTGCATTAACAAAAAGCACAGAGTCAAGTTAGAGTAGGGTTTGACTTTACCGTGACCCTAATAATTGACTGGGACATATGATTGAGGGGTATACACATATACGGCATTTACGACATAATGGTTTTGGAATGATCCGATCATTCGTTCTTAGTTGGGTTACGGTAGGGAGCACTAGACTGGCTAAGTTACCTATACTACTTGGTTCCTCCCATTGCCGACTAAGACGGACCTACGGAGTCGTGCACAAGGATATTTGATGGATAACTATGTATTTACTATCTCTTCATTAATATTGGATATTAGATATATAATTTGATTTATTTGATAAATCATGCGGTCTAGTGAATTGAAATTAATTACCGAGTGATTAATTTAATTCATAAATAATTATTTCCTGGAAATATATTATTATAATTTTGAATTTGATCAAATTAATTAATTGTATTAATTAATTAAGTATAAATACATTTGGGATAAAATGAAGTGTATTTAACGGACTAGACACGCGAACATCCGGTACATAAACCGAGTGGCTCGACTCGTTTTCTCACCAAACTATGTAGGCCCCCCCTCCCTTCCTTCCATGTGGTATGTGTGGTGTGTTTAATTGTTTAATGGATTGAGAACAAAAGGATGAGATTTCATATCTCATCATTTTGATCTCATCTCCAGTATATAATGGAAATATCTTCTCATTATGACTAGATAATAAAAACACACACACTAAAACACACATTTTCAGTCGTGAGAGTTGAGGGAGGAGAGAGAAAATATTTCTTCAATTTCTTGGTTCATCTTTGATAGAAAGAAAGGGAAGAAGAGAAGAGAAGAAAAATACCGCATCAATTTCTATCCGCGTTCTTTGAGAACGAACTGATATTTTCTTTTTCGGATCAATATCCGACGGGTAATAACGTAGAGACATTCGGAATTTTCGGTGTTGGATCATTCAACAAGCTACAACGAATTGGATTCGTGTTCGTGTCGGTAACCGGAAAAAGCTTGTTCGGGGTTTTCCTTCGAAGATTATATTATCAAATGAATACGAGGGTAAGTATTCTTTGATTATTGTCCTCGTTATTATATTCGTTTATACAATGCTTGATCGGTCCATTTTTGGGGTTTGGTTTTATCTGGTTGGATCGGTTTATTTTCCACTGCGTAACTCGTTTTTCATCACCGAACCCAACAGGGTAATGAGTAATCACATCCGTGGAGTGCTCCTTAGAAAGTGGAAAACCAAGCCTATCAAGATGATCAATATATCCTTTCATCTTGAGTACATGAGTGCTGACAGATGCCCCCTCAACCATCTTGCAAGCATACAAGACTTGAAAGGTCTCATACCTCTCTTTCCTGGCGTCCTTTGAGAAAGTTTCATTCAGTTGAGCATTAAGCTCACAGGCTTCCATTTTTTCCAGATTCTTCTGAAGTTTTGGACAAATGGTAGCCAACATAAAACAACTAACATTAATCTAATCATCACAATGTTTCTTCCATCTGTCTTTTGTTGCTTTGCTAGCATTGTCAGCAGGCTCATCGGGAATTTCTTCCTCAAGAATGTACAACTTTCTTTCTTGCTTGAGAACTATTCTAAAGCTCCGGATCCAATGCAAATAGTTGCTGCCGTTTTCTTTGAGCTTGTCCTTCTCAAGGACGGATAGCAGTGAAATGGTAGGTATGTTGTTTGATGCCATTTTATTATCTACAAAATTCAATATGCAAATTATTTAGTCACATTTCTATTTCTCTAAAAATACTCCCACTAAAATAAAATACCCTCAATTTTACAACATTTTTAATTTTAGTGGGCTAATACCCTATTTTACAACATTAAGCTACTTTAGGTGGATAACTCTTTATCAATTACATCATATATAACTCTTAGATTATACTTATGGGATTTGGCATCTTATGCCCAAGCATGTTATTATCCATCTTATGCCTTAAGGTTCAAAACTATTTTGAATTCTTAAAACACATAGGTATCACCATTACCTGTCCTACCTTACTAAGATAATCCGAGCACCCGGCTTTGGCATGACCTGCTCAAGATGATCAAAGTCTTGAGAAGTGTTCTAATTAAACGGCATTAAATTTTAACGAGGGGTTTTATCCTATGTTCCATGTCTATATTGGCCAACATACATCTAAACATACTTCGCATTATATGCATGCATAAATTTAAACATACATAGCATCACATGGCATAATAAATCATATGGCCGTGTATAGTATGACCATAATCCTAACATGATTTTCATGAGCCAACGTGAAAATTACAAAGGTCAATATAAAGGGTATTATTGATCTTCATTGATCTTCAAACTCCTTGGAACGTCATACACGATCAATTGGGTCCTCGAGTTCGTCCCTCGTCTCCTTCTTGTCTTCATTACATTAATGAAAAACTATGCTACACTAGTAAAGTAAATTACAAGAGGGAAAATGACACACAAGTTGTAAACAGAATAATAAATTAATAGACGACTCGGAGGGCATAAAAACCAATTATAATTAAATGACAAACAGGCCGTTGAAACCAAACCAATAATAAATTGAAATATCCAATCATTTTGGTCAATTTATGGTCATGCTATACACTAAACATGCTAAAATTAATTATCATATAATTAATAAACACACATTGTATATCTGCCTAACAGTCACACATAAGAATATATTCCCTGTTCAAATAAACAAACATGGACAGTAGCATAGATGGATGCACTGGGTCATGCCATGAACTCTCGCGCCGGTTCGAAACCAGCCACCAACAAAAACAGCATTTTTGGCAACATTTATTTGGAAGTTTGAACAGGCTATAGCAGTAAAATTCGGTGAATTAAAATAACAAACAGGGGTTGCAGCCCAGTTGGCTAGATACGGCCCTGACGTCTAGACACCGCGGGATCAAATCCCGCCCGCAGCACAAATCAGTTTTGCAGATTTACCACAGCCCGCAGGTCTTGGCCGCGGCTCCTGGACCCAACCCGGACCTTGAACCTGTCCGCTGACCTATTTTACTGTGCTGTTCTAAGAACAGTTCTAGACAGCAGAATTTTTTTGCGATAAACAATCCAGAAAATTAATTTTTAACGATCCGATTTAATCCAATAAAATCATAAAAATATTTATAAAATCTCTATTTTATAAATATGATGAAGAGCATAATTTTATATATTCAAAATAAATAAACACGTTATACATAAACAATTAATTACTTGCAAGTTGGCGCCAATACCACTGCTGGATTTTACGTGTATCTAATACAAGAAATTTGAGCAAAAACGCAGCGGAATAATTATAAAAAAACCAAGATGAGGATCTTCATGCAGTAATTTATTTGATTTAATTAAGAGTTCGTCGAATTACCTTAATTCGAAGAACATATCCAAATCTGAACCAGAAGTTGATGAAAATCGTCTTCCTCTTTCGGTGATCCACACACGAACAATCGGTATAAACTGGATTGCTAGATTCTTACGAATAATATTGATAAATAGCACAATAGATAATTCCTTGCTAGAAGGATTATACTATTGATTAAAATCAACTAAGGGAAGAAGATGAAGATGGACGAACCGGACTTCTTGGACAGAGACAATTCGGCCGATATGATGAGAGGGAGAGGGCCGATTTTTCTTACACAATTAAGGTTGTGTAATTTTAATCCTTTGACAACTCCTTGTCCAAGATCCTTTATTTTAAGTAAACCACAGAGTTAAAACTCTAGTGTTTGCTTAGTTACCCCTTAACTTATTAAGTAATAAAATACATATAATATCTTATATTATATATTACTTATTATTTAATCCTCAAATAAATATAATATCCAATATTATATTTATCTTTTTCAGTTGATATAATTAAATAAGATAATATATAAAATTATATATTGTACATTACTCATTATTTAATTTTTTTAATAAATATAATATCTAATATTATATCTATTAATTATTCTTGCTTGGCTTTAATTATCGTATGTATGACCCAAAAGGCTTATATGATGTTGGCAATTATTTAATATTTCACTAATTGATAAATTATAAGCGATCTCTAGCAAGACATTATGACTACCCAAATAATATATGTTTATGTCCAGTAAACCATTTAATGTGTCAAATCCCTTTGTCGGGCGATATCATATTTGAACAAAGTCATGGAAGATGTCATACTTATTATGTTCAAATGCTTTCTCGATCTTAAGTAGACTGATTGAATCAAACGACTCTTCATTTGAGCATGGCCATGAATTTTCCTCAGTCCTACTTATCGAGGGGCCGAGAGATATCTCTCTCCCTAAAGAGAGGGACAAATCTCCATCTTTACTATTCATTGCCATCTCCACGACTCCCACTAATCTGGATCGCTAACCTTTATGATCACCATGTTTCAGATGACGTTGGATTACGTCAAGGCATAACAGTTATCATGTTGGACTCTATGATAATATCAGGTTCAAGGATTTATTGACATAGTGTTATATTGAGATTAACTTATGTCATTTCTATGTAGTGATCTCAATGTAGATCTGTTCAGTATTGCATCCTCCAACCAATACTCATAAATTTGATCTGTACTGTACGCATAATCACCCAATGATTATCAATCAAACTTATACTAGTATATTAATCACTTGAGTCTCCACTCTACGTGATTGGACCAGGGACATATGAATAATCTTATTATTCATGAATAGCTATTATTCAATTATTATAATCTTAAAACATGCGCACATTATAATAATCAACGAGAAATATATGATATCAAATAACTTTGTTTAAATGTGATAATTACAAATTTAGGCACATCGAATGTCCTAGGTGACTATTCCCAACACGGACACACATTCGGGTCTGGCGTTCAGCGATGTCCAACCTTGATCTATATTGTTGGTCGTTCATACATCATGTGTTAGTGGGCGTCCGATAGTTGGGATTGGTTGTTCATACGCCCGGGGGGGTATGTTAGACTGTCAGGTTTGTTTCACTTTCTGGCTGCCTCATAGGCTTACAGTAGTCGTCTTTCATGGTAGAATCTGCTATATATTTCTGTTTCACAATCCTCCGACTAATGGCTCCATCTCCAAGAGTACACATATCCCAAGGTAGACTTGGACTTTTCTTTATCTGCTAAAATATCTAAGTCAGTATAACCGAAACGAGATAGATCATCTGATCGATATGCCAGCATATGCTCCCTAGTCCTTATCAGGTACTTGAGTGTATGCTTAACAACAATCCAAGCCCTTGTCCAGGGTTAGACCGGTATATGGCGACCATGCGGCATGGTAATCAACTTTTGAGATGATCGTCGAATTCATGGCTCAAATATAAACCACCACGATCTGATCCTAGTGCTTTAGTAGTTTTGCCTAACTGATTTTGTACTTTATTTTTAAATTTCTTGAATTTCGTAAACGACTCAGACTTATGACTCATTAAGTAGATATATCCGAATCTGCTTAAGTCATCCGTGAACGTTATGAAGTATTGGAAATCTCCTCTAGCATTTGTATTCATTGGTCCACATGCATCAGTATGTATTAAGCCCAATAAATCTACAGCTCTCTCAGTATGGCTCGTGAAAGGAGCTTTAGTCATTTTGCTTAATAAGCAAGATCCGCACGTATCATATAATTCTAAATCAAATGTGCCCAAGATTCCATCTTTATGGAGTTTGGTTGTACGTTTCTCGTTTATATGGTCCAAACGACAATTCCAGAAATATGTTTAGTTGAAATCATTTGATTTAAGTCCTTTGAAATTTATATTACAGACAGATTTAAAACTTTCAAGATTTATGGGATATCAAGGCATCTCCATAAAAAATACCTTTATTAAATATGTACATTACACTATTTATAATAGTAAAGTCATAACCTTCTAAATCAAGGCAAGAAACTGATATAATGTTTCTACCCATAGCATGAACGCAATAACAATTATTAAGTTCCAATACAAGTCCACTTGGTAGCTTTATATCATAAGTCCCTACGACAATAGCAGCAACTCTTACATTATTTCCAACATGTAGGTCCATTTCACCTTTTGCCAGTTGTCTACTCATTCACAGCCCCTGCGCATTCACACAAATGTGAGCTCACTACCGGTATCTAATACCCATGATGAAGAAGTAGATAAATTGACTTCTATAACAAGAATACCTGAAGCAACAGTCATCAGGTCTAGTGAAAAATATAACATACATGAGGCTTACCACTACTGATGCATCACGTCATCTATCTCCTTTTGTGCATTTGTACATATATCTTTAAATAGTTGAATTACATGTCTGTAAGGTATAAAACATTTCTTGGAGTTCTCCATGCTAAACCATTTTAGCACTGTACTGATGTAGATGCCTGATATAAGCACAATATCCTTTTCCTGCAATCACAAAGATCTTGATCCCAATGATGTGTCTTCTTCAAATATTTCATATCTAATTGCTCATATAGACATACTTGTATGTCTGACAACTCCTTCATGTTTCTTCCA
Organism: Orobanche coerulescens; assembly: GCA_033398695.1. NCBI lineage: Eukaryota > Viridiplantae > Streptophyta > Magnoliopsida > Lamiales > Orobanchaceae > Orobanche > Orobanche coerulescens. Next base: position 61,406,003 of record CM065808.1, on the reverse strand, counting down.
CTTAGGGATATCATCTACGGATAGTATAACTAAAATATTTCCATCGCAAGTCTTATACATATAACAATCACTCAGGTGTTGAACGAATCTATATGATTGGACAACCTCGTCAAACTGTGTGTCCGAAATCTAGATGCTTTCTTACTCCATAAGTGGATCTCTGAAATTTGCACAATGGGTGCTCCTTTCATACAATAGTGAATCCCTCTGATTGGCGTATATTGATTTCATCTTTTAGAATGCCATTCAAGAATGCAGTCTTGACATCTATATGTCAAATCTCCATATCAAAATGTGTAACACCCCGAGATATTCGGAGTATATTACAGCGACGTGGGCTCCTACATGGGACCCACCAGGCTACAACAAGAAAACATCGCTCGACTAACTATCTCGGTTAGCGAGGACACACATTTAAACAATACAACACATATAAAACAACACGTCCGGTATAACCGGCATAATAAACATCAACCGATAAATACAGTAACTCCAACGGAGACCAATCACAATCCGAAAGGAAAAGCCTAAGTACTCGCGAGTACAATCTATAAGTTTACAATTTGGAAAACATCCACATCAAAAGAGACAGTAGGAAATAACAAGACTCAATTGCACATGTCAACAACCTTGGCCGACATCCTCGTACCATCCCAGCGTCCGCTCGTCTGGCTGAACATAACCTGAAATCCATAACAAGAATTTCCCCGACAATGGGTCCCCAAAGGGGTTAGCAATCACGCTAGTACAAGCATTCAAGGCAAATCAATCGCTTACACATTTCATAGTACATGCACCAATATCAATTTCAAAAGTCAAAACCAGACATGTCTTTTCCGGAAACAAACAGTCAAACAATTTGCCTTGGGAATAGAGTAATTTCATAGATCCCGCCCGAGGCCTCTAAGAACCCTCCCAATCTGGCCATATCATAAAACAAAACACGCACATGCATCGCCTTGGGAACAGAGTAATATCATAGATCCCGCCCGAGGCCTCTAAGGACCCTCCCGAGCTGGCTAGCTAAACAAGCTCATGAATCCAGGACTCAAACCTTTGGATTCCCTCCGTGATCCCGTCGGACCAACCCGAGGTGAGCAAATCACACACAAAATACATTACCATTCCACGTTAAGCATAAAGGTTCCCAAAAATAGTTGCCTTGAATAATTGACGACGCAACGAATGGAAAGGAAAGTCACCGACGAAAGCTAGGAACCAACGAAACCGAACCTAACGATTCGAAGAATACAATCACAACCCTTTCTAAATGAATACGGAATTGAAATACACCCGAAAACCCGCCTACGATTCATGTATATTCGTATAAAAACAACAACGAGGGCGGACCACAACCAAACCCTCTCGATTCCGTAAAAACCACGAAATATACCATGAATCCGTAGGGAAACTAAGAATACCAACAAGATTAATCATATTCATCATGAATTAATCAACAAAACGGAACGAATCGGATAAAAACACGAAAACCCCCAATTTTACCAAAAGTAGGGTTCTAAAGATCTAACCTTGATTCGCTGGATCAAGGGATGATATCGGACGGATGATTGATGATATAACCTCAAGAACTTCATAGATTTGTTGTTAAACAACATGGCTTCAAGATTAGAACACGCCCAGCCGCGGAAGAGGAGAAGAAGAAGGCGAAGATTGGCGAGAAAAACGACTGTAGGGCCTTATATAGGCTGTTTGCCGGCCGGGTTACGTACGTAACCGGCCAAGGCTTACGTACGTAACCGAGTCACTGCCCCAAAACTGCCAGCCCGTTACGTACGTAACCGGCAAGGGCCTTACGTGCATCGCCTTACGTGACGTATCGCCGATCACTACCGTAACTCGGCGATCTGCGCCCGGGCCAACGACGGCCGACGACACCGAGCGAGATCGGATGACAAAAAGTGCAGAATTAATCATTCTCGGAATGACGAAACGGTCATGATCGACTCGTCAAAACGGACTTTCTCCGAAAAAAGAAATTACCGGAAATCGAAATTACGGGTATTACATTCTACCCTCCTTAAAAGAAGTTTCGTCCCGAAACTTAAAAAAAGTAGGGAGAAGCAATATCCCCGCCAGGAAAACTCGACGAGATACACAAAAACTGAAAACTCACGCCCGACGGCGAAACGTTGCAAAAAACGCAAAGAGACATACGATGCGAAAACACGCTCCACGACGACCAACACAGCGCCACCGATAGAACCAACAAGTGACAAGCGTCATCAAATGGATAATACAATCAAGTCAATTATCCGAACAATCACAAAACACAACGAACGAAAATCAATACGATTGACCAACCCAACGGTACATCAATCAAAACGCGAGCCAATCGCTGAACAAATACGGAATTCCACCGCTCAAGGGTTGGAATATCGAAAACGAGACTAATTTCCCGAACTTAAGGGAATTAGGAAGGAGCCTGGACGCTCAACAATTACGAAACGAGAACAACAACCGAACAAACAAACGATCGAGACAACAAAAATCGAACAATCATGTCCGAAATACGAAGGATAATAAAATTCAAACAACAACTCCAAGGTTCACATCTCGACTCGAAACAATATATGATCCGGTGAAAACAACAGGATGTGCATTCATATAAGATCCACAGGAAAGGGAATAGCAATAGAAAAGTCACAACGACAAACGAGTTATTCCGAAACAATACCACACTCGTTCGATCAACAAAAGCAATGGATAGGGAAAGTTCAGAAAATATTAACGATCATAAACGAGTCGATAGAGTCGAAAATACAGAAGTCCAAAATCCGATCCACTTCGAATAAAAGAACTAGTAGAACCAAAAGATGTTACTTCCGAACAAGGTTCACAAGAATCGAACCGAATTCGGAAAAGTCACAGCGATAACCAGATCGACCCACAACAAGATCACAGCTCGTTCGGACGATGAAACCGAAATACAGAACAAGTTCATAAGTATCAACGAACATGAGTGAATCGATAGACTAGAGAAAGAGAAAATACAGAAGTCAAAATAATATGGGTATTACCTCCGACCTCGTCCACGAAATTCACAAAAACGGGAGCAAGGTAACAAGACATTAAACAACCGACACATAATGGAATAATCACCGATACACACGGTCGTACCAAACAAGCTCTAACAGTTCGCACAAGAGCGATAACGCAGAAATCACTACGGGGCAACAATATTCAACACCAACATCCCGCCTCTCACAGGGGGCTAACACAACAAACGTGTGGCGAACGACTGAACGTTCACACCACAAATTTAATCACAAACCGGGGTTAACACCGTAACGAAAGTACGAATATCACACATATATTCTCGGACCGCAAATAAGAACAATAGGTTTTGAAAATGAAAACCACCTTTTGAAAATAATTTTCAAGCACCAGTTGATCTTGAGTATCATATATCAAAAAGTAGTATAAACATCGTCATCGAGACTTTGAAAAAAAATCATCTTGCGTTTGAAAAAAAAAATGAAGATACCTTTCTTTAAATTAAAACTTTTCGGCAATATTCGACCTTCGGGTCTAAGCGAATGCGTTTCTAAATCATTAGAAATATCTCAAAATATTTTGATCCTCAAAGTAGAATAATTTTGAAACATAGCGTGGCACTAGTAGGCATCTTGAGAACACAGTGAGAAAATAATTCATTTCAAAAGTACGTCTCGAGGTTTATTTCCTAAGATACTCAAGGTCCACAGAAGTACAATAGGCCAAAATGTCCAAAATTCGCACGTATCCACATTCATTTAAACCCATCATATCACACGCATCAAATCGTTCGAAATCACGACAATGATATACAATCCTTAGGATATGTTTAACAACATCGTTAAAACAACAATCGGTTTATCAAAACCGGATGGAAAACGACATCAAGAACAAAACTCCAAAAAGTCAACTCTAGGGATTCAATAAAAATACCTAGATTCGGCGAAGAACAATGGATTAGATGATGTTAAAAATCATCTAGGATACTCCAAAACACCTTTGGATGGTAGAAAAATCAGCCCAAATGCGAACCTTAGTCGCTACGTCTCAAACTCCTGGAGGAAGAAGAATAAAGGAAGAAAAACGCAACTTCTAGACTGGTGTCCAGTATTTATACTGGACATAATTAGCGTGCGCTAATCATTAAGGTTAGCATGCGCTATCACGGAACCAAACAAAACCCCTGACCAAAAATACACTGTTAGTGTGCTACCAACACATTCTCGCGCGCGCTAGCCGTAAAGCGTAGCGTGCGCTAACGACTCACAGAGACAACAACAGAACGTATCAGAAAAATTACATGCCGTAAACGCTTCTCACAAGGATTTACCAGGCTAAGCACGATTTCCCACGTCATTTCGAAAATGCTAAAAAGACCAATGATCTCAAACAACGCGTCGCGATGCGACTAAGTCAGACAAAATCCGTCAAGACAAAACTCAACAAACACAACATGATTAAATGACTAGGTTTCCCCAAGCTAATTTGATTTTTAAAATCGTATTCTCTAGTTATTCGAAAATAAAACCGATAAGTTAAAAATCGTTTTCAAGACCCTTTCAAACACGACAAGGGTTTAACAGTGGTAGCCTTTTATAAAATGTCCTAAACACTTTTATACACGACTTTTAAATACCGACACAAGGTCTTATTTGTAAATACAAGGCTGGCTCGCCCAAGTTCATGTCACTTTTCAAAAACCCACAATACGATCAAGTCTCAGAGATTTTCAAGCATGCACGCCGCATGTATTATTATTAATAGAAACACATTGGTTGTAAATAACAGTAATTAGCCAAGTACCATCAATTCCCGAACACACGCATATACGACATTCAAAAATCACCAGTTCAACAAGCGCAACTCGGAAACACTAATTCTAAGTCTATGTGAGTTTCTCAACAAACTCTGCCATCGATACCTTTCCCGGAACATATCAATGTCCAAAACATTCACATCATACTGCACCCCTCGGTGTCCAAACCATTAGTACGCTCGGCTCAACATACATTTAGTATATCGCAATTATCAAACACAAATTCCATCATACCACAAAAGAATAGAGAGTCAAGCCCTCTCACAATATACCACGGAGAAAATCTCGAATCTTTCGATTACCAATGATCCCACCAACGCTAGGAAGTTTAGCGATGGGAGGCTCACAAGACGACAAACGGTGAAGCCCAGAACGGCGCACAAACTCCAGAGAGATAAAGGACTGCGTAATACTAGAATCAAAAGTACACGAACAAGATGGATCGAAAAATAACTCGACGATAAGTACGAGAGAGACAATCACAGTTCAAGAAGTGGAAATACAATACGAGAAAACAAGAGGATCGAGTAAGGAAAACTTACAAGCGCTGGATGTACTAAGATGTCGGCAGCGGTGTGACAATGTGCAAAACAAAACTCAAATAGACCCAAATTAACCGACAAGCCTAGGTATCCATAAACCTAGAGCTCTGATACCATTTTCTGTAACACCCCGAGATATTCGGAGTATATTACAGCGTCGTGGGCCCCTACATGGGACCCACCAGGCTAAAATAAGAAAACATCGCTCGACTAACTATCTCGGTTAGCGAGGACACACATTTAAAAAATACAACACATATAAAACAACACGTCCGGTATAACCGGCATAATAAACATCAACCGATAAATACAGTAATTCAACGGAGACCAATCACAATCCGAAAGGAAAAGCCTAAGTACTCGCGAGTACAATCTATAAGTTTACAATTTGGAAAACATCCACATCAAAAGAGACAGTATGAAATAACAAGACTCAATTGCACATGTCAACAACCTTGGCCGACATCCTCGTACCATCCCAGCGCCCGCTCGTCTGGCTGAACATAACCTGAAATCCATAACAAGAATTTCCCCGACAACGGGTCCCCAAAGGGGTTAGCAATCACGCTAGTACAAGCATTCAAGGCAAACCAATCGCTTACACATTTCATAGTACATGCACCAATATCAATTTCAAAAGTCAAAACCAGACATGTCTTTTCCGGAAACAAACAGTCAAACAATTTGCCTTGGGAACAGAGTAATATCATAGATCCCGCCCGAGGCCTCTAAGGACCCTCCCGAGTTGGCCATATCATAAAACAAAACACGCACATGCATCGCCTTGGGAACAGAGTAATATCATAGATCCCGCCCGAGGCCTCTAAGGACCCTCCCGAGCTGGCTAGCTAAACAAACTCATGAGTCCAGGACTCAACCCTTTGGATTCCCTCCGTGATCCCGTCGGACCAACCCGAGGTGAGCAAATCACACACAAAATACATTACCATTCCACGTTAAGCATAAAGGTTCCCAAAAATACTTGCCTTGAATAATTGACGACGCAACGAACGGAAAGGAAAGTCACCGACGAAAGCTAGGAACCAACGAAACCGAACCTAACGATTCGAAGAATACAATCACAACCCTTTCTAAATGAATACAGAACTGAAATACACCCGAAAACCCGCCTACGATTCATGTATATTCGTATAAAAACAACAACGAGGGCGGACCACAACCAAACCCTCTCGATTCCGTAAAAACCACGAAATATACCATGAATCCGTAGGGAAACTAAGAATACCAACAAGATTAATCATATTCATCATGAATTAATCAACAAAACGGAACGAATCGGACAAAAACACAAAAACCCGCAATTTTACCAAAAGTAGGGTTCTAAAGATCTAACCTTGATTCGCTGGATCAAGGGATGATATCGGACGGATGATTGATAATATAACCTCAAGAACTTCATGGATTTGTTGTTAAACAACATGGCTTCAAGATTAGAACACGCCCAGCCGCGGAAGAGGAGAAGAAGAAGGCGAAGAATGGCGAGAAAAACGACTGCAGGGCCTTATATAGGCTGTCTGCCGGCCGGGTTACGTACGTAACCGGCCAAGGCTTACGTACGTAACTGAGTCACTGCCCCAAAACTACCGGCCCATACGTACGTAACCGGCAAGGGCCTTACGACGAATCGCCTTACGACGTGCTTCGCCGATCACTACCGGCCGTAACTCGCCATCGCGCCTCGGCCCGAACGACACCGAAACGAGCTCGGATGACAAAAAGTGAAGATATAATCATTCTCGGAATGATGAAACGGTCATGATCGAGTCGTCAAAACGGACTTTCTCCGAAAAAAGAAATTACCGGAAATCGAAATTACGGGTATTACATTCTACCCTCCTTAAAAGAAGTTTCGTCCCGAAACTTAAAAAAAGTAGGGAGAAGCAATATCCCCACCACGAACACTCGACGAGATACACAAAAACTGAAAACTCACGCCCGACAGCGAAACGTTGCAAAAAACGCAAAGAGACATACGACGCGAAAACACGCTCCACGACGACCAACACAGCGCCACCGATAGAACCAACAAGTGACAAGCGTCATCAAATGGATAATACAATCAAGTTAATTATCCGAACAATCACAAAACACAACGAACGAAAATCAATACGATTGACCAACCCAACGGTACATCAATCAAAACGCGAGCCAATCGCTGAACAAATACGGAATTCCACCGCTCAAGGGTTGGAAGATCGAAAACGAGACTAATTTCCCGAACTTAAGGGAATTAGGAAGGAGCCTGGACGCTCAACAATTACGAAACGAGAACAACAACCGAACAAACAAACGATCGAGACAACAAAAATCGAACAATCATGTCCGAAATACGAAGGATAATAAAATTCAAACAACAACTCCAAGGTTCACATCTCGACTCGAAACAATATATGATCCGGTGAAAACAACAAGATGTGCATTCATATAAGATCCACAGGAAAGGGAATAGCAATAGAAAAGTCACAACGACAAACGAGTTATTCCGAAACAATACCACACTCGTTCGATCAACAAAAGCAAGGGATAGGGAAAGTTTAGAAAATATTAACGAGCATAAACGAGTTGATAGAGTCGAAAATACAGAAGTCCAAAATATGATCCACTTCGAATAAAAGAACTAGTAGAACCAAAAGATGTTACTTCCGAACAAGGTTCACAAGAATCGAACCGAATTCGGAAAAGTCACAGCGATAACCAGATCGACCCACAACAAGATCACAGCTCGTTCGGACGATGAAACCAAAATACAGAACAAGTTCATAAGTATCAACGAACATGAGCGAATCGATAGACTGGAGAAAGAGAAAATACAGAAGTCAAAATAATATGGGTATTACCTCCGACCTCGTCCACGAAATTCACAAAAACGGGAGCAAGGTAACAAGACATTAAAAAACCGACACATAATGGAATAATCACCGATACACACGGTCGTACCAAACAAGCTCTAACAGTTCGCACAAGAGCGATAACGCAGAAATCACTACGGGGCAACAATATTCAACACCAACATCCCGCCTCTCACAGGGGGCTAACACAACAAACGTGTGGCGAACGACTCAACGTTCACACCACAAATTTAATCACAAACCGGGGTTAACACCGTAACGAAAGTACGAATATCAAACATATATTCCCGGACCGCAAATAAGAACAATAGGTTTTGAAAACGAAAACCACCTTTTGAAAATAATTTTCAAGCACCAGTTGATCTTGAGTATCATATATCAAAAAGTAGTATAAACATCGTCATCGAGACTTTGAAAAAAAATCATCTTGCGTTTGAAAAAATAATGAAGATACCTTTCTTTAAATTAAAACTTTTCGGCAATATTCGACCTTCGGGTCTAAGCGAATGCGTTTCTAAATCATTAGAAATATCTCAAAATATTTTGATCCTCAAAGTAGAATAATTTTGAAACATAGCGTGGCACTAGTAGGCATCTTGAGAACACAGTGAGAAAATAATTCATTTCAAAAGTACGTCTCGAGGTTTATTTCCTAAGATACTCAAGGTCCACAGAAGTACAATAGGCCAAAATGTCCAAAATTCGCACATATCCACATTCATTTAAACCCATCATATCACACGCATCAAATCGTTCAAAATCACGACAGTGATACACAATCCTTAGGATATGTTTAACAACATCGTTAAAACAACAATCGGTTTATCAAAACTGGATGGAAAACGACATGAAGAACAAAACTCCAAAAAGTCAACTCTAGGGATTCAAGAAAAATACCTTGATTCGGCGAAGAACAATGGATTAGATGATGTTAAAAATCATCTAGGATACTCCAAAACACCTTTGGATGGAAGAAAAATCAGCCCAGATGCGAACCCTAGTCGCTACGTCTCAAACTCATGGAGGAAGAAGAATAAAGGAAGAAAAACGCAACTTCTAGACTGGTGTCCAGTATTTATACTGGACATAATTAGCGTGCGCTAATCATTAAGGTTAGCATGCGCTATCACGGAACCAAACAAAACCCCTGACCAAAAATACACTATTAGCGTGCTACCAACACATTCTCGCGCGCGCTAGCCGTAAAGCGTAGCGTGCGCTAACGACTCACAGAGACAACAACAGAACGTATCAGAAAAATTACATGCCGTAAACGCTTCTCACAAGGATTTACCAGGCTAAGCACGATTTCCCACGTCATTTCGAAAATGCTAAAAAGACCAATGATCTCAAACAACGCGTCGCGATGCGACTAAGTCAGACAAAATCCGTCAAGACAAAACTCAACAAACACAACATGATTCGACAGCCTAGGTTTCCCCAAGCTAATTTGATTTTTAAAATCGTATTCTCTAGTTATTCGAAAATAAAACCGATAAGTTAAAAATCGTTTTCAAGACCCTTTCAAACACGACAAGGGTTTAACAGTGGTAGCCTTTTATAAAATGTCCTAAACACTTTTATACACGACTTTTAAATACCGACACAAGGTCTTATTTGGAAATACAAGGCTGGCTCGCCCAAGTTCATGTCACTTTTCAAAAACCCACAATACGATCAAGTCTCAGAGATTTTCAAGGATGCACGCCGTATGTATTATTATTAATAGAAACACATTGGTTGTAAATAACAATAATTAGCCAAGTACCATCAATTCCCGAACACACGCATATACGGCATTCAAAAATCACCAGTTCAACAAGCGCAACTCGGAAACACTAATTCTAAGTCTATGTGAGTTTCTCAACAAACTCTGCCATCGATACCTTTCCCGGAACATATCAATGTCCAAAACATTCACATCATACTGCACCCCTCGGTGTCCAAACCATCAGTACGCTCGGCTCAACATACATTTAGTATATCGCAATTATCAAACACAGATTCCATCATACCACAAAAGACTAGAGAGTCAAGCCCTCTCACAATATACCACGGAGCAAATCTCGAATCTTTCGATTACCAATGATCCCACCAACGCTAGGAAGTTTAGCGATGGGAGGCTCACAAGACGACAAACGGTCAAGCCCAGAACGGCGCACAAACTCCAGAGAGATAAAGGACTGCGTAATACTAGAATCAAAAGTACACGAACCAGATGGATCGAAAAATAACTCTACGATAAGTACGAGAGAGACAATCACAGTTCAAGAAGTGGAAATACAATACGAGAAAACAATAGGATCGAGTAAGGAAAACTTACAAGCGCTGGATGTACTGAGATGTCGGCAGCGGTGTGACAATGTGCAAAACAAAACTCAAATAGACCCAAATTAACCGACAAGCCTAGGTATCCATAAACCTAGAGCTCTGATACCATTTTCTGTAACACCCCGAGATATTCGGAGTATATTACAGCGCTGTGGGCCCCTACATAGGACCCACCAGGCTACAATAAGAAAACATCGCTCGACTAACTATCTCGGTTAGCGAGGACACACATTTAAACAATACAACACATATAAAACAACACGTCCGGTATAACCGGCATAATAAACATCAACCGATAAATACAGTAATTCAACGGAGACCAATCACAATCCGAAAGGAAAAGCCTAAGTACTCGCGAGTACAATCTATAAGTTTACAATTTGGAAAACATCCACATCAAAAGAGACAGTAGGAAATAACAAGACTCAATTGCACATGTCAACAACCTTGGCCGACATCCTCGTACCATCCAGTAGCGCCCGCTCAAATGCATGAACATAACCTGAAATCCATAACAAGAATTTCCCCGACAACGGGTCCCCAAAGGGGTTAGCAATCATGCTAGTACAAGCATTCAAGGCAAACCAATCGCTTACACATTTCATAGTACATGCACCAATATCAATTTCAAAAGTCAAAACCAGACATGTCTTTTCCGGAAACAAACAGTCAAACAATTTGCCTTGGGAACAGAGTAATATCATAGATCCCGCCCGAGGCCTCTAAGGACCCTCCCTAGTTGGCCATATCATAAAACAAAACACGCACATGCATCGCCTTGGGAATAGAGTAATATCATAGATCCCGCCCGAGGCCTCTAAGGACCCTCCCGAGCTGGCTAGCTAAACAAACTCATGAATCCAGGACTCAACCCTTTGGATTCCCTCCGTGATCCCGTCGGACCAACCCGAGGTGAGCAAATCACACACAAAATACATTACCATTCCACGTTAAGCATAAAGGTTCCCAAAAATACTTGCCTTGAATAATTGACGACGCAACGAACGGAAAGGAAAGTCACCGACGAAAGCTAGGAACCAACGAAACCGAACCTAACAATTCGAAGAATACAATCACAACCCTTTCTAAATGAATACAGTATTGAAATACACCCGAAAACCCGCCTACGATTCATGTATATTCGTATAAAAACAACAACGAGGGCGGACCACAACCAAACCCTCTCGATTCCGTAAAAACCATGAAATATACCATGAATCCGTAGGGAAACTAAGAATACCAACAAGATTAATCATATTCATCATGAATTAATCAACAAAACGGAACGAATCGGACAAAAACACGAAAACCCCCAATTTTACCAAAAGTAGGGTTCTAAAGATCTAACCTTGATTCGCTGGATCAAGGGATGATATCGGACGGATGATTGATGATATAACCTCAAGAACTTCATGGATTTGTTGTTAAACAACATGGCTTCAAGATTAGAACACGCCCGGGCGGAAGAGGAGAAGAAGAAGGCGAAGAATGGCGAGAAAAGCATTGCAGGGCCTTATATAGAGGCATCTGCCGTAGGGTTACGTCGTAACGGCCAAGGCTTACGTGCGTAACGAGTCAACGCCCCAAAGCTGTTGGCCCGTTAAATGCGTAACCGAAAGGGCCTTACGTGCATCGCCTTACGACGTATCGCCGATCACTCTGGCCGTAACTCGGCGATCTGCTGGGCGAGCAACGGCCCGAACGACCCCAAAACCCGAACCTGAATACGAATCGAAGATACGGTTACGAAGTACTCGCAAAGACGAACTCGAGCACTAATAGAACACACGATTCCGACCACCCGAAGGCTCGAAATTCGGCAACGGAAAGTAATTACCCCAAACTTTGGGAAATTACGAAAATGGCCCAAAACATCCGAAACACACGATACATGATCGAAACACCAAGCCAAAGCTTGCAACATGAATAATAACATTAAATGAACTTACGAGAAAGTCGAAACAACAGTTTCGGACGAGATTCGCAAGAATCGAACTCAAGTGCGGAAAAACCGCTAAAAAGCACGGAACTCAACAAAATGACACCGAAACGAGCTCGGATGACAAAAAGTGCAGAATTAATCATAATCAGAATGACGAAACGGTCATGATTGAGTCGTCAAAACCGACTTTCTCCAAAAAAGGAAATTACCGGAAATCGAAATTACGGGTATTACAAAATGCTTAGCTATACGTAAAAGAATCCAGATTGAATTAAGCATAGATACTGGAGAAATGGTTTCATCATAATTGATGCTCTCTTTCTGAGTGTAACCTTCCACTACAGGCACAGCTTTAAAGGTTTCAACCTTCCTATCAGATCCCTTCTATCGTTTATAGACCCCTTTACTCCCAATAACTTATACCCCATCAGGTAGTTTTACTAGCTCTCACACTTGATTGAAATCCCTTGATCCCATTTCTGATTATATTCCTATTTGCGAGAAGTCATCATCTTTATCTTGGATTGTATAATTGTAGGTCCACAAATCCGATTCATCATCGCCTAGGACGGAATCTGAAGACCCTTCCATGCCTATGAATTATACGGGTTGACGAACAATCCTCCCACTCTGACGAGGCATGTCCTGAGTTGGTGTAAAAGTTTCATTGTCGATACATGGATCCTTGTATGATTGGTATAGATTGAGCCTTCCCCCTAAACTCTTCAAGAATTATCTCGCTCATTGGCTTGTGACTTATCACATCATACTCCTCTGTGAATTGAGTATTGGTTCTAACAATGACCTTTTGATGATGGAGACTATAGAATAAGCCACCCTTTGTTTCTTTAGAGTATCCTACAAATACTTGTACTTCTGTATGAGGTTCCACCTCGTCATCCTCTGTATTCAGCATGTATGGATAACCTCAAATCCAAACATGTCCTATACTAGGCTTCCTCCCACCCCATAATTCTGTTGGGTGTTCTAAGAACTAATTTGAAAGCACTAAGTTGAGAGTATATGCCAATGTTTCCACCGTGTACCCCAAAAATGAAATAGGTAAATCTAAGTAACCTATTATAGATCTAACCATCTCTAATATGGTTTGGTTCATTCGCTCAGTAATGTTATTTTGTTGTAGAGTTCCCGATGCAGTGAGCTCGTATGTAATCCCATCATTCTTCGAGAAATCCAAAAACTCCCCAATAAGGTATTCTCCACCACGATCGGTCATAGTAACTTGGTAGTCTTCCCATTATGCTTCCCCGTTTCAGCCTTGAAGTCTCTAAATTTGTCAAAGTCTTTAGACTTACATCGTATCAAGTAGACATATATATATATATATATATATATCTTGAATAATTATCTATTAACATGATGAAATATTTGAAACCACCCCTAGGCTCGATGTTCATTGGACTACACACACCAATAAGAAAAATCTCTAACACGTCTTGGGACCGATTTCAATTAGTTTTGAGAACCTCTTTAGTAATTGCATCTTCCATACAATATTCACATATTAGAAATGACTCAACCTACAATTCGTCTCATCATCTACCAATATTTGAATCCTTATAATATTTACATGACCTAATCGTAAATACCGCATATATTTGGTTTATGCTCGAATTTTCCTTTCTTTTATTAGGATTAGTCATTGTTAAGCGATTTATTTTCATATGTGGGAGTTTGTGCAATATTAATGATGTGTCTAGTGTAATATCCAGCTGCTATTGTTCATTTTTATAATATTGTATTATACATATTGTGCGAGTATCGTTGTGTTATAATTGAATTTATACAATGTTTATTATATCGAGATATTTCAGAATCAAACTATTTTAGGTTTGACGTTCGTATTTTTTTGACTATTAGAAGTTGCATGGTAAGTTGTATTTTTTTTGGCTAAGTACCTTAGATCGAGCGTACGCTACTGTTAGGGACTAGCGTATGCTATTTCAACAAGCGTTATGCATGTTAAGCCTGATAGATTACGTACGTAAAATGAGGGTATGAGATCACATCTCACCTTTCAATATGTGGGGCCGTGCATGGTTGGAAATTTGGGATCTACTGAGATAGCCAAGTCAACGGACATTGCGTATGCAACATTGTTATGTTAGCGTACGTAATGAGGATGAGCTTACGTGCGTCATTTTTGAAAACATACGGAAGCGGTTGTGTGATTTGAAGAAGTAGCCTCTGGGGGATGCCTACGTACGTATACACTTAGGTGTTAGCATATGTAAAGGTCGTTTACGTTCATTAACCCCTTCAGGTAGCGTATGTTAGAGAAAGTGCAGGTTATAAAGATATGGCTTGTCTGTCATTTATGCACGAACCAACTCTGAGTTTTCCCCTAGAGATCATCCTCCTGCCCTCATAAGTGATTGTAAGCCTAATCTATCTTGTCTTGGATCTTCATACCTTGGATTGAAGCTCGGGAGCTTGAGGATTATAGTGGAATCTTGAAGTCTTTTAGGTTGTTCTTCATATTCAAGAGATAAGTTGTATAATCTTGTGTTAATTCCGTAATGATGATAATATTGTTGATGAATATTCCATATGGTATTGCATTAATAGAGCATAACATTATTATTATTGAACTTATGAATACATAATCAAGAACACGATGATTAGGGCTTAAAATGAGTATGTCCATAAGGTTTAGGGATACTTAGATGTTATAATCACGTTCTGAAAATAATTATACTCAACTTGATTGATTGACTAACACAATTCGTAATGATTACCTATACTTTGAGTGTTCTTGGGATGTTTAACTATTTTAAGGAAAACTAATGATGAATTGGGAGATAATTATCATAGTTTTGATATAATTAAGTTAAACTTGATGAACTAGTTAATGGTCATGGTTTAAGACATCATGTTTAAGTATTAGTAATGTCCTTATGATGATTATAATGAATCATGATGTTATTGTCTTAATAGGATGATTATTTGAACTTATTCTCGACAATTCTTATAAGATAGAGGATCATGAATGTTGAAGAACATTATGAACATGTTAATCTGATTATAAGATGAATTGAGGGTTTTGAAGTTCATAGATTAGAAGATTGATATTCATTATTCATGTTGAATCCTGGGAGTTGGGTTCCATGAATTCAATGTCAATATATGAGATTGTGTTATTTAATGAACTGTATTTCATTGAAGGTTGATTGTCCGAGTGAGTATTGTTTTTTCGAAGGACGTCGTCTGTTCTTTTGAGGAAAGACTACTTTTCATCTCCGGAATTGAGGCAAGTTATCTTGCTTGGTTATAATGATAAGTGATTCTTGTGAATGTTATAAATTTCATGTATGTGTAAAGCTTTATGAATCTATGATTCAATTAAGGAGTTGTTGTTGATCCTATCGATCATTGCATTGTGGGATTGTACTTCCAAGTTCACTACCTTTGATATCGTTGGTCTTGTTGATTGTTATGTCACTTCAATGAGTTCCTTGATCCTTGTTGGTAATGTGATTACTTGAGTTTCATTGCCATGTTGCATCATGAAATTTCTGGAATCATATCTGCATGCCGATTGGTTATATGTAGGATTTTTAGTCGAGCACATATGGTCATGTGTTGATGATCTCACATTGGACTGTGCACACGAGACGATTACTTCGCCCGACTAATTCGGTATATTGTCCCATGTATATCTTGGATTCGGTATACGGGGTGGACATGTGCATGGACACATTTCCGGACCAGGCGTACTGTGATGTCCGTCTTGAGCCATATTGATATGTCGTTCATACGCCATGTGTGATTGGGTATGTCCGAAGGTTTGTAATTGGTTGTTTCATACGCCCGAGGGGTATGTTCAACAGTCATGTTTGTTTCATTGATATCTATTATATTTGATTTGTATAACATCTTGGGAATTTATTATCATGTATATCTGACCTTATGTTTAGGCGAAATACTTGTTGTTTGTATTTTAGGTCGAGGGAAGGCTAAGTCGCAGGAAGAGGATTGTGACGGCAAAGCGTTTGTAGTTTGGGGGGGCCGAGTCTTCTTTTCTCTAGTTTTGATTACACCGTGTATTTTCATTCTGCCCTGTAATATTTATTTTCAATTGTATTATTATTTGGGGTATACTCCATCTTCATATGGTTTATACTTGTACTTGAATCCTGTGTGTCGTGGCGATTATAGCTGTATGATGAATAAACTCCTCATCGGAGTAATGGTTCATATTTTTTGGTTCGGTACTACAATTATATTATGGTTGATTTGTTTATTTGTATCGCCTGGTGGGTCCCAGCGTAGGATCCATAGCATTGTAATAGGAGCCATTTTCGAGGTGTTACAGAAGATGGTATCAGAAGGAATTGTTTCTCCTTATGGGTCATTGTTGATCGAACTTGTATCAAGAAACTGTCGCGTCACGTGTGACCTGTGAAAGTGCCACGCCCTGCGAACCGAATACAATATGTGATCTTCGTGCCATGATTTAATTACTGGCAAGATGTTTAATTGCGGAACTGATCCTTTTGTTTGATATCGATATTTCAAGTGGTTTATGGTGGAATTTTATCTTATTGATATTCTGAGGAAGATACGAATTTAATTATTTGACTAATCTTGTTTTGACCTTATGCCGATATGGTATTTGCATAGCACTAGTAGTGTAATTAATTCTCGATGAATTACTTCTGAACATTTAATCTCATTGTTGTTATTAACTTAGCGTAATTTCATGATTGGCCATAGAGACGAGTTTGAACTGTACTTATGATTATTGTTTGATTCTTTCAGTATGGAAAGAAACTTGAGAGGTTGTGGTAGGGGGGGTCGAGGCTGTGGAAGGGGCCGAATCCTGAGGCCACGAGCCAACACGCATTCTAATATGGAACAGAGTTAGGCAGTGATTCACCTACTGAGAATGGTTCGCACCATATCGGACAGCACGAGGACGTGCACGTCGGCCCTTATGTAATTATGCTGGGCATGATGGCCCAGATGGCCCAAATGGATTGATTGATGGAGACGATGCATAATCCTGCTACCATCGCCGGCAAAGAAGGACCCCAGCCACCGCCCCCTGTGCACGGTGGGATCGTGAGTCAGATTGTTAATGACATCTCTTGTCAGCAACCTCCGAAATTTGAGGGCTCTTCTGAGCTTGCTGATATTCTTCACTCGATCGAGCACTTTGAGAAGTTGTTCGAGATGGTCGATCGTCCTGAGGAGAATTGAGTTCATGTGGCGTCTTGGTATCTTAGCAAGAGCGCCCATACATGGTGGCTTTCCATGAAACCGACTGATGGCTCGTTCCTCGTGAGTTACATGATGAGTTGATAAATACAAGTCTCGACATGAATGATATATTATGAGTGAATTACATGTATGAATGAACAACAACATAAGGAATTGAATATCCTTTTAACCGAGTAAAAGTATCATAATACATAAATCATCAGTGCATCATAAAACATGCAAAACGGACTTCCGTCATCGGAATCCAACGATGTGAATCCTCACGATTCCATCAACACAATACAGGGTAATCCAGCGATCCAGCGCCCTTGGTATAGATCCCCATGATGATCCCGTCGGACCAACGCATGGTGGAAAACCCGTCCAGCGATCCAGCGCCCTCAGTATAGATCCCCATGATGATCTCGTCGGACCAACGCATGGTGGAAATTCGATCCAGCGCCCTCAGCATAGATCCTCATGATCCCATCGGATCATTTATACCATAAACCAATCAATTATGCATACATATATGCATTTCAATATGTTCATCAATACGAACAATTAACAACGAGTACCACGAGAAATTACAGAAATACATCTCATATTAGACAACATGAACAAAACCATAAGCATGATCAAGGTTCCAATATAAATCAAACTCAACATATGATACTTGCCTCGAAAATGGCAAGAATGGAAATACTCCAACAAATTGTAATATCCGGATTTATTACGGTGTATTTCATCTGTATTCAGACCCTGTATTATTCGGATTTGTGGTTTTGATTATTGGAGTATGATATTTCTTGCATTGATATCATTGTACATAAGTATAGAAACATGCAAAATTTCTCATGCAAACTCGTGATAGCGCACGCTAAGAATGTAGCTTAACGCGCGTTATCGGGCTACTACTAGCGCACGCTATGCAGGTAGGAGTTGCGTGCGCTAAGAACTCAATTATTGAGCGGGACGGCTAGCACATGCGCCAGCCGGGACATGGGTCCGGATAAGATTCCCGCGGATAAACACGGACGATTAAGTCAACTCTTATTAGCGCACGCTAAGGAAAGCTTAGTAGCTTGCGCTAACTTGTTAAAATGCAGAATATTATAAATGGGACAACAACCCGTTTTGGCTTACATTTTACTCGTCTATTCTGCATTCTTGAGAGGCCAGAGAGCTGTAATAATCCTTCTACACACTTAGAACACATCTTGTTGGTGTTTGTATATTGGTTATCACTTGGGAGTAATCATTGAAGTGGAATAGCACCTTGGAGTGGCATACAACCAACCGGAGTCGGATTCTACCTTACGGTTCAGTGATTTTCATCATATTAAGGTATGTTCAACCTATCTCCAGACTTGGAGTTGGATTCTAAAGAATTGGATGATCATAGTAACGAGATATTGATTTTCATAAGTGAATTATCCAAAGTACATCATGTTTGGAATATTGAGATGATTAAGCCTTAAGTACCTTGATTATGATCATCATGATTCGAATCTTATTACATTGAACAAGTAAAGGAAGCTTCTATCATTGGTAATCCGAATCTAGTAGATGACTTCATAGCAATCATGGACTTGACTTTAACATCATTATTGTTAGATAAATCTAAAGGATTGATCATGGAAGGATTTATCTAGTATAGATGGAATGTTAAACAACTTCATCATGATAATATTGATTGATATAAAGGTGTTGATATCAACCGTTAAGCCTTTCGAATTGTCGTATGAAGATTTGTAGTCGAAATGGAATATGGTTTTATAATGGTATACATATCCCTGAATCCGATGTTGTTATTATCCGAAAAATCATTCATAAGAGTATAAACATGATATTCATGGAGGTAACATGAATTATCACGGAAGATTTCATTGTTTTGATCATGATGAGAACAGTTTACTGCCCAGCAGTAAACTGCCATGCATAGATAGCGCACGCTAAGCTATGAAGATTAACGTGCGCTATCGAGCACGAGTTAGCGTACGCTACGTTTGGTACGTAACGTACGCTAGGCCATCAGACGAAGTCGTCGATCGATCGGTGAAATCGACCATACATAGTTAGCGTACGCTAGGCTTTGTTGTTTGCGTGCGCTATCGTGCAGACTTAACGCACGCTACACAGAGTACTTAGCGTGCGCTAAGCAGTTCAGGCAGATTACATTTTATGAACTTTTGGCCGTAAATCGAATTGTTAAACATTCGTACGACGTGAGATAAATCCTATATCATTTCTTTTGTTAAGGTTTGATCTTGTTACGTGATTGATTGAGGAGGACGACCTTCGAGTGTTCGTTTTCGTGGAAGTATTGTTCTTGTCTTCAAATCGAGGCAAGTACTTTATTTGTTTTAGGTATTGATGTTATACATATTGTCATGCATGTATGTCGTTGTTGTATGTCCACCTCGTGTTGGTCCGACGGGATCATCGGGGGATCTATGCTAGCGTGCGCTGGATCATCGGACGAGTTTTTCCACCACGGGTTGGTCTGATGGGATCATCGTGGGTTCTAGGCAGTGAACGCTGGATCGACGGAATTACCATGTGTATGTTATGATATCATGTTGTGATTATCAGTTGTGCATGTCATTCATGAGTTCTCGTAGGAGAAGACTCGTTGGTATTTTTGTCGTTTACGTTATTATTCTTCGTGAGATATGAATAATATGTTGTGGTACTTGTACTAGCATCGTTGTGCTAACCCGTTCGGGGGTGAACATTTTGTTTATGTTCAGGATACAGGAGAGCGGGAAAACAACCACTGGAGCTGCATGACGACGAGGGTGCAGAGTGATGTTTTGGCTGGGTTCATTTGTCTGTTGTTTATTGGTTATTTCAATAAGTACTCGAGTATGAAGTCATTTATGTTGAATTTGAAGTTGGTGATGTATTATTAAGTTCCTGTTGAACAATTGTACTTTCAGTATTTGGTCAGAACTGTTGTATCTTAATTCCGATATTTCCATTCGTAGTATTTCTTAATGTCTGTTCAATTCTTCAGCCTTGTAAATCCTTATGTAAAGGATCTACGGCGCTGTAATATTCCTAAATATATCGGGGGTGTTACAGAATATGGTATCGGAGCTAAGATTATGGATATCTTGGCCGTTGGGTTAAAATAGGGGTCATTTATGTCTTTTGAGGTAACTGGGCGTGAATGACATCACTGCACTGCCTACGTCTTCATGTGAACGGTGGTTGTAAGTTCCTAAACTCTATCTCGTTCTTTACATGTTGTGTCTCTTTATACTCGAATATTAGAACGATGTTGTTTCCTGTATATTGAGTATTTATGCTTACAGTATGTTGAGAGGCGGACGTGGACGTGGTCGCGGTCGTGGACGCGGACGAAGAAATGCTGAAAGGGAAGCATCGCCTTCTAATCAGGCCAGTCATAGCTCAGGCGAGCCGCAACAATCTATTAATAACGAACCAGATCCTGCTGTACCAGAAATCCTTCGTCAAGTGGTGAACCAGATGACTCAGTTCGCCTAAGTCGTGGACCGAATGCAAGTGGCGGTGGGACTACAGCAGGGAGAGGGACAGCAAGGGATCCCAGACATGGGAAATCGAGGTGACCGGTGGCTGCAAGAGGTGGCGAAGATGCAACCACCCAAATTCGACGGTATTTCTGAGACTCCCACCTGGGACCATTGGTTGAAGGAACTGGAGAAAATATTTGCCGGAATTAACTGCCCAGATGACCGGAGAGCCTCTATCGCGCAATACTTTCTGATAGGGGAAGCGTCCAAATGGTGGGAAGCCATCCGGCCTGTATACCATGATGCCGATTGGACAGAGCTTAGATTGATGATGGAAGCTCAGTATTGCCCTCGCCCTATGAGGAAAGCCAAAATTTGGGAGTTTTTCTCCGCTCAGCCTTCTGATGTGCCAGTATCCCGGGCAATTAAGACGTTTAACCAGCAGCTGGCATTTGTTCGACATCTGGTTAGAACAGATGCAGAAATGATGATCCATTTCTATATGAGGATGAAACCAGAAATCCAGAGGTACATGTCCGGATTTGAATGTACCACACTCCGTCAATACCAGGATAAGGCGTTGGCGTATGAGATCAAGGAAGCAGCTATGGAGAAATTTTCGGAATCCAAGAAACAGAAAGTCTCTCGGTACTTTACAGAGCACAAGAACAAATGGGCCCCGTAAGGCCCAGTCATCCTTTCACTCTTTCAAGAAACCTCCGCACCCGATTAGGAGCGGAAAGAACTTGGAGCGACATCAACTATTACCGATGTTACCAGAAATGCTTTAATCGCGCCCAGACGGCACTATCGACGGAATTGCCCCCTTCTGCCGTGACTTGTTTTGATTGTGGACGAGAGGGACAAGGCGGTGTTTTGTGAAGAGGCTGCAAAGTCTTTAAGAGCCCGTACACCACAAACACCCGTAAGGAAGCCAGTATCCAACAGACGCAGCAAAGTGTTCAGATGCCTCAGAATTTTGGCCGCGGACGAGGCAGAGGACAATGGGACCGAAAGGGGACATCGAGTGCTGGATCTGCTCCCCCACGTCTGTACGAGATGAGAAGGACAGACGATCAGGATGCTGCTGTCGCATCAGGTACTGTCCAGATCCTTTCCCAGCCAGTTAGCGTTTTATTCGATACAGGAGCTACACATTCTTTTATATCCTTGTCTTGTGTAAATCGTTTGAATATTTCCTGTTTTCATACTTGTAAACCTTATGTTGTTGGTTTACCGAGTGAAGAGAGGATTGTCGGAAACTTAGAAACTAGAAATTTCCCTGTATCCTTTGGAGACATAGATTGGCTCTCAAATCTGATCGTGATAGAAATGCAAGGAGATGACCTGATACTCGGAGACGATTGGCTTAATCGATATGGAGCAATTGTAAACTACCGAAGGAGGAATATCTCGCTGATCGCTGACGATGGTTCCGAAATATTGTTCGAGGGTGGAAACCGGGAAGCTCAGGAAAATTGATCAAGGCGATGAAAGTTGTCAAATTGTTGAAACAGGGCTGTATTGGGTACTGGTGTTATGCAATGAAGAAAGAAGACGAAATTGTGGAACTTTCATCCATTCCTGTTGTGAACGAATTTCCAGATGTATTTCCTGACGAGTTACCTGGACTACCTCCACGAAGGGATGTAGAATTTACCATTGGTGGAACCGGAGCTACACCAATTTCTAAGGCGCCGTATCGTATGGCACCTACCGAGATGTACGAATCAAGAAGCGGTGGAGGAGTTCTTGGATAAGGGCTATATTGACCAAGCGTTTCACCACGGGAGCGCCGTTCTTTTGTCCGAAAGAAGGATGGATCGCTCCGACTGTGTATTGACTATCGAGAGCTGAACAAGATAACGATTAAGAACAAGTATCCGTTGCCACGGATTGATGATCTGTTTGACCAGTTGCAAGGGGCAACAGTATTTTCTAAAATTGATCTGAGATCAGGGTATCATCAGCTAAGGATTAAGGAATCTGATGTTCTGAAATCAGCATTCAGAACTCGCTACGGACATTATGAGTTTGTAGTGATGCCGTTTGGTCTCACTAACGCACCTGCTGTATTTATGCAATTGATGAACATAGTGTTCATTGAATTTTTGGATAAATTTGTGGTCGTGTTCATTGATGACATTCTAGTGTATTCTAAGAGCCCGGAAGAACATGCGCAATATTTTCGGATTGTATTGGAACTTTTGAGAAGCGAGCAATTGCACGCCAAACTTTCTAAGTGTGAATTCTGGCTAAAAGAAGTAATGTTCCTCGGCCATGTGGTGTCAGCTGAAGGAGTCCGAGTAGATCCTCAGAAGATCGAAGCAATTATGGATTAGAAGCCTCCAAAGAACGTGAAAGAAGTCCGAAGCTTCTTAGGACTTGCTGGATATTATCGTCGATTCGTGGAAGGGTTTTCTAAAATCTCCCGCCCACTTACTCGAATCCTGCAGAAAACTCAAAAGTTTGAGTGGAATGAGTTGTGTCAGATTAGCTTTGATGAATTGAAGAAGAGATTGACGACGGCACCGATTCTATCACTTCCACAGGGAACTGGAGGATTTATAGTTTACAGTGATGCTTCAAACCAAGGACTTGGGTGCGTATTGATGCAGAATGATAAGGTGATCGCTTATGCGTTGCGACAGTTGAAACCTTATGAAGTGAATTACCCAACACATGATTTGGAGCTAGCAGCAGTAGTTTTTGCTTTGAAGATCTGGAGGCATTATCTCAGACGGACTCACATCGGATCTTTACGGATCATAAGAGTCTCAAGTACATATTCAGTCAGAAAGAGTTGAACATGCGGCAAAAAAGATGGTTAGAGCTGATCAAGGACTATGACTTGGAGATTTTGTATCATCTAGGCAAAGCAAATGTAGTGGCCGATGCACTTAGCCGCAAGCCTGTTTCTATTCAGATGCTGGAGACGCTGACATCGCAACTTAGCCTTCAATGAGAGATGATTCGTGAAGGAATTGAAGTGTGGTTACAAAGAGTCCAAGGACAACTGTGCGTGATGGAGATAACTTCATCATTAACCGAAGGAATCAAATCTAGACAGACAGATGATCCTATGATGATTCGGTTACGTGATGAAGTGATCAAAGGAAAGGCCCCCAGATTCATAATTCATGATGATGGAGTTTTGAGATTTCAGAACCGACTCTACGTTCCCGATGATGATGTTCTGAAACAGACGATTATGAAGGAAGCTCACAGTTCACCCTATTCTATCCACCCGGGCACGAGTAAAATGTATAAGGACTTGAAGCAGAATTTCTGGTGGGGCAACATGAAGAAAGATGTAGCGGACTATGTTTCGAAATGCTTGACTTGTCAGCAGGTTAAGATCGAGCATCAACGGCCTGCCGGAATGTTGAAAACACTCCCGATTCCTGAATGGAAGTGGGAGGACATATCGATGGACTTTATCACTAATATGCCGAGAACTAGGACATGAATGAACATGATTTGGGTGATAGTTGATCGTTTAACCAAATCCGCTCATTTCCTAGGCATTAAGGATACATGGGGACCAGAAAGGTTAGCACGGGTATTTATTTCGGAGATAGTTCGATTGCATGGTACGCCGAAGACCATTGTTTCTGATCGAGACGGTCGTTTTGTGTCTCACTTCTGGAAAGCAGTTCATAAGGCCTTGGGGACCGAATTGAACTTCAGCACAGCTTATCACCCGCAGACTGACGGACAATCCAAGAGGACTATATGAACGGTGGAAGACATGCTAAGGGCCTGTGCCTTAGATTGGTCAAACGATTGGGAAGTTCATCTACCGTTGATTGAATTTACCTACAACAATAGTTGGCATGCTTCCATTAAGATGGCACTTTGAGGCATTATACGAGAGGAGATGTAGATCGCCACTATGTTGGGACGATTCGTCAGACTTGATCGGAACAGAACCAGAGTTGATCGTGCAGACTCGAGAGAAGATAGCCTTGATTCGTGAAAGGCTGTTGACCGCCCAGAGTCGCCAGAAATCTTACGCAGACGTACGCCATCGCCCATTGGAGTTCAGTACTGGAGATCACGTACTTTTGAAGGTTTCTCCTACTCGGGGAATCTTTCGTTTTGGAAGGAAAGGAAAGCTGAGTCCGAGATATATCGGACCATTTGAGATCCTCGAGAGAGTTGGGGAGTTGGCATACAGATTGGCATTGCCGCCGTCATTGTGCCATGTTCATAACGTGTTCCACATATCCCAGTTATAGAGGTATATACCAGATCCCAGTCATATCATTGATTTCGGCGAGATCGAAGTCGCGCAGGATGGGACGTTTGAAGAAAGAACGGTCAAGATACTCGAGAGTCGAGTTAAGCAGCTGAGGAACAAACCAATCGTTTTGGTCAAAGTTCAATGGTCACGTCACGGAATGGAAGAAGCCACCTGGGAAACGGAAGCTGATATGAAGTCTAGATATCCCGAGTTATTTTCGTCTTGAGTTTCGGGACGAAACTCCTTTTTAGTAGGAGAGTATGTAATATCCGGATTTATTATGGTGTATTTCATCTGTATTCAAACCCTGTATTATTCGGATTTGTGGTTTTGATTATTGGAGTATGATATTTCTTGCATTGATATCATTGTACATAAGTATAGAAACATGCAAAATTTCTCATGCAAACTCGTGATAGCGCACGCTAAGAATGTAGCGTAACGCGCGCTATCGGGCTACTACTAGCGCACGCTATGCAGGTAGGAGTTGCGTGTGCTAAGAACTCAATTATTGAGCGGGACGGCTAGCACATGCGCCAGCCGGGACATGGGTCCAGATAAGATTCCCGCGGATGAACCTGGACAGTTCTGAAGTCAACTCTTATTAGCGCACGCTAAGGAAAGCTTAGTAGCGTGCGCTAACTTGTTAAAATGCAGAATATTATAAATGGGACAACAACCCGTTTTGGCTTACATTTTACTCGTCCATTCTACATTCTTGAGAGGCCAGAGAGCTGTAATAATCCTTCTACACACTTAGAACACATCTTGTTGGTGTTTGTATATTGGTTATCACTTGGGAGTAATCATTGAAGTGGAATAGCACCTTGGAGTGGCATACAACCAACCGGAGTCGGATTCTACCTTACGGTTCAGTGATTTTCATCATATTAAGGTATGTTAAACCTATCTCCAGACTTAGAGTTGGATTCTAAAGAATTGGATGATCATAGTAACGAGATATTGATTTTCATAAGTGAATTATCCAAAGTACATCATGTTTGGAATATTGAGATGATTAAGCCTTAAGTACCTTGATTATGATCATCATGATTCGAATCTTATTACATTGAACAAGTAAAGGAAGCTTCTATCATTGGTAATCCGAATCTAGTAGATGACTTCATAGCAATCATGGACTTGACTTTAACATCATTAATGTTAGATAAATCTAAAGGATTGATCATGGAAGGATTTATCTAGTATAGATGGAATGTTAAACAACTTCAGCATGATATTATTGATTGATATAAAGGTGTTGATATCAACCGTTAAGCCTTTCGAATTGTCGTATGAATATTTGTAGTCGAAATGGAATATGGTTTTATAATGGTATACATATCCCTGAATCCGAAGTTGTTATTATCCGAAAAATCATTCATAAGAGTATAAACATGATATTCATGGAGGTAACATGAATTATCACAGAAGATTTCATTGTTTTGATCGTGATGAGAACAGTTTACTGCCCAGCAGTAAACTGCCATGCATAGATAGCGCACGCGAAGCTATGAAGATTAACGTGCGCTATCGAGCACGAGTTAGCGTACGCTACGTTTGGTACGTAACGTACGCTAGGCCATCAGACGAGTCAGTCGACTGATCAGTGAAGTACTGACCATACATAGTTAGCGTACGCTAGGCTTTGTTGTTTGCGTGCGCTATCGTGCAGACTTAACGCATGCTACACATAGTACTTAGCGTGCGCTAAGCAGTTCAGGCAGATTACATTTTATGAACTTTTGGCCGTAAATCGAATTGTTAAACATTCGTACGACGTGAGATAAATCCTATATCATTTCTTTTGTTAAGGTTTGATCTTGTTACGTGATTGATTGAGGAGGACGACCTTCGAGTGTTCGTTTCCGTGGAAGTATTGTTCTTGTCTTCAAATCGATGCAAGTACTTTATTTGTTTTAGGTATTGATGTTATACATATTGTCATGCATGTATGTCGTTGTTGTATGTCCACCTCGTGTTGGTCCAACGGGATCATTGGGGGATCGATGCTAGCGTGCGCTGGATCATCGGACGGGTTTTTCCACCACGGGTTGGTCTGATGGGATCATCGTGGGTTCTAGGTAGTGAACGCTGGATCGACGGAATTACCATGTGTATGTTATGATATCATGTTGTGATTATCAGTTGTGTATATCATTTATGAGTTCTGGTAGGAGAAGACTCGTTGGTATTTTTGTCGTTTACGTTATTATTCTTCGTGAGATATGAATAATATGTTGTGGTACTTGTACTAGCATCGTTGTGCTAACCCCTTAGGGGGTGAACATTTTGTTTATGTTCAGGCGTCCAGGAGAGCAGGAAAATAACCACTGGAGCTGCATGACGACGAGGGTGCAGAGTGATGTTTTGGCCGGGTTCATTTGTCTGTTGTTTATTGGTTATTTCAATAAGTACTCGAGTACGAAGTCATTTATGTTGAATTTGAAGTTGGTGATGTATTATTAAGTTCCTGTTGAACAATTGTACTTTCAGTATTTGGTCAGAACTGTTGTATCTTAATTCCGATATTTCCATTCGTAGTATTTCTTAATGTCTGTTCAATTCTTCAGCCTTGTAAATCCTTATGTAAAGGATCTACGGCGCTGTAATATTCCTGAATATATCGGCGTTGTTACACAAATGACACGCGTCCGTATGTCACCACCCCTCGATCGTCGCCTATGAAAGGCTCGGACCTAAGAAATAATAAAGAATTCATCTCATGTCGTACGAACGTCGAACAATCCGGTTTACGGCCGCAAGCTCTAAAAAAATGAATTCTGTCTGAACTACTTAGCGCGCGCTACGTACTCTACGTAACGTGTGCTAAGCCTGCCCGTTAACGTACGCAAATGACCAGGTTTAGCGTGCGCTAGCTGTGTACTGACAGTCTTCTCTGAACAGTCGACTACCCTGCCTGATGATATAACGTACGTTACGTATCCAACGTAGTGCACGTTACTCATTCCCGATACCGCACGTTAATATATACATCTTAGCGTGCGCTAATCGTGCATGGCAGTCACTACTGGGTAAAACTTGAGCTAAGGGTGATGAAAACTCATGAAATCCTCAGTGTTAATACATGCCAATTCCGTGCATATCATGCTCATACGGTTTATGAAAGATAACGAGATACACGCCTCCAGGAGAGTGCCCATGCTCCATAGCTGGATTACGTTAAATCCAACAAATGACATAAAACTAATATAACTCTTGAAAAACAATGACAAAAGAAAGTTTACATCAATTTTTAAGGTGCTTGACAAACTTCAAATGACATGCACAACTATTGTAAAGTTATTTTATTAGAAGACTTATAATAAATAATACCTAAAGTAATAAGTGAAAATATAAGCATAAGAAAATATTGCCTTATAAGTTATTTTTCTGTTTGGATAGTTTATTTTATAAGTTAGTAAAGTGTTTGGTAGTGTATAACTTATAAGTTACTTATTATTATTATTATTATTATTATTATTATTTATTATTATTTATTATTTATCATTTATTGTTTATATTATTATTATTTATTATTATTTATTATTATTTATTTATTTTTATTATTATGTAATGTGGCTTAAACAGAAAAATTAGAAAATGTTACTTATTGCTTTTTAGCTTATTCTGCTTATTTAGCTTGCAACTTAAGCATATAAGTTACTTAACCATTTGAAAACAAACGGTCCAATATGGAGCAACTGGACCTATAAGCACTTATAAGTGCTTATAAGCCTAGCCAAATGGGCCCTCAATAAATATCTTATTCATCAATTGCATAAATATTGCCGGCGCGTTGGTTAGCCCGAATGGTATAACCAAAAACTCATAATGTTCGTACCTCGTCCCAAAAGAGGTCTTCGGAATGTCGGACTCCTTCACCCAAAGCTGATAGTATCCAGATCTCAAATCGATCTTCGAGAATACCGTAGCTCCCTGTAATTGATCAAACAAATCATCGATACGAGGCAAGGGATATTTATTCTTAATGGTCACTTTATTTAGTTCATGATAATCGATACATAAACGCAGTGAACCATCTTTCTTCCTAACGAACAAGACCAGCGCACCCCAAGGTGAGTTGCTAGGCCTAATATACCCCTTCTCCAACAACTCCCCCAACTAACTCTTCAACTCCTGCATTTCCGAGGGTGTCATGCGATACGGTGCCTTAGAAATTGGGGCCACACTTGGTTCTAAGTCAACTGCAAACTCGATCTCATGTTCTGGTGGTAGTCCTGGCAAATCATCTGGAAAAACATCTGAAAACTCGTTGACCACAGGAATCGAGGAAAGTTCGACTATCCCGTCCTCTGCTCTCACGACGTAACACCAGTAACCCATACAACCTTCTTTAAGGAGTTTCGCCGCCTTCATGGTGCTGATTATAAGTTTCTGACCCTTCCTTCTGTGTCTCACAAATGGATGTTCAGTGCCATCCTCAACTAACATCGAAATAACTCTCATGTGATAATTCATTATCTCTTCATGTCTATCAGGCTAGTCCTCACTGAGGATCAAATCCTCATTGATGATATCTACAATGATCAAATTCAAAAGTCATACTCTCTCCGCGATTCTCACTAGATAATCTCTAACCTCCCTATCCTCCAAAATTCTACCACCACTAGGCAAGTTAACCGCAAAAGGATCACAAGCAAACAAGCAATTAATATTTAATCAACACACACAATCCAAAGAGATGAACAAATGTGAAGCACCAAATCGAAAAGCACTCTAACTGGATGAGAGAGAACATAAACGGTACCTGTGACTGCTGTACCCTATGGATCATCAGCTCTCTTCATCTCATAAATGCGCGAATGAGATGAACCAGCACTGGAGACTCCCCATTTAATGGGCTGACCCCGTCCTATGCCCCCACCAAAACCCTAAGACGGCTGCTTCACTGATGGCTTCCGATTAACACTTGGTTCTCCAAGCGTAGAAGCGGATGCCTGAGCCCCAAGTGTCTTTTCTCCCCCGGTATAAAATGAGGCTTTGTGGCCTGTATGGCCACAATTATAACATTTCAAAGGAGGTAGGCTACAGTCATGGCTGATATGGCCATGTTGGCCATAGTTAAAACATATCACGACCCGATTGGAAGCACTAGGTCCGGATCTAAAATTATGATTACCTCCAGAGTATGGAATGGCTTCTCGGATAGATAGTTAGCTGACTGAGACCTCTGTTAGTTGTTGCTCTTACTGCCAAAAAAATTACCAGAGATCTTCTGCTTCTTACCTTCACTTGCAGTCTTGGTATCAGCAAAGGACATATCATAGGCCAATGCTTTGCCCTGATACTCCTTCAGTGTAGTGCAAGCGAATCTTGCCATGTAGTGTCAAATTTTCGGCTTCATCCGCATGTCAAAGTGATGGATTTTATCTCTCTCCTCTCTCACTTGGCTCTTCACATGGTTGAGCTGCTGATTGTATTCGATTATTGCATAAAATGTGTGATTATCGTGGGGTTTAGCCTCGAAGAAGGCTCAGCTTCTGGCATATTGAATAGGCCATGGGCAATATTCAGCCTCCATCAACTTTTTAAACTCGTCCCAAGTAGCCGCATGGTCTTGGGGTTCGATTGAAAATTACAAAGGTCAATATAAAGGGTATTATTGATCTTCATTGATATTCAAACTCCTTGGAACGTCATATACGATCAATTGGGTCCTCGAGTTCGTCCTTCGTCTCCTTCTTGTCTTCATTACATTAATGAAAAACTATGCTACACTAGTAAAGTAAATTACAAGAGGGAAAATGACACACAAGTTGTAAACAAAATAATAAATTAATAGACGACTCGGAGGGCATAAAAACCAATTATAATTAAACGACAAACAGGCCGTTGAAACCAACCCAATAATAAATTGAAATATCCAATCATTTTGGTCAATTTATGGTCATGCTATACACTAAACATATGCTAAAATTAATTATCATATAATTAATAAACACACATTGTATATCTGCCTAACAGTCACACATAAGAATAAATTCCCTGTTCAAATCAACAAACATGGACAGTAGCATAGATGGATCCACTGGGTCGCGCCATGCACTCTCGCGCGGGTTCGAAACCAGCCACCAACAAAAACAGCATTTTTGGCAACATTTATTTGGAAGTTTGAAGAGGCTATAGCAGTAAAACTCGGTGAATTAAAATAACAAACAGGCGCTGCAGCCCAGTTGGCTAGATGCGGCCCTGACGTCTGGACACCGCGGGATCAAATCCCGCCCGCAGCCCAAATCATTTTTGCAGATTTACCACAGCCCGCAGGTCTTGGCCGCGGCTCCTGGACCCAACCCGGACCTGAACCTGTCTGCTGACCTATTTCACTGTGCTGTTCCAGGAACAGTTCTGGACAGCAGAATTTTTTTGCGATAAACAATCCAGAAAATTAATTTTTAACGATCCGATTTAATCCAATAAAATCATAAAAATATTTATAAAATCTCTATTTTATAAATATGATGAAGAGCATAATTTTATATATTCAAAATAAATAAACACGTTATACATAAACAATTAATTACTTGCAAGTTGGCGCCAATACCACTGCTGGATTTTACGTGTATCTAATACAAGAAATTTGAGCAAAAACGCAGCGGAATAATTATAAAAAAACCAAGATGAGGATCTTCATGCAGTAATTTATTTGATTTAATTAAGAGTTCGTCGAATTACCTTAATTCGAAGAACATATCTAAATCGGAACCAGAAGTTGATGAAAATCGTCTTCCTCTTTCGGTGATCCACACACGAACAATCGGTATAAACTGGATTGCTAGATTCTTACGAATAATATTGATAAATAGCACAATAGATAATTCCTTGCTAGAAGGATTATACTATTGATTAAAATCAACTAAGGGAAGAAGACGAAGATGGACGAACCGGACTTCTTGGACAGAGACAATTCGGCCGATATGATGAGAGGGAGAGGGCCGATTTTTCTTACACAATTAAGGTTGTGTAATTTTAATCCTTTGACAACTCCTTGTCCAATATCCTTTATTTTAAGTAAACCACAGAGTTAAAACTCTAGTGTTTGCTTAGTTATCCCTTAACTTATTAAGTAATAAAATACATATAATATCTTATATTATATATTACTTATTATTTAATCCTCAAATAAATATAATATCTAATATTATATTTATCTTTTTCAGTTGATATAATTAAATAAGATAATATATAAAATTATATATTGTACATTACTCATTATTTAATTTTTTTAATAAATATAATATCTAATATTATATCTATTAATTATTCTTGCTTGTCTTTAATTATCGTATGTATGACCCAAAAGGCTTATATGATGTTGGCAATTATTTAATATTTCACTAATTGATAAATTATAAGCGATCTCTAGCAAGACATTATGACTACCCAAATAATATATGTTTATAGTCCAGTAAACCATTTAATGTGTCAAATCCCTTTGTCGGGCGATATCATATTTGAACGAAGTCATGGAAGATGTCATACTTATTATGTTCAAATGCTTTCTCGATCTTAAGTAGACTGATTGAATCAAACGACTCTTCATTTGAGCATGGCCATGAATTTTCCTCAGTCCTACTTATCGAGGGGCCCAGAGATATCTCTCTCCCTAAAGAGAGGGACAAATCCCCATCTTTACTATTCATTGCCATCTCCACGACTCCCACTAATCTGGATCGCTAACCTTTATGATCACCATGTTTCAGATGATGTTGGATTACGTCAAGGCATAACAGTTATCATGTTGGACTCTATGATAATATCAGGTTCAAGGATTATTGACATAGTATTATATTGAGATTAACTTATGTCATTTCTATGCAGTGATCTCAATGTAGATCTGTTCAGTATTGCATCCTCCAACCAATACTCATAAATTTGATCTGTACTGTACGCATAATCACCCAATGATTATCAATCAAACTTATACTAGTATATTAATCACTTGAGTCTCCACTCTACATCATTGGACCAGGTACATATGAATAATCTTATTATTAATGAATAGCTATTATTCAATTATTATAATCTTAAAACATGTGCACATTATAATAATCAAAGAGAAATATATGATATCAAATAACTTTGTTTAAATGTGATAATTACAAATTTAGGCACATCGAATGTCCTAGGTGACTATTCCCAAGACGGACACACATTCGGGTCTGGCGTTCAACGATGTCCATCCTTGATCTATATTGTTGGTCGTTCATACATCATGTGTTAGTGGGCGTCCGATAGTTGGGATTGGTTGTTCATACGCCCGGGGGTGTATGTTGGACTGTCAGGTTTGTTTCACTTTCTGGCTGCCTCATAGGCTTACAGTAGTCGTCTTTCATGGTAGAATCTGCTATATATTTCTGTTTCACAATCCTCCGACTAATGGCTCCATCTCCAAGAGTACACATATCCCAAGGTAGACTTGGACTTTTCTTTATCTGCTAAAATATCTAAGTCAGTATAACCGAAACGAGATAGATCATCTGATCGATATGCCAGCATATGCTCCCTAGTCCTTATCAGGTACTTGAGTGTATGCTTAACAACAATCCAAGCCCTTGTCCAGGGTTAGACTGGTATATGGCGACCATGCGGCATGGTAAACAACTTTTGAGATGATCGTCGAATTCATGGCTCAAATATAAACCACCACGATCTGATCCTAGTGCTTTAGTAGTTTTGCCTAACTGATTTTGTACTTTATTTTTAAATTTCTTGAATTTCGTAAATGACTCAGACTTATGACTCATTAAGTAGATATATCCGAATCTGCTTAAGTCATTCGTGAACGTTATGAAGTATTGGAAATCTCCTCTAGCATTTGTATTCATTGGTCCACATGCATCAGTATGTATTAAGCCCAATAAATCTACAGCTCTCTCAGTATGGCCCGTGAAAGGAGCTTTATTCATTTTGCTTAATAAGCAAGATCCGCACGTATCATATGATTCTAAATCAAATGTGTCCAAGATTCCATCTTTATGGAGTTTGGTTGTACGTTTCTTGTTTATATGGTCCAAACGACAATTCCAGAAATATGTTTAGTTGAAATCATTTTATTTAAGTCCTTTGAAATTTATATTACAGACATATTTGAAACTTTCAAGATTTATGGGATATAATTTCCCACTCATCAAGGGATCTCCATAAAAAATACCTTTATTAAATATGTACATTACACTATTTATAATAGTAAAGTCATAACCTTCTAAATCAAGGCAAGAAACTGATATAATGTACATTACAATTATTAAGTTCCAATACAAGTCCACTTGGTAGCTTTATATCATAAGTCCCTACGACAATAGCAGCAACTCTTACATTATTTCCAACATGTAGGTCCATTTCACCTTTTGCCAGTTGTCTACTCATTCAAAGCCCCTGCGCATTCACACAAATGTGAGCTCACTACCGGTATCTAATACCCATGATGAAGAAGTAGATAAATTGACTTCTATAACAAGAATACCTGAAGCAGCAGTCATCAGGTCTAGTGAAAAATATAACATACATGAGGCTTACCACTACTGATGCATCACGTCATCTATCTCCTTTTGTGCATTTGTACATATATCTTTAAATAGTTGAATTACATGTCTGTAAGGTATAAAACATTTCTTGGAGTTCTCCATGCTAAACCATTTTAGCACTGTACTGATGTAGATGCCTGATATAAGCACAATATCCTTTTCCTGCAATCACAAAGATCTTGATCCCAAGGATGTGTCTTCTTCAAATATTTCATATCTAATTGCTCATATAGACATACTTGTATGTCTGACAACTCCTTCATGTTTCTTCCACTTAGGGATATCATCTACGGATAGTATAACTAAAATATTTCCATCGCAAGTCTTATACATATAACTATCACTCAGGTGTTGAACGAATCTATATGACTGGACAACCTCGTCAACCTGTGTGTCCAAAATCTAGATGCTTTCTTACTCCATAAGTGGATCTCTGAAATTTGCACAATGGGTGCTCCTTTCATACAATAGTGAATCCCTCTGATTGGCGTATATTGATTTCCTCTTTTAGAATGCCATTCAAGAATGCAGTCTTGACATTTATATGTCAAATCTCCATATCAAAATGTGTAACACCCCGAGATATTCGGAGTATATTACAGCGCCGTGGGACCCTACATGGGACCAACCAGGCTACAACAAGAAAACATCGCTCAAGTAACTATCTCGGTTAGCGAGGACACACATTTAAACAATACAACACATATAAAACAACACGTCCGGTATAACCGGCATAATAAACATCAACCGATAAATACAGTAACTCCAACGGAGACCAATCACAATCCAAAAGGAAAAGCCTAAGTACTCGCGAGTACAATCTATAAGTTTACAATTTGGAAAACATCCACATCAAAAGAGACAGTAGGAAATAACAAGACTCAATTGCACATGTCAACAACCTTGGCCGACATCCTCGTACCATCCCAAAGACCCGTCTCTGGTCGAACATAACCTGAAATCCATAACAAGAATTTCCCCAACAACGGGTCCCCAAAGGGGTTAGCAATCACGCTAGTACAAGCATTCAAGGCAAACCAATCGCTTACACATTTCATAGTACATGCACCAATATCAATTTCAAAAGTCAAAACCAGACATGTCTTTTTCGGAAACAAACAGTCAAACAATTTGCCTTGGGAACAGAGTAATATCATAGATCCCGCCCGAGGCCTCTAAGGACCCTCCCGAGCTGGCCATATCATAAAACAAAACACGCACATGCATCGCCTTGGGAACAGAGTAATATCATAGATCCCGCCCGAGGCCTCTAAGGACCCTCCCGAGCTGGCTAGCTAAACAAACTCATGAATCCAGGACTCAACCCTTTGGATTCCCTCCGTGATCCCGTCGGACCAACCCGAGGTGAGCAAATCACACACAAAATACATTACCATTCCACGTTAAGCATAAAGGTTCCCAAAAATACTTGCCTTGAATAATTGACGACGCAACGAACGGAAAGGAAAGTCACCGACGAAAGCTAGGAACCAACGAAACCAAACCTAACGATTCGAAGAATACAATCACAAGCCTTTCTAAATGAATACGGAATTGAAATACACCCGAAAACCCGCCTACGATTCATGTATATTCGTATAAAAACAACAACGAGGGCGGACCACAACCAAACCCTCTCGATTCCGTAAAAACCACGAAATATACCATGAATCCGTAGGGAAACTAAGAATACCAACAAGATTAATCATATTCATCATGAATTAATCAACAAAACGGAACGAATCGGACAAAAACACGAAAACCCCCAATTTTACCAAAAGTAGGGTTCTAAAGATCTAACCTTGATTCGCTGGATCAAGGGATGATATCGGACGGATGATTGATGATATAACCTCAAGAACTTCATGTATTTTTTGTTAAACAACATGGCTTCAAGATTAGAACACGCCCAGCCGCGGAAGAGGAGAAGAAGAAGGCGAAGAATGGCGAGAAAAACGACTGTAGGGCCTTATATAGGCTGTCTGCCACGTTACGACGTAATCGGCCAAGGCTTACGACGTAACCGAAGTCATCGCCTAAAATCGCCGCCCATTACGACGTAATCCGGCAAGGGCCTTACGACGAATCGCCTTACGACGAATCGCCGATCACTACCGGCCAGTAACTCGGCCAAGCTACCGGCCCGAACGATGGTTCAACGACACCGAAACGAGCTCGGATGACAAAAAGTGCAGAATTAATCATTCTCGGAATGACGAAACGGTCATTATCGAGTCGTCAAAACGGACTTTCTCCGAAAAAAGAAATTACCAGAAATCGAAATTACGGGTATTACATTCTACCCTCCTTAAAAGAAGTTCCGTCCCGAAACTTAAAAAAAGTAGGGAGAAGCAATATCCCCGCCAGGATAACTCGACGAGATACACAAAAACTGAAAACTCACGCCCGACGGCGAAACGTTGCAAAAAACGCAAAGAGACATACGACGCGAAAACACGCTCCACGACGACCAACACAGCGCCACCAATAGAACCAACAAGTGACAAGCGTCATCAAATGGATAATACAATCAAGTTAATTATCTGAACAATCACAAAACACAACGAACGAAAATCAATACGATTGACCAACCCAACGGTACATCAATCAAAACGCGAGCCAATCGCTGAACAAATACGGAATTCCACCGCTCAAGGGTTGGAAGATCGAAAACGAGACTAATTTCCCGAACTTAAGGGAATTAGGAAGGAGCCTGGACGCTCAACAATTACGAAACGAGAACAACAACCGAACAAACAAACGATCGAGACAACAAAAATCGAACAATCATGTCCGACATACGAAGGATAATAAAATTCAAACAACAACTCCAAGGTTCACATCTCGACTCGAAACAATATATGATCCGGTGAAAACAACAGGATGTGCATTCATATAAGATCCACAGGAAAGGGAATAGCAATAGAAAAGTCACAACGACAAACGAGTTATTCCGAAACAATACCACACTCGTTCGATCAACAAAAGCAAGGGATAGGGAAAGTTCAGAAAATATTAACGAGCATAAACGAGTCGATAGAGTCGAAAATACAGAAGTCCAAATTCCGATCCACTTCGAATAAAAGAACTAGTAGAACCAAAAGATGTTACTTCCGAACAAGGTTCACAAGAATCGAACCGAATTCGGAAAAGTCACAGCGATAACCAGATCGACCCACAACAAGATCACAGCTCGTTCGGACGATGAAACCGAAATACAGAACAAGTTCATAAGTATCAACGAACATGAGCGAATCGATAGACTGTATAAAGAAAAAATACAGAAGTCAAAATAGTACGGGTATTACCTCCGACCTCGTCCACGAAATTCACAAAAACGGGAGCAAGGTAACAAGACATTAAACAACCGACACATAATGGAATAATCACTGATACACACGGTCGTACCAAACAAGCTCTAACAGTTCGCACAAGAGCGATAACGCAGAAATCACTACGGGGCAACAATATTCAACACCAACATCCTGCCTCTCACAGGGGGCTAACACAACAAACGTGTGGCGAACGACTCAATGTTCACACCACAAATTTAATCACAAACCGGGGTTAACACCGTAACGAAAGTACGAACATCACACATATATTCCCAGACCGCAAATAAGAACAATAGGTTTTGAAAACGAAAACCACCTTTTGAAAATAATTTGCAAGCACCAGTTGATCTTGAGTATCATATATCAAAAAGTAGTATAAACATCGTCATCGAAACTTTGAAAAAAAATCATCTTGCGTTTGAAAAAAAAATGAAGATACCTTTCTTTAAATTAAAACTTTTCGGCAATATTCGACCTTCGGGTCTAAGCGAATGCGTTTCTAAATCATTAGAAATATCTCAAAATATTTTGATCCTCAAAGTAGAATAATTTTGAAACATAGCGTGGCGCTAGTAAGCATCTTGAGAACACAGTGAGAAAATAATTCATTTCAAAAGTACGTCTCGAGGTTTATTTCCTAAGATACTCAAGGTCCACAGAAGTACAATAGGCCAAAATGTCCAAAATTCGCACGTATCCACATTCATTTAAACCCATCATATCACACGCATCAAATCGTTCAAAATCACGACAGTGATATACAATCCTTAGGATATGTTTAACAACATCATTAAAACAACAATCGGTTTATCAAAACCGGATGGAAAACGACATCAAGAACAAAACTCCAAAAAGTCAACTCTAGGGATTCAAGAAAAATACCTAGATTCGGCGAAGAACAATGGATTAGATGATGTTAAAAATCATCTAGGATACTCCAAAACACCTTTGGATGGAAGAGAAATCAGCCCAGATGCGAACCCTAGTCGCTACGTCTCAAACTCATGGAGGAAGAAGAATAAAGGAAGAAAAACGCAACTTCTAGACTGGTGTCCAGTATTTATACTGGACATAATTAGCGTGCGCTAATCATTAAGGTTAGCGTGCGCTATCACGGAACCAAACAAAACTCCTGACCAAAAATACACTGTTAGCGTGCTACCAACACATTCTCGCGCGCGCTAGCCGTAAAGCGTAGCGTGCGCTAACGACTCACAGAGACAACAACAGAACGTATCAGAAAAATTACATGCCGTAAACGCTTCTCACAAGGATTTACCAGGCTAAGCACGATTTCCCACGTCATTTCGAAAATGCTAAAAAGACCAATGATCTCAAACAACCCGTCGCGATGCGACTAAGTCAGACAAAATCCGTCAAGACAAAACTCAACAAACACAACATGATTCGACAGCCTAGGTTTCCCCAAGCTAATTTGATTTTTAAAATCGTATTCTCTAGTTATTCGAAAATAAAACCGATAAGTTAAAAATCGTTTTCAAGACCCTTTCAAACACGACAAGGGTTTAACAGTGGTAGCCTTTTATAAAATGTCCTAAACACTTTTATACACGACTTTTAAATACCGACACAAGGTCTTATTTGGAAATACAAGGCTGGCTCGCCCAAGTTCATGTCACTTTTCAAAAACCCACAATACGATCAAGTCTCAGAGATTTTCAAGCATGCACGCCGCCTGTATTATTATTAATAGAAACACATTGGTTGTAAATAACAGTAATTAGCCAAGTACCATCAATTCCCGAACAAACGCATATACGGCATTCAAAAATCACCAGTTCAACAAGCACAACTCGGAAACACTAATTCTAAGTCTATGTGAGTTTCTCAACAAACTCTGCCATCGATACCTTTCCCGGAACATATCAATGTCCAAAACATTCACATCATACTGCACCCCTCGGTGTCCAAACCATTAGTACGCTCGGCTCAACATACATTTAGTATATCGCAATTATCAAACACAGATTCCATCATACCACAAAAGACTAGAGAGTCAAGCCCTCTCACAATATACCACGGAGCAAATCTCGAATCTTTCGATTACCAATGATCCCACCAATGCTAGGAAGTTTAGTGATGGGAGGCTCACAAGACGACAAACGGTCAAGCCCAAAACGGCACACAAACTCCAGAGAGATAAAGGACTGCGTAATACTAGAATCAAAAGTACACAAACCAGATGGATCGAAAAATAACTCGACGATAAGTACGAGAGAGACAATCACAGTTCAAGAAGTGGAAATACAATACGAGAAAACAAGAGGATCGAGTAAGGAAAACTTACAAGCGCTGGATGTACTGAGATGTCGGCAGCGGTGTGACAATGTGCAAAACAAAACTCAAATAGACCCAAATTAACCGACAAGCCTAGGTATCCATAAACCTAGAGCTCTGATACCATTTTCTGTAACACCCCGAGATATTCGGAGTATATTACAGCGATGTGGGCCCCTACATGGGACCCACCAGGCTACAACAAGAAAACATCGCTCGACTAACTATCTCGGTTAGCGAGGACACACATTTAAACAATACAACACATATAAAACAACACGTCCGGTATAACCGGCATAATAAACATCAACCGATAAATATAGTAACTCCAACGGAGACCAATCACAATCCGAAAGGAAAAGCCCAAGTACTCACGAGTACAATCTATAAGTTTACAATTTGGAAAACATCCACATCAAAAGAGACAGTAGGAAATAACAAGACTCAATTGCACATGTCAACAACCTTGGCCGACATCCTCGTACCATCCCAGCGCCCGCTCGTCTGGCTGAACATAACCTGAAATCCATAACAAGAATTTCCCCGACAACGGGTCTCCAAAGGGGTTAGCAATCACGCTAGTACAAGCATTCAAGGCAAACCAATCGCTTACACATTTCATAGTACATGCACCAATATCAATTTCAAAAGTCAAAACCAGACATGTCTTTTCCAGAAACAAATAGTCAAACAATTTTCCTTGGGAACAGAGTAATATCATAGATCCTGCCCGAGGCCTCTAAGGACCCTCCCGAGCTGGCCATATCATAAAACAAAACACGCACATGCATCGCCTTGGGAACAGAGTAATATCATAGATCCCGCCCGAGGCCTCTAAGGACCCTCCCGAGCTGGCTAGCTAAACAAACTGATGAATCCAGGACTCAACCCTTTGGATTCCCTCCGTGATCCCGTCGGACCAACCCGAGGTGAGCAAATCACACACAAAATACATTACTATTCCACGTTAAGCATA
Source organism: Orobanche coerulescens (assembly GCA_033398695.1). Classification (NCBI taxonomy): domain Eukaryota; kingdom Viridiplantae; phylum Streptophyta; class Magnoliopsida; order Lamiales; family Orobanchaceae; genus Orobanche; species Orobanche coerulescens. The sequence continues at coordinate 61,364,364 of CM065808.1, read as the reverse complement.
AAGGTTCCCAAAAATACTTGCCTTGAATAATTGACGACGCAACGAACGGAAAGGAAAGTCACCGACGAAAGCTAGGAACCAACGAAACCGAACCTAACGATTCGAAGAATACAGTCACAACCCTTTCTAAATGATAAAGGAATTGAAATACACCCGAAAACCCGCCTACGATTCATGTATATTCGTATAAAAACAACAACGAGGGCGGACCACAACCAAACCCTCTCGATTCCGTAAAAACCACGAAATATACCATGAATCCGTAGGGAAACTAAGAATACCAACAAGATTAATCATATTCATCATGAATTAATCAACAAAACGGAACGAATCGGACAAAAACACGAAAACCCCCAATTTTACCAAAAGTAGGGTTCTAAAGATCTAACCTTGATTCGCTGGATCAAGGGATGATATCGGACGGATGATTGATGATATAACCTCAAGAACTTCATGGATTTGTTGTTAAACAACATGGCTTCAAGATTAGAACACGCCCAGCCGCGGAAGAGGAGAAGAAGAAGGTGAAGAATGGCGAGAAAAACGACTGCACGGCCTTATATAGGCTGTCTACCGGCCGGGTTACGTACGTAACCGGCCAAGGCTTACGTACGTAACCGAGTCACTTCCCCAAAACTGCCGGCCCTTTACGTACGTAACCGGCAAGGGCCTTACGACGAATCGCCTTATGTACGAATCGCCGATCACTACCGGGCCAGAATCGCCAAGGCCGGCCTCGGCCCGAACGACGGCCCGAACGACCCCGAAACCCGAACCTGAATATGAATCGAAGATACGGTAACGAAGTACTCGCAAAGACGAACTCGATCACTAAGAGAACACACGATTCCGACCACCCGAAGGCTCGAAATTCGGCAACGGAAAGTAATTACCCCAAACTTTGGGAAATTACGAAAATGGCCCAAAACGTCCGAAATACACGATACATGATCGAAACACCATGCCGAAGCTTGCAACATGAATAATAACATTAAATGAACTTACGAGAAAGTCGAAACAACAGTTTCGGATGAGATTCGCAAGAATCGAACTCAAGTGCGGAAAACCCGCTAAAAAGCACGGAACTCAACAAAATGACACCGAAACGAGCTCGGATGACAAAAAGTGCAGAATTAATCATTCCCGAAATGACGAAACGGTCATGATCGAGTCGTCAAAATGGACTTTCTCCAAAAAAAGAAATTACCGGAAATCGAAATTACGGGTATTACAAAATGCTTAGCTATACGTAAAAGAATCCAGATTGAATTAAGCATAGATACTGGAGAAATGGTTTCATCATAATTGATGCCCTCTTTCTGAGTGTAACCTTCCGCTACAGGCATAGCTTTAAAGGTTTCAACCTTTCTATCAGATCCCTTCTATCGTTTATATACCCCTTTACTCCCAATAACTTATACCCCATCAGGTAGTTTTACTAGCTCTCACACTTGATTGAAATCCCTTGATCCCATTTCTGATTATATTCATATTTGCGAGGAGTCATCATCTTTATCTTGGATTGTATAATTGTAGGTCCACAAATCCGATTCATCCTCGCCTAGGACGGAATCTGAAGACCCTTCCATGCCTATGAATTATACGGGTTGATGAACAATCCTACCACTCTGACGAGGCATGTCCTGAGTTGGTGTAAAAGTTTCATTGTCGATACATGGCTCCTTGTACGATTGGTATAGATTGAGCCTTCCCCCTAAACTCTTCAAGAATTATCTCGCTCATTGGTTTGTGACTTATCACATCATACTCCTCTGTGAATTGAGTATTGGTGCTAACAATGACCTTTTGAAGATGGAGACTATAGAATAAGCCACCCTTTGTTTCTTTAGAGTATCCTACAAATACTTGTACTTCTGTATGAGGTTCCACCTCGTCATCCTCTGTATTCAGCATGTATGGATAACCTCAAATCCAAACATGTCCTATACTAGGCTTCCTCCCACCCCATAATTCTGTTGGGTGTTCTAAGAACTAATTTGAAAGCACTAAGTTGAGAGTATATGCCAATGTTTCCACCGTGTACCCAAAAAATGAAATAGGTAAATCTAAGTAACCCATTATAGATCTAACCATCTCTAATATGGTTTGGTTCATTCGCTCAGTAATGTTATTTTGTTGTAGAGTTCCCGATGCAGTGAGCTCGTATGTAACCCCATCATTCTTCGAGAAATCCAAAAACTCCCCAATAAGGTATTCTCCAGCACGATCGGTCATAGTAACTTGGTATTCTTCCCATTATGCTTCCCCGTTTCAGCCTTGAAGTCTCTAAATTTGTCAAAGTCTTTAGACTTACATCGTATCAAGTAGACATATATATATATATATATCTTGAATAATTATATATTAACATGATGAAATATTTGAAACCACCCCTAGGCTCGATGTTCATTGGACTACACACACCAATAAGAAAATCTCTGACACGTCTTGGGACCGATTTCAATTAGTTTTGAGAACCTCTTTAGTAATTGCATCTTCCATACAAGATTCACATATTAGAAATGACTCAATCTACAATTCGTCTCATCATCTACCAATATTTGAATCCTTATAATATTTACATGACCTAATCGTAAATACCGCATATATTTGGTTTATGCTCGAATTTTCCTTTCTTTTATTAGGATTAGTCATTGTTAAGCGATTTATTTTCATATGTGGGAGTTTGTGTAATATTAATGATGTGTCTAGTGTAATATCCAGCTGCTATTGTTCATTTTTATAATATTGTATTATACATATTGTGCGAGTATCGTTGTGTTATAATTGAATTTATACAATGTTTATTATATCGAGATATTTCAGAATCAAACTATTTTAGGTTTGACGTTCGTATTTTTTTGACTATTAGAAGTTGCATGGTAAGTTGTATTTTTTTTGGCTAAGTACCTTAGATCGAGCGTACGCTACTGTTAGGGACTAGCGTATGCTATTTCAACAAGCGTTATGCATGTTAAGCCTGATAGATTACGTACGTAAAATGAGGGTATGAGATCACATCTCACCTTTCAATATGTGGGGCCGTGCATGGTTGGAAATTTGGGATCTACTGAGATAGCCAAGTCAACGGACATTGCGTATGCAACATTGTTATGTTAGCGTACGTAATGAGGATGAGCTTACGTGCATCATTTTTGACAACATACGGAAGCGGTTGTGTGATTTGAAGAAGTAGCCTCTGGGGGATGCCTACGTACGTATACACTAAGGTGTTAGCATATGTAAAGGTCGTTTACGTTCATTAACCCCTTCAGGTAGCATATGTTAGAGAAAGTGCAGGTTATAAAGATATGGCTTGTCTGTCATTTATGCACGAACCAACTCTGAGTTTTCCCCTAGAGATCATCCTCCTGCCCTCATAAGTGATTGTAAGCCTATTCTATCTTGTCTTGGATATTCATACCTTGGATTGAAGCTCGGGAGCTTGAGGATTATAGTGGAATCTTGAAGTCTTTTAGGTTGTTCTTCATATTCAAGAGATAAGTTGTATAATCTTGTGTTAATTCCGTAATGATGATAATATTGTTGATGAATATTCCATATGGTATTGAATTAATAGAGCATAACATTATTATTATTGAACTTATGAATACATAATCAAGAACACGATGATTAGGGCTTAAAATGAGTATGTCCATAAGGTTTAGGGATACTTAGATGTTATAATCACGTTCTGAAAAGAATTATACTCAACTTGATTGATTGACTAACACAATTCATAATGATTACCTATACTTTGAGTGTTCTTGGGATGTTTAACTATTTTAAGGAAAACTAATGATGAATTAGGAGATAATTATCATAGTTTTGATATAATTAAGTTAAACTTGATGAACTAGTTTCATGGTTTAAGACATCATGTTTAAGTATTAGTAATGTCCTTATGATGATTATAATGAATCATGATGTTATTGTCTTAATAGGATGATTATTTGAACTTATTCTTGACAATTCTTATAAGATAGAGGATCATGAATGTTGAAGAACATTATGAACATGTTAATATGATTATAAGATGAATTGAGGGTTTTGAAGTTCATAGATTAGATGATTGATATTCATTAGAATAGTTTGAACTATTCATGTTGAATCCTGGGAGTTGGGTTCCATGAATTCAATGTCAATATATGAGATTGTGTTATTTAATGAACTGTATTTCATTGAAGGTTGATTGTCCGAGTGAGTATTGTTTTTTCGAAGGACGTCGTCTGTTCTTTTGAGGAAAGACTACTTTTCATCTCCGGAATTGAGGCAAGTTATCTTGCTTGGTTATAATGATAAGTGATTCTTGTGAATGTTATAAATTTCATGTATGTGTAAAGCTTTATGAATCTATGATTCAATTAAGGAGTTGTTGTTGATCCTATCGATCATTGCATTGTGGGATTGTACTTCCAAGTTCACTACCTTTGATATCGTTGGTCTTGTTGATTGTTATGTCACTTCAATGAGTTCCTTGATCCTTGTTGGTAATGTGATTACTTGAGTTTCATTGCCATGTTGCATCATGAAATTTCTGGAATCATATCTGCATGCCGATTGGTTATATGTAGGATTTTTAGTCGAGCACATATGGTCATGTGTTGATGATCTCACATTGGACTGTGCACACGAGACGATTACTTCGCCCGACTAATTAGGTATATTGTCCCACGTATATCTTGGATTCGGTATACGGGGTGGACATGTGCACGGACACATTTCCGGACCGGGCGTACTGTGATGTCCGTCTTGAGCCATATTGATATGTCGTTCATACGCCATGTGTGATTGGGTATGTCCGAAGGTTTGTAATTGGTTGTTTCATACGCCCGAGGGGTATGTTCAACAGTCAGGTTTGTTTCATTGATATCTATTATATTTGATTTGTATAACATCTTGGGAATTTATTATCATGTATATCTGACCTTATGTTTAGGCGAAATACTTGTTGTTTGTATTTTAGGTCGAGGGAAGGCTAAGTCGCAGGAAGAGGATTGTGACGGCAAAGCGTTTGTAGTTTGGGGGGCCCGAGTCTTCTTTTCTCTAGTTTTGATTACACCGTGTATTTTCATTCTGCCCTGTAATATTTATTTTCAATTGTATTATTATTTGGGGTATACTCCATCTTTATATGGTTTATACTTGTACTTGAATCCTATGTGTCGTGGCGATTATAGTTGTATGATGAATAAACTCCTCATCGGAGTAATGGTTCATATTTTTTGGTTCGGTACTACAATTATATTATGGTTGATTTGTTTATTTGTATCGCCTGGTGGGTCCCAGCGTAGGATCCATAGCATTGTAATAGGAGCCATTTTCGAGGTGTTACAGAAGATGGTATCAGAAGGAATTGTTTCTCCTTATGAGTCATTGTTGATCGAACTTGTATCAAGAAACCGTCGCGTCACGTGTGACCTGTGCAAGTGCCACGCCCTGCGAACCAAATACAATATGTGATCTTTGTGCCATGATTTAATTACTGGCAAGATGTTTAATTGCGGAATTTATCCTTTTGTTTGATATCGATATTCCAAGTGGTTTATGGTGGAATTTTATCTTATTAATATTCTGAGGAAGATACGAATTTAATTATTTGACTAATCTTGTTTTGACCTTATGCCGATATGGTATTTGCATAGCACTAGTAGTGTAATTAATTCTCGATGAATTAGTTCTGAACACTTAATCTCATTGTTGTTATTAACTTAGCGTAATTTCATGATTGGCCATAGAGACGAGTTTGAACTGTACTTATGATTATTGTTTGATTCTTTCAGTATGGAAAGAAACTTGAGAGGTTGTGGTAGAGGGGGTCTAGGTTGCGGAAGGGGCCGAATCCTGAGGCCACGAGCCAACACGCATTCTAATATGGAACAGAGTTAGGCAGTGATTCACCTACTGAGAATGGTTCGCACCATATCGGACAGCACGAGGACGTGCACGTCGGCCCTTATGTAATTATGCTGGGCATGATGGCCCAGATGGCCCAAATGGATTGATTGATGGAGACGATGCATAATCCTGCTACTACTGGACAACAGCAAGGACCCCAGCCACCGCCCCCTGTGCACGGTGGGATCGTGAGTCAGATTGTTAATGACATCTCTTGTCAGCAACCTCCGAAATTTGAGGGCTCTTCTGGGCTTGCTGATATTCTTCACTCGATCGAGCACTTTGAGAAGTTGTTCGAGATGGTCGATCGTCCTGAGGAGAATTGAGTTCATGTGGCGGCTTGGTATCTTAGCAATAGCGCCCATACATGGTGGCTTTCCATGAAACCGACTGATGGCTCGTTCCTCGTGAGTTACATGATGAGTTGATAGATACAAGTCTCGACATGAACGATATATTATGAGTGAATTACATGTATGAATGAACAACAACATAAGGAATTGAATATCCTTTTAACCCAGTAAAAGTATCATAATACATAAATCATCAGTGCATCATAAAACATGCAAAACGGACTTCCGTCATCGGAATCCAACGATGTGAATCCTCACGATTCCATCAACACAATACAGGGTAATCCAGCGATCCAGCGCCCTTGTTATAGATCCCCATGATGATCCCGTCGGACCAACGCATGTATGGATAACCTCAAATCCAAACATGTCCTATACTAGGCTTCCTCCCACCCCATAATTCTGTTGGGTGTTCTAAGAACTAATTTGAAAGCACTAAGTTGAGAGTATATGCCAATGTTTCCACCGTGTACCCCAAAAATGAAATAGGTAAATCTAAGTAACCCATTATAGATCTAACCATCTCTAATATGGTTTGGTTCATTCGCCCAGTAATGTTATTTTGTTGTAAAGTTCCCGATGCAGTGAGCTCGTATGTAATCCCATCATTCTTCGAGAAATCCAAAAACTCCCCAATAAGGTATTCTCCAGCACGATCGGTCATAGTAACTTGGTATTCTTCCCATTATGCTTCCCCGTTTCAGCCTTGAAGTCTCTAAATTTGTCAAAGTCTTTAGACTTACATCGTATCAAGTAGACATATATATATATATATATCTTGAATAATTATATATTAACATGATGAAATATTTGAAACCACCCCTAGGCTCGATGTTCATTGGACTACACACACCAATAAGAAAATCTCTGACACGTCTTGGGACCGATTTCAATTAGTTTTGAGAACCTCTTTAGTAATTGCATCTTCCATACAAGATTCACATATTAGAAATGACTCAATCTACAATTCGTCTCATCATCTACCAATATTTGAATCCTTATAATATTTACATGACCTAATCGTAAATACCGCATATATTTGGTTTATGCTCGAATTTTCCTTTCTTTTATTAGGATTAGTCATTGTTAAGCGATTTATTTTCATATGTGAGAGTTTGTGTAATATTAATGATGTGTCTAGTGTAATATCCAGCTGCTATTGTTCATTTTTATAATATTGTATTATACATATTGTGCGAGTATCGTTGTGTTATAATTGAATTTATACAATGTTTATTATATCGAGATATTTCAGAATCAAACTATTTTAGGTTTGACGTTCGTATTTTTTTGACTATTAGAAGTTGCATGGTAAGTTGTATTTGTTTTGGCTAAGTACCTTAGATCGAGCGTACGCTACTGTTAGGGACTAGCGTATGCTATTTCAACAAGCGTTATGCATGTTAAGCCTGATAGATTACGTACGTAAAATGAGGGTATGAGATCACATCTCACCTTTCAATATGTGGGGCCGTGCATGGTTGGAAATTTGGGATCTACTGAGATAGCCAAGTCAACGGACATTGCGTATGCAACATTGTTATGTTAGCGTACGTAATGAGGATGAGCTTACGTGCGTCATTTTTGACAACATACGGAAGCGGTTGTGTGATTTGAAGAAGTAGCCTCTGGGGGATGCCTACGTACGTATACACTAAGGTGTTAGCATATGTAAAGGTCGTTTACGTTCATTAACCCCTTCAGGTAGCATATGTTAGAGAAAGTGCAGGTTATAAAGATATGGCTTGTCTGTCATTTATGCACGAACCAACTCTGAGTTTTCCCCTAGAGATCATCCTCCTGCCCTCATAAGTGATTGTAAGCCTATTCTATCTTGTCTTGGATATTCATACCTTGGATTGAAGCTCGGGAGCTTGAGGATTATAGTGGAATCTTGAAGTCTTTTAGGTTGTTCTTCATATTCAAGAGATAAGTTGTATAATCTTGTGTTAATTCCGTAATGATGATAATATTGTTGATGAATATTCCATATGGTATTGAATTAATAGAGCATAACATTATTATTATTGAACTTATGAATACATAATCAAGAACACGATGATTAGGGCTTAAAATGAGTATGTCCATAAGGTTTAGGGATACTTAGATGTTATAATCACGTTCTGAAAAGAATTATACTCAACTTGATTGATTGACTAACACAATTCATAATGATTACCTATACTTTGAGTGTTCTTGGGATGTTTAACTATTTTAAGGAAAACTAATGATGAATTGGGAGATAATTATCATAGTTTTGATATAATTAAGTTAAACTTGATGAACTAGTTAATGGTCATGGTTTAAGACATCATGTTTAAGTATTAGTAATGTCCTTATGATGATTATAATGAATCATGATGTTATTGTCTTAATAGGATGATTATTTGAACTTATTCTTGACAATTATTATAAGATAGAGGATCATGAATGTTGAAGAACATTATGAACATGTTAATCTGATTATAAGATGAATTGAGGGTTTTGAAGTTCATAGATTAGAAGATTGATATTCATTAGAATAGTTTGAACTATTCATGTTGAATCCTGGGAGTTGGGTTCCATGAATTCAATGTCAATATATGAGATTGTGTTATTTAATGAACTGTATTTCATTGAAGGTTGATTGTCCGAGTGAGTATTGTTTTTTCGAAGGACGTCGTCTGTTCTTTTGAGGAAAGACTACTTTTCATCTCCGGAATTGAGGCAAGTTATCTTGCTTGGTTATAATGATAAGTGATTCTTGTGAATGTTATAAATTTCATGTATGTGTAAAGCTTTATGAATCTATGATTCAATTAAGGAGTTGTTGTTGATCCTATCGATCATTGCATTGTGGGATTGTACTTCCAAGTTCACTACCTTTGATATCGTTGGTCTTGTTGATTGTTATGTCACTTCAATGAGTTCCTTGATCCTTGTTGGTAATGTGATTACTTGAGTTTCATTGCCATGTTGCATCATGAAATTTCTGGAATCATATCTGCATGCCGATTGGTTATATGTAGGATTTTTAGTCGAGCACATATGGTCATGTGTTGATGATCTCACATTGGACTGTGCACACGAGACGATTACTTCGCCCGACTAATTAGGTATATTGTCCCACGTATATCTTGGATTCGGTATACGGGGTGGACATGTGCACGGACACATTTCTGTGATGTCCGTCTTGAGCCATATTGATATGTCGTTCATACGCCATGTGTGATTGGGTATGTCCAAAGGTTTGTAATTGGTTGTTTCATACGCCCGAGGGGTATGTTCAACAGTCATGTTTGTTTCATTGATATCTATTATATTTGATTTGTATAACATCTTGGGAATTTATTATCATGTATATCTGACCTTATGTTTAGGCGAAATACTTGTTGTTTGTATTTTAGGTCGAGGGAAGGCTAAGTCGCAGGAAGAGGATTGTGACGGCAAAGCGTTTGTAGTTTGGGGGGCCCGAGTCTTCTTTTCTCTAGTTTTGATTACACCGTGTATTTTCATTCTGCCCTGTAATATTTATTTTCAATTGTATTATTATTTGGGGTATACTCCATCTTCATATGGTTTATACTTGTACTTGAATCCTATGTGTCGTGGCGATTATAGCTGTATGATGAATAAACTCCTCATCGGAGTAATGGTTCATATTTTTTGGTTCGGTACTACAATTATATTATGGTTGATTTGTTTATTTGTATCGCCTGGTGGGTCCCAGCGTAGGATCCATAGCATTGTAATAGGAGCCATTTCCGAGGTGTTACAGAAGATGGTATCAGAAGGAATTGTTTCTCCTTATGAGTCATTGTTGATCGAACTTGTATCAAGAAACCGTCGCGTCACGTGTGACCTGTGCAAGTGCCACGCCCTGCGAACCGAATACAATATGTGATCTTTGTGCCATGATTTAATTACTGGCAAGATGTTTAATTGCGGAATTTATCCTTTTGTTTGATATCGATATTCCAAGTGGTTTATGGTGGAATTTTATCTTATTAATATTCTGAGGAAGATACGAATTTAATTATTTGACTAATCTTGTTTTGACCTTATGCCGATATGGTATTTGCATAGCACTAGTAGTGTAATTAATTCTCGATGAATTAGTTCTGAACACTTAATCTCATTGTTGTTATTAACTTAGCGTAATTTCATGATTGGCCATAGAGACGAGTTTGAACTGTACTTATGATTATTGTTTGATTCTTTCAGTATGGAAAGAAACTTGAGAGGTTGTGGTAGAGGGGGTCTAGGTTGCGGAAGGGGCCGAATCCTGAGGCCACGAGCCAACACGCATTCTAATATGGAACAGAGTTAGGCAGTGATTCACCTACTGAGAATGGTTCGCACCATATCGGACAGCACGAGGACGTGCACGTCGGCCCTTATGTAATTATGCTGGGCATGATGGCCCAGATGGCCCAAATGGATTGATTGATGGAGACGATGCATAATCCTGCTACTACTGGACAACAGCAAGGACCCCAGCCACCGCCCCCTGTGCACGGTGGGATCGTGAGTCGGATTGTTAATGACATCTCTTGTCAGCAACCTCCGAAATTTGAGGGCTCTTCTGGGCTTGCTGATATTCTTCACTCGATCGAGCACTTTGAGAAGTTGTTCGAGATGGTCGATCGTCCTAAGGAGAATTGAGTTCATGTGGCGGCTTGGTATCTTAGCAATAGCGCCCATACATGATGGCTTTCCATGAAACCGACTGATGGCTCGTTCCTCGTGAGTTACATGATGAGTTGATAGATACAAGTCTCGACATGAACGATATATTATGAGTGAATTACATGTATGAATGAACAACAACATAAGGAATTGAATATCCTTTTAACCGAGTAAAAGTATCATAATACATAAATCATCAGTGCATCATAAAACATGCAAAACGGACTTCCGTCATCGGAATCCAACGATGTGAATCCTCACGATTCCATCAACACAATACAGGGTAATCCAGCGATCCAGCGCCCTTGGTATAGATCCCCATGATGATCCCGTCGGACCAACGCATGGTGGAAAACCCGTCCAGCGATCCGGGCTCTCAAAGATAGATCCCCATGATGATCCCGTCGGACCAACGCATGGTGGACATTCGATCCAGCGCCCTCAGCATAGATCCTCATGATCCCCTCGGATCATTTATACCATAAACCAATCAATTATGCATACATATATGCATTTCAATATGTTCATCAATACGAACAATTAACAACGAGTACCACGAGAAATTACAGAAATACATCTCATATTTGACAACATGAACAAAACCATAAGCATGATCAAGGTTCCAATATAAATCAAACTCAACATATGATACTTGCCTCGAAAATGGCAAGAATGGAAATACTCCAACAAATTGTAATATCCGGATTTATTACGGTGTATTTCATCTGTATTCAAACCCTGTATTATTCGGATTTGTGGTTTTGATTATTGGAGTATGATATTTCTTGCATTGATATCATTGTACATAAGTATAGAAACATGCAAAATTTCTCATGCAAACTCGTGATAGTGCACGCTAAGAATGTAGATTAACGCGCGCTATCGGGCTACTACTAGCGCACGCTATGCAGGTAGGAGTTGCGTGCGTTAAGAACTCAATTATTGAGCGGGACGGCTAGCACATGCGCCAGCCAGTACATGGGTCCGGATAAGATTCCCGCGGATGAACCTGGACAGTTCTGAAGTCAACTCTTATTAGCGCACGCCAAGGAAAGCTTAGTAGCGTGCGCTAACTTGTTAAAATGCAGAATATTATAAATGGGACAACAACCCGTTTTGGCTTACATTTTACTCGTCCATTCTGCATTCTTGAGAGGCCAAAGAGCTGTAATAATCCTTCTACACACTTAGAACACATCTTGTTGGTGTTTGTATATTGGTTATCACTTGGGAGTAATCATTGAAGTGGAATAGCACCTTGGAGTGGCATACAACCAACCGGAGTCGGATTCTACCTTACGGTTTAGTGATTTTCATCATATTAAGGTATGTTCAACCTATCTCCACACTTAGTGTTGGATTCTAAAGAATTGGATGATCATAGTAACGAGATATCAATTTTCATAAGTGAATTATCCAAAGTACATCATGTTTGGAATATTGAGATGATTAAGCCTTAAGTACCTTGATTATGATCATCATGATTTGAATCTTATTACATTGAACAAGTAAAGGAAGCTTCTACCATTGGTAATCCGAATCTAGTAGATGACTTCATAGCAATCATGGACTTGACTTTAACATCATTATTGTTAGATAAATCTAAAGGATTGATCATGGAAGGATTTATCTAGTATAGATGGAATATTAAACAACTTCAGCATGATAATATTGATTGATATAAAGGTGTTGATATCAACCGTTAAGCCTTTCGAATTGTCATATGAAGATTTGTAGTCGAAATGGAATATGGTTTTATAATAGTATACATATCCCTGAATCTGAAGTTGTTATTATCCGAAAAATCATTCATAAGAGTATAAACATGATATTCATGGAGGTAACATGAATTATCAAGGAAGATTTCATTGTTTTGATCATGATGAGAACAGTTTACTGCCCAGCAGTAAACTGCCATGCATAGATAGCACACGCTAAGCTATGAAGATTAACGTGCGCTATCGAGCACGAGTTAGCGTACGCTACGTTTGGTACGTAACGTACACTAGGCCATCAGACGAGTCAGTCGACTGATCAGTGAAGTACTGACCATACATAGTTAGCGTACGCTAGGCTTTGTTGTTTGCGTGCGCTATCGTGCAGACTTAATGCACGCTACACAGAGTACTTAGCGTGCGCTAAGCAGTTCAGGCAGATTACATTTTATGAACTTTTGGCCGTAAATCGAATTGTTAAACATTCGTACGACGTGAGATAAATCCTATATCATTTCTTTTGTTAAGGTTTGATCTTGTTACGTGATTGATTGAGGAGGACAACCTTCGAGTGTTCGTTTTCGTGGAAGTATTGTTCTTGTCTTCAAATCGAGGCAAGTACTTTATTTGTTTTAGGTATTGATGTTATACATATTGTCATGCATGTATGTCGTTGTTGTATGTCCACCTCATGTTGGTCCGACGGGATCATCGTGGGATCTATACTAGCATGCGCTGGATCATCGGACAGGTTTTTCCACCACGGGTTGGTCTGATGGGATCATCGTGGGTTCCAGGCAGTGAACGCTGGATCGACGGAATTACCATGTGTATGTTATGATATCATGTTGTGATTATCAGTTGTGTATGTCATTTATGAGTTCTCATAGGAGAAGACTCGTTGGTATTTTTGTCGTTTACGTTATTATTCTTCGTGAGATATGAATAATATGTTGTGGTACTTGTACTAGCATCGTTGTGCTAACCCCTTCGGGGGTGAACATTTTGTTTATGTTCAGGATCCACGAGAGCGGGAAAACAACCACTGGAGCTGCATGACGACGAGGGTGCAGAGTGATGTTTTGGCCGGGTTCATTTGTCTGTTGTTTATTGGTTATTTCAATAAGTACTCGAGTACGAAGTCATTTATGTTGAATTTGAAGTTGGTGATGTATTATTAAGTTCCTGTTGAACAATTGTACTTTCAGTATTTGGTCAGAACTGTTGTATCTTAATTCCGATATTTCCAATCGTAGTATTTCTTAATGTCTGTTCAATTCTTCAGCCTTGTAAAACCTTATGTAAAGGATCTACGGCGCTGTAATATTCTTGAATATATCGGGGGTGTTATAGAATATGGTATCGGAGCTAAGATTATGGATATCTTGGCCGTTGGGTTAAAATAGGGGTCATTTATGTCTTTTGAGGTAACCGGCCGTGAATGACATCACTGCACTGCCTACGTCTTCATGCGAACGGTGGTTGTAAGTTCCTAAACTCTATCTCGTTCTTTACATGTTGTGTCTCTTTATACTCGAATATTAGAACGATGTTGTTTCCTGTATATTGAGTATTTATGCTTACAGTATGTTGACAAAGTGACGTGGACGTGGTCGCGTCGTGGACGCGACGAAGAAATGCCAAAGGGAAGCATCGCCTTCTAATTAGGCGACCATAGCTCAAAGTAGCCGCAACAATCTATTAATAACGAACTGCATCCTGCTATACTGCAAATCCTTCGTCAAGTGGTGAACCAGATGACCTGGGCCGCCAAGTCGTGGACCGAATGCAAGTGGCGGTGGGACTACGGCAGGGAGAGAGACAAAGAAGGGATCCTGGACATGGGAAATCGAGGTGAGCGGGTCGCAAGAGGTGGCGAAGATGCAACCACCCAAATTCGACCAGATTTCGAGACTCCCACCGGGACCATTGGTTGAAGGAACTGGAGAAAATATTTGCCGGAATTAACTGCCCAGATGACCGGAGAGCCTCTATCGTGCAATACTTTCTGATAGGGGAAGCGTCCGAATGGTGGGAAGCCATCCAGCCTGTAGACCATGATGCCGATTGGACAGAGTTTAGATTGATAATGGAAGCTCAGTATTGCCCTCGCCCTGTGAGGGAAGCCAAAATTCGGGAGTTTTTCTCCGCTCAGCCTTCTGATGTGCCAGTATCCCAGGCAATTAAGACGTTTAACCAAAATTGGCATTTGTTCGACATCCGGTCGTAATGATGCAGAAATGATGATCCATTTCGATATGAGGATGAAACTAGAAATCCAGAGGTACATGTCCGGATTTGAATGTACCACACTCCGTCAATACCAGGATAAGGCGTTGGCGTATGAGAACAAGGAAGCAGCTATGGAGAAATTTTCAGAATCCAAGAAATGAAAGTCTCTCGGTACTTTTACAGAGCACAAGAACAATGGGCCCCGTAAGGCCCAGTCATCCTTTCACTCTTTCAAGAAACCTCCGCACTCCAGCTAGGAGCGGAAAGAACTTCTGAGCGACATCAACTATTACCGATGTTACCAGAAATGCTTTAATCGCGCCTGACGGGGCACTATCGACGGAATTGCCCTTCCCGCCGTGACTTGTTTTAATTGTGGACGAGAGGGACCCGGGCGGTGTTTTGTGAAGAGGCCGCAAAGTCTTTTAGATCCCGTACACCACAAAATACCCGTAAGGAATCCAAGATTCAATGACGCAAAGAAAGTGTTCGGATGCCTCTAATTTTGGCCGCGGACGAGGCAGAGAACAATGGGACCGAAAGGGGACATCGAGGCCGGATATGCTCCCCACGCCTACGAGATGATAAGGACAGCGATCGTGATGTCTTTGCCGCATCGTGCAATCGGCCCGATCCTTTCCCAGCCAGTTAGCGTTTTATTCGATACAGGAGCTACACATTCTTTTATATCCTTGTCTTGTGTAAATCATTTGAATATTTCTGGTTTTCATACTTGTAAACCTTATGTTGTTGGTTTACCGAGTGGAGAGAGGATTGTCGGAAACTTAGAAACTAGAAATTTCCCCGTATCATTTGGATACAGAGAGTGGCTCTCAAATCTGATCGTGATAGAAATGCAAGGAGACGACCTGATACTCGGAGACGATTGGCTTAGTCGATATGGAGCAATTGTATACTACCGAAGGAGGAATATCTCGCTGATCGCTGACGATGGTGCCGAAATATTGTTTGAGGGGTGGAAACCGGGAAGCTCAGGAAAATTGATCAAGGCGATGAAAGCTGTCAAATTGTTGAAACAGGGCTGTATTGGGTACTGGTGTTATGCAATGAAGAAAGAAGACGAAATTGTGGAACTTTCATCCATTCCTGTTGTGAACGAATTTCCAGATGTGTTTCCTAACGAGTTACCTGGACTACCTCCACGAAGGGATGTAGAATTTACCATTGAGCTGGAACCCGGAGCTACACCAATTTCTAAGGCGCCGTATCGTATGGCACCTACTGAGATGTACGAACTGAAGAAGCAGCTGGAGGAGTTACTGGATAAGGGCTATATTCAGCCAAGCGTTTCACCCTGGGGAGCGCCAGTTCTTTTTGTCCGAAAGAAGGATGGATCGCTCCGACTGTGTATTGACTATCGAGAGCTGAACAAGATGACGATTAAGAACAAGTATCTGTTGCCACGGATTGATGATCTATTTGACCAGTTGCAAGGGGCAACAGTATTTTCTAAAATCGATCTGAGATCAGGGTATCATCAGCTGAGGATTAAGGAATCTGATGTTCTGAAATCAGCGTTCTGAACTCGCTACGGACATTATGAGTTTGTAGTGATGCCGTTTGGTCTCACTAACGCACCTGCTGTATTTATGCAATTGATGAACAGAGTGTTCATTGAATTTTTGGATAAATTTGTGGTCGTGTTCATTGATGAAATTCTAGTGTATTCTAAGAGCCCGGAAGAACATGCGCAACATTTGCGGATTGTATTGGAACTTTTGAGAAGCGAGCAATTGTACGCCAAACTTTCTAAGTGTGAATTCTGGCTAAAAGAAGTAATGTTACTCGGCCATGTGGTGTCATCTGAAGGAGTCCGAGTAGATCCTCAGAAGATCGAAGCAATTATGGATTGGAAGCCTCCAAAGAACGTGAAAGAAGTCCGAAGCTTCTTAGGACTTGCTGGATATTATCGTCGATTCGTGGAAGGGTTTTCTAAAATCTCCCGCCCACTTACTCGACTCCAGTAAAACTCAAAAGTTTGAGTGGAATGAGTTGTGTCGATTAGCTTTGATGAATTGAAGAAGAGATTGACGACGCACCGATTCTATCACTTCCACAGGAACTGGAGGATTTATAGTTTACAAGTGATGCTTCAACCAAGGACTTGGGTGCGTATTGATGCGTAATGATAAGGTGATCGCTTATGCGTCGCGACAGCTTGAAACCTTATGAAGTGAATTACCCAACACATGATTTGGAGCTAGCAGCAGAGTTTTTGCTTTGAAGATCCGGAGGCATTATCTCAGACGGACTCACCGCCGATCTTTACGGATCATAAGAGTCTCAAGTACATATTCAAATGTAAAGAGTTGAACATGCGGCAAAGAAGATGGTTAGAGATGATCAAGGACTATGACTTGGAGATTTTGTATCATCCAGCAAAGCAAATGTAGTGGCCGATGCACTTAGCCGCAAGCCTGCTTTCTATTCGAGATGCCGGAGACGCCGACATCCCAACTTAGCCTTCAACGAGAGATGATTCATGAAGGAATTGAAGTGTGGTTACAAAGAGTCCAAGGACAATCAGGCGTGATGGAGATAACTTCATCATTAACCGAAGGAATCAAATCTAGATGCATGCATGATCCTCCGATGATTCGGTTACGTGATGAAGTGATCAAAGGAAAGGCCCCGCATTCATAATTCATGATGATGGAGTTTTGATATTTCAGAACCGACTGCTGCCCGATGATGATGTTCAAACAGACGATTATGAAGGAAGCTCACAGTCGCTCTATTCTATCCACCCGGCACCAAGAAATGTATAAGGACTTGAAGCAATTCGTGGGGCAACATGAAGAAAGATGTAGTGGACTATGTTTCGAAATGCTTGACTTGTCAGCAGGTTAAGATCGAGCATCAACGGCCTGCCGGAATGTTGAAGCCACTCCCGATTCCTGAATGGAAGTGGGAGGACATATCGATGGACTTTATCACTAATATGCCGAGAACCAGGACAGGAATGAACATGATTTGGGTGATAGTTGATCGTTTAACCAAATCCGCTCATTTCCTAGGCATTAAGGATACATGGGGACCAGAAAGGTTAGCACGAGTATTTATTTCGGAGATAGTTCGATTGCATGGTACGCCGAAGACCATTGTTTCTGATCGAGACGGTCGTTTTGTGTCTCACTTATGGAAAGCAGTTAATAAGGCCTTGGGGACCGAATTGAACTTCAGCACAGCTTATCACCCACAGACTGGCGGACAATCCGAGAGGACTATACAAACAGTGTAAGACATGCTAAGGGCATGTGCCTTAGATTGGTCAAACGATTGGGAAATTCATCTACCGTTGATTGAATTTACCTACAACAATAGTTGGCATGCTTCCATTAAGATGGCACCGTTTGAGGCATTATACGGGAGGAGATGTAGATCGCCACTATGTTGGGACGATTCGTCAGACTTGATCAGAACAGAACCAGAGTTGATCGTACAGACTCGAGAGAAGATAGCCTTGATTCGTGAAAGGCTGTTGACCGCCCATAGTCGCCAGAAATCTTACGCAGACGTACGCCGTCGCCCATTGGAGTTCAGTACTGGAGATCACGTACTTTTGAAGGTTTCTCCTACTCGGGGAATCTTTCGTTTCGGAAGGAAAGGAAAGATGAGTCCGAGATATATCGGACCATTTGAGATCCTCGAGAGAGTTGGGGAGTTGACATACAGATTGGCATTGCCGCCGTCATTGTGCCATGTTCATAACGTGTTCCACATATCCCGATTATGAGCTATATACTGATCCCACCATATCATTGATTTCGCGAGATCAAGTCGCGCAGATGGGACGTTTGAAGAAAGACCGGTCAAGATACTCGAGAGTCGAGTTAAGCAGCTGAGGAACAAACCAATCGTTTTGGTCAAAGTTCAATGGTCACGTCACGGAATGGAAGAAGCCACCTAGGAAACGGAAGCTGATATGAAGTCTAGATATCCCGAGTTATTTTCGTCTTGAGTTTCGGGACGAAACTCCTTTTTAGTAGGAGAGTATGTAATATCCGGATTTATTACGGTGTATTTCATCTCTATTCAAACCCTGTATTATTCGGATTTGTGGTTTTGATTATTGGAGTATGATATTTCTTGCATTGATATCATTGTACATAAGTATAGAAACATGCAAAATTTCTCATGCAAACTCGTGATAGCGCACGCTAAGAATGTAGCTTAACGCGCGCTATCGGGCTACTACTTGCGCACGCTATGCAGGTAGGAGTTGCGTGCGCTAAGAACTCAATTATTGAGCGGGATGGCTAGAACATGCGCCAGCCGGGACATGGGTCCGGATAAGATTCCCGCGGATAAACCTGGACAGTTCTGAAGTCAACTCTTATTAGCGCACGCTAAGGAAAGCTTAGTAGCGTGCGCTAACTTGTTAAAATGCAGAATATTATAAATGGGACAACAACCCATTTTGGCTTACATTTTACTCGTCCATTCTGCATTCTTGAGAGGCCAGAGAGCTGTAATAATCCTTCTACACACTTAGAACACATCTTGTTGGTGTTTATATATTGGTTATCACTTGGGAGTAATCATTGAAGTGGAATAGCACCTTGGAGTGGCATACAACCAACCGGAGTCGGATTCTACCTTACGGTTCAGTGATTTTCATCATATTAAGGTATGTTCAACCTATCTCCAAACTTAGAGTTGGATTCTAAAGAATTGGATGATCATAGTAACGAGATATTGATTTTCATAAGTGAATTATCCAAAGTACATCATGTTTGGAATATTGAGATGATTAAGCCTTAAGTACCTTGATTATGATCATCATGATTCGAATCTTATTACATTGAACAAGTAAAGGAAGCTTCTATCATTGGTAATCCGAATCTAGTAGATGACTTCATAGCAATCATGGACTTGACTTTAACATCATTATTGTTAGATAAATCTAAAGGATTGATCATGGAAGGATTTATCTAGTATAGATGGAATGTTAACCAACTTCAGCATGATAATATTGATTGATATAAAGGTGTTGATATCAACCGTTAAGCCTTTCGAATTGTCGTATGAAGATTTGTAGTTGAAATGGAATATAGTTTTATAATGGTATACATATCCCTGAATCCGAAGTTGTTATTATCCAAAAAATCATTCATAAGAGTATAAACATGATATTCATAGAGGTAACATGAATTATCACGGAAGATTTCATTGTTTTGATCATGATGAGAATAGCATCGCCCAAAGAAAGAATCGCCATGCATAGATAGCGCACGCTAAGCTATGAAGATTAACGGCGCTATCGAGCACGAGTTAGCGTGACGCTACGCTTGGTACGTAACGCACGCTAGGCCATCGACGAAGTCACCGACCGATCGGTGAAGTAATCGACCATACATAGTTAGCGACGCTAGGCTTTGTTGTTTGCGTGCGCTATCGCGTGCACTTAACGACGCTACGAGTACTTAGCGTGCGCTAAGCAGTTCAGGCAGATTACATTTTATGAACTTTTGGCCGTAAATTGAATTGTTAAACATTCGTACGACGTGAGATAAATCCTATATCATTTCTTTTGTTAAGGTTTGATCTTGTTACGTGATTGATTGAGGAGGACGACCTTCGAGTGTTCGTTTTCGTGGAAGTATTGTTCTTGTCTTCAAATCGAGGCAAGTACTTTATTTGTTTTAGGTATTGATGTTATACATATTGTCATGCATGTATGTCGTTGTTGTATGTCCACCTCGTGTTGGTCCGACGGGATCATCGTGGGATCTATGCTAGCGTGCGCTGTATCATCGGACGGGTTTTTCCACCATGGGTTGGTCTGATGGGATCATCGTGGGTTCTAGGCAGTGAACGCTGGATCGACGGAATTACCATGTGTATGTTATGATATCATGTTGTGATTATCAGTTGTGTATGTCATTTATAAGTTCTCATAGGAGAAGACTCGTTGGTATTTTTGTCGTTTACATTATTATTCTTCGTGAGATATGAATAATATGTTGTGGTACTTGTACTAGTATCGTTGTGCTAACCCCTTCGGGGGTGAACATTTTGTTTATGTTCAGGATCCAGGAGAGCGGGAAAACAACCACTGGAGCTGCATGACGACGAGGGTGCAGAGTGATGTTTTGGCCGGTTCATTTGTCTGTTGTTTATTGGTTATTTCAATAAGTACTCGAGTACGAAGTCATTTATGTTGAATTTGAAGTTGGTGATGTATTATTAAGTTCCTGTTGAACAATTGTACTTTCAGTATTTGGTCAGAACTATTGTATCTTAATTCCGATATTTCCATTCGTAGTATTTCTTAATGTCTGTTCAATTCTTCAGCCTTGTAAATCCTTATGTAAAGGATCTACGGCGCTGTAATATTCTTGAATATATCGGGGGTGTTACACAAATGACACGCGTCCGTATGTCACCACCCCTCGATCGTCCCCTATGAAAGGCTCGGACCTAAGAAATAATAAAGAATTCCTCTCAAGTCGTACGAACGTCTAACAATCCGGTTTACGGCCGCAAGCTCTAAAAAAATAAATTATGTCTGAACTACTTAGCGCGCGCTACGTACTCTACGTAACGTGCGCTAAGCCTGTCCGTTAACGTACGCAAATGACCAGGTTTAGCGTGCGCTAGCTGTGTACTGACAGTCTTCTCTGAACAGTCGACTACCCTGCCTGATGATATAACGTACGTTACGTATCCAACGTAGTGCACGTTACTCATTCCCGATAGCGCACGTTAATATATACATCTTAGCGTGCGCTAATCGTGCATGGCAGTCACTACTGGGTAAAACTTGAGCTAATGGTGATGAAAACTCATGAAATCCTCAGTGTTAATACATGCCAATTCCGTATATATCATGCTCATACGGTTTATGAAAGATAACGAGATACACGCCTCCAGGAGAGTGCCCGTGCTCCATAGCTGGATTATGTTAAATCCAACAAATGACATAAAACTAATATAACTCTTGAAAAACAATGACAAAAGAAAGTTTACATCAATTTTTAAGGTGCTTGACAAACTTCAAATGACATGCACAACTATTGTAAAGTTATTTTATTAGAAGACTTATAATAAATAATACCTAAAGTAATAAGTGAAAATATAAGCATAAGAAAATATTGACTTATAAGTTATTTTTCTGTTTGGATAGTTTATTTTATAAGTTAGTAAAGTGTTTGGTAGTATATAACTTATAAGTTACTTATTATTATTATTATTATTATTTATTATTATTATTATTTATTATTTATCATTTATTGTTTATATTATTATTATTTATTATTATGTATTATTATTATTTATTATTTTTTTTATTATTATGTAATGTGGCTTAAACAGAAAAATTAGGAAATGTTACTTATTGCTTTTTAGCTTATTCTGCTTATTTAGCTTGCAACTTAAGCATATAAGTTACTTAACCATTTGAAAACAAACGGTCCAATATGGAGCAACTGGACCTATAAGCACTTATAAGTGCTTATAAGCCTAGCCAAATGGGCCCTCAATAAATATCTTATTCATCAATTGCATAAATATTGTCGGCGCGTTGGTTAGCCCGAATGGTATAACCAAAAACTCATAATGTTCGTACCTCGTCCCAAAAGAGGTCGTCGGAATGTCGGACTCCTTCACCCAAAGCTGATAGTATCCAGATCTCAAATCGATCTTGGAGAATACCGTAGCTCCCTGTAATTGATCAAACAAATCATCGATACGAGGCAAGGGATATTTATTCTTAATGGTCACTTTATTTAGTTCATGATAATCGATACATAAACGCAGTGAACCATCTTTCTTCCTAACGAACAAGACCAACGCACCCCAAGGTGAGTTGCTAGGCCTAATATACCCCTTCTCCAACAACTCCCCCAACTAACTCTTCAACTCCTGCATTTCCGAGGGTGTCATGCGATACGGTGCCTTAAAAATTGGGGCCACACTTGGTTCTAAGTCAACTGCAAACTCGATCTCATGTTCTGGTGGTAGTCCTGGCAAATCATCTGGAAAAACATCTGAAAACTCGTTGACCACAGGAATCGAGGAAAGTTCGACTCTCCCGTCCTCTGCTCTCATGGCGTAACACCAGTAACCCATACAACCTTCTTTAAGGAGTTTCGCCGCCTTCATGGTGCTGATTATAAGTTTCTGACCCTTCCTTCTGTGTCTCGCAAATGGATGTTCGGTGCCATCCTCAACTAACATCGAAATAACTCTCATGTGATAATTCATTATCTCTTCATGTCTATCAGGCTAGTCCTCACTGAGGATCAAATCCTCATTGATGATATCCACAATGATCAAATTCAAAAGTCATACTCTCTCCGCGATTCTCACTGGATAATCTCTAACCTCCATATCCTCCAAAATTCTACCACCACTAGGCAAGTTAACCGCAAAAGGCTCACAAGCAGACAAGCAATTAATATTTAATAGACACACACAATCCAAAGAGATGAACAAATGTGAGGCACCAAATCGAAAAGCACTCTAACTGGATGAGAGAGAACATAAACGGTACCTTTAACTGCTGTACCATATGGATCATCAGCTCTCTTCATCTCATAAATGCGCGAATGAGATGAACTAGCACTGGAGACTCCCCATTTAATGGGCTGACCCCGTCATATGCCCCCACCAAAACCCTAAGATGGCTGATTCACTGATGGCTTCTGATTAACACTTGGTTCTCCAAGCGTAGAAGCGGATGCCTGAGCCCCAAGTGTCTTTTCTCCCCCGGTATAAAATGAGGCTTTGTGTCCTGTATGGCCACAATTATAACATTTCAAAGGAGGTAGGCTACAGTCATGGCTGATATGGCCATGTTGGCCATAGTTAAAACATATCACGACCCGATTGGAAGCACTAGGGCCGGCTCTAAAATTATGATTACCTCCGGAGTATGGAATAGCTTCTCGGATAGATAGTTAGCTGACTAAGACCTCTGTTGGTTGTTGCTCTTACTGCCAAAAAAATTACCAGAGATCTTCTGCTTCTTACCTTCACTTGCAGTCTTGGTATCAGCAAAGGACATATCATAGGCCAATGTTTTGCCCTGATACTCCTTCAGTGTAGTGCAAGCGAGTCTTGCCATGTAGTGTCAAATTTTCGGCTTCATCCGCATGTCAAAGTGATGGATTTTATCTCTCTCCTCTCTCACTTGGCTCTTCACATGGTTGAGCTGCTGATTGTATTTGATTATTGCATAGGATGTGTGATTATCGTGGGGTTTAGCCTCTAAGAAGGCTCGGATTCTGGCCTATTGAATAGGCCATGGGCAATATTCAGCCTCCATCAACTCTTTAAACTCATCCCAAGTAGCCGCATGGTCTTGGGGTTCGATTGACTACCACCAACTAGCAGTCTCTCTCGTCAGGAAGTATTGAGCAATTAATACTTACGTGCCTCTGGGCAATTCACTACCACAAAAACCTTGTTTCATATCATTATTCCAGCTTTCTCAGCCAGCTGGGTCTGTAGTGTAATATCCGCAATTTTCGACTTTCGGTAAATTTCTTTTTTCGGCCGAAGTCCGTTTTGACGACTCGCTCATGACCGTTTCGTCATTCTGAGAATGATTAATTCTACACTTTTTGACATCCGAGTTCGCTTTGAGTCGCTTTTGTTGAGTTCCGTGCTTTTTAGCGACTTTTCCGTACTTGAGTTCGGTTCTTGCGAATCTCGTTCGAAACTGCTGTTTCGAGTTTCCCGTAAGTCCGTTTAACTTTGTTAGACGTGTTGTTAACTTCCGTTTGGTTATTCGATCACGTATCGTGATTTCCGCTTTGGGCCATTTTGTAATTTCTTGAAAGTTACGTATCCGTATTCGTAATTGTTGCCTCGACCCGCTTTCTTGGTCGCGTATGACTAAATATGGTATTACGTTTTCATTTCGAGTCGCTTATGTCGTCCGTGAACTTTTCGCCGTGTTCGCCCGCGGCGATTTGAAATCGGGTCGCCGAGCCTCGACGGTTGGGATCGCCGACGGTATGGATCGGCCGGACGATTGCGGCACCGCCGACGGTGCGGGCAGAACCGGCGAAGCGCACGCCACGGCCGGAAGGTCGCGCGCTAACCGGCAGTGTAAGCGCACGCTACCGGGCCGCCTAACGACGCATTCGGCCCGGGCAGTGGGGTTTCGAGGTTCTCGACTCGGCCAGATCGGCGAGTAGCGCACGCTACGCCGAGCGTAAGCGCGCTAGTCGGCAGCGTAGCGCACGCTGTCGGCCGGCTAGCGACGTTACTGACCGGCGATTCACCAGTGGCTACCGGACAGTCGGATAGCGCGCAGCTTCCGGCCGTAGCGCACGCTAGCGGAGTCGGGAGACGAGTCATGGTCGGCGAATTTGGCTGGTGCCGGGTCGTGTGGGCTCTGGCCGAGGGTACTCGGCCGATAGCGCACGCTAGTCCAGAAGGCTAGCGACGCTAGTTCTGCCCAAGATAAATGTGGTGAGCAAATACATTTCACTTCGTTTTTCATTCCCTTCCTTCTCCTTCCGCGAATGGCGATTCATGGGTGACGAAGCCATGTTGTTTAACAACAAATCCATGAAGTCCTTTAGTTCATAACATCAATCGATCGTCCGTTATCAACATTTGATACAGATAATCAAGGTAATCTTCCTTAGAACCCTAATTTCGTGAATTTGGGGATTTTTGCATTTTCGTCCGATTCGTTCCGTGTTGTTGATTAATTCATGATGGGTATGATTAATCTTGATAGTATTCTTGTGTTTAACATCATTTAATCCATTGTTCTTCGTCGAATCGAAGTATAATTCTTGATTTCCTTCGAATTGACTTTTTGGGGGATTTGTCCCCGATCTCGTTTTTCATCCGTTTTCGATGGATCGATTATGGTTAAATGATGCTGTTAAACATATTCTATGGATTGTATATCCATATTTCAACTTGGAATTCCGTTTTCGGGTTTTGACGGGACGAATCGTGTTCTTGGCCGTTTTGGGGGAAATCCTTGGACCTTCGTCATTTGTTCTTTGAATTCAGCGGCTTTGGGTCGTACTTTGGAATTCATTTTCGTTGTTATTGTTTTCGTTCGTAGTTCATTGTTGTGGATTGTCGTTCGGTGGAGTCGGCGAGTTCGTAGTCGGTTCGTGCCAACCTACTTCGGCCGATTCTCCGCGTGTGGTCATTCGAGGCAAGTACCTTGTCCATACTTTTCTTGTTTCGTGAATATGATGATTGGTGATCGTCTTGATTTGTTTGTTTGTTTGAAATGAGTTTTCAAAAGATTTGGTTAGCCTCGTTAAAGGCCCTCTTTCAAAACCGTGTGTTTTGTGATTGGTGTGGTTCGTGAATAACTATGTGAATTCTATGTATATGCTTGGTGCTCGTGTTGCACTTGGTATTGTGTGTGGACGTATATTATTTCATTTCGGTGCGTTGTGGATTGACGTGGTGTTTTGCTAAGTGTTTGATGCCTGCGGGCGAATTGTTTGAATATCCTTGATATGATATGTTATTTGTGTGAATGTGTGGATATGGTTGAAGGTCTACGGTGACACATGGCACGTGATCATGTGGTCAGGATGCAACAAGTGATTGATCCAACCGTGAGAGCCTGAGATAATCTACGGTGGCACATGGCATGTGATCATGTGGCCAGGATGCAACAAGCGATTGATCCAACCGTGAGATGTGTGTGATTTGTTTCGCTAGCCAGCTCGGGAGGGTCCTTCGAGGCCTCGAGTGGGATGTCGGTGGTATCGTCCCGGTCCTAGGCGATGCGCGTGCGTGATGATGTTTCGTTGATTTTACGTCCGTTGAGGACACGTGATGTTGGGCTCTGACCCTGTAAATTGTTGGTGATTTCCTATTTGCGAAAACAAAACATTTGGGCTGTGACCCTATTAATTTTTGGAAAGAGAAGGATTTTATAATCCTAAATTGTTTTCTATTAAAACTCTCGATGGCATTTTAAACTGTTTTGTAAATTGTTTCCCTTATTTGCGATCTTTCGGTTTTGGAAATGCTTACTCAAACTCTTGCCTCGGGAAGTGCTTTTCTTTACGTTTGGATCTTTGAGGATTCCCGATTATTATTGTTCTTGGAACTTGTATTGTATGGCTCGTATTTTTGCACTTGTACTTGCACTAGCAAAACAGTGGAGTTTTGCTAACCCGAGTATTCGGGGGTGGATGTCTATTTTGCATTCAGTTTATGGAGCATAGCACAGGGTCGGCACGAAGGATGATGAAAGATGAACGATACTAATCACACGAGGATCCGTTGCTGTCGTATTGGTCTAGTTGTATTTTCTTTTCCGCTGCAGTATATTTTCCCGTTGTACGGGTGTGGTTGTATTTTTGACCCCTGCGTGGGCATGAGTTGTATTTGAGTTGCATGTATCTGTTGAAAGACCAAATCGGTCTACTGAGTCATTTTAGCCTTAAAGGCGAGGTTTAGATGTTTGATTTTAGTTATCAGCCTGGTAGATCCTCGAGGAGAGGGTCTACGGCGTGTAATATCCCTGAGTGGATTGGGGGTGTTACATAAATGGTATCGGAGCTTAGGTTGTGGAAACCTAGGCTGTCGGGTCAGTGGTGTCTATTGAGTTTTTGTCTCGTCGGATTTTATCTGACTGGGTCGTGTCGCGACGCGTCGTCTGAGTTGGTTTGTTGTGATTAGTATCGTGGGGCGATCATCATCTTCGTGCGACCTGTGGATGTAAGTCTCCCTTCTTTGTGTTGTGCCTCGTGTGACACGAGCTATTTTTTTATTATGAGTTAATTGACGGAATCCTCTTATGGATTTTGATTTCGTGATACGTGATTATTTGACTCCCATTTTTCGTTCATATGAGGAGTAGTGTTGCTGTCTTGTGCATGTTTGACTTTATTTCTTTTATCCGCTGCGTGAGTTCTTCAGAATGGCTTTCGGTATTTTACCGATGAGTTTTATTTCAAAATCAATTCCCTTAACCGAAGTTTTTGGCATTATGGCCTTGATCATTTTGGCGAAATTCTTATGACGGAATCTAGTATTTTGTAAATGGATTTTGTGAGTTTTTGAAATATTACCGTCATCGGCCTTTTTGGCGTTTCGTGAATGGTTTTTAGCACGGTGGATTCCGCGCAGGACCCACGGCGCTATATTGTTCATTGTAATTACGAAATTTTTGGGCATTCTAGCCCATTGAATTATTTTGAAAACCTTGAGTATCTTAGAAAATTAAAATTCGGGACGTACTTTTAAAACGAATTATTTTTGCGGTGTTTTCAAGGTGTTTTCTAATGCCGCAATATATTTCAAAAAAATTTCCGGTTGAGGACCAAAAATATTTTTGAGGTATTTTCAAATGCAGTTGCTTAGACCCAAGGGTCGAATATTTTTGAAAGTTTTTCACTAAAGGAAAGGTGTCCTCATTTTTGTTCAAACGCAAGATGATTTTCAAAGTCTCGATAAAGGTGTTTGTACTACTTTTTGTAAAATGATACTCAAGATCAACTGTTGTTTCCAAACTGTTTTCAAAAGGTGGTTCTCGTTTTTAAAACCTATCATTCATGTTTGCGGACCGGAAATGCGTGTATGGTTTTCGAACTTTCGTTACGGTGTTAACCCCGAATTGTGATTGAATTGGTGGCGTGAGCGTCGAGCCATTCGCCACGCATATGTTTTGTTGGCCCTCTGTGAGAGGTGTGAACTGGTGTTTACTGTTTATCGCCTCGTGGTGATTTGCGTGTTGTCGCACTAGTGTGAGTTGTTAAAGCACGGATTTTTGTGCGTTATACACATGGGTGATTGTTTCATGATGTTTGTGATTGTGTCTTGGTTTGTTGTTCGGGATGTTGTAATCGTCGAACGATGCCGTTGTTGTGATTTTTGTATGCGTTGATATGCTATCTTTGAGTTGGCATCTCGGTATGTTGTTTTGCGGTGTTAGTTCCATTGTATCTAGCATTTGTATTTTCGGTATGCCGAGCCGAGGCGTTTCAACCGTGATGTGCACAGGCATGCACGCGTAAATTGTCCTTCTCGTCGGTAACACATTTCAAGTGTGGACTCGAGGATACCAAATTGAGTTTTGCGAATCGGCTACCGAGACTTTCGGAGTTCGCGCTTGGCCTGAGATATCGAGAATCGGCTTTGAGAGGCCTTTGAAGGATGTTTCGCCGATTGCTGTTGTGTCGTCTCCTTGATTTCGTTATTGTGAGTAGCGGGGACGACCTTCTTTTATAAGAGGTCGAATGTAATACCCGTATTATTTTTGGCTTCTATATTTTCTCTTTCTCCAGTCTATCGATACACTCATGTTCGTTGATACTTTCTGAACTTGTTCTGTATTTCGGTTTCATCGTTCGAACGAGCTGTGATCTTGTTTTGGGTCGATCTGGTTATCGCTGTAACTTTTCCGAGTTCGGTTCGATTCTTATGAACCTTGTTCGGAAGTAGCATCTTTTGATTCTACTAATTCTTTTATTCGAAGTGGATCGGAGTTGGAACTTCTGTATTTTCGATTCTGTCGACTCGTTTATGTTCATTGACATTTTCTGAGCTTGTCCTGCCCCTCGCTTTTGTTGATCGAACGAGGGTGGTATTATTTCGGAATTACTCGTTCGTCGTTGTGACTTTTCAATTGTTATTCCCTTTCCTGTGGATCTTATGCGAGTGTGCATCTTGTTGTTTTCACCGGATCATATTTTGTCTCGAGTCGAGATGTGAACCTCGGAGTTGTCGGTTGAACCTTATTGTTCTTTGTGATCCGAACACGATCGTTCGATTTTTGTTGTCTCGATCGTTTGTTTGTTCGGTTTTGTTCTCGTTTCGTGATTGTTGAGCGTTCAGGCTCCTTCCTAATTCCCTTAAGTTCGGGATGTTAGTCTCGTTTTCAATCTTCCAACCCTTGGGCGGTGGAATTCCGTATTTGTTCAGCGGTTGGCTCGCGTTTTGATTGATGTACCGTTGGGTTGGTCAATCCTATTGATTTTCGTTCGTTGTGTTTTGTGATTGTCCGGATAATCGACTCGATTGTATTGTCCGTTTGATGACGCTTGTCACTTGTTGATTTTATTATGTTTCTACCCGTGGCGTTGTGTTGGTCATCGTGGAGCGTGTTTTCACGCCGTATAGTTCTTTGCGTTGATTGTAACATTTCGCTGTTGGGCGTTAGTTACGCATTCTTGTGTATCTTGTTGAGTTTTTCTGGCGGAATATTTCTTTCCCTACTTGTTTTAAGTTTCGGGACGAAACTTCTTTTAAGGAGGGTAGAATGTAATATCCGCAATTTTCGACTTTCGGTAAATTTCTTTTTCGGCGAAGTCCGTTTTGACGACTTCGCTCATGACCGTTTCGTCATTCCGAGAATGATTAATTCTACACTTTTTGACATCCGAGTTCGTTTGAGTCGTTTTGTTGAGTTCCATGCTTTTAGCGACTTTTCCGTACTTGAGTTCGGTTCTTGCGAATCTCGTTCGGCTAACATTTGAGTTTCCGTAAGTCCGTTTAACTTTGTTAGACGTGTTGTTAACTTCCGTTTGGTTATTCGATCACGTATCGTGATTTAGGCGTTTGGGCCATTTTGTAATTTCTTGAAAGTTACGGGTATCCGTATCTGTAATTGTTGCCTCGACCCGTTTCTTGGTCGCGTATGACTAAATATGGTATTACGTTTTCATTTCGAGTCGTGTATGTCGTCCGTGAACTTTTAGTCGTGTTAGTTACGTGCGAGTTCGGAAATAGGGTCGTCGAGCCACGGCAGTTGCGGGGATCGGCCGACGGTGGCGGATGGCCGGCCGGACGATTACGGGCACCGGCCGGACGGGTGCGCAGAACCGGCGTAAGCGCACGCCACGGCCGGAAAGGCTGCCTTCTAACCGGCAGTGTAAGCGCACGCTACGGCCGCCTAACGACGCTTATCCGGGCACAGGCGGTGGGGTTTCGAGGTTACGGACTCGGTCGGGATCGGCGAGTAGCGCACGCTACGCCGAGCGTAGCGCGCTAGTCGGCGGCGTAGCGCACGCCGTCGGCCGGCTAGCGACGTTACTGGCCGGCGATTCGATCCGGTGGCTCTTTGGGCCAGTCGGCTAGCGCGCAGCTTCGGCCGTAGCGCACGCTAGCGGAGTCGGGAGACGAGTCATGGTCGGCGAATTTGGTCGGTGGTGGCGGGTCGTGTGGGCCCTGGCCGAGGGTACTCGGCCGATTCAGGCCGATAGCGCACGCTAGTCCGGGAAGGCTAGCGCACGCTAGTCTGGCCCAGTATAAATGTGGCTGAGCAGTCACATTTCACTTCGTTTTTCATTCCCTTCCTTCTCCTTCCGCGAATGGCGATTCATGGGTGACGAAGCCATGTTGTTTAACAACAAATCCATGAAGTCCTTGAGTTCATAACATCAATCGATCGTCCGTTATCAACCTTTGATCCAGCGAATCAAGGTAATCTTCCTTAGAACCCTAATTTCGTGAATTTGGGGATTTTTGCATTTTCGTCCGATTCGTTCCGTGTTGTTGATTAATTCATGATGGGTATGATTAATCTTGATAGTATTCTTGTGTTTAACATCATTTAATCCATTGTTCTTCGTCGAATCGAAGTATAATTCTTGATTTCCTTCGAATTGACTTTTTGGGGATTTGTCCCCGATCTCGTTTTTCATCCGTTTTCGATGGATCGATTATGGTTAAATGATGTTGTTAAACATATTCTATGGATTGTATATCCATATTTCAACTTGGAATTCCGTTTTCGGGTTTTGACGGGACGAATCGTGTTCTTGGCCGTTTTGGGGGAAATCCTTGGACCTTCGTCATTTGTTCTTTGAATTCAGCGGCTTTGGGTCGTACTTTGGAATTCATTTTCGTTGTTATTGTTTTCGTTCGTAGTTCATTGTTGTGGATTGTCGTTCGGTGG
The DNA here is from genome assembly GCA_033398695.1 of Orobanche coerulescens. Lineage (NCBI taxonomy): Eukaryota > Viridiplantae > Streptophyta > Magnoliopsida > Lamiales > Orobanchaceae > Orobanche > Orobanche coerulescens. The sequence continues at coordinate 61,332,634 of CM065808.1, read as the reverse complement.
AGTCGGCGAGTTCGTAGTCGGTTCGTGCCAACCTACTTCGGCCGATTCTCCGCGTGTGGTCATTCGAGGCAAGTACCTTGTCCATACTTTTCTTGTTTCGTGAATATGATGATTGGTGATCGTCTTGATTTGTTTGTTTGTTTGAAATGAGTTTTCAAAAGATTTGGTTAGCCTCGTTAAAGGCCCTCTTTCAAAACCGTGTGTGTTTTGTGATTGGTGTGGTTCGTGAATAACTATGTGAATTCTATGTATATGCTTGGTGCTCATGTTGCACTTGGTGTTGTGTGTGGACGTATATTATTTCATTTCGGTGCGTTGCGGATTGACGTGGTGTTTTGCTAAGTGTTTGATGCCTCTGGGCGAATTGTTTGAATATCCTTGATATGATATGTTATTTGTGTGAATGTGTGGATATGGTTGAAGGTCTACGGTGACACATGGCACGTGATCATGGGGTCAGGATGCAACAAGTGATTGATCCAACCGTGAGAGCCTGAGATAATCTACGGTGGCACATGGCATGTGATCATGTGGCCAGGATGCAACAAGCGATTGATCCAACCGTGAGATGTGTGTGATTTGTTTCGCTAGCCGGCTCGGGAGGGTCCTTCGAGGCCTCGAGTGGGATGTCGGTGGTATCGTCCCGGTCCTAGGCGATGCGCGTGCGTGATGATGTTTCGTTGATTTTACGTCCGTTGAGGACACGTGATGTTGGGCTCGACCTGTAAATTGTTGGTGATTTCTATTTGCGAAAACAAAACATTTGGGTGTGACCCTATTAATTTTGGAAAGAGAAGGATTTTATAATCCTAAATTGTTTTCTATTAAAACTCTCGATGGCATTTTAAACTGTTTTGTAAATTGTTTCCCTTATTTGCGATCTTTCGGTTTTGGAAATGCTTACTCAAACTCTTGCCTCGGGAAGTGCTTTTCTTTACGTTTGGATCTTTGAGGATTCCCGATTATTATTGTTCTTGGAACTTGTATTGTATGGCTCGTATTTTTGCACTTGTACTTGCACTAGCAAAACAGTGGAGTTTTGCTAACCCCCGAGTATTCGGGGGGTGGATGTCTATTTTTGCATTCAGGTTTTGGAGCATAGCACAGGGTCGGCACGAAGGATGATGAAAGATGAACGATACTAATCACACGAGGATCCGTTCTTTGTCGTATTGGTCTAGTTGTATTTTCTTTTCCGCCGGTATATTTTCCCGTTATGCGGGTGTGGTTGTATTTTTGACCTGCGTGGGCATGAGTTGTATTTGAGTTGCATGTATCTGTTGAAAGACCAAATCGGTCTACTGAGTCATTTTAGCCTTAAAGGCGAGGTTTAGATGTTTGATTTTAGTTATCAGCCTGGTAGATCCTCGAGGAGAGGGTCTACGGCGTGTAATATCCCTGAGTGGATTGGGGGTGTTACATAAATGGTATCGGAGCTTAGGTTGTGGAAACCTAGGCTCTCGGGTCAGTGGTGTCTATTGAGTTTTTGTCTCGTCGGATTTTATCTGACTGGGTCGTGTCGCGACGCGTCGTCTGAGTTGGTTTGTTGTGATTAGTATCGTGGGGCGATCATCATCTTCGTGCGACCTGTGGATGTAAGTCTCCCTTCTTTGTGTTGTGCCTCGTGTGACACGAGCTATTTTTTTATTATGAGTTAATTGACGGAATCCTCTTATGGATTTTGATTTCGTGATACGTGATTATTTGACTCCCATTTTTCGTTCATATGAGGAGTAGTGTTGTTGTCTTGTGCATGTTTGACTTTATTTCTTTTATCCGCTGCGTGAGTTCTTCTGTAATGGCTTTCGGTATTTTACCGACTGAGTTTTATTTCGAAAATCAATTCCCTTAACCGAGTTTTTGGCATTATGGCCTTGATCATTTTGGCGAAATTCTTATGACGGAATCTAGTATTTTGTAAATGGATTTTGTGAGTTTTTGAAATATTACCGTCATCGGCCTTTTTGGCGTTTCTGTGAATGGTTTTTAGCCTGGTGGATTCCGGCGCGGGACCCACGGCGCTATATTGTTCATTGTAATTACCTGAAATTTTTGGGCATTCTAGCCCATTGAATTATTTTTGAAAACCTTGAGTATCTTAGAAAATTAAAATTCGGGACGTACTTTTAAAACGAATTATTTTTTTGCGGTGTTTTCAAGGTGTTTTCTAATGCCGCAATACATTTCAAAAAATTTCCGGTTGAGGACCAAAAATATTTTTGAGGTATTTTCAAATGCAGTTGCTTAGACCCAAGGGTCGAATATTTTTGAAAGTTTTTCACTAAAGGAAAGGTGTCCTCATTTTTGTTCAAACGCAAGATGATTTTCAAAGTCTCGATAAAGGTGTTTGTACTACTTTTTGTAAAATGATACTCAAGATCAACTGTTGTTTCCAAAGCTGTTTTCAAAAGGTGGTTCTCGTTTTAAAACCTATCATTCTGTTTGCGGACCGGAAATGCGTGTATGGTTTTCGAACTTTCGTTACGGTGTTAACCCGAATTGTGATTGAATTGGTGGTGTGAGCGTCGAGCCATTCGCCACGCATATGTTTTGTTGGCCCTCTGTGAGAGGTGTGAACGGTGTTTCTTGTTTATCGCCTCGTGGTGATTTGCGTGTTGTCGCACTAGTGTGAGTTGTTAAAGCACGGATTTTTGTGCGTTATACACATGGGTGATTGTTTCATGATGTTTGTGATTGTGTCTTGTTTGTTGTTGGATGTTGTAATCGTCGAACGATGCCGTTGTTGTGATTTTTGTATGCGTTGATATGCTATGCTGAGTTGGCATCTCCGGTATGTTGTTTTGCGGTGTTAGTTCCATTGTATCTAGCATTTGTATTTTCGGTATGCCGAGCCGAGGCAGGCGTTTCAACCGTGATGTGCACAGGCATGCACGCGTAAATTGTCCTTCTCGTCGGTAACACATTTCAAGTGTGGACTCGAGGGATACCAAATTCGCTTTTGCGAATCGGCTACCGAGACTTTCGGAGTTCGCGCTTCAAAGATATCGAATCGGCTTTGAGAGGCCTTTGAAGGATGTTTACCATTTGCTGTTGTGTCGTCTCCTTGATTTCGTTATTGTGAGTAGCGGGGACGACCTTCTTTTATAAGAGGTCGAATGTAATACCCGTTTTATTTTTGGCTTCTATATTTTGTCTTTCTCCAGTCTATCGATACACTCATGTTCGTTGATACTTTCTGAACTTGTTCTGTATTTGGTTTCATCGTTCGAGCAGTGTGATCTTGTTTTGGGTCGATCTGGTTATCGCTGTAACTTTTAGAGTTCGGTTCGATTCTTATGAACCTTGTTCGGAAGTAGCATCTTTGATTCTACTAATTCTTTTATTCGAAGTGGATCGGAGTTGGAACTTCGTATTTTCGATTCTGTCGACTCGTTTATGTTCATTGACATTTTCCGAGCTTGTCCCGCCTCGCTTTTGTTGATCGAACGAGGGTGGTATTATTGGAATTACTCGTTCGTCGTTGTGACTTTTCAATTGTTATTCCCTTTCCTGTGGATCTTATGCGAGTGTGCATCTTGTTGTTTTCACCGGATCATGTTTTGTCTCGAGTCGAGATGTGAACCTCGGAGTTGTCGGTTGAACCTTATTGTTCTTTGTGATCCGAACACGATCGTTCGATTTTTGTTGTCTCGATCGTTTGTTTGTTCGGTTTTGTTCTCGTTTCGTGATTGTTGAGCGTTCAGGCTCCTTCCTAATTCCCTTAAGTTCGGGATGTTAGTCTCGTTTTCAATCTTCCAACCCTTGGGCGGTGGAATTCCGTATTTGTTCAGCGGTTGGCTCGCGTTTTGATTGATGTACCGTTGGGTTGGTCAATCCTATTGATTTTCGTTCGTTGTGTTTTGTGATTGTCCGGATAATCGACTCGATTGTATTGTCCGTTTGATGACGCTTGTCACTTGTTGATTTTATTATGTTTCTACCTGTGGCGTTGTGTTGGTCATCGTGGAGCGTGTTTTCACGCCGTATATTTCTTTGCGTTGTTTGTAACATTTCGCCGTTGGGCGTTAGTTACGCATTCTTGTGTATCTTGTTGAGTTTTTCCTGGCGGAATATTTCTTTCCCCTACTTGTTTTAAGTTTCGGGACGAAACTTCTTTTAAGGAGGGTAGAATGTAATATCCGCAATTTTCGACTTTCGGTAAATTTCTTTTTCGGCCGAAGTCCGTTTTGACGACTCGCTCATGACCGTTTCGTCATTCTGAGAATGATTAATTCTACACTTTTTGACATCCGAGTTCGTTTCGGAGTCGTTTTGTTGAGTTCCGTGCTTTTTATCGACTTTTACGTACTTGAGTTCGGTTCTTGCGAATCTCGTTCGAAACTGCTGTTTCGAGTTTCCCGTAAGTCCGTTTAACTTTGTTAGACGTGTTGTTAACTTCCGTTTGGTTATTCGATCACGTATCGTGATTTCCGGGCGTTTTGGGCCATTTTGTAATTTCTTGAAAGTTACGGGTATCCGTATCTGTAATTGTTGCCTCGACCCGTTTCTTGGTCGCGTATGACTAAATATGGTATTACGTTTTCATTTCGAGTCGTTTATGTCGTCCGTGAACTTTTCGTCGTGTTCGTTCCGTGCGATTTCGGAAATCGGGTCGTCGAGCCCTGACGGTTGCGGGACTGGCCGGACGGTGGCGGGACTGGCCGGACGATTGCGGGCACCGGCCGGACGGGTGCGGCAGGAACCGGCGTAGCGCACGCTACGGCCGGAAGGCTGCGCGCGCTAACCGGCAGGTGTAGCGCACGCCTTCTGGCCTAACGACGCTTATCGGGCACAGGCGGTGGGGTTTCGAGGTTACGGACTCGGTCGGGATCGGCGAGTAGCGCACGCTACGCGGCGTAGCGCGCGCTAGTCGCGGGCGTAGCGCGCTGTCGGCCGGCTAGCGTCGTTACTGGCCGGGCGATTCGATCCGGTGGCTCTTTGGGCCAGTCGAAGCTTCCGCCGTAGCGCACGCCGAAGTGGAGTCGAGACGAGTCATGGTCGGCGAATTTGGTCGGTGGTGCCGGGTCGTGTGGGCCCTGGCCGAGGGTACTCGGCGTCTGGCCGATAGCGCACGCTAGTCCGGAAGGCTAGCGCACGCTAGTCTGCCCGATATAAATGTGGTGAGCAATCACATTTCACTTCGTTTTCAGTCCCTTCCTTCTCCTTCCGCGAATGGCGATTCATGGGTGACGAAGCCATGTTGTTTAACAACAAATCCATGAAGTCCTTGAGTTCATAACAACAATCGATCGGCCGTTATCAACCTTTGATCCAGCGACTCAAGGTACTCTGCCTTAGAACCCTAAGTTCGTGAAGTTGGGGATTTTTGCAGTTTCGTCCGATTCGTTCGTGTTGTTGATTAATTCATGATGGGTATGATTAATCTTGATAGTATTCTTGTGTTTAACATCATTTAATCCATTGTTCTTCGTCGAATCAAGTATAATTCTTGATTTCCTTCGAATTGACTTTTTGGGGATTTGTCCCGATCTCGTTTTCATCCGTTTTCGATGGATCGATTATGGTTAAATGATGTTGTTAAACATATTCTATGGATTGTATATCCATATTTCAACTTGGAATTCCGTTTTCGGGTTTTGACGGGACGAATCGTGTTCTTGGCCGTTTTGGGGGAAATCCTTGGACCTTCGTCATTTGTTCTTTGAATTCAGCGGCTTTGGGTCGTACTTTGGAATTCATTTTCGTTGTTATTGTTTTCGTTCGTAGTTCATTGTTGTGGATTGTCGTTCGGTGGAGTCGGCGAGTTCGTAGTCGGTTCGTGCCAACCTACTTCGGCCGATTCTCCGCGTGTGGTCATTCGAGGCAAGTACCTTGTCCATACTTTTCTTGTTTCGTGAATATGATGATTGGTGATCGTCTTGATTTGTTTGTTTGTTTGAAATGAGTTTTCAAAAGATTTGGTTAGCCTCGTTAAAGGCCCTCTTTCAAAACCGTGTGTGTTTTGTGATTGGTGTGGTTCGTGAATAACTATGTGAATTCTATGTATATGCTTGGTGCTCATGTTGCACTTGGTGTTGTGTGTGGACGTATATTATTTCATTTCGGTGCGTTGCGGATTGACGTGGTGTTTTGCTAAGTGTTTGATGCCTGCAGGCGAATTGTTTGAATATCCTTGATATGATATGTTATTTGTGTGAATGTGTGGATATGGTTGAAGGTCTACGGTGACACATGGCACGTGATCATGTGGTCAGGATGCAACAAGTGATTGATCCAACCGTGAGAGCCTGAGATAATCTACGGTGGCACATGGCATGTGATCATGTGGCCAGGATGCAACAAGCGATTGATCCAACCGTGAGATGTGTGTGATTTGTTTCGCTAGCCAGCTCGGGAGGGTCCTTCGAGGCCTCGAGTGGGATGTCGGTGGTATCGTCCCGGTCCTAGGCGATGCGCGTGCGTGATAATGTTTCGTTGATTTTACGTCCATTGAGGACACGTGATGTTGGGCTCTGACCCTGTAAATTGTTGGTGATTTCCTATTTGCGAAAACAAAACATTTGGGCTGTGACCCTATTAATTTTTGGAAAGAGAAGGATTTTATAATCCTAAATTGTTTTCTATTAAAACCCTCAATGGCATTTTAAACTGTTTTGTAAATTGTTTCCCTTATTTGCGATCTTTCGGTTTTGGAAATGCTTACTCAAACTCTTGCCTCAGGAAGTGCTTTTCTTTACGTTTGGATCTTTGAGGATTCCCGATTATTATTGTTCTTGGAACTTGTATTGTATGGCTCGTATTTTTGCACTTGTACTTGCACTAGCAAAACAGTGGAGTTTTGCTAACCCCCGAGTATTCGGGGGGTGGATGTCTATTTTTGCATTCAGGTTTTGGAGCATAGCACAGGGTCGGCACGAAGGATGATGAAAGATGAACGATACTAATCACACGAGGATCCGTTGCTGTCGTATTGGTCTAGTTGTATTTTCTTTTCCGCTGCAGTATATTTTCCGTTATGCGGGTGTGGAAGTATTTTTGACCCCTGCGTGGGCATGAGTTGTATTTGAGTTGCATGTATCTGTTGAAAGACCAAATCGGTCTACTGAGTCATTTTAGCCTTAAAGGCGAGGTTTAGATGTTTGATTTTAGTTATCAGCCTGGTAGATCCTCGAGGAGAGGGTCTACGGCGTGTAATATCCCTGAGTGGATTGGGGGTGTTACATGTAGCACCAATGAACTGGGGAGGGCGCATTTGTATCACATCTTGTAACCATTTTGCACCCCGATATCTGGCGCATGAGGTGGGTTGTTGAGTTGAACTGCCTGGGTTAAGAGAGCCATTTTCACCACTTGCTACAATATGGTTGCAACACCTACATCCGTTCCCTGTGGAATTCCCCTGACTGGCCGACGGGTCCTGATGACCATCGGTACTGGGATGAACTAAATTCGGAAAAGTATGGGTAGTCAAATCAGCATCATAACTGAAGGACATGGCCGCCCCATAGGCTACGCCATGCCCTTGACCGCGTCTGCGTCCTCTACCTCCGACATTCTAAAGAATAGAAATGGGAAAAATACATAAGTACAGTTCAGAATATAACCGTCATGGTGATCGATTCTCCACGTTACAAAGTCGAAAGCCAAGATGGTAAAGACGATAAAAAGGATAAGAGAACTTACAAGTACCGGTTATACTAAGATGATGGCAGCACAATGATAATGTGCCCACAAAACGACGCGAGTAGACCAAAAAGACCAACAACCTAGGTATCCATTAACCTAAGCTCTGATATCATAATTTGTAACACCACCAAGATGCTGGAAATTGGTACCCCACTTATAATGGTTGATAATATTGCGGAGTATAGTTTTCAAACTCTTTTGCGTTTGCGGAGTGTATTTAAATTGCGGAAGATAAACGACACAATATTTATAGAGGTTCGGCCAAATATGCCTACGTCCTATCTTCGCGTCTTTTTTCTTAGACTTAAGATCAACCTCTACACCTCGTCTTCTATCGGTCCGAGGGATACCGTTACAATCTTGTCTTTAATCGGTCCAAGATAAACCGTGATGCTCTTGTTAATTTGTCGTTCCAAGCTAAACCATTTTCCTTTTCTATCAGATAAGGAATTAACCTATCTATCTTTCGATTGGTACTAGACAAACCTCATTTGGATTGAGATATGATTCTAATAATGCCGGATCAACGATCCAAATAACACCGAATCAATCTACAATCCTTTCTTTCCTCTCGTGTATGGTTAGTATATGAACACTCAAACTCTTATCAATTAAGCACAAATATAACAACAATAATGTATACAGTGATAACAAGTATATATATATAAGTTCCTTGAAGTTGTTATGAATTATACCAAATACTTTGGTATTTATAGGCATAAAGCCTCAACTAGCCGTTAACTTCTGTTCTCTTCATTACGTATGTTATAGCTCCTCCGTAGCATACGTTAGTCATATTACGTATGTTAACATATTCCTGTTACGTACATTAAGCTCCATACAAAACAGTCCAGTAGCTTTCTGTCCATCATTTACGTACGTTAGCTTTCTCCTTTACGTATGTTAAGTTCATTGTGTTGCATATGTTAAACTGGCTATGTAGAGTACGTTAGCACATGTATCTGTTGCATGCCTTTTTTACTTTAATCCATGACGTCATCTTCCCATCCAATGGATCCAATATTTGAATTCAGATTCAAACCATTACGTATATTAAGTCATAGTCTTTACGTACGTTAAGCTTGCAACATTATGTACGTTACACTGTTTGTGTTGAGTACGTTATAGCATGTCAGCTGCACTCATCTGCCTTCAGGTGAGATTCCATTGCGTATGTTATACCATGTATATTACGTACGTTAGCTTTGTTAAATTTCAATTCTTTGCTTTTCTGTCTGTTTCGAGCGTCTTCGACTTCTTTGTTGTTTCGTTTTGTTTCATTGTTGTTTTTCTGTGATCGACAACACATCATCAAAACCATTTTATAATTATGTGGAATAGAATATTCCAAAAATCTCCCCCTTTTTGATGATGACAAAACAACAACCTTCTATGGAATTTTATACCTGCAAAAATATAAAAAAATACAGATTAAAGTTTTCGGCTTTGTCCGTTTCAGTAGATTTCTTCTCCCCATATTTTCTTTTTTTCTTTTCAACTTCTTCTCATTTTTCCTTTTTCAACTTCTTCTTTTATTTTCTCAACTTTCTTATCCTTCGTCTTTTGTCCCCCTTTCTTGATCGGTATATTGTTTTTATTTTTCATGTCATTCTTCCATGACTCATATTTTCTTATTCTCCTATTCTCACCCTTTTTGTTATAATCAAAAAGTGCATAAAAATCATAAAATCGATGATAAAAATTAAATATGACAACGGGTAAACCCCCCCTGAAAAATAGATTTCCCCATTAAAAAAAATATAACTCCCCCTTAGTTAAATACCAATTACGAAAATATCATTTATTAAGATACCAATTAAAAAATATCAATTGATGAAATATTAATTTTGATTTTTGGGGATATAACCAAGAGTCGGTCTTAATCTTAATGAATAGACGATATTCGGAATTATGGTTACTTTAGGGATCCATAACTTTTTAAGTATGATCGTCCGTCTTGGGCTTTTGTAATTTGAAATATGATGCCCGATTTGTAGACATTTATCGCATTGGGGTATTTTAAAATTTAATTATTCCGTTTTTATCACACTGTTTGAATCCATCCCTGTTTATTCAATGAAAATTTTTTAATGGAAAGTAATTGTTCAAACTTGTCGTTACCACATGAAATTTTATTCGTTAAATTCTTGAGTTCATTTTAAGCTTTTAAAAGATCATCTGTCAATTTAACTTTAACAAGGCACATAGAATGATCATATTCAAAACTTTCCCTTTTTCTTTTATTTTGGAAATTTTGATTTCCAACATTTTATTTTTCAATTTAAGGGATTTATTATCGATTAAAGCATTTTGAAAATCATTATGCAAAAGTTTGAAAGCTTAAGAAAGTTCGTCATGAGATGAGGTACTTACCTGGCTTTCGTCGTCACTTTCTTCAAACGAGCTCCTTGCCATGAGTGCGAGGCTATTTTGAATAAATTCGTCATGTTCCTCTTCGTCACTCCACGTGGCTATAAGAACTTCTTTCTTAGAATTTAAACTATAGAAATTTTTCGCAAGATGTCCTCGTTTGCCACAATTTCGCCAGTTATTGTCGGATCTTTTCGAACCATTCCGGGCGTGCGATTGGATGTCTTTTCTTCTACGGTTTAATAAGTTTTGAAACTTATTTATGTTCTTGGCATAATATGCCGATTCTTCGTCATTATTATCAACCGGTATTTTTTCTTTTGATCTTGACATCTTAGCTTTTAAAGCTATCGATCTTTCCTTTGGTTTCAGTTTGGCATAACGAGATTTTAAAACTACCTCATAGTTTATTAGCGAACCAACGAGGGTGCTAAAATCGAGAGTGTTGAGATCTTTCGACTCTATTATAGCCGTAATTGTTCCGTCCCGTTCAACAAGTACTGATCGTAAGATTTCTTTCACTTTTTTACTACTTGATAATAGTTTCCCAAAACACGCTAGTCCATTAATAATGACTGAAAATCAGTCGAGCATATTCATTATGAACTCATCATTCTTCATCAGAAATATCTCGTAGTCGTGAAGAAGCATATTGATCTTCGTCACCTTGACTTGTGATGTTCCGTCATGAGTGACCTCAAGCATTTTCCAAATCTCTTTGGCACTATCACATGATGATATACGGTTGTGTTCTTACGGATTTAAAGCATAATATAGCAATGTTGCTTTGCAATTGTGATGATCGTTCTTCCAATCCACATCATCGTATTCTTCGAAGCGTTTGAGGGTGTCGTGGGAATTTGTGGGATTTTTGGACCAAGACATATAACTTTCCAGAGCTCAATATCATAAGCTCAGATGAATATTGACATCTTCTTTTTCCATGTCATAAAATTTGATCCGTCAAAGAAAGGAGGTCGGTTAAGGCGAGACCTTTCACCGGGGCAAAATAAAGCGCCATTGGATCTTTTTCTCTTTGGATGTAAAGCCGACTTTTAGAGATACTGCTCTGATACCAATTGTTGGGAATTGGTACCCCACTTATAATGGTGGATAATATTGCGGAGTAGAGTTTTCAAACTCTTTTACTTTTGCGGAAGCGTATTTAAATTGCGGAAGATAAACGACACAAGGTTTATAGAGGTTCGGCCAATATGCCTACGTCCTCTCTTCGTATATTTTTCCTTAGGCTTAAGATCAACCTCTACACCTCGTCTTCTATAGGTTCGAGGGATACCATTACAATCTTGTCTTTAATCGATCCAAGATAAACCGTGATGCTCTTGTCTTTTTGTCGGTCCAAGCTAAACCATTTTCCTTTTCTATTGGACAAGGAAGTAACCTATCTATCTTTCGGTTGGTACTAGACAAACCTCACTTGGATTTAGATATGATTCTAATAATGCCGAATCAACGATCCTAATAACACTGAATCAATCTACAATCCTTTGTTGTCCTCTCGTGTATGGTTTAGTGTATGAACACTCAAACTCTTATCAATTAAGCACAAATACAACAACAATAATGTATACAATGATAACAAGTATATATATAAGTTCCTTGAAGTTGTTGTTATGAATGATACCAAATGCCTTGGTATTTATAGGCATAAAGCATCAACTAGCCGTTAGCTTCTGTCCTCTTCATTATGTATGTTATAGCTCCTCCGTAGCGTATGTTATTTGTATTACCTACATTAACATCTTCCTGTTACGTACTTTAAGCTCCATACAAAACAGTCCAGTAGCTTTATGTCCATCCTTTACGTATGTTAAGTTCATTGTGTTGCGTATGTTAAACTGGCTATGTAGAGTACGTTAACACATGTATCCGTTGCATGCCATTTTGACTTTACTCCATGACATCATCTTCCCATTCAACGGATCTAATATTTGAATTCATATTCAAACCATGACGTACATTAAGTCATAGTCTTTACGTACGTTAAGCTTGCAACATTATGTACGTTACACCATGTAGCATGTCAGCTGCACTTGTCTGCCTTCAGGTGAGATTCCATTACGTACGTTATATCATGTATATTACGTCCATTAGCTTTGTTAAATTTCACTTCTTTGCTTTTCTATCTGTTTCGAGCATCTTCGACTTCTTTGTTGCTTTGTTTTGTCTCATTGTTGTTTTTCTTTGATCGACAACACATCATCAAAACTATTTTATAATTATGTGGAATAGAATATTCCAACATAATATATTCAGGGTATGTCACAACACCGTGGATCCCTACTTTGGACCCACAAGGCTAAATTAATAGATAACATATTCCAACCTTCAAGATTATCATAGCGATATCCAAACATTGTTCAACCATTTGGATTAACCGATGAAAACTTTAGCGACCATACACAATAACTAAAGAAACAACAAAACCAACATAAACAATTAGAAAGAACAACTCTTATAGTACTCGAATACCAACTAACAATTTATGACAAAATAAGCCAAAAGACAAGACTCGAAGAAAATAACATCTTTCAGTATCACGCCTGGCCATCATCGTCGTACTGCCACAGTGCTCGCCCGCCCGAATTCTTCAAACCTGAAATAAAGGAAATGTATTTTTCCAGAATGGGGTTAGCCGTGGAATATCTAGTGTAAGTAATACAAATTAACCCACACATCTTACACATTAAAGTACATGTAGCAATATTTTCAAAAGCCAATATAATAATTTATGGAAATACAAAATCCAAAATAGGCCACAATAGTAAAAAATCCTCGTGATTAACCATGGATGCAACCATGCATGGATCCCTCCATGGCCCGTCGGACCCTCCCAGAGTGGTTAACCCAATATTCGTGGACCCAACCTTGCCTAGATCCCTTCGAGGCCCCGTCGGACCCTCCCAGATTGAACGTATACACTCTCACACTCACATGCAGCACTTTTCACATTTAAGAATGTAAGCTTCATAAGAATTACTTGCCTTTGAGACATGTTGGATTATTCCGAGATGGTATACGACCATAATTGAAGGAACTCGACAACTTTGAATCTAAATGTTAAAAAAAACTATCAACAACAATAAGACTTGAATGGAAACTAAAATATGCCCGAAAACCCCGCATATGAATCATGTAATCCATCAATAAAACACATATATGGGGGATCCCAATTAAACCCTCTCGATTTCCTAAAAATTCAGAAACTACACCATAATTTTGTAGGGGAAATATTTATCGGGGATAGATAAATAATACACATCATGATCTTATGAGTAATTCGGGAAGAAATGGAGGAAAGTAGAAAAGACCCAAAAATCTAAAAATTTAGGGTTCTGAGAAAGATTACCTCGATTCGAAGGATAAAGAAGGTTGAACGATGATTAAATCACATTAGAAACTCAGAGATAAAGTTGGATGATGATATCCCGACCAAATCCCATCTGTGGAATCTCCCAAATTGCTGCTCGGGGGAAAGAAGTGAAAAAAATGGGAAGAAAACATAACTGCCTGGTTTTATACCTGTAGAGGCACACGACCAGACACGCACGACCAAATGCTCGTGCGCAGATTTAGTATAACCACATGTAAAGTTGAGATTTTGTTGCCAGGAGTTGTTGGGCAATTTTGTGCCTTAGAAATTTCGTCGTCGCTAATCAATGAAATTAAACAGAAGCAGTTGGAGGATCAAATGATTACTCAAATCCAAGAGAATGTTCTTAAGGGGAAGTCTGCTTTGTGTACCGAACGACTTGGAATTGAGGCAGAGTATTTTACGTGAGGCCCATGCTACGCCTTACTCAGTTCATCCTGGTTCGAGTAAGATGTACAAGGACCTAAAGATGAACTTTTGGTGGAATGATATGAAGAAGGAGGTCGTACAATTTGTAGCGAGATGTTTGACTTGCCAGCAAGTCAAAATCGAGCATCAGCGACTAGCTAGGTTGTTGCAGTCCTTTCTCGTTCCGAAATGGAAATGGGAAGATATTTCGATGGACTTCGTCACGAGCTTGCCGAGATCAAAGTCTGGTATGAATAGGGTTTGGGTGATTGTGGATCGTCTGACCAAGTCGGCACAATTCCTGGGCATCAAGGATACTTGGGGTCCGGAAAAGGTGGCTCGTGTATTTATTGCACATATTGTGAGGCTTCACGGTACTCCGAAGTCTATTATTTCGAATCGTGATGGCCATTTTATATCGTATTTTTGGCAGGCGGTACATAAAGTGCTGGGTACTCGTTTGCGTCTGAGTACTTATTTTCATCCTCAGACAGATGGGCAGTCAGAGCGCACTATCCAGACATTTGAGGATATGTTGCGAGCTTGTGCTCTCGACTGGAGCTGTGATTGGGATGAGCATTTACCGTTGATCGAGTTCACATATAACAATAGTTGGCATGCATCGATCAAGATGGCACCGTATGAGGCGCTTTATGGGTGGTGATGTCGATCACCGGTTTGTTGGAACAAGGCGTCCGATTTGGTCAGGGCCGAACCAGATATCGCTTTGGAGACGAGGAGGAAGGTGGAATTGATTCGGGAGAGGATGTTGACAACTCAGAGTCGATAGAAATCCTATGCTGATGTTCGTCTTCGACCTTTGGAATTCAAGGTGGGAGACCACGTTTTGCAAAAGGTGTCGCCAATGAGGGGAGTTTTCCGCTTCGGGAAGAAGGAAAAGTTGAGCCCGAGATTTATTGGACCCTTTGAGATTCTAGAGAGGGTCGGCGAGTTGGCGTACCGTTTGGCATTGCCTCCGGCTTTGAGTCACATCCATAGCATTTTCCATGTTTTCCAGCTGAGGAAATATGTTCTGGATCCTAGTCATGTCATCGACTATGGTGAGATCGATATCGCGGAGGATATTACCTTCGAGGAGCGTCCCTTGAAGATATTGGAGCACCGTGAGAAGTGACTGAGGCATGAGACCATCCCATTGGTCAAGGTGCAGTGGTCGAGACATGGTGTCGAGGAGGCAACATGGGAAACCGAGGATAGCATGTGTGCTAGGTACCCCGAGTTGTTTGCTTCTTAGGTTTCGGGACGAAACTTGTTTTTAGAGGGGGAGAATGTAATACTCGCATTTTTCCTTTTTTCCAGTATATTTCATTTTGGTGTATTTTTTATTTTTAGTGACTCGCTTGTAACCGTATTGATATTTCGAGAATATTTAATACTGGACTTTTCATCATTCGAATTTGTTTCGGACTTGTTTTACTCAATTCCGCGTTTATTGTCTTTTCCATCGCTATTTGGTCCGATTCTCGTAATTGTTGTTCGGAAACGCCGTTTCGGGGTTGCCGTAAATCCATGTTATGTCATTATGGATGTCGTGAGCTTTCGTTTGGTGTTTCGATCGTGTATCATGTATTTCAGATGTTTTGGGCCGTTTTATAATTTCCCAAAGTTATCGGGTAATTATGTTTGTCGTTGTTTTCCGAGCCTTCGGGTAGTCAGGAACATATTTTCTTTTAGTGTTTAAGTTCGTCATCTCAAACTCTTCGTAAGCGTGCTTTTGTTTAAGCGTCTAACTACCCTCACAGCATATGCAATGTCCGGTCTCGTGCACAACATTGCATACATGAGGCTACCCATAGCCGATGCATAACGTATCCAATCTATCCAATGTTCTTTACCTGGGTTTACTTGAAACAGACTGACTACGCTCACACCGTATGTAATGTCCGGTCTTGTGCACAACATTGCGTACATGAGGCTACCCACAGCCGATGCATAGGGTACTGTTACGTATTTCGGTGAACGCAAGTGCACGTTGTCGTAAGCTAGTAATAAAGTGATAAGTAAGATATCGTTCCCTCGAGGACTGACTTACTAATTACCAATTTATGTGTATTCTAATTTTATCTGAACGATCGAATTTGGTGGTGCAAGGAATATTAAAGAAAACTAATAAACTAAGAACAATTAATAAAATCGATTAATAGAAGAAAGAAGATCAAATAGGAGAATAATCTAGGATTGAGAATCTGCCTCGATTTATTCGAATTACTCTTGATTTATATAAATTAAGTGATTTCCCAATTTATTGAAGGCGAAGATTTCTAAGATACTCTAATGCCTCTCCCGAGGTCAGTAGAATTTTCTAAGGCGAATAAATCACTCTATTCCTAGGTGAATTAATTCGACAATAGGCAAAAATTACGAAATCTTCAGACGGGCCACGTAATTCTTATGAGTATATTCCTATCTCACAAGATAAAAATGTTTCTCACCAATTTTTCCTACTAACTCTCTTCTCCCGATTCGAGTTACGTAATCAAAACAATTCAATCATAGGCCACATAATTGAACGCATTAAAAACAATTAGGGAAAACTCAATAAAGAAGGGAGATATATATTAATAATGCAAAATCAAAAGTTAATTCGTCAAAATCTCGGTTTCATCACAATCCTAAAATAGGGTTCTAGCCTAACATGCTAGAAAATAATACACAAAAAATTAAAGAAAGCATAAGAAAAATCAAACACAGTTGAAGAACTTGAATTCCTCCGTTCTCTGGCTTCTGCTCTCTGCTCCTCGGTATTTTCTCCTTCTGTTTGATGCTGATATCTTCTGACCTTCAATGCCTATTTATACTTTTTCATCTGCCTCAAAAATGCGTCCAGATATTAGGTCAGAAACGGGCCTCCAAACCGCCAAAATCGCGAGCTATGAATAGGGACCCTGCTCGGCGGGCCGCGGCCCGGCATTAGTGTGCCGCGGCCCCTGTATTCATGCGGCCAGGCCTGGGCGAAATTCTCCTTACGGGCCGCGGCTCAGAGCTTGCATGTCGTGGCCCCTGGTACAGTTTGTACCGGGTCCTTCTGGGCACCTCCTCTGTGTGTCGCGGTTCCTGACCAAAAAATGTCGTTTTGGCCCGTTTTTCTTCGTTTAAGCTCCCGGACTCGAATTTCCTTCAAAACATATAAAGATAATGCATTAAAAGCTCATTTATGCAGATTTAAACTAAAAAATGGTATAAAATAATGATGATTAAGCGCATAAAAATACATCTAACAGGTAGCTGTCTCATCTCCATTATCTCTTCCTCACTTTGAGGACACATAGATTTGGAGAGTTTCAAACCATGTCGCAAAGGTAAGAACCCTATTTGAGAATCTTCCATTCTAAATCTCTTTAGGATCTTTTCTACATAGAGGGCTTGGGAAAGTCCTAATATTCTCTTCGCTCTATCTCTATAGATGCGATTACCCAGAACATATGAAGCTTCTCCCAAGTCTTTCATAGAGAATGTGTTGGAAAGCCAAGATTTCATGGAACTGAGCAGTCCTACGTTGTTTCCTATTAGAAGAATGTCATCTACATATAGTACTAAGAACACGATATTGCTCCCACTAACCTTCATGTAAACATAAGGCTCTTCTTCATTTTGCACGAAGTCAAACTCTTTCACTGCTTTGTCCAAATGATGATTCCAACTTCGCGATGCTTTCTTCAGTCCATAAATGGCACGCTGAGGTTTGTAAACTTTATGAGTATCAGTAGTGCACACGAAGCCTATAGACTGTTCCATATAGATTTCTTCTTCGAGGTATCCATTTAGAAAAGCCGTCTTCATGTCCATTTGCCATATCTCATAATCATAGTGGGCGGCTATGGCAAGCATCATACGAATAGACTTGATCATGGCAACTGGTGAGAAGGTTCCTGATAATCTATTCCTTATTTTTGGGTATAACCCTTAGCCACAAGCCCAGCATTGTCGGCTTCAACGTTACCATCCCCATCAGTCTTCCTTTTGAAGATCCATTTATTCCCAATGGGCACCATGCCCTCTGGTCGATCTACCAAAGTCCAGACCTGATTGGCATGCATCGAGTCTATCTCTGCTTCTATGGCCTCTCGCCACTTTGTGGAGACCACATCTACCATTGCTTGATCGTACGACATAGGATCATCCTCTTGGCTACCATATGTTTGGTGGAGACCTAGTTCCTCCAGATGCATGTAGCCATAGCTCTCAGGTAGTTGAGATATCCTATTCGACCTACGCAGTGGTAGTGGTTGTGTTTCAAAAGGTTCAGTTCTTTCTTCTTGCACAGATGTCTTCTCGGGAGTTTCAATATGTTCTTCCAAAGAAATATTTCTACCTGCTCCATCTTCCTGAATAAACTCATCCTCCAAGAAGTGTGCCTCTAAAGCAACGATGATTCTATGATCATCGGGCATGTAGAACAGATAACCCATTGATTTATATGGGTATCCTATGAAACATCCTTTGACAGACCTAGCTTCTAATTTCTCAATTTGAGTCTTCTTGACATAGGCGGGACATCCCCAAATCTTAATGTGATTAAGACTTGGTTTCCTATCTCTCAACATCTCATGTGGTGTTGTAGAAACGGACTTGGAAGGACATCTGTTCAAGATATATGCGGCAGTAAGTAGTGCATGTGCCCACAGATAAATTGGTAAATCAGTATAGTTAAGCATGGATCGAACCATGTCCAATAAGGTTCGGTTCCTTCTTTCTGAAACATCATTTAATTGAGGAGTTGCTGGAGGTGTGAATTGTGATACTATTCCATGTTCTTTTAAGAACTCATCAAACTCGGTACTCATGTATTCGCCTCCTCGGTCTAACTGAAGTGCCTTAATATGATGACCAGTTTGATTTTCGACTAGAGCCTTAAATTCTTTGAATTTCTTGAAGACTTCGGATTTATGCTTCATCAAGTATACAAAACCATACCTAGTATGATCATCAGTGTGTTAGGAATATGCCCTCGAATGGCACTCGGAAGATGAGAGAGAATGGGCATTGTACTTGTAATTATGGAATTATCAATAAAAGGCAATATGATTCATTCACTGTTTATTATATTTCAAATGCATTCTTGATTTGGTAAACATTGAAGTGAAGTCCATGTAAATAAAAGCGAATATTCCATTCTCGTTATCGGATAAGAGAAAATGCACTGGAAGTGTTTAAAGTTTATTTACGTAAATCATTCGCAGCTCGATAAACTTAATTGGGCATTAAGTTTTGAGTAAGACTTGTATAATTGATGTTAGGACGTGTGCATGTCTTGATAGCATAGTTATAAGTATATTGGTGGGACCAGTATACTCGAACACAACTCATACTTGGTTCAGTCACACGGTATTCACTCTTGGAGAGTCGATGACAAATCGAAAGGTTGTGCTAGAATACGTGAACCTTTGACTTGAGGGTTCAGTAAGAGATGTGCCTGTGGCGTTTAGTTTGTCATTAAAGTAGTTAGACCCATTTACTTAATCACTGGGTCAACCTCGAAGTGCGGACTATACGGCCAGGTAGCAGCCTTTATTGTACGCCAAGAAAGGATTTTAGCTCCTGTTAGTGAGCAGGCGAATGTCTTATACGGTTAATGGCAAATAAGATTATAAGTCTTTGGCCAAAGCATTCTGATCTAGTCGTATTAGATACACTAGTAATTAGTCGGTCTTGATTTGCATTAACATATGTATAGTGTCTAGTAATAGTAGGGTTTGACTTTTCCGTGACTCGAAGACTTGACCGGACATCTGATGAAGGGTCTATACGTATATAGTATTCACGAAATAATAGTTCTGGAATGATCCCTTCATTCGTTCTCAGTCGGGGTTTCTGATGCGGCCGCTAAGTTTGGCTAAGTCTTGCCGCAATCATTGGTTCCTCCCATTGCCGGCTGAGACGGACCTACAGAGTCGCGCATCAGGAGCGTTGACGGATAAATGTGAATGTATTATCTCTGTAATAATATTAGATATTGGATATCTGATTATGATTTATCATAAATCAAATAGCGGTCTTATGAATTGAAATTATGTTACTGGGTAATTAATTTAATTCATAAATAAAAAATTTTAGAGAAATATATTTGTATTTGATATAATTAATTAATTGGATTAATTAATTAGTATAAATACATTGGAAATAAAATGGAGTGAATTTAATGGAGTCGTTTGACGAACATCCGGTACACGAGCCGAGTGACTCGGCCCGTTTTTTGGAAACTTCCTCATGGCCGCCCCACCTCCCCTCTTCTTGGTGGTTTCTTGTTTTGTTATTTTATTATGAGAGATCCCACCTTGATTTGGTCTTCTAATAATGCCAAGATGGTATTATTTGGTGGGATCAAATCATACACATGATGTCTTATAAAATAAAAACATATCAACACCTCATTCCATCTTGAAGTGTTCGGCCGTGAGCTCATCTTGGAGGGGGGAGAGAATTTTTTTTGTTCAATTCTTCATCTTAGAGGTGAGAAAAAAATAAGAAAAATATAGAGAAAAATTCCTATGAGTTTTCCTAGCCATATTCTTGGAGAATGGAGTCTCGTTGATTTTTCCGATCAAGTTCCGTCGCATGGTGACGTAGAGACATCGCACTTCCGGTGTTTAGAACAAAGGGAATTCGTGTTCGGATTCGGGTTCGTGATTATCATCGACTTACGAAGATAATATCAAAGGCTTCAAAGGTATGGGACTTTGATCCTTTTATATTCGTCGATTTATTTTTCGTATATACGTTACTTGATCGATCCTGTTTGGGATTCTTTATTGTCTATTATTTTTCTACTACGTATTCGATATTATATCCGGAATCCCAAGAGTGGTATCGGAGCGAGGTCAATGATACCGTATATACGATTATTTGTGTATTTTGAATGCTATTGGATGATGTTTATGATTTAGAATCATTATTGGTATAATCGGAGTATTTAATTGTTCGTTGTAAATTTTGTTTCTTTGATTTTATGTGAATTATAAATCTGTAAAATTTTATTTTATTGATTTATAAGTCCTACATAAAACTTAGAAACATCACGTTTTGGAAGCAGGCCGAGCGGAGAGTCGGACTCGGCGGCTCAGGTGCGGAGTCAACTGCCACGTGCTGGCGGAGTTGGCGAGACAGAGGCTGCTACCGGATAGTAGCGAGGCGGGTGACTCGCTTGTGGTCACCTCGGCAACCCCTTTTTTCGGGCTCGGTTTGCGGGCTGGGCCCGTTCTGACTTATCTCAGACTTCGTTTAGTCACTGTATTACGTTGTAATATTTTCTCAAATTTTAAATTGGATTTAGTTTGATTAAAATATATATTTGGAATATTATTTTAAATGGGAAATATATTAAACGAAAATACGATTTTTGGCCGAATTACTTCGAACGAATTGAAATGACGATTATTAGTATTAATTGGATTAATACCATTAAAATTGAATAGATTAATTTTTTATATTGATTGGATTAATATGTTAATTGAGTATTTAATTTTAATGCCATATATATTAATTGGATTAATATTGTAGAAATTGAATAGATTAATTTTATAGATTAACTGGATTAATATATTAAAATTAATTATTTAATTTCATTGCCGTTACATGTTATGTGGAATCCTTATGTGATGGTGATATATCTCGTGGACTTAGTTTTGATTTGTTCGATTCGATTGGGTTGTAAAGGCCGTTTTGAGCCGATTTACTTTTACTAGAAATTTTGTATAATAGGATGCATTTTCTATGATGTAAATATTTATTTGGCTATGACGAAGACCGAATACAACCGACCGAGAAGACGAAGAATCAAAGACTGTTTTTATTTTCTTTATTGGGTCATTCGCTTGGCCCAGTACTTAGGAAAAAGTCCATGAGCTATATGTTTGTTGTAACTAGGTGTTATTTACTGTTTTTCATTTTGAATGATTGACAAACACAAACGCGCTTATAAATGAATTAATGTGCAAAGTGTAACATTAATCGCGAAATTCTTCCAACAACAAACAGACTAAGTTTGAAAAAGATTACGAGTTTTCCTACCCTCCAACAAACTCGTAGAAAATTGATACCCGAGCCGGTGTGTTATGCTTCCGAATTATAGGGCTAGTACATTTGGTAGAGGTTGAAAAATTCTTGAGTGCATTAGATGCCTTTGGTTGGTGATAAATTTCGCCCCTAGAAACCTGATAGGTTGCGGGCGAGATTCAATAGTCAGACTGATAGACGTTGATGGTCAGCAACTTAGATAGTCTGGATTGCCAAGAAGGTTGAGGGCATGAAGACTAGGGGTAAAAGAAGATCGAATCATCCGTTGGACGGGTTGGTGTTGGACACCACTTTACAGAAATAAATAGGCAAGAAACCTGATAGGTTGCGTCTGTTAAAATTTATAACGAACCTGATCACCACTAAGAAGTCGATCTTACCATGACTTCCGGGTTATAACATGGGAATGTGTAATTCCGATAAAATTAGTGGGAGCCGAGATAAGAATTATACAAGCCCATAAATTTTATACTCGGTCATAATAAAACAAGTCACTAATTCAATCTTGTCTATATCAATGCAGAGAAACGAAATTATATCTCTCTAAAATGGCTAAGAACTCACTTGCAATACTACTTGAAAAGAATCTCCTAACTGGCCCCAACTTTGTTGACTGGTTGCAGAATCTGATGATTGTACTCAGCATGGAGTCTCTGGGATACGTCTTGGAGGCGAACATTCCACCAACTCCAGTCTGGACTAGGGATAATCAGGAAGAGATTGACGTCCATGAAAAATGGGTCAAGGATGACATCCTGGTTCGTGGCTTTATGATGGGCTCAATGACTAATGAGCTGAGAGAGCGCACGAAAAAATGACTTCTGCTAGGCAGATCCTCGCACACTTGACCGAGGTTTATGGAGAGCACAGTAGGACTGCTAGATATGAGATATCGAAGCAGTTATGCAGTGCTAGGATGAAGGAAGGAGAGAAAGTGGGACACCACGTCCTAAAGATGATCTCTATGATTGAGAGGCTCGAGGTGCTCAACTTTCATATGGATTTATCCCTTCAGATTGATTTCATCCTTAAATATCTGTCTGACTCCTTCATGCAGTTTGTAATGCATTTCAACTGTAATGAGATTTCATGCACATTAGTTGGGCTAATGAATAAACTGGTGACGGCACAGTCTAACATGAAGACTAAACCGAGGGAGGCTGCTCTTGTGATTTCTTCTGGGCCTTGGAGGTCCAAAAACAAGAAGAAAAAGACCTACGAGCAGTATAAACCCAAGAAAGGGGTGCAGAATGGCAAGGGCAAGGCCCAAAAGGTTCTGAAGGTAGGCGGTCCAAAACCTACAGAAAAATGTCTTGAATGCGATGAGCTGGGCCACTGGCATAGGACTTGTCCCAAGATCAATGGCGCATCAAGTACGGAACTTTTTGTTTTTGAAACCAATTGTTCCGCTATTGTATATTCTGCTTCATGGATTCTGGAATCAGGTGCTACTTCTCATATTTGTACTATGAATCAGGATCTGGAACGAAGTAGGTAGCTTGAAGCTGGGGAAGTGATGATCACTATCGGAAGCGGACAAAGTGTCGAGGCAACCGATATTGGATCACTCCTGCTGGGTTTAGAATCCAGTTTTATTTTGACGTTAGATGAAGTACTGGTTTTGCCCAAGGGGCATAAAAACATTGTATCCATTCCAGTATTAGACCGGAAAGGATTTTCTTTCTTCATTGGCAATGGTAGTTGTAAAATTTATTTTAAAAATAAATTGGTTGGCACATCTACATTGATGAATGGTTTATATCATCTAAACTTACAAAATAAATCAGCAGTGAATACTATAACTAAGAAACGTGGCAGGCAAGATACTATTCAGGTTCTTAAGTGGCACCTTGGACTTGGTCACGTTGGTCATACAAAGGTTCACAAAATACAGAAATATGGACTTTTAAGTCAATTGGGTTTAGAATCCTATCCAACTTGCGAATCCTGCCTTAGAGGCAAGATGACTAAGTCCCCCTTCACATGGACATTTGAAAGGGCTGCTGAAAAAATTGGGTTGATACATACCGACATTTGTGGTACTTTAGAAGCAGCCCAAGATGGATATCAATATTTCATAACATTTAAAGATGATCATACTAGGTATGGGATTATGTACTTGATGAAACATATATCCGAAGCCTTTACTAAATTCAAAGAATTTAAGGCCCTAGTTGAAAAATAGACTGGATATCATATTAAAGCACTTCGGTCGGAGCGAGGTGGCGAATATATGAGCACAGAGTTTGATGAGTTCCTTAAGGAACATGGAATAGTTTCACAATTCACGCCGCCAGGAACCCCACAGTTAAATGGTGTTTCAGAAAGGAGAAATCGTACTTTGTTAGACATGGTCTACTCCATGTTGAATTACACTGATTTACCAATTTACCTATGGGGGTACGCCTTACTTACCGCTGCCTATATCCTAAATAGATGTCCTTCTAAATCCGTTCCTATCACTTCGCATGAGATGTGGAAGGGTAAGAAACCAAGTCTTAATCACATAAGGATTTGGGGATATCCAGCCTATGTCAAGAAGCCTAAGGTGGACAAACTGGAAGTGAGGTCCGTCAATGGACGTTTCATTGCATACCCAGAGGACTCGATGTGTTATCTATTCTACATGCCAGAAGACCATAGGATCATTGTAGCTTTACAAGTGCACTTCCTTGAGGATGAGTTCATGCAGGAAGGTGGCTTGGGTAGAAATATCACTTTGGAAGAGCATAATGAAAGTTCTGAGGAGACATCTGATCAGGGATCACGAACCAAACCTATTGTAACACAACCTCCACTTTGAAGGTCTGATAAGGTATCTCACTTACCTAGGAGGTATGGCTATACACATGTCGAGGAACTGGGTCTCCACGATGTACCTGATAGCCGTGAGGACGACCCTGTCACCTATGACTAAGCGATAGTAGATGTGGACTCCGATAAATGGCAAGAAGGGAAGCTGAGATAGATTCGATGCATGCCAATCAGGTATGAACTCTAGTTGATCTACCAACTGGCATGAAGCCTATTGGAAGTAAATGGATCTATAAGAGAAAGACTGATGGTGATGGCAAGGTTGACACCTATAAGGCCAGGCTTGTGGCAAAGAGTTATACCAAAAGTGAAGGGATCGATTATCATGATACCTTCTCGCCCGTAGCTATGATAAAGTCGATTCGCATGACGCTTTCCATTGTTGCCTATTACGATTATGAAATATGAGAAATGGCCGTCAAAATGGCTTTTTTAAATGGATACCTCGAGGAGGAAATCTATATGGAACAGCTTAAGGGTTTTGTGTACAAAGCTAATATTTATAAGGTGTGTAAGCTGCAACGAGCCATTTATGGGCTGAAACAAGCTTCTCGGAGTTGGAACCTTTGATTTGATGAAGCAGTCAAGGACTTTGACTTGCGAAACAAGGAGGATCCATGTGTTTACAAAAAGGTCAGTGGGAGCAACATTGCGTTCTTAGTACTATATGTAGATGATATTCTACTTATAGGAAATAACGTAGCAATGCTCAGCACTGTGAAAGCTTGGCTTTCTAAAACGTTCTACATGAAAGACTTGGGAGAAGCTTCTTATATTCTAGGGATCCGTCTTTACAGAGATATACCGCGAAGAATTATATGACTTTCCCAAGCCCTCTATATAGATAAAATCCTAAGAAGATTCTAGATGGATGAATCTAAAAGAGAGTTCCTTCCCATGCGACATAGAATTCGTCTTACCATAAAAATGTGTCCTCAAAGTGAGGAAGACAAAAGAGAGATGAGTAAGGTATCCTATGCCTCGGAAGTGGCTAGCCTCATGTATGCTATATTGTGTACGAGACCGGACTTAGCCTATGATGTGAGTGTGGTAAGTTGATTTCAAGAAAACCCAGGAAGGAAACACTGGACTGCCATCAAGAACATTCTTAAGTAATTAAGAAGAACTAGAAATATGGTTCTTACTTACGGTGGTGGAGAACTCAAGGTGGTTGGATTCACTGATTCGGATTTTCAAGGAGACAATGAGGACTCTAAGTCGACATCTTGGTATTTGTTTACTCTGAATGGAGAAGCTAGGGGTGGGCACAAAAAATTAAAATCCCGATCCCGTCCCGGTCCCGTCCCAAAATTACCCGGGATGGGACGGGATCCAAAATTAAAAACACTAGGCCCGTCCCGTCCCATCCCATTAGAGTAACTGCGGGACGGGACACGGGACAAAAAATTTGAGGCCCGTAAGGCCCGTCCCGTCCCGCTAAGTTTTTAACCCTCTTTAAAACCATATATTTTTATTATTTGTAACCCTTTTTTAATTAATTTTTAATAATAAACTATTTTTATTTTTTACTATCTATATTTTATAATTATACACAAACCTAATCAACCGATATAAAGTTAGTAACTGATATTTTTTCAAAAAAAAATGGATATGTTGTATTCAATGTTAATAATTGTTATTTTAAAGTTTAATTTAGGCTATTAAATTAGTTTGTTGGATATTTTTTTCGAATTTAGATGTATAAAATTATAGATTTTCTTACTTTTTTCTAATTTATATTTTGAACTTTTTTATGCGGGACTAAACCCGTCCCGTCCCGTTCCGTCCCGTCCCAACCGGGATAAGGCCCGCGCGGGATGAAATTTTGAAATCACCAATCCCGTCCCGTCCCGTCCCGCTTGTTATAACACGGGACGGGACGTGGGATGACCCCAGGCCCGTCCCATCCCGTCCCATGCCCACCCCTAGGAGAAGCAGTATCTTGGAGAAGTTCCAAGAAAAACGCTATTGCAGATTCCACCTGCCAAGCATAGTATTAAGCTGCCTCAGAGGCTAGCAAGGAAGAATTTTGGATGCAGAAGTTTGTGCAAGAACTTCAAGTGGTGCCTAATGCGGAGCTGCCTATATCACTATTCTGTGATAATGATGGAGCTCTCGCCCAAGCCAAGGATCCAAGGGCTCACCACAACACCAAGCATATAGAGAGAAAGTATTATATCGTTTGAGATATGGTTGAAAAAGGATATGTTTCGTTGCAAAGAGTAGACTCAGAAGACAATGTCTCTGACCCGCT
Source organism: Orobanche coerulescens (assembly GCA_033398695.1). Classification (NCBI taxonomy): domain Eukaryota; kingdom Viridiplantae; phylum Streptophyta; class Magnoliopsida; order Lamiales; family Orobanchaceae; genus Orobanche; species Orobanche coerulescens. Next base: position 61,305,713 of record CM065808.1, on the reverse strand, counting down.
GACTAAGCCGTTATCTCAGGCTGTCTTAGAAAGACGTCTAAGAACATGGGTATTAGATACCATGATATGTGGCATTGAGTGCAAGTGCGAGATTGTTAGGAATATGCCCTCGAATTCCACTCAGGGATGAGAGAGGAGGGGCATTGTACTGGTAATTATGGAATTATCAATAAAAGACAGTATGATTCATTCACTGTTGATTGTATTACAAATGCATTCTTGATTTGGTAAAAATTAAAGTGAAGTCCATATAAATAAGAGCAAATATTCCATTCTCGTTATCGGATAAGAGAAAATGCACTGGAAGTGTTTAAAGTTTATTTACATAAACTGTTCGCAAGTCGATAAACTTAATTGGGCATTAAGTTTTGAGTAAGACTTGTATAACTGATGCTAGGACGTGTGCATGTCTTGATAGCATAGTTATAAGTATATTGGTGGGACCAGTATACTCGAACACGACTCATACTTGATTAAGTCACACGGTATTCACTCTTGGAGAGTCGATGACGAATCGAAAGGTTGTGATAGTATACGTGGACCTTTGACTCAAGGGTTCAGTATGAGATGTGCCTGTGACGTTTAGTTTGTCATTAGAGTAGTTAGACCCATTTGCTTAATCGTTGGTTCAACCTCGAAGTGCGGAATATACGAACAGGTAGCAGTCTTTACTGTACACCAATAAAGGATTCTATCTCCTATTAGTGAGCAGGCAAATGTCTTATACGGTTAATGGCAAATAAGATTATAAGTCTTTAGCTAAATCATTCTGATTTAGTCGTATTAGATATACTAGTAATTAGTCGGTCTTGATTTGCATTAACATGTGTATAGTGTCTAGTCAACAGTAGGGTTTGACTTTTCTGTGACCCGAAGACTTGACCGGGACATCTGATGAAGGATTTATATGTATATAGTATTCAAGACATAATAGTTCTGGAATGATCCCTTCATTCGTTCTCAGTCGGGGTTTTACAGTGCGGCCTACTAGGCTGGCTAAGTGCTGCCCGCACTCATTAGTTCCTCCCAATGCCGGCTGAGACGGACCTACAGAGTCGCACATCAGGAGCGTTGACGGATAAATGTGAATTTATTATCTCTATAATAATATTTGATATTGGATATCTAATTACGATTTATTGGATAAATCAAATAGCGGTCTTATGAATTGAAATTAAGTTACTGGGTAATTAATTTAATTCATAAATAAAATTTCTTAGAGAAATATATTTGTATTTGATATAATTACTTAATTGGATTAATTAATTAGTATAAATACATTGGAAATAAAACGGAGTGTATTTAACGGAGTCGTTTGACGAACGTCCGGTACACGAGCTGAGTGAGTCGGCCCGTTTTTTGGAAACTTCCTCATGGCCGCCTCACCTCCCCTCTTCTTGGTGGTTTCTTGTTTTGTTATTTTATTATGAGATATCCCACCTTGATTTGGTCTTCTAATAATGCCAAGATGGTATTATTTGGTGGGATCAAATCATACACATGATGTTGTATAAAATAAAAACATATCAACACCTCATTCCATCTTGAAGTGTTCGGCTGTGAGCTCATCTTGGAGGGGAGAGAGAAAAATTTTTCTTGTTCAATTCTTCATCTTACAGGTGAGAAAAAAATAAGAAAAATAGAGAGAAAAATTCCTACAAGTTTTCCTAGCCGTGTTCTTGGAGAACGAAGTCTTGTTGATTTTTCCGGTCAAGTTCTGTCGCATGGTGATGTAGAGACATCGCATTATCCGGTGTTTGGAACAAAGAGAATTCGTGTCCGTATTCGGGTTCGTGATTATCATCAACTTACGAAGATAATTTCAAAGGCTTCAAAGGTATGGGACTTTGATCCTTTTATCTTCGTCAATTTATTTTTCGTATATACGTTACTTGATCGATCCTGTTTGGGATTCTTTATTGTATATATTTTTCTGCTGCGTATTCGATATTGTATCCGAAATCCCAACACAATGAACGTGATGAAGTACTGATATCCGTCTCCTGTTGCTTCTAAAGCACCACATACGTCGGTATGAATCAATCCAAGTTTTTCAGTAGCTCTTTCAAAAGTCCCTGTGAAGGGGGGCTTAGTCATTTTGCCCTTAAGACAAGATTCACAAGTAGGATAGGGATCAGATCCCAATGGACCCATGAGTCAATCTTTTTCCATCTTATGAATTTTAGTCTTGCCAACGTGACCAAGTCTAAGATGCCATTTTAATGCTTGGTTATTTTCATCTCTACCACGCTTTCTAGTCATAGTATTCACAACTATTTTGTCTTGTAGATTTAGATGATAGAGTCCATTCAACAATGTAGCAGAACCAATATATTTATTTCTAAAATAAATTTTGCAACTGCCATTGCCAATGAAAAAGTGAAAACCTTTTTGGTCCATGGCTGGTATGGATACAATGTTTTTGTGCACATTGGGCAACACCAATACATCATCTAATGTTAATACAAAAACAGATTCCAAATCCAAAAAAAGTGATCCTATATCGGTAGCCTCCACACTATGTCCGCTTTCGACTGTTATCATCGCTTCCCCAGCTCCAAGCCACCTACTTCGTTCCAGAACCTGATTGACAGTGCAAATGTGAGAACTAGTGCCTGAATCCAGAATCCATGAAGTAGAATAAATAGTAGTAGAATAATTTGTTTCCAAAACTAAAAGTTTTGTACCTGAAACACCATCAAGCTGAGGACAGTCCTTTCTCTAGTGGCCCAGCACACCGCATTTAAGGCACCTGTCTGTTGGCTTAGCCTTACTTGCTTTCAGAACCATTAGGGCCTTGCCATTTCCCTTTCCGACCACATCATTAGGCCTTAGCTGCTTCTTGTTTTTCTTCTTGTTGTTATTGTACCTCCGAGGCCCAGAAGAGATAACAAGTGCATCCTCCTTCACCCTTGGTATCTTCATCTGGGACTGAGCGGTTGACAATTTGTTCATAAATCCTGCTACAATGCAAGCAATCTCATTGCAGTTGAAATTCATGACAAACTGTGAGAAGGAGTCAGGTAGAGATTGAAGGATGAGATCAGTTTGGAGTGAAACATGCATCCTAAAATCGAGAGCTTCCAATCTCTCGATCATAAAGATCATCTTGAGGACATGGTCCCCAACTTTCGCTCCTTCCTTCATCCGAGCTCCAAACAGCTGCTTCGATATCTCATATCTAGCTGTTTGGCTATGCTCCCCATAAAGTTCGGTCAGATGAGCTAGTATCTGCCTAGCAGAAGTCGTTGTCTTGTGTTCTCTCTGCAGCTCATTAGTCATAGAGCCCATCATGAAGCCACGGACTCTCACATCATCTTTGACCCATTTCTCATGGGTTTCCTCCTCTTCTTGATTAGACCTGGTCCGAGTAGGAGCCGGTGGGATATCCGCCTCCAAGACGTATCCCAACGATTCCATACCGAGGACTATCCTCAGATTTCGGAGCCAGTCGACGAAGTTTGGTCCGGTTAGGTTGTTCTTTTCAAGAAGTATTGCAAGTGGATTCATTGTCATATTTGAGATAAAATTCTGCAGAAAGTAAATCAGATTTAATTAGTGTGAATTATGATCCGAGTAGAATAAAGGACTTTTCTATTCATGACTCGGCTCCTACTAATTTTATCGAAAAAGCACACTCCGATGTGAAAATCGGAAGTCATCATGAGATCGACTTCTTAGTGGTGATCAAGTTCTTTATGAAATTAATAGAGGGCAACCCCTACGGTTTCTGGTCTATTAGCTTCACAAAGTGGTGTCCAACACCAACCCATCTAATAAATGATTTGATCTTCCTTTTACCCCTAGTTCACTTGCCCTCAACTCATACGATTTCTATAGCTCGCTGAACTATCTAAGTTTAAATCATCAACTTCTATCAGTCTGACAATTGAATCTTACCCGGCAACCCTTACGGTCTAGGGGTTTGATTTGTCACAACCGAAGGCATCTAATACACTCTAGGAATTTATCGACCTTGCCCAAAATACTATCCCGACATACTCGGAAGCATAGCATTTCAGTTTAGGTTTCAATCTTCCAAGCGTTTGATGGAGGGTAGGATACCTTGCACCCTTTCCAACTTATTGTTTGTTAAGTAGGAGTATTTCGCGATTAGTGTTACTATTTGCACATTAATAAATTTATCGCGATTTGATATTCATATAATATGAATAAAGGAAATAACAACCTAGTTGCTACCAACATGTAGTTCATGGACCTTTCCTAAATATTGGGCCAAGCGAATGACCCAATTAAAACAAGGAAATAAAATAAATCTTGAATCGCCTTCTTCATGATGGATCGTCTTGGGCCTCCGTATTGGAAAAACTATCTATTACATTTGAATAATTTGCATCCTATACAAATCTTCTAGTAAATAAATAAATAGGCTCAAAACCGGCCTTTACAACCCCATCGAATGATTCAAAAACCATCACATAAATATGTCAAACATACAACAAGCAATGGTGTGAATTAATCCAATTAATTCAACAATAATCAACAATTTAATTTTCATCCGTAGTAAACCCTTAAAATATTTTCTTTGAATTTTCCCTTCATCAAAAATTCCAAATTAATAATTTAATATTGGGAAAATCAATTTTTGAAAATATATTAGAAAAAACGAGACCCGGTGTCCGGCAGTGTCCGGCAGCTGTAGGATACATCCCGACACCCTGTAGGATACATCTCGGCAGTTGTAGGAGACAGCCTGACAGTTGTATGCAGCAGCGCTGGGCAGCCTCGGATGCTGTCTGATTTATCGTCCAACGATGGCATACAGCTCGTTTTTGGGCAGATTTCTAAAATCCTATTATTTCTGATCTTCATATTATTTATATAAATCATATTTCCTAGAAAAACCTGATTTATATCATAACATAAAATCACGAAAAAGCATTACTACGACGAATAATAAAATATCTACGATTATCATATGATTCCAAATCATAAAACATCAACAAGCATGCATTCAAAACGCAAAAATATCATTTATACGATCGCATTGACCTCTCTCTGATACCACTGTTGGAGTTCAGGCCATAAATCGACTATGCAGCGGAAAATAGAGTCGCACAAACCGTGTTCATCCGAACTCCTAAAGAGGATCGATCAAGGATCGTATAAACGAATAAATAAAAGATTCGAAATCATACCCTCGTAGATCAGACTTCTTTATGTTGATGACGATGAGTACGAATCCAATCCATGAAGCTTTTGGAAATTCCAACATCGAAAGTGTCGAATGTCTCTACGAAACACGCGTCGAAAAATTCCTGGATTAAACTCCTTCTTCTCGTTCTCTTAAAACACGGCTATGAGAAGTAGAGTACTCCTTGTTTTCTCACAAAACCCAGAAGAAGGAAAAAGGATTTCTTCTTCATTTTTCTGTTGTATGTAGGAAGTGGAATTTTGCTTTTCTTACTTCCGTGTTAGTTTTTCTCTCTCTCTTTTGCTTTCCTTTTTCGCGTATAGCTCAATCAAGACTCAAAATGGGTTGTGATATTAAATATACACCCATCCACTTACATAAAGTTTTCTCTCTATATTTTAATCTCTCACATGTCAAGTCTTAAAGGCCAACAAACATGTGAGCAGATCATGCTGGAAAAAGAGGCGACCACTTTGGACTTTTAAATAGTCTAACTATTTAGTCCGTGTTCTGGACCCTGTGTATCTAGTCCGATAGATAAACCTTGGTCCATCATATTGTATTTAAATTAATTAATCTAATTAATTATATAAAATACAATATAATTAATTTCTATAATAAATAATTCTATTTGAATTAAATTAATTACCCAGTAATTATTTAATTCATCTGGTCGATTTAATTTATCCAATAAATTAAATTCAATTAGACAACCAATGTCTAATATTTATTAAGAGAGAATAGGCATAATTTAATCCATCATTAATTCTGTATGCGTGACTCTGTAGGTTCGTCTCAGTCAGCAATGGGAGGATCCAAAGAGTGTGAGGAACACTTAGCCAGTCCGTGGCTCACACCGCAACCCAATTGAGAACGAATGATGGGAATCATTCCAAAACCTGTTATGAATACCGTATACATATAAACCCTTCAATCATATGTCCCGATCAAGCTTTAGGGCCACGGTTAAGTCAAACCCTGTCTATACTTGACTCTATGCATATGTTAGTGCAAATCAAGAAAACATAACTCTCGTGTATCAAATACAACTAGTTCAATCGCTTTGGCCAAAGACTTTTGATCTCATTTGCCACTAACCACATAGGACATTATCCTGTTCACTTGCAGGAGAAAGAATCATTTCTTGGTATTCAGTAAAGACTGCTGCTTGCCCATTAAGTTGCACTTCGAGGTTGATCCCTACCGACAGGTGAATGGATCGAACTACTCTAATGACTAACTTAGTGAAACAATTACATTTTCCACTGAACCCTCAAATCAAACGTTCATGCATACCTATCATAACCTTACGATTCAGTTATTGACTATCCAAGAGTGAAATCCATGTGACCGAATCGAGGTGAGTCATATCCGAATATATTAATCCAATTAATATACCTATACCGAATGCTCCCACTACTGATGAGTGAAGACATGCACATGTCCAAACATACGATATACAAGTCTTCATCAAATAACTTAATGCCCAATTAAGTTTTATCGACTTGCGGATAAGTTAAGCTATTGAGTTCTAAACACTTCCAGTGCAACACTCCTTATCTCATAAGGGGTGGAATGTTTCTACTCAAAAGCATGGACATCATTTCTATTTAATTACCAAATCAAGAACGCCAATGATATACAACAAATAAAGAAATAATCACTGCCTTTTATTAATGAATACATAATCACATATAGATGCCCTAATTCTCGTATCCTCAGAGTGGCATTCGAGGACATCGCTAACATCTATATGATAGATTGGACTACAGGGACTCCAAATGCCTGCTTTATATCCAAAACAATAGTTGAAAATGGATGGCTCTGGCACAAAAGACTGTGTCCCTTGAACTTCAAAGCCATCAACAAGATAAGTTCTCATAAGCTGGTCAGAGGACTTCCAGCAGAAGTATTCAAGAAAGAAACTCTTTCCGATGCATGCCAGAAGGGAAATCAATATTATAATATAATAAATATTATATTACCTCAAATATAATGTGTATTTATAGAATTTATCTTATATATATTAAAAAAATTTAATGTATGATTTTAACAACGGTTATTTATAGAACCGTTGTTAAATGTGCATTTTAACAGCGATTATTTGTAGAACCGCTGTTGAAGGTGCATTTTAACAGCGGTTCTTTTTATAACCGCTGTTAAATTTTAATAATTTATATAATATATATAAATTATAATTTTCCATATATAATATAATTCTACAAATATACATTTAACTCGTACAAAATATGTATGTATTTTAATTTTCAATATATAATGTTATATATAATTTTTAATATTGATATATAATAAAATATATTAATATTCAATATACATTATATATTTTTAATTTTTAGCATGACTAAATTTAATATATAATATGTATACATCTGATGTAGTGGACGAGATTGCTATTTGATATTTAGAGCAGGGGCATTTTTGAAATATTTTTAAAATAGTTGTTGGCGAATTTTGGGATGAGACCAGTCATTTTTTGGCCAAGAAATGACGTTTAGGCCCTCAATTTTGTGTTTTTCTATTTTTAGGGGCTTAATTGTAATTTATGAAAAATTTGTGTGTTTGTTATTTAATTCTGTATTGTTAACTCTGGCTTTCCTAGGGTGTATATATGCTTGTAAGATCATATTTCGACAGTATTGAATGAATAAGAATTTTCTCTATATTTTCTCTATAATTTTCATTATATAATGTATTATAATTTTATTACATAGGGCGATTTACATCTGACTACCTTTTTAGATGGTCTAATTACATTTTAGATCTTATTGTTTCACATATTACAATGAAGGACAATCTTTGCTCTGTCCAGAAACTATATTTACAACGAATGACAAAAATCAAACTTTCAGATGATGTCAGAGGAGAGAGTACTGATATTCCAGATTTGCTCTTTTATTGTCCTATTTGTTTTTACCCATTTATTTTTGGCCTCACGTGGTGGCACATGCTGGACCTCATTGTAATATATATAACACTTTTGGACTTAAGTGTAATAAATTTTCAAACTCTATAGAAAAAATATTTTTCCAAAAAAAAAAACTATTTTCGGGAAAATAAAAAAAATTGGGAAAAAAATATCTTTTCGAAAAAACATTATTTTATGGGATTTTTTTTCGAAAAAATTAAAAAAATATTTCCTGGAGAAAAATTATTTTTTGGGAAAAAAAATATTTTTTCGATAAAAAAAATTATTTTCTGGAATAAAAATAAAAAAAAATTATTTTGCGAAAAATAAAAAAATTTATTTTCTGGAAAAAAAGTTATTCTGAAAAAAAATTATATAAAAGAAATGTATTAGTCAAACACTTTAATAACTTATAAGCTATTTGTTTCATATGAAATGTATTTTAAAAGAAATATTTTATTCAAGTAAATAGAGCGGTATTTTCGTCTTTTCAATGGAAGTCAACACCACACCATAGTTTTATCCTTCGCTGTATGAAACAATAGGGACTAAACTGTAAACAGGCCATCTAATAAGGTAGTTGGCTGTGATTTCCCCTTATTACATATAATAAAAGAATGTACATTATAATATATAATATAACATATTTATTTTTAATGTACATTATAAAATTTTAATTTTCAGCATGATTATATACAATATACATTATAATTTTTAATATGTAATATATTTTTTTAAATTATATTATTATTCTATAATAATATAATATCTTAATTACTAATATAAACCATAAAAGTTTAATTATCAGTTTCATTAAATTTAATATATAATATACATTATAACTTTAATGTATATAATATAATTCTGAAAATATTAATAAACCTATATATATACACATATATGATTTATTCTACACTTATATAAAATAAAGCAACAAAAATAACAGAAAGTGACTTTAGCTCAGCGGTTTGATACCACCTCCATCTTATGGAGGCCATAGGTTCGAATTCCATGAACAGCAAAAATACACAAAAATATACATTTACAGGTCGCGGACGGAGATGGCCTGGATGTGCGGGCGGGCGGGCGGGGCGGGCTGGGCAGGGATGTGCGGGCGGGCTGGGTGGGATATGGGCAGGGGCAGATCAATTGCTTTTTTATTTCAAAAACTTTAACAGCGGTTCTTATACAACCGCTGTTAAAAAATAGTTTTTGAAAAAAAAATATAACAGCGATTTTTAAGAGAACCGCTATTAAATTTAGAATTTAACAGCGGTTTTTTAAGAACTGCTGTTAAATTTACCAGCCGGACCTTTAACAGTGGTTCCAAAAACCGCTATTAAAATGGCTCCAGAACCGCTGTTAAATGCTGTTTTTGTAGTAGTGACATCATAGCAAATGAAGTTCCTATCTGGTGTGACAATAATAGCGCAATCGCTATAACAAACAGTCGAGTCCTTCATTCCAGAACTAAGCACATTAATGTCAAACATCACTTCATCAGAGATCATATGCTCAACAAAAGAGTAAGGGGCTGTTTGGCAGTTGCTGAATGATTTAGTGCAGAATGGTTGAGAGGCCATTTTCCTCTCCTTGCGTACCAAAACCTCTTCTTTTTATAAATAAAAACCCTATTTTTTATAAATAATTGTGTATAATATTTTTAAATTTAATTCATTTAAAATAATAATAATAATTATTATTATGTATAATATTTTTAAATTTAATTCCTTTAAAATAATAATAATAATAATTATTATGTATAATATTTTTAAATTTAATTCATTTGAAATAATAATAATTATTATGTATAATATTTTTTAATTTAATTCATTTAAAATAATAATAATAATTATGTATAATATTTTTTAATTTAATTCATTTAGAAAATTATAATAATGATTATGTATAATGTTTTTTATTTAAATTCATTTAAAAAATAATAAAAATAATTATGAATAATAATTCTTAATTTAAGAGGAGGGGTAAATCTGGAAATTGTTTGCCTCTGAATGGTTGAGAGAGGGTATGGATGCTTAATGGTTCAGATCTCTTTGTAACCATTAAGAGGTAAAAAAAATTTTGCCAAACAGCCGTGGCCTCTGAGCGATTCAGAGGTAGGCTCTTAATGGTTACATTAAGAGCCAAACAAACGGTCCCTAAGAGTGGAAAGAGTCAGCACAGAGTATCAAATTGCTGATATATTCACAAAGCCCTTACCAGAAGAAAGGTTTCTGGAACTAAGCAGGGATCTTGGACTACTAGACTAGGAATCTAGTGAATAGCTGAAAACCAGACGACAAAAAGTCATCTGACCTGAACCAGTTAAGAGAAATCACCTGAACGGACCAACCAAGAGAAGTCACCTGATCCAGACAAAGAACATCAACTGATCCCGAAAGCAGACGACGAAAAGCCAACTGATCAGACCAGACAAGAAAGTCACCTGACCAGAAAAAATCATCTGATCTGAAGCAGACAAGAAAAGCTACCTGATGAGAACCAGATGAAAGAAGTCATCTAATCAGACGAAACGACGGAAACTCACCTGATCAGACCAGAAGAAAAAAACCACCTGATAAAAGTACAGACGAAGAAAAGCTAACTGACCAGAAGTCAAAGAGTCAACCAGCTAAGTTTTCTATTTGTTTAAAATACTTATCTTATTACACGTGGCTAAATATACATGACCACACTACCTCCACATTCACTTCACGATGTCCAATCAATCAGTCAAACTGCCACTTATTTATTTAATTATTAAGTTCAAAATGTCTCTTCGAGTGGCTATTTAAGACGGTCAACAATCATTTCACAAAACCTTATCGTCTTCTTCAACTTTCAAGATCTAGAACCCTAAAATCTCAGAAAAGCAAAACCCTAGTTTTGAAAGCAGAAAAATCTCCAGAACTTCAATACACTAAAATCCGAAAAATCTGTTTGCAGAAATGGACGCCAACACCTATTTCAACAACATCAACCTGAAAATGGTGAAAGAACAAATCATTTTCAGCATCGTTGTAGACTCTGAAGGTCCACTGGAGGCGAACAACACTGCTCAAATGGCGCAGCTCATCAGAAATATGAAGAAAAAAGGCATATATCACTTCCTGGACATCAATCCGATGCAGCTATTCAAGGAAGACGTCATTTGTTTCTATAAGTTAGCCAAAGTGACAGTGATGGGCATCGAGAGTTTGATCTTTAGAGAAGAAATAACCATCACTGCGCAGACCATCGCCGATGCATTCAAGATGAAAAACCGAGGCATTGCAGTTGAGGCCCTGAAGCAAAACCAGTCGATACTTGGTATGATATTAAGTTTCCTGAGCAACAAATGAAGATGAAGGTCACTACGAAGAAATCACATCTTAAGGAGTTTCGGTATATGTTGGATATCACTAACAAGATTGTTATAAGATGAGTAAAGAGAGAGAAGAGTTAAGAGTTAAGAGCTAAGAAGAGACAGAAGGTGCTACTTTTGATCCCAGGAACAAGTACTTTGAAAAGAAAAAATACAGTTGCACCATCAGAAGAACCAGCAGCTAAAAAGAAAAGAACCAGACAAGATCCAGTGGTTCCACTTGAATGGGAAGGAAAAGAACTTCAATATGTTGAGGAGTTCATTCCAGAGAAAGCAGGAAACAAATGGGGGATGGCCAAAAAGCAATTTATTGAAAATTACTCTCTCTGGGAAATCCTCCACGACCCAGACAGCACTCCTCAACAAATTTTTGTTGACTACATGGAGATGAACTTCCCAAATCTGTGGGAAATACTGAAGAGGGTGGCTGAAGAAAAATTCAATGCATATCCTAGAATCCATGACTTCATACCACATGATCCTCCAATTGATATCCATGGGAAGCTGGATGATGAAGCTCTTCAGAGTGAGATAAAAACTCTCTGCATAAAGAACAACTACACCTCACCTAAAGAACAAGAGTTTGCTTCATCAATCATCAAAAAGAAGTATGGTCTCATACTAGTTTCAAAGAAGCCAATAGGATCAAAACCTCTGAGATCACTTCCTCTAGCAAGACAGATCAGAGGAAGATGAAGAGGAAGAGGAAGGACTTAAAACATGTTGTTTTGTTATTTTTCAATCACTTGTAATTTACTTGTAATTTTTTGCAATATTTCATTAAAGACTGCACTGTACTGTAATGGAACAATAAAAAGTTTATATCAGTCAACTTGAATGACAACCACTAGTTGTCTCAAAAAGAACGAGTTTTATTTTGTATTGCACTTTACTTTTATTATGTGCATAATTGTTGACGTTTGAACATTAAGGTTTTGCCATCATCAAAATAGGGGGAATTTGTTAGGAATATTATTTTAGATTTTGATGCTGTCATCCCTGTATTCATGGTTAATTCAGATGTATGCACTAAGTACTTAGCATTGTAAAGAAGAACCAAGTGAGTATCTTCTATAGGCCTTAAAAAGATTAAGGTAAGTATTGATCATGTTGATCATATAGAAATCGTGCTAAGTATAGAACTCACACAGTATCAGAGAAGTTTGATATCAGGGGAGATAATATCATAAAATTTTAAATATCAACCGAGTTTTTGGTCAACAGAAATATCAGAGAGGTTTGACCAAAACACTGTAGCAGCCGAGTTCTGAAGACAAGAGAATATCAGGCAAGATATTATCAGTCGAGCTTTGGTCAACACAAAAATGTCAGAGAGGTTTGACCAACTGGAATATCAGGCGAGATAATATCAGGCGAGTTCTGGTCAAATAAGAGAAGTTTGACTACAGGCAAGTTTACTCTCAGCCGCGCTTCAGACAAGGAATATATCAGGCGAGTTTTACTCCAACTGAAAGCAGAGGAGTTTCTGATCAAACTAAATATCAGAGGAAGTTGACCAAACCAAAATTGCATCCAAGTATGAGTATCTGAACAGAAGCTCAGTCCACGTCAGCAAGCGTTGAAAAGTCAATAATAACGGCAAGACATGCGGACATAAAAGCAAGGGACAAAGTGATTGATTCCCAGAAGTTAAGGAAGAGTTTATTCCTAGAGACTTTCGCCCAGAAGACTTTCCCAATATAGTAATCAAGAAAAACGGCACAACGATAAGAACATCTTCAAACGATCAGATTTGAAGAAAGAGACAAGCCGTGTAAAGAGATGAACAGATAAACTATGAAGTCCACTCTCCAACGAACATAATTGTTACAAGATGCAATGGCTATGAAGAAGCTCAAGGAACGTATTATATATATCTGAATACATATTTGAGCAAAGTACGATGCGAACAATACTTACAAAGCAGACAAAGTAATCTATAGCATCGTGAAGAGCTAGTTTCTAAAGTTTAACACTGAGAAGCTCTTAAGTTGGAGAAGACAACACTCTTGTCTTAAGGATTGAGTAAGGGGTACTTCTTTGAACGAGGTTCTTAGAAGTTAAAGGTTGTAAATGCATCCACGGGTTCTTGATTGGAAGGTGATGGACAGCTTGCAAGTTGTTGAAGCATACAAGGGTTTTCGATCAAGAGGTGCTAGGCAGCCAAAGGGAGTTGCAACAGCCACGGATTTCCACTGGTTGGAAGCTGTTGTAAATGTGTGAATCATTGTAACATTTATCACTGGTTGAAAGTTATAGTGAATTCATCTCCAACTGGTTTGGAGAAAAGTGGACTAGTAGAGGATTACCCCACCTCTGAAACCACTATAAGTGATCGTGTGATTTACTATTTTTCAGCATCATACTTATCTACTGCATTCATATTTATTGTTTCATTATAAAGTCAGTTGTCCTTCGGCAAAACAAGTTTTACAGCTGACATTAGTCACCTGCATTATTATCAGTTGTGTCTTCCGCATTACTCATCGGCAGCCAAGGTTTGTTAGCTGCATACAATCACAGCTGAGGTTACTCACCTGATAATCAGTAAAAGTTTTAATAAGTCTATTCATCCCCCCTCTAGACTTATTCCTGATGACTTGTGACCTACAACTATCATATAAGTATATTATGACCAATAAATGGTATTGAAGCGGTTGGTTCTACCAATAATCAATCAATTTGATCTTTAACCTCGACTAGATAAAAAATCACAAGTCCTCTAAAAATTGCATTCTTTCATTTTTCTCGATCAGGTCTCACTTTCATCATGGATTTATATGTGATCAACAAGGTACCTATGTTCTTTAGTAACGAACTTGATGACTGGAGAATCAGGATAGAAGTCCATCTTGTAATCATGCACGAAGAACTAATCTTTGTGATACAAAAAGGACCTCTCAAGTGTTGGAGGTCAATACAGCCACAAGATGGATGGCCAACCATACGCAGAAATGCTAGAAAAGCCGCAAGACTAATACAGTAAGCGAGCAAACATGGACAACGTCGCCAAGAATACGCTATTTGCCGCTCTTGACAAAGTCACATTCTCTAAGGTAAAAAGATATAAGACACCTAAGAAAATCTGGGTAAATTCAAGATGATTTGCGAAGGCACTGAACTTCCCAAAGAAAATAAAATTTCAAAACTGATTCACAATTTGAGTCCTTCAAAATGAAATCTTCCAAAACTATTTAGGATCTTGACCACAGATTTACTGGCATTATCGATGAACTTGAAGCTTTGGGCAAATCCCCAAAGGAGAAAAACCTTAAGATCTTTAGATCAATCCCTGACCTATGGGACACTAAGACCACATCTATGCATGTGTCCTATAATGTTAACGATATATCTACCTTTGATCTCTTTTTAAATTTAAAGGATTTTGAGTATGACATAACAAGAGAGAGAAGGCAGAAGAGTCACCCGCCAGGACTACAACACTAGTTGTTATATCCTATAGAAAGCACAACTCAGTTCCCAGTACATCCAGAGCTACAGGAGATAATGAGGATGAGTTGTCACTAGATGAGGTGGCTTTACTCGTGCAGAAATTCCAGAAGTTCATAAAGATATTTGGAAAGGATTTCTGCAAGCAAAATTCTTAAACAAGGTGGGTACAGAGTCATCACCTACAGGAGATTGTAAGCTATGTTATAATTGTAGGAAGTCAGGACATTATGCCAACAAGTGTCTACATCCCATGATCCACAAGCTACCCAAAGTTGAGCGAGAGGAAAGTGATGAGAAACTAAAGGTATGGCGAAGTAAGTCGAAGGCACCTGTTAGGAGAATCTGAAGCAGCGCCAACAGTGAGAATGATAGAGGAATGTCTATATATTGTAACTGACAACAATTTCTGAGGTGATCAAATATAAAATAAGGCCTACATGTGTATGATGGCCAATGAAGAAGTAGATGTCAACAACGATGATGAGATAAGCTCAACCTCTTCTAATGTTAATCATCATGTAATCGCATCTCATACATTCGAGAAACTTATGAATAAATTTGAAACCATTTAAAAAGCACTTGAGGACTAGAAACAAGAAAATCTACAACTCTCACATTTTAACTTAGAGCTGAAGGATGTAAACAACTTTCTAAAAGTCAATTTCAAAAGTATGTCTTTAGATTGTGAAAATAGCAAATTTGAAAATGAAAATTCTTGGAGAGCAATCTCTAGCTTACTGTCCAAGTGAATGAGGTAAAAACTCATGATCAGATTAAGACAAATGATAATGCTCTAAAAACTAAAATACGGCTCCTCGAGAAACGATAAGGAGAATTTGATACAATCTTCAAATATTTTGAGAAATCCTCTAAGAGGATGAAAGATATCCTGAGTACAGGCCAACAAGTTCATAATAAACGTGACCTAGGATATAGTTCGCTCTCCAACTCGAATAGAAAGTCCAATATGGTCTTTGTTAAAGGGATTGAACCTATAGCAAGCCCCAAATACCGAGGATATACCGAGATGTGTTCCTGTAGCAAAAGGCAAAGCTAAAGCCGTGCCATCTATACAACAAACAAAGGCTGTTGTACCGCCACCTAGTTCTTAGCACAAGCAGTGGACATCACAGCCTTACAAACTGGTGAATAAGAGATGTGGTGCCCCACATCAAAATATGCTCCATCCGCATACTAATAACATCGCAGACAACAACAGAGGAATGCTTCACCTCAACACCGTTGGCAAAATCAGTCGAGGCATCCATCACCTCAATATTGGGTACATAAACCCAAGCGTATTTCACGCAAGCAAGCTACTGCTCAGTATCATCCGTAACAGCTCTGGGAAACCAAGTGGAGACCCAGGAGATAGTCTTAGAGGTGAAGATAAAATGGTTCCCCCCAAAGACAACAATCTTCGGAAACCACAAACTCTCAGTTTTACATGCATAATTTCAATGCCTACAGTGAGTACGTGCCCGCCTCATGTAAACCTCACAAGAAAGGACCCCAGAAGACCTACAACAAACCTATTGTTGTAAGGCAGGTATGGGTACCAAAAGGCACTACTAACTAAGGACCAACAGAACGATGGGACCTAAATCTACTTAAATTTGTTTACAGGATATCAAGAAGGAAGACATATGGTATTTCGACAGTGGGTGTTCTCGACACATGACAGGAGATATCAACTAGAGGTGGCCATGGGCTGGGATGGGTCGGGCCCGGGCGGGACTGGAGCGGTCCGGGCTGAGACTAGAGAGCCCAGGACCGGCCCATGTTTGTGGAGGGCTGGGCAGCCGCGGCCCACTGCCCGCCCGCCCCCGAGCTGCCCTAGGCCGGATATTAAAAAATTAAAATAATTGTTTTGACTTTAAAATATGTTAACATTAGATTAAATATTAACTTGAAAAAATCTATTTTGAATTTTTAAAATAAATTAATTAATTTTAATTAAAAAATCAATTTAAAAAAACTATTTTGAATAAAAAAAATTCTTAGTATTAACTTAAAGATTTCATTTAAGAAAATTCATTTTGAATTTTTAAAATATGTTAACATTAAATTAAATGGGGAGAAAGAGGGAAAAAAATTGGACTTGGACTTTATTTACAAAATTAGATTATTTTTTGAAATTTATCTAATTTTTAAAATTAAGTTGCCTACGTATTCTAAGGAATCAAAGTCCATGTAGTTCTTTTTACTTACCTCTTTACTTACCTGGAACTAGAAAGTAGGATGATGTGCTCAATCGTAGTGTTGGCCCTAGCCGAAACTCCTGATTCGGATGAAGAACCCATCATCATCCACGGATCATCATCCTCGGTGTGTTCGTCTTCATCTTCCGTCCGTCCTTATTGACGTTTTTCTACATTCTCCCAATCAGAATCTTCAAAACGTCGAACGATAAAGATGTTCGTTTATCTATTATAACTCTTATACCTGCACTAAAAGCGGACACTATAGTGGCTGGAACGACAAGGAGATCCCTTGCAATTCTAGTCAACATAGGATATTGTTCTTCACGTAATTTCCACCATTTTAAAATCTGAAAATCAGCATCAAGCTCATGCGAACACGTAAAATACTCATTTGAGAATAAGTTGAAGTGGAGCTTGATGACGATTTTGTTTTTTGAAAAGAATTGAAGATGTAAATGGATCAAATTTACCTTTATTTTTTAAAGTTAACTCAGAGGCTAGAACCTCCGATTTATATTTTTTTAATGTATATAAATCAACTAATGAAGCTAATATTTTAACACACTCATTTATGTACCTCTCACTATAAAAAAAATGTTACCTAATGCATTATAATAAGAATCAAGAAGATTACAGACTGCTTCTTTTTCACATCCAGGTCAAGAAGACATGCAACACTATATATGTAAGGAAGTTTATCCAATTGCTCTAACCATTTTTCTTGCATTTTAGAGATAACTTGAGATAAATACGTATTAATTTTGTGTTCACTTAAAGAACCAACAATTTTACAACATTCTTAAATAACCAAATGCGCATTAGGTTCATAAACATTAAATACGTAGAATTATTATAAGCACGTAGTATACTATGAACGGTCATAGCTAGTTCCCAATGAGCCTTAGTTATGAGGTCTTGCTCGGCTAAATGTTTGGGATCGGAGTTATATAATTGACTAATGATTTTCTTATAATGAATAGCATCATCAATCAATTTAAAAGTAGAATTCTAACGTGTATGTGTATCAATGCACCATTTTTTTGGTTTTAAATATGTTCCTTACATAAATGTTTATAATATCTCCTAATTTGTTGACTCGGTCTTAGTCATTTAATTATTGTTCTAATCGGGTTTGAAAGATGTGAAATCATATCAATTCCTTTTTTAGCTGACAAATTCAAGACATGAGCACAACATCTGATATGCATAAAGATATTTTTTGCAAGTAAAGGCAATCCGCTCTACAAATATTCCATACATTTATTATTCGCGGCCGCATTATCAAGAGAAAGAGAAAGCACTTTATCAAATATATCAAATTCCTTACAACATTCAATTATTCAATCTTTTAGATTTTTAGTGGTACGTGATTCATCTATAATATCAAAAGCAATAATATGTTTTTGTATCACATATTTAGTTCCAATCCAATGAACCATAATGCAAAGATAAGGTTCACCAGTTGGAGAAGTCCAACAATCACTGTAAGACATATACAACCTTCAAATCTTTTAAAAAATTCAATTAATTGAGCACATTGATATAATATTATTGTTGAATACGACATTAAGAGTATTCCTTGGTATTCTTCTATATGTCGGTTGCATTAAAATAGTAGTCATAATTACTTTTTATTTTTGAATTTTAAATAAAAGATCTGATTTTTGATATTATTATTCCAGATAATTTTTTTAAAAAAATAAAAGTTCTGATTTTTTTTTCAGATTTTTTAAATTTCCAGAATTTTTTTATTTTTTACTTTTTATTTTTGAATTTTAAAAAAAATTCTGATTTCTTATATTATTCCATATATTTTTTAAAAAAAATAAAAGTTCCGATTTTTTTGTCAGATTTTTAAAAAATTTCAGAATTTTTCTATTTTTTACTTTTTATTTTCGAATTTTAAATAAAAAATTCTGATTTTTAATATTATTCCATATCTTTTTTCTTAAAAAATAAAAGTTCTAATTTTTTTGTCAGATTTTTTAAATTTTTCAGAATTTTCAGAATTTTTTTTTATTTTTTACTTTTTATTTTTGAATTTTAAATAAAAGATTTGATTTTTAATATTTATTCCAGATAATTTTTTCTTTAAAAAATAAAAGGTCCGAATTTTTTTTTCAGATTTTTTAAATTTTGCAGAATTTTCCAGATTTTTTTTTATTTTTTTCAGAATTTTCAGAATTTTTTTTACTTTTCAGAATATATATAAAAATATAATGTACTACAATTATAATATATGTGGTTAAGATGTAGTACAATCATTTATAATAAATTTACTATTAATCCAAAGGTTATAATTAAGTATATCTTAAGGTGGTGTATGTTAACCAAATACAAGGAAGGGTGAACCCTAGAATTACCCATGAATTCATTACGCATATCATACTAGATGATAAGCAATAACCAGTATTTGCTAAAAATGCGATTAATATTCATTTTTTCATCGGTTTATTATTTTACGGTTATTATATATAAACTTAAAAATAAAAGTTGATAAAATAATGAAAATATAAATTTAATTTTTTGTTGATATAGAAAAAAAGAAAGTGGAGAATATACGAGACAGATGAAAAAGTAGACTAATAATTTTTTTTGATACTCTCTCCGTCTCAATAGTAATGATCCATTTGACTTTTTTCTGGTCAAATTTTTTAAGTTTTGACTATAAAATTATGAAATGAATATATTTAATTATGATGTGACACTATTAGAAATAAATTTGTCATGATACATATTTTTTGAGTTATAATTTTGTAATTTTTATAATTAGAATATTATAAATCATCATGATCAAAATATTATTAATTTAATCAGAGAAAAAAAATCAAACAAGGATATTGCTATTGGTTGGAACTTGGAGGAGTGAAGTTTATATTGAACTACTGACGCGGCCCCAACATCCCGTGTGTAGCATGTGTCTGAATTAAATTAGGCATGGCAACGGGCGGGACGGGGCCGGATTTATAGGTATCTGGACCCGGACTTGAAATTTAAAACTGGATCCGGACTCGGACCCAGACCCGAATATTTACAGATCGGGTATATCCAGGCCCAACCAGGGCCGGGTCTGGGTACCCACCGGGTACCTGAAAATTAACATTAAAACTAAAAATAATTATATATATTTGTAATTATATATTAAAATATTATATAATATTATATAGTATATAATTATATATTATATAATATTATATAGTATATAATTATATAATATAATTATATAATATTATGTTACGTAATGAAATAATATTTCAATATATATATATATACATATATATATATATATACTTATTTATATTAATATTGCGGGTCCGGGTCCTACAGGCCTGGATAATATACTACCGGACCCGACCCGTGAAAACCAATTTTATTTTGCTTACCCGGTCCGGACCCGGACCCGGACCCGAAGTTCAAGATCCGAACCCGAACGGGTAAAATTCGCCGGGTACCCGGATCCACGGGTTTTTTTGTCATCATAGCCCGAAGGTTTTCGAGTTCTTATGAAATTGGCATGACTTCAAGAAATTAGAGCCAACAAGTTAGAAACAAGAATTTGCTTCACAATATTCTGTCATTACGCTTATGCATCAGAAAAGCTGAATGTCAGTTTCACCCATTCATTCACAATCTTTCCTAAAATTTTCAGATTGTATGAGTCTCTATATCTGTCAATTCCCAATCTGTTGGTTTTCCCATTTATGCAGCATATACTTGTAATACCCAAGATTTCTGATATGTATTTGGAAACTTGTGACATTGTAATTGTTGCACTTTGATCTGAGTATTATTCTCCGTATTTCATAATCCGATGTTGTTGAGCGTATGATTTCATGAATGTGATGTAAATTGTGATTCTGCGCATGTAGCGCACGCTATCGACTATGTGTAGCGTACGCTAAGTTGGATCCATAGCGCACGCTGTGCATGACCTTAACGCGCGCTATACGTAGTCAGCATGATTAAGACAGGGTGGTAGGTGAGATCGGCTGAGGATTTCGGTCGGATTGTGTCGGGATGAACCTGGACGGCTTTCGGGAAAAAGCCAAGTCAACGCCTTAGCGCACGCTACTGATATGAAATAGCGCACGCTAAGTCTTGAGTCTGATGAAGTCGATGGCCGCTAGCGCACGCCGCGAGTATGGACTAGCGCGCTAATAATCATTTCCTATAAATAGATGACATCCTTTTCGTATTTTCAGTCTTTTCTCTTCCCACATCCGAATCCTTATACTTAGAGTATTACTCTCTTCATCCTAAACACTTCATATCAGCATCCTAGCTCGTGTTGAAGATCGTAGACCATTGGGGGATTGGTGTTCAAGCCTTCGGCGTTCGATTTTCTTCAAGTTCCTTTGTGTCCTTCGCTACTTTGAAGTAGGTGTTTCTTCGCCAATATTAGTAGTATTCTGAAGGACGTTTGATCATGCTTATGTAGTCAGTTAATTCGTAGTAGTCGAGCATCATGTGTTAGGAAGATAATTTCGATGTTTCGGTACTTATTCATCGTATAATACCATGGAACCTTTTTGTGTTTGAACTCCTAGCATATTCTGAAGCTTCAAACCAATTTGTGACCAGTAGATGGAAATTACCAAGTTGTTATATTTTACACTTTGGAATCATGCGTTTTAGAACGTAGGACGAAGGGAACTTAAGATACTTTCTCGAGATCAAGATGAATTTTGATGATAATACGTACCCTTGTATCGTGTAGTCGTTTAATCCGTAGAGATCGTTCACACTCCTTATGAGCATGATGTGCACGGGGATGACATGTATTATCACCATAGAATTCATGATTTCATCACCATTAGATCAAGTTTCTGCCAGTAGTAGTCTGCCATGCACGGTTAGCGCACGCTAACATACGTAAGTTAACGTGCGCTATCGAGAATATAAGTTAACGCACGCTACGTTTGGTACGTAACGTACGCTATGTTATCAGTCGAGTCAGTCGGCTGATCAGAGAGAACTGTCAGTCCATGGCTAGCGTACGCTAGACTTAGATGATAGCGTACGCTAACAGGCAGGCTTAGCGCACGCTACGTAGAGTACGTAGTGTACGCTAAGTGGTTCAGGCAGATTGCATATTTAGAGCTTTTGGCTGTAGACCGGATTGATAGGTATTCGTTCGACTTGAAATGAATTCTATATCATTTCTTTTGTTAAGGTTCGAGCTTGCTACGTTGATCGAAGGAGGCGGCCTTCGAGTGTGTTGAGGTCATTGAAGTGTTTCGTTCTTGCCATCTTCGAGGCAAGTATCGTAATGTGTTAAAATTGGTATTTTGAGCATGTTTGTGGTTTATTCATGTTGTTGAACATGGAAATTATTTTGTTGAATTGTCATGATATTCGTTATCTAGTGTTTCTATGTTCATGTTGATGGACATAATGATTTGGCATATGTGTATGCATGAGTTGTGTTTGTGTACGTTGTACGATCTATGCTGAGGGCGCTGGATCGGATGTCCACCTCGTGTTGGCCCGACGGGATCATCTTGGGATCTAGGCTGAGGGCGCTGGATCATTGGACGGGTTATTTCCACCTCGTGTTGGTCCGACGGGATCATCTTGGGATCTATGCTGAGGGTGCTGGATCATTGGAATACCCTTGTTGTGTTAATGGAATCTTGTGGATTCGCATTGTCGGATTTCGGTAGCGGAAGTCCGTGTGGTGTATCTTGTTATGTATTGTTGATGCATATTCGATTTGTTTAATATGATACTTGTACTAGCATCGTTTTGCTAACCCCTTTGGGGGTGGATATTTGTTTTGATGTTCAGGTAGCCGAGGAGCGGGGAAACAGCCACAGTACCGATGTGACGACGAAGGGGTTCAGTGATGTTTGTCATTGCTTTTGATTGTCTTCTTGATTCATTTCAGTACTCGAGTACGAATGTCTTATTAATATCATTTCGATATGGTTGTATTAATTACTCGTTGAACCAGTTGGATCGGTTTTGTAAACTTGAATTTCCGTGGTATTGATGTCTTATATTTACATTTCTTTTATTTAGCCTTGTAAATCCTTTCTTAAAGGGTTTACGGCGCTGTAATTATTCCGAATATCTCGGGGTGTTACAGAATATGGTATCGGAGCTAAGATTCATGGATATCTTGGCAGTCGGGTTTTAAGTTGGGTCTGTTTACGTTATTGATTTACGAGTCGTTCGTAACATCACTGTTCAGCCAAAAGTCGTCATGTGGACCGTGGTTGTAAGTCTCCTAATCTCTTGTACTACCGTTTTACTTAATGCTGTTTTGTGAGTATTGACCGGCTTAATTTTTTTGGAAATTTCGTCCTGGATATTGAAAAATTGTGTTTTCAGTATGTTGAGAGGAGGTCGTGGACGCGGACGTGGTCGTGGACGCGGACGTGGAATTATGAGACAGGAGGACTCCGCAACTACCCCAGAATTATCGGCTAGTAGAACCGATTCCCATTCTAGAGGGCAGCAAGGATCAGCGAATGACGACGTAAATCCTAACATGCCGGGAGTGCTTCAACAGGTGGTGGCGCAGATAAACCAGTTCGCTCAGGTTGTTGACCGCATGCAGACGGCGATGGGACAGCAGCACCACGAGGATAACCGGGGAGACAGATGGCTTGCTGAGGTGGTCAAATTGCACCCGCCAAAATTTGACGGATCTGCTGAGGCACTTACTTGGGATTATTGGCTTAAGGAGTTAGAGAAGATATTCGCGGGTCTTAACTGTCCCGAGGACCGGAAGGTTCCCATTGCCCAGTATTTTCTGACTGGGGAGGCCTTTGACTGGTGGGAAGCTATTCGACCCGAGAATCATAATGCGGATTGGACGGAATTCAAACTAATGATGGAAGCATAGTATTGCCCTCGTCCAGTTATAGAGGCAAAGATCCGAGAGTTTTTCTCACCACAGAGTTCGGAAGCATCTGCGACAGATGTAATCAAAACTTTTAATCATCAGCTGACTTGTGTGCGACACTTGGTCAGAACGGAGGCAGAAAAGATTTTTCATTTCGATATGTGGATGAAGCCGGAGATTCAGCAATACATGTCCGGATTCGAGTGCACTACATTGCGACAGTATCAAGACAAAGCGCTGGCCTACGACATGAAAGAGGTGGCGGTGGAAAAATCGGTGGAGGCAAAGAAGCAGAAAGTAACCGGCAATTTCTCAGAAAACAAGAGTGGTAGGCCCCGCAAGGGCCAGTCTTCCTTTTATACGGCTAGGAAACCTCCACATCCTTCTAGAGGTGGAAAGAAGTTCCGGAATACATCAGCAGTTTCAGACGCATCAAAGAAATGCTACAATTGTGGTCGAGCAGGGCATATTCGACGTGATTGCCCCGCATCTTCTGTGACTTGTTACGATTGTGGACAAGAAGGGCACCGTGCGGCTTTCTGTGGATTTGCTACTAGATCTTTTGGTACTCTCACTCCAGCGCCAGTTCCGAAGGAGATAAGTGTGAACCAGACGCAGCAGAGTGGATTTCAACAGCAGAACGTTGGGAAGAGAGAGACATCCAGTGCTGGGTCCGTTCCTCCGCGCCTGTACGAGATGAGGAAATCTGACGACCAGAACACTGTTGTTGCATCAGGTACAATTCAGATCCTTTTGCAACCAGTTAGTGTTTTATTCGATTCCGGAGCTACACATTCTTTCATATCATTGAACTGTGTAAATTGTTTAAAAATCTCGTGCTTATTTGATTGTGAACCATATGTTGTGGGTTTGCCGAGTGGAGAGAGAATTGCGGGAACCCTAGAGGCTAGAGATTTTCCAGTGTCTATAGGAGGGAGAGATTCGCCATCGAATCTTATTGTAGTTGACATCCATGGTGACGACTTAATTCTCGGAGACGATTGGCTCAACCGTTATGGAGCTATTCTGAATTACCGAAAGAGAATCATTTCTATCATTGCTGATGACGGATCTGAACACTTATTCAGAGGGTGGAGACCGGGAAGCTCGGGGAAATTGATCAAAGCAATGAAAGCCGTGAAATTACTGAAACAAGGATGTCACGGATTTTGGTGCTATGCCATGAGGAAAGAGGAAGGAGTAGAGCTCTCGTCTATTCCAATTGTGAATGAGTGCTCAGATGTATTTCCTGACGAACTACCTGGGTTACCTCCGCAAAGAGAAGTGGAGTTCACTATCGAATTAGAGCCTGGAGCAGCTCCTATTTCCAGAGCACCATACCGGATGGCGCCAACCGAGATGTATGAACTCAAGAAGCAACTGGAGGAATTGTTACAGAAGGGTTATATTCAACCTAGCGTTTCTCCTTGGGGAGCGCCCGTTCTCTTTGTCCAGAAGAAAGACGGATCCCTCTGACTGTGTATTGATTACAGGGAGCTCAACAAGATGACGACCAAGAATAAGTATCCTATACCTCGGATCGACGACTTGTTTGATCAACTGCAAGGGGCAAGGGTATTCTCGAAAATTGACTTGCGATCAGGATACCATCAGTTGAGAATTAAGGAATCGGATATACCGAAATCTGCTTTCAGATCCCGGTACGGGCATTATGAATTTGTAGTGATGCCATTTGGACTTACCAATGCTCCTGCGTATTCATGCAATTGATGAATCGGGTATTTTTGGAATACTTGGATAAATTTGTGGTCGTCTTCATTGATGACATCTTGATATATTCGAAGGACGCAGAGGAGCATGCCGAACATTTGCGTGTGGTTTTGAGCACCTTGAGGAAGGAACAACTGTATGCAAAGCTTTCAAAATGCGAGTTCTGGCTTAGGGAGGTAACTTTCCTTGGGCACGTGATATCACCGTGAGTTCGGTGGACCCGAAGAAAGTCGAAGCAATCTTGGAATGGGAAGCTCCTAATAACGTGAAAGAAGTCCGGAGTTTCTTAGGACTTGCTGGATATTATCGCCGGTTTGTAGAGGAATTTTCCAAAATTGCTCGTCCGCTCACTCAGCTGTTACAGAAAACTCGAAAGTTCACGTGGGATGAGAAATGCCAGGCTGGTTTTTATGAACTTAAGAAGAGACTGACGACAGCGCCTATATTAGCATTGCCGGATGAAACTGATGGATTCATGGTTGACAGCGACGCTTCAAATCAGGGTCTGGGATGTGTGTTGATGCAAAAGGATAAGGT
Source organism: Orobanche coerulescens (assembly GCA_033398695.1). Lineage (NCBI taxonomy): Eukaryota > Viridiplantae > Streptophyta > Magnoliopsida > Lamiales > Orobanchaceae > Orobanche > Orobanche coerulescens. The sequence goes on along the minus strand of CM065808.1, from coordinate 61,279,493 downwards.
AATTGCCTATGCTTCTCGGCAGTTGAAACCGTACGAAGTAAATTACTCGACTCATGATCTGGAGTTAGCAGTTGTAGTCTTTGCCTTGAAAATTTGGCGACATTATTTGTACGGCACTCATTGTCAGATCTTTACAGATCATAAGAGCCTCAAGTACATTTTCAGTCAGAAGGAATTAAACATGAGGCAGAGAAGGTGGCTGGAATTGATCAAGGATTACGACTTGGAGATTCTCTATCATCCGGGGAAAGCAAACGTAGTAGCCGATGCTTTGAGCCGTAAACCTGTTTCTCTTCGAGTGTTGGAAGCACTTACGTCCCAAACCAGCATTCAACGGGAACTGATCCGTGAAGGGATTGAAGTATGGTCACCAGGAATTCAAGGGCAACTATATGTGATGGAACTGACTTCGTCACTAGTCGAGGAAACCAAATCTAAGCAGTCGAACGATTCTCTGATCCTTCGGTTATGTGACGAAGTAAAGAAAGGAAAAGCCACAGGATTCGTGATACAAGATGATGGAGTTCTGAGATTTCAGGGTCGATTTTGCGTTCTCGATGATGATGAATTGAGACGGACTATTCTAAAGGAAGCTCACAACGCGCCCTATTCTATTCACCCGGGCAGCAATAAGATGTATAAGGATTTAAAACAAAACTTCTGGTGGGGGAATATGAAGAAGGACGTAGCAGAGTACATTTCGAAGTGTTTGACCTGTCAGCAGGTTAAGATTGAACATCAGCGACCTGCCGGAATGTTAAAGCCGCTTCCGATCCCTGAGTGGAAGTGGGAGGATATCTCGATGGATTTCATCACCAGTATGCCAAGGACTAGAACGGGAATGAACATGATTTGGGTTATAGTTGATCGACTAACCAAGTCGGCTCATTTCCTAGGAATTAAAGATACATGGGGACCAGAGAGATTGGCGCGAGTATTTATTGCGGAGATAGTTAGATTGCACGGGACGCCGAAGACCATTATTTCAGATCGAGATGGTCGCTTCGTGTCACATTTCTGGAAGGCAGTTCATAGGGCTTTGGGTAACGAGCTAAACTTTAGCACAACTTATCATTCCCAGACGGACGGTCAGTCCGAAAGGACTATACAAACGGTAGAAGACATGCTTAGAGCTTGTGCCTTAGATTGTTCGACTGATTGGGAAGTTCATTTGCCACTGATTGAATTCACTTACAATAATAGTTGGCGTGCTTCTATTAAGATGGCACCATTTGAAGCTTTGTACGGGAGAAGATGCCGATCACCCCTGTGTTGGGACGATTCTTCGGATTTGATCGGGACGGAACCGGAATTGATAATTCAGACTCAAGAGAAGATAGCTTTGATTCGGGAAAGACTGTTGACTGCCCAGAGTCGACAAAAGTCTTATGCAGACGTACGTCGTCGCCCTCTAGAGTTCGACGTTGGGGAGCATGTACTATTGAAGGTATCTCCTACACGAGGGATTTTCCGCTTTGGGAAAAAGGGTAAGCTAAGTCCGAGATATATCGGACCATTCGAGATCCTCGAGAAAGTTGGAGATTTAGCATACAGGTTGGCCTTACCGCCATCGTTGAGTCACGTTCACAATGTGTTTCACGTATCCCAATTGCGGAAGTACGTACCAGATCCCAGTCATATCATTGAGTTCGATGAGATCGAGATAGCTAATGACGGCACCTTCGAGGAGAGACCAATCAAGATACTTGAGAGTCGGATCAAACAGTTGAGGAATAAACCAATACACTTGGTTAAAGTACAATGGTCACGACATGGAGCTGAAGAGGCCACTTGGGAAACAGAGGACAGTATGAAGACTAGATATCCAGAGTTGTTTTTATCTTAAGTTTCGGGGCGAAACTTCTTTTTAGGGAGGAAGGATGTAATACCCGAGATTTCTGATATGTATTTGGAAACTTGTGACATTGTAATTGTTGCACTTTGATCTGAGTATTATTCTCTGTATTTCATAATCCGATGTTGTTGAGCGTATGATTTCATGAATATGATGTAAATTGTGATTCTGCGCATGTAGCGCATGCTATTGACTATGTGTAGCGTACGCTAAGTTGGATCCATAGCGCACGCTGTGCATGACCTTAGCGCGCGCTATACGTAGTCAGCATGATTAAGACAGGGTGGTAGGTGAGATCGGCTGAGGATCGGGATGAACCTGGATGGCTTTCGGGAAAAAGCCAAGTCAACGCCTTAGCGCACGCTACTGATACGAAATAGCGCACGCTAAGTGCTGAGTACAGTGAAGTCAGTAAGCCGCTAGCGCACGCTGCGAGTATGGACTAGCGCGCGCTAATAATCATTTCCTATAAATAGGACAACATCCTTTTTCGTATTTTCAGTCTTTTCTCTTCCCACATCCGAATCCTTATACTTAGAGTATTACTCTCTTCATCCTAAACACTTCATATCAGCATCCTAGCTCGTGTTGAAGATCGTGGACCATTGGGGGATTGGTGTTCACGCCTTCGGCGTTGGATTTTCTTCAAGTTCTTTTGTGTCCTTCGCTACTTTGAGGTAGGTGTTTCTTCGCCAATATTAGTAGTATTCTGAAGGACGTTTGATCATGCTTATCTAGTCAGTTAATTCGTAGTAGTCGAGCATCATGTGTTAGGAAGATAATTTCGATGTTTCGGTACTTATTCATCGTATAATACCATGGAACCTTTTTGTGTTTGAACTCCTAGCATATTCTGAAGCTTCAAACCAATTTGTGACCAGTAGATGGAAATTACCAAGTTGTTATATTTTACACTTTGGAATCATGCGTTTTAGAACATAGGACGGAGGGAACTTAAGATACTTTCTCGAGATCAAGATGAATTTTGATGATAATACGTACCCTTGTATCGTGTAGCCGTTTAATCCGTAGAGATCGTTCACACTCCTTATGAGCATGATGTGCACGGGGATGACATGTATTATCACCATAGAATTCATGAGTTCATCACCATTAGATCAAGTTTCTGCCAGTAGTAGTCTGCCATGCACGGTTAGCGCACGCTAACATACGTAAGTTAACGTGCGCTATCGGGAATAAGTTAACGCACGCTACGTTTGGTACGTAATGTACACTATGTTATCAGTCGAGTTAGTCGGCTGATCAGAGAGAACTGTCAGTCCATGGCTAGCGTACGCTAGACTTAGACGATAGCGTACGCTAACAGGCAGGCTTAGCGCACGCTACGTAGAGTACGTAGCGTACGCTAAGTAGAGTACGTAGCGTACGCTAAGTGGTTCAGGCAGATTGCATATTTAGAGCTTTTGGCCGTAGACCGGATTGATAGGTATTCGTTCGACTTGAAATGAATTCTATATCATTTCTTTTGTTAAGGTTCGAGCTTGGTACGTTGATCGAAGGAGGCGGCCTTCGAGTGTGTTGAGGTCATTGAAGTGTTTCGTTCTTACCATCTTCGAGGCAAGTATCGTAATGTGTTAAAATTGGTATTTTGACCATGTTTGTGGTTTGTTCATGTTGTTGAATATGGAAATTATTTTGTTGAATTGTCATGATATTCGTTATCTAGTGTTTCTATGTTCATGTTGATGGACATAATGATTTGGCATATGTGTATGCATGAGTTGTGTTTGTGTACGTTGTACGATCTACGCTGAGGGCGCTGGATCGGATGTCCACCTCGTGTTGGCCCGACGGGATCATCTTGGGATCTAGGCTGAGGGCGCTGGATCATTGGACGGGTTACTTCCACCTCGTGTTGGTCCGACGGGATCATCTTGGGATCTATGCTGAGGGCGCTGGATCATTGGAATACCCTTGTTGTGTTAATGGAATCTTGTGGATTCGCATTGTCGGATTTCGGTAGCGGAAATCCGTGTAGTTTATCTTGTTATGTATTGTTGATGCATATTCGATTTGTTTAATATGATACTTGTACTAGCATCGTTTTGCTAACCCCTTTGGGTGGACATTTGTTTTGATGTTCAGGTAGCCGAGGAGCGAGGAAACAGCCACAGTACCGATGTGACGACGAAGGGGTTCAGTGATGTTTGTCGTTGCTTTTGATTGTCTTCTTGATTCATTTCAGTACTCGAGTACGAATGTCTTATTAATATCATTTCGATATGGTTGTATTAATTACTCGTTGAACCAGTTGAAGAGATAAATTCACCACTAGAAGGGGGGTTGAATAGTGGTGATGCGGAATACCAAAATTTTTTGCAAATAAAAAGAAAACAGTGCGGAATTTAAAGACTCAAGAATTTATAGAGGTTCGGCAACTTGCCTACGTCCTCTTTCCGACTTTTTTTTTCTATTGGCTTAAGAAAAACCACAACCTTAACTCGTCTTCTATCGGTCCGAGTTTGCAACCGTTACAATCCGCTTGTCTTCTATCGGTCCAAGCTCAACCTTTCCTTCAATATAGATGATAGTTTATCTAGTGTTCTATAGGAACTAGATAATCCTCACTATACGAATATGGGAGTATAATCCTAACAATGCCGGATCAAAGATCCTAATAACACCGGATTAGTGACTCTTGATTCGTTTCTTTTTCGCTCAAGTGTAAGTGATGCAACACTTACAACCAAATGAAAGAATACAAAGACTAATAGATATTACAATTGAAATCGCTCTTGTATATTTCTTTTCTCACAACTTGTAATGCAATAAAGTATATAACCGAGCTCAAGAATGCTTTGCTTGCTGATCTGCTTGCCTGCTTGAAGTTGTGGATTTGATACCCACGTCCGTCCGGTATTTATAGGGGTGCGACCGCCTTCAAGGTCTGTACAACCTACGATTCGCGTGCGCTAATAGTGCCTTGTAGCGGGCGCTAACGAATTTTGACTTGAAATCTCCGAACGGTCACAAAGATCTGTAACGGTAAAATATTATGACTAGCGTGCGCTAGTAATGAAGTGGTAGCGTGCGCTAGCGTCTTGGTCAACTAGTCTTCGATCTTGACTTTGACAATATCCGATTTTCTCTCCAATGACTCTTTTTCCAACGGCTAAATTTATGATTAGCGTGCGCTAGCAGTATATGCATAGCGTGCGCTAGCATTAATTAAATCCAATTTTTCCAGATTTTCCGGATCTGCATTGACTCTTGCTTCCAACGGTTGAAATTCAAACGGTAAACTGCAGATTCCATTTAGCGTGCGCTAATACCTTTCTCTTAGCGTGCGCTACTGAGTTGTTTCATTAACGTACGTTACCTTGTGTAGCGTACGTAAAAGGCTTGACGAAGTGAGTCCAGTAGCTACTGGACTACTAACCATAATTTTGGTAGCGTGCGCTATAGATGATCAGTAACGTGCGCTATGTCTTCACTTTAGCGTACGTAAGAATATATGAGTAGCGTGCGCAACGTCCAATTTTGATTTCCTTCCAGACTTCACTGATCTCTGGAGACTTGCGATAGCGTGCGTTTATATTTGCTGTATAGCGTGCGCTAACTTTAGGTTCTTAGCGTGCGCTATCTTTGAATAGCTTGCGTGCGCTATCGATCAGGCGACTTGAGTAGGTTGCAGCTGACTTGACTGGATTGTATAAGCATGTCCCGATAGCGTGCGCTACGATATGATACGTAGCGTGCGTTAGCCATATTTGGCTCCTTCAAAATATTATCGAGCCGAGATAGATCCAATTAAATGTTTTGTATGTAACCATCATCAAAATACATTTTGTGTCAACAATCTCCCCCTTTTTGATGATGTCAAAATATTTAATTAATACCTGCAAAAACGTTTTGAAATAATTGAATCAAGGTAAACTTGTTCGATATATTAGTAAATTTTCGTTTTGGAGTATTCTCCCCTTTTGACATAAACAAAAAGGAACTCCCCGAATTGTTGCGTTATTAAATATTAACGAAATTTGCCATTATTCAAGGTGCAATCAATAGTAAACAACGAAGAATACTTGAAAACAAATGCCAAATTAAGAAATGCGAATTTCATTAAGATAAAATGCAGAAATACAACGAGTTTTCATGACAAACGACATATAGATTATTCGAACAACAAGTTTCTACATCGACATCGTAGATCATCAAATCTAAGGATCGGAGGAAGACGAAGGAAAAGGGAACGAGGGTGTGTGAAACGTATGAACTCGGATATCGGCCCACGAACTTCCCGGACTTCAACGCAGAGCCCGAACATCCTCTCGTATCTCGGCGTGTGAGGTCTCGATGCCCCGCATCCGAGCACGAGATCACTTTCCTCCTCTTCCGTCACCACATCTCTCATCGGGCGTTTTCCTTTCGTTCTTGGATGACGAACAAAAGACTTGGACTGCAGCTCCTTAAGCGTGTGGGGTCCTCGGTGCATGACTTGCTCGGTCGGTGTAGGCATCCGTGTGCCTTTCGGCACTTGGTCGTCATCTCGGAGATATGGAAACAAAACCCAGCCTCGATTGAAGGTCTCGACATAGTGCATGGCCTTGAGGGTTATGTCACTTATCTCGTGTCCCCGAGACACCGGAACGTGAGCGTCATTGGACAAATCAACACCGAAATGACGAAAAATCACCGTAAGGATTGACCGTATGGCGATCCGGACTTCACGTTCTCGACATATAGTTCTTTGACCGAAAGGACTCCCCTTTAGCCTTCATCCAACTTAACACAATCCCAGTGAAATCTACTCGATCATCCTTCAGCACCCTGTATACGACATTCTTATCAACACCAACTAGCTTATGTTGGGTGTTGACCTTTGGCATTAGGCATTTCGTTAAAGCGGCCAACAGCAACCGAATGTGTATACCGAAATCATTGTTTTCGAAAACGTCATCCGTGACTTCGATGACAGTTTTCGAACACAGAAAATTAGCAATCTCTCCCTCTGACACCGCAGATTCCTCATCAATGATTTTACCACAGCAATCAAATCCTTCCTTCGACAACCCAAACAACTCGTGAAGGATTTCCGACGAAACCTTCACCATAGTTCCGTTCACGAGGCTTTCGAGCACGAAACCTCCATTACCACTTTCACCAACATGCAAGTTCGCATAGAATTGACGAACACACTCAGGGTACACAATTTCCTTACACTCGACAAAACGTGCAATACCCAAAGCTTCAAAAAAATCGCGAATGCTTACCTTGACCCGTTCAAGGCTACTGAAGTTGAAATAGTAGCAATCGGTCAAGGTTTCTTGCGGAAGAAAATCGAAGAAAATTTTCGACGCACTGAAGGAGACGAATCGATTGCTGTCGAAATCGTTGTTGCGAGGACGTTTATAGTTCTTCTCCATAGCCTTGCGATTTTTGCTAGACATAATGAAGGAAAGACGAAAGCTCGCAGATTGGATCGGATGTGTGTCTAGGGTTTTTGCAAGAGAGAAGTCGATTGCGTACGTTAGGGATGAGATGTGTTTTAGGGTTGTACGGATATATATATATATATAGTCAGCGACGTTTAAGTTAGCGTACGCTAGGTTTTAGGAGGTTAGCGTATGTTAGGCTAAAAAAAAAGGACTTATTGGACTGTCCAGTGGTATTCGAAAAAAACTTTAATTAGCGTACGCTAGAAGGTAGAGTTGAGCGTACGTTATCGAATGCAGATTTTAGCGCGCGTTAAGAATATTAAGCTAGCGCGCGCTAGCGATTGATCTGACTCACTGATTTTGATGTTTTGAGTAGAAGCTTATTTCAAAAGTTGTCTATATGTCCCATGCCAAGTTGTAAACGAATGGAGTTAAAAGATTCTTCGGGAAGAGGTTTTGTAAAGATGTCAGCAAGTTGATCCTTCGTCCCGACAAAAATTAAACAAATATCTTTCTTTTGAACATGATCACGTAAAAAATGATGTCTAATATCTATATGTTTGGTTCTACTGTGCAAAACAGGATTTTTGCTCAAATTAATAGCACTAGTGTTATCACATAAGATAGGGGTATTTTCAAAATGAATGCCGTAGTCGCGTAGTTGATTTTTAATCCATAGCACTTGAGCACAGGCGCTCCCTGCAACGACATATTCGGCCTCAGCTGTAGACAATGCTACGCTGGTTTGCTTTTTACTTCCCCAAGATATTAAACAAGATCCAACAAAATGACATGTACCACTAGTACTCTTTTTATCAATTTTGCATCCGCCGAAATCGGCGTCACTATAGGCAATTAAATTAAAATCCAAGCAAGAAGGATACCATAGACCTAGTCCAATAGTTCCTTTCAAATAGCGAAAAATGCGTTTACAAGCAATTAAATGTGATTCCTTGGGATTAGCTTGGAATCGAGCACATAGACACGTAGCAAATATTATATCTGGCCTAGATGCAGTCAAATATAGCAAAGATCCGATCATACCTCGATATAGTTTTTGATCTACGGATTTGCCATTTTCATCTTTCTCGAGCTTTAATGATGACGACATTGGCGTAGATATCACCTTGCTATTTTCCATATTGAATTTCTTGAGGAGGTCGTTTGAGTACTTCGTTTGATGGATAAAAATTCCATCTTCGCATTGTTTGATTTGAAGCCCGAGGAAGAACGTTAATTCTCCCATCATACTCATTTCGAATTCTCCTTTCATAAGATTAGAAAAATATTGGCACAAGGATTCATTAGTAGCTCCAAAAACAATGTCATCAACGTAAATTTGGCAAACAAGTATATCATCATTTAGTATTTTAACAAACAAGGTATTATCGACTTTGCCTCTTTTATAGTCATTAGCTATTAGAAATTGACTTAAACGATCATACCATGCTCGGGGTGCTTGCTTCAACCCGTAAAGTGCCTTGTTGAGCTTGTAGACATGATCCGGAAAATGATGGTCTTCAAAACCGGGAGGTTGCTTGACGTAGACTTCTTCTTGAATGAAACCATTCAAGAATGCACTTTTGACATCCATTTGAAATAGTTTAATCTTCTTATGGGCGGCAAATGCACAAAGCAATCGAATGGCTTCGAGTCGAGCCACGGGAGCAAAACTTTCTTCGTAATCAAGGCCTTCTTCTTGATTATATCCTTGAGCGACCAAACGAGATTTATTTCGAATAGGATAGCCGTCTTCGTCACTCTTGATTTTATGCACCCATTTAGTTCCGATAATTGTTTTATCTTTAGGCGCGGGAACTAAATTCCATACATTATTGTGCTTGAATTGCACAAGCTCCTCTTGCATTGCCATCACCCAACTTTCATCATCGAGAGCTTCGGATATATTTTTGGGAACTATTTCGGATACAAAAGTACAATGGGCCATAAATTCGGTTGTAACACCCCCAATCCACTCAGGGATATTACACGCCGTAGACCCTCTCCTCGAGGATCTACCAGGCTGATAACTAAAATCAAACATCTAAACATCGCCTTTAAGGCTAAAATGACTCAGTAGACCGACTTGGTCTTTCAATAATAACATACAACTCATTCCCAAACACATACCCACGCAGGGGTCAAAATAAAATAAACTCCCGTACAACGGGGAAAAGATACCGCAGCGGAAAAGAAAATACAACTGGACCAATACGACATCAACGGAACCTCGTGTGATTAGTATCGTTCATCTTTCATCATCCTTCGTGCCGACCCTGTGCTATGCTCCAAAACCTGAATGCAAAATAGACATCCACCCCGAATACTCGGGGTTAGCAAACTCCTTTGTTTTGCTAGTGCAAGTACAAGTGCAAAAATACGAGCCATACAATACAAGTTCCAAGAACAATAATAATCGGAATCCTCAAAGATCCAAACGTAAAGAAAAGTACTTCCCGAGGCAAGAGTTTTGGGTAAACATTTCCAAAACCGAAAGATCGCAAATAAGGGAAACAATTTACAAAACAGTTTAAAATGCCATCGAGAGTTTTAATAGAAAACAATTTAGGATTATAAAATCCTTCTCTTTCCAAAATTCAATAGGGTCACAACCCAAAGGTTTTGTTTTCGCAAATAGGAAATCACCAACAATTTACGGTGGTCGAGCCCAACATCACGTGTCCTCAACGGACGTAAAATCAACGAAACATAATCACGCACGCGCATCGCCTAGACCGGGACGATACCACCGACATCCCACTCGAGGCCTCGAAGGACCCTCCCAGTGGCTAGCGAAACAAATCACACACATCTCACGGTTGGATCAATCGCTTGTTGCATCTGGCCACATGATCACATGCCATGTGCCACCGTAGATTATCCTGTGCTCTCACGGTTGGATCAATCACTTGTTGCATCCGGCCACATGATCACATGCCATGTGCCACCGTAGACCTTCAACCATATCCACACATTCCCACAAATAACATATCACATCAAGGATATTCAAACAATTCGCCTGAGGCATCAAACACTTAGCAAAACACCACGTCAATCCACAACGCACCGAAATGAAATAATATACGCCCACACACAATACCAAGTGCAACATGAACACCAAGCATATACATAGAATTCACATAGTTATTCACGAACCACACCAATCACAAAACACACACAGTTTTGAAAGGGGCCTTTAACGAGGCTAACCAAAACTTTTGAAAACTCATTTCAAACAAACAAACAAACCAAGACGATCACCAATCATCATATCCGCGAAACAAGAAAAGTATGGACAAGGTACTTGCCTCGAATAATTAGACGATGACACGAACGGAACGGAAGAGTTGAACACGACCGCAAGGAACCAGCGGAAATGAACCTAACGATTCGAATAGCACAATCACAACCACTTCTAAACGATTACGGAAATGGAATACACCCGGAAACCCGCCTACGATTCATGTATATTCGCACAAAAATAACAACGAGGGCGGACCACAACCAAACCCTCTCGATTCCGTAAAAATCACGAAATATACCATGAATCCGTAGGGAAACTAAGAATACCAACAAGAATAATCATATTCATCATGAATCCATCAACGAAACGGAAAGAATCGGACAAAACCCCAAAATCCCCAATTATCCAAAAAGGTAGGGTTTCAAGAGACATTACCTTGAGTGATTCAAGTGTTAAGATCCGTAGAACACGCGTTAGATTGATTATCCGAGCCTCACAACCGAAAAGAAATGATGAAAATCGACCCCCGGATGAAGAACTCTCTCCCTCTCTATGCCTCTCTCTCGCGACGCCGTGCAAAATGGGGAAGGAAAATGAGCAGTTCGCTCAAAACAACACATTTATAGGGTAACGCAGCAGAACCTATCGGCCGGCCTATCGGCCGATAAATCACCGATAGCCAGATTTAAATGCCGAAGAGGTCTATCGACCCCCCTTATCGGCCGAAAGGCTACTGGAAGTTCGAAGGTGAAGAAATTTACATATCGGCCGGCCTATCGGCCGATAGGCCCAACCGATACCCATACAGAATGCCGGCAGTAGAGTCTATCGGCCCCCCCTATCGGCCGAAAGGCTCCTGGGAGTGCTCGGCCAAAACTGAAACGACCATAACTCTCTCGTCCGGACTCCGATTGACTCACCGTTTGAACCATTGGAAAGCTAATTCGATGATCTATAATATTGCAAAGATTTATAATTTTCGGAGTCACCAAAAATTAATGATGATCTAACAAAGTCGAACTCATACTTAGAAAAGTCGTTTAGTAATCCTGAATTCAACAAAACGACACCGAAACCCGAACCTGAATACGAACCGAAGATACGGTTACGAAGTACTCACAAAGACGAATCTAAGAGCTAGTAGGACACACAATTCCGACCACCCGAAGGCTCGAAATTCGACAACGGAAGGTAATTACCCCAAACTTTGGGAAATTACGAAAATGGCCCAAATGCCCGAAAATCACCATACATGATCGAATAACCAAACCGAAGTTCACAACACGTCTAACAAAGTTAAACGGACTTGCGGGAAACTCAAAGCAGCGGTTTGGTCGAGATTCTCAAGAATCGAACTCAAGTGCGGAAAAGTCGCTAAAAAGCACAGAACTCAACGAAACGACACCGAAACGAACTCGGATGTCAAAAAGTGTAGAATTAATTATTCTCAGAATGACGAAACGGACATGAGCGAGTCGTCAAAACAGACTTCCGCCGAAAAAAAATAATTACCGGAAATCGAAAATTGCGGATATTACATTCTACCCTCCTTAAAAGAAGTTTCGTCCCGAAACTTAAAACAAGTAGGGAGAAGAAATATTCCGCCAGGAAAAACTCAACGAGATACACAAGAATGCGTAACTAACGCCCAACGGCGAAATGTTACAAACAACGCAAAGGAGTATACAGCGTGAAAACACGCTCCACGGCGACCAACACAACGTCGCCGTTAGGGATATAATAAAAACCAACAAGTGACAAACGTCATCAAATGGATAATATAGCCAAGTCAATTATCCGACAATCACAAAACACAACGAACGAAAATCAATATGATTGACCCACCCAACGGTACATCAATCAAAACGCGAGTCAACCGCTGAACAACCACGAAATCCCACCGCCTAAGGGCTGGAAGATCGAAAACGAAACTAATTTCCCGAACTGAAGGGACTTACGAAGGAGCCTGAACGTTCAACAATCACGAAACGAGGACAAAAACCGAACAAACAAACGATCGAGACAACAAAAATCGAAGAATCATGTTCGAATCACGAAGAACGATAAAGTTCAAACAACAACTCCCAGGATGATCTGGTGAGAACTACAAGACATGCATTGCCGAAGATCCACAGGAAAGGGAATAGCGATTGAAAAGTCACAACGACAACGAGTTATTCCGAAATAACACCACACTCGTTCGATCAACAAAAGCAAGGAGCAGGACAAGCTCAGAAATGTCAACGAACATAAATGAGTCGACAGAGTCGGAAACACAAGAGTTCCAAAGCCGATCCACTTCGAATAAAAGAACTAGTAGAACCAGATGATGTCACTCCCAAACAAGGTTCACAAGAATCGAACTGAACCCGAAAAAGTAACATCGATAATCAGATCGACCCACAACAAGATCACAGCTCGTTCGGACGATGAAACCGAAATATAGAACAAGTTCATAAAGTACCAACGATCACGAGCGAATCGACAGACTGGAGAAAGAGAAAATACAGAAGTCTAAAAACAACACGGGTACTACATTCGACCTCTTATAAAAGAAGGTCGCCCCCGCAACTCACAACAGCAAAATCAAGGTGACGACACAACAAGCAACCGACAGAAACATGCTTCAAAGGCCTCTCAAAGCCGATTCTGATATCTGTGCTGAAGCGCGAACTCCGAAAGTCTCGGTAGCCAATTCACAAAACTGAATTCGGTGTCCCTCGAGTCCACACTTGAAATGTGTCATCGACGAGAAAGACAATTTACACGTGCATGCCCCGGCACATCTCGATTGAAACGCCTCGGCTCGGCATACCGAAAATACAAATGCTAGATACAATGGGGCATAACGTCGCAAAACAACATAGCGGAGATGCCAACTCAGCACAACAAGGAATCATAATACATATCATATACAACGATTATCATCGTAAAATAATACACACAAACACTTCAACAACGACGGTATCGTTCGGCGACCTCAACGGCCCGAACGATAACCAGCACATAATTACAACCATCATGAAACAATCATACATGTACACAAATGTACAACTCAAGCTTTAACAACCCACACTCGTGCGACAACACGCAAATCACCACGAGGTGATAACAGTAAACACCAGTTCACACCTCTCACAGAGGGCTAGTACAACAAATGCGTGGCAACGACTCGACGTTCATGCCACCAATTCGATCACAATTCGGGGTTAACACCGTAACGAAAGTTCGAAAACCCTACACGCATTTCCGGTCCGCAAACAGGAATGATAGGTTTTAAAAACGAAACCCACCTTTGAAGACAGTTTGGAAACACCAGTTGATCTTGAGTATCATTTTTCAAAAAGTAGTACAAACACCATTATCGAGACTTTGAAAATCATCTAGCGTTTGAACAAAAATGAGGACACCTTTCCTTTAGTGAAAAACTTTCAAAAATATTCGACCCTTGGGTCTAAGCAACTGCATTTGAAAATATCTCAAAAATATTTTTGGTCCTCAACCGGAAAATTTTTGAAATGAATTGCGGCATTAGAAAACGCCTTGAAAACACCGCAAGAAAATAATTCGTTTTAAAAGTACGTCTCGAATTTTAATTTTCTAAGATACTCAAGGTTTTCAAAAATAATTCAATGGGCTAGAATGCCCAAAATTTCGTAATTACAAGGAACAATATAGCGCCGTGGGTCCCGCACCGAACCCACCATGCTAAAAACCAATTACAAAAATGCCCAAAAAGGCCGATGACGGTAATATTTCAAAACTCACGAAGCCATTTAGAAAATAATAAATACCGTCATAAGAATTTCGCTAAACGATCAAGGCCGTAATGCCAAAAACTCGGTTAAGGAATTGGTTTTCAAAATAAAAACTCGGTCGGTAAAATACCGAAAGCCATTACAAAAGAACTCACGCAATGGATAAAAGAAATAAAGTCAAACATGCACAAGACAAGAACACTTGCTCCTCATATGAACGAAAAATGGGAGTCAAATAATCACATATCACGAAATCAAAATCCATAAGAGGATTCCGTCAATTAACTCATAATAATAAAATAGCTCGTGTCACACGAGGCACAACACAAAGAAGGGAGACTTACATACACAGTCGCACGAAGATGATGATCGCCCACGATACTAATCACGACCAACAAACTCGAACGACGCGTCGCGACACGACTCGATCGAGATAAAATCCGACGAGACAAAAACTCGATAGACACCATCGACCCGACGGCTAGGTTTCCACAACCTAAGCTCCGATACCATTTATGTAACACCCCAATCCACTCAGGGATATTACACGCCGTAGACCCTCTCCTCGAGGATCTACCAGGTGATAACTAAAATCAAACATCTAAACATCGCCTTTAAGGCTAAAATGACTCGAGACCGACTTGGTCTTTCAATAATAACATACAACTCATTCCCAAACACATAACCACGCAGGGTCAAAATAAAATAAACTCCCGTCTAATGGGAAAAGATACCGCAATGAAAAGAAAATACAACGGACCAATACGACATCAACGGAACCTCGTGTGATTAGTATCGTTCATCTTTCATCATCCTTCGTGCCGACCACGTGCTATGCTCCAAAACTCGAATGCAAAATAGACATCCACCCCGAATACTCGGGGTTAGCAAAACTCCACTGTTTTGCTAGTGCAAATACAAGTGCAAAATACGAGCCATACAATACAAGTTCCAAGAACAATAATAATCAGAATCCTCAAAGATCCAAACGTAAAGAAAAGTACTTCCCGAGGCAAGAGTTTTGGGTAAACATTTCCAAAACCGAAAGATCGCAAATAAGGGAAACAATTTACAAAACAGCTTTAAAATGCCATCGAGAGTTTTAATAGAAAACAATTTAGGATTATAAAATCCTTCTCTTTCCAAAAATTCAATAGGGTCACACCAAAGGTTTTGTTTTCGCAAATAGGAAATCACCAACAATTTACGGTGGTCGAGCCCAACATCACGTGTCCTCAACGGACGTAAAATCAACGAAACATAATCACGCACGCGCATCGCCTAGACCGGACGATACCACCGACATCCCACTCGAGGCCTCGAAGGACCCTCCCAGTGGCTAGCGAAACAAATCACACACATCTCACGGTTGGATCAATCGCTTGTTGCATCCTGGCCACATGATCACATGCCATGTGCCACCGTAGATTATCCTGTGCTCTCACGGTTGGATCAATCACTTGTTGCATCCTCGGCCACATGATCACATGCCATGTGCCACCGTAGACCTTCAACCATATCCACACATTCCCACAAATAACATATCACATCAAGGATATTCAAACAATTCGCCGAGGCATCAAACACTTAGCAAAACACCACGTCAATCCACAACGCACCGAAATGAAATAATATACGCCCACACACAATACCAAGTGCAACATGAACACCAAGCATATACATAGAATTCACATAGTTATTCACGAACCACACCAATCACAAAACACACACGGTTTTGAAAGGGGCCTTTAACGAGGCTAACCAAAACTTTTGAAAACTCATTTCAAACAAACAAACAAACCAAGACGATCACCAATCATCATATCCGCGAAACAAGAAAAGTATGGACAAGGTACTTGCCTCGAATAATTAGACGATGACACGAGCGGAGCGGAAGAGTTGAACACGACCGCAAGGAACCGGAAATGAACCTAACGATTCGAATAGCACAATCACAACCACTTCTAAACGATTACGGAAATGGAATACACCGGAAACCCGCCTACGATTCATGTATATTCGCACAAAAATAACAACGAGGGCGGACCACAACCAAACCCTCTCGATTCCGTAAAAATCACGAAATATACCATGAATGTAGGAAACTAAGAATACCAACAAGAATAATCATATTCATCATGAATCCATCAACGAAACGGAAAGAATCGGACAAAACCCCAAAATCCCCAATTATCCAAAAAGGTAGGGTTTCAAGAGACATTACCTTGAGTGATTCAAGTGTTAAGATCCGTAGAACACGCGTTAGATTGATTATCCGAGCCTCACAACCGAAAAGAAATGATGAAAATCGACCCGGATGAAGAACTCTCTCCCTCTCTATGCCTCTCTCTCGCGACGCTGCAAAATGGGGAAGGAAAATGAGCAATTCGCTCAAAACAACACATTTATAGGGTAACGCAGAACCTATCGGCCGATAGGCTCAAATGATAAGCCGTCTGAAATGCCGACAGTAGGTCTATCGACCCCCTTATCTACCGAAAGGCTACCGAAGTTCGAAGGTGAAGAAATTTACATATCGGCCGGCCTATCGGCCGATAGGCCCAACCGATACCCATACGTAATGCCGGCAAGAGAGTCTATCGGCCCCCTATCGGCCGAAAGGCTCCCGGGAGTGCTCGGCCAAAATCAAACGACCATAACTCTCTCGTCAGGACTCCGATTGACTCACCGCTTGAACCATTGGAAAGCTAATTCGATGATCTATAATATTGCAAAGATTTATAATTTTGAGTCACCAAAAATTAATGATGATCTAACAAAGTCGAACTCATACTTAGAAAAGTCGTTTAGTAATCCTGAATTCAACAAAACGACACCGAAACCCGAACCTGAATACGAACCGAAGATACGGTTACGAAGTACTCACAAAGACGAATCTAAGAGCTAGTAGGACACACAATTCCGACCACCCGAAGGCTCGAAATTCGACAACGGAAGGTAATTACCCCAAACTTTGGGAAATTACGAAAATGGCCCAAATGCCCGAAAATCACCATACGTGATCGAATAACCAAACCGAAGTTCACAACACGTCTAACAAAGTTAAACGGACTTGCGGGAAACTCGAAACAGCAGTTTCGGTCGAGATTCTCAAGAATCGAACTCAAGTGCGGAAAAGTCGCTAAAAAGCACAGAACTCAACGAAACGACACCGAAACGAACTCGGATGTCAAAAAGTGTAGAATTAATTATTCTCAGAATGACGAAACGGACATGAGCGAGTCGTCAAAACAGACTTCCGCCGAAAAAAAAATAATTACCGGAAATCGAAAATTGCGGATATTACATCGGTGGTCCTCCTTCGGGTTTGAACACCGTCTTCAATGTTTCCGATCACGAGATCCTTCGGATGGTCTTTGATGTGCCTCCAATCTTTCGGTAAATCAACGATTGTGTTTGTTTCGATTTCCGAAATTTTCTTCACTTCGGGTGAGGGATCCGGAAAGGTACCTGCATCATCAAAATATTCTACCTTTCTCGGGGGTGAGATCATATCATTGAATTTAACATGTATGGATTCTTCAACTTTATTCGTTCTAATATTATACACACGATATGCTTTGCTATTAGTACAATAGCCAAGAAAAATTCCGGAGTCGGATTTGGCATCAAACCTGCCCAAGTTATCCTTGCCATTGTTCAAAATAAATACATTGCAACCAAAAGAATGAAAGTAAGCAATATTGGGCTTTTTGCCCTTCCATAATTCATACGGAGTTTTAAGATGAGTTCTACGAACGTGAACTCGGTTAATCACATAACATGCCGTAAAAATTGCTTGACCCCAAAAATATCGTGGAAGAGAATATTCATTTAGCATTGTCCTCGACATTTCTTCCAAAGATCGGTTTTTCCTTTCAACAACTCCATTTTGTTGAGGCGTTCTAGGAGCCGAAAAATTATGATTAATACCGTATTTATCACATAAAAGTTCAAACGGGGTGCAATCAAATTCACCTCTGTGGTCGGTGCGAATAGAGATTATGGAGAGGTTTTTCTCATTTGATACCAAACGACACCATTTAGAAAACTCGGAAAATGCATCATCTTTATGAGCTAAAAATCTAACCCAAGTAAATCGAGAGAAATCATCAACAATAACCAAAGTATAAAGTTTACCATTTAAACTAACATGTCTAGATGGTCCAATCAAATCCATATGCACGAGTTCAAGAACTCGACTAGTGGAAACCTCGAATTTTGGTTTAAACGATTCTCGAGTATGTTTCCCTTTAATGCATGATTCACACAAATGTTTTCTATCGAATTTGAGTTTGGGCAATCCACGAACAAGGTCGTGTCTAGATAAAATAGAAATAATAGGTAGAGAGGTATGCCCCAATTTTCGATGCCATAAATATGCATTGTCATCCAAGGTAATAAGGCATTTTTCATTGAAAGAACTCTTATCATTAAGATCGACAATATAGATGTTTCCACATCTCAAACCAATGAATGCAATTTTATTATTTCTAAATGCCGTGCAATGCGTTTGCTCAAATAGAATTTTAAAACCTTCATCACAAAGTTGCGAAACGCTAAGGAGATTATGATGCAAACCTTCAACAAATAGTACTTTGTTGATAGAAGGAGAAGGTTCCTTACCGACTTTGCCGATTCCTTTGATTTTTCCCTTTTGATTGTCTCCAAAGGTCACATGTCCTTGATCTTGATATTCGAGGTCTTCAAATAAGTCCCTGAGCCGCACATGTGCCTTGAGCATCCGCTCTCAATGTACCACTTGTTTTTCCTTGGTGCCGTACCTATAAAAGTAGAATTTCTCGGTTGTTTTGCACCAAGCTCGCTTTGGGTCCTCCAAAGTTAACTATGCTTATAGCATTCGAACAATCGTCCCTTTCGGAACCCATATTTGCTTAACTTTGATAGTTCTTAACTTTGAATGAATATTAACATTGTGAACTCGTTTGAGCGGATCTTTTGAGTTCTCGGTTTCGGTTTTCTTTATTTTGTCAAGGTTGATAAGGGATTGTTCCCGTTTAAAAGGGTCGAAACCAAGACCGTGTTTGAGCAAGGGCGATTTTTGAATGGATAGGAGCCTTTCGAATTTCTCATTTCCAAGAGTAAATTTGTTCAAAATATATTTTAGCTCCTTTTGAGTTTTTGTTAACTCAATTTTCAAAACATTTTCTTTTTCAAGACATGAAGTATGGTCGGTCTCAATAGTTTTGCCCTTGTTTTGAAGAGAGAAGTTTTCGAGTTCTAGAGATTTTATTTTTCTCTTTAAAGATATATTTAACTTGACCATCTCATCATACTCCGTATTTAACGATTTAAACGCACTCAACAGCTCATCATCTTGATGAACTTCTTGTGAATCACAAAAATCAAAAGAGTCATATTCATCATCATTGAGCTTAGAGCTTACCTCGATATTGCTTTCGGAGTCGAGGGCCATGAATGCAAGATTTGCGTCTAGAGATCTTTCAATCTCCTCCTCGTCATCACTCCAAGAAGCGATTAGAACCTCCTTTTTTTTGAATCTTTCCATTTGCGGTTTTGAAGAGGATCCTCGGCATTCTTTGGCATAATGACCGGCTTGACCACATTTCCGACAATTATTGTCGAACTTCTTGATAGGAGTGTAGCCACTCTTCTTTTGCTCCGGTTTGCCATCCCGACCAAGAAAGCTTCGCCTCTTTTGAATTAGGTTTTTGGACCTTCTAAAGTTTTTGGCATAAAGAGCGAGTTCCTCGTCGTCTTCATCTTCGGCAACATCTTCCTCAACGTCGCTATCAACATTGAATGCGACTACTCTTTCCCGAGGCTTTGGTTTTGTGCCTCTAGACTTGAGGACGATCTCATAGTTGATGAGTGACCCGATGAGGGCACTAAATTCGAGCTTGTTGAGATCCTTGGATTCCATGATCGCGGTGACCGTGGCATCCCATTCTCGTGGCAATGATCGAAGAATTTTCTTAGCTTTGTCGCTGCTCGATATAGGCTTTCCGAAAGATGCAAGACCGTTTGTTATAGCCGAAAATCGATCCAACATATTTGTGATCGTTTCCTCGTCTTTCATGGAAAATAATTCGTAGTCATGGAGTAACATATTAATTTTGGTCTCCTTGACTTGGGTGGTTCCCTCGTGAGTGACTTCGAGAATTTCCCAAATTTCTTTTGCACTTTCATAGGACGATATCCTATTAAGTTCTTCGGGATTGAGAGCGCAATAGAGGAGTTGAGTAGCTCGGGAGTTGACATGCGTGTTTCTCCAATCCTCATCGTTGAATTCTTCGATCTTTTTCAACGATCCATCTTCTTTCTTAGCAAGTTTAGGACCGAGAGCAATAACTTTCCAGATTTCAATATCGTAGGCTTGAACGAAGATCGCCATTTTCTTTTTCCACGTCATGAAATTGGAACCGTCGAAGAAGGGAGGACGGTTGAGAGCATTTCCTTCAATTTGGCCAAGAAGTGCCATTTGCGGATCTTTTTATATTAGGTGGTTAAACCTTTAAAAAGAGACCCGCTCCGATACCAACTGAAGAGATAAATTCACCACTAGAAGGGGGGTTGTATAGTGGTGATGCGGAATCAAATTTTTGCAAATAAAAAGAAAACAGTCGGAATTTAAAGACTCAAGAATTTATAGAGGTTCGGCAACTTGCCTACGTCCTCTTTCCGACTTTCTTTTCTATTGGCTTAAGAAAAACCACAACCTTAACTCGTCTTCTATCGGTCCGAGTTTGCAATCATACAATCCGCTTGTCTTCTATCGGTCCAAGCTCAACCTTTCCTTCAATATAGATGATAGTTTATCTAGTGTTCTATAGGAACTAGATAATCCTCACTATACGAATATGGGAGTATAATCCTAACAATGCCGGATCAAAGATCCTAATAACACCGGATTAGTGACTCTTGATTCGTTTCTTTTTCGCTCAAGTGTAAGTGATGCAACACTTACAACCAAATGAAAGAATACAAAGACTAATAGATATTACAATTGAAATCGCTCTTGTATCTTTCTTTTCTCACAACTTGTAATGCAATAAAGTATATAAATCCGAGCTCAAGAATGCTTTGATTGCTTGTATGCTTGAATGCTTGAAGTTGTGTATTTGATACCCAAGTCCTTCGGTATTTATAGGTGTGAGACAGCCTTCAAATTCGAAAACATACTATTAGCGTGCGCTAATAGTGCCTTGTAGCGTGCGCTAACGAATTTTGACTTGAAATCTCTGAACGGTCACAAAGACTGTTGTAACGGTAAAATATTATGACTAGCGTGCGCTAGTAATGAAGTGGTAGCGTGCGCTAGCGTCTTGGTCAACTAGTCTTCGATCTTGACTTTGACAATATCCGATTTTCTCTCCAACGACTCTTTTTCCAACGGCTAAATTTATGATTAGCGTGCGCTAGCAAGTATGCATAGCGTGCGCTAGCATTAATTAAATCCAATTTTTCAGTTTTCCGGATGCGCATTGACTCTTGCTTCCAACGGTTGAAATTCAAGCAGAAGCAGATTCCATTTAGCGTGCGCTAATACCTTTCTCTTAGCGTGCGCTACTGAGTTGTTTCATTAACGTACGTTACCTTGTGTAGCGTACGTAAAAGCCTTGACGAAGTGAGTCCAGTAGCTACTGGACTACTAACCATAATTTTGGTAGCGTGCGCTATAGATGATCAGTAACGTGCGCTATGTCTTCACTTTAGCGTACGTAAGAATATATGAGTAGCGTGCGCAACGTCCAATTTTGATTTCCTTCCAGACTTCACTGATCTCTGGAGACTTGCGATAGCGTGCGTTATATTTGCTGTATAGCGTGCGCTAACTTTAGGTTCTTAGCGTGCGCTATCTTTGAATAGCTTGCGTGCGCTATCGATCAGGCGACTTGAGTAGGCTGCAGCTGACTTGACTGGATTGTATAAGCATGTCCCGATAGCGTGCGCTACGATATGATACGTAGCGTGCGTTAGCCATATTTGGCTCCTTCAAAATATTATCGAGCCGAGATAGATCCAATTAAATGTTTTGTATGTAACCATCATCAAAATACATTTTGTGTCAACACCAGTTGGATCGGTTTTGTAAACTTGAATTTCCGTGGTATTGATGTCTTATATTTACATTTCTTTTATTTAGCCTTGTAAATCCTTTCTTAAAGGGTTTACGGCGCTGTACTTATTCCGAATATCTCGGGGTGTTACAATACTTTCGTAACCTGTGCTCTTTAATGTTCTTTACAGTATATTATACTTGCTCCTATTGTCTCCACAGGAAAGAAAAAGAAACCTGAATTGAAGCTATTGGTGAAACAACAACAACAACCACCCAGAAAAAAAAAAATGAGACCCATCGTCTTGCTTTTGATGATTTTTTCTAGTGTGTTTCTGCAAACCCTCCAGCAACAGAAAGAGCCCATCAAGACGGTTGTGGTTTTAGTGTTGGAAAACCGGTCATTCGATCACATACTTGGATGGATGAAAAAATATCTAAACCCTTCACTAAATGGTGTGACTGGGAAAGAATGCAATTCAATTTCATCCAACAACATTAATTCCAAAAAGATCTGCTTTTCAGATGATGCCGGGTACGTGGATCTAGATCCCGGACACTCCTTTGAAGATGTCGAAAAACAGGTATTTGGGATTGCCTCATTTCCTTCAATGTCTGGTTTTGTGGAGCAAGCACTTAGCATATCACAGAATCTATCACAAAATGTTATGAAAGGATTTAAGCCCGAAAATGTGCCAATTTATGCTGCCCTAGTTAAGGAATTCGCGGTGTTTGATAGATGGTTTAGTTCAGTCCCCGGCCCAACTCAGCCCAATAGGCTCTTTGTCTACTCTGCAACTTCTCATGGATCCACAAGCCATGTGAAGAGGCAATTGGCCACTGGGTACCCACAGCAGACCATATTTGATTCACTTGATGAAAATGGTTTGGATTTTGGTATTTATTTTCAAAGCTTCCCGACAACCTTTTTTTATAGGAATTTGAGGAAATTGAAATACATATTTAAGTTCCATCAGTATGATTTGAAGTTCAAGAGGGATGCTAGAAATGGAAAATTGCCTAGATTGAGCGTGATCGAGCCTCGGTACTTTGATTTAAACGGAATGCCCGCGAACGATGACCATCCGTCTCATGATGTATCAAATGGTCAGAGGTTAGTGAAAGAGGTTTATGAGACGTTGAGAGCGAGTCCTCAGTGGAACGAGAGTCTTTTAGTGATTACGTATGATGAACACGGTGGGTTTTATGATCATGTCCAGACACCGTATGTTGATGTCCCGAATCCGGATGGAAATACAGGTCCCGCGCCTCTGTTCTTCAAGTTTGATCGGCTTGGTGTTCGTGTCCCTACTATTATGGTCTCTCCTTGGATCAAGAAAGGCACTGGTAATTCTTGGTTTGCACTTGCTTCTCTCTTTGCTAGGGGTGGGCAAAAAAAATCAAAATCCCGATCCCGTCCCGGTCCCGTCCCAAAATTACCCGGGATGGGACGGGATCCAAAATTAAAAACACTAGGCCCGTCCCGTCCCGTCCCATTAGAGTAACTACGGGACGGGACACGGGACAAAAAATCTGAGGCCCGTAAGGCCCGTCCCGTCCCGCTAAGTTTTTAACCCTTTTTAAAATCATATATTTTTATTATTTGTAACCATTTTTAATTAATTATTAATAATAAACTATTTTTATTTTTTCTATCTATATATTATAATTATACACAAATTTAATCAACTAATATAAAGTTAGTAACTGATATTTTTCTAAAAAAATAGATATGTTGTATTCAATGTTAATAATTGATATTTTAAAAATTTAATTTAGGCTATTAAATTAGTTTGTTGGATATTTTTCCCGAATTTAAATGTATAAAATTGTAGATTTTCTTACTTTTTTTCTAATGTATATTTTGAACTTTTTTATGCGGAACTAAACCCGTCCCGTCCTGTTCCGTCCCGTCCCAACCGGAATAAGACCCGCGCGGGATGAAATTTTAAAATCACCAATCCCGTCCCGTCCCGTCCCGCTTGTTATAACACGGGACGGGACGTGGGATGACCCAGGCCCGTCCCATGCCCACCGCTACTCTTTGCAAGTTTTAGCTACATTTGTAAGACATTATAATGTCAATTGATATCGGAATCTTGAAACCATATCGAGATTTTTTAATGATAAATGTAAAAAAAAAAAAAAAAAGGTCGACAAGTCTCGTTAATCGGATAAAATATTTTTCTTGTATTCTGTGTAGTGATAAGCAGGGCAAAAGGCCCTACTCCAAATTCCGAGTACGAACACTCCTCAATCCCAGCAACCATAAAAAAGATATTCAATCTCTCATCCCACTTCCTAACTCATAGAGATGCTTGGGCCGGCAATTTTGAGCACGTGGTAGGTGAATTGACCTCCCCAAGAACGGATTGCCCTGGTAATCGTCCTTTATCGATCATTAGGTTAGGCTCCGTGATATGTATGATTTCTTTAGTTGCTGAATGAACATACATTTGATGTCAACATGTTAATTAACAAATCTACCTAAGGTAGAACCTCAAATAGATTTTTTTTTTTTTTTTTTTTCCGTTTGCAGAGGTTTTACCTGATGTGGCTCCTGTAAGGAGAACTGAAGCCGACGAAAATAGGAGCTTGTCTGAGTTTCAGGATGAACTTGTCCAACTGGCTGCTGTTCTTAATGGGGATCATTTCTTGAGCAGCTTCCCGAATGACATGGCGAAGAAGATGAATATTAGGGAAGCTCATGAATACGTGAGAGGTGCCATCTCAAGGTTCATAAGAGCAGGCAAAGAGGCTACCAAATTGGGAGCAGACCCATCCACCATTGTCAACATGCGATCTTCTCTAACTACTAGATCATCCATCCACAACTGAGAATTATTATCTTTTAACAATACAAAAATAATGGAGATGCAATAAAGCCATTGACATGAATGATGTCAAACAAGTTATGAAGCAAACAAAGGGTGTACTCCAAAATAGGGTGTACTCAAACAAGCAAGCATATATATATATATATATATATATATATATATATATAGTAGGGTACAAATGAAAACTTTTCCCTATGTGTTAACTAGAAACTAATATGGATCATTCATTTTTTTCGATCAATGGCTAAGATTAATTAGAGCTTAATAATTTTTGTGAGTTTAATGTTTACACATAAGGGCATTACTGGAATTGTCTAAACATTATATACAACTATTTATGGTTGATTGGGGGATATCACTCCCATTTCAATGATAGATGTTCTCTCTATAGATTAGTAATGTTCATCTTTAATAGGCAGGCTTTCAATCTTCTTTTTTTTGGGGGGGGGGGCGATTCTTCATATCTTAACCAGAAATAAGTTAGACGATTAAGAGTGTAGAAATATACCCTGGAATCATATCTTGGGGGGCGGTGCTTCATATTTTTTTTCGGGGGATCCTTGGAATCATATTTTTATAACGGTATTAATTACTTGTATAAAAATTTGATATTTCTCTCTTTAAAAAGGTAGGCAGTCTCGATTCTTTAGCACACATATCATCTTCTTCGTTTTCAACACACTATGAGTTCTCCAGGTATGTCTTTGTTTATACCCTATGAATTCTCCAAGTTTGAAAGTTATATTATGTGTGTTGATAACAACTTTTCATGTTTTAAATAAAATTTCTATGAATTTGTTCTCTGGTTAAATAGTTTCTTACTTTAACAGTAGTAAGCAGGGAATTAAATTGTTTATAGTGGTTAAGCAGGGAATTAAATTGGTTAAAATGTTTTAAATTTGCTCTCTGTTTATAGTACGAAATGCCTTCCACTTTTACAGGCAAAAAACAATTTATTTGACGAGTGTAAGCAATTACCAAATCTAAAGAAAACACATATAGTATAAATATTCATTTTGTCTGCTGATAAAGGTACCAATGTAGTGGAACATATGGATCAACTTAAAATGATTCTCTTGATATGTGAACTATAAAAATGCAATAATAACTGCGATAGTATAATTTTTCACCTCTATTTTTACTTCATCTTCAGGCCAGAATGCTCGTACTGAAACTGGTGGATTTCGGATTGAGATCTCTCCGGATTTATCAGAGAGTTATATTCCTAATAGTAGTTCTGATGTGACTCCGTATGTGGGGAAGAAGTTTAGCGAGCTAGAGGATGGAATACAGTTTTATGAAGATTATGCTACGGCTACTGGGTTCAAGATCAGACGTGGACCTAAAAAACATTCAGCTGATGGTGTAGTGATATGGAGGTATATCTATTGCAGCAGGGAGGGGAATAAAAATGTAAGACCTCACAACAATGCTACCAACAATGAAGACACAAAAAAAGGCGTAGACCGTCCAAGAGAGTGTCATGCATGGCTCGTTTGGTGTTCAATAATTGCCCCGGTGAAGGATATGTCGTGAACGAGTTTATCGATCGCCACACTCATAATTTTGTTTCTGACTCCCACAGACAATTTATGAAGGCTAACAGGTTGTTAGATTTTGCTCATAAGAATTTTATAATGAATTGTGCTAGAGCTAACATTGGTCCGATGAAATCTTATAGGCTTTTCAAGGAAATTGTAGGGGGTTACTCAAACGTCGGCTGCACTCGTGTTGATTTCAAGACATATGCACGTGATTTGTGAGCATACGTCAATGGTGTGGATGCCCAATTGATGCTGGACAAACTTTTCCAAAAGCATGAGTTTTGCTCAGCATTCACATTTGACTATTGTGTCGATGACAACGATAAGTTGACCCGTCTGTTTTGGGCTGACCCCATTGCGAGGAAGAACTACTTTTCATTTGGCGAAGCTGTATCTTTTGATGCGACATACTCAACCAATCGGTAAACTCTTTTCATATACTTTGTTAATTCATAGACTAGTTGTTCATCTTTCACGTATAACTACATATTATGTTGCTTTTTAAAATTAACCTTATTGCTTTTATTACGTTTAAGTTTTGCTTCCATTGTGGAATCTTAATTTCAATAAACATCGTTACTGCTTTCTTTATCATAACGTAATGCTTACTCCCATTTATTTATGTTGCTGTCAATTGTATAATTCATTGATTTCAATATTTGTTTCAAATTAATTTATTGATTTGCTTTTTTAAATTAACCTTATTGCTGTTTTTACTCTTTGGCTTTGCTTTCATATTGAAAACTTACTTTTTAAAAATATCATACATGCTTTCTTCATCATACCATATTGCTCGTATATTTAAGTTGATGTCACTGCTTTCTTTATCATAAAGTAATGCTTACTCCCATTTCTTCATCATACCATACTGCTCATATAATTCATTGATTTCAATATTTATTTCAAAATTGATTTGCTTTTTTAAATTAACCTTATTGCTGTTATTACTCTTTGGTTTTGCTTCCATATTGAAAACTTACTTTTTAAAAATATCATACATGCTTTCTTCATCATACCGTACTGCTCGTATATTTAACTAGATGTCAATAATATAAGGTATTGATTCTAATTTTTATTCTCAAGCAGTTTCCAGAAGGTAGTAATGTTCTCACTTGTTAAAATGAACTTGCTCTTGTGTAGGTACAACCTGATTTTTGCTCCTTTCACTGGTAAGGATAATCATGGCAAGTGCGTAACATTTGGGGCTGGGTTGCTAACTCGGGAGGATGTAGAATCTTATGCCTGGTTGTTTGAAAAGTTTACAATGTGTATGGGCACTGCTCCAAGAATGTTGATCACGGACCAAGATCCTGCTATAAAGATTGCGGTTGAACGCGCTCTTCCAAAGACACGACAACGTTTCTGTATGTGGCATATCATGAAGAAATTACCAGAAAAGACTCCTCAGCGATTAAAACAAGACGACTCATTTTGCAAAAAAGATCAACGCTTTGGTTTGGTCCGAAGTTATGGAGCCAATAACATTTGAAAAAGAATGGGAGGATATGATTAATGAGTTTGATCTCATGGGTCCGAATTGGTTAACGACAATGTTTGAGCAACGACATTCTTGGATTCCAGCTTATTTTATTGATTTACCAATGAGTGGATTGTTTAGGACTACCTCTGTTTCTGAAAATGTTAACAGTTTCTACAGCAAGCACAGCAACCCGTTTTCTAATCTGGTGCAATTTTTCATGCATTTTGAGAGTGCGTTGGATGAACAGCGACACACACATGACCAGATGAACTACAATGATGAGTCTTGGTTCCCAAAGATGGATACTCCATTGTTGATTGAGAAACACGCTGCTACTGTTTACACAAAAACTATATTTCTTGATGTGCAAAAGGAGATTGGATATGCCCTCTATGATTGTCGCATTATCAGCATTATAGTTGGTGAAATTGGTTCCATATACAAGGTTACTGATGGTGATAGCTGTGTTTTTGAGGTTAGCTACAACAAGGAAGATACATTTGCTACCTGTGGATGCAAGCATTGGGTAAAGGTGGGATTATTATGTCGTCATATATTTGTCGTCTACATTAACCTCAAGATTGAATCCATTCCTGAAAAAAATGTGGTTAGTCGATGGACTAAATATGCATCCAAGAAAACTGTCCAGGCTGTTGGTACTTCAATGGTGGCTCAGTGTGCTCGCTCTGAGGACAAGTTTCTTGTGAATCAGCTACACTCGGAATTCTTTGAGAGTGTAGGATTGGCCGATGGAAAAATCCATGCTTTTCTGGTATGATGCGTTCAGTTTGGCAAAATCATTGCTTTGTTCGTGGCCTTTGTAGTGCAATAGAAAAGGTATTTCTAGATGTAACATTACTCTGGGACATGGTCAAATTATCACTTACCAAATTGTCAATACTCTAAAGCAAACTTTTTCTTGTTATTTGTTCCAGGACCGATATGTTATTGGCCCTGCTATATTTTGTTCAAATCATCATTCACCTACTGAAGGGATTGCTCGTATGGAGGCTGATGGCTGTTTGAAACCCTTTTTGATGAGCGAAAAAATGGATACTACTACTACTATAATAAGGTTGTTCTTTCTCCAAATATAATTTTCTTTTACCGTGGGTAATTGATCAAAACACTAGATTTATTTGATAGGATGTGGAGTTTAACCATACTAGTAACTCCCGGTGAAAAATGGCACTTGATTACTTCTAGTTAACACATAAGGGGTGGTTTCTATTATAACACAATAGTTCCTACTCATTCAAGACTTTGATAAACAAAAGAATAAGCTTAAGTAGATTGATCTTCGATATGTAACTAGTCAGAAACTTTGATCCTTGACATTTATTCTACCAAATACTTGGATTTAGTTGCATAATCAATGGGAGCAACAGCCCTGATGGTTATCCACTGCCACTTCTCAGGTTGCCTCCTTTAGTTTTTTTTCTGAAACATGTCTCTTCCAACGTTTTAATCCTACTATTGTTTATTGATTGCACTTAAATTGCTTTTTTAGAAGTTATGCTTTAGTTTGAAACACGTGTGTGACCATTCCATTACTATTGTTTATCATTTGCTTAATACATAGAAGAAATTATTAAAATGAATTGTGTTTCCCGTCTTTTCTAAATGAGAATATAATCCTAAACACTTGATTAATTTATAAGGTTTTGAAAGAACTTGTGAAAAGTTTATAATGCCGAGCACTCGATTTATTTTATAAAACTTTAAAAGTACTAAGTTAAATTATCCAAACATTATAACAACTTATAAGCTAATTATATTATATTTCATTACTAACTATGTTGCATCCCATTTTTGAATAGATTGATGTCCTATTCATTTGTTCACATGCCTATACCGTATTAAATCCTACTGTTATGGTCTATATTTTTTAAATCCTCTGCTATGCATGTTATTCACAACTTATTCGATCTACTAACTACCTTGTATTTCATTGCTATTTACGTGGCATTTCATTGTTGTACAACAATCAATATAAAGGTAGCACGCCAAAACTTTTAAGAGGGTATAAAGATTGAAGGTTTAATTAAGGAGTAACAAATTAACAAATAGGGAAACTCAAATAGTGATATTGTCCAACCTTAGAAGTTCATCAAAAGCAAAAGCAAACAAAAGGCATAAGCAGTAGAGATGTTAAACGGGCTAGCCCTAGTGGTTCCGGGCTAGCCCTAGCGGGCTTCGGGCTAAACGGTCCGGGCTAAAAAAGCCCGGATTTAAACGGGCTAGGAAATATTAGCCCTAACCCTAACCCTAACGGGTTTAATTTAAGCTAAATATTTAAAAAATCTATTTTTTATTTTTTTATAAGTCAAAAAAAAAATAACAATATATTTTATATATATAGTAACAACTATACTATAATAAATATAACAAAAAATACACTTTTATGTGTATATATGTATATATATATATATACACACACTATATTAACAAATACAGTAATAATATATATTATATATAATATTAATATATATGATATATATAATATTAATATAGTGTGTGTATATATATATATATATATATATATCTATCGAGCTTGGCTAGCCTAGCGGGCCGGGCTAGCCCTAGCAGGCTAAACGGTCCGGGCCAAAAAAGCCCGGATTTAAACGGGTTAGGAAATATCGGCCCTAACCCGATTTTTTGGCGGGTTAAATGGGTCAGCCCTACAGGCCCGAGCCCGTTTAACATCTCTAATAAGCAGCAGGAAAAATAATGTGAAGCTTCAGTCTAATATATTTCATATCTCTAGACCAGTTCGCTAAGCAAAATTTTATCTATGTCGATCGGAGCACTTAGTTGGGCAAGTCTGCAATATTCATTTGCCTCACCAATATTCCGGTCTTTCAAAGTGTTGCTACTAGCCCCAACTATTGCTGCGCAATACTTCACTCTCATGTATCGCATCTGTTGCTTGCTATTTCTTTTCAAGTAGGGTCTCCATTTGCCTGAACAGTCCCCCATAAAAGTTTCCAAGTGACGCATCATAACATATATTCCGCAGTCGGTCCTGTTTCCAACGTCCACCCATGGTAGGTCTAAGATATTGAAGTTGGCCATTTTCAACTTCTGAACTTTTTTCGCTAGACCATTTTTCTCCATGAAATCAACAAACGCGTTTTTCTGCACGTAGTAATCAAAGAGATCAATAAATCCATTAAACCAACCAATACACATAATCAAAATACGCTCAACTAACCAATCAAAAGTTACGATACATGTTCAACATTAAATAAATAATTTTCAATTATAGGAAAATTATTAGGAAAAAAATATCTAATTTGAATTTCAATTTTAGTGAAGCTATTTTTCTGGAAAGGGGTTGGGGGTGTTGTATTGCTTAGCGAACCGACCTTTTATCTCTCGATTTCGGTTTGGTTTTATTCGTTTTTTTTGTTTTGCTTTAATACTTTACCTGTCATATGAAAGACTAGTTTACGACTTTTATACCTTGACACCTTTTACCTCATTGACATTAATTCCCTTCTTCGGAGTTCAACTCTGTTGTCGAAATACACATCTTCGCTATTTTTCGCAAGAACAAAAGACTTAATCAGCACGACCACATTATATACAAAAAAAAAACATCACTACATATTAGTACAGGCAAGCATCCTTGTTGTGCAACATGTAGTAACCCAGATCCTTCTGATTCTTTGTGAGCCTCTCCGATGAGTAGATAGCTCTATTGCGAAATGGTGACAACAGTTTTGGACCCCTCTTGATGGTGTTCTTATCTCTACGAACCATTTGGTGGGTAAATGGCTCTATGGGCAACTGCATAAAAACCATCATCATCCTTATTGCACAAGTATAACATTTTAAGCTACAAATATATCAGCTAAGCATACTTTAATTATGTGTCACGTTGTCAAAAACCTATTACAAATGTAAATTGTTTTTACAAAAAGCACAGAGCTACAATCAATTTAGCAAACATTTAGAGACATACAAACAGCTTAAAATAAGAAATACAAGTAAAGCGTAATTTCTAAAAAAGCAATTTAAGTGCAAATGAAAATAAGAATATTTAACTCAAGTAAAGCTTAATTTGCAAATGTGAAATCAAACACATTTTAAGCATCTTAAAATAAGCATTACAATACAAACAAGTAAAGGTGGGCTTCTTAATAAGCATTACAATACAAGTGAATCATAATTTGCAAATATGTAATCAAACATAATAAGCATCTTTAAATAAGCATTACAATACAAGTAAAGCATAATTTGCACATGTGTAATCAAACATTAAACTATTAAAAAATGAGCATTACATTACTCCAAAAAGCATCATAACGTAAAATGAAAATAACCCCTAATTTCATTGATGCAATTATAATAAATATTTTGGAACTGGTGTGGTACATACCTTTTCCACATTGGCACTTCCATCTAACCGACACTTTGCTTGTGCCTCCATGTCGACATTGTCGGAAATCTTTTTGTGCTAAAAGTTCCCAGAATAACCAAAATACGCACACACATGAATTAAAAAGAAAATCATAATGAGAATCAATGTACCAGGTACTTAAAAAAATGATGCAATAGAACATTTAAAAATGTAGTACCAATTGTCCATCTGTTTTATTTCGACCCCAGGTTTGAACAGCTATTACGCCCACCCCATTGCTATTAGTGGCCTGACCAGCAACGTCCTATAATATCCACCACAATGGATATTAATATATATATATATACACTACAATGGAGATTAATATATATAATACACATTGTTTAAACAATGAGACATATGTGCTAATTAATACCGCGTGTACATCACCAGCCAATACATCTATGTCCCCTAACATGCCACCAGCATTATCCCACCCATCTTGTGTCAATCCCAAAGTAAAGCTTGGGATGTCGTCCACTTTCTTCAAGAAATTATTCCTTCTTATCACTGCATTCTCAATCTCTTCAATTATCCGAATCCTCTCTGGATTTCCCCAAAATTCATCTTCAGCTTGGGTGTTCATGATTTGTGACAATACTTCATTCCCATCGGGGCTCGTCGTCTTTGTTTTTCTCGAAATAAGACTATGCGAGACTTCCATCATTCCCTTTAGATTCTCATCCTCCAATAACCGAGGTTGTGCATCCTCAACTAGTTCCATCAACTCAACCATTGCATCTGCCAACTTTCTTGCTTTTGAAATGAAAATGTCAGCAAATGTTTCCTTTTCATCCTCTGTGGACTGCAAGTATTGTTCTCCTTTCAATAAATTTCCTACAATATCAACGGTATAACAATCTTTATTATTTTTATCATACACTCTAAAATCACATGACGGTTCTTCGATGGGATCGCATGGGTAACCACACCCAAATCCTCCATGCTTTATTTCTAAGTTTTGTCCGTCTCTTAGCTTCGAATATGTCCAATTAACAATAGTAGGAAACTCCCTTGGGACCTTCCGGCCACAAACTAGAACCCTGTCAACGTATAATGCCTACCAATAAAAATTACACCGACGTGAGGAACTATGTTAAACAATAATGAATCTTTTATCCAATAAGCAAAAACATAGCTATATCAAAGCAGGGGAAAGAAACAACCAATTTCAAATTATAAATGAAACAATATTAAGCAAATGATAACTATATAAAATGATAACAAAAAAACAAATTCCATGAACATAAATGAACATAAAAAGGATTAATGTTTATTCAATAAGCAGACAATAGGCATGCTAAAACACAAACAAATAAGCGATGAATAATTAATTAGTTGAGTCTATTAAGCAATAATATGATGAAAAATGAGCACTAGCCACACCATTAAAGATAAGAAAACTTCTCTCACGAGATAAACAAAACAAACATAAAAAACGATAGGCATACCGTAATAAACAGATTTGGACCAGCAAAGTGATTGTTCTTATTCTTTGACCAACGAATCTTGTGATCGACCAAACATCTGAACACAAATTCGCACCAATCCCAATCAACCAAACGAGTAACATCTTCGAAACATTTCATTATTTGAGGAGTAACATAGCCATTCGACCCATTCTATATAAGACACGATGTCAATAAAACCATGAATTGACGTAGGAACCAAACACCACCATCAATGTGTCGAAGGGCCTCTTCTGCTACGTGTGTCGGTAGGATTTTATTCATCTTGCCTGGGAAAAACTTCTTCCACTCATCTAACAGCCCGTGTTGCTCCTGTTTCTTTTTCTTTACTATCAAACGCTTGCCTTTTGGGAGTCCAAAAACACGATGGACGTCATTATCATCGATGTGTAATCTCTTCCCATCCTGGAATTTTATTTCACAAGTAACAGGATTAAAATTGTTGAGCACCCAATAACCAAGCATTGACGGTACTTCCTTTATGCTAAGTAAGAGTATGTGGCCAAATCCCATATCTACTATTTCCTTCTTCTGAATATCATTCAACTTTTCAATAGTGTTAACCAAAACTTGAGGGTTCGTTCTACATGCCATCATAGGGAACCCATCAAATGCATCATCATCACAATCATTTCCATTACATGCATTGCTTCTTTTGTGACCAATATTGTAGTTAGGAATATTCTCCTTCTCAATATCAAGGTCATTATCGTCAACTATCTGTTTTGGTGTCTTATCTCCTTTAGAATTCTCAATCATCATTTTTGAGAAGTTTCTCACTCCAACTGCAATGAAACCAAAATAATATCAAAAAACGCAGAACACAATTCAATGGAGCTATAAGCAATAAACAATAGTAAAAAAGCAATTAAATAAGCAACAATAGTACGAACATGGAAGAAGTAAAAAAGCATAATACCAACATGGAAGAAGCAGGTAAGCAGGGAATTAAATTGTACGAGTGATTAAAACAGGAAGAAGCATAATACCGACAATTTAAAGCAGGGAAGCAGGAAAAAGCATAATACCATCATTTTAGCAATTAAAACAATAGTACGAGCGATAAGCAATTAAACTGTCTGTCATTACTAACAATTCATCATCCAAAAGTAAAAAAGCATAATACCACCATGGAAGCAGGGAAGCAGAACCATTTAAAAAGAAAATACCGTCGTCGCTTTCCTCCAGTTTACGCTGGCGTTTAGGACCCATGACAACAATTCAAGCAAAAAATATTCAGCAACCTCTCAATTTCAGTTCAACAAAACTACTGAGCAACTAAGCAAACCTCACAATTTTCTTGACGGAAGTCTGCCCATTTATTTACATAATCCAATCATGGAAAGCAGAGAATTGCAGTATCAAAGAATTAATTACATTATAATATTGTGTGATTCTATATGCCAAAATTACATTATTGCCCCCATAATTTTCTCCCCAAGGATATTTAGCAATTAAATACGAGAATAATCTACAATTTAAACCTAATCTGCAACGTCCATCTAAAATTAATCTATGATCCACAATAGTTCCTAGTTAACACATAAGGGGTGGTTTCTATTATAACCTCCCCTATATATATATATATGGGCTTGTTCGAAAAAAAAATGCAATTTGGAATCCGCCCCTGGGGAAGTCTTTATTTGCCTAATCAGACGTTCTGGAATCTTTGTTCATAATGGGAAGACCAAATAGCAAGCAATTATATTAAGTGACAGCAAGGGGGCGTAGTCCTGTATTTATAACATGTTGTTTACTAATTACTTACTTTCATATAATATTTGCATAATTTATTTTATGAGGCATGGTTATTTTTGCTAGTTTGTAAGCTTAAATGGTGCATGTTATTTGATATAGTATTTACTTAACTTCCTTACTATAAATGAGATGAGATCGCCTCCACGACAAACTAGAAGTTACCGCAGACTAGGCGTGAATCGTGCTCAGGGGCGGAGCTGGGGTCCAAGAGGATCCCTAGACCCTTTCGGCCGACCGAAAATGTAGGAGAAGGGGGTCTGAGGAGGGTCCTCAACTAGGATCGACAAGAGGATTACAGTGTGTAGTTACCCAAAATATTATACGTAAAGGTTTGCTGGATATGGCTACGGGTGAGTAACAAACAAAATGCGAGAGCACGTACGAATGAATGTAAATAACACAAGATGTGCCGGGGTTGTTAGTCCCGGGCTTGAATGCTCTCGCGAGATATTATTAATACGAATACTGCTTTGGAGTACAAATATTAATGTTAGAGTACGATTACAATGAGTGTAATGACCCTAGTTATTTAGCTTTTGAGTGCTGGTGATTGCCGGAAGAACCAGAGTTAATGCTCTGTGAGTTCTTGTAACAAGGATGAAATGCTGTGAAGAATTCTGTGTAGGCAATTGTCCGATTTCACTGTGTCCTTCTGTCTGTTGGAGGTCTCCTATTTATAGAAGAGGAGGTAGTTTGGGATGTCTTGATCCCAAACGGGCGATCGCCGTTCCTGCATTAAATTAAGCGGGAGATCGTCTCAGCACGTGGGACGGTTTTCTTAAAGTCCGCAGCTGCTGCTGGCAGCCAGATGTGCGAACCAATGAGAAGACGACATGTGCCTCACGTTGCAGTCTTGGGAGGTCCCACCTAAGACCTTTTGGCGGGTCTGTCGGTAAGTGAGAGGCTGTCCCTGTCACCCACAGCTGGTAGGGAGTCAAAAAGCCTTTTCCTGCGGCGCCTTTTGCGGATCTGCACGTGGGTCTTCATCCGAGATTCGGTCTTTGTAGACTTTGACGGAGGTTTGGCTTTACACGTGGCATAAGGCGTTCGTCCTTAGTCGGGCACTAGGGTCGATCGCTAGGTGCCCAGAGATGATCGCGCTGAATGCCGATCGCTCGGTACTTGGTCTAGAATCTTCGCCGGGTAAGTCTGCCTTGGTTCAAATGATGCTGACTAAGGTCGGTCGGCCCTTGTGCCGATCGCCGCTGAGGTGTATTAATCGCCGGACAACAATTGCCCCCCAGCTCGCTCCGATGTTTAGAGACGTGGGGTGAGGTGGTTCTACTGGCGATCGCTCGAAATAGACGAGCGACTCATCATTCTATGGAACAGACGATCGTCTATCGAACGAGCTGATTTTGAATTTGGACGACCTAGGTCGCTGAAAAGAGCGGGAAGTGAAAGCTGACCCGAAACGTCACTAGGGCACGTGTCGCATTCCAGTTGGGGAGTCCGATGTTAGGCGTATTTTTATACGCTTATTTATCATTATTTTGTAGTATTTTGGAGAGTGAAATCGTCTAAATGAGCTTTTAATGCCTTAATTTTGTATGATTGACAGGAAATTGAAGTCCGGGAGCTAAAACGAGGCAAAACGGGCGAAAACGGCAAATCTGGACTCTGAGCCGCGGCACAAGGAAGATGAGCCGCGGCACAGGAAGACATCAGCCGAAAGGGCAGAGTAACCTGTACTCTGTGCCGCGGCACAGCCCAGGTGAGCCGCGGCACAGAAGAATTAATTAACGCCCAGGCATTCAGCTGAAGGCGATGTGCCGCGGCACAGGTTTAGTGAGCCGCGGCACACTTGGCGGTTTTTGTATGCCCGCGCGGATTTTGAGCTGTTTCGAAGCCAGTTTTCGACCGACTAATACGGACGCGATTTGGAGGATATGTTGAGCTATAAATAGGGTTTAAGACCCTAATTAAATCATCTTGGAATCTTTGGATCTTGAAAATTTTGAGAGCTTAAGCTTGGAGACGGCAGAAGAGGAGGGAAGCAGAAGATTTCAAGGGCAGAGGGCGGAAGCTGAAGAACGGAGGAATCCGAGCTTCATCTGCGTTTGAATTTTATGCTTTCGTTTATTTATTCTGTATTTTCAGTTTTTAGTATGTCAGGCTAAAGCCCTAATCTAGGGTTTTGATGAAATCTTTGTTTTGACGAATTGATTGAGATTATCCAATTTATTACCTTTTTATTGAGTTTTTCCAATTGTGTTTAATACTTGCAATTATGTGGCCAATAGTTGTATTGATTTAATCATTCACTTCGAATCGGGAGAGGAGATTTGGTGAGGAACTATTGGTGAGGACCGTTTTATTCTGTGAGATAGGAATATACTCATAGGAACTACGTGGCCTTTAGGAGATTTCATGCTTTTTGCCTATCGACGAATTAATTCACCTAGGGATAGAGTGCGTTATTCGCCTTTAGATAAATCTATTGACCTCGGGAGAGGCGGTAGAATATATTAGCAATCTCCGCCTTCAATAAATTGGGAAAATTATTTATCACGGATAATCGAGAGTAAATTCAGATAAACTAAGGTGGATTCAGAACCCTAGACTTATTCATCATTTGATTTATTTTATTCAAGCCATCGTTTTACACTAGTCTTTTAGTAATTCTTCTAGTTATTAATTACAAAATCCCAAATTCGATTGTTCAAATAAAATTGGAATACGAAAAAATCGGTAGTTAGAGATTCAATCCTCGTGGGAACGATACTCTACTTATCACTTTATTACTTGTAAACGATGACGTGCACTTGCGTGTAAAGAAATATCGCAACAAGTTTTTGGCGCCGTTGCCGGGGATTGAAATTTTCTAATATCGATTTAAGTATTTCTAGTCTTAATTTGAACGTTTTATTTTTATTTTTGTATTTAATTTCGTTTACTTGTTTTTCTTTTTAGGACCTTTCGTGTAGTGCATGAGAAAACTCGGTAACGAAGGCCTACTACCTTTGGATACCGAGCTCGAGCGCACGCTAAGAAGGAACAAAAAGGAGAAAAGAGAGTTGCAGACGACGTTCAACATGGCCGAGAATATCGAAGTCCAAGGAGGAGATAACCAAGTGCGGCAAGTTCAACCGGAGCTAGCTCTTCGAGATTATGCCATGCCGCAGGTCAACGCTAATTTTTCGGGAATTCGGCATCCCACTATCCAAGCTAATAATTTTGAGATCAAGCCTGCTATTATTCAGATGGTGCAGGCGAGCCAATTCTGTGGACTGCCGAATGACGACCCGAATGCCCATATTGCTTCTTTCCTTGAGATATGCGACACATTCAAGACTAATGGTGTCACCGACGATGCCATCCGATTGAGGCTTTTCCCTTTCTCTTTGAGGGATAAAGCAAAGTTTTGGTTAAATTCCTTACCGCCGGGGTCGATTACAACATGGGAGAGGTTAGCGCAAGCCTTCCTTGCCAAATTTTTCCCACCAGCTAAGACGGCAAGGTTGAGAAACGAAATAACCACCTTTGTTCAGTACGATATGGAATCACTCCACGAGGCGTGGGAGCGATATAAAGAATTGCTACGGAGATGCCCTCATCACGGCATTCCTGATTGGCTTCAGCTTCATACGTTCTATAATGGTTTGAGTGCTTCTACACGCACTCTCGTGGATGCGGCCTCTGGCAGGACCTTCATGGGAAAATCTATGGCCGAGGCACACGTGCTTTTGGAAGATATGGCCGAAAACGCATACCAATGGCCATCAGAAAGATTGACACCGAAGAGAGTCATGGAAGTTTCAAGCAATGACCCGATTTCCACTTTGTCAGCTCAAGTCGCCGCTTTGACACAACAGCTCCAGGCATTTTCGCACGCACCAGCCCCCGTTACCATTGAGACATGCAATTGGTGTAACGGATCACACCTGAGCGCGGAATGTCAAGTTGGAAACCCGTTCGAGCAAAATCAGATGGAGCAGGCTAAATTTGTGGGAAGTGGGAATCGGCCGAATAACCCGTACTCCAATACTTATAATCCGGGGTGGCGCAATCATCCCAACTTTTCATGGAGAAACGGACAGAACTCACACCAGCCCCCGTTCGCCCAGAATCAACAGCAGCCCCCTCCTTCTCCCAAAGCGTCTCTCGAGGAAGCACTTGCAAAATTGGCGGCAAATACGAGTCAATTTATGACTCGTACTGAAGCAACATTGCAAAATCATTCCGCTTCCATTCGGAATTTGGAGGTCCAGCTGGGCCAAATTGCTAATGTGCTGACAGCTCGTCCGGAGGGAGCATTGCCGAGTACAACAGAGACAAATCCTAGAGAGAGTCTAAATGCAATCAGCTTGAGAAGCGGGAAAGAGGTGCTGGATCAGCCCGAGCGGGGTAAAGAGAAGAAGGAAATTGAGGAAGAGAAGGATTTAAAGCCAGAGGAGTCGAAGGATTTGAAGCCGGACAACTCGAAGACATGTGTGTCCCCCGTCCCGTTTCCGCAGAGATTACAGCAAAGAAGGGCGGACAAACAATTTTCTAAGTTCCTTGATGTGTTTAAAAAGCTTCACATAAACATTCCGTTCGCCGACGCATTGGAACAGATGCCGAGTTACGTCAAGTTCATGAAAGAGATATTATCGAAGAAAAGAAAGCTTGAGGAGTTTGAAGCAGTCGCCTTGACAGAGGAGTGCGGTGATTCTTCAAAAGAAGCTCCCACCTAAATTGAAAGATCCGGGAAGCTTCAACATACCGTGCACCATGGGGAATCTCTCGTTTAATAAGGCACTATGCGATCTCGGTGCGAGTATCAACCTCATGCCTCTGTCGATTTTTAAAAAGCTGAATATTGGGGAAGCCAAGCCAACAACAGTCTCCTTACAATTGGCGGATCGATCGATTAAGTACCCACGGGGAGTGATTGAGGATGTTTTAGTCAAAGTTGATAAGTTCATCTTTCCGTCCGATTTCATCGTACTCGACATGGAGGAAGATGAAAATATTCCAATCATCTTGGGACGACCATTTTTAGCGACTGGCCGAACCCTTATAGACGTGGAAAAGGGGGAGTTAACTCTGAGGGTCCAAGACGAGCAAGTTACCTTTCAAGTATTCAAATCGTTTCCATGTCCCGGAAGTGTTGGCAAAAGGTCACAAATTGCAAGTGTGGATGTCATTGGAAGAGGAAAGCACCGAAAACATCATCGGTGGGAAAATTCAGATTTTGTGTCAAATGATCCAAGTCTTAAGAAGGATGTTGAACGAGTGGCGTTCCTTGAGCATGAAGAAAAATCTGCTGCAGTCTTGAGTGCATTTGTGAAGAAGGAGAGTGAGCCGAAAGCCCAGCGGACAATTAGTCATGGAGAAACCGGGTGTTTCGGAAAGTTGTTCACGTCGAAACCTTTTCGCAAACAACATTTGATGACCGAACCGAAAGTCAAATCGCTAATGACCAATGGTCATAATTTTAACAAAAATATGAACGGTTCGATGAACGGGGCGGAAACTAAATGGAGTTTGCGAAAAGCGAACTAACGTTTTCCAATAGGTCCGGCTGAAGACTATAAACTTAGCGCTTCTCGGGAGGCAACCCGAGTTCGTAGTTGTAGATTTTTGCATTTCTTTATTTTTCTTGCATTCGTGATTCTTATTTTTCATCATTTTTGTGCGTCAATTTGCTTCTGCCTCTCGCTTTTAACGAGTTCTTCTCAAAATTCTATGCAGGAGAGTCCCAGGGAAGAGACTGAAGGATGAGCCGCGGCACAGGTATTGTGAGCCGCGGCACACATAAGTCGCAAGGGGAGGCTAACCCAACTGTACCCTGTGCCGCGGCACGGCATTAATGAGCCGCGGCACACTTGAGCATTGAGCCGCGGCACACGAAATCTGTGCCGCGGCACACGACAAAACGAGAACACAGGTAAAAGGGACTGTACCCTGTGCCGCGGCTCAATTTAGCTGTGCCGCGGCACACTATGCGGAATCTGAAAAGGCCTGGTAGCTTATAATTCACAATCGGCCGAGTACCCAGGTATTATTCTCTTCCTTTCTCCTTCCCTCCCCAGCGCGCGAACCGGCCGACCAAGTTCTTCCATTTTTTTTCCTGCGATTTCTTCTTGCAATCTTCAAAAGGTACGTTTCAATCTTTAATCTTTACTTGCTTATGGTTTATATTTGGAAGTTGTTTATGCTTTGAATGGATTGAACATGTTATTTTCCTTCAAAAGGTTTTATGATTGTTAGAGAATAACATGGTCGTTTTATCGAATTTTCATGGTTAAATAGGAATATCAATGAGTTGAATGTGTTGAGTTGATGATGATTGAATTATGTTTCGGTTTTTGGGGGTTGAATCGAGCTATAACTATGTTTATTCTTCAAGTAAACTTGTGCCCTCAAGGTGTTTGATAAATTGCCTAAATGAAAAATTTTCTTGGGAAAAGCAATCGTTTGAATTTTCGTGCAACGTATACGTTTTAAATTTACAGCAAGCCCTACCCTTACAGTCAGGTTAAACGTTTAAGTCCAATTTCATCCTTCTCTCACGTATGCGCTATTTTGTTAAACTCGTGATTTCTGACTGGACATCCTTAGCCGAGCGTAGATCATTGTTATTATTGTTGCGTAAATAAACACTCGTGTTTTACTTTTCAGGACTGATTATGGCGCGAACAAAGAAGTTGAGCAAGCGAGCTAGGACCGAGTCATCCTTTACTCGAGGGGAGACCTCTCGTGGTCGGGCCGAGGCAGAGGGGCACCAATTTTCGGACCCCGAAATTCACAAGATATTCAATGAAAAGATCCGGCCACGACCACTTATTCCAGAGAGGGGTTTTACTCCAGCTCCTCAGGACGGGGAATTGCTCACTATGATTGACGAGATGGGGTGGGCCAGATTTACCGCACCTCCCGAGCCAGCGGTTATCTCGATCGTGCAGGAGTTTTACGCCAGCGCACTGCTGAAGCACATTCGGGCAGGGCATACGTTGCCGTCTTTAGAGTCTCGGACTCAGGTCGACGTCCGAGGGGTTACAGTTGATTTCTCCACGGCTGCTATTCGGAGGCTTTTTGGGTTTCCGGTGGTTGACGAGTCACTATGACCGAGTGATGACCCGGCCTCACTAAGGAGGCCTCGCTTGAGACCATTGCACGGCCAGTACCGGCCGGGAGCAGCGAGCACGAGTTCTTACACTTTTCACTTGAGCTCGCGCCTCGGCCGGCTCGGCGTGCACGGCTTTATTTTATCTGCGCACGCATTGACCCACCTCCCAGATCCGTACAGTCTTTCTCTCCGCGCCGGACACTTTTGCTATCACTTAGGCTGCGTTTGATGTGGCCCCCATCCTGGTCCGATCTATCTTCGAGTATCCAGGGGCCAAGACGGGTTGAAGCACCCTCCCTCATCTGCGCTTTATGCCGTGATCGGCCGACGTGGTCGACGACAAGCCGATGCTTGCCCCAGGCCCGATCGACCACCGCATCATATCACACTTCGACCGGTGGGGAGGAGCGCGGCACGCTCGGGGGAGAGGATTTTTGCTAGAGGAGGCTCACGAGGGATCCCCCGAGCCGCTTTTGTTGACGCATGGAGATGCCGGCCCGCAGCCCGACAGAGCGAGGTTGGAGGAGTTGTTTGATGGTCTGCGAGAGGATTTGAGGAGACAGAGAGAGGAGCAGAGAGAGGATCTGAGGAGAGAGAGAGAGGAGCTGAGAGAGGATACGAGAAGAGAGAGAGATGAGATGAGGAGAGAGAGAGAGAGCTTGATGGCTGCCATGCGGGAGGAGCAGCGGACGGAGCGGGAGAGCGTTGTAGCTGCCGTCAGAGCCGAGATGCGAGAGCAGGCCCGCCGGGCCAGCCGACGAGAGGCGAGGCGTCTTGCTGCGAGGGATGCTTATCATCAGGAGCACCTCGCCGCATGGACGGCCCATATCCTGCATCCCGACGGGCCATTTATTGCGCCCGCCCGGCCAGCCACACCACCCTCCTCACCGGACGATGCCGGCACCAGCTCCTGAGCAGACTGGAGGGGAGTACTTGACCTTTTACTTTTATTGCATATCATTTTTTGTCCATTGAGGTCAATGTACGTCCTAAGTTTGGGGGGGGATTTACTTTCAGTTTCTACATTCATTGTTGTACATTATTTTATTGCTGTACTTTATTTCGTTGCACTTTTCATTACTTTGCGTAAATTTTTTTTTTAGATAGCCTTGCTTGTCTTAGTTTTTCTTTATTCGTGAATTTTTCGTGCTTCTATTTGTGTGATACTGATGTTACGACACTGTTTTTCTCTCTGAAGAAGCGAATAAGTTGTAGTCAGTTATTTCTGTTATGCTTAGTATTCAGTTAGGTCCGAAATTTTTCGTGATTGTAGAGGTCTTGGCAGATAAGAGACGATACATACTTGTTTTTAAATCACCGTCATTTGGCTACATTTTCCGGATAGTGAGTCGTACTGTTTCTTTAGTCGTGTTGACACTTAGATTGAGTTTAGAGTCGGTCAGTTTTTTCCCTAAAGTCGAGATAATGTGTTCTATGATGGGAAGTCTAGTAACCGGGGGCATTCGCGTGACCCGTTGTTTACTCTCGCGTCAAACGACGACCCTGATTAGACTAATGATTTAGATATTTCACATGTGCCAATGATAGGGAGCCTAGTAACCGGGGGTATTCGCGTGACCCGCTGTTTACTCTCGCGTAAAACGGCAACCTTGATTCGGACATGCGGAAATGATGTATTCGAGTTGTTTCTCCGCTGTAGACAGGAACTTAGTAACTAGAAGCATCCATGTGCCCCATGAGTGTCTTTTACGTCAAACGGTTTTCCAATACATGAGAATGGAATTTCCACCCTAGGATTATCCCGATGAAACATCCCGAGATCCTAACCTAGTGGTCGACTCGAATCAAATTTTTGAGCATATATATAAGGGAATACTGTCCGAGGTTTAATTGTTATGAAACTCGTGAAAATTGTGCTTCTCGAATGTGGAACGGGACGAACTAGCTTGTTTATTTTAGCCTTTCATATTGACGGTCGATTTGACTCACGTTTTGTTAATCTTTGAGCTGGATTTTCTTCATGAACGAGTGATTAGGACTGAAGTTGATTACTTTGCAGAATCATTATTCTGAGTGCAACT
Source organism: Orobanche coerulescens (assembly GCA_033398695.1). Classification (NCBI taxonomy): domain Eukaryota; kingdom Viridiplantae; phylum Streptophyta; class Magnoliopsida; order Lamiales; family Orobanchaceae; genus Orobanche; species Orobanche coerulescens. The sequence goes on along the minus strand of CM065808.1, from coordinate 61,234,607 downwards.
CGTTTTTATGGCACTCGCATTATTTAGAGAGAATTACAGGATAGTATTGATTAGGTTGAACACTATGAGTTGCACGATGATTCACGACATTCTTTTATTGAATTTAATTCTTTTTGCTTGAGGACAAGCAAAGGCTTAAGTTTGGGGAGTCCGATGTTAGGCGTATTTTTATACGCTTATTTATCATTATTTTGTAGTATTTTGGAGAGTGAAATCGTCTAAATGAGCTTTTAATGCCTTAATTTTGTATGATTGACAGGAAATTGAAGTCCGGGAGCTAAAACGAGGCAAAACGGGCGAAAACGGCAAATCTGGACTCTGAGCCGCGGCACAAGGAAGATGAGCCGCGGCACAGGAAGACATCAGCCGAAAGGGCAGAGTAACCTGTACTCTGTGCCGCGGCACAACCCAGGTGAGCCACGGCACAGAAGAATTAATGCGCCCGGGCATTGGTGAAGGCGATGTGCCGCGGCACAGGTTTAGTGAGCCGCGGCACACTTGGCGGTTTTTGTATGCCCGCGCGGATTTTGAGCTGTTTCGAAGCCAGTTTTCGACCGACTAATACGGACGCGATTTGGAGGATATGTTGAGCTATAAATAGGGTTTAAGACCCTAATTAAATCATCTTGGAATCTTTGGATCTTGAAAATTTTGAGAGCTTAAGCTTGGAGACGGCAGAAGAGGAGGGAAGCAGAAGACTTCAAGGGCAGAGGGCGGAAGCTGAAGAACGGAGGAATCCGAGCTTCATATGCGTTTGAATTTTATGCTTTCGTTTATTTATTCTGTATTTTCAGTTTTTAGTATGTCAGGCTAAAGCCCTAATCTAGGGTTTTGATGAAATCTTTGTTTTGACGAATTGATTGAGATTATCCAATTTATTACCTTTTTATTGAGTTTTCCCAATTGTGTTTAATGCTTGCAATTATCTGGCCAATAGTTGTATTGATTTAATCATTCACTTCGAATCGGGAGAGGAGATTTGGTGAGGAACTATTGGTGAGGACCGTTTTATTCTGTGAGATAGGAATATACTCATAGGAACTACGTGGCCTTTAGGAGATTTCATGCTTTTTGCCTATCGACGAATTAATTCACCTAGGGATAGAGTGCGTTATTCGCCTTTAGATAAATCTATTGACCTCGGGAGAGGCGGTAGAATATATTAGCAATCTCCGCCTTCAATAAATTGGGAAAATTATTTATCACGGATAATCGAGGGTAAATTCGGATAAACTAAGGTGGATTCAGAACCCTAGACTTATTCATCATTTGATTTATTTTATTCAAGCCATCGTTTTACACTAGTCTTTTAGTAATTCTTCTAGTTATTAATTATAAAATCCCAAATTCGATTGTTCAAATAAAATTGGAATACGAAAAAATCGGTAGTTAGAGATTCAATCCTCGTGGGAACGATACTCTACTTATCACTTTATTACTTGTAAACGATGACGTGCACTTGCGTGTAAAGAAATATCGCAACATCCGATAGTTTTTCAGACTCTGTCCTTTGGTGTGCCCTCGAAACGACGCGCACGTGGGATTCGAGCGCGGAATTAAATGCGAATTTATCCGACCCTTGCGCTTCGGCCCTCGAGAATCTGTTTATTTGCCCAGAAGTCCCCCGCTCCCGCTTATAAAAGGGACTAGGGTTTCAGGGTTATAACCTTATGCATTTTGCCTGAGAAGAAAGTAGCGCCCGATTTCTCTGAAGATTTGAGTTGCCGAGCGCCGTTCGACTAGACTTTTTAGGTAAGAACGAAAGACTTCTTTCCTTTTCCCTTTCTTTTTTCTGAAGATGTCCGTAGTATCAAAGGTATTTGAGACGGGTAGCACCTCCGCCGCCGGGAGTTCGACTGCTTGGGATGAAACCTCTGCGGAGTTCCACGTGGAGACAGTCGTCGAGGCTATCCACGCCGGGATTGAACCCGTGGAGGTTGAAGAACTTTTCAACGAATTTGACGTGGCCAGGTCGGCGGAGGCGGAGCGGAAGCGCTCGCTGGCCGAAGAGGAGATGGCAATAAAAGCGTATTGGGAGCAAAACAGTGCGTTCGGCAAAGCCTTTACAGATTTTGCCGAGCTTATGGAGAGACTGGCCGGCCCACTCCCTAAGTTCGACTTTCGTGCATACTCGATCGCCCATCCCCATGAACTTGAAAGGCGATCGCTGTTCCGGGCCGTGTGCCGCTCCCCGTGAACCCTTGGCCAGATTGAAAGCTCGGCTACCAGGAAGGATTTGGCTCGTTAGAGGGCGGAGTTCCATGTCCCCTCTGACGTTTCCCTTTATGTGCCCGCCGAGAATGAACGTGCCGACCAACCTCCTGAGGGTATGGTCGCCGTCAATGAGTCGATCATGGGGGCCGGACTGCGGTTCCCACTGTCGTTCGCCGTGTCCTACTTGTTGACTGCTTGGAATGTGGCGCCGCTCCAACTGACGCCGAACGCCTCGTTGCAGATCTTCTGCACCTTTACTCTATTTGGCGGTCACCGGATGTTCCGTCTTCCTTCGGCGCTGGAGATGAACTATCTCTTTGAGCTGACGGATCATAAGGGTTCCGTTGGCGGCTACCACATTCAAGGTCGCTCGGGCCGGGTGGTTCTTGGGGTGCCGAACAAGGTCCGGGGCGACCTGACGAAGTGGTTTTGGGTCCGCGGAGCATGGAAATCGGCCGCGAGTGACAATCCCACCGATGAGTTGGATATCCCCACCGGCTTCCGGGAGAGGAATCCGAGTAAGGGTTTTGACTCTCTCTTCGTTCGGATACATCCTGAACTGATCTAATTTGGCTTTCTTTTTGCAGGTACCCTTGTTCCGGCACCAGGCGATCTACCATTTGATTTTGCGATCGTCTGGGAGCGAATACGTAGTCTTCCAGACAGTCATATCGATGCTCGCCGGATCAACAATGAAGCTCACTGGTTGGCCGCTCGGTTGTTTCATTTTCCCCGCCACTTAAGGGTCCCAGGTATAAATTTATCTCGAACTACCTTAGCTTGACGATCGTCCTGTGGTTGAGAACTGTAACTGACTTTGGTTGATTGTCTTCTTTGCAGAAATCCACTTCCCCCGCTACTCCGAGCCACCGAGAGAAGTTGCCATGTCGAACCCCGAGATCATGAGTCGTCTCCGCCAAGGTAAGAAGACGAGACGTGCCCCTGCGGCGTCGATCCGTCCTATTCCGGAGGCGAGACCTCTCGTGGAGCCGGTCGTCGACGAGTCGGTGCCTCGGTAGGAGGGACAGCTCCAGCTCAACCGCAAGAGGCGGAGGACGAAGGAGCCTTCGCCCTCTGTTGCCGCTGAGGCGCCCATAGTGGCGCCGCCGATCGTCGTGCCTCCCCTTTCTGTGATTCCAGTGGCGGAGGGGTCTACGCCTTCGTCAAGTTTTCTGGAGGCCACGGCGATCGCTCGCGCTGAGACCTCTCGCGAGAGACCGTTCTTTGGCCGCGACCCGGAGAAGGTCGCTAGGTGAGTTTGATTACATCTTTGGATTGTGACATTCCCTTGTTGGAAATGTGCTAACTCTTTTGTTCTTGGTGCAGGGTCCGTCGTGCCGACCCTAACTGCTCGCCGATGGTGCTGGACTTCTTATCGAGCAATGCCCCTCGTGAGGCCTGCGATGTCCCTTCTTACGTTGCTCGGGCTGCCGCCTCCCTGCCGAATGCCTGGACGACCGACCTGGATGCGATCGCACGCCGGTGGTACGCTAATGCGATGCAGGCGACCTTCGCTCTGGCCCTTCAGACGGCGACGATGGCTGCTCATGCCGTGTAGGACTATGAGGGGCGGCCCTCCACCGTCCGTCTCTATGCGGACCTCGAGGCCGCTCAAAAACAAAATGCTAAGCTTGTCAACCGTCTCGTGGCGATGGAGAAGAGCTCCATGGAGGCGGCCAAGCAGGCGAGGCAGGATCTTGACCGGGCCCGGGCGGCGACCAATCGGATGCGTGATCAAATGACGGACGCCCGCCGGTTGCACGCAGCTGCGCAGAAGGAGGCAGCTGAACTGAAGGAGGTTGTAGATCGGTTGACCGACGATCTGGCGCGTCGAAGGGGGAGGTGGCTGCTAAGAATGCCGAGCTCCAGTGTGCTAACCAAATGATCGCTGGGCTGAAGGTAAAGCTGGAGGCGACCGAGGTCGATCCCTTCCTTAACGTGGAGTACGTCAGCGAGTTTGCCTACTATATGGCATATGCTGACGCAATCCACGCTGCTAAGAAGGGAGGGCTCGAGGTCGGCCCTTTGGCTGATAACTTCAAAGCCTATGCGCTAGAGCACCCTTTGCAGTCCGCCTTCTTCGTGCCGATCCTGGACCTCTCGGATCTCGGTGTCGATTTGAGCTGGTATCCGTCTCCCGATAATCTCGTTCACCCAGATGCCCCGGAGGACGGGGGGCAGTGCCCAACACCGACGAGGGAGCGCACGCCAATACAGCGACCGGTGGCGAAGGCCGGGCCGATCCAGCGGCCGATGGCGAAGGCCAGGCAGGGGCAGCCTGAGCTTGTCCGCTTTCATTTTGTTTTCTTGTAATTTTTTAGGCTCCTCATTTTTTGTAATTTGCCCTTGGGCAATTTGTACTTGTGTTTTCAATGAAATGAAAAGAGTTTCTGAAACGAGTATTTTCCTTCTCTGATTCCTTGTTTGTATGGTCATCGAACGTGCATCACCAAATGAATTGATATACTTAACTCATACTGGTAACTTTTCAGAACAAAGTCGCTCGTTGTATGTATATTTGAACAAGGCCGATCGTCATATATGTATTTGAACAAAGCCGATCGTCATATGTGTATTTGAACAATGCCGATCGTCGTATGTATAGCTCCGCTCACCCCCTTGTTTTTGTTTACTTAGTGAAAGTAAGGGAACGAAAATAAATCGTTTAGCGAGCTATCTTTGGTTTAGTTCCTGCGATCTTCAATTTTGCAGATTCCTCGAGGAAGGCCGACCATCTCGGCCTAGAAGAACCATGCACGGTCGCGGAGTTTGATGGAACTGACCTCCGCGATCATGTCTTGTGCGCGAGCGACATTCCGTCTGATGGTCCACTTCTCGCTACTCACTTAATTGTGAGGGTCCTCCGTAGGCTACGTTTTGCCTCACAATGTAGCGATGGGGCGGACGATCTCAGCCTGGAGGAGTCCTTGCACGGGGCGCCGTCGGATGAATCGACTTCGCGATCGTAGCTTGTTAGCACTTTTCTGCCTGGGACCGAAATGTTAGATGATGGACCTTCGAGGGCATACGTTGTGACGGGGGGAGGGACGCGTCGCATTGTTCCGGGTCCACCATGTTAGATGATGGACCTTTGAGGGCAGACGAGCGTTTCCACATATCTGTTTTGGAGGGTCCTTCGGCTATACTCGCCTCGTATTTAAACGAAAGGGCGAGCGATCTTTGCCCAAAAGAACCTTGCATGGACGGGCTGTCGGTTCCATCGACCTTCAGAACCATGGGTGCACTTTTCTACCTCGGATCGTCATGTTAGATGGCGATCCTCGACGGTATACGTTGTGCTAGGGGAAACGATCGCTTACCTAGGTCCATCACGATAGATGATGAACTTTAGAAGGCGATCGAATCATCCTCTTTTTGGAGGCAGTAGCCTTTGGTTTGCTTTGCGGAAGCGAATCATTTGGGGAGAACCGGAAAATCTCATTAAGCACTTCGTACATTGAATAAATGAATACAGGGTGTTTTTATTGATAGTACGTCTTCAAATGAACGGCGTTCCAGGGATAATGGTCCGGAGTGCCGTCTGGGTGCTGGAGCTCGTAAGCTCCTTTGGTTAGCCACTTGGATAACCTGAATGGGCCCTCCCAGTTCGGACCAAATACTCCCGTGTGGGTCTGGATCTTCTTGAGGACTAGGTCGCCCACTTGAAATCGCCTCTCCTTGACCTTTGAATTGAAGAATATCTGACCGATTTTCTTTTGTGGATCGTATTCTTCATTTTTGAGGTCAGTCGGCGTTCTTCGAGCATATCCAAATCGATTCGCCGAGCTACATCATTGTCTACCATCATTGGTTGCGCAGTTCGGTGACTGAGGACGACCATCTCCGATGGGTTCACCGCTTCTGTTCCGAAAGCGAGGGCGAATGGGGTTTCGCCGGTTGAATTTCAGGTCGTCGTTCGATAGGACCACAAAACATCCGGGAGCTCGCTCGCCCATCGCCCTTGCTTAGATTCGAGTCTGGCTTTGATCGTGTGCTTGAGGATCTTGTTTACAGCCTCTACCTGCCCGTTTGTTTGAGGGTGGTAAGGGGCCGAGAACAACTTTTTAATTCCCAATTTTTCGCAGAATTGCATAACTTCCAAACCATCGAACTGCTTTCCGTTGTCGGAGATGATCTCCTGGGGTAATCCGAAACGGAAGATGATGTTTTTCCAAATGAACTTGATCACTTGCTCTTGGCCGATCTTGTTGAGTTGTTCGGCCTCTTTCCATTTTGTGAAGTACGACCCCCACGATGGCGAATTTACATCCCCCCGGTGCCGTCAGCAAAGGACCGATGAGGTCGATGCCCCATTGGGCGAACGACCACGGACTATACATAGAGGTGAGCTGCTCGGGGGAGAGCTTGATGTTCGGGCCCATTATTTGACACCTGTGACAAGATCGGGCGTAGGCGATTGCGTCCTTTTGCAGGGTAGGCCAGAAAAAGCCTTACCTGGTCATCTTGTGGATGAGGGCTCGCCCTCCCACGTGATTTCCACAAATCCCGTCATGGATTTCGGCTAAAACAAGTCGGCCTTCCTGCGGCGTAATGCACTTGAGGAGAGGAAGGCTGAAAGCTCGCTTGTAAAGCCGGTCGTCCAAGAGGGTGTATTTGGTCGCCCGGAGCTGGAGCTGATGAGCTTTGACCCGATGAATGGGGACCATTCTGTCCTTCAAGTAGTCAATGAACAGAGTCATCCAGTTCTCTTCGGCAATGGCAACTGTGGCGACCAGGTTTTGTCGATCGTCGGTCTCGCCATCTTAGTGATTTGGATGTTAGAGAAGTCCATTGCCCCATCCGACGATGCGAGTTTGGATGAGGCCCGACCCAGGTCGGCCGTCCCGCTTGGAAACTGTACGTAGATGGCTCTGCGACCAACTCGTGAGCAGGGGCAGGGATTGTCCTCATCAGCCCCGATGGCCAGAGTTTTTACAAATGTTGTGCGTTTCGATTTCCGAGCGACCAATAATGAAGCCGAGTACGAAGCCTTAGTAGGCAGGCTCAATCTATCGCTCGCCATGGGCGTTCACGCCTTCACATCTTCATGGACTCCCTCTTGGTCGTGAACCAAGTCAAGGGGGAATATGAGGCGCGCGGCGAACAGATGATCAAATACCAAGAGTTGGTCGCCGAAATGTGCACAAATTTTGAAGAAGCGCTAATCGAGCAAGTCCCGAGAGAGCATAACTCCCAGGCCGATCTAAGCGTTGGTAGGTCGCCCCCGCATTTTTCAGACCGAACGGCATTCGGACCCAAAAGTACACGTCTTTTTCCGTGTGGAATGATGTGTGTTTTACGTCTTTCTCCGCCATTGGGATCTGATGGTATCCGGCGAAGGCGTCTATAAACGACATCATTTCGCAACATGCCGTGCTATCGACCAAGTGGTCGATATGAGGCATTGAAAAGTGATCTTTCGGACACGCCGCGTTGAGGTCAGTGAAATCGATGCATAACCTACAAGAGTTGCTCGCCTTTTTGACGAGCACCGCGTTGGATACCCACTGTGGCTCGTCGGTAGCTACCCCGATCAGTTTGTTGTCGAGCAGCTTTTTGACTTCTGCGTCGAGCGCAACATATTTCTCTGGACCGAATTTCCTACGTTTCTGGTGAACAGGCTTCCTTGTCGGGTCGATCTTTAGATAATGGCAAGCATGTTCAGGACTGATGCCGACCATATCTCGATGCGACCAGGCAAAGACTCCGATGTTCTTTCGTAGTAAACTGATCAGATCGTCTTTTAACTCGGGATCGACACTTGAGCCGATCTGTACTTCCTGCTCCGGGTGAGCCAGATCGATTGTTATACTTTCCAAATCTTCGGTGGGGATGGTCGCTTCTCATTTGGAGCGATCGCCGGACTCGATCCTTGGATCAACATCGAGGCCTGGCTCGAAGCCGATCCTCGGTTCGATGTCGTCTGATGATCGATGTGAGATGTCGTCCTCTGAGCCGGGCTGGTATGAGGTGCGTGGCTCGTCGATCTCCATCAGTTGATTGTCGATCGTCCCAGTGTTACAAACAGTACAAGAAACGTTTAAAGGAAAAGTTACGACACGAGAGTAATTCAAATATTTCTTTGCCATTAGTTGGTCTCCTTTTACAGTACCGACTGTCCCATCGGTAGTGGGAAACTTGATACAGTAAAAGAAAGAAGAGGCGACCGCCTCAAAGATTTCTAGAAAGGGGCGATCTAGGAACCCATTATAGATGCTGGGCATGTCTATGATTACAAAATTGAGGTTCCTAGTGATCTTAACCCTAGGATCGTAATGGCAGACTAGCTCGACGGAGAGCTTGATCCTTCCATAGCTTTGACCGTGTTGTCGCCGAACTCTTGAAGCACGGTTTCGAATGGCTTGATAAATTTGGTCAGGTTACCGAGCTGGTCCAGAGCAGATTTGAATATGATGTTGCAAAAGCTCCCGTTGTCAACCAGCACGCGTGTTGTTACCCAAAATATTATCCGGAGATAGATATTGCTGGAATGGATGAGTAACAAACAAAATGCGAGAGCACATCCGTGGGGAAGTGAATAACAAAAGATTTGCTGGGTTTGTTAGGCCCGGGCTTGAATGCTCTCGCGAGATGTTATTAATACGAATACGTTGGAGTAAAAATATTAATGTAAGAGTGCAATTACAAGGAGTGTAAAAGACCCTAATTATCTAGCTCTTGAGTGCTGCTCTGTGAGTTCTTGAACTGTAGGGAGTTCTTGTCTCTGCCGACCGTCTTTTGGTTAAGAGGTTCAGAGAGAGAAAAGCCGAGAGAAAAGCAGCCAGAAAAGCAGACCCTTTTCCAAGTGCAGGAAGCCTTCTATTTATAGGAGGAGCTGGGATGTCTTTTTCCTGACGGGCGATCGCCTTTCCTGTATTATAATAAAGGGGCAATCGTCTTTAGCAAATGGGCTGATTGCCTTAAAGTCCGCGGCTTCTGCTGGCAGCCAGCTGTGCGAACCAGTGAGGAGACGCCATGTGCCTTACGTCCCTGTCTTGGTAGGTCCACTTTGGACCTTTCGGCGGGTCTGTCAGTAGGTGAGGTTTGTCCTTGCTGTCTGAAAGCTGTTGATGGGCTAGAGTCAAAGATCCATGCTCTGCGGCGCCATTCGCAGATCTGCACATGGGTCTCTATTCCGAGTTTTGGCCTTCGCAGACTTGGCGGATGTTGGCTTTACGTGGCATGAGGCGGTCGTCCATGATCGGGCACCTGGGATGATCGTTAGTTGTCGGGAGATGATCGCCTTGGCAGTCGATCGCTCGGCGATGGGTCCTGCTCTGGGTCCTTCGATCGGCAAGTCTGCCTTGGTCTATTTGACTCTAGTTCGGTCGCCCGGTACTTATGCCGATCGCCTGTTGAGGTGTATAAGTCTCGACACAACAACGCGGTCAACCGTTTTCCCAAGGATGCAAGCAGAGATCACCAAGGCATCCTCCTTGGGGCACTGCACTCCCTCCCTATCCTTGTTGGAGAAGGAGATGAGCGCATTTATGGAGATGGTTGGTTCCGGGGGCACCACGACATAGACTCCGGCGAACGCCCTCAGCTCGGCCTTCCGCTTTCTATTTGACATGGTGGAAACCAGGGAAAGACCCCCGAGGTTTCCACCTCCCTACTGAAGCATATTAACCCGACCGCCGGGGATGATCGGAGGGATCGACTCGTCTAAGTACTCCGGGTCTTTTTGCTCGATCCTGGAGACCGGATTGGGAGGTTGACGGTCATCATTCTATCGACGATCGCGGCCCCCGGTCCTTTCAGCCTTGGGCTCCGGCTTGGTTACCAAATTGTCCAGCTTGCCTTCCTCGAACAATCTCCAGAGTTGTCTAAGGAGGTCTCGACATTGGCTGGTGTTGTAGCCGGGACTTTTGTGGTAGGCACAAAATTTACTGCGGTCCAGATGATCGTTGTCCCTTATCGGCTTTGGCTTGCTAAGCCATTCGCGCCACTTGATGGCGTTGAAGATATGGGCCGGAGATAGATTGAGGTTGCGGAGGAGGTGAACTTCCACATCCTCGAAGGCCTTGAACTCACCGGGTGGCTTTGCGACCGCCTTTCTGGGCTTGGTGATCGCCTTCTTTGGGACGATGGCCCCTTCCTTTCTCCGGTTGCCCCCTCGCCTAGGCGAAGGATGAGTAACCTCTGCCTGGCTAGAAAGTCGGCGGCCTTGGCGCGGAAGATCGCGTAGGTCAGGGGGATGTCCTTCGTGAGGTGCCTGAACATGGGTGAATGACCATAGAACCCCCCCCCCCCCCCAGGACCGAGTAGAGGGCGAGATCGTCACTTATGGGCTCGCTGGTGAGGACTATTTCATCCACCCGGTTGATGTAATCTTCATCGGACTCGTCTTTTGTAACACCCCGAGATATTTGGAATAATTACAGCGCCGTAAACCCTTTAAATAAGAATTTACAAGGCTAATTTGAATAAATGTAATAATAATACAACAGTACCATTGAAGTTAAAAATACAAAACCAGTTCAAACAGATCAAATGAGTCCATTATTACAACCATCTCAAAATATTAATAAGACATGCGTACTCGAGTACTGAAAATGAACCAGAAAGACAAGGCAACAATAATTAACATCACTGAGCTCCTTCGTCGTCATGTCGGTACTGTGGCTGTTTCCCCGCTCCTCGCCTACCTGAACATCAAAACAAATGTCCACCCCGGAGGGGTTATCAGAACGATGCTAGTACAAGTATTATAATACACAAATCGAATATGCAACAACAATACATAATAAAATACAAAATACGGACTTCTGCTACGGAATCCAACAATGCGAATCCACATGATTCCATCAATATAACATGGGTGTTCCAACGATCCAGCGCCCTCAGCATAGATCCCAAGATGATCCCGTCGGACCAACACGAGGTGGAAAACCCGTCCAATGATCCAGCGCCCTCAGCATAGATACCAAGATGATCCCGTCGGACCAACACGAGGTGGACATCCGATCCAGCGCCCTCAGCATAGATCGCACAACATACACAAACACAACTTATGCATACATATATGCAAAATAGCTATGTCCATCAACATGAACATACAAGTAATCGATAACGAATATCATGAAAATTCAACGAAAATAACCTCATATTCAACAACATGAATAAACCGTATGCATGATCAACAATTCTAATATTAACAAGTTTCAAATACGATACTTGCCTCAAAGATGGCAATAACTAAAATACTCCAACGAATGTCAACACGTCCGAAGTTCGCCGCTCCTCGACCGATCACCTTGTACAAGGGAACAATAAGGAATTCAATAACCTCTCGAAACTAATGCAGGAGTACCGAACGCCCTAAGTTATGATCGAGTTATCAATGCCGGACAATCGGTTCTCGGTCCTATTTTTCCGACGAGTACTAAGTTTGGAAAAAGGCATACGAAATCAAGAGATCGTAACGGAACACAAAGTCGGTGTCTACAATTCCAAAGACATTCATCATATCATTATAACCCATGTTCCATACTCTAATTTCGATTATTAACTCGAATGCTTGGTTCGGTTGCTACAACGATAAATAACGAGGTAATCACGTTCAATCTAGTTCTAGGTTAATTCAACTCTACGATTCTAGTTCTTCCGCGGGTAATTTTTCTTATCCAATTCTTCATTCAAAATGATTGTTCCAAATACCCTTTCATGGTTCTAATCATCCAAAAAGATTAACAATGAGTTCATCCAAGGCAAGAATCATAATTGAACACACTTTACGTTTTAACTTTACGAATTTATCTATCACAGGGGTAATCCTCAACACTATGTTCATAAGAAGAGTGTTACGAAAGCATCAACAAGGAGTGTTCATCTCAGAAATTTCCATTCTTGAGGTTGATAAAGATTATGGCTCAATTATTCACCTTGGAAACCTTAATTCAATCAAAACAATCCTCCTAAACATGGTGTTGGATTCATTACGACATAATAAGCTCAATAATCTCTGGGAAAAGTTCATAATATAACTAAGAACATAGTCTACATCTAGGTGTAGAGTTAACATACCTCAAAAATGGAAGAACAATGAAAATCTTGAAGAAACTCTTCACGAGAAGCTTGATCACTAATCCCCAAGGTCTAAGCTCCCCAAAATTGGATTAAGATGATGATATGAGGGATATGAGGTGAGGGATAATCTCAAGAACATAAAAATCGGCCAAGGTAAGAGTTAGAAATGAAATGGGGTTCGAGTCCTATAAATAGATTTTAAACCATTATGTACGTTACCCAAAGTCCATTGCGTACGTAACAGTATTAGCGTACGCTATACTCGAACATTAGCGTACGTTAACGTCTGGCCAGAGTTCACTGGACTGTTTCTGGTATTGGCTTACGTACGTTATTACACTGGCCTTACGTACGTAATATCTGAGACCCTAGCGTACGTTAAAAATCCCCTTTAGCGTTGTTAAAAATCCCCTTTAGTGTACGTTATATGAGTACGTACATAATATATTATGGGTTTGCCATAAGTATACATTGTTGTTATTAATGTGAGCATATTAACGTTGTTATATGAGTATGCATTTGTAGGTCTTGTGTTAGGACCATATCCGTATGTTGTATTGATCTTGGATTAGACTGACGTGATTCGCCGTGGCATTGCGTATCTTGAGGTATATTCCGTATTTTCCTTCTTGGTTCTTGTCCTGGGATGGATAATCGATTGTCATGTTGAGATTTGATGATGTTTATTTCTGATGGATCGAATTGGTCAGAGTTGGTATATTTCCGTATTGCGAGTTATGATGATGTTTGAGAATCTTGGGTATTGCTTGAGGTACCGTATGGACGTTATATTTGAGTTAATTGATTAATCGAGATTACGAGGCGTGCATTGCGATAATGGTTATTCTGATGAGAATTATTCGAGTAAGTAAAGTTATGGTGGTAAGATTACATTGGTCGTATTCTTACTTAGTATTTTCATTGGTATGTAATTATTGACATGAGGTAATGGTTATCATTGTTGGATATTATGGTTGACCCCGTCGTGGGCTTTATTTTTAGGTTCTTGGAATATCAAGCTTGTAGCGGTCGTGGAGAGATGAGCTTCCCGGAGGATACTGGCTAGGGCATGTATTTGTGTATTGAATTTCCTGATCTGTTGTTGTATTCCGCTGCTAGAGTATTTTTAATTGTTTGTCTTTTTCCGCTGCGTGAGTACTTTTAATTGGCCTTTTTGGTACCTGGAATCTTAGGTTACTTTGGCAATCATTTTCTAAATCTATTCTATCGGTACGTGTAAGCGATAGCTTAATGTATGTTTTTAAACTGTTGAGTTTGGCATTTCGGGCCTTGTGGTTTCAAATGAGATTTTACGACGGTTTTGATAAATGAGTTTTATAAAGTCTTTGAACGTTTTAAAAAGATAGTACCGTCGTTAGCCTCTTGGGGGTTTGTAAATATTTGCGAAAATTTCCTTCAGCCTTGTGGGTTCCATCTCGGGGCCCACGGCGCTGTAATATTCCTGGATGGCTCTGGGGGTGTTACAGAATATGGTATCAGAGCTTAGGTTGAGAAAACCTAGGTAGTCGGGTTGAGTCGAGTCGTGTTTTTGTCGCGTCATTCGAGTTGTCGATTGACAAATATTAGAGCCGTGAGTTTTTGTTGTTCACTCGGGCTTGTGCGTTATGTGATTTACCAGTGTAGTACTGGGGTTGTTGCAAACTTTTTCAAATTGTATTAACGTGTTTCTTCGGATAGAGCTGTGTTGTGTTCTCGAGTTGAGCTGAGTTTGCAAAATGTGTGTTTTGAAAATATCTGTGTCGAGTAATTTCTAGAGTTGAGACATGTGCCAGTATCACGGGGAATCGTCGGCTTCACGATCTATAAGTATTTGGATTTTTGAATTGCATTAATATTTTTTTTTTGGAACAAAGATAGCTTTTCATTCCAAGAATAACAATTCAAGTACAACTTCTCACCTCACAAAATTTCAGCACCTTTACAAAGGCCTGTACAACCAATCTCAAGCCTTCTAAACTATCATAGGATATGATTGCAAAGAAGAACAAAAACTATGCATCTTCATATGAAAAAATTGCATTAATATTTATTGCCATTATAAGTTGATATGCTTTGAGATTCAGAAAGATGTTATGCGTTACAGTATGAGGTGACAAAGTTGGGACAGGATTGATGATCTTGAGAAGTTATGATTTTGGAAATCAATATGTCGGTTAAATTTTGGAACGAAGTTGTGCAATTGGGAGAAAGATTGTGGATTGATGAGGAGAACATGTAGTCATGTTAGTTCATTTTGAGATATCTGAAACTGTTTTGAGCATTTGAAAATGATACTTTTCAAAATAAATGTTTTACGAATGTTTTACGGAAAATGATTTTGGGCCGAGACCCAATCGATTTTGAAATAGTTTTGTAACTCAGGACTTGGAGTCCGAAAAGAGTTTTCTATTTTTTCTAAACTTCTCGTAACGTGGAACGGGACATGGGATGAGACCCTAATATTTCAAAAGGCTTTTCTGTTTTCTTAAAACTCTCGAGATTTGTAAAACACTTTACCAATCGTTTATCTATTTTATTTTCGCCGTTCGAGATTTTGGTTTACTTGTTCAAATGAGACTTCTCGGGAAGTCTTTCGCTGTGTTGATTTGTTTCAATGTTTTGTCATAACATAATTGAGGTGATCCAGGATGGGTTAATGTTTGACGTTGCGAGTCATATGTGGAAGAAGGAATTTCTATTGGAGCCTATATAGTAAGATTTTGGAACTCTATCGTGTGGTTTTCCGATGAAATGTCAGTGGAATTGGTGATGAACCGAATTGGTATACAGAAGTATGGATGTGGTCAATCATTTGCATAGTTTTCATTTTAAAACTTCAAAATCGTGTGGATTCGAAGGAAACTATTATCGAATACTTGGCATTAGCGAGCCAGTTTAACTTTTCGAAAATTAATTTCGTGGTCTTACAAAAATTTATGTTTTGAGCTTTGAAATTTTTGAAAGAACTTTCGAAAATTTGTCTTCTTGACAAGACTATATGATTTCAAACTGGTTTTGAAAATATGATTGATATACATACACATTTAGTGCATAGTGCATATCATGGTGAAGTTATGAGTGTGACTCACGAACTGGATAATACATCAGTATGGTACGATGAAAAGAGATTTGAACTTCAGTATGGTAGTTTGGTTATCCATGGATGATCGGTAGATTTATCGGATAAGAGAAATATGCTGCATGTTGTAGATTCATGCACAGGATGTAATTTTGGAACTTTGGATTTTGTGAAACCGGGACATATGTGCTATGTGATTCTATTGGTATGGTAGTATTGTGATTTTACCATAGTGATTTTTGAATGATTTCTTTGTAAGTGTAGATTTGGGGATGGTGACCCCATGCCGGTTGTTTTGGATATTGAGTGGTCGTTCCCACTCCATGTATGATTTGGTATGTTCGCCGATTTGCGATTGGTTGTTCGTATGCCGAGGAGTATGTTCACTAGTCGGGTATGTTTATTGAGATCTACTGTATGTGATTGGTGTGTCGTTTTTAGAACTTTATTCGTTCGTATATCAGTTTCTGTGGTTCTGTGTTGATCATGTTGGAGCTTGCTGTGTGAGGGTATTCCCAATTATCGTTGATCGTCGTTGGTAATATTGGAGTTTATCGTGATGATGATATTTTCGATTGTGTTTTGACCTCTGGTTGGTCATATTGGAGTTTATCATATTGATGATATTCTCGGCGGCGTTTTGACCTTTGGATTGGTCGTATGAGATTTTATCATGTCGAAGATATTCCCGATTAATTTATTGGTTGATCATTGTTTGTGATCATCTGAGCGTTCGAATTTTGTGCCGATGTTTCGGGATTTATGTTGTTGTTTTGGGCAGTTGTTTCATAGATGTATCGTGCATTATTGGTTTTTAGCAGATTGGGACTTGATTGTGCGATTAGGCAGACAGGATTTGACACGGATAGATTATTTCATCCGAAGATGATATATTTTGTTGAGACTCGTGGAATGTGATTGTAAGCGTATTGAGGCTTTACAGTGAAGTCACTTGCTAGTATCTCAGGAGATCGTCGACTTTGCACCTTTGTAAGTATGCTATTTTGGTTATTCGGTAATAATGATGATCGATCGTTGTCGTGATGGTTTCGGAATATTTTGGTTGAACGGTTTGTTTGTTTTTCTATGACGGACTGCAAGTTTCGAGGATGAAACTTATTTTAAGTGGTGTAGTATGTAATATCCGTAATTTCTACTACTGTTGTTTAATGTTATTTTATCCGAGTTATATTGTACAGCGTGGAATCTGTACAGTATGGATAAAATAAATGAAGGACTGGGATGTCAGTATTGGTATAATTGTCGTATTTGGTTGACAATTGCATTTGAGGATAATGTGTATCATATGAAAATATTATTGGAAGGAGTATGTGTATTCGGTATGCCGTATGTTCATATTCTGTATGTTGAGATGTTGGAAAAGAATAGCTGAAAATGGCTAAGTATAGCCTTATTAGAGCACGTTAATATTCAAGTTTAGCGCACGCTATCATGTAAGTTTAGCGCACGCTAAAGTCTAAGGATAACGGACGCTAGTACAGACCAGATCAGAAGGAATCTACGTGTGGACCCGGCCACTTTCGGCGCATGTTCCGACAAGGTCAACGGATGTTTGTTATGAAGGATTAGCGCACGCTAATGCATATTGTTAGCGCACGCTAATCAGATCGGTCCAAAGGAATCTTGGCTTTGTAAGGTTACTTTCGGCATGTGGGGACACGGGGGTAGGTGCAAACTGTAGCAAGTCAACTATGAGTAGCGCACGCTATGGTTGAAGGATGGCGTACGCTAAATAGAGGAGTTTACGTACGCTATTGCATGGGCATTGCGTACATAAATCATTGTACGAAGTAAGGCAGTAGCCTCTGGACTGCGATAGCGCATGCTAACAAAGACAGTTAGCGCACGCTAAGCGTGTAACGTACGTTAAATGAAGATATTAGCGCACGTTAATAATGTACAGTATATATATATATATATATATATATATATATATATATATATATATATATGTGTGTGTGTGTGTGTGTGTGCAGTTGGGCATTATTCGTCATTTCCGTCCATTTCTTCAAGTGAACCGATAGAGAGAGTTCTTAGAGAGATGTTTGAAGTTCCAAACACTGGATTATGGTGGAGTTGATCATCCATAACAATATTAAGCTTGGAAATGATTGAGAATGGATTCAACCTTGGAAATCAATCCATTCCTTCAAAAAGGTAATTACTCTTCACCTTTGGATTTCGTTTTGGATTGAATGTTGATGTTCTTGAGTTGATGATTATCATATAAGCAAGTTCATAAGTATGATTTTGAGATTGATTACCGGAGTATGATGATATTGATGTGATTCTTGTGGTTTGAATTGTGTAGTTAGTTTTCTTGAGATAAGTTGGTGAATCCTTCTCCTCCTTTGCAGATGTTGATGTTATTGTTGATGATTACTCTCTGTAATGATAGATTATAGAAGTGTTGTTATGGTTCTTGGTATTCATATGTTGATATTAAGGAAGAAGATGATCTATGAATATATGACTTGGATTATGAGTTGAATGATTGTTTATATGTTAAAGGATATCGGATTTAATTGTTTTGGTAGCTATGGACATGGTTTCGAATCACTTAGTGTTCTTGATAATCGTCATATGTTGATCGATGCTTGTAAGGCATCCATCTGTACAGCATTAGTGCACGCTAAGCTTACTGGCTAGCGCACGCTACATTAAGTGATTAACGTGCGATAAGTGGACACGCAGTGTAGTATATCCTGTTTCGGTTATGAATTCGTGATCGTTTAAGTTGGATTGATCAGACTTGTGGTTAATCGAGATATTTTTCAACCGTTGGGTTTTGTGAATTGGTTATATCGATTGTTGATTTTTATTGAACTTGTTGTTTATCGATTATTATAATAGGTTGAGATTATTGATCGGTGATTAGAACCATGCGTTGCGGTCGTGTTCGAGAATGTTCGTGAATTGCATTGATCAGGGCCGAGGGACTCGTAGATGATGGCAAGGAATTGGTAACGGCTTCATCGGTATCAAGGCAAGTTATTACTTGCATAGTTATGATATTTAGTGAATGGTTTCAGTTTCATTCGTTTATAATTCATATAGCGATGATTATAATTGTGAACTCTGGAGATTTGGATTTGATGTGGTTTTCCAATTTTTGAGAGTTAAATCATAATGTATATGATTTACTTTTATTATTGGTATACTTGAGTATCGAGGATATATTGTGATAAAGACAGAGATATGAATCATCCACAGTCCGTGATATTTTGGACCGTCGAGTATTGAGGATAATGGTTGGTGATGGTTTAGACATTGAGATCGCTCTCGAAGGACTCGGGGCAAGTACTCTAATCATTTTTATCATTTGTGTCGATCATGTTGTGATATATTCGTGTATTGTTGTTGTCATGCATTTGTGCATTGTTGTTGTCAGGCATTGTGTACTGTTGTTTTGTGCAGTTGTGCATTGTTGTCATATGTCGACCATGCGTTGGTCCGACGGGATCAATATGGGATATCTATAGCTGTGTGCGCTGGATCGTTGGATAGGTATTTCCACCATGTGTTGGTCCGACGGGATCATCATGGGAATCTATAGCTGTGTGCGCTGGATCGTTGGATTACCATGTGTTGTTATTGTGCATATGTATATTATGGGTTTGCCATAAGTATACATCGTTATTATTAATGTGAGCATATTGACGTTGTCATATGAGTATGCATTTGTAGGTCTCGTGTTAGGACCATGTCCGTATGTTGTATTGATCTTGGATTAGACTGACGTGATTCGCCATGGCATTGCGTATCTTGAGGTATATTCCGTATTTTCCTTCTTGGTTCTTGTCCTGGGATGGACAATGGATTGTTGGGATTTGATGATGTTTATTTATGATGGATCGAATTGGTCATAGTTGGTATATTTCCGTATTGCGAGTTATGATGATGTTTTGAGAATCTTGGGTATTGCTTGAGGTACCGTATGGACGTTATATTTGAGTTAATTGATTAATCGAGATTACGAGGTGTGCATTGCGATAATGGTTATTCTGATGAGAATTATTCGAGTAAGTATGGCGGTAAGATTACATTGGTCGTATTCTTACCTAGTATTTTCATTGGTATGTAATTATTGACGTGAGGTAATGGTTATCATTGTTGGATATTATGGCTGACCCCGTCGTGGGCTTTATTTTTAGGTTCTTGGAATATCAAGCTTGTAGCGGTCGTGGAGAGATGATCTTCCCGGAGGATACTGGCTAGGGCATGTATTTGTGTATTAAATTTCCTGATCTGTTGTTGTATTCCGCTGCTAGAATATTTTAATTGTTTGTCTTTTTCCGCTGCGTGAGTACTTTTAATTGGCCTTTTTGGTACCTGGAATCTTAGGTTACTTTGGAAATCATTTTCTAAATCTATTCTGTCGGTACGTGTAAGCGATAGCTTAACGCATGTTTTAAACTGTTGAGTTTTGGCATTTCGGGCCTTGTGGTTTCAAATGAGATTTTACGACGGTTTTGATAAATGAGTTTTATAAAGTCTTCGATAGTTTTAAAAAGATAGTACCGTCGTTAGCCTCTTCGGTGTTTATAAATGTTTGCAAAAATTTCCTTCAGCCTTGTGGGTTCCATCTCGGGGCCCACAGCGCTGTAATATTCCTGGATGGCTCTGGGGGTGTTACAACCAGCGATCTGCATTTTCTCCCATAAAGTACTTCGTACGGGGCCATTCTGATCGTTGTTTGAAAACTGTTATTGTATGCGAATTCTACCAAGGGTAGCAACTATTCCCAACATTCACCCATGTCTAGCACACAAGCTCTTAACATGTCTTCAAATATTTGTATCGTTCTTTATGATTGGCCATCCGTTTGTGGGCGATAGGTCGTATTAAAATTTAATTTAGTTCCCGAAGCTTCCTGCAAGCTTTCCCAGAAACGTGATGTGAAGCGAGTATCTCTATCTTAGACTATAGACACTGGTACTCCGTGCAGTCTTAAGATCTCTTTAATATACAATTGCGCATACTGATACATTTTGAAGTTCATCTTCACTGGAATAAAATGAGCCGACTTTCTGAGGCGATCAGCCACAACCCAAATCACCTGATTTCCTCTTTCCGATCGAGGTAAGCTTACCACACATAGTGATGTGTTCCCATTTCCACTCTGGGATGTGGAGTGATTTTAACAAACCAAATGGGCGTTGATGTTCGACTTTCACCTGCTGACAAATAACATCCTGACGAATTCAACCACGCCTCTTTTCAAATCTTCCTACCGAAATTTGCATTTCAAATCTTGGTACATCTTTGTACTACCGGGATGAGTAGTGTACGGTGTGTTATGTGCCTCCTCCAAAATTACTTTCTTCAAATCCATATTGTCGGGCACGCAAATTCTTTCCTTGTAGTATATCCTACCATCTTCTGATATACTAAATCCTTTATCCTCTCCAGCTAAAATACGCTCCTTTATTTTAGCCAAGAAATTATCTTGACCCTGACCCTCCTTGATCTTCTCTTTCAAGGTCGGTTGAGCTGACAACGTCATTAAGATTACTTCCACCGGCTTTAACGGTGTAGCCACCTCTAGGTTCATCCTTGAAAATTCACTGACTAATTTGTCTTCCTTAGTCAATATACAATTTAATTCTCCTCTAACCTTGTGACTTAAGGTATCTGCGACCACGTTCGCCTTCCCTGGATGATAGTGAATTGTACAATCATAGTCCTTCACTAACGTCAACCATCTTCTTTGTCTCATATTCAGTTCCTTTTGAGTGAACAGATACTTTAGGCTTTTATGGTCGGTATAGATCTCACATTTACCTCCATAGAGATAATGTCACCATATCTTCAAGGCGTGAACTACCGTAACTAGTTCTAAATCATGAGTCGGATAATTTAACTCATATGGCTTTAATTGTCTTGATTCATAGGCGATGACCTTACCTTGATGCATTAGAGCACATCCCAATACTTGCTTGGATGCGTCACTATAGATCACGAATTCTCTCGACGTATATGGAATCGTCAAAATTGAAGCTGAGGTTAATCTCCATTTAAGCTCTTGAAAACTTTATTCGCACTTATCATTCCACATGAACTGTTCTCCTTTCCTCGTTAGTCGAGTCATCGGTGCGGCTATCTTAGAAAATCCTTCAATAAACCTCCTATAATATCCTGCTAATCACAAGAAACTGCGAACTTCATTCGCGTTAGTTGGTGTTTTCCAATTGTTGATAGCCTCTATCTTAGACGGATCGACTTCAATTCCTTGATCAGTAACAACATGTCCAAGGAATGCCACTCTCTTAAGCCAAAATTCGCACTTGCTAAACTCCGCATATAATCTCTCTTTGCGAAGTATCTCCAAAATTGTCCGTAGATGTTTCTCATGTTCTACTTTATCTTTCGAATAAATTAGTATGTCATCTATAAACACGATGACAAAGTGATCCAAATAGGGTTGAAAAACTCTATTCATCAAGTCCATAAAGACTGTTGGGGCATTACTTAACCTAAATGGCATTACTACGAACTCGTAGTGGCCATATCTTGTTCGGAATGAAGTCTTCGGAACGTCCTCATCCTTGATATTTAGTTGATGGTATCCTGACCTCAAATCTATCTTCGAGAACACCCAGAGCCTCCAAGCTGGTCAAAAAAATCATCGATTCGGAGAAGTGGATACTTGTTCTTTATCGTGAGTCGATTCAAATCACGATAATCAATACATATCCTCAATCTTACATCCTTCTTTTTCACGAGTAACACTGGTGCTCCCCAAGGTGAGACGCTGGGTCGGATATATCCAATATCGAGTAACTCCTGAATCTTCACCTTCAGTTATTGTAGTTCTTTTGGCGCCATCTTGTATGGGGCCTTTGATATAGAGGATGCTCCAGGAACCAAGTCAATTGTAAACTCCACTTGTCTATCTGGTGGAACACCCGACAAGTTCTCCGAAAAAACTTCTGAATAATCTTTAACGATGTGGACGTCTTCGATCGTTACTTCAGAATTCAACTCTCCCATGATATTCACTAGATATCCTTGACAATTGCCCTTATGCAATATCTTTGCTGCTTTCATGGCTGATATCAACTGGAGGGGCTTTGCTACGCTTAACCCCTTGAAAAACATTATCTACTCTGACTACTGGATGCAAGACCATGTTCTTCCTTGCGCAAAGCAAAACGGCATCGTTTTATCCAACCAATCCATACCCAAGACTATGTCGAAGTTATTCATGTCTAATATGTATAGATCGACTAGATATAAATGTTCATTTATCACTATGATTATACTATTAGCTATATCATCAACGAAAATTATTTCTCCTACTGGTATACTAACTTCAGGGCTTTCTGAAGATTTTCTACTTCTAAATCCAGTCATGCTAAATAACTTCTTAGAGATAAATGAACGGGATGCGTCAGTATCAAGTAACACCAAAGCAGGAATTCCAACAACAGTAACATACCTGACATTGTGCTTCTCCTTGTCAATCTCAAATAGACTGTACATATGAGTTTTTCCCCCGGAATCTTGATTCTGGACCCTCCTGTCTGGACCATTGTTCTTCTGTGAACACTGGGAGACCATGTGTCCTTCATGGCATCGATAACATCGATTCTCTCCTTGCATGCAAACTCCCTGGTGCCTCTTCCCACATTTCGAGCAGGTTGGGTAGTCGTACTGTGCCTTTGACCCAGATGGTCCTTTCTTACTATCCTTCTTGCTGCTAGTAATGTTACTCAGTCCCTGCCGCTTTCTTTTGTTTGAATTCACCATTGGTAGAGCCTTTTCCATCTCCAAGCTAGCTGATATATCCTCGGCTCTGGATACGACTTCCTTATATGTCATCTTCCCATGACTAGCCAGATGATGACGGATTCTGTCTTGGAGTCCATCACGAAATTTTTGCGCCTTCATGTCCTCATTCTCAACCGTGAATGGTGAAAAACGGCACATGTGATTAAACTTATTTTCGTACTCCATGATGGTCACACTACACCATATGTGCTCATATGCAATGCTTCGTGATGTTGCATTATACCCCAAATTATGTTTTTGGCCAGAAATTGAAATATGCAACACTTTGGGGGGTTGCATCCGCGGCCATTGCATTTGACCTCTAATGCAACACTTTTTTGGTATAATGCAACAGAGAGAAAACAATTGCATTATAGACATAATGCAACACCAATACAAGATAAATGCAACAACAGATAGTATTGCATTAGATGGAGAGCTACATGCAATGTAAATGGTGGGTCCCACTTGCAAAGTAAGCAGGGGCCCATTACCACGTTAGCAGAGGTCCACAACGACATCAGCAATGAGGCCCACAGTCACGTCAGCAGTGGGGCCCACGGTCACGTCAGCAGTGGGGCCCACTGTCATGCCAGCAGTGGGGCCCACTGTCATGCCAGCAGTGGGGCCCACATGATATAATGCAACACCATTCCTGATCATAATGCAACACTAGATTGCATACTTCAATACTAGGTTATATAATGCAACACCAAGAAATGATAGATGCAACACTAATAAATGATAAATGCAACACTAATAATATAAATTTTGAAATATGCGTTTCGTACGTACATCCATCCCATTAACAAATCAATGCAGAAAAGAAATTACAAAATACCAACTTTCACCCAACAAGTCTACACCAACAAGAAATAAGAAATCAATCTACACCAACAAAGTCATGCTCGTCTGCACTTTCTGTTCACCTTTGCTTCCAATTCACTTTCCAAATCAAGCTTTATCTTTGCTGTCAACTCTTGTACATAGTCATCCGTAGGAGCACGAGCTGGAGCTGATGTCAAAGCAGTGCCCTTACCTCTCCTTTCAACAAGAAAGCTTTTCTCAAGATCCGTATCTTAAGTGAGCACAATAGGAGCTTCCGCATCTTGTCCAGAACCAAGCATCTTCTTAATTTTGGTCTACAAGAAATAGCTACATCAATATTTGAAATAAATCATGAAGTTTATTTAATATGAAATAATACTTGCAATTTTTTTTCTAGTGAATCAGTATTTGTCTTGTATTTCAGCCCTGGTTCTCGCTTACGCGTTTCTAGATAGACTTTAGCATTTGATGCCGAGTCATGTTTTGGGTCACTCTTTTTCTGTCATGTATAGATAACACATACCAAAATTAGCAGAACGGTTTGTTCGTGCCACATACTTAAACGCAAGCAAATTGGCAATCTCAAATTACTAATATAAAATTAGCAATTAAAATTGTAGAAATCTTACTGAGCAAAAATCTCATAAGAACCATAACAACAGTTAAATGTCTGTTAGATATTTTTTAAATGTACATCTATATTAAATTCCCAAAATTTTCAAGAATTAAATGTATATATATTCAGGTATTTATAGAATCAGAGCATTTCAGGAATTTAGAGTTCAATACAGTCAAGTTAATTAAATTTTAGAGTTCAAGAAAGTTAATTTATTTAAAATTTCTAATCTAACATACCACAACAGTTTAATCTTAAATATACATTTAGATTAAATTTCTTACTTCTACAAGTACGAAATATATAAGTATTGAGAATCATGCGAAGAGCAGGAAAAGATAAGAACAATAACTAATGTGTGTAATACTAAGGAATCACATACATACCATCTTGTACCGAACTTGGGCTAGAGTTTTCGGGCCCATGGTGTGTATCAGTGAATGAATTACGACGATCAGAATTATCCTTTGCCAATTTCTATGAAAAGAAAAACATACTTGAAATATAAAGATATGCCGCATTGTTTCCGGAGAGTGGTTGGGTTAAGTTGAACTCAGACGGATCTAGTAAAGGGAACTCAGGTCAGGCTGGGGCGGGTTTTTTAGTTCGGGATCATGAGGGCACGGTGTTGGTGGCAGGGACTTGCTTTAATGGGGAGGCGTCGAATGTTAAGGCGGAGCTGAGTGGGCTTCTTCGTGGCCTTGAAGCATGTGTGTAATTGGGGTTCCGCGGGTTTGGGTGGAGGTCGATGCTAAGGTGTTGATTGCGCTGCTTAAATCTTTTAGGGGTCATTGGCAGATTCAGGGTCTTTTACAAGCGGTGAAGCGGGTGTTAGGGGTGTTCGAGGTGAGGATTTCTCATATCTTTCGTGAAGGGAACCAAGCGACGGGTTTTTTGGCGAACTGGGCGGTGGAGCAACAACGATCAGGGACTATGGAGGTCGTCGATTTTCCGAGTAAGCTTCGTGGAATTCTTCGGCTCGAGCAATGGGGATGGCCGAATTTCAGAGTTCGATAATTGGAGGTCTGACAAAGCTATATATTTATTGGAGGGCCAGACCGGGTTGAAAAATACCAAAATCATGACCTGTGCAACCCATATGACAGCGATCATACACCACACCATAAACACACTATGTCCATCAGATATCAACAACAATTTTTATGTGGGCAGCAAGGTTGTCACGGCGGCCTGTCAAGTCGCGACGCCACCAGACCGCCTGGACGCCTAGGCGACTAGGCGCCCGCCTAGGCGACATCCAGGCAACCAATTTCATATAAAATATATATTATTTTATAATATATATAATATATGAATTATTCTAAAAACATGATGAGTTAGATAATAAATAACATTCATCCCACTCAACAAAAGTTACAAAACACACCATAAACAATATAAATATATAATAAATAACAACTAGAGTTTCATATCAAATTCCTCCTCTCCAATAAGTCTCAAATATCATCAAACAAGTTATCAATAAACCCCTCATTTTCACGAGCATGATCATTAGTAGTAGTCATATCCTCTTGTTCTTCAAGCTCGTCGTCATCCTCAATATCTTCATCATCATGTGGAAAAGGTTCAACAACTTC
The DNA here is from genome assembly GCA_033398695.1 of Orobanche coerulescens. Taxonomy (NCBI): domain Eukaryota; kingdom Viridiplantae; phylum Streptophyta; class Magnoliopsida; order Lamiales; family Orobanchaceae; genus Orobanche; species Orobanche coerulescens. The sequence goes on along the minus strand of CM065808.1, from coordinate 61,208,449 downwards.
ATCCTCGTCAATCAACCTAGACGTAGTTGCTTTACGGCGTCGAGAATAACTCAAGATCGATGAGCCCGGAACTTGACCAACATTAGCTCTCCTAGAAAGACTACGACCCTCAAGATTGCTCGATGCACCAATTGCTTCATCAACAAGACGCCACGAAAGATCTTCCCCGGCATGAACAACATCATCACCACTATCAACCCATTCATTATCCCATTGAAAATCTTCTATGATCAAAGGGTTAAAGTTAGATCCTTCTTCACGCCTCTTTTGAAATCTCGTTGCAATTTTTCGATTATATTGAATGTACACCAAATCATTCAATCTCTTATGCTCTAACCGATTTCTTTTCTTCGTGTGGATCTAAAAAAAATCACTTATAGTTTCGAAAGTTTAATATTTTACTTATTGATGATAATAATAATAATTTAATACTTACAAATTCAAATGTGCTCTAATTGCGCTCACAACCCGAAGATGAACAACAAAGACTAATGATGCGCATAGCAAGTGATTGGAGCTCGATATGTAGGCCACCAAAAGCATTCCACCAATCAACTAAAATGTCAAAAACAATAATGAATACTTAGTTCAAAGTTCAAAAAGCGTTCCAAAAAAAAAATAATATAGATTATATGAATAATATAATACTTGGTTTAACGAATGTAAAAGGCTTACGAGGATTCTTTGTCTTTTATTGCTTGATTGCCAATTGCTTTCCAAAGCTTCCTCGCATGTTGTCATAATCATCCACTTGATCACTTATCTTGACTTGCAAATCATTATCAGTGATCATTTTTTCAAGCACATCATTGAACATAGCTCGTTGTGTACGAGCATATGCATTATCACTTACTTTAAGATCAAAATATTTGGAAGGATTTAAGAATAATGCGGCCCCATATAATTTCACTTCCATTTGATCCGTCCATCGGGTCTCAACAATTTCTGTCAATTTTTTCAACAATCTTGGATTGTGCGCAAATGACTCCTTGATTTTGTTCTTGGCAACGATCATAGCCATGGAAACCTCGGGCATAGCTGGAGTTTCATCACCATCAACTATCCTCAATACAATGAGAAGCGAGTGTGATGCTCTTATACAATCTTCAACTAAACTCCAAAATCTAGAAGAAAGTACAGTGTCACACACCCTTTTTCCAGCTTCCGTGTTGGCCAATTTTGAATTGTACCAATCTTCACTAACAAATAGACTTCTCAAAGCATCTTTATGCTTGTACAAACTTTGCAAAGTAAGGAAAGCAGTGGCAAATCGAGTACCCCAGGTCGCACTAGATCCTTACCACCCATCTTCTCCCTCATGGCATAATGAATCCTCCCATGTCTATAGATAAATGTAGTGACATGCCTAGCACTTTCGATCTTAGACTTGAATTCATTCAATTTTCCAATGTCTTCCAACATAAGGTCAAGGCAATGCGCAGCACAGGGGTCCAATAAAGTGTAGGTATTCTCTGCTCCAGTTGTTTGCCGACCGCCTTATAATTGGCACCATTATCCGTCACTACTTGAACGACAAGGACGGTTTCTTCGATTTTCTTCTCAAGCAAGTCCGCTAACATATTTGCATCATGTGATTGTCCGGATGCATCAACGGACTCCAAGAAAAAAATCCCTTCTGGACTATTGGCAAGAAAATTAATCAAGTGTCGGTTCCTTCTATCTGTCCATCCATCCGACATAAGTGTGCACCCATATTGCTTCAAAGCTACTTTATGCTTCTCTTTCACAAAGTCTGTCTCTTCCCATTTGGGCAATCGACTCAACCATTATTTCATAGCTCCTTGAATTTGCCGCGTTGAATGATATGCCGTTCTCATAGAAGAAATTGGCGATGTGCATATGCATTCTCTCTTTCTATTCCGGGCTCTTCATGCAACCTTCAATTGTCGTCTGGATACTACCCTTAGTATGTCTCTCTTCGACAACCTCTTCAGGAGTTTTTCGAACCATTGCAGAAATTGACATGTTTTGTTTTCCTACTCTTGGTTGCAGCCCTGCAAAATTTAAAGCCGAATGCTTTCTTTTAACGGCTGTTCCAGAACTTGGTTGAGTAATAGAGCCACGAGACGATGGTTGAGTATTAATGTCACTATCACTATTATCACCCTCATCCAAAATAACTTGTTTATTCCGTGTAGTCTTAGATATGTACTGTTGCATCTCCCTTATTATTTCTGTAGTTGTTTGGGAACATTTAACATCTCCATAACCGGCAGCTAGGTGTTGCTTCAATCTCTTTATTCCCGAGTGCATTTGTTTGTGACAAAGCAAACATTCAACCAAATCTTTGTTGTTCAAGTCTGGCCAAAAACCGTATTTCCATCCCGGATCATTCGATTTGGCCTTTCGTTTAGGATTTTTGGACATATCGTAATTTTCGGTAGAATTAGTTTCAACCATGATGTTTGGGCCTGTAAATAAATACATTAAAAATAATTAGACAAAGAAAGGAAACAGAAAAAAGAACAGAAAAGAAAAAAGAAAGAAAAAAAGAACAGAACAGTGAAAAAGAACAGGAAGCAAGAACAGTGAAAAAGAACAGGAAGCAGAAAAAAACAGAAAAAAGCATAGAACATGAAGCAGAAAAAAAAAACAGAAAATAACATTAATCACTACAGTAAAGGAAACATAAAAGAAAAAACAGAAAAAACAAAGAAAGAAAAGTAACAGGAAACAGAAAATAAGTTCAAATTGCCTTGATAATCTCTTTAAATTCGGTTCGGTTCGGTTCGATGACACCTACCTCATTTTCATCATAAGTGCATATGAAAATATTTTTATTTGACTCCATCTGGTCTATAAAGAAAAATTCACCGAATTTCACAAATGATAATTTCCTAAAAGGAAAAAGTACATAAAACCTTCAGATAATTTGCCACCCCAAGTTACACAATTTTAACACAAACCAAAAGAGTTTATAAACACAGTGTCAACACCTCACACTTTATTTGGAAATGTAACCTCACAATATGGGATTACAATGCATATATGCAAAAAACTGTATACATTTAAAAGAATAGTATAATATTTAAAAGAACATAAAAGAACAGAAAAGAACAGTAAGGAACATTTAAAAGAACATTTAAAAGAAGAGAAAAAAAAACAGAAAAAAAAGCACGGAAACAGAAAAAAATAGCAGAAAAGAACATTAAACAGAAAAAAAATACTGAAAAGAACAAAGAAAAAAAAACAGAAGTGCAGAACAAAGAAGTATAATGAAGAAGAGTACCTAGCGGGCGGCGGGCGGCGATCGGCGGCGAGAGGCGGTCGGCGACGGGCGGCGAGGTGCGGCGACGGGCGAGCGGTTGGAGTTGGAGTTGGAGTTGGATGAACTCTGAAGCGGTCGGGACTGGAGTTCTTATAGACTGCTGCGCTAGGGCTAGCGGCCAGGTTAAGAACTTAAGTAATATAACTTTTTTTATTTCGGTTTATACCCAGGCGTCCCAGGCGAACCAGGCGTCGACTTTTACGCCTGGGCGACGCCTAGGCGGCGACTTGAATCTCCTGGCGGGGCGCACCATCCAGGCGAACCACGGAAATCGCCTGGACGCCTAGGCGGCGACGACGCCTTAACAACAATGGTGGGCAGCAACTAAATATAACAGAGCAGCAGCACAATACGACAATGACAGTGGCCAGGTCAAATGGACACTCATATCAGCAGCAGCAACAGCAAAACAAGACTTACCAAGAGTGTTGCTGCAATGCTGGACCTTTGTGGAATGTTGTCCTTCAATTGCTACTAGACTGAAGTTGAAATCGAAGTTGTTAAAAAAAAAAAAGATTTGAGGTTAACAAACTAGCTCATTTGACGTCCAAGAATCATTTGGTCTTTTTTTTTTTTAAAAAAAAAATATATGTCTTAAAAGTGATGGAATACCACCACGGAGAGCTCTTGTTGCTGCCTACGATCTATGGTGGATTGCAAAAAAAAAAAAAAAACTATGGACAATTTCCGCTGTTAGCATGGGAAAAAAAATGTAATTGACATTGTTTAATGAATGTGTTTTTTCGTCTAAAAAAAAAAAGAAAAAAAAAAGATATGTCGCATTGATATCTCAAATTGTACATCAGAGTTGCAGCTCCAATTTAATATCTAACAATCCTACTTCTATTGTAAATAAAAGCTAAAAACTTTCCCACACAACTTTCACCATTCTGTAATGGATTTGCCATTGCTAGCCACTTCAGCTAGCAAGATATTATGTGAGAGACTAATTATGATTCACCAAAAAAATGTGCCATATATCAATTCAGTTACTGTACTTGCAAAAAGAATGATATCATCATATCTATCAGCTTAAGCTTTCTCAAGATGCAGCATTCACATCAAACTCCATGCTAATCCTCGAGACGTTTTCCCGGCGCCTCAAGGCGCGCCTCTTTCCGCCTTTTAAAACATTGACCACTTGTACCATATCTGTACTACATTTGTACTAACATATTATTATGATGAAACAAAGAAGGCAACTGCCACTCTGCAGTCTACCATAATGAAACAAAGAAGGCAATTGCCACTCTGCAGTCTACCATAATGATTTTTTCATTAAAAACCAGCCAGGGAAATGGAATCTTAGAGGCCCGGGCATTTACAGAGTTCTGATAAATAATAAGATGGAAATAAAAATCTGCTTTAGAATAAAGTCATAATTTGATGCTAAAATCTTTAAATGCTTGCTTTGTTTAATGAAGAAACACACTTTAGCAACGCTAGAAATGAATTGGAATACTTACAGAATACAAATTAACTTGACCGTCCTCCATAGATTTCAATGAAAATGATTTCTCATTGTGCTGCAAAAACGATTTATATTCAATCATAAAATATATATAGCAAACAGAACTAAAATATGGCCACATGGATGAAACAAACTACCCATCTTAAGACAAAACTACAGAGGGACAAATGTTAAACTCAATATACAAGTAACTGTGAGCAAACAATCATCTAGCCACTCACCCCAGAAAGTGTTTTCTTTGGGTATTGAACCAACCTAGCCAAAACTGAACAATGAGCAAGGTTAACCATTTGTTAAAGTCAACCCAATCAGACATACAACATGTATTCCTGATTGTATAGTATTCATAGGTTTAGCAGGGGACAATGAATATTCCCATAAATTTCAAGCCTCTGAAAGGATTGGCTTACAAAAAAACTAACCCTCCATATAATTATGTTGAGTTCATTGCCTTCTCTCAGTTAGAGCTCTGTTTCATATATTCTACATGGGTCTGAACTTATAACTAAAGTAACATGTTTGAAAATTATAACCAAGAGGTAATTGTACAGCTGAGAGCTTAAACAATCAACCATCAGTCCTGAACACTGAACATGGACCTTGATATTGGAATATGATGACAAGGAAACACAAACATTAGGACAATATTTTTCCTAAAGTTGCAAGAAAGCACATTTTAAATATTTAGAGTCAAAGAGATACTGTAAGATGGAAATCTTATAACGTAATTATATTCACTATTTAACATGGGATTTTTACACCATGCTGTGCAGCTTAGAATCATTGATTTCCACCAGTATTAAATGAAAAAGGCGTGTTGGTCTCAAGTATCAAGATGCTAATCGCAAATGCAATGTAAAAACTCAAGACCTTGTAGGACTATAAAGCCCTACCTATATACCTGAAAATGCAAGAACTTCACCAACATCTGCAGATGTATAGCTTAATCCTCCATTCGCCCTCGGGCTGTTAGCCCACAATGGGAATATCTGAAATAACATGGCATAGCTTTAGCACAAATATATTAGTATTGCAGAATAGAATTGTTACAACTATATACACCATATAATATAAAACATAATGTAAACAAGAAATAACAGAAAGATCATATCAATTCAAACGTTGGCCTATGTCCAAAAATTAGGCCACTTAAACTATCAACACTATCTTGAAGCAGTAAACCATAGACGCCCCAAAGCAGTAAAAAAATACATGTGCGCGCACGTGTGGGGTCTGGTGTTGAAGGGTTCGCTGAACTCAAAAATAGTTGAGTTAATGTAATTCTCGCCTTTCACTTCCACCTCAGATTGTTAGCATCAGGTTTTTCAATATAATGGCATTGTCAACTCAGTTTGGACCAGCAATCAAATCAGACCAGAGTTTCAAGTCAACTACGACAAATATATTTATTCTACATATCATAATGTGGACTTCAATAAATAGGCAAAATGCAAATTTTTCCATATAACTGAAGAATATTGGTTGACTTAACGTCCCAGTGGATAATTTTCTTCTCTGTTGCAAGAAACAGAAGAAAAGCTTGGAATGGCCCCGTAAATAGAAACAATCAATACTTTATATCTAGAGATTCTTATAAACCTGCGTATTGATGGAGATAAGTCAAGCCATGAACAACATCAATGGAGATCTCAAGTCGCTGATTAAAATCAAGGGGATTTCTCGCAAACCTGCAACAAGCAGCAAAATCAAGTCCCAAATCAAAGCGAGGAAGAACATGAGAAGAAGATGTAGTTCAATTATCTAAAATAAAACCCCAAATCGAAAGATACCTGCAAAATCAAGTCCCAAATCAATGAAAGATATTTTAGAAGGTGAGAAAAAGAAAGTGTATTCAATTACCAATTGAAACTACGAAGATGTTAATCGATCAACAATGAATCGAAGTGGTATAGCGGGGTAGAGAGTAGAGAGTAGAGGGTGTTTGGGGAAATTATGTCAACGGGGGAAGTGTCGTGGACCGTGCAACCACACACTCCTTTAATTAATTTATTTATTTTAATTATTTATGCATCTTAATTTATTTTTTCAATATAGATTTTTAAATTTTAAAAATACAAAAAATGTACTTGGTGAAATTTATAATACAAGTTAAAATTAAATTAATGTATCTATTATATTATGAAGGTACTAATTTATATAATTTTGATATCTTTAGAATCTTATTTTAATTCTTATATATAATTTTGAAAGAAAAAATACATGCATGTGTACTTGAATGGAAACTTGTATTTGTTACTAAAAAGTTTAAATTTATTATAAAAAGAAACAGATAAAAATTTAAATTTATATTATATAAAGAAACAGATAAAAACTTATTATATATAGAAACAGATAAAAATTTAAATGTCATTAATCAAATTTAATGCAACACTTTTTCTATAGTGTTGCATGTCGCAACACTATAACTCTCTCGCAACACGACAATAATATCTAATGCAATACTTTTGAGCTGTGTTGCAGAAGATCGATCTAATGAAACACTACGATAGCAACACTTTACTAAGAGTGTTGCATATGAGCACTTATTGCCTCCTTGATTTAAATCTATAAACTTTTTCTACATTTTGGCCATATACGCCCATGGGTAATACTTATCCATCACCGTTTCTTTAAATACTTCCCAAGACAGCGTTCTCCATTCTTCTTCGGTTTGGGGTCTCCAGGATCCATTCCACCAAGTCCTGGCGTCCTCCTTGAGCTGGAAGACCGCACAGGAAACTTTCTGAGCATCCGTACAGGCCATGTAATCGAAGGTGCTTTCCAAGTTCAATTGTCACTCCTTGATGGCAGCTGGCCATTCTCTCCTGAGGAACGTTGGAGGTTTGAACTTGTTGAACTGATTTATCACTCTGGCCTGAACTTGTCCTTGACTGGCTGGAGGCACTATAGTCGCACCTTGGAGAAGGGTGGTTAAGCTTGAGAGCAACTGCTGCTGATTAGGGGCGTCATTCTCGCTTGAAGGCGTATTAAATGTGCCTTGGGCTTGATTTCGAGAATCAATAGTTTTGCGGGGAGTCATGTCTTGCCAACGAATCGTTGTTCTTATAGGTTTTTGAGTGCGACAAATGAGGTAGAGATAAAGATATTTATATGCGTAAGATAAAATAATATAATTTATTACATATTTGAATTAATTACTTCGAGAAATTAAATATTTCATTAATTATAAATTTTGATTGTCAACATGTATTCTTGAATAAAATGGAAGTTGGAGTTAATAGTTATTACTAAACTAATAAAATCACGACATCCCGAACAACAAATTTAATCCTCGTCATCACTGCTATAAGGATCTCTATGATAGGAATATGGCATGGGGGCTCAGTCCAGGAGATGATATCCTCGTCATCCGAGTCAACCATCTGCTCGATCTCTGGTTCCTCTCTTCCTCTGGATCCTCCTCGGGTTGAACATGTCTTGACCTAATTCCTTATTTCTGATTACCTACATAACTACGTCATTCTCAAAGAATAGCATACGTAATGCATACGCTATATTTTTCTAGTGTTACGTCCTATATAGCCAAATTCAACACATTAAAAATGTCTCGATAAACGACAGACCCAACCATATAATACTCAAAAAGTAATCATCAATACTTAGTAAAATCATTTCACACATGTAGCAATATGGCCGCTCTGATAAAATATGAAATGATCAAAATTCATTGTGATTACCACAATATTACAGAAATTGTCCTAGAACATCCCAAGGGCGTTCGGTGGATTTGATTTGTTGTAACAAAAATAGATCAATTCTGCATGAAGATTTTGTTTGCCCTAGCTGATGCTCTTCCGTTGATGTTCTTTTATGAAGATTAATTATGTACCTTGCTCAAAGCAATTAGTGGTTTTATAAAGAATTAGATTATTTTGTACACATATTGATATTTAGAACGTGATAAGACATATTTTGTAGCTACATTTACAATAGTTATTGACAAAGTTGCAATTCCTATTTAGCTGCTATGATGATGTTCGCCAAAAAATAAAAAATAAAGGATTAAATGGAAGAATAATTAGATTATTTTGTACACATATTGATATGTAGAACGTAATAAGACATATTTTGTAGCTACATTTACAATAATTATTGACAAAGTTGCAATTCCTATTTAGCTGCTATGATGATGTTCGCCAAAAAATAAAAAATAAAGGATTACATGGTGCAGTAAATGCAGTTTGTCCTTTTCATCTTGAGCATCTAGCTCTAGAGCTGGGTTGGTTATCAAGGAACATGGTAACCGATCCAAAATTCCCGTATCGATTTTAGTTGGGAACCATCATATGCGATAACTACATAATCGGTACGATTGTACCGTATATTTCATTACCATCCGGTATGGTAACAATATTGTATTTTTTAAAAATTCTGTTACCGTAGCGTACCAGTATATTTATTTTTATTATTTTTTATTAATTTGAACCATCCATTAGTAATCACACATCCCAGCAGGCCATTTCAATCCAAAGTTTATTTTTATTATATTTATTTATTTTATTTTTTATTTATTTATTATATTTTAATGTATGTGATTTGGGACTGATTTAATGAAGTTAGTTACCAGCCATTACCATACCAAACCCTCAGTTACTGATTTTACTAGTACACCGAACTATATGGTCGGTCCTAGTAATTAATTTTGGGCTACCCAGTTGAATCGATACAGTAGATAGTAACGACTCAAGTGTTTGGTAATCGTACCGAACCCACCTCTATCTAGCTCTGAAATTGATGCGGTCTTAATAATATCGGTATGATCTTTATAGGAATTTTTCATCAATAAAGAAGGAAAATGAATGAGATCCAAACTTTTGATTTCATCATGACTGACAAAATTCGATGGAACACTGATATAATTAAAGTTGTGGAAAACATGGTTTGAAATGAATTTAAAATGTGTACATTTTGTGTGCATAATGTAGTATTTCCACTATTCCGGTGAAAGCTCGACAGAAGATGTAATTTTAGTGTTGTTAAAGTAAATGAGTAAATGTGATCGATTCGTAAATTATGCAAGTAGTGATGGTAAATGCATGATGTAGATTAAAAGATAAAAGTATTGACAGTAAGTATGTGATGAAAATTAAGAGATGAGGTTGTGATTGTTTGATGCGACTATGTAAGAATTATAAACGTAAATATTCTAAGAGCATAGGGTACGAGCACGCCATAGTGCAGCGCCAAGGAACAACGCCAGAAACACGGTTGGCGCACCACACCAGCCCTCGCGCCGTTCTCTCCTGCGCCGAGGCAACCAGCCAGCGCCGAGCATTTTTTTTTTTTTTTTTCTTTTTCCCACACTAGCCGTTAGGTTCAAATCCCACCCAACCCAAAAATATAGCCGTTTGGCAACGGGTATATACCCGTTTTTTGTAAAAAAAAAAAAAATTTTAACCCCAAAAACCTTATAAATACTACCCCATTTCAATCCTAAACTCATACACTTCTATCAAACCTTAATCTATCAAACTTCTAGCAAAAATGAATCCCAACCAAAGATGGATCAACCAAATGCTAAACGACCCGAGCAACCAAATGAATCCCACCCAAACGCCGGGTTCGTCTTCTCAATCCGGTTACCTTCCAAACTTTCAAACGTCGTATATGAATCCCGAAGATTTGGCATTATTTAGTGATGGAAGTTACAACAACAACAACAACAACCATTTACTCAATTCACTCCATTTTCTCAACCTCAAACAACCCCTTCACAACCAAATTCGGACCATGCATCCTACCATCTTATTGTGAAGACGAAGACGAAGAAGAAGAAGATGATGAAGAACAACCGGAGCCGACACCGACATCAAAAAAGTCGAGGGCAAAAACTATGGCGAAGAAGCCGAAGTCAAAGGCAAAGACAAAGAAAAACGGTAAAGAAAAACAAGATGATGAAGATGGTGCCCCGACTAGAGCTCGGACTTTGTGGACCCAAGACGAAGAGTATCTTTTGGCGGAGTGTTTTATTCAAATTTTCGAGGATCCAAAGAATGGGGCGGATCAAAAACAAGATACATTTTGGTACAAAGTGCTCGATGCATACAATGCCGAAGCTAAACGGCTTAAGTATGCACCTCGTACCAAAAACATGTTGACGGGGAAGTGGACTCCAATGAATAGAGATGTGAAGAAGTGGAATACGGTGGTTGATGAAACGGCCGTGATGAGTGAGGAGAATGATAGGGATTTTATGACCCGTTGTCACATATTGTTTAAAAAAACAACGGGTTTCGATTTCAAACATATGAGTGCTTGGGAGTTTTTGAAAGAGAAGCACAAGTGGAAAAACCCCGACTCTACTTTGGCAAGACGTAATCGTATTCGGCATAGTCAAGAGGAGCCCGAGCACTTTGGAGCCGATGAGGTGCCACGACCCGACGGCATGTATCGAGTTTCAAAGAGTCAACGTTCGTCTAACTCGACCGCTAGTTCCGGTTCAAACCCGGCATTGTTTCAAGAAATGTTGCAAATGCAAATCGAGTTAGGCAAGTAAGGCAAAATGGATGTACTCGGCGAGAGTCACTCGCGAGTTAACTTATATGAATCTCAAAAGGTTGCCGAGGAGATGCGGGTGTTACAAATGGATACTAGCATGATGGATCCGGTTAACGCAAGGATTGTTCGGGCACAACAAGCTCGAATCCGGGCTAAATATCCGAAGACTTTCCGAAGAGGATTAGGCTTTTTATTTCTTTTTATGTATTCGGTTTTTAATTTTATGTTTGTATTGTGTGCTTTTAATTTTATGTAATGTGTGTTTTTAAAATTAATGAAGTTTATTTTAGTTGAAATTATGTATGTTTTATTTTTAATAAGTGAAAAAAAAAAAAAAAAAGTTCCATGGCAGGAAATTTTAGCCAACGGATACCCACGAAATGTGGTGCAGAAAGGGTTTAAGTGTATTGAGGCTTTCTTGGCGACGTGTCAAGAAAGCAACAATGACTTGGCTAGCAACTTGCACTAAAGTGCTCTAAATGAGCAAAAATGGGGCAAACATGAAATTTTGTGCGAGAAAGAGAGAATAATAAACTTCCTCTATTCTTTAATTGTTGCAGCGTTGGACCGAACATGGATTTCAATTTGTACCTTTGACCATTGTTATCTTTAATCATATATTAGTAAGATTTTTTTTAAAAAAAATATACAATGAGAAAAGTAGCAAGGCGATCCTACCCTAATTTCGAAGGCCAACAAAAGGCACAAACCTCACAGAAGGCCAAATCGGATGTCTAAAATCAGAAGTTCAAGATAAAAAGTAGGAAAATACCTTGAACCCAAAACACGAAATCAAAGAAGACGAGGAAGAACGAAGATAGAGGTGTCAATCAAGCAGCCGAGGCAGGTAGGTGGAAAAAAAAAGAGAAAATAGAAAAGGGCAGTTATCAAATTGATGATTAAAAAAAAATTACCCGGCTTCCAAAAAAACCCTAAATCCATAGGAGCAGCCCCCTAAAACGGCAGAAATTAGAGACTCTAGAACTCGTGCAAAACAAAACAAGCAAAAAGCAGCGAAACGAAAAAAAAAAGGAGAAAACATAGAGAATGACATATGACCTGTAGGAAATGAAAAAAAGGATGAAGAAATAAATGAGGAATATCGAAGGCGGGTGTTTTTTGTTGAGAAGGTGAAAGGGGTGAGGCATGAGGTGGTCACCGAAGGCAGCCCCATCAGCAGAGGTAACTGGCGCAGGCAGGTAGGGGAAGACTGATCCAAAAAAGAAAAAGAAAAAAAAGGATAAAAATAAGTAGGAGATAGGTGAAAGAGACTGTAAAGTTAGTTCGTACACATCGTTAATTGCCACATATTCGTGCATCGTAGTTTCTTTGCCTCGTGATGACACTGACCTCAGTTCAGGCATTATGTTGTTGACAGAACGTATATGGGGCTCCATTGGCTGCATCTAAATTTCTGTAAAGAATGCGGGATATATTCAAATAAAAAAGGAACTAAACTGCCATGTAATTTGAAGTTGGCATTTATTACTAAGATTGAGGAGATTGTTTTGAACACGTTATTTTGATCTCGTTCGCTTTAATCAACAGACTCCACTATGGCTGCTACTGGCAAGGCCTACTGCGTTAACGTGAGGCGCTGAACAAAAGAATACACAATTAGTGCAAACCTCATATTTTTGACCAGGGTGAACAGACAAATTTACTAAAAAGAAATAATGAAAACAAACCTTATTGGTGTTCATACACATAGAGAACATGATGTATACACACTAAATATTCAGCAAACGCACAAATGAACATAATATACGTCAGAAAAAGCTATACACCGAGTTCATACAATGAAATGCCAGTATAATTCAGAAGACAACATTCGTTTCATACAAGTCATTGAAAAACACAGGCTACCTTATAGGAGGAACAATGTTCTCATGAATCTGAACACATTACTAAAAGAAGCACCTCGAAGACTCGCTTGTACAGAAAGATCAAAACCGGCTCTGCTCTAACGAAAGGGAGAAGCCGGTGGAATTCCCGACCGAAGAGGAAAGATTGAGGAGGAAAGGAGCAGTTTTCCCAGGAGAGAGCACATAAAGATCACAAAATCCAAGCAGAGAAACCTAGTTGGGATTGATAGAACGAGGGGACGATATAACCCACACCCGAGAAAATAGGATTGTATACAGTAATAATAGAGCAGGGAGAGGTGCCTGTGTACAGAGAACGAGTCATCATAAAGTAAGAAAATAACGTGTCCCCTAGGGATAGATGTGAAAGATAAATATGTATTTTTGTAAAAACAACGAACACCGACAGAACAAAATTTTGTCAGTTGTAAATGCAGCAACAAAATACTATCAGACATTTTGACTGGCAGCAATCACCGAAATCAAAGGATCTGCAAGATCGGTACAACACCTATTACTGATAAAAAAAATTAATAAAAATAATGTGAGGAGGAGACTAAATAGAAATAATCAAGAGCCAACCACGTATCATCCAGAAGAAGCCCAAGAAATTAGATGTACAGAAAGATCGGATGCGGTTGTACGTTAACGAGAAAGAAAAACTGGTGGAATTCCTAACCGACGTTATAAATCGCCGCACATCTCCAAAAAATAAAATTATTACAGTACAAAATATTGGAAATATAAGGTAGCCGAGGAATGTAAATATTATCGTATTAGTAAAAAAAGGAAGCTAAAAAAATCAAATGCACGGAAATATCAAAACCGGGTCGAGCTATCGGAAGATAATAAAATAGCATGTCCCCTAAGGGTAATTTTGGAAGATAAATATGCATGTTCGCAGATGAGAAGACAAACATAGAGACACCAAAACAAAACCTACATTCGCTTTCACGAGAGAGCCCCCCCCCCAGACATAGAAAACTCACATCTGGTATAGCAAACTAAATGACCGAGAAGTATCATAACGAAATATATGTAAACGCATAGTACTAGAGGGCGTCAATAACAACGTACACACAACACAAAACACACACACACACACACACACATATATATATATATATATATATATGTGCACATAGGAAAAAACACACACAAACACATGAGAACCAGTATACTCGAAACACAAAACAAGGTAATACCATATCCTGGCGTAGATCAATTACCTGATTGAGAAGTACGAATCATCGTATAAAAAGCAGAATCAAAATATACCTGAAGAAGCACGAGATGCATCAATTGAGCAGAGAAAAATCGACAATACAAATTGAACACAGACAATAACGTACAGGACCTGAACAGAATCTCAGCTGGACCACTAACTATCAAACAAACAAACTAATGAAAGAACGAGCCTAAAACCTACAGAAAGAAGAACAATGCATCCGCTTTTGTTGTATTAATGTAAGAATTCCGCTATGCTGCACAATGAAATGGTATGATCCATATTCAGGTGTCGGTATCTATGGATAATCATCTAGACCGCTCTGTTGAGATTATTGTATCTAGTCGGAGCAAGCTTTACGAGGCCTACAAAAAGAAGAAGAAAACATAAGAAAAATTATTAGCAAAACAGTGGAATGCGGGACGCTGACATAGAATCCAGAGAACATGATGTATACACAGTAAACATTCCGCAAACGCACAAATGAACATAATATACGTCAGAAAAAGCTATACACTGAGTTCATACAATGAACTGCCGGTACATTTCAGAAGACAACATTCGTATCATACAAGTCGTTGAAAACACAGGCTACCTTATAGGAGGAACAATGTTCTCAGGAATCTGAGCACATTACTAAAAGAAGAACCTCGAAGACTCGCTTGTACAGAAAGATCAAAACCGCTTACATTAAATATTATCATATTAGTAAAAAAAAGAAGCTAAAAAAATCAAATGCACAGAAATATCAAAACCGGGTCGAGCTATCGTAAGATAACAAAATAGCATGTCCCCTAAGGGTAATTGTGGAAGATAAATATGCGTGTACGCAGATGAGAAGATAAACATAGAGACACCAAAACAAAACCTGCATTCGCTTTCACGAGAGAGCCCCCGCAGACATAGAAAACCAACATCGATAACGAACCAAACAAAATCCCAAAGCCTGGGATAGAAAACTAAATGACCTAGAAGTATCATAACGAAATCTATGTAAATGCATAGTGCTAGAGGACGTCAATAACAACGTACACACAACACAAAATACACACACACACACACACATGCACATATGAAAACACACACACAAACACATCAGAACAAGTATACTCGAAACACGAAACAAGGTAATACCATATCCTGGCGTAGAATCAATTACCTGATTGAGAAGTACGAATCACCGAATAAAAATCAGAATCAAAATATACCTGAAGAAGCACGAGAGGCATCAATTGAGCAGAAGACAATAACGTACATGACCTGAACATAATCTCAGCTAGACCATTAAGTATCAAACAAACAAACTGATGAAAGAACGAGCCTAAAACCTACAGAAAGAAGAATAAAATGTTCCATTCCAATAACGACCTACTAGTAATATACGCAATACAGAAATGTAGGTAGACAACAAATAAAAACTGAAAAGTGAACAACCCAAATTTAGGTCAGGACGAAATTAAAATAAACACAAATACATACACATATATACAAATAAATAAACACGCGGGAACAATTAGAGGTACGTGACGTTGTTTTACCTATCAGACCAGTACCTCTAAGGAGTCGTAATTGGCCTCCAAAGAGTCCTTTCGGCCGCAAGGTTGCCAGTCTATATACCTCTAATCACAAGAAAAAATACAGCCCAAAGCTCAAATAAAATAACGTTATTGACGTAATCTCACAGACACAAAGCCACATGAACGATTAGAGGTACGTGACATTGTTAAACCTATCAGACCAGTACTTCTAAGGAGTCGTAATCGTCCTCCAAAGAGTCCTTTCGGCCGCAAGGTTGCCAGTTTATATACCGCCAATCACAAGAAAAAATACAGCCCCGATCTCAACTCACAAAACATTCGGCGCAGACATAAAAAACTTCCATTAAAAAAACGAAAGAATATTTATTTGAGAAGTACAGAGCAACTCTATCCCATAACACGGGCTACACAATCACCTGAACGAGAAGCACGCAACGCTGAAGGAAATCCAGGATCAAATCCAAACTGAAGCAAAAAACAAACAATTGTTTCAACAGGACCAAAGTACAAAAAACTGGAAAGAAACGAAATAAGGCGCCCAAAGAGAAATCACAGATAAGACACAGTAAACACCAGAGGCAAAGAAAAGCAAAGAAAAAAAAGGACCAACAAATTCATCGAATAGAACCAAGTACATGATCAAGAAGTACGTATAGCCAAAGAGAAATCAGGCCCAAATCAGGTACAGAAAGCTGTAAAAAAAAATATTAGCCAGTACACAAAAAATAATATTACCTGGAAACAATATCAAAAACATTTCCTTCTGCAACACACACACAGGAGACAGAAAATACAACCGTATATAACCACACATATAAGAAATAATTACAGGCAAGAACATAGCTAAACAAAGGCGATTTCCTATATATATATATATACACACACTTGGAGTTGCAATCTAGCAAAATCTATTTAATTTCAAAAAAGAGGAAAAGAAAATGTAAACGTCCAGTCGGTAAATTACAATATTGTAGTCATATACATCAAATCCAGAAAACTGGGAAATCAGGGTTAAAATCTAACCATGATTAGGGGTTCTGACCCAGGTACACCTCCAAACTTCCTCTCCCAAAAAAGGTGGGCTACGGAAAATCCCAATTCATTTATTTCGTACAATCCCCTCTATTTCCGATTTTTTAGTCGTAGAATTTTTTTCCCTTTCAGGGTGGCTGAGTTCTCGAAACCCATTTTGCGCAATGCCAACCATGTTGATCAGAGTACTCAAAAACCCTTGAAAACTCGATATATATATTTGTTTCTACTCTTTTATCAGTTGCAAATTAATCAAACGGCGCCCCATAGGATCACATTGCGTTCAGAAAGGAGGTATATTTTTACTTCGTTTTCTGCATGAATGCTTTTTATTATATTTTTCCGTGCGTAAAATATTCATATTGTTGGTCGTTTCATGTTTTAATCTGTACCATCTTTTATGAGTTCATAACGATTGCATGTTGCTTGATGATTTGAGATATCAGGGTTTTAGTGAAATTAATGCACTTGGTGAGCTTGCATGTGAATTTTGAACATGGCTAGTGCACTTGGTGGCAGTGAGCTTCTAAGTTCTGTTTTTTTTTTTTAAACAATTTTTTTGGCTTGTTTCATTGTAGATTTTTGCCTTAAAGATTCACTAGACTTCTGCTGTTCTGTTTATTTTTTTTTATTTTGGTTGTTGGTTCTGATTGGGGTGAGGTGAGAGAGGGAGCTGATGTTCTTTTTTTGTCCAAATGAGAACAACAAATTGTTTAAAGAGAAGTTTTTGAACTCCACTTATAATCCCTTGTTGTCACTGTCCCTCTGATGATGCATTTCAGGTTGTAAAACTGCATCACAGCTTAGACTGTTTTGAATTATCGTTCAACTGATGTTGCTATGGTTTTCTAATTCTAATAATGAAAAAGAAAGAGGGAACTGGCAGTGTCCTTGTGAAGCATCTAGATATCACAACATATTTTTCCCAACATAGACTGGATATGTCTTGGCTTCAGCCGTGCATATATGCAGACTTCCTTTACTGGATCTTCAATTTCGATTTCTACTTTTTAACTTTTACTTTTTTTCATCTTACAATCGCTTCGATCATTTGACAGCACGTTCTTTTTTTTTTCTCAAAGCTAGAATTCACCAATGTTTACTTGTAAACGTGGAATTCTAGCTTTCATCTGTTAGGTGAAAGTCTCTTCCATAATGCATTTTGATAATTCTCCCATTTCGCTCTTTCTTCTTTTCCTTTAGGTTAACCACCAAAATAAAGGACAAAAATAAGAAAAATCTGTTAATGGATAAAGTTGAGTGGAATCATTACTCTGCCTAGAGTGACATGAAGATAGATTCACACTTTATTTAGATAACCATTTAGTTAATATAAGAAGGCATCATGAACAACACTGGTATTGATTCAAGTTATGGTCCGAAAATAGTGTCCTTGAATGGGAGAGTCGGTTTTTCAAATCGACTTGATTCATTTTTTGAACTATTTTGATCGAAGGACAGAATATCTTTGCAAGTCTTTTGAATTACCAAGATGTTTTTGTGATGTTTGTTTTAGTTTACAGCTGCTGATTTCCTAGAAGATTATTTACACGTTTAAATTATGCTTGGTGAACTACTTCGAACTCAACTCCGTTCTTAAAAAAAACGAGCCTTTTTTTTTTTTTTTGGTTGACTAGGTTGGCAGAATTAAAGACTTGTATTGTGTGAAAATGGAATGTAATAAAGAAGAAGCTGTCAGGACTAAGGAAGTTGCTGTACAGAAGTTGATGGAAAGAGATATCCCTGGAGCAAAAAAGTTTGCTTTAAAGGCTCAAAACCTGTTCCCCAAACTTGATGGTCTATCCCAGTTCATTGAGATCATTGATGTTCACGTCGCCCATGAGAAGAAAATAAATGGAGAGGCAGATTATTATGGAATTTTAGGAGTCGACCCCATTGCCGATGAAGAGGTTTTGAAGAAGCAGTATAGAAAATTGGCTCTCTCTCTTCATCCAGATAAAAACAAGTCCTTTGGCGCCGATGGAGCGTTCAAGATACTGTCTCACGCATGGAGTGTTCTTTCGGACATTAATCAGAGAAGTGCATATAATTCAAAGCTTAGCATAAGAGCTTCAGATCAGACAGCTGTCACCTTCAGTTCATCAAGTGCTGCTAATCCTCAGTGCTTTCCCACTCAACCAACGACCCAAGGGACTTCCACCGGTCAACACTATACTAGTAATCAGCATCCTCCTTCAAAAAATCCCCATCCAGTTGCCAGTAATCAACGGACTCCAAGGCCACCTTTTGAACAACATCATTATGTTCCTCTCAGACACCAGCGGATGACCTTCAGCCCTCCTCCATCAAGACCTGAGACATTCTGGACATGGTGCGTTAGGTGCAAGACGCTTTATGAATACCATAAAATGCATCTGAATCAGAATCTTCTATGTCATTGCTGTCAGCAGTCCTTTTTAGCAACAGAGGTGCCCGCTCCAAAGGTGAGTAATCACACTTCTTCACGCCGCCCTAGGCACCAGAAACAGCCATCTGATGAGTGTCTCACAAGAACCAGGTGTAAAGAGACAGTAAACATGACGAGGGATAACGGCAATCCATTGATGGATGGAAGCGTTACCCCAGAAGAGACGATGAAAGCAGCCTCAGCTTCTAATGCTGTTAGTGGTATAAACAGAGAGAAGCCTGTAAAGAAGAGACGCAAGAACTCTCTGAAGTGTGATAGTAATGGAGATGAGACCTTTCCATCAGGGAGGAAGTCAGGAGTTAAGAAGGCATCTGCAAAACTGAACGGGAACTTTGGAGCTAAACGGGAGTCAAGAAGTGTGAAGGATTTATCTCAGGCTGAGATACGTGCTATGCTGGTGAGGAAGGCAAAGATGGGAATTCTTGGCCGGTTAAATGAATGGGAGGTTGAACAATCGAAGTGCTTACATATGAAGGGGGTGGAGATAAAAAAAGATGCCTTCGTTGTGAATCATGTCGAGACAGAAAAAAGCAAAGATAGATTATTCAGAGATCCCAAGAACAGGTTGCAGCCTAAGAAGTCCTCCTTGTTAGAAGCTGATGGGGTAGACACCAATGCTGATGAAGCTGTATCTATGATGGTACCGGATGCAAACTTTCACATCTTCGATGAAGACAGAATAGAAGTTTCTTTCTCTAAAAACCAGGTATGGGCTGCTTATGATGATCACGATGGCATGCCTCGTTATTATGCTCTGGTCCACAATGTGATATCCAGGAACCCGTTTAAAATGCAAATCAGCTGGCTCAACTCTAAATCCAGTTCCGAATTTGGATCACTCGACTGGATAGGTTCTGGATTCACAAAGACCTGTGGAGATTTTAGGGTTGGTAAATCTGAAGTCAGTAAAAGATTAAATTCTTTCTCTCATTCGGTCAAGTGGAAAAAGGGGCCAAGAGGAGCCATTCAGATTTTTCCAACAAAAGGAGATGTTTGGGCAGTGTACAGGAACTGGTCTCCTGATTGGGTTGATCAGGAACCCACAGATGAAACTATACATGAATATGACGTGGTAGTTGTACTTGAAGACTACAATGAGGATGCAGTAGGTGTTATAGTCGCTCGTCTACTTAAAGTGGCTGGCTACACATCTGTGTTTAATCTTGACCAGAGAGGTGCCCGCACAATTCCAAGGGAAGAGATGTTTCGATTCTCTCATCAGGTCCCCTTCCACATTCTGAATGGGCTAGAAGCTGAAAATTATCCTGTGGGTTGCTATGAGCTCGATCCTGCTGCTCTCCCTTTGGACCTTCTCAAGGTGATTACTGACGCTGGAGCATCTGTGGCCGTGAGTGAGGCTATGGTTGAATCAACTCAGAAGATAAGTTGTGTTGATGACGGCAAGAGTATCTTGACTTATTCTAGGAGAAAAAAAAGGAAGGAAGATGGGAAGGGATGTTGACCACTTGCTGCAAATATGATCAAGCTTGGTTTCATTATAGGTAGTTCTTCTTCTTCTTCTTCTTTTTTTTTTTTTTTTTTTTTTTTTTTGAATTTCTGAATCATATACGTAAAACTAATAAGAGTCTGACGTAGCAGTAAAACATGACATATTGTTCAAGTTCGAACTTTGTAGCCATACTTCCTATGAAGCCAACAAATTTCTCTCCTTTTTGATTCCATTGCCATTTTTGCCTTTGCATACATGTTTGACTTGTGAATTTTGGGTACTCTATTTGTTTACCATTCTTAAAAAGTGGTGCTTATGTCAATCAATGTTTTAAAAGGCGTGAGACGTGTTTGAGACGTTTTCAAAAAATGAGGCGAGACGTAAGCCTCGAGGCATACCAAGGCGTAAGCCTCAGTTTTTATTAAAAAAATATTTATTATATAATAGAAGCTTCATCATTAACAAAGGAACATAGCCAAATAGTAATGTTTTGAATTACTTAGCAATTAATAACGCATAAAATAGAGTTTATCATCTCAAAAAAAAAAAAGATTACAATATCACGATGAATTTAAAATGGGATCATCGGTATCCAGTGGTTTGAAAAATGGATTAAAACCACTAGTATTTCTACCACCATCATCGTCATCATCATCATCATCATATAACTCGACCATGTCATATTCCTACATGATCAATTAAACAATATATGAAGAAAGTCAAGAAAAAAAAAGTAAAAAAAAAATAAAGGACAAAAAATAATCCAAAAAAAAAGCAAAATAGGATATACTGCTGCTAAAAAACAAAATAAACAAAATAAAGCAAAATCGGATATACTACAGGGAAGCAAAATAAACAAAATAAATAAAAAAAACTGCTGCCTAAGATTTCACAAAAAAAAAAAAAGGTTGCCTAAGAATAGATAAAGCAAAATAAACAAAATAAAGCAAAAAAAAACTGCTGCTAAAAAAAACAGAACAAAAAAAGGAGGTCGTTGGAAACGTACGGGGTAAGCCGGAGTCACTGGAATTCGGAGCCTCAGAGGTCGCTGGAGGTCGGAGTCGCTGTCGGACTGGAGGTCGGAGTTGCCGGTCGTTGGAAGTCGGAGATGAAGGCATGAAGCTGAAAGGAATTAGGGCTGAAAGTCGCGATGGAGGTCTTTTCTCTATTTTTTTGCCTGGCCCGTCTCTTTATATTTTTTCATTTATTAAAAAAAAAAAAAGGCAAAACGCCTCAAATGCCTTACGCGTACGCCTTGGAGGCGTGCGCCTTTCATACGCCTCAACCGGAGAAGGCGTCCGCCTTCTTTTTTAGTCCTTGAAAGAGCGCCCCGGGACGTTTTCCCGGCGCCTCGCCTTGAGGCGGCGCCTCAAGGCGCGCCTCGTCCCGCCTTTTAAAACATTGATGTCAATTTGGATTTTCATGTTATTGATATGTATCCAGAGAAGATCACATGATTAAACACAATGATGCTCTATTTTGCGATCCATTTAAAAAGAAACATATATATCATCATGTGAATAACACACTATGCGCGATGAGTATCTCTAGAAATCTGCCATCTGGAGTGCTTAAAATTTCCCATCAAGATTGTAAACAGAGTAGCAAAAATTTGTTATGAGGCTGCTGTGAAAAAAAAAAAGAATATATAAAGGAAGAAAGAAAGAAAGAAAAAGAATGTTTTAAGGAGTGAGTAGACGAAAGGATGTTCATTCCCCATTTGCTTATGAGGTTGTTCAACTTGTGAATTATCTTAAGTTAAATTCTACTACAAATTTGTGAAAGGAGCGTGGCATTATTCGCACAAGACCGGATCTTAATCCGTAAGACGTCCCTAAAACTAAGTTTTAAAATAAAAAAATACCAAAACATACAAAATTCTAACAAAACTTAAAATAAAAACTAAAAATTATACTATAAGAACCTTAACAAAACTAAGAAGAATTATAAGAATTAAAACCAAATGAAAAAGTTTCCTTAAAACTGAAGAAAAAGAAATTAAAACAACAAAAATTTAGACTCTTCCACGAGACGGTCTCACACGAGTTTTTTTCTATCTTGACCTTTTGTTTCATGAAAAATTCTTTCATGGCTCAAATTATGGATGGTCCTAATGAGCAAGTGATGTACTTCAGTGTTTGGAAAAATGTGGCCACTGAAATTCTCTGTTAATCTGCGTTTATCAAATTCAATCACAAAAACCTCAGAAGAGATCTAAGACAGAGTTGTAACTTGCTATGCTCTGTACTCATTAGTTTCCTTGAATTGGTTTGTGAAGTTGCTGAGGAATGATATATACACACACACAAATGTATATTTATATGGATCAATAGCAAGACTCGCAGATAGCACAAGATACATCCATGACAAGGGATATCGACACCAGAGTGATCTAACTGTGAATATCACTCCAGTAGTACCATAAAGATGAGAAAAGGGCTTGTAGATCGACTTGTTGATCTAGGGGAACCAAATACACAATACGTTGCGTAAAGGTAATCAACTATTCTCTATTACGTTATTATGTTGGCATGCCTATTTTTTAACAACTACAAATTAATACCATTATATTATTCATTAATGGACGAACCCAAGTTGTATCAATGATGAAGTGTTAATAGTAGTTCCAACACCACATATATTGTTGTATTTCTTTGGTCAAATTCTACTAATTGTCATTTAATTTGATTGATAAATGATCAGAGATAAATCAGGTAGTACTTAGATTGACTTTAAGTACAGTGTGTTTCAATGCTGTCTTGACGCTTCTCTGATTTACGTATTCTTGTTCTTCCATATATCTCTTTGCACTTTAATATTTGTCTCCACTTCTTTTCGCAAGTTTTTGAGATAATTGTTGAAGATTGATCATACTTTAAAGCCAACCGGTCTTTTTTTTTTAGTAATGTATGACACAAATATGGTCCGGATCCGGTGAGAATTAACCTTGATGTAGGAACTAGGAAGTCACGTTGAGAATAAAATTGATGAATCTCGACCGTTTAAAACAGCAATGCTAGAGTCAAACAACTGAAACTTTAACAATATTATCGTATGAATTACAGAGTGCTGACTAATAAACCTCATTTTGCTACTAAATACAGCTAAACTTTATCAAATGTTGCCATATGAATACAACTATATATGCTAACTAATGAACGTCATAATACTGTAAAAAAAATCACAACAAAATAATTGAAGTTTAACAACGTTGCCATACAACTCCGCCTGTGATTGTTGTTATGACATTCACTGCCGGTCCCAAGCCCGGATAAAGGAGGAAGGTTGCGGTAGGTTTGTGGCAGCCAGCGTAAAATACAGTCACATTTGGTGGACATGAATCATAATTTGAATATTGTTGCAGCGTTTCTTCAGAAGCGATGCGCTACACTTTCCAGGCCCGGGTGTAGTGAAAAATTTGCGAGGGTTACTAGTTCGTCATCCAGAAGCGGCGCACCATCTCTACGCCCGGGGATAGTGTTAAATAAGCAAGGGTGCGCTACACTTCTTAGACCCAGGTGTGGTGAAAAATTTGCAAGGGTTGCTAGGTCATCGCCCGGAAGCGGTGCGCCACCTTGAAGTATGGGTGTGGCGTCAAATATGCAAGGATCATCGCAATGTGGACAGAGGCGTGCAAAGAAAATAGTCCACAAGCCTAGTAAGGGTAGTAAGATGCGGTTTGGAACTTGGAACATTGGCTCTTTGACGGGAAGATCAACGGAAGTGTTGGAAGGTATGAAAAGGAGAAGGATTCACATTATGTGCCTACATTAGACTAGGTGGGTTGAGGAAAAAGCAAAGGTCTTGGCTCCGTGGGGTTATAAACTATGGTATTCGGGAAAAGAGAGAGGAAAAAATGGAGTGGGTATCGTCATGGAAAAGGACTTTATAGACGACATGGTAGAGGTGTTTAGAAAGAGTGATATGATTATGAGTATTAAACTTGTGGTGGGGATGAGATTCTAACTATCATAAGTGCTTACACACCTCAAGTAGGATTGAGTGAATTGGTGAGACAAGAATTTTGGCAGCACTTAGAGGAGGTTGTTGAACGAGTCCCTATTGGGAAGAAATTGATCATTGGTAGGGACCTCAATGGTCATGTGGGGATTAGACGAGATGAGTTCGAAAGTGTTCATGGTGGTTTTGGTTTTGGGGATCGAAATGAAGCGGGATGTGGTATATTGAATTTTGCGCAAGCATATGACTTGAGTATCATGAATACGTGGTTCGAAAAAAGGGAATCTCACTTAGTGACATATAGAAGTGGAGGAAATGAAAGTCAAATTGACTTCTTTTTAGTGAGAAACGTGTGGAGAAAGAGGTACACGGATTGCAAGGTGATGCCCGGAGAGAGTACCGCGACTCAATATAGACTTGTTGTGCTTGATTTTCAAGGTAAGAGGTTTTATAAAGAGAAGTTCGCAAGTGAACCCTCGAGTTAGATGGTGGAAGCTTCAAGGGGAGAGTCGGCACACTTTTGGGGATAAGGTTGTCGCTAGATGTAATGATTTTGAGTGCGAGGAGATGGATGTAGATTCAACTTGGGCTATGTTGGAACATAACATTAAAGAAGCGGCAAAAGAAGTTTTTGGGGAATTTAAAGGACACATCGTGGTGGAATGATGAGGTAAAGTAGGCGATAAAAACTAAACGTGAATGCTAAAAGGCATTAGGAAAATGCTTGAGTGAGAAGAACTTTGAGAAATATAAGGAGGCTTAAAGAGAAGCCAATGCTAGGAAAAAGATTAATCAAGAATTATATACGAAATTAGATACTAAGGAAGGGGAAAGGGATATTTATAAAATTGCTCGTATTAGAGATAGGAGGACACGAGATATTGGGAGAGTTAAATGTGTGAAGGATGTGGATCATAAGGTTTTAGTCGGAGATTAGGAGATAAGAGAAAGATGGAGGGCATACTTTGATAACTTATTCAATGGACAACGTGAGGAAGATATTGGGGATGTAAGTATTGCTTCAAATTTGGTTAATCGAGATTTTATGCGACAAATTCAAAAGGTGAAGTACGTATGGCATTAAAGAAAATGGGTTCGAAAAAGGCAGAAGGAGCAGATGGTATACCTATTGAAGGATGGAGGTGTTTGGGAGAGAGGGGAATCGAATGGTTGACTATACTTTTCAACAAGATTTGGAAATACAACAAGATGCCACTGGCATGGAGGAAAAACACTTTAGTCCCTTTATATAAGAATAAAGGCGATGTCCAAGAGTGCTCGAATTATCGGGGGATTAAGTTGATGAGTCATACCATGAAATTATGGGAACGAGTGATTGAGCAACGTCTTAGAAAGTGTGTGGAGATATCAGAAAACCAATTTGGATTTATGCCTGGGAGATCGACTGTGGAAGCAATATTTATGATGAGACAGATGATGGAACACTATCGTGATAAGAAGAAAGACTTGCATATGATTTTTATTAATTTAGAGATGGCTTATGATAAGGTACCAAGAGAGGTACTTTGGTGGGCATTAGCCAAAAAGGGCGTGTCTAAGAAGTATATTGACATCATTAGAGACATGTATGAAGGAGGTAGTACAAGTGTACATACTACCGTGGGAAGGAGTGAGGAATTTCCTATTATGATATAGTCCTTTCCTCTTTGCCATAGTCATGGACGAATTGACAAGGTCAATTCAAGACGATATTTCTTGGTGCATGATGTTTGCAGATGATATAGTATTGGTTGATGAAACGAAGGACGGAGTTGAAAGAAAGTTGGAACTCTGGAGAAATACGCTCGAAACTCGTGATTTTAGGCTGAGCAGAAGTAAGATTGAATATTTGGACTGTAGCTTCAGTGGAAATGGAAGTAGAGAGGCGTGTACAATCACTTTTGATGGGAATGTTATACGAGGATCGGAGTTTTTTCGTTATCTTGGGTCTATTCTTCAAAAGGATGGTGAATTAGATGGTGACGTGGCCCAATAGAATTAAGGCGGAATGGTTGAAATGGAAGAGCGCAACTGGGTTATTATGTGATCAAGGCGTACCTTACAAATTAAAGAGAATTTTCCCTTACAAATTAAAGAGAATTTTCCCGAACAATAATTAGGCTTGTACTTTTATATGGCACTGGATGCTGGGATGTAAAGCATAGTCATGTGCATACGATGAATGTGGCGAAAATACGTATGCTAAGATGGATGTGTGGCCATACGAGAAATGATCGACATAGAAATGATGTGATTAGGAAAGAAGTACGAGTGGCCCCTATAGAGGATAAGCTGTTGGAGAATCGGTTAAGATGGTCCGGACATGTGAGACAGAGGCCGATTGATGCACCGATGCGGTGGCTTGAAGAATGAGGAGCGCATAGGCTGGTGAGGGGTAGAGAAAGACCTAAACAGACATGGATAAGAGTGATTGAGAATGATATGAGGTTTCTTGGGATTGGAGAAGTTATGGCGTTGGATAGTACGACGTGGAGGGAGAGAATTCGGGTGGTTGATTAATTTTTTTTTTGCATAATGATTATTACTATTTTTTATTTACTTTTTATTATTTACTTATTTTTGCATATTTATTATTACTTTTTTTTGTGATTATTACTATTTTTATTTATTTTTTATTATTTACTTATTTTTGCATTTTTTTTTACGTAGTAAATTTTTCACCTATCACTTTTGCCTTCTCATAGGACTGTTTTATCGGAGACGACTTGACGTTTTCAGAGATTGATTTATGTTAGCCGACCCAGCGTTGTTGTTGTAACAATGCTGCCATACTAATTGCAACAATACAATAACAGAAAGAAAGCCCAATATAAAAGGAGTGAGATGAATATTTTTTTT
Organism: Orobanche coerulescens; assembly: GCA_033398695.1. Classification (NCBI taxonomy): domain Eukaryota; kingdom Viridiplantae; phylum Streptophyta; class Magnoliopsida; order Lamiales; family Orobanchaceae; genus Orobanche; species Orobanche coerulescens. The sequence continues at coordinate 61,180,810 of CM065808.1, read as the reverse complement.
ATTATAATTGACGGATGAAAACTACTTTATTTTAACGGGCATAGTCATTCACTAACATAACCAATATGGGGTGAATTTTTCTTATTGTAATTAACGGATGAAAACGTGTTTTCTAATGGGATGGATGAAAACGTATGTTATTTTAACTAAGATAAATAATGTCGGGTGAATTTTCGTAATTCTAATTAATGGATGAGAACGTCTTTTTATTTTATGGGCATATTCATTCGCTAATATGGATAATTAACAAAAATAACAAAAGAATAGACTAGAAATCAGCTTAGGACCAAAAATTTTCCGGTTCACTCCTTAAGACTCTTAATATGTGTTTAATCTTTCTAATTCTTAGTTAAATGTGTCTGTATTTGAATAGATATTAGAGTTGTTTATATATTCAAGAAAAATCAGTTCTGTCATTGTAAAATGACGGAAGTCGATGGTTTAATGTTTGGCCATGTTGGGCATGCATACGCACTCCTAATCATGATAAGTTATATGTGTATCCTGGTACTGGTACGTAGATAGTTTGTGTTATATGTGCAACATATATGTGCATAACATGCGCTCTTACCTATTTGAATAATGCTCCAATCAAATTCAGAATATATCAAAGAAATTATTCTGCTAATGATGACTTGATTTTTGAACTTGTACTGAAAATATGCTCATGCGATATAGGTGCTCTTTTCGGATTAGAAAGGGGATCTTTGGAGGTGAACATGAGTCAAGGGTATGAAGATTGTTTTTGTTTGTGTTATGCTTAAACGAATGTGAGGGCAAGGAATCAAAATCTTCACATATGAGATGTGTGGGGTGGAGACAAAATATTTTTAGGATGCTATTTAGAATGTGCCATTTATCATGTGAAGATAGAACAAAACAGATGGCATTTTCCGAGATCACAAAACAGTGTAGCTCTGGAAGTCCTGCAACTTGGAAGCAGCAGTTGATGATGAAAGTATATCTACGATGGTGCCAGATACAAACTTTCACAACTTTGACGAGGTTGTCATCTTTCTCTGCATACCATGTATGCGCAGCTTACAATAGCATGGCCAATTTTTATGCTACTCATCAAAATGCAAACCAATTTTTGATTTTGGATCAAGTAAAGATAAGTGCTTATATACTTCCATAAGTTGCATGTAAGCATGTTATATTTGCTAAAATTCATATAATTCATGAATTCTTATAAGAATACAAGAGTAAAAGAGAAAGAGAACATAATAATATTGATTGTAATGGCCAATTAAAAGAATAGCAACTACATCCCTATGTATAAGGTCTAATGAAAAGAAACTATAGTTCGTTATCCGATGTAGGACAAACTTACAAAGCTTAACTAATACCAACAAATACTAATAATAATGCCAACAAACCCTCCCAAACTCACGATGGTGCATGGAGAAGTATCAAGAGATCGTCAGGAAAGAACCAATGATGCTGGAGCGCGTGTGTTTTGTAACACCACAAGTTTCACAAGTGAATGTCACACACCGTAGATCCCTATCATAAAGATCTACTAGGCTAGACACCACAAGAAAACCATAATGTTTGACCGACAAAGTCAAACTACATAGTGATATGGATCGACAAAGTCAAAACTTGAAATACACGAACCGGTAAGGTAACACTCAAAATATGAGTAACACAAACCAAATAAATTACATCACGATACATACTCATGCAGGTCAAAATACACTAAACTGGAAATATGCTACAACTCATCAACACAATAAAATAACTCCAAACTCTCTCTAGCTTAGCATCGCAGCTCGTCATCCTCATGATAACCTCGCGACTGCTCCCTCGAATAGCAAATACCTGGCATGTATAAAAGGCATACACCCCCAGAATGGGGTTAGCTCAGGATATATAGCGCTAGTGCAAACATTCTAACTATACAAAATATACCGGGCAAATATCAGTCATGAATCAACGACAATTATTTATAAGAAATTCCCAAGAGGTTTAAAGTTTAGAAATCAAACTCAAGTCTTTGAAAACATTTTAGCATCTCGGGAGTTTTCTAATGAAATGCCTTTAGGACCTCAAGTCCTTAGTTATAAACTCATTTCAAAGATCGATTGTTCTCGGCCAAAAGTCATTTTCCACAAACATCATTTCAAAATCCGTAAACATCAAAACATGCTCGTGACCCCATGACCTCCTGCCATGTGTCTCTGTGAATTTAACAACCCGCACGGACTGAGCCAAAAAACCCAATCACAAGAATCACAACACATGGCCCACTCCGTGATCTCCTGCCACGAGTCACCGTAAGCCCCGTCCAATCCACACGGTTGAACCATGTTGTGTCCCGACCCCATGATCAATAGCCATGTGTCATCGTAGGCCTCGCCAGACCCGCGCGATTGGACCTCAGCACCACTTACTAAATTCTGATCCCATGGACCCTCGCCATGTATCCTTGTAGTCCTGTTGAATCCACATGAGTGAGCTTAGCAACACAACACACATAAATCACATCCAATCACACCACAATACATACTGTCAACATCACAAGAACTATCACGAACAATACACAATCAACACACAATATATCCATCGATCAACAACATAGCACAATCCACATCCAACTGTATAAAAATCAACATATACAATCATCATGACTATCACATTTACAAGATAAGAAATATTCAAGAACAACATCAACTCAACGAGACATCTACAACGAATCATTCACAAAAACTCACGGACCACATTCAAATAAGACGACATAACCATCCATCATAATACAACACATAACTTCAATCCACAATACAAGTTATATAAGCAAGATACTTGCCTCGACTATCGATATTTGCTTGGAACGCACACTCTAGAAGTCCAAATCTAATCTCCACCATTTTGAATAAACTTTAAGGTTTTTCGAAAGTCTTATTAAAATTCCATACAAATCCGACGATTGGATTTCCACAGATCGCATCTGCAACATCGCTGCACAGGCGAAGTTCTTCACTCGTGAATAACCCTCTTTCTTCCCCTTATTATTTCTCCCTTTCTAGATGATAGATGATGTATTGTGATTACTCAGTAATCATGTATTGATTATAAAAACTATATTGGAGGGGTTTAGTGTCATGGCTTCTCGAAAAAGGGTGAATAAAATGATGTGAAACTGCCTACTGCAGATGTATATACTTCCCTAATAGATTTTGTCATAATTTCTAGTAATCTTATCTTAACTTCTCCATCCGAACTCCGATTTGAATCTCCATTTGCACAATTGCAAATCTAATTCGAAAATCTACTATATTGTTAAGTTTAATAATTTTTGGATTTTGGAAGTGATGGTGACGACTATATAAAGTCGACCTTAATTCACATCAACATCATAAACGGTGCCAAAATGCATTACTTAAACACTTAAATGATTCCATTTCAAAAATGTACATTGAGTTCTATCATAAGATCAGTGAAGAAATAATATTCGGCTCATGACCACGAATATGGCATAAAAATTCCGAGGTAAAGTGTGGAATATTACATTATACCCCCTTGAAAATAAGTTTCATCCTCGAAACTTGCCAAATATCCCGAAACCTCAAAATCATTCGATGAATCATTTCAGCATTCACAAAAAAAAAAATTCTATCTAACTTGCATAATCCAAATTGATCAACAACATTCTCACTACTCGAATTCATTCATCAGAATCTACCGTACACATACATGGCTTGAATTTTAAGGCTAATTCTTAAAATCCAACAAAACTTATATCATCCCAAAGTTAACTCCATACATTTTAACATACAACAACACTCATTTCAAAATTGAAGCCTAACAAAACTGTTAAGCTCTCATATTACCGTAGTTAGTCCTGTTATAATCTGACATTGCATCCGCACAAAATCATTGCAGAATCTCTTTATACGTACATTTCTTGTCGTACCCATAATACAAACTCGTAGGTACACACAATCTGATTATCTTCTCGATATTGACATATGATCGAATTAAATCTTCAACTCTCAACACCTCTATCTACGACTCACTTTTCTCAGAACTTCAACATAGTTCACCACGGGTGATAGAATCCCAATAATGAGGTTATGAAAAAAATCGAGTGTTTGAAAAATTCACGAATTTCAAAAACTTATCCTTTTGGTGAAGACACAAATTTACACCACTTTGCACATATTTTTGGAAATTTTTAGAAGTAGATTAGTTCAAGATTAGTAGATGGTTTCGTATTAAAAATAATAGTTTTCTTAAATAGGGTTTGGTCAACCATGTATGCCACTTATCTCTACAAGATAAAATCAAATTCTTACAAAATATTACGTATCATGATACATAAAAATTTGATTACAAACTTCATTGTTCAAAAGTATTTTTGCGTACCATATAATGAAATATTTTTTAAAATGATGGTCAATGGTATTATCTATTATTGCTAATGATATGAATTGAGATGCCCCACTGGGTTGTTAAAAACTCACCCCTATTTATAGTTTCCCTTTCAGGTTAGGCGAAATCGTAGTGTGACGTGGAAGGTGGAAGGCGATAATAATAATAAATGGTAATACAATATTATATCTAGGAAGGAATTTTAGTTGGTTTTGAATTATTTAAACCCTTAATTTTCTTTAGCACTTTAAATTCCGTGAATTTGCATTATTATTATTTTGATCATTTTGACTTGGGATTTATTTTAAATAAGTGATATTTCTTCAATTACTTTATATTGGAAAAAATCCACCATGTGTTTTGATAATCGCCTCATACAACAAGAGCTTCAAAGTCAGTATTTTGTTCTAAGTATGGATGCTGTTAGGAGTATATCATACAACCTGTCCATACAGCAAAATATTTTCCAGCAAACTCAAGAGTTTTTTCCTATAGCGCACTTAGGAAAAGTAAAACACAAATTCAACAGGACTGAAGAAACTTCAAACCGTTGAAAAAGCAAATATTGTTTATTCACAAAGTATTCACGGTTAAAGTAGCATTTAATGGTGATAGGACAGCATTTAATGCGGCCGAAGAGACTACAGTCTGAAGAGCATTTAATGCTGGTAAAAAAGAATGTCTGAAGAATTAAATGCGAATCGCCTTTGATTCGAAACACTATGAAGTAGCCAATCAGAGCAGTCTCAATCTCACCAACCGGCCAACAGCTACAGTTATAACAAATCTATTTCCAAGGCTATAATAGCCCCAAGCAATATGGCATTGCTTACCCAAGAACGATATATACATCTGACGCAATAACACACTGACAATCTGAATATCAAGCTTACAAGAGCAATATATTTCTTCGAGTAAACAGCTTAATCAAGAGAAGAAATATACAAAGTCCTCAATGCAAACAACACACTTACAATGAACGCTCATCAAGCATACAACTGCTATTGATCTTGTTATACCAAATATATCCTTGAGTTTAGTTAGTCTTGTGTGGACTAAGCCTTTCTATCTCTGACCTGTGTGAGACGAATAACACTAAGGATGAAGCCTCAATCTGTGTGACAAGAAGAAAGTCGAAGAAGCCAATCCCATCTGTGTGAACGACCCTAGCTACTCTCGGATGTATCAATCTGTGTGAATGATACAGTGACACATTTAGTTAAAGTCACATAGTTGTGTACGCCATGATTTTAATAAAAATTTTACTCCTGTGTGGAGGACCAGTGGACGTAGAGGAGTTTATCTCGAACCACCTTAATCAGTGTGTCTTTACATTATGTCATTTACTGTTTTCTATCTGTCTGTGTAATTTAAGTATACATAATGCAAAAACCCTGTACGTACCAAGCTAACAGGAGATTACTCAGTTGCTTTATTTACAGCAACTTAATTTTAGACTTCCGCTACGCAAATAAACTTTGAAAAAGATATAACTTATTCACCCCCCTTCTAAGCTATTATTACTGTATACTGTGGGCAACAAGTGGTATCGAAGCAGTTGATTCTACAAAGAATCAGTCAATTTTTAAACTGAATCAGATCCACAAAAATCACTAGTTTTTGAAAACTTTACTTTAATATCTTCATCATTTTTCTTACTTCTATCATGGACACATCTATAATTAATAAAGTCCATATGTTTTTCATTAATGAATTCCATAATTTGAGAATTAGGATGGAAGCTCATCTTGTAGCGATGCACGAAGAGATGATCTTCGTCACCCAAGAAGGACCGATCAAGATAATGAAGGTCAACACGGCCGCAAGAATTGATGGACAACCTTATGCGGAGATGCTCGAGAAGGAGCATGAGCAATGGACAACGGATGATCGCAAGCGTGCAAACCTCGACAATGTTGCTAAGAATATACTATTTATCACTCTCGACAAAGGCACATTCTCTAAGGTAAAAAGTTGTAAGACAGCCAAATAAATCTGGAAGAAACTCAAGCTAATTTTCGAGGGAACTGAGCTCTCGAAAGGAAATGAAATTTCTATATTAACTCAATAGTTCAAATCTTTTGAAATGAAATCTTCCGAGATGCTTGAGGAGCTTGATCTCAGATTTACCGGCATTGTCGGTGAACTTGAAGCATTGAGTAAAGTGTATACCCAAAAGGAGAAAAGTCTGAAAATCTTTAGATCACACCCTAACCGATGGGACATTAAGACCACAGCTATATGTGTCTTGAAATCGTAATGACATATCTACTTTTGATCTCTTCTCTGACCTCAAAGCTTTTGAGTATGACATTGACAGGAGAGAGAAGGTAGAAGAGTCGCCTGCCAAGACTACAGCACTGGCTGCTGTATATGACAAGAGATATAGCTCCACACCCATCACATCCAAATTCACATGCAAGGCAACAGATAGCAAGCATGACATCCTATCGCAAGACGAGATGGCCCTTCTCATGCATAAATTCCGAAAATTCATCAAGTAATCTGGAAAGGCCCCATACAGGCCCAAGCCATCTAACAGGTTGAGTTCTGAATCACCTTCCTCTGCAGATTCTAATCTGTGTTACAAATGCAAGAAACCAGGACATTATGCGAATATGTATCCTCATCCCAAAGTATAGAAGTTGCCCGAAGCCGAGCAACAACATAAGGATGAAAAAGGGCACATTTGGTGAAACAAGCTCAAGGCCCCAATGGAGAATTAGAAGTTTCGCCCGCATCAGCCAAGACCGAAGAGTGTCTTCAGGCAATCACTGACAATGACTCCTCCGATGATGAAATAGAAGATAAAGCATATATGTACTTTATGGCCAAAGAAGAATCGGATGATAAAGACAGCGATGATGAGTAAGCTCAACCTCAACTATTCCTATCAATGTATCACATACTTTTGAAAATATGATGAATGAGTTTAGAACCATTCAGAAAGCTTATGAGATGCTCAAACAGGAAAACATACAGCTCTCCCTTTCAAACTTAGAGCTGAAAGATGAAAATGATTTGCTGAAGAATAATTATGAAAATATGTCTTTAGACTGTGAAAACAGCAAAATTACCCAAGAAAAAACTCATGGAAAGCAATCATCAACTTGCAACAGAACTAAATGGGGTAAAAAATCATAATAATTGCAAGACAGATGATTATGCTTAGTTAGAAGCTAAGATACAAATTCTCGAGAAACGAGAAGGAGAACTCGAGACCATCCTTAAATCATTTGAGAAATCATTAAAAATGATGAAAGTCATTCTAAGCACTGGGCAGCACGCCCACAATAAACATGACTTAGGATATGACTCGTTCTCCCACAAGGGCAAATCTAGTACGGTGTTTGTCAAGGGACTGGAACCCATTCCGGAAGCCTAAGAAGCCCCGAGTCCTCTAAAGGTCACATCTGCCCCACATCGAACAACAAAGGCTGCAATTCCGCCACCAAGTTCATATCACCAGCAGCAGAAACCCCAGCCTCATAGACCTGTAAGGCAGCAATGCTAGTCATCAACAGTATGATCCCCGAGTATACCACAGTTTCAGCAGCCATCCAGAAAGAAGGCTGTATCTAAGTATGAAAGGTTTGCACCGCAGTACTATCAACAATATAGTGCACCTAGATACTGGATACATGAACCCCGACATCCATCCAGGAAGCCGACTACCATGCAATTCCATCATCAAAAAATCTGGTAATCCAACTGAAAACCTAGAAGGCAAGCATTGAGGCCAAAGAGAATGGTTCCTCCTCTGAGAAGGCAACCATACTGGAGCCAAAACACTAGATTTTTACATGCATAATAGTCAGGATTACATCGATTACGTGCCTGTCCCATGCAAATATCGCAAAATAGGATCAAAAGTAACCTACAACAAACCAATTGTTGTCCGGTAGATTTGGGTACCTAAATGCACTAACAACTATGGACCCAAAAATAAAAAAGGGGACCTAAATATACCTGATTTCTTTCATTACAGGACATCAAAAAGAAAGACATATGGTATTTCGATAGCGGGTGTTCTCCCCACATGACAGGAGATATCAGGAAGCTGTCGGATTATGTAGAAGGTCGCGGTCAAAAGGTGCGATTCGATGACAAATCCAAAGGAAGAACAACATGGAGAGGAACCCTGCCTGTAGGAAAGTTCAAAGTCACCTACGTAGACTAGGTTGAAGGACTATAGTATAATTTACTTAATATTAGCCAGTTATGTGACAAACAGTTCTCGATCAAATTCTATGTAGATCACTATAAGGTGAAGGACCTCAAAACCAAGCAAATCGTCCTTACAGGAAGCCGGCCAGGTAACATGTATATTGCTGACTAGAAGCCCAGAAGCTCCATAATTTCGTGTTTTGTTTCCAAAGGCACTGCAGATCAAAGCTGCATATGGCATAAAAGGATGTCACATATCAACTTCAAGACCATAAAAAAGCTCGCTCGATAGGGAATGGTCAAAGGATTGCCCTGTAATATCCGATATTTTCGTTTCTGGTTATTTTGAATTTATAGATATTTTGTGCCGGTTATTTTGTTCTGTGGATGATTACTTCTCTCCGTTATGTATGGTATGATGTACTGTGTTGTAGTGTTCGTCGAGTGCGACTTGTTGTCACATTCGCCTCTTCGATTGAATGTCTGCTTGTGTTATGGTACGTTATGTTTCGTATTGTGTTCGTTATTGTTTTGAATCATAGATGGTGCGTCTGAGTCACCAAGACGTTGACGAACATCTAACTGGACCGTCAGAGTAATTGGGAATTACTATTGTGTTCAGCAGTGATAGCTACGGCCGTAAGGGTTCCTCATTACGACCGTAAGGCATGTGATATTACGGCCGTAAAATGGTTGTTGTTATGGTCGTAATGAACCTATGCATTTTGGGCAGAAACCCCGGGAGCTGGTTATGGCCGTAAAACCTTGTATGTTACAGCCGTAAGATAGGAGAGTTACTGTAACACCCCCAAATCATATTGGGTTATTACAGTGCCGTGGACCCCACGCCAGGAGATCCACCAGGCGAACATGACTAAAATATATTAAATTAAACAACAAGGGGAAATCATAGTCCCTACCATGATATCCGACACAATATTCCGATAAGGAATTTCCACGACAACGATGGACTTACATGACCAAAAATAAAATACAACAATATCCACGAGCATCTGCTCGGGTAATACATAATGACAATGACTGACAGACTGAAGAACACTCCAACTGACTGACCAACATGAACAACTCGGACTAGTATCGCTCGAATACCTCGTCGCCATCATCATGCCCTTGTGTGTCAACTCTCTCCTCGCAAGCACCTAAAACATGAAAACATGTTCCGCCCCACAGGGCCAGTCATCCAGATAATGAACATCAAATACATGTATAACATGATATGCATTCAAAGGCAGAATGAAACGGTACAATGATAATAATAATACGAGATGCTCACAAACCAATATAAGAACGAGCATTCGTGAAATACTATGCCCACGGCATACCATTAATACCTGCTCAATAGGTTAGAATGTAAATGCCCAACGGCGAATCATAATTATACAGTACCACAATGAATTACACGACATGAACCAAACCAGAACTGAATTAATTATGAATCACAATGCCCGAAGGCTCCAATGAAATTACCAGGACAATAATAAAGGCTTGAAAGACACTCAGCCGAAGCTGTCAAATATCACAATCACATGAAGCTAAAACAGCCCGCAGCTGTTATTGATTAGGGCCGAAGCCACGGCATGAAGCCGTATCACCATTAGGGCCGAAGCCACGGCACGAATCCGTATCACAATTAGGGCCGAAGCCATGGCACGAAGCCATATCACAATTAGGGCCGAAGCCACGGCACGAAGCCATATCACCATTAGGGCCGAAGCCACGGCGTGAAGCCGTATCACAATTAGGGCCGAAGCCAGGACGTGAAGCCGTATCACAATTAGGGCCGAAGCCACGGCACGAAGCCGTATCACCATTAGGGCCGAAGCCACGGCGTGAAGCCGTATCACAATTAGGTAGTGTGCTGCCTTGAGTCGGCCAACACGATGACAGTAACACACGGATAGACACCGTCTTCGACAGTCCCGATTCAACACCTCGATTGCCTTAGAATGGCCAACCGATAACAATGATGCATCGGATGATTCAATGAATGATTGAGCGCTTCGATTGCCTTAGAATGGCCAATCGATACGAATGATATGATGAATGATTGAATACCTCGATTGCCTTAGAATGGTCAATCGATAACAATGATATAGTGAATGATTTAACATTTCGATTTCCCTGAGAGCGGCCAATCGATGATAATGATATGATGAATGATTGAACACTTCGATTTGCCTGAGAACGGCCAATCGATAACAATGATACGAAGGATGCCTCGGCACCATTAATCGGTTACCGACGACAAGGATGAGAAATGAATATGCCAATGCCTTTAATCGGCCAATACAGTTTTAATGACAAACCCCAACATGAATAACAATGATCTCAACGACGTCTTAGATTGACATCAATATCAGCAACAACAATCGATACATCGATACCACGAACCGGCTATCGACAATGACATTAGTAATGAGTATCACAATGCCTTGAATCAGCCATTAGCGAATAATAATAAACATTTGGCATAATTGCCGAAAGGTATCGTATCGAACGATCTCTTAATATCAATGAATTCAGGAAGAGACTAAATCTCGGAATGATACAACACATTCATACACATATATGATAACATTAATCTCATTGACTAGTACAAGTATAAAACTTGCCTCAACCGAAGGCGATGACATCCTTCCACGAACAACGAACGGCGTCCTCCGATAAATATAAGCGCTCGAACAACCTTGAATGAAATACAATTTATTCAATAACACAATATCAAATGAAAACAACACAACGATCGAAGGAAACTCTTTGAGACATTTAATCGAACACTAAATGTTCAAAGTTCCTCAAGAACTTAAGAATCATCAATCGGGTTGAACGAATCGAAGATATGTGTTGGTCCCTTTATGATATACTCGATACAGCTTGGGAAATTTTTGAGCAACAGGCTGTATGGTTTTCGAATCTGAGTGCGTAGCGGAAGTCTTTAATATAGTAAGTTGCCGTCGATACAGCAACTCGGTCTATTCTCCTGTTAGCTTGGTGCGTACAGGGTTTTGCAGTGTATACTTGTATAAATCACAGTTATGAAAACAGTAACGGCGAAAGGTAAATAACACAGTATTTAATTGGTTCGAGGTAAACCCCTCTACGTCCACTGGTCCTCCACACAGGAGTAAAACGTTTATTATAAATACTGCGTACACAACTATGTATTTATAATCAAACCTATCCTTGTATCGTTCACACAGATAGATACAAAGACTGTCGCTTTCAACCGTTCACACAGATTGGTTAAAGCTTCCTTCTTGACTTGCTTCTTCACACACAGTTCCAAAGCTTCGTCCTCTTATTCGTCCCACAAAGGTCAGAATAACTTGTTGAGTTCACACAGAGCTCGGTTTTTACACAAAGGTAAAAAGGTAGGTAACCGGGTAAGAACAACAGCTTTTAAATATGAAGTTCTTGAGCTGATGATGGCTGTTCTTGATGTTGAGCACTGTATATCTCTTTTGATCTGATTTGCAGAAAGCTTCTGGAGATATGTTTTGCTCTGATGTATATAATGATAGCTTCTTTTCTTGTTAACTTTAGTATGTGTATATATGTGTCTGTATATCTTCAACGCTCTTATGAGATATATATAGTCTTCTGAATAATATATCTGTTGTAATAGATCCGTTGGGTAAGATTCTGTGATAACTTGAATAGACCAGGATCCGGATATTACGGGATTTGAAGATCTCTGACAGCTTCAGTATTTAAATACTTTATCCTTTCAGTATTTAAATACTTCTTTATCAAACGGTACTTTGACTTTAATGAATACTAAAGATTCCTTTTCAAACGGTCTTGATCTTGTTCCGATGTGAATGCTGTATCCACTAGAGCTGTAGCCATATTGGAATAGTCAGGCGCTGTATGGAAGGGCGCTGTATTGAGGTTTCGAGACAGCTTCCATACTTGGTGCTTACTTAGACTTTGTTGCTGTATCTTGGTAGCGCGAGAGCTTGTTGTATGCTGGCGCTGTGATAAGGTCTTCGATACAGGATTGCAACTTCAACCGGCTTTCGATACAGGGCTTGCTGTATCAAGCTTTTGGCAATTATCAAAACAAAATTATTTATCCCAACAATTTCCCCCTTTTTGATAATTTCCAAAACTACTTTGATGATTCGAAAACTTCTTGATCATGCCAAGGTCTTGATATCAAAACCTCTTCAGGCCAAAACAATTTCCCCTTCGATAACCACTTGTTGGCAACTTGAGAGGACTTCGATACAGGAGATGTTTTAATCCCACTGTTTCCTTCTCTATTTGATAATATCTTTGAGCAGGCTTCTTGATCTTCTGTCAGATGATCTGGTCTTCAGCACTTAGTCTACAAGAAATGTGAACTGCTTGCAGGCAAGTTCTAAAAATGATAACGTCTAATAGGGAAGTGTATTACATCTTAAACTTATGATTGGCGCACAGGCACAATCTTACATTTTTGATCTAGTTGAGTACATCTTAACCTATGAACTGTTCACAGACGAGTTCTTACAGCAATACACAATAAATTTATCAATCATAATTGATGTCCTGTTGTGAAAATAGTATAGTGTTCTTCCTTAAAAGGTACATACAGGATTTAATTTATGTTCGGATTAACGCTGTATTCATGGGTCGTACTGTATTCCCCCTTAATTAATGCACACGTCAGCTGTAGGAAGGTTTCATGCCTTCTTTGTCCTACTGATCTTTGTATTGTGATTACGAGTGTACGATTAATTAATGGTAGATATCGTATTCTTGGGTCTTACAAAGATTCCCCTCACTTAATGAGTAAAAGCATAAAAACTTACAGGGATTTCGTCATGTAGTGTTTCCCGATAGTGCCTTTCGGTACCCAAATTTGCCGGGCAACAATTTGTTTGTTGTAGGCTACTTTTGGTCCATTATATCGATATCTACGTGAGGCAGGCACGTAGTCGTTGTAATCATTATAATGCATGAAAAATCGAGAATTATAGTTGTTATTCCAGTACGATTGTCGTCTCGGAGGTGGAGCCATTTTCTTTGGCCTAACATCTTGCCTTCTGGGTCTCCAGTTGGATTCCCAACGATGTTGTTGATACTGAACGGGCACTTGCTTTCTTGATGGATAACGGGGCTCCTGTATCCGATTACTGGCGTTGTACTAAAATCTTCTGCATGTGCCTTTGTTGGTTGAATCTGACCTTCTTCTGAATGATCTTGGCGTTTATGATATGCTTGTGGAGCATGCTGTTGAGTACGCCTTCTGAGTGGATGTTGGTTCCACTGTCTCGAATAGTAGAGTTGCGGCGGTGGAATGGCAGCTTTTGCTGTTCGCGGTGCAACAGGTTCCTTCACAGAACTCGGAACTTCTTTCGATACAGGGATGGATTCCTCACTCCTGACGAATACTGTATTAGATTTTTCTTTGTTGGAGAACGAGTTGTACCCTAAGCCACGTTTATCATGAGCATGTTGCCCAGTGCTTAGGATCTCTTCCATTCTTTTAGAGGATTTCTCGAAAGATTTCAAGATTGTCTCTAATTCTCCTTCACGTTTCTCGAGAGATTTTACTTTGGCTTCGAGTAGAGCTAAATCATTTGTCTTGCTTTCAAGATGAGACTTAGTCTCATTTAGATTATGAGCAAGTTGATGATTGCTCTCCATGAGTTTTTCTAAATTGACTTTGCTGTTTTCGCAATCAACTGACATATTTTCGTAATTATTCTTCAGCAAGTCATTTTCTTCTTTCAGCTCTAAGTTAGAAATTTCAAGCTGCATGTTTTCTCCTTTCAATATCTCATGGGCCGTTTGAATGTTATTAAATTCATTCAGCATATTTTCAAAGGTATGAGATGCATTTATGGGAATAGTTGAGGTGGAGCTTACCTCATCATCATCGTCTTCATTTTCCTCTTTAACTACGGCCATAGAGCACACATAGGCTCTATCTTCTAGCTCATCATCAGACGAATCACTATCAGTGACCACCTGAAGACATTCTTCGGTCTTTGTTGATGCGAGCGGAGCTTTTGATTCTCCAATGAGGGCCTTGAGTTTGTTCTTCATCCTGTTTCTCCAGTCATCAAACTCGTTAATGTGAAACATAGATATCTTATTAGACATAAAGGTATCCATATTAGAAGATGGGAATTACAAAGACTGTTTTCGAAAATAAGTATTTTTAAGGATCTGATTCAGTTAAAAATGCGACTGATTCTTTTTAGAATCAACCGCTCCGATACCAATTGTTGGTCCCTTTATGATATACTCGATACAGCTTGGGAAATTTTTGAGCAACAGGCTGTATGGTTTTCGAATCTGAGTGCGTAGCGGAAGCCTTTAATATAGTAAGTTGCCGTCGATACAGCAACTCGGTCTATTCTCCTGTTAGCTTGGTGCGTACAGGGTTTTGCAGTGTATACTTGTATAAATCACAGTTATGAAAACAGTAACGGCGAAATGTAAATAACACAGTATTTAAGTGGTTCGAGGTAAACCCCTCTACGTCCACTGGTCCTCCACACAGGAGTAAAACGTTTATTATAAATACTGCGTACACAACTATGTATTTATAATCAAACCTATCGTTGTATCGTTCACACAGATAGATACAAAGACTGTCGCTTTCAACCGTTCACACAGATTGGTTAAAGCTGCCTTCTTGACTTGCTTCTTCACACACAGTTCCAAAGCTTCGTCCTCTTATTCGTCCCACACAGGTCAGAATAACTCGTTGAGTTCACACAGAGCTCGGTTTTTACACAAAGGTAAAAAGGTAGGTAACCGGGTAAGAACAGCAGCTTTTAAATATGAAGTTCTTGAGCTGATGATGGCTGTTCTTGATGTTGAGCACTGTATATCTCTTTTGATCTGATTTGCAGAAAGCTTCTGGAGATATGTTTTGCTCTGATGTATATAATGATAGCTTCTTTTCTTGTTAACTTCAGTATGTGTATATATGTGTCTGTATATCTTCAACGCTCTTATGAGATATATATAGTCTTCTGAATAATATATCTGTTGTAATAGATCCGTTGGGTAAGATTCTGTGATAACTTGAATAGACCAGGATCCGGATATTACGGGATTTGAAGATCTCTGACAGCTTCAGTATTTAAATACTTTATCCTTTCAGTATTTAAATACTTCTTTATCAAACGGTACTTTGACTTTAATGAATACTAAAGATTCCTTTTCAAACGGTCTTCAGTCTTGTTCCGATGTGAATGCTGTATCCACTAGAGCTGTAGCCATATTGGAATAGTCAGGCGCTGTATGGAAGGGCGCTGTATTGAGGTTTCGAGACAGCTTCCATACTTGGCGCTTACTTAGACTTTGTTGCTGTATCTTGGTAGCGCGAGAGCTTGCTGTATGCTGGCGCTGTGATAAGGTCTTCGATACAGGATTGCAACTTCAACCGGCTTTCGATACAGGGCTTGCTGTATCAAGCTTTTGGCAATTATCAAAACAAAATTATTTATCCCAACAATATGGATATACAATCCATAGAATATGATTAATAATGTTTACAAACATCAACCGATTCATCAAATTCGGACGGAAAATGAAATCAAAGCCAAAACTCCCAAAAATCAAATTTTAGGAGATTTCAAGAAATTACCTTGATTAGGATGAAGAATCCACAAAAATGTTGTTAATCCACAGCACAACTTGAAGAAGATGAAATTATTTGAGTTTTATGATGCTAAATCGCCCAAAATATCGCCCACAAATCGCCCAAGGAGGAGAGGAAGAAGGAAAGTGATGAATTGAGGATGATTCCACAAGAAAACGCTGATATAGGCAAACTGTCTGTGCCGCGGCACAGATGAGTGTGCCATGCCCACGACTAAAAAGCGCAAGACATCGCTTTTGTGCCGCGGCCCGGCCGAGAAGCCGCGGCCCGCGATGACCCGCTCCAAAGACAAAAAGGCACATGGTGGAGCCTTAGCTATTTTGACCATAACTCCTTCGTCCGGACTCCGATTGACTCACCGTTTGAACCATTGGAAAGATAACTTTATTCTCTATAATATTGAAAAGATTAAGAATTTTTGGAGTTTCCAAAAATTAATGGTGATTTTACAAAGTTGAACTCATACGTGGAAAAGTCGCTTAAGAACACGGAATTCAACAAAACGACACCGAGACGAACTCAGATGACAAAGTGTAGAATTAATCATTCTCAGAATGAGGAAACGGTCACAATATAGTTTCTAAGATAGAATTACACCAGACAAAAAAACTATTAGAAATCGAAATCGCGGATATTACAGTTACGGCCGTAAAGCCTTGTATGTTACGACCATAATATGTTCAGCTATTTAAGGGCAGGGCGACGGGTCAGTTTCCATTTCTTCCCCTTTCCCTCCTTCCTTCGCGATTTTCCCAAGAATTTGAGAGTAGTGATCGGAGATATCGTTGATCATCATTTTTGGGGAGCCCTATCCATGTTTATCATCATCTTCCACTCAAGTTCGTCCGGATCGAAGGTAACTCCTTGAAATCTCTTAGGGCTGACCTTTAGAATTTTCTTCTTGATTTCGATGTTCATCCGATTTTAGTGGGGTTTGATGGTGTTATCGGGTATTATTATTCATATTCTACGGATTGTATATCCGTATCTCGAATTCATTTGAGTCCAACCATGATTTTTGTGTTCTAAGGGAGCCTTGAGCATTTAATGTCTGATTAAACGACCCAATGGTTTTTTCTTTGATTCTTGTGTGTGTTTCTCGTTGTTTTCAATCGATATACTCATAGTAATTGTTTTTTGTTGTTTTTCATGGATGAGTCTAGGTGTTCGAGGTTTTCCGATTATGCCGTGTTTGTCGGAGTTTCAGTATCGATTGTTGAGGCAAGTATCTTGCTCATACGATTTGTGTCGTGTGAATAGAGATTACGCGTTGGGTTTATGATGATTTTATTTACCTTCTGGGATATGATTCGTGTGAATTGATTATGAATTGATTATTTCGAACGTTTGATGGTATTAATGATATCCTAGCTTGTTTAACAATGTGGGATCGTGTTGGTTATGTTAATCGTGTGTTTGTGTTATGCTTGATTATTCATAATTGAGGTATCGTGATGATTATGATAATTGTGTCGGATTGATTATACACTTGGACATGTATTGTGGTGTATTGTCAAATGGTCGGACATATTTGTAGTAATGTGTGTTTATTTGTGGTAATGTGTTGAGATGATCAATATGTGTTGTGAAGTGAGAGTGCATGGAACTAGGTACGGTCCGTCGTGACTTCTGGGGTTCGTTACATGATGTACGTACGAACAGTGAATATGTGGAACCGGGTATGGTCCGTCGTGACCTCTGGGGTTCTTTGCATGATGTGTACTAATAGTGAATGTGTGGAACCGGGTACGGTCCGTCGTGACCTCTGGGGTTCGTTGCATGATATGTATGAACAGTGAATGTGTGGAACCGGGTACGGTCCGTCGTGACCTCTGGCGTTTGTTACTTGACGAGTACGAACAATGATTGACTGGATAATGTTTTGATGTTGAGTCATGGACCCGTAATGATATCCTAGATATTGTGTTTTGAAACAAGAATCAGGCTAAGGCCCTATCGATTCTGAAAAAGGTTTTGTAACTTGGGACTCGAGGTCCAAAAAGGTTTCTACTTTTAAAATCCCCGAGATGATGAGTTTATTTTCAAATACTTCGTCATTTGCTTTCTAATTAATAAAACCTCTCGAGAATGTTTTGGCAACTGATTTTCATATCTGCTTCGTGGTTACTATTTGATTATTACATTTCGTATGGTTATGTTGTTGGAATATTTATTCCACATATTCATAAACAGTGTTTTGATGATTAAGTTGCTAAACAAAGCAAAACAACAAAGAGGCGAAACAAAAAAATGAAGCAGACGAAGACGCAGAAAGCTGGACAAAATACAAAGCTAGCGCACGCTAGACATATAAGTTAGCGCACGCTAACGGGTCCCGGCGGAAGATCTGACGAGTTCGAAGTTTCCTGAAGGCAAGTAATTGTTGGGATTCCGAAAATAAAACGAAATACGCAGCGGAAATAAATACGAATCCCAAACAGGATCGATCAAGTAACGTATATACGAAAAAAAATACATACAAAGATAAAGATTCATACCCTTGAAGCCTTTGAAATAAATCTTCGTAAAGTGTAGATGATGATCACGATCCCGTCCCGAACACGAAATCCCTTCGTTCCAAGCACCGAAAATTCGAAGCCTCTACTTCACACGCGTCGGAAGTTGCCCGGAAAAATCTACAACACTCCGTTCTATGAAGAACACGGCTAGGAAGTGTTGTAGGAATTTTTTTCTCTCTTAATTTTTCTTACTTCTTTTCACCTCAAAGATGAACAAAATGAAGAAGGAAAATTTTTCTCTCTCTCCTCACTTAAGCTCACGTCCAGGGCTGTTTTTTTGCAGGTTTGTATGTGTGTGTGTGTGTGTTGTAGTAGTTGTTATATAATGTGTTGTTTTTATATTATCTCAAACCATATAATTGAGATAAAATGTCAACACATAATAACAAAAATACAACTAACACATACACATGCATGGAAATGATTCCATGTGATGTGGGGAGAGGGAGGGCGGCCCATGGTGGAAATTTCCTAGAAAACGAGCCGAGTCACTCGGCTCGTGTACCGGACGTTCGTCAAACGACTCCGTTAAATACACTCCGTTTAATCACCAATGTATTTATATTAATTAATTAATCTAATTAATTAATAATATCAAATACAAATATATTTCTCTAAGAAATATAATTTATGAATTAAATTAATCACCCGGTAACTTAATTTTAATTCATAAGACCGCTATTTTGATTTATCTAATAAATCATAATTAGATATCCAATATCTAATATTTATAGAGAGATAATAAATTCACATTTATCCGTCAACGCTCCTGATGCGCGACTCCGTAGGTCCGTCTCAGCCGGCATTGGGAGGAACCAATGAGTGCGGGCAGCACTTAGCCAGCCTAGCGGGCCGCACTGTAAACCCCGACTGAGAACGAATGAAGGGATCATTCCAGAACCATTATGTCGTGAATACTATATACGTATAGACCCTTTATCAGATGTCCCGGTCAAGTCTTCGGGTCACGGTAAAGTCAAACCCTACTATTGACTAGACTCTATACATGTGTTAATGCAAATCAAGACCGATTAATAGTGTATCTAATACGACTATATCGTAATGCTTTGGCCAAAGACTCATGATCTTATTTGCCATTAACCGTATAGGACATACGCCGCTCACTAACAGAGATAAAATCCTTTCTTGGCATACAAGAAAGATCGCTACCTGCCCGTATAGTCCGCACTTCAAGGTCGACTCAGCAATCAAGCAAATGAGTCTAACTACTCTAATGACAAACTAAACGTCACAGGCACATCTTCTACTGAATCCTCAAGTCAAAGGTCCACATACACTATCACAACCTTTTGATTCGTCATCGACTCTTCGAGAGTGAATACCGTATGACTGAATCGAGTATGAGTCGTGTTCGAGTATACTGGTCCCACCAATATACTTTATAACTATGCTATCAAGATGTGCACACGTCCTAGCATCAGTTATACAAGTCTTATTAAAACTTAATGCCCATTTAAGTTTATTGACTTGCGAACGATTTTCGTAAATAAACTTTAAATACTTCCAGTGCATTTTCTCTTATCCCATAACGAGAATGGAATGTTCAGTTTATTTACATGGACTTCACTTCAATGTTTACCAAGTCAAGAATGCAATTGAAATACAATAAACAGTGAATGAATCGAATTGCCTTTTTATTATTTATTCCATAATTACAAGTATAATGCCCCTACTCTCTTATCCCTGAGTGGCATTCGAGGGCATATTCCTAACAATCTCCCACTTTCACTCAATGCCACACATCATGATATCCAATACCCATGTTCTTCAGATGTCTTTCCAAGACGGCCTGAGATAATGGCTTAGTCAGCGGGTCAGAGACATTGTCTTCTGAGTCTACTCTTTCCAATGAAACATATCCTTTTTCCACCATCTCTCGAACGATGTGGTACTTTCTCTCTATATGCTTGGTGTTGTGGTGAGCCCTCGGCTCCTTGGCTTGGGCGACAGCTCCATCATTATCACAGAATAGTGATATAGGCAACTCCGCGTTAGGCACTACTTGAAGTTCTTGTATAAACTTCTGCATCCAAAATGCTTCTTTGCTAGCCTCTGAGGCAGCTTGATACTCTGCTTGGTGTGGAATCTGCAGAGCGGTTTGCTTGGAGCTTCTCCAAGATACCGCTCCTCCATTGAGAGTAAATAAATACCTGATGTCGACTTAGAGTCGTCATTGTCTCCTTGAAAATCAGAATCGGTGAATCCAATCACCTTCGATTCTCCACCACCATAAGTAAGAACTAAATCTCTAGTTCTTCTTAAGTACTTAAGAATGTTCTTTACGGCGGTCAATGTTCCCTTCCTGTGTTTGCTTGAAATCGACTTACCATACTCACAGCGTAGGCTAAGTCTCGGTCTCGTACACAACATAGCGTACATGAGGCTACCCACCGCCGAGGCATAGGGTACCTTACTCATCTCTCTCTTGTCTTCCTCACTTTGAGGACACATTTTCGTGGTGAGATGAATTCCATGTCGCATGGGAAGGAATCCTCTTTAGATTCATCCATCTTGAATCTTCTCAGATTTTATCGATATAAAGGGCTTGGGAAAGTCCTATCATTCTTCGCGGTCTATCTCTCGTAAAGACGGATCCCTAGAATATAGGAAGCTTCTCCCAAGTCTTTCATGGAGAACGCTTTTAGAAAGCCAAGCTTTCACAAGGTCTTGAGCATTGCTATGTTATTTCCTAAAAGTAGAATATCATCTAAATATAGTACTAAGAACGCAATGTTGCTCCCACCGATCTTTTTGTAAACACACGGTTCCTCCTCATTTCGCTCAAGTCAAAGTCCTTAATCGCTTCACAAATCGAAGGTTCCAACTCCGAGAAGCTTGCTTCAGACCATAAATGGCTCGTTGCAGCTTACAAACTTTATGAATATTAGCTTTGGACACAAAACCTTTAGGCTGTTCCATATAGATTTCCTCCTCGAGGTATCCATTTAGAAAAGCCGTTTTGACATCCATTTGCCATATTTCATAATCATATTAGGCAGCAATGGCAAGCATCATGCGAATCGACTTTATCATAGCTACGGGCGAGAAGGTATCATGATAATCGATTCCTTCCCTTTGGGTATAACCCTTTGCCACAAGCCTGGCCTTATAGGCATCAACCTTGCCATCCCCATCAGTCTTTCTCTTATAGATCCATTTATTTCCAATAGTCCTCATGCCACTGGAAGATCTACTAGAGTCCAGACTGATTGGTATGCATCGAGTCTATCTCGCCTTCCATTGCTTCTTGCCATTTATCGAGTCTACATCCACTATCGCTTGGTCATAGGTGACAGGTCGTTTTCATCGCATCGTGTGTGTCGTGGAGACCCGCCTCGACATGTGTATAGCCATACCTCTCAGGTAAGTGAGATACCCTATCAGACCTTCGAAGTGGATGTTGTGTTACAATAGGTTCGGTTCTTGATCCCTGATCAGATGTCTCCTTAGGAGTTTCATTATGCTCTTCCAAATAGATATTTCTACCCGAGCCATCTTCCTGAATAAATTCATCCTCAAGGAAGTGCGCTTGTAATGCCACAACGACCCTATGGTCTTCCGGCATGTAGAATAGATAACCCATCGAGTCCTCTGGGTATCCTATGAAACGTCCTTTTATGGACCTCGCTTCGGTTGTCCACCTTAGCCTTTTTGACATAGGTGGACATCCCCAAATCCTTATGTGATTAAGGCTTGGTTTCTTACCCTTCCACATCTCATGCGGAGTGATAGGAACAGATTTGGAAGGACATCTATTTAGGATATAGGCGGTTAGTAAGGCATACCCCACTGTAAATAGGTAAATCGTGTAATTTAACATGGAGCGAACCATGTCCAACAAAGTCCGATTTCTCCTTTCGAAACACCATTTAACCGTGGGGTTCCCGGAGGCGTGAATTGTGAAACTATTCCATGTTCCTTAAGGAACTCATCAAACTCGATTCATATATTCGCCACCTCGGTCCGACCGAAGTGCTTTGATATGACATCCACTTTGTTTTTCAACCGTGGCCTTAAATTCTTTGAATTTAGCAAAGGCTTGATTTATGTTTCATTAAGTACACAATCCCATACCTAGTATGATCATCTGTGAACGTTATGAAATATTGATATCCGTCTCGGCTACTTCTAAAGCACCACAAACATCGGTATGCACCAATCCAAGTTTATCGGCACTCTTTCAAAAGTCCCCGTGGAGGGAACTTAGTCATTTTGCCTCTAAGGCAAGATTCACAAGTTGGATAGGGTTCTACACCCAATGGACTTAAAAGTCCATCTTTTCCATTTTCCGAACCTTGGTCGACCAACATGACCAAGTCTAAGGTGCCATTTAAGAGCTTGATTAGTATCTTGCCTACCACGTTTCCTAGTTATAGTGTTCACCTTGCTTTATTTTGCATGTTCGGATGATATAAACCATTCAACAATGTAGTGCTCCAACCAATTTATTTCGAAAATAAATTTTACAACCGCCATTACCAATGAAGAAACAAAATCCTTTCCGGTCCAAGATGGAATGGATACAATGTTTTTATGCCCCTTGGGCAAAACAAGTACTTCATCTAATGTCAAAATAAAACCGATTCTAAACCCGTAAGGATTGATCCAATATCGGTTGCCTCGACACTTTGTCCGCTTCCAACAGTGATCATTATTTCCCAGCCTTCAAGTTTTCTACTGCTCTGCATCCCGATTCATAGTACAAATGTGAGAAGTGGCACGAATCCGTAATCCATGAAGCGTAATATACAAAGCGGAACAATTAGTTTCAAAAACAAAAAGTTCCGCACTGATGCGCCATTAATCTTGGGACAAGTCCTTCGCCATGGCCCACCACCGCATTCAAGGCATTTGTCCGTAGGTTTTGGACCGCCTACCTTTTGAACCTTTCGGCCTTGCCCTTTCCTTTGCACCCCTTTCTTGGGTTTGTACTGCTCGTAGGTCTTTTTCTTCTTGTTCTTGGACCTCTTAGGCCCGTAAGAAATCACAAGAGCAAATTTCTCTCGGTTTAGTCTTCATGTTAGATCGCGCCGTCACGCTTTATTCATTAGCCCAGCTAATGTGCATGTAATTTCATTACAGTTGAAATTCATTACAAACTGCGTGAAAGAGTTAGGTAGAGATTGAAGGATGAGATCAATTTGAAGGGATAAATCCATATTAAAGTTTAGCACCTCGAGCCTCTCAATCATAGAGATCATCTTGAGGACGTGGTCTCCCACTTTCTCCCCTTCTTTCATCCTAGCACTAAACAACTGCTTTGATATTTCATATCTAGCAGTCCTGCTGTGCTCTCCATAAAGTTCGGTCAAGTGTGCGAGAATCTGCCTAGCAGAAGTCATTTTCTCGTGCGCTCTCTGCAGCTCATTAGTCATTGAGCCCATCATAAAACCACGGACTAGCACATCATCCTTGACCCATTTTTCATGGACGTCAATGTCTTCCTGATTACCCCTAGTTCGGATTGGAGTCGGTGGAATGTCCGCCTCCAAGACGTATCCCAGAGACTCCATACTGAGTACAATCATCAGATTCCGCAACTTGATCAACAAAGTTAGGGCCAGTTAGGAGATTCTTTTCAAGTAGTATTGCAAGTGGGATTTGAGCCATTTTAGAGAGATTCAATTTCGTTTTCTGCAAAGATTTAGACAAGATTAAATTAGTGACTTGTTTAATTATGTCCGAGTATAGAACTTAAGGGCTTGTATAATTCTTGTCTCGGCTCCCACTAATTTTATCGGAATTATACACTCCCATGTTATAATCCTAAATCATGGTTAGATCGACTTCTTAGTGGTGATCAAGTTCTTTACAAATTTTAATGCACGCAACCTATCGTGTTCTTGCCAATTAATTTCTCGTAAAGTGGTGTCTAACACCAACCCGTCTAACGGATGATTTTATCTTCTTTTACCCCTAGTCTTCATGCCCTCAACCTATCGTGTTTCTTGGCAATCCACTATCTAAGTTGTTGACCATCAACGTCTATCGCTTGACTATTGAATCTCACCCGGCAACCTATCAGGTTTCTAGGGGCGAAATTTATCACCAACCGAAGGCATCTAATGCACTCAAGAATTTTTCAACCTTTACCAAATGTACTACCCCGATAACTCGGAAGCATAGCACACCAGCTCGGGTATCAATTTTCTACGAGTTTGATGGAGGGTAGGAAACCTCGTAACCTTTTTCAAACTTAGTCCTGCTTTGTAGTCGGGAGAATTTCGCGATTAATGTTACACTTTGCACATTAATTCAATTATACGCGTGTTTGTTGGTTTGTCAATCATTCAAAATGAAAACGGAAAACAAGAACCTAGTTACTACCAACATATAGCTCATGGACCTAATTCCTAAATCTTGGGCCAAGCGAATGACCCAATAAAAAACAGTCTTCGATTCTTCGTCTTCTCGGTTATCTTCGGTCTTCTTCATACCCAAAATAATAATTACATCATTGAAAAATTGCATCCTATACAAGTTTTTCTAGTAAATATAAATAGGCTCAAAACGGCCTTTACAACCCAATCGAATCGAACAAATCAAAAAACTAAGTCCACGAGCTATATCACCATCACATAAGGATTCCATACAACATGTAATGGCAACGAAATTAAACAATTAATCTTAATATAAATTAATCTAATTAATCTATTCAATTTCTACTATATTAATCCAATTAATATAAAGTGGCATTAAAATTAAATAATCAATTAAGATATTAATCCAATCAATATAAAATTAATCTATTCAATTTTAATGGTATTAATCCAATTAATACTAATAATCGTCATTTAAATTCATTCAAGTAATCCGCCAAAATAATATTTTCGTTTAATTTATTTCCTTTAACTAAAAAATATTCCAAATATTAATTTAGTCAAATTAAAATCCAATTTAAATTTTGGGAAATAATTAAAACGAAATATAAACTTAAACGGAGTCCCTAAAAATCCGATTTTAGGCCCACCGCTGCCCGATTCAAAATCGGGCCAAAACCCGAGGGTCGCTGGCCGAGCCACCGCTTGCAGATCGCCGATCATTCTCGCCGTGGCCGAGACATGGCCGATCATGGCCGATCATGCTCGGCACTGGCAGTAACCCAGTGCTTTTGCCAAAGACCACGGCAACCCCGTTTCTTTGTTTTTCGGCCCGTTTCAAAAACCGTGATGCTACAACGAATAATTTAAAATCTACAATTATTCCAAACATGATTCTAAATCATAATCATCATCCAAAAGCATTCAAAATGCACAAATAATCGTATATACGGAAACATTGACCTCGCTCCGATACCACTGTTGGGATTCCGAAAATAAAACGAAATACGCAGCGGAAATAAATACGAATCCCAAACAGGATCGATCAAGTAACGTATATACGAAAAAAAATACATACAATTCATACCCTTGAAGCCTTTGAAATAAATCTTCGTAAAGTGTAGACGATGATCACGATCCCGTCCCGAACACGAAATCCCTTCGTTCCAAGCACCGAAAATTCGAAGCCTCTACTTCACACGCGTCGGAAGTTGCCCGGAAAAATCTACAACACTCCGTTCTATGAAGAACACGGCTAGGAAGTGTTGTAGGAATTTTTTCTCTCTTAATTTTTCTTACTTCTTTTCACCTCAAAGATGAACAAAATGAAGAAGGAAAATTTTTCTCTCTCTCCTCACTTAAGCTCACGTCCAGGGCTGTTTTTTTGCAGGTTTGTATGTGTGTGTGTGTGTGTTGTAGTAGTTGTTATATAATGTGTTGTTTTTATATTATCTCAAACCATATAATTGAGATAAAATGTCAACACATAATAACAAAAATACAACTAACAGATACACATGCATGGAAATGATTCCATGTGATGTGGGGAGAGGGAGGGCGGCCCATGGTGGAAATTTCTAGAAAACGAGCCGAGTCACTGCTCGTGCACCGGACGTTCACAAACGACTCCGTTAAATACACTCTGTTTAATCACCAATGTATTTATATTAATTAATTAATCTAATTAATTAATAATATCAAATACAAATATATTTCTCTAAGAAATATAATTTATGAATTAAATTAATCACCCAGAACTTAATTTTAATTCATAAGACCGCTATTTTGATTTATCTAATAAATCATAATTAGATATCCAATATCTAATATTTATAGAGAGATAATAAATTCACATTTATCCGTCAACGCTCCCGATGCGCGACTCGTAGGTCCGTCTCACCCGGCATTGGGAGGAATCAATGAGTGCGGGCAAGACTTAGCCACTTAGCGGCCGCATCAGTAAACCCCGATCGAGAACGAATGAAGGGATCATTCCGTAACCATTATGTCGTGAATACTATATACGTATAGACCCTTTATCGATGTCCCGGTCAAGTCTTCGGTCACGGTAAAGTCAAACCCTACTATTGACTAGACTCTATACATGTGTTAATGCAAATCAAGACCGACCGATTAATAGTGTATCTAATACGACTATATCGTAATGCTTTGGCCAAAGACTCATGATCTTATTTGCCATTAACCGTATAGACATACGCCCGCTCACTAACAGAGATAAAATCCTTTCTTGGCATACAAGAAAGATCGCCGCCTGCCCGTATAGTCCGCACTTCAAGGTCGACTCAGCAATCAAGCAAATGAGTCTAACTACTCTAATGACAAACTAAACGTCACAGGCACATCTTCTACTGAATCCTCAAGTCAAAGGTCCACATACACTATCACAACCTTTTGATTCGTCATCGACTCTTCGAGAGTGAATACCGTGTGATGAATCGAGTATGAGTCGTGTTCGAGTATCTGTCCCACCAATATACTTTATAACTATGCTATCAAGACGTGCACACGTCCTAGCATCAGTTATACAAGTCTTATTAAAACTTAATGCCCATTTAAGTTTATTGACTTGCGAACGATTTTCGTAAATAAACTTTAAACACTTCCAGTGCATTTTCTCTTATCCCATAACGAGAATGGAATGTTCAGTTTATTTAGATGGACTTCACTTCAATGTTTACCAAGTCAAGAATGCAATTGAAATACAATAAACAATGAATGAATCGAATTGCCTTTTTATTATTTATTCCATAATTACAAGTACAATGCCCCTACTCTCTCATCCCCTGAGTGGCATTCGAGGGCATATTCCTAACAGTAATCTGATGAAGATAGCGCACGCTACACATGTTTACTAACGCATGTTATCGAGGCATTTTACCGTTGCGAAGACATTCAAACACAGAATGACGCAAGCAATGACGAAATCATAGCGCACGCTAAGGATGAGGAATAGCGCACGCTAATGTGTTTGAAATCAAGTCAATCAATCCGTTTCAAAGATTCTGATGCAAAGTCAAAAAGTATAAATGGATATATGACGCATGCAATGATGCAAGATTAGCGCACGCTACAAGTAAGTGTTAGCGCACGCTAACTGTCATGGACAGTAGCCACTGGACTGAAACTGGAAGACGTTAATGTACGTAACACGAAGGCATAACATACGCTACAGGCAAAATGCGCGATAGCGCACGCTAAGAGGAAGATCTAGCGCACGCTAGCAAGTCAGAAGTCAATAACGGCTAGTTTGATGAATAAGGCTATAAATACCATATCCTTGGTATCAAACCATACAACAACTTCAAGCAATCAAAGATATTGATCTGATATTCATATACATTATATTGTTGTTTTGATATTGAGCTTATATTGTTAGTTTGAGTGTTTATACATTCAACACATACACGAGAGGTAAAAGAAAAGATACAATTGGATTCGGTGTTATTAGGATCAAGGATCCGGCATTGTTAGAATCGCAATCGCTATCTTAGTAAGGTTTATCTAGTACCGATAGAAAGCTATAGTGGTTGATTTCTTGTCTAATAGAAAAGAAAAACGGTTTAACTTGGACCGACAAAAAGACAAGTAAGAGAATGGTTTACTCGGACCGCTAGAAGATGAGCTTGTAACGGTAATCCCTCGACCAATAGAAGAGAGGTGCAGAGGTTTTGATCTTCATCCTATAGAAAAAGATACCAAGAGAGAGGATGTGGGCACGTTTGGCCGAACCTCTATAAATCCGTGTGTCGTTTATTTTCCGCACTTTATATTTATGCTTCCGCACAACGGCGCAAATACCGATATCGCTCCAACAATTGGTATCAGAGCGGTTCCTCCAATAAGCGACGTAACATCCATGGAGTCGATCCAAATGGCATTTCAATATGCTCCAGTCGAAGGCCTTGCTCTCGATCGACCACCATTTTTTAATGGCTCGAACTTCATGACGTGGAAGAAGAAGATGTCAATATTCATCCGAGCATATGACATCGAGCTTTGGAAGGTGATTTGTCTTGGTCCGAAAATTCCAACGAATTCCAACAGTACGTTTAAAACCTTCGAAGAATATGACAATTCCGATTGGAAAAATGACCATTACAATTGTAAGGTAACTCAACTCCTATATTGTGTCTTAAATTCGGAAGAACACAACCGGATATCATCGTGTGATAGTGACAAAGAAATTTGGAAAATGCTTGAGGTAACAATACACGAGAAGTAAAAGAAAAGATACAATTGGATTCGGTGTTATTAGGATCAAGGATCCGGCATTGTTAGAATCGCAATCGCTATCTTAGTAAGGTTTATCTAGTACCGATAGAAAGCTAGAGTGGTTGATTTCTTGTCTAATAGAAAAGAAAAACGGTTTAACTTGGACCGATAAAAAGACAAGTAAGTGAACAGTTTACTCGGACCGATAGAAGACGAGCTTGTAATGGTAATCTCTCGACTAATAGAAGAGAGGTGCAGAGGTTTTGATCTTCATCCTATAGAAAAAGATACCAAGAGAGAGTACATAGGCACGTTTGGCCGAACCTCTATACATCCATGTGTCGTTTATTTTCCGCACTTTATATTTACGCTTCCGCACAACGGCATAAAGACCAATATCGCTCCAACATATGTACTTGCACTAGCAAAATTCCACTTTGATAATCCCCGAGTAATCGGGTGGTGGATGCCTGTTATCAGGTACGTGTAGGTTTTTGGGGATCGAACCACGGGATCGGTGCGAAGGATGATGCAAGATAAATGATACTAATCACATGAGGGCCAGTATTGAGATTTGTTAGTCGAATTGTATTATTCTTTCTGCTGTAGTGTTCTCCCGTCTTATGGGAGTGTTGTCGTATTTTGACCCCTGTGCGGGTATGAGTTTTTTAAAGGAGATGTATATGAAGTTGATGTTGTATGTTATTGATGTAAGACCAAATCAATCTATGGATTTATTATTCAGCCATGTTGGCATTGATGTGATGTCTTATGTTGGTATCTAGCCTAGTAGATCTTCAGGGAGAGGGTCTGCGGCGCTGTAATATTCCCTAGAGGATTGGAGGTGTTACAGAATATGGTATCAGAGTTTTAGTTGTGGAAACCTATGCTGTTGGGCCAAGTCGTGTATTGTCGAGTCTTGTCTTGTCGGATCGTATTTGACTGAGTCGTGTAGCGACGCGTCGTCTGAGGTGTCGGTCGTGATTAGTATTGTGGTGCAGTCATCATCTTTGTGCAACTTGTGGATGTAAGTCTCCTCTTTTATGCGAGGTATCTGTGTTTCATGATTTCATTTATGTGTGATAATTGTGGTGCATAATTTTGTTTGCATGGTGTTGTGTAAAGGAATCCGTGTTTGATACTTATGCTACACCGCTTGTGTATTGAGCCGAATGTATTGATGGTTTGAACACCAAGTGGTACAATATGATGTGAAAGCTGTGAACCTTGATGTGTTCCAGAAAATGTATCAACGGTAGAATTTGTGAGGAACTCAGATGGATGGTTTTTACGTATGTCTAAACTTGGTGCTCACGAGTTGTATTTGATTGAGTTGGTGATCTTGTTTGCCGATTGGGCATGTGGTTTTAAATTTGGTTATTTTTGGATAGTTGTAATTATGTCCGATGCGTGTAGGTTTGAAAACGGTTTTCTGAAAGGTTTCATGGGCTTGAGTATGTTTGTGGAAAAATTATTTTCAAAAATATTTTGATGGTGTGGTTAAACAACGATTTTGTATGGATTTTGAAATCGGTTGAACTTTGACGAGTTGGTCATGTATTTTCAAATAACACCTTCAGACGGTATTTTAAGGATGTGTTTTAAAGTACTTTGGATATTGTAAAATGTTACCGTAATTTTTGGATATGTTGAAAGAATTTTGGAAAATTTTTAATTTGCAAAACGACTTTGCTTGCCAGTATCGAAGCCAGTAATGAATAAGGTGTTTGAATTACTCATGGTAACGGCAACCGATAGCATGCGCTAGGCACCTTTTTACGTGCGTTAATTTGATCTCCTTAGCGTGCTCTAATATGTGTAGGTTGTGTGCGCTAAAACATCAGGTGAGTTTTCAAGTGCTTTGCAGGTGACTTTCTGACTTCTGGTAGCTTTTCGTTAGCATGCGCTACTACATATGTGTAGCGTGCGCTAGACGTTGAGTTTGTCTTCAATGATTCATGCCGTTTAGTTGAATTTCTTTAAATGTTTTGAAAGCGTTCATCATCAAAATAATTTGTTCAACAACTAGTTGCGCCATCTTGAGTAGCAGTATGGATATGACAGCCATCAGTATTGCCGGCTCCAGAAGAGTGTGACGTGCCCGCCCCAATGGCTGCCCCACGTCCCCGACCGCGTCCACGACCACGACCGCGACCACGACCTCTCCCAGCATCCATACTAAAGATAAGAGGTAGAGAAAGCATCTCGATGATAAGTACGAGAGAAAAACAATCACAGTTCAAGAAACAGAAGTACGATGCGAGAAAACAAAAGAATCGAGTAAGTAAAACTTACGAACACTGGAAGTACCGAGATAATGGCAGCGTGAAGACAATGTGCAAAATAAAACACAACTAGACCCAATTAACCAACAAGCCTAGGTATCCATAAACCTAGATCTCTGATATCATTTTATGTAACACTTCCAAGATATTCAGGGTATATTACAGCACCGTGGGCCCCTACGTGGGACCCACCAGGATAACTAATTTATACCTCTCGTCTAACCATCTCAGTTAGCGAGAAAACACACATCACCAAGATGCAAAATAAATAAAACGCCCGGTACAACCAGTAAACCAGAGATCATCGAAAATCACACATAAAGTTTGGTATACGGTCCATCTTCCAAACCAAAATGCTTAAGTACTCTCGAGTACTATCTATCAATTAACAAGTTTGAAAACAAACGTTTTAAAATTGACAACCGAAATAAAGGGACTGAATTGCACACGTTAATAACCCTGGCCAGCATCCTCGTACTACTCCAGTGCCCGCTCGACCAGCTGACCGCAACCTGAAATTCATAACACGAATTTCCCCAAAAACGGGTCCCTAAAGGGGTTAGCAATTACGCTAGCACAACTAATCAAGGCAAACCATTCGCTTACACATTTCATAGTACATGCATCAAAGCATTTCAAAATCAAATCAAGACATGTCTTTTCCCGGAAAAACAAACATTCAATAATCACAGTTGAAAACTTGCCTAGGACCAGGGCTAAAGCACTGGTCCCATCCGAGGCCTCTATGGACCCTCCCGGACTGGCTATAGTTAAAAATCACGCACATGACTCGCCTAGGATCGGGGCTAAACCACTGGTCCCATCCGAGGCCTCTATGGACCCTCCAGGACTGGCTATCTAAACAAACTCGTGAATCAGGAGCGAAACCACAGATTCCTCCGAGGCTCCGTCGGACCCTCCCGGACTGAGTAAATCACACACATATACATTTCCATTCCATGTTAAGCATAAGGGTTTCACAAGAATACTTTCCTTGAGAATATTGACGACGAAATGAACGAGAAAATCAACTACACTTGCTAGGAACCGACGAACACGAACTTAACGATTCGAAGAATATAATCACAACCAATTCTGTACGAGTACGAAAATGGAATACACCCAAAAACCACCTACGATTCATCTAAATTCGTACAAAAACAACAACGAGGGTGGGTCGCAACTGAACCCTCTCGATTTCACAAATACCACGAACTTTACCATGAATTTGTAGGGAAACAAGGGATACACCAGGATTAATCATGTACAACATGAATTAACCAACAACACGAAGCAAATCGGACAAATACTCAAAAACCCCCAATTTACCCAAAGATAGGGTTCTAAGAGTTTACCTCGGATCGGAGACGAAGAACAAGTGTTGTGTTGTCAATATACACCAAGAACTCAAGGAAGGTGATAGTTAGATGACTGCCCAGTCAAAATTGCCGAAAATTGCCTATGAAACGCCCAAATCTTGGAGGAGAGGAAGAAGGAAGGAAAATAGAC
The DNA here is from genome assembly GCA_033398695.1 of Orobanche coerulescens. Lineage (NCBI taxonomy): Eukaryota > Viridiplantae > Streptophyta > Magnoliopsida > Lamiales > Orobanchaceae > Orobanche > Orobanche coerulescens. The sequence goes on along the minus strand of CM065808.1, from coordinate 61,147,755 downwards.
GAAACCGGTTAACTCCTGGGTACTTAAGCCCAGGCCCCGATAACGTACGTAATCCCTGGACAGCTAACGTACGTTAGCCGCTTAACGTACGTAAGTCTTCCAAGCTTACGTACGTAATAGATTGGCAAATCATTCTTCCCAAACATACATGGACTATTACGTACATTATGACAAGGGCCATTACGTACGTAATACTCTAGAAGCCTTAACGTATGTAATGCTCTTCACATAGCATACGTAAAGCTCCCCAGTACCATATGGACAGTTTGTCGAGCAAAGGTGTAACGAAATCACGAGATGATAAAAACACGAAACAAAAGCACGCTTACGAAGAGTTTGAGACGATGAACTTAAACACTAAAAGAAAACATGTTCCCGACTACCCAAAGGTTTGGAAAACAACGACAACATAATTAACCCATAACTTTTGGAAATTGTAAACGGCCCAAAACATCCGAAATACACGATACACGATTGAAGCAGCAAACAAAAGCTCACGACATCTATAATGACATAAGATGGATTTACGGCAATCCCAAAACGGCGGTTCCGAACAACGATTATGAGAATCGAACCAAATAGCGGTGAAAAAGACAATAAACGCAGAATTGAGTAAAACAAGTCCAAAATAATTCGGATGACGAAAAGTCCAATATTAAATATTCTCGAAATATCAATATGGTTACAAGCGAGTTACTAAAAACGAAAAATACACCAAAATGAAAAATACCAGAAAAAAATGCGGATATTACATAAAGAACGTTCGAAAGTACCTTAAACGTACTAAAGAAATGGTTCTCACATACGGTGGCGGAGAATTAAGAGTGGATGGGTTCACGGACTCGGATTTCGGTGGCGATGCATACAAAGGAAAGTCCACTTTAGGGTATATATTTACTCTGAATGGTGGAGCAATTTCTTGGATAAGTTCCAAGCAAACTGCGGTTGCACATTCCACCTTCCAGGCCGAGTACCAGGCAGCCTCGGAGGCGTCAAGGGAAGCATGTTGGATCAAGAAGTATCTTGAAGAACTTCAAGTGGTTCCAAGCACAAAGCTGCCAGTGCCGCTTTACTGCGACAATGAAGGAGCTGTTGCACATGCTAAAGAACCTAGGTCTCATCATAAGACCAAGCATATTCAGAGAAAGTATCACATCGTCATAGAGATGGTGAAGAATAGATATATTGAACTTCAGAGGGACTCGGCAAATAACCTTGCTGACCCACTTACCAAGCCACTATCGCAGATTATCTTGGAGAGACATCTTGATAAAATGGTATTAGATATCAAAATATGTGGCATTGAGTGCAAGTGGGAGATTGTTAGTGTATGCCCTCGAATGCCACTCTGAGGATAAGAGAGTTAGGGCATCTATATGTAATTATGTATTCATTAATAAAAGGCAGTGGTTATTTCTTTATTTGTTGCATATCATTGGCGTTCTTGATTTGGTAAATAAATAGAAATGATGTCTGTGCTTTTGAGTAGAAGCATTCCACTCCTGATGAGATAAGGAGTGTTGCAGTGGAAGTGTTTAGAACTCAATATCATAACTTATCCGCAAGTCGATAAAACTTAATTGGACATTAAGTTATTTGATGAAGACTTGTATATCGTATGCTTGGACATGTGCATGTCTTCACTCATAAGTAGTGGGAGCATTCAGTATAGGTATATTAATTGGATTAATATATTCGGATACTGTAATACCCGAGATTTTTATTCCAGTTGCACTAAATTATCTGTCGTCTGGTGCCAGTCATTTTGTTTCGTTATGATTATGTGGAATTCGTTTTTCTGTCATGAACGGTATGATATATTATGTTGTAGTGTTCGTCGAGTGAGACTTGAATCGCATGCAATTCTTTTATTAAATGGGTGCTTGTGGTATGTATGTTCAGTAAATTGCTCATTATTGTTTTAAATCATAACCGGTGCGTTAGTATGACCGATACGTTGTCGAATGCCTAACCGGACTGTCGTAACGATCGAGTCCTGACCGTAAGAACTGGCCGAGTTACGGTCGCAATGCAGGGCCTGTTATGGCTGTAAGGCATGGCCTGTTACGACCGTAAGGCATGGCCTATTACGGGCGCAACGCCTTACCGATTACGGCCGTAAGGCACCCGCACAGGTTGGGAAGTAGCCCAGGAATGATCGATTACGGCCGTAATGTGTGGTCGGGTACGGCCGTAATGCCCGGTTACGGCCGTAATGCCTTGCCTGGTAACGGTCGTAATATGCCGAGCGTGATTGGGCAGTGGCCTGGGAGGTGCCGGTTACAACCGTAAGCAGATGCCAATTACGGTCGTAAGGGTCGAGTTACGGCCGTAAGTCACTATCGGTTACGGCCGTAACGTGCGCAGCTTTATATAGCCCTAGCGACGGGCAGACCTGATTTTCACTCCATTTTCCCTTCTTGTGGCGGCTGACGAACGGGAGGTTCGGGAAAAGTGGTTCTTGGTCAATTCCACTCAATTCCAAGATGTTTTGGAAGGCTCTTGTCGATTATATCATCATTAAATCCTTGTTCTTCATCGGATCGAGGTAAATTCTTGAAACCTCCTAGAGTTGACTTTCGAGATTCCTTCTTGATCTTCATTGTTCGTCTGATTTTGATGAATTGATTGATGTTATTGAGTATTAATAATCGTGTTCTATGGGTTGTATATTCATCTTTCGAGGTTGTTTAACCCGATTGGTGATTCGAGTGTTCTTGGGAGTTATCGAACATTGAATGTTCGATTAAATGTCCCAATGAGTTTCCCTTCGATAGTTTGGTGGGATTTCCGTTGTTTTTTACCTTGATTCTCGTTGTAATCATATCCTCATTGTTTTTTCCGGAGGATTGTAGGTGTTCGAGGTTTTTCGATTGAGCCATGTTCGTCGGAGTGTTCGGTACCGGTTATCGAGGCAAGTATCTTGCTATACGATTTGTGTCTTGTGAATAGAGACTTCGTGTTCGATTTGTGGTGATTTGGTTTATCTTCGTGAATATACTTCATGTGATTTTATAATTGTGAATGATTGATGGTAGTGATAATATCCTCACTTGACATCTTGGAATTTTGTTGGTTGTGTTAATCCTATGGTTCGTGTCGTGCGTGATTGGCCATGGTTGGGTGACCATGATGATTGTTAAAATTGTATCGGTTGATTACGTACTTGCATATGTATTACAGTGTATTGTTGAATATTTTGACATATTGATAATAATGTGTGTTGCTCGTAGTGATGTGTTGAGTTGACCAATATGAGTTGTATCGTGTCAATGCGTGTGATCCAGGTAGGGTCTGACGAGGCCTCTGGAGTTCGGTATATGATGTGTACGAATAGTGATCGTGTGTTCCGGGTAGGTCCGTCGAGGCCTCTGGAGTTTGGTACATGATGTGTACGAACAATGCGTGTGGTTCAGGTAGGGTCCGTCGAGGCCTCTGGAGTTCGGTACATGATGCGTACGAACAGTGATAGTGTAACAGTGATTGATTGGCTAGTGTTTTAAAGTTGGGTCACGTACCCATGACGATATCTTAACAAGTGTGTTTTGGAAATGAAAATCGGGTTGAGGCCCTAACGCCTTCGAAAAGGTTTTGTTAATGGGGACTCGAGGTCCAAAAGAATTTCTATTTTAAAAATCCCCGAGATGACGAGTTTCTTTTCAAATACTTCCTTGGTTGAGTTCATTTCTAAAACTTCTCGGCAACATTTTGATAGTTGATTTCCGTATTAAATCATGGTTACTATTTACTTGTTGCATTTTGTATCGTATTATACTTGCACTAGCAAAATAGTGGAATTTTGCTAACCCTCGAGTAATCGGGGGGTGGATGTCTGTATTGTGTCCAGGTGCTTGTGGGTTCGGGGAGCAGTCATGGGATCGGCACAGGAAGTGGCGGGCTACGATACTAATCGAGTGTTGGGAGTTTAGTCGAGTTGTGTTGTATCATCAGAGTCGTATTCTGCCTTCCGCTATTTTATATCTTTACCCCTGCATGGGCATTCTTTGTACAGGGTTGTACTTTTCTGTTTATGTCAGGCGTATGACCTCACCGATCCGCGTAGTTGTTTATAATTGACCTTAACGGTTCGTATCATTGTAGTGGTTGCCCCGGTTGGGCCAACGCTTGGCGTTTTGTGATGTTTAGCATGGTAAATGTAACACCCCAATTCACAACTGGGACATTACACGCCGTAGAACCCTCGTGAGGTCTACCAGGCTAACACATGACATATGAACCACAATGTAAGCCTGAATGATGCACTCAAAAGTAATTAAGGCCGTGGCCTCGGCCAAAACATTTTTAACGTAATACATGAACAGAGGTTAAATACCAATTCATTGCCCACGCAGGGGACTTAAACCAAGTTTCAAAATAGACAATCTAACTTCAATACTCGACAATGCAATGACAAAACATAAAAATGCAGACTCGAGCCGCATCATCAAGCCAGCCCATCCTTTGCATGCATGTCCCGTGCTTGCTCCTCAGCTCTCCCGGTACCTGAAATGCATAAGACGCATTTCCCCTATTTAAGGGGTTAGCATTCGAATAGCTAGTGCAAGTACACAATTACACAACATTATATACAAAAACGGTTTTACGCAATCATCTCAATCAGAAATCATTTGCCATAAATATTCCGGAATACTACATTGGCAATCAAATCAGTTTTCAATCATCACGATATCACAAAATCACAACTGGTATCCCGTGGCCGTACCCCTTAGTATCGACCCCCAGACATCCCGTCGAACACTCCGGGTGGGATACCACTTCCGCGGCCGTACCCCTTAGTATCGACCCCCAGACATCCCGTCGGACACTCCGGGTGGAAGTTCAATCACACACGCACCCAAGTCCACTTCCGCGGCCGTACCCCTTAGTATCGACCCCCAGACATCCCGTCGGACACTCCGGGTGGAAGGAACACAACTCACGCACCCAAAAATCACCATTCATCATTCATTTCGAAAATCACAACATACATAACGAAATGTAATACATGTACTTGCCTTGAACACGATGAAACAAGGGAAACAACGAAGGAATAGGTTTTGGTCCGAACAATCCTCCCAAATCCGCTCCTAACACAATAACGGTATACAACAAGTCTCAATAATGCGGAAAGGTAAGAATTAATCCTAATTCTACCCGTTGGGACAATTCATCGGACACCAAGAGTGCATAAGGAAATGAAATCGGTCAACGGTGTAACAACGGGATTTCATCCCAACCAATAACAAGAAAACCAAGGGTCAAGTGAATACTATCAAAATATAATAACAACATCGGTTAATTCGAATTAAAACACAAGATCACCACCAAACCCTCCCCAAAATCATACTAGGGTCAAAGGAGTTCTCACCTCTTGAAGATTCAAGCACTCAAATCCGAAAACCACGAGTTAGATCCGCAATCCGAGCCACACGATCGAAAAGAGCTGAAGAAATTTACACATTCAAGTGATAGATGGAGGAAATCTCCCTCTCAAGCCACTCTCTCTCGTACGGTTGAAGGAAGGAAGGGAAATGAGTGACTTTCGCTGAATAAAAACGCAGATATAGCGCTGACCGCGTTGTGTGCCGCGGGTCAACTAAACTGTGCCGCGGCACAGGGCCAAAAATTGTGCCCAGTGATCGGCTGACCGCTCGTTGTGCCGCGGCTCATTCGAAGTGTGCCGCGGCTCAGACTCGGCATGTGCCGCGGCCCTATCGGACTGTGCCGCGGCACGCGGTACAGTAGGTTTTGGCCGGCAAGTGCCACACGGGTGTGCCGCGGCCCGGACAAGTGTGCCGCGGCACTGACTCGGATGTGTGCCGCGGCGCACAATCCTTGTGCCGCGGCACACCTGCACACTGCTCGCCAACAATCGGGTGATGTGTGTGCCGCGGCGCACAATCCTTGTGCCGCGGCCCACACCCCCCCCCCGGGTCCCAAAATGACGAAAAATGATCCGGAAAGAGAATAAAAGCAATAGGAATCGATATTTGGGCAACAATAACACGAAATGGAAGTACGGAACCCCAAAACGATCTGAGGTACACAACCAAAGTCGAACAAGGGACAAATTCCCTAAATTTCTAGGAAATTACAAAAACGGCCCAAACATCCGAAAATCACGACACAACGTCGGATTAACAATCCGAACTCACAACATGCTCTACTTAATCATACGAACTCATGGAAGTAAGAAAATGACGAAATCGAACGAGTTTAACGAGAATCAAATACACATGAGACAAAATATACCACAAGATGAAATTACGTAAAAACATCATCGAGACCCGTCTAAGCGGAGAAACTCCAAGAACAAAATAGGTTCAGAATTCCAAAATAAAGGCTGCGAGTTATCCGAAACGAATATACACTAAAAATAGAAATTACTAAAAATAGAAAACGCGGATATTACATTATCTCCCCCTAAAAATAAGTTTCGTCCCGAAACTTACAACACGAATAACTCGGGGTATCTCGACCTCATACTCTCCTCCGTTTCCCACGTGGCTTCCTCGGATCCATGCCTCGACCACTGCACTTTAACCAAAGGAATGGTTTTGTGCCTGAGTTGCTTCACCCAACGCTCTAAGATCTGAATCGGCCTTTCCTCGAAGGTAATGTCGGGCCCCAACTCGATCTCTCCAAAATCAATAATATGGCTAGGGTCCGATACGTACTTCCTAAGCTGGGAAACATGAAATACGTTATGCACGTGGCTCAGGGACGGCGGCAAGCCTAACCGATACGCAAGCTCTCCAACTCTATCTAAAATTTCGAATGGCCCAATAAACCTCGGACTAAGTTTACCCTTCCGACCGAACCGGTAAACTCCCCGTGTCGGCGACACCTTAAGCAACACATGGTCTCCCACCTCAAACTCCAACGGTCGGCGACGGGTATCGGCATAGGACTTCTGCCGACTCTGGGCCGTCAACAATCTATCGCGAATCAGGCCAACCTTCTCTCTCGTCTCAACTATCATGTCGGGCTCGGTACCAATCAGCTCGGACGCATCGTTCCAACACAACGGCGATCTACACCTTCTCCCATATAATGCCTCAAATGGTGCCATTTTAATCGAGGCGTGCCAACTATTGTTGTACGTGAACTCGATTAACGGCAAGTGCGGCTCCCAATCATCCTTCCAATCTAAGGCACAGGCCCTCAACATATCCTCCAACGTCTGGATCGTCCGCTCTGACTGTCCGTCAGTCTGAGGGTGGTAAGACGTACTGAGTCTCAACTCAGTCCCAAAGCTCGATGAACGGCCTGCCAAAAATGCGATATGAATCGGCCATCACGATCCGAAACAATACTCTTAGGGGTCCCATGTAATCTCACGATTTCCGCAACAAACACTCGTGCAAGCCTCTCCGGCCCCCAAGTGTCCTTAATACTTAGAAAATGAGCTGATTTGGTTAGTCGATCAACAACGACCCAAATCATGTTCATTCCCGTCCGAGTCTTAGGCATACCGGTAATGAAATCCATAGAAATATCCTCCCATTTCCACTCCGGGATAGGAAGTGGTCGTAACAGCCCCGCGGGTCGCTGATGCTCGATCTTAACCTGCTGACAGGTCAGACACCTCGACACAAACTCGTTAACGTCTGTCTTCAAATTACTCCACCAGTAATTGCTCCTCACATCCTTGTACATTTTACTCGTACCAGGATGTATGGAGTAAGGTGTAGCATGAGCTTCACTCAAGATCTTCTGTCTCAGCTCAATATCACATGGTACACAAAGTCTGCCGCGAAACCTCAAAACTCCATCATCGTGAACCACAAATCCAGGGGCTTTCCCCTTCCTCACATCCTCCCTCAACTGGACCAAAAACGGATCGTCATACTGCTTCGCCTTGATATCATCAGTCAAGGACGAAGTGATCTCTAACGCACATAACTGGCGCTGAACTCTCTGAACCCAAACCTCAATATTCTGACAGATGAAATCTCGCTGAATCCTACTCTGCGGTGTAAGTACCTATAACATCTGTAAAGCCATTGGTTTTTGGCTCAACGCATCAGCCACTACGTTGGCCTTACCCGGATGGTAAAGTATCTCGAGGTTGTAATCTTTAATTAGCTCTAACCACATACGCTGCCTCATATTCAACTCTTTCTGGCTGAAGATGTACTTCAGACTCTTGTGATCCGTAAAAATCTTACACGATGACCCATAGAGGTAATGCCTCCAGATTTTTAAGGCGAAAACAACCGCAGCTAACTCCAAATCGTGCGTGGGATAATTTACTTCATAAGGTTTCAATTGGCGGGACGCATAAGCAATCACTCTGTCTCTCTGCATCAAAACACATCCTAGACCAAGGCCCGAAGCATCACTATACACTACGAAATCCTCGTTCCCCTGAGGCAATGCTAAAACGGGTGCGGTAGTCAGACGTCTCTTTAACTTGTCAAAATTGTCCTGCCTGTCTGCAGTCCACTCGAACTTCTGAGTTTTCTGGAGCAACTGAGTGAGTGGTCTAGCGATCTTAGAAAATCCCTCAACAAATCTGTGGTAATAGCTGGCAAGACCCAGAAAACTCCTTACCTCCTTCACATTCTTAGGCGGTTCCCAAGCCATCACTGCCTCTATCTTCTGCGGATCTACCCGAACTCCCTCTGCTAAAATCACATGCCCAAGGAACGTCACTTCCTCGAGCCAAAACTCACACTTAGAGAACTTCGCGTACAACTGCTCAGCCCTCAAAGTGTCTAATACAATCCGGAGATGTAAGGCGTGCTCCTCCCGACTCCGTGAATAGATAAGAATATTGTCGATAAAAACGACTACGAATTTGTCCAGATACTCAATAAAAACTTTGTTCATCAACTGCATGAACACTGCTGGGGCATTGGTTAGCCCGAAAGGCATAACCACAAACTCGTAATGACCATATCTCGTCCGGAAGGCAGCTTTCGGAATATCGACGTCCCGAATCCTCAACTGGTAGTAGCCCGATCGCAAATCAATCTTCGAAAAGACTGTCGCCCCCTGAAGCTGATCAAACAAATCGTCAATCCTGGGCAAAGGGAATTTATTTTTGATGGTCAGCTTGTTTAATTCTCGATAATCGATGCATAAACGAAGCGACCCATCTTTCTTCTTAACGAAAAGTACGGGCGCACCCCAAGGCGATGCGCTCGGTCGAATATACCCTTTGTCTAATAATTCTCCCAACTGGTTCTTCAGCTCTAACATCTCCGACGGTGCCATACGGTACGGTGCTCGAGATATAGGGGCTGCATTCGGCTCAAGATCGATAGGAAACTCCACCTCTCGCTGCGGTGGTAATCCCGGCAAGTCGTCTGGGAATACGTCGGGATACTCACTAACAACTGGAATTGACGACATGTCAACCCCGCCGTCCTCCGCCTGCAGAGCGTAACACCAATAGCCGACACAACCCTGGTTCAGAAGTTTCATCGCCTTCAAGGTGCTAATTGTTGGGATAAATAATTTTGTTTTGATAATTGCCAAAAGCTTGATACAGCAAGCCCTGTATCGAAAGCCGGTTGAAGTTGCAATCCTGTATCGAAGACCTTCGGATAGCGCCAGCATACAGCAAGTTCTCGCGCTACCAAGATACAGCAACAAAGTCTAAACGCCAAATATGGAAGATGTCTCGACATCAATACAAAGACTCTTCCATACAAATACTGACTTGTCCATTATGCCTACAGCACAAGTGGATACAGCAGTCACATTGAATCAGGACTGAAGACCGTTTGAAAAGGAATCCTTAGTATTCACTAAAGTCAAGTACCGTTCGATAAAGAAGTATTTAAATACTCAAGGATAAAGTATTTAAATACTGAAGCTGTCAGAGATCTTCAAATCCCGCAATATCCGGATCCTGGTCTATTCAAGTCAACTATCGAATCTTGCCCAATGGATCTATCTCAACGGATATATCCAAGAAAACTATATATATCCCCAGAGTTTGAAGATCAATCAGATGCAATCAATACTACGGAAATCAGTCACCAAGTGAAGAAGCTATTATTATATACATCAGAGCAAAACATATCTCCAGAATCTTTCTGCAAATCAGATCTAAAGAGATATACAGTGCTCAATATTAAGGACAGCCATCATCAGCTCAAGAACTCCATATTCAAAGCTGCTGTTCTTACCTGGTTACCTACCTTTTACCTCTGTGTAAAAACTGAGCTCTGTGTGAACTCAACAAGTTATTCTGACCTGTGTGGGACGAATAAGAAGACGAAGCTTTGGAACTGTGTGCGAAGAAGCAAGTCAAGAAGGAAGCTTTAACCAATCTGTGTGAACGGTTGAAAGCGACATTCTTTGTATCAATCTGTGTGAACGATACAAGGATAGGTTTGATTATAAATACATAGTTGTGTACGCAGTATTTATAATAAACGTTTTACTCCTGTGTGGAGGGCCAGTGGACGTAGAGGGGTTTACCTCGAACCACTTAAATACTGTGTTATTTACATTTCGCCGTTACTGTTTTCATAACTGTGATTTATTCAAGTATACACAACAAAACCCTGTACGCACCAAGCTAACAGGAGATCAAACCGAGGTCAGACGACAAAGATATCTACTGTATTAAGAGACTTCCGCTACGCACTCAGACTTAGATTCCGTATAGTTTGTTGTTTAAACTACTTTTCCAAACTGTATCGAGTATACTTAAGAAAGGGACCAACAATTGGTATCGGAGCGGTTGATTCTAAAAAGAATCAGTCGCATTTTTAACTGAATCAGATCCTTAAAAATACTTATTTTTGAAAACAGTCCTTGCAATTCCCATCTTCTAATATGGATACCTTTATGTCTAAAAAGATATCTATGTTTCACATTAACGAGTTTGATGACTGGAGAAACAGGATGAAGAACAAACTCAAAGCCTTCATTGAAGAATCAAAAGCTCCGCCCGCATCAACAAAGACCGAAGAATGTCTTCAGGTGGTCACTGACAGTGACTCGTCAGATGATGAGCTAGAAGATAGAGCCTATGTGTGCTCTATGGCCGAAGTTAAAGAAGAAAATGAAGACGGCGATGATGATGAGGTAAGCTCCACCTCAACTATTCCTATAAATGCATCTCATACTTTTGAAAATATGTTGAATGAATTTAATAACATTCAAAAGGCCCATGAGATATTGAAAAGAGAAAACACCCAGCTTGAAATTTCCAACTTAGAGCTGAAAGAAGAAAATGACTTGCTGAAGGATAATTACGAAAATATGTCAGTTGATTGCGAAAACAGCAAAGTCAATTTAGAAAAACTCATGGAGAGCAATCATCAACTTGCTCACAATCTAAATGAGACTAAGTCTCATCTTGAAAGCAAGACAAATGATTTGGCTCTACTCGAAGCCAAAGTAAAATCTCTCGAGAAACGTGAAGGAGAATTAGAGACAATCTTGAAATCTTTCGAGAAATCCTCTAAAAGAATGGAAGAGATCCTAAGCACTGGGCAACATGCTCATGATAAACGTGGCTTAGGGTACAACTCGTTCTCCAACAAAGAAAAATCCAGTACAGTATTCGTCAGGAGTGAGGAATCCATCCCTGTATCGAAAGAAGTTCCGAGTCCTGAGAAGGAACCCGTTGCACCACGAATAGCAAAAGCTGCCATTCCACCCCCGCAACTCTACTATTCGAGACAGTGGAACCAACAGCCACTCAGAAGGCGCACCCAACAGCATGCTCCACAAGCATATCATAAACGCCATCAGTCATTCAGGAAGAAGGCTGTATCCAACCAACAAAGGCCCGCATAAAGATTTCAAGATAAAGTGTGCCTAGACATTGGATACAAGAGCCCCGTTATCCTCGAGACAAAGAAGTGCCCGTTCAGTATCAACAAAAGCGTTGGGAATCCAACTGGAGACCCATAAGGCAAGCTGTTAGGCCAAGGAAAATGGCTCCACCTCCGAGACGACAATCGTACTGGAATAATAACTATAATTCTCGATTTTTCATGCATTATGATTACAACGACTACGTGCCTGCCCCACGTAGATATCGATATAATGGACCAAAAGTAACCTACAACAAACAAATTGTTGCCCGGCAAATTTGGGTACCGAAAGGCACTATCACACCAGGACCCAAATTTACTTGATACCTATACGTCGACATGAATCGGAAACGCTACATCCAGAAATCCCTGTAAGTTTTCTATGCTTTTACTCATTAAGTGAGGGGGAATGCTGTAAGAACCAAGAATACAGTATCCAACGTTAATTATCTGTACACTCAGAACCGTCAATACAGCACTGTAGTGAACAAAGAACTATGTATCCTACAGCTGACGTGTGCAATAATTAAGGGGGAATACAGTACGACCCATGAATACAGTGTTAATCCGAACATTAATTGAATCCTGTATATACCTTTTGAGAAGTAACGCTATATTATCCGAGGATACAGTTTGTTGCTTAAAACAAATTTTATATTAGTGTAAAGAACTCGTCTGCGAACAGTTCATAGGATCAGTTGTATTCAACTAGATCACAATGTAAGATTGTGCCTGCGCGCCAATCATAAGTTTAAGATGTAATACACTTCCCTATTAGATGCTATCATTTTAGAACTTGCCTGCGAGCAGTTCACATTTCTTCTAGAATAAGTGCTGAAGACCAGATCATTTGACAGAAGATCAAGAAGTATGCTCAAGACATTATCAGTGGGGATAAAAATTTCCTGTATCGAAGTTGCCATCAAGTGGTTATGGAAAAAGAAAGGAAATTGTTTTGGCATCAACAAGAAGTCTTAGATATTTTGGAAAGAAGTCTTGGAAATTATCAAAAAGGGGGAAATTGTTGGGATAAATAATTTTGTTTTGATAATTGCCAAAAGCTTGATACAGCAAGCCCTGTATCGAAAGCCGGTTGAAGTTGCAATCCTGTATCGAAGACCTTCGGATAGCGCCAGCATACAGCAAGTTCTCGCGCTACCAAGATACAGCGACAAAGTCTAAACGCCAAATATGGAAGATGTCTCGACATCAATACAGCACCCTTCCATACAGCGTCAGACTTGTCCATTATGCCTACAGCACAAGTGGATACAGCAGTCACATTGAATCAGGACTGAAGACCGTTTGAAAAGGAATCCTTAGTATTCACTAAAGTCAAGTACCGTTCGATAAAGAAGTATTTAAATACTCAAGGATAAAGTATTTAAATACTGAAGCTGTCAGAGATCTTCAAATCCCGCAATATCCGGATCCTGGTCTATTCAAGTCAACTATCAAATCTTGCCCAACGGATCTATCTCAACGGATATATCCAAGAAAACTATATATATCCCCAGAGTTTGAAGATCAATCAGATGCAATCAATACTACGGAAATCAGTCACCAAGTGAAGAAGCTATTATTATATACATCAGAGCAAAACATATCTCCGTAATCTTTCGCAAATCAGATCTAAAGAGATATACAGTGCTCAATATTAAGGACACCATCATCAGCTCAAGAACTCCATATTCAAAGTCACGTTCTTACTCGGTTACCTACCTTTTACCTCTGTGTAAAAACTGAGCTCTGTGTGAACTCAACAAGTTATTCTGACCTGTGTGGGACGAATAAGAAGACGAAGCTTTGGAACTGTGTGTGAAGAAGCAAGTCAAGAAGGAAGCTTTAACCAATCTGTGTGAACGGTTGAAAGCGACATTCTTTGTATCAATCTGTGTGAACGATACAAGGATAGGTTTGATTATAAATACATAGTTGTGTACGCAGTATTTATAATAAACGTTTTACTCCTGTGTGGAGGGCCAGTGGACGTAGAGGGGTTTACCTCGAACCACTTAAATACTGTGTTATTTACATTTCGCCGTTACTGTTTTCATAACTGTGATTTATTCAAGTATACACAATAAAACCCTGTACGCACCAAGCTAACAGGAGATCAAACCGAGTTGCTGTATCGACAGCATATCTACTGTATTAAGAGACTTCCGCTACGCACTCAGACTTAGATTCCGTACAGTTTGTTGTTTAAACTACTTTTCCAAACTGTATCGAGTATACTTAAGAAAGGGACCAACACTAATCACACTCCCCGATCTACCCGGCTCAAAACCGACGAGGGTATGCTCGGTGCCATCCTCGGCCACTATCGAGATGGTACGAGTCCGATAGTTCATGATAGCACCGTGACGATCCAGCCAATCGTCCCCGAGAATCAAATCCTCACCCTTAATGTCTATAATGATGAGATTCGAGGGCCAATCTCGGCTCCCGATCCTCACTGGGCAATCCCTAACTTCCCGGTCCCCAACCATACGATCCCCGCTAGGCGTACCCACCACAAACGGTTCACACTCAAACAAGCAGTTAAAGCCAATACGATTCACACAATCCGAAGCAATAAAGGAGTGGGTAGCACCCGAATCAAAAAGCACTGAAACTGGATGAGAAAGGATATGAGTGGTACCTGACGCCACCGGAACGTCCGCCTCCTCTGTGCGCCTCATCTGATACAATCGGGGGTGAACTGAACCCGAACTCGACGCTGTACGGCGATCCGGCGACTCGACCCCTACCACGGCCCGAACTCTGCGGAACATGAGTAGCCGGAGAGCCGTGATCCTCGATCGGCGGTGGTAGTCGGAACTCTAGCGGCCCCGGTGGCTCTCTCACAATGAGTCGCCCGATGCCCGGCCCGCCCGCAAGTGTAGCAAGTAACTGGAGGAAAAGGACAATCCTTCATCAAATGCTCATATTGGTTGCAGTTAAAACAAACCCCGCCACCAGAAGTAACGGATCGAACCGAGCGGTTACCCCGAGATCCACCGGCCGATGGAACGGCCTCTTCCCGTATGGGAGCAGAACGAGACCTCGAAATCGACCACCCTTCCCGGTCGAGAATCCACCGGTAGTCTTCGCTTCTTAGCTTCCAAACCGACTCGATTCCGGAATCGCTATCTCGATCGCTAGGGCGCGATCACGGTATTCCTTCAAAGTGGCACACATGAGCGGTGCCATACTCGCCTAATATGCGGCTTCATTCGCATATTGAAGTAACGGATTTTATCAGCCTCCGTTCTTACTTGATCTCTTACGAAACTCAATCACGATTTTAAGAAATGATGGCACGAGAAATAGGCACATCCCGAGGTGTAGCGGTGAAGAATTCCACAATTCTGCGCTCCTTGATGGCGGCGGACAATACTGCTTCCATAGCAGCCTTGAATTCCTCCCAAGTAGCTCGACGGTCTCTGGGCACAACGGCCTCCCACCATTCCGCAGCTTCCTTATCCAGGAGGTACTGGGAAATATGTACCCTCCTGTCTTCAGGACAAGCTACGGCATCAAAGGTCCTGGACAACTGAAAGAGCCAATTCTCCCAACCGAGGGAGTCAGAGGATCCGGAGAAACGAGGAGGGTGCATCTTAGTCACCGTCTGAAGCCACTTACTAGCCTCCTCTTCCGGTGTCGGGGGCGGATTCTCAAGCGCCCACCCCGAGCTATTCGAGTAAGTTGGGCTACCAATCGCCAAGTACGGCAGAGCTCCTGCCGGCATTATTACCCGATGACACTGAGTGAGAGGCTGAATCCGCAGAGGACTGAGAAAGTAAGCCCTCCTCATTATCAGCACCCCGACCACGGCCTCGGCCGCGTCCCCTAGCCGGTCTACCACGACCTCTCAACATACTGAAGGAAAATAAGAAAAGAACAAGATCAGAAAGATTCACAATTCACAAAGTTGGTAACACAAGTCATGATTCCGAACAGCCCAAGAAAACGAATTACAGAAATATAAGAGTTCGAGGAGACTTACAGCCACAGGTCGCACGAAAAGACGGTAGCATGATGATATTAGGCTCAACGACTGACTCTAATGATGCAACTGACAGACCCAAAATTCACCGACAGCCTAGGTATTCAAAACCTAAGCTCTGATACCATAAATGTAACACCCCAATTCACAATTGGGACATTACACGCCGTAGAACCCTCGTGAGGTCTACCAGGCTAACACATGACATATGAACCACAATGTAATCCTGAATGATGCACTCAAAAGTAATTAAGGCCGTGGCCTCGGCCAAAACATTTTTAACGTAATACATGAACAGAGGTTAAATACCAATTCATTGCCCACGCAGGGGACTTAAACCAAGTTTCAAAATAGACAGTCTAACTTCAATACTCGATAATGAAATGACAAAACATAAAAATGCAGACTCGAGCCGCATCATCAAGTCAGCCCATCCTTTGCATGCATGTCCCGTGCTTGCTCCTCAGCTCTCCCGGTACCTGAAATGCATAAGACGCATTTCCCCCATTTAAGGGGTTAGCATTCGAATATCTAGTGCAAGTACACAATTACACAGCATTATATACAAAAACGGTTTTACGCAATCATCTCAATCAGAAATCATTTGCCATAAATATTCCGGAATACTACATTGGCAATCAAATCAGTTTTCAATCATCACGATATCACAAAATCACAACTGGTATCCCGTGGTCGTACCCCTTAGTATCGACCCCGGACATCCGTCGAACACTCCGGGTGGGATACCACTTCGCGGCCGCACTTAGTATCGACCCCCAGACATCCCGTCGGACACTCCGGGTGGAAGTTCAATCACACACGCACCCAAGTCCACTTCCGCGGCCGTACCCCTTAGTATCGACCCCCAGACATCCCGTCGGACACTCCGGCTGGAAGGAACACAACCCACGCACCCAAAAATCACCATTCATCATTCATTTCGAAAATCACAACATACATAACGAAATGTAATACATGTACTTGCCTTGAACACGATGAAACAAGGGAAACAACGAAGGAATAGGTTTTGGTCCGAACAATCCTCCCAAATCCGCTCCTAACACAATAACGGTATACAACAAGTCTCAATAATGCAGAAAGGTAAGAATTAATCCTAATTCTACCCGTTGGGACAATTCATCGGACACCAAGAGTGCATAAGGAAATGAAATCGGTCAACGGTGTAACAACGGGATTTCATCCCAACCAATAACAAGAAAACCAAGGGTCACGTGAATACTATCAAAATCTAATAACAACATCGGTTAATTCGAATTTAAACACAAGATCACCACCAAACCCTCCCCAAAATCATACTAGGGTCAAAGGAGTTCTCACCTCTTGAAGATTCAAGCACTCAAATCCGAAAACCACGAGTTAGATCCGCAATCCGAGCCACACGATCGAAAAGAGCTGAAGAAATTTACACATTCAAGTGATAGATGGAGGAAATCTCCCTCTCAAGCCACTCTTTCTCGTACGGTTGAAGGAAGGAAGGGAAATGAGTGACTTTCGCTGAATAAAAACGCAGATATAGCGCTGACCGCGTTGTGTGCAGCTCGGCTAAATCGTCGCAGGCACAGGGCCAAAATTGCGCCCGGTGATCGGGCCGACCGTTGTGCCGCGGCTCATTCGAAGTGTGCCGCGGCTCAGACTCGGCATGTGCCGCGGCCCTGTCGGACTGTGCCGCGGCACGCGGTCTGAGGTTTTGGCCGGCAAGTGCCACACGGGTGTGCCGCGGCCGGACAAGTGTGCCACAAGACCGACTCGATGTGTGTGCCGCGGCGCACAATCCTTGTGCCGCGGCACACTGCAGACACTGCTCGCCAACAACTGGGTAATGTGTGTGCCGCGGCGCACAATCCTTGTGCCGCGGCCCACACCCCCCCTCGGGTCCCAAAATGACGAAAAATGATCCGGAAAGAGAGTAAAAGCAATAGGAATCGATATTTGGGCAACAATAATACGAAATGGAAGTACGGAACCCCAAAACGATCTGAGGTACACAACCAAAGTCGAACAAGGGACAAATTCCCTAAATTTCTAGGAAATTACAAAAACGGCCCAAACATCCGAAAATCACGACACAACGTCAGATTAACAATCCGAAACTCACAACATGCTCTACTCAATCATACGAACTCATGGAAGTAAGAAAATGACGAAATCGAATGAGTTTAACGAGAATCGAATACACATGAGACAAAATATACCACAAGATGAAATTACGTAAAAACATCATCGAGACCCGTCTAAGCGGAGAAACTCCAAGAACAAAATAGGTTCAGAATTCCAAAACAGTGCCAAGTGAGTTATCCGAAACGAATATACACTAAAAATAGAAATTACTAAAAATAGAAAACGCGGATATTACAGTAAATCCTTGTGGGAAGGATCTACGACATGTAATATTCCCATACGGTTTTGGGGGTGTTACATTTATAGTATCAGAGCCTACGTTGCGGAAACCTAGGCTGTCGGGTCAAGTCGAGTCGTGATTTGTCGAGTAATGTGTTGTCATGTCATTCGAATTGTCGGGTGACAAGTTGAGTTGTGCGTAGTCGCAGCGTGTCGGATATGTTGTCGGATGAGATTAGTATCGTGGGAGACCGTCATCTCCGTGCGGCCTGTGGACGTAAGTCTCTTCTTTTATGCATAGTATCTATGTTTCATGATTTTCTTTATGTGCGATATTTGGGGTGCATAGTTTTATTTGCACGGTGTTGTGTAATGGAGTTGTATTCGATACTTGTGATACACTGTATGTTTATAGAACTTGGTGTATTGATGTTTTGCCCTTGAACCATCGTGTGGGTGGTATGATGTGATGGGTTTCAAAAAAATTATCGACGGTAGAGTTTGTGAGAGACTCTGGTGAATGGTTTTGTTGTATGTTTAAACTTGTTGCCCATGAAATGTATTGATTGAATTGGCGATCCTGTTTGCCATTTGGCATGTGGTTTTAAGTTCGATTGTTTTTGGATTTTTTTAATTGTGCTCGCTGTGGATAGGTTTGAGAACGCTTTTCTGGAGGACTTTTCGGGTCTCAACATTTTTGGTGGAAATCGATTTTTGTAAATATTTTGATGGTGCGGTAAAACCAAGGTTTGTATGGATTTTGAAATCGGTTGAATTTTGACATGTCGGTCATGTATTTTCAAATGACACCATCAGACGGTATTTGGAAAATGTGTTTTAAAATACTTCGGACATTGCAAAATATTACCGTCATTTTTTATTATGATCGAAAGGATTTTGGTAAAAAATTTGTTTTGCAAAACGGCTTCGGTTTTCAGAATCCAAAATGTTATGTGTTTGTGTGTTGGGACTAAGTCGTTGTGACAAGTTTATTATGTTGTTATACTCGTCGGAGAATGTTGCAGTATTTTCTATTTGTCAAAATACATTATTAGGAGTCGATCCATAACCGTAGGAGCCGTGTTGGGGGCTGCTGGGACAATTCTGCAGTCCTGCAGCTAGTGATTACGACCGTAAGATGTTTAACATTACGGTCGTAAGCTCATAGATGTCACGACCGTAAAAAACATGTTGTTACGGCCGTAAGCTTTTGACTGGCATGGTGGTAACCTTGTTGTTATAGTTGTATCCGCGCCCTCTACCAATCATTTGATTTCAGTAGACGTAGTCGTATGGTCCGCCAGTGACAACTATGAAGTTTAACTATTTTATCGGTAATGTCGCACTTGATTAGTTATCCTGTATGGGTATTGTTGGCGTGTTGTTGATTGTTACCATCATTTCTAGAACATTTTGGTTGCATACATAAGTGTTGTCGCATAGTATGATTTGATCGTATTATTCTACGACATTATCCTGATGTGGTAGTTAATCTGGGAAATGCTGAGTGCGAGCACAAGAGGTTTTCCACCCGGGATTAATTTAGTGAAACCTTTGGGGGTCGATGCCGAGGGGCATGGCCGCGGATTATCATGTGCGTTATTCTTTATGATGGTTGGCGTGGTAACATATGGTTACCCTGTGTGTCTTTAACGGTGATAATGATATATATATATATATATATATATTGATAAGGTCATTTTGATGATATCGTTTATCGAGAAGATTGAAGTTTCAACGTGCTGTTTTGTAAGTAATTTCAAGCAAGACAGTTTTGATAATGGGTTCATGGTTTTGGTTAAATGACGAGGTATTAAAAGTATTTTCAAAAATTTTATTTCAGCAAAATCTTTCAAACTCACGAATTTTATAATATTATCATTTGAACAAATGCCTCAGAAAAATTTTATTTTGAAAGAATGTTACAAGTGTTTGATCCCAATGATACATATGTGGTTTTGACCGTGTTTATTTTGACAAAATTCAAACATCTCTATTGATGTGACCGTGTGAATTACTTTTGAATTTAGGTTCCGTTGTTGCGGTGTTAGTTCGTGTATTCGTGTAATGACTTGGAGTTAATGTTTCATCGTGCTACTGTTTGTTGTTCTGTGTTGATTATGTGAGTGTTGTTTTGTTATGTTATTCTAGATGGTTGTCCGTTCAATATGCCGAGAGGTCGAGGCCGAGGACATGGGCATGGTAGTGGTCGTAATCAGGAGCATGAGGGGGCGACTCGCTCGTTGTCGAACGCCAATCAGCTCAGTACAGATGGTCGAGATGACCAATCGCGTAATCGGGGGCAATCAACCAGAGGTAATGTTGACATTGGCGCCGCCACCATCCTTCATCAGGTGGTTGACCAGTTGGCGCATATGAATCAGACCATACACCGGGATGGGATCCCAGATGGGGATAACGGAGCTAGTAAGTGGTTACGAGATGTGATGAGAATGCACCCGCCCCGTTTTGTAGGTTCTTCGGACTCATTAGGCTGGGAGAACTGGCTCTTTCAGTTGGACAGAACATTCAATGATGTAGCTTGTCCCGATGAAAGAAGAGTACCCATTGCTCAATACCTGCTCGACAAGGAAGCTGCAGAATGGTGGGAGGCCGTAGCGCCTAGTGATCGTACAGCTACTTGGGATGAATTCAAGATTTCCATGGAGGCCGAGTATTGTTCGCCACCTGTTAAAGAGCGCAGGGTTGTCGAGTTTTTCTCGGCGACACCCCAAGACGTGTCGATATCTCAGGCAATAGTCGATTACAATCGACAACTATGTTATGATCGAGATCAAGTGTGAAGTGAGGCAGATAAAGTTTGTTATTTCGACATGCGTATGAAACCTCAGGTTTGGCAGTGTATGACTCCTTTTATGTGTACAACGTTGAAGGACTATCAGGATCGAGCCTTAGCATTTGAAATGGCTATAATGTCGGTAGAGTCTGCATTTTGGCAAGAAAACGGAAGACTTCTGATGACGCATTGGGAAGTGAGGGAATTGGAATTCCTAAACCTCAACCCTCGTATCAGTTGAGTAAGGGACCTTCTCGGTCAACTAGAGAATCTAAAAGACCCAAGCCGGTATCTTTGAGTTCTGGTAGTTCTCCAAGGTGTTTCAACTGTAATGTTCTGGGCCATGAGCATGCGCATTGTAAGAAACCGTCGGTGACTTGTTATAATTGTAGACGCGAAGGGAATCGAGTTCATTACTGCGAGATTGTTGCCAAGATGGTGGGGAACCGGAGTTCCACTCCCACTTCGGGATGGTCCAGTGATGTCCAGTGATGATATTTTGTGCTCGTTACGCAGATTATTTCTCGTATGGAGTTATATTATGTGATGTTTTTATGTTTGGAGCTTGATGACTGATATTTTATTTAGAATAAGTTCCGTGTGGTTGTTGAACCAACAGAGACGTGACAGTAGACCACGGGTCATGAGTTAGGCGTTTTTATATGTGTCGTTGTGTTTTGTTTTATATCACTCTGATGACCTTGTTTTAAGTTTCGGGACGAAACTTATTTTTAGAGGGGTAGAATGTAATACCCGAGATTTTTATTCCAGTTGCCCTGAATTATTTGTCATCTGGTGCCGGTCATTTTGTTTTGTTTTTCTGTTATGAAAGGTATGATATATTCTGTTGTAGTGTTCATCGAGTGAGACTTGTATCGCGTGCAATTCTTTTATTAAATGCGTGCTTGTGGTATGTTATGTTCCTTAATTTGCTCATTATTATTTTGAATCATAATCGGTGCGTTAGTATGACCGAGACGTTGTTGAATGCTTAACCGGACTGTCGGAACGATCGAGGCCCGATCGTAAGAACTGGCCGAGTTATGGCCGCAATGCAGGGCCTGTTACGGCCGTAAGGCATGGCCTATTACGACTGCAATGCCTTACCGATTACGGCCATAAGGCACCCGCATAGGTTGGGCAGTAGCCCAGGGATGATCGATTACGGTCGTAATGTGAGGCCGGGTACGGCCGTAATGCCCGGTTGCGGCCATAATGCCTTGACTGGTAACGGTCGTAATATGCCGAGTGTGATTGGGCAGTGGCCTGGGAGGTGCCGGCTATGTCCGTAAGCAGATGCCGATTACGGCCGTAAGGGTCGAGTTACAGACGTAAGTCACTGCCGGTTACAGCCGTAACCTATGCGGCTTTATATAGCCCTGGCGACGGGCAGACCTGATTTTCACTCCATTTTCCATTCTTGTGGCGGCTGACGAACGGGAGGTTCGGGAAGAGTGGATCTTGGTAGATTCCACTCAATTCCAAGACGTTTTGGAAGGCTCTTGTCGATTATATCATCATTAAATCCTTGTTCTTCGTCGGATCGAGGTAAATTCTTGAAACCTCCTAGAGTTGACTTTCGAGATTCCTTCTTGATCTTCGTTGTTCGTCCGATTTTGATGAATCGTTGATGTTATTGAGCATTAATAATCATGTTCTATGGGTTGTATATCCATATTTCGAGGTTGTTTAACCCGATTGGTGATTCGAGTGTTCTTGGGAGTTATCGAACATTGAATGTTCGATTAAAAGTCCTAATGAGTTTCCCTTCGATAGTTTGGTGGGATTTCTGTTGTTTTTGACCTTGATTCTCGTTGTAATCGTATCCTCGTTGTTTTTGCTGGAGGATTGTAGGTGTTTGAGGTTTTCCGGTTGAGCCGTGTTCGTTCGTCGGAGTGTTCGGTACCGGTTATCAAGGCAAGTATCTTACTATACGATTTGTGTCTTGTGAATAGAGACTTAGTGTTTGATTTGTGGTGATTTGGTTTATCTTCGTGAATATACTTCGTGTGATTTTATAATTATGAATGATTGATGGAAGTGATGATATCCTCACTCGGATGACATCTTGGAATTGTTGGTCGTGTTAATCCTATGGTTCGTGTCGTGCGTGATTAGCCATGGTTGGGTGACCGTGATGATTGTTAAAATTGTGTCAGTTGATTACGTACTTGCATATGTATTACAGTGTATTTTTGAATATTTTGACATATTGATAATAATGTGTGTTGCTCGTAGTGATGTGTTGAGTTGACCAATATGAGTTGTGTCGCGTCAATGCGTGTGATCCAGGTAGGGTCTGACGAGGCCTCTGGAGTTCGGTACATGATGTGTACGAACAATGATCGTGTGTTCCGGGTAGGGTCCGTCGAGGCCTCTGGAGTTTGGTACATGATGTGTACGAACAATGCGTGTGGTCCAGGTAGGGTCCGTCGAGGCCTCTGGAGTTCGGTACATGATGTGTACGAACAGTGATAATGTAACAGTGATTGATTGGCTAGTGTCTTAAAGTTGGGTCGCGGACCCATGACGATATCTTAACAAGTGTGTTTTGGAAATGAAAATCGGGCTGAGGCCCTAACGCTTTCGAAAAGGTTTTGTTAATTGGGACTCGAGGTCCAAAATGATTTCTATTTTAAAAATTCCCGAGATGACGAGTTTCTTTTCAAATACTTCCTTGGTTGAGTTCGAAATTTCTAAAACTTCTCGGGAAAATTTTGATAGTTGATTTCCGTATTAAATTCATGGTTACTATTTACTTATTGCATTTGGTATCGTATTATACTTGCACTAGCAAAATAGTGGTATTTTGCTAACCCCCGAGTAATCAGGGGGTGGATGTCTGTTTTGTGTCCAGGTGCTTGCGGGTTCGGAGAGCAGTCACGGGATCAGCACAGGAAGTGGCGGGCTACGATACTAATCGAGAGTTGGGAGTTTAGTCGAGTTGTGTTGTATCTTCAGAGTCGTATTCCGCCTTCCGCTATTTTGTATCTTTACCCCTGCGTGGGCATTCTTTGTACAGAGTTGTATTTTTCTGTTTATGTCAGTCGTACGACCTCACCGGTCCGCGTAGTTGTTTATAATTAACCTTAACGGTTCGTATCATTGTATTGGTTGCCCCGGTCGGGCTAACGCTTGGTCGTTTTGTGATGTTTAGCCTGGTAGATCCTTGTGGGAAGGATCTACAGCGTGTAATATTCCCATACAGTTTTGGGGGTGTTATTCGGTCACATGGATTTCACTCTTGGATAGTCAATGACTTAATCGTAAGGTTATGATAGGTATGCGTGAACCGTTGACTTGAGGGTTCAGTAGAAGATGTACTTGTTTCATTAAGTTAGTCATTAGAATAGTTCGATCCATTCACCTTTCGGTAGGGATCAACCTAGAAGTGCAACTTAATGGGCAAGCAACAGTCTTTACTGAATACCAAGAAAGGATTCTTTCTCCTGTAAGTGAACAAGATAATATCCGATATGGTTAGTGGCAAATGAGATCAAAAGTGTTTGGCCAAAGCGATTGAACTAGTTGTATTTGATACACGAGAGTTCTGTGATCTTGATTTGCACTAACATATGCATAGATTCAAGTATAGACAGGGTTTGACTTAACCGTGACCCTAAAACTTGATCAGGACATATGGTTGTAGGGTTTATATGTATACGGTATTCATAACAGGTTTTGGAATGATTCCCATCATTCATTCTCAATTGGGTTGCGGTGTGAGCCACGGACTGGCTAGGTGTTCCTCACAATCTTGGATCCTCCCATTGCTGACTGAGACGAACCTACAGAGTCGCGCATACAGGATTAATGATGGATTAAATTATGCCTATTTTCTCTTAATAAATATTACATTGGATGTCTAATTAAATTTAATTTATTGGATAAATTAAATCGGTCAGATAAATTAAATAATTACTGGGTAATTAATTTAATTCAAATATAATTATTTTTTAGAGAAATTAATTATATTGTATTTTATATAATTAATTAATTAGATTAATTAATTTAAATACAATATGATGGACCAAGTTTATCTATCAGACTAGATACACGGTGTCCAGAACACGGACTAAATAGTTGGACTATTTAAAAGTCCAAAGTGGCCGCCCCTTTTTCCAGCACAATCTGCTCACATGTTTGTTGGTCTTTAAGACTTGACATGTGAGAGATTAAAATATAGAGAAGACTTTATGTAAGTGGGTAGGTGTATATTTAATATCACAACCCATTTTGAGTCTTAGCTGAGCTATACGTGAAAAAGAAAGGCAAAAGAGAGAGAGAAAGAAAAACCAACATGGAAGTAAGAAAAGCAAAATTCCACTTCCTACATACAACAGAACAGTTAAGGAGAAATCCTTTTTCCTTCTTCTGGGTTTTGTGAGAAACAAGGCATACTCTACTTCTCATAGCCATGTTCCTAGAGAACGAGAAGAAGGAGTTTAATCCAGACATTTTTCCGACGTGTGTTTCGTAGAGACGTTCGGCACTTTCGACGTTGGAATTTCCTAAAGCTTCATGAATTGGATTCGTGCTCGTCGTCATCAACATAAAGAAGTCGGATCTACGAGGGTATGATTTTGAATCTTTTATTAATTTGTTTATACGACCCTTGATCAATCCTCTTTAGGAGTTCGGATGAGCACGGTTTGTGCGACTTTATTTGCCGCTGCATAGTCGATCTATGGCCTGAACTCCAATAGTAGACATTCCTTATTCTGTATCCTTGTAGTTTCACTTCTCCAGATAGGATATCGATTACCATGCATTTGCAAATAGTGAAAACTACTAGGTTTTTTCATCACAGAACTGGCTTATGCTCAACAGGTTGTATTTGAGTCCGTTGAAATATTACACTTTTAAGATGGTTATATTTACTCTGTGCAGCTCCCCATAATCTTTTGTTTGACCTCGAGAGCTATCTCCAAAGGTTACATCTGGACCTCTTTCTTTAATGTAATTTGACAAGACCTTCTTATTTCCTGTCATGTGCCCTGAGCATCCTGAGTCCATAAACCATTCTTTACCTCCTACTGTTGAATTTGAGATGACATGATGGTAGTGCTTCCACCTTTTCTGCAATCAGACAAGCAAATATTTAGGTACGTAAATTTAAGTGGGTCATTTGGGGTTAGTGGTTTTTCTGGAGAATTGGTTTCTCCTTGAGTTATGAAACTTATATTGGTTACCCCTATTTGGTGAATACTATCTAGGTCTATGTCCCTGGTTAGGATTGTATACAGGATATTCCTGATAGTTTGAGTGGTATGGGCCATTGTAAAATTTTGGCTGAGACCTATGATGAATGTTTTGAGGTCTACAAACCTTATTATCTTGAATGTTTGGATAACCTTGAGACCTATGATTTTTGCTCTTGGCTGAGTTTTTTTAAATCATTTTTCAGCTGTCCATTCTCATCTTGTAGTTGTGTTTTCTCAACTGTCACAATCAGATGTGCAATTTTTAAATTTTCAAAATCTTTAAAGCTAATTTACAGATTTATGAAGATCAATGTCTTCAGATATGTCTGAGCTGACATATCCTGAAGTTGAATTAGATGTCACTTCATCATCGGCTAGATTTGCCATCAAGTAGTTGTAGTCATCATCATCATCAGAGAAGAATCCACCACTTGATTCTATTCTCTCCTGGATTTGGTCTTCGCCAATGAGAGCTTTCCTCTTGTCTTTTTTTTGCCTAAGTACTTTTTATCATCATCCTTCTTGAGCTCAGGAAATCAAACTGGATATGTCATGTTTTATGATAGTTGTAACATTCTACTTTCCAGTTACCAGCTTTTTGGTTCCTCCTAGGATTCTCTTTGTAGTTGTTTTTGTACTTTGGGTAATTCTTCCTTAAATTACTGAATCTTTGCATGATAAATGACATTTCTTCCTCAAAGTTCAGGGGACTCGGAGGATTAATTTCAGCTTGGCTCTTCGTAGGTGACTCAGCTACAAAAGCAATTCCTTTCTCAGCTGGCTCAGTATATGATGAGCAGGGAAGTTCAAACTCAAATGCCTTAAGGTCTGAGAATAGCTCATGGGTCTCTATTTTGTTGAGATCCTTTGATTACCTCATGGCTATGGCATTCATGCTCCATTCTAGGGTAAGAGACCTCAGTACTTTCAAAGCCATCTCTCAGTTGCCATAGGTTTTTCCAAGAGAGTTTATTTCATTGATTATTTCTGTGAATCTTGTATCCACATGATCAATGGTTTCACCGGTCTTCATTTTGAAGTTGTCAAACTTTTGAGTAGAAATTTGACAACTTGTTTTATTTGATTAGCTCTGTTCCCTCACACATTACAGCCAATGTGTCCCAGGTCTCCTTTGCATTCTTGCAGTTATTGATCTTAACCATGGTGGCTTTATCAAGAGTTTGGTATAATGTCTCTAGACCGGTTATCAAGATTGGCCAGCTTCCTTTCTTCAGGGGACATCTTAGTTCTCTTCTTGGGATTCTTGGCTGGTTCATCGACTGCAATCTTCTCAGCTGTATTGTCCTTCAGGAAGGTGAAAGGACCATCCTCAATGATACACCACATATCATCATGGATAGATGATAGATGAGCCTGCATTCTTATTTTCCAAAGGTCATATTCATCAACAGAAATGACAAGTAGTCTAGAGCGCATGTATTGCATGTGTTCCATTATAATGAGAGATATATATACTCAAGTATATGGATCTGGTTCTGTAAAATTGAACCAACCTCTCTGATACCACTTGTAGGTCACAAGTCGTCAGGAATAAGTCTAGAGGGGGGTTGAATAGACTTATTAAAACTTTTACTGATTATTAGGTGAGTAACCTCAGCCGTGATTGTATGCAGCTAACAAACCTCGGCTGCAAATGCAGGTGACTAATGTCAGCTATAAAACTTGTTTTGCGTAAGGACAGCTGACTTTATAATGAAACAGTAAATATGAATGCAGTAGATAAGTATGATGCTGAAAAATAGTAAATCACACAATCACTTATAGTGGTCTCAGAGGTGGAGTAATCCTCTACTAGTCCACTTTTCTCCAAACTAGTTGAAGATGAATTCACTATAACTCTCAACCAGTGATAAATATTACAATGATTCACACAATTAAAACATGTTCCAACTAGTGGAAATCCGTGGTCGTTGGAACTCCCTTTGGCTGCCTAGCACCTCTTGATCGAAAACTCTTGGATGCTTCAACAACTTGCAAGCTGTCTATCACCTTCCAATCAAGAACCCGTGGATACGTTTACAACCTTCAACTTCTAAGAACCTTGTTCAAAGAAATACCCCTTACTCAATCTTAAAGACAAGAGTGTTGTCTTCTCCAACTTAAGAACTTCTCGGTGTTAAACTTTAGAAACTAGCTCTTCATGATGCTATAGATTGCTTTGTTTGCTTCGTAAGTATTGTTCGCATCGTACTTTGCTCAAATATGTCTTCAGATATATATATATATATATAGTATGTTCCTTGAGCTTCTTCATAGTCATTGCATCTTGTAACAGTTCTGTCCGTTGGAGAGTGGACTTCATTGTTTATCTGTTTGTCTCTTTGCATGACTTCTCTATTTCTTCAAATCTGACCGTTTGAAGATGTACTTCCCGTTGTGCTGTTTAACTTGATTACTAAATTTGGAAAGTCTTCCGTGTGCGAATCTCTGGGAATAAACTATTCCTTAACTTCTGGGCGCATGTCTTACCGTTATTGCTAACTTTTCAACGCTTGCTGGCGTGGACTGAGCTTCTGTTCAGATACTATTACTTGGTAGCAATAATGGTTTGGTCAACTTCCTCTGATATTTAGTTTGACCGAAAACTCGTCTGCTTTCAATTGGAGTAAAACTCGCATGATATATTCCTTGTCTGAAAGCGCGGCTGAGAGTAAACTTGCTTGTATTCAAACTTCTCTGATTTGACCGGAACTCGCTTGATATTATATCGCCTGATATTTCAGTTGGTCCAACCTCTCTGACATTTTCTGTTGGCCAATGCTTGCCTGATAATATCTTGCTTGATATTCTCTTATCTTCAGAACTCGGCTGCTACATTGTTCTAGTCAAACCTCTCTGATATTTTCATTGACCAAAAACTCGGCTGATATTTAAACTTGTCTGATATTATCTTGCCTGATATCAAACTTCTCTGATACTCTGTGAGTTCTAACTTAGCGCGATTTCTATATGATCAACATGATCAATACTTACCTTAATCATTTTAAGGCCTATAGAGGATACCCATTTGGTTCTTCTTTACAATGCCAAGTACTTAGTGCATACATTTGAATTAATCATGAATACAGGGATGACATCATCAAAATATAAAATAATATTCCTAAAAAATTTCCCCTATTTTGATGATGGCAAAACCTTAATGTTCAAATGCCAACAAGTCTGCACATAATAAAAGTAAAGTGCAACACAAAATAAAAGTCGGTCTTTTTGAGACAATTAGTGGTTGTCATTCAAGTTGATTGTTATAAACTTTTTATTGTTTCATTAGAGTACCGTGCAGTCTTTAGTGAAATATCACAAAAAATTACAAGTAAATTACAAGTGATTGAAAAAATAACAAAACAACAACATGTTTTATGTCCTTCCTCTGCCTCTGATCTGCTTGGCTGGAGGAAGTGATCTCAAAGATTCTGCTCCTATTGGCCTCTTTGAAACTTGTATGAGACCATACTTCTTTTTGATGATTGATGAAGCAAACTCTTGTTCTTTAGGTGAGGTGTAGTTGTTTTTTATGCAGATAGTTTTTATCTCACTCTGAAGAGCTTCATCATCCAACTTCCCATGGATATTAATTGGAGGATCCTGTGGTATGAAATCAGGGATTCTAGGATATGAATTGAATTCTTCTTCAGCCACCCTCTTCAGTATTTCCCACAGATTTGGGAAGTTCATCTCCATATAGTCAACAAAAAATTGTTGAGTGTTGTCTGGGTCTTGAAGGATTTCCTAGAGATAGTATTTTTCAATAAATTGATTTTTGGCCATCCCCCATTTGTTTCTAGCTTCCTATGGAATGAACTCCTCAGCATATTGAATTTATTTTCCTTCCCATTTAAGTGTTACCACTGGATCTTGTCTGGTTCTTTTCTTTTTAGCTGCTGGTTCTTCTGATGGTGCAGCTGTATTTTTTCTATTCAAAGTACTTGTTCCAGGGATCAAAAGTAGCGCCTCATGTCTCTTCTTAGCTCTTAACTCTTCTCTCTATTCATGTTATCTTCCCCCTGGGTCATCTCTTCCCCCTTTTTTCCAGCATCAATAATCGTTGCTAGCTGTTCCTCCACCTTATGCATGAAGTCTGACATGCCAAGAAGCATTCTTAAATTTGTTGGTGGAGGTAAGGGTTCCTTTCGGTTGAGAAGAGCATCCATTTTTGCATTTAGGTATATCAGCTCAGGTTTGACTTCAGTTGCCAGAAGCTCAGCAATAGTCTCTTTCACCATGCCTCTGATCAGCTCAGTGAGGTTTGAAGGCAGCTGATATACTTCTGCCTGATGATTGTTTTCTCCTGAGCCTTCTTTTGCAGCTGACTTATGAGTGATGGATTTCTCAGATGAGATTCTCCTATCAGCTGGTGCTTGATCAAATGAGTCTTTTCAGGGGTTCTTGATTTCTCAGAAGCATCTGTATGTGACTTTGACTTCTTCGATGCATATGACTTCTGTTTAGAATGACTTTTCCCAGCATGTTCCCCCTGATCCCTTTGTCCCTCTGATCTCTCAGCTACTGAAGGCTGAGCTGAGCTGGAAGCCTGATCAGGTACATTCTAATCATGGTCCTCATCATCCTTTTCTTTCTCTTTTTCTCCTTCTTTTTCTCCTTCTTCTTTTTCTTCATTTTCAACTTCTTCTACGTTCTTTTCTTCTTCTTTTTCAGTCTCCTTTTCAACTAATGCTTTTTCTCATTTTTCATTTTCTCCTTTTTTCTTGTTCTCCTCTTCTTTTTCAACTACTTCTTCTATGATAATTTCTTTTTCTTTCTTCTCTTTCTTTTCTTCCTCGGATTCCTCACCAAGGTTTTTTCCTTTCGCCACTGCTCCCATACTATTGAAAATGAACTGGTCCATATTTTGCTTAAAATTAGACTTGAACCAGTTCTATTGTAGCAACACCCTCACATCTGTCTCATGAGATAAGGCCATGATGAGATGTTCAGTTATAGTAGGGTGTTCCCATCCACTCTTTTGCACAAACTCTCTTAGCTGAGGAAACCTAAGAGTTTTCAAATCTTTCCATTCCTCATAAACGTTAGGAAATGAATACTGTATAACTTGATGTCTTACAAATTTGAGTTGAGTCTTGGTAAGATTGAAGAGGTTGTTCTCCTTGAGGTTGAAGCAGTATCCAGTGTTTTGGTCTTCAATGATATCTTCTGCTTCCTCTTCTTCAGTAATGCTTGGAAGAGTCAGGAGGGGGATCACCTCTGGTATCACCTCAGTGGAATGAGCTTGTTGGTTTTTATGTGATGCAGGTGCATCCGAAGTAACTATCTGCATCTTTTCTTCAGAGTCTGAGGGACAATCCACCAGTCCTTTATATCTTTTGGGGGACTGATCAGGTGAGGATATAAATAATATGGACAACTTTTTCAGGGGACTTTTTCTTGAAGAGTTTGGAAAGAGGAATGTTGTCACTGTCTTGGATATCTGCTGGTCCAGGTGCCTTTTCATCAGCTGTGGTCCGAACTGGTATAGGTGAGATTTTATCAGCTGTGATCAGAGCAGGTTCAGGTGTGGTCTGAATCTCAGCTGTAGTTTTAACAGCTGCAGCTGCATCTGACTCAACTTCTTCAGAGTCTGATACACCTTTATATGAGGATGTTCCAGTCTTCATCCCTTTCAAAATTTCTGCTGCTCTGGGCTTATTATCAGTTAGCTACTCGATTGCGGCTTGGTCCAGATTGTGACACCCCCAATCCTCTCAGGGATGTTACACGTCGTATCCCCTTTCATCAAGGATCTACAGGCTGGTAACTCAGATCAAACATCAAAATATCACTTTCAAGGCTAAATGACGACCCAGTAGATCGATTAGGTCTTTCAATTAATAAATATAACTCAATCTCAATACATACCCACGTAAGGGTCAAAATACAACACGCTCCCGTACAACGGCGATAATACTGCAGCGGAAATAACTACAACTAAATCAATACAACAACGTACGGGTCCTCATGTGATTAGTATCGATCATCATTCATCATCCTTCGTGCCAACCCTGTGTTATGTGAAGAGTAAAAAATACCACTAGAATGGTGGTTGAATAGTAGTGTTGCGGATAAATAAAATCTCTCGAGAGATTAAAAGTAATGTGGAAAATAAATGACACCAGATTTATAGAGGTTCGGCAACATGCCTACGTCCTCTTTCGGTTTCCTTTTTCTATTGGCTTAAGGAGCAACCACACTTCACTTTGCCTCGTCTTCTATTGGTCCGAGCACAACTGATACAAATTTCTTGTCTTCTATTGGTCTAAGCACAACCGACTATAATTGATACAATTCTCTTTCTAGTATTCTATCGGGACTAGAATAACCTCACTTTGAATCTAAGAATTCAATCCTAACAATGCCAGATCACTGATCTTAATAACACCGGATTGAACTTCCTGATTCGACTCATGAAAGAGCGATGCGACACTCTATCACAATGAAAAAGACACAGTACATGATATGGAAAATTAAGTACAATGCTTCGTATCTTTTTCGTACATAACACTGTATCTTTTCCATAGATAAATCAAACAACTCATTTAGAATTTCCGATGAAACTTTCACAGTCGTTCCACCAACAACACTGTTAAGCACTAACGACGGGGATCCCTCACTCTCTCCAATATGCAGATTAGCATAGAATTCACGAACGAGACCAGGAAAATCGGCTCTTTACATTCAACAAAACGGTCAATACCCAAAGTCGACAAAAATTCACGAATTTGTACCTTAGCTCTCTTTAAACTTCCGAAATTAAAGTAGTAACAATCTGTTATGTTCTCTTGTGGAAGAATTTCTGAGAATACCTTGTACGCCGCAGAGGAGATGAATCTGTTTGGGTCTAATTCGGGCTCGCGGGTTCGCTTGGAACTTTTACATTGTTTTTTCATTGGGACTCTGGATCCGCTAGCCATGACTAGAGAAAGATTTTTGGAGAAATTTTAGATATGGGTGAAGAAATTTGAAGTTTTTCGGTCGGCAGAGAGACTAGGGTTTATAAGAATGAAAAGGGGATCTGTCGGTATTTGGTTTATAAGTGAAAGACTGACCCATTAGCGTGCACTATACAAAGTATAGCGTACGTTATGAACAATTGGATAGCCTACTGGACTATCCAGTGACATCAGGGAATTTTAAAGGGCATTGATTAGCGTACGCAAAGAAAGGCGAGTAGCGTACGCTATCGGGCTCGTAATATTTCAAGTGAGAATGGATAGCGCGCGTTAAGTATACCATGCTAGCGCGCGCTAGAGCAGAAAAAGTATATCATGAAATGATTTCTTGTACGACAAAAGAATTTCAAAAATTATCGAGATATCCCATACCAAGTTGAAGTCTAATAGAATTAAAGGATTCCTACGGTAAGGGTTTGGTAAAAATATCGGCTAGTTGATCTTTTGTGCCGACAAAAATTAAACAGATATATTTCTTTTGGATATGATCGCGCAAAAAATGATGTCTAATATCAATATATTTGGTTCTACTATGCAAAATTGGATTTTTACTGAGGTTGATTGCACTCGTATTATCACACAGAATGGCTGTATTTTCAAAATAAATACCGTAATTTTAGAGTTGATTTTTGATCCACAACACTTGCACACAAGCGCTATTTGCGGCCACATACTCGGCTTCAGATGTAGACATTGCTACACTTGTCTGCTTTTTACTTCCCCATGATATTAGGCATGAACCGATAATGTGCCACTAGTGCTTTTCTTGCCAATCTTACAGCTGCCAAAATCGGCGTAACTGTACGCAATTAAATTAAAATCCAAACATGATGGATACAATAGTCCAAGACCAATAGTTCCATTTAAATAACGAAAGATACGTTTGCAAGCAGTCAAATGTGATTCCTTAGGATTCGACTGAAATCTAGCACATAAAAATGTAGCAAAAATTATATCTGGTCTAGATGCTGTCAAATAGAGTAAAGATCCGATCATACCTCGATAAAGATTTTGATCAATGGGTTTTCCGTTTTTGTCTTTGTCCAATTTTAATGTAGAAGACATCGGTGCTACTCCCCATTTTGAACTTTTTGAGGAGGTCGTGAGTATATTTGGTTTGATGGATAAACATTCCATCTTCACCTTGTTTAATTTGAGGCCCGAGGAAGAATGTTAATTCTCCCATTATACTCATTTCGAATTCTCCCTTCATTAAATTTGAAAAATCTTGAGAAAGAGATTCATTAGTAGCACCGAAAACGACATCGTCTACATATATTTGGCAAATAAGCATATCATTATTCGAAATTTTCACAAATAAGTTGTTGATTTTACCTATTTTGTTGTCATTTGCAATAAGAAATTGACTTAAACGATCACCAGGCTCGTGGTGCTTGCTTCAGTCCACAAAGAGCATTGTTGAGTTTGAAAACATGATCTGGAAATCGATGATCTTCAAATATTGGAGGTTGCTTGACGAAAACTTCTTCTTGAATAAAGCCGTTTAGAAATGTGCTATTCACATCCATTTGATATAACTTGATTTTCTTGTGAGAGGCAAAAACACAAAGCAAGCGAATGGCTTCAAGATGGGCAACGGGTGCGATACTTTCCTCATATATAACCTTGTGCAACTAGATGTGACTTATTTCTTACTAGGTACCCGTCTATGTCACACTTGATTTTATGTACCCATTTAGTTCCGATAATAGATTTATCTTTAGGAGCTGGAACTAAATTCCATACGTTATTTCGTTCAAACTAGACAAGCTCTTCTTGCATAGCCATCACCCAGCTTTCATCATTAAGAGCTTCCGACACATTTTTGGTTCAATTTATGAAACGAAGGCAAAGTGAGCAATATATTCGGTAGTTCTTCTTCGAGTTTGAACACCATCTTCTATATTCCCAATAACCAGGTCTCTTGGATGATGTTTGTTATGCTTCCAATATTTAGGCAGCTCATCGATTATATTCTTTTGAGATTCTGAAATATTTCTTTTCATTTGAGGAATGAGAGTCCAGAAGAATACCTGCATCATCAAAATAATCTACCTTTCTCGGGGGTGAGATCATATCATTGAATTTAACATGATTGGATTCTTCAACTTTATTAGTTCTAATATTATAAACACGGAAAGAATGATTTTTCCTTTCAACGACTCCATTTTGTTGAGGAGTTCTAGGAGCTGAAAAATTGTGGTTAATTCTATACTTGTTACATAAAAGTTAGAAAGGGGTGCAATCAAATTCACCTCCGTTGTCGGTAAGAATAGAAATTATGGAAAGGTTTTTTTCATTTTGTACCAAACGGCACCATTTATAAAACTCAGAAAAAGTATCATCTTTATGAGCAAGAAATCTAACCCAAGTAAATCGAGAAAAATCACCAACAATTACCAACGTATAAAGTTTGCCATTTAGGCTAACATATCTAGATGGACCAATTAGATCCATATGCACAAGTTCAAGAATGCGACTAGTGGAAATCTCAAATTTTGGTTTGAAAGATTCTCGAATATGTTTCCATTTTATGCAAGATTCACACAAATGCTTGCGATCAAATTTAAGTTTGGGTAAGCCACGAACTAAATCATATCTCGAGAGTCATGATCGGTAGAGATGTATGCTCAATTTTCTGATCCACAAAAATGCATTTTCATCTAAAGTAATAAGGCATTTTTCATTGAATGAATTTTTGTCATTAAGATCGACAATATAAATATTTCTGCATCTCAAACCAATAGAGGCAATTTTATTATTTTTAAAATCCGTGCAATGAGTTTCTTCAAAACGGATTTTAAAACCCTCGTCGCACAATTGAGAGTACTAAGAAGATTATGATGCAAGCCTTCAACAAATAAAACTTTATTAATAGACGGAGAAGGTTCTTTACCGACTTTACCAGTGGCCTTAATCTTCCCCTTTTTGTTGTCACCAAAGGTTACATGTCCTTGTTCTTGATATTCGAGTTCTTCGAATAGCTCTTTGGTGCCACACATGTGCCTCGAATAACCACTATCTATGTACCACTTACTTTTCTTTTAATATGGTACCTGCAGAATTAGTTCGTTGTGGTTGTTTTGGTACCCACGCCCTTTTGGGTCCTCCATAGTTAACAATGCTAATGGCATTTGGGACAATCGTTCCTTTACGAACCCAAATTTATCGAAATTGTTTAGTTCTCAATTTTGAATGAGCTTTGTCATGATGATTTCGTTGAGTAGAAGGAATTTTTTGAATTCTAGATTTTTGTACTTTTTATCTTTTCAGGATTTATAAGAGATTGTTCTCTCTTAAATGGGTCAAAACCGAGACCATATTTAGACAAAGGAGATTTTTTAATAGATAAGACTTTCAAACTTCTCGTTTCCAAGAGTAAATTTATTCATTATATATCTCAACTCTTTTTGAGTGTTAGACAATTCGACTTTCAAAATACTTTTTTTCTCAAGGCACGAGGTAAGGTCTATTTCAACGGTTTTCTCTTTATTTTGAAGTTCTGAATCTTCGAGTTCTAACGCCTTTATTTTTCTTTTCAAAGACATTCAATTTAACCATTTCATCGTATTCCATGTTTAATGACTCAAAATCATTTAATAATTCATTATCAGGATGTGTTTCTTGAGAATCGCAAAAATCAAATAAATCATAATCATTATTTGGTTTAGAGCGTACCTCGATATTATTTCCTGAATCAAGTGCCATGACTACGAGATTTGCATTTAATGATCTTTCGATTTCTTCCTTATCGTCACTCCAAGAGGCGATTAGGACTTTTTTCTTTTTGATTCTTTCGTTTTGAGGTTTGAAAGTAGATCCTCGGCATTCTTTGGCATAATGTCCGGCTTTGCCGCATTTTCGACAATTATTGTCGAATTTCTTTATAGGAGCATACGTACTTTTCTTTTGTTCCGTATTGCCATCCCGACCAAGGAAGTTCCGCCTATTTTGAATTAAATTCTTGTATCTTCTAAAATTATTGGCGTATAGAGCAAGCTCCTCGTCATCTTCATCTTTGGGAACTTCTTCCTCGGTATCGCTATCGACTTTGAAAACGACTACTTTCTCACATGGCTTTGGTTTGGAGCCTCTGGATTTAAGAACAGTCTCGTAATTGATAAGTGACCCGATGAGGGTGCTAAATTCAAGCTTGTTGAGATCTTTGGATTCCATGATTGCGGTAACTGTAGCATCCCATTCATGAGGTAATGAGCGAAGAATTTTTTTAGAATTGTCGCTGCTTGAGATAGGTCTTCCAAAATATGTAAGACCATTTGTTATAGCTGAAAATCGATCCAACATATTTGTGATCGTTTCCTCGTCTTTCATGGAAAAGAGTTCGTAATCATGAAGCAGCATGTTAATTTTGGTGTCCTTGACTTAAGTGGTCCCTTCATGAGTGACTTCGAGAATTTCCCAAATTTTCTTTGCACTTTCATATGAGGATATCCTGTTGAGTTCTTCGGGATTGAGAGCACAGTATAAGAGTTGAGTGGCACGAGAATTAATATGTGTGTTCTTCCAATCTTCGTCGTTAAACTCATCAAATTTTTTAAGCGAACCATCTTTATTTTTGGCGATTTTTGGACCAAGAGCAATGACTTTCCAGATTTCAATGCCGTAAGCTTGAACAGATATAGCCATCTTCTTTTTCCAAGTCATGATGTTGGAGCCATCAAACAAAGGAGGACGGTTTAGAGCATTACCTTCGATTTGGCCTAATAGAGCCATTTGCGGATCTTTTTCTCTAAGGTGTTTAAACCTTTAAAAAGAGACACGCTCCGATATCAACTGAAGAGTGAAAAATATCTATAAAAGGGGGGGTTAAATAGTGGTGTTGCGGATAAATAAAATTTCTCAAGAGATTAAAAGTAATGCGGAAAATAAATGACACCAGATTTATACAGGTTCGGCAACTTACCTACATTCTCTTTCCGTTTCCTTTTTATATTGGCTTAAGAAGCAACCACACTTTACTTTGCCTCGTCTTCTATTGGTCCAAGCACAACCGATACAAATTGCTTGTCTTCTATTGGTCTAAGCACAACCGACTATAATTGATACAATTCTTTTTCTAGTATTCTATCGGTACTAGAATAACCTAATTTTGAATCTAAGAATTCAATCCTAACAATGCCAGATCACTGATCTTGATAACACCGGATTAAACTTCCTGATTCGAATCGTGAAAGAGTGATGCGACACTCTATTACAATCAAAAAGACACAGTATATGATATGGAAAATTAAGTACAATGCTTTGTATCTTTTTCATACACAACTTAATAAAATAAACTTGCTTGAAGATGTTAATAACATGAGCTCAGAATGTATGCTTGATAGCTTGAAGTTGTGTGTCCATCCATTCCAAATGTGATGGTATTTATAGAAATTTTGAGCCTTATAGCTGTTACTGATTTGTCGAGTTTAGCATGCGCTAACCCTTATACGTTGCGTGCGCTAACGGCTTAGTCAACCAACTTTTCTTCTGACGTTGACATGAAATGGACTTGTCTCTTAACGTCTCTTTCCAATAGATAAATTTTGAACTTAGCGTGCGCTAATAATCATTCCTAGCATGCGCTAGACGTTCAAGATATGCTTTCCAGATTTGAGCGAGATTCTTGTATTGACTTTGTTGATTCAACTGTTGGCTGACTAATGGTAGTATTTTGAACAGTTAGCGTGCGCTAACATGTAGTTGATAGCATGCGTTAATGGTCTTCAGGTAGCGTGCGTTAGTCATCAATGTAGCGTGCGCTACCTGTTTCTTCATTTAAACTTCAAAGCTTTCTGCCTCGGATACACTAACAGGTAGCGTGTGTAATTATATCCCATAGCGTGCGTTACTTCCTTCTCATAGCGTGCACAAATGTCTTCTTAGCATGCGTTACCTGTTGTTCCTTTTTCAATCCAGAACTATCTATCCTTACTGTCTTGTTTAAACATGAAACCGATAGCGTGCGCTAGATATTGATTTGCGTGTGTTAGGTGATCTACATAGCGTATGCTAATATTTGTAGGTTACGTGCGCTAAACATCAGGTGACACTTTAGGTGCTCTGCAGGTGACTTTCTGACTTCAGGTAGCTTTTCGTTAGCGTGCGCTACCACATGTGTGTAGCGTGCGCTATACGTTGATTTTGTCTTCAATGAGATTCAGCCGTTTTAGTTGAATTTGTTAAATGTTTTGAAAACATTCATCATCAAAATAGTTTGTTCAACATTATGCTCCCCAAGGCCCTGCAGGTACATGAATGCAATACAGACATCCATCCCCCGATTACCCGGGGGTTAGCAAAATTCCACTACTTTGCTAGTGCAAGTACAAAGTACAAATACGAGTCAATACAAATCATATTCCAAGAATAATAATAATCAGGAATCCTCAATGATTCAAACATAACGAAAAAAATACTTCCCGAGGTGAAGAGTTTCAGTAAAACTTTCCAAATTCGAAAGATCATAAATCAAGAGAACAATCTATAAAATATTTTAAAATGCCCTCGAGAGTTTTAATGGAAAACAATTTAGGATTATCGAATCCTTCTATTTCAAAAACCAAAAGGGGTCACAGCCCAAAGATTTGCTTTCTCAAATAAAACCAACAGTAAGTCACGGGGTCCACAACCCACACCACGTGTCCTCGACGGACATAAAATCAACAAAACATAACCACACATGATACGAAATCTCGGTAACACATCCAAGGTACTCGACCCTGACAAATATACATCCACAATCATATCCATAACACCGTGATCGCTTGCCACGGGTCATCAGACTCTCACGGTTGGATCAATCACTTGTTGCATCCTGACCACATAATCACAAGTCATGTGTCCCCGTAGTTTTCTTAGGCTCTCACGGTTGGATCAATCACTTGTTTCATCCTGACCACACGATCACAAGTCATGTGTCACCATTATTTTCTTAGGCTCTCACGGTTGGATCAATCACTTGTTGCATCCTGACCGCACAATCACAAGTCGTGTCACCGTAGTTTTCTTAGGCTCTCATGGTTGGATCAATCACTTGTTGTATCCTGACCACACGATCACAAGTCATGTGTCACCGTAGTTTTCTTAGGCTCTCACGGTTGGATCAATCACTTGTTGCATCCTGACCACATGATCACAAACCATGTGTCACCGTAGACCTCACCCAGCTACACGACTAGACTATGACCACACATTCACAAATCACACAACACAATACACCAAGGATATCACAATAATCCACCCACAAGCAACAAACACATAGCACGACACAATTATAGAATCACAATGCACCGAAGTGAGATAATATATGTATATATGTATATTATCAAATCACTGTTGGGATTCGGTGATTAAAAACGAGTTGCGCAGCGGAAATAAACTAGTCAAACCGGATAAAAACCAAATCCCAAAACGGATCGATCAAGCATCGCATAAACGAATATAAATAGACGAAGATAAATTAAGAAATCATACACTCGTAGACCTTTGATAATATCTTCTTGATTCCGAGCACGAATACGAGTCCAACCGAACAAGCTTCTGGAAATTTCCGAGCACCAAAAATACCGTGCCTCTACGTATCACGCGTCGGAAAGATGACCGAAAATATATAATCGTCACTCCAAGACCTCCAAGGTCGACGGCTATTTGAAGTGATGAAAGGATAAATTTTTCTTTTTATTTTAACTCTCAAAAAATTAAATTTGAAGAAGAAATAATATCTCAAAGAAAATTAAACGGAAGAAACAATTTTCTCTCCTTTTCTTTTCTTTCTCTTTTTTCTCTCTTCTCTCTTTTCTCTCCTACTTCTCTGTGAACCTTCAGCCCTTAGCAAAGGAGGAAGACTATGTTTTGTTTTTTTATAAACAAAACTCTTCCGACCTCACACCACTACCCCACTCCATAATTAACCATAATAATTTATACACCTCACATGTTATACAAATTATTTCAATATCAAATGAAATAATTCACATATGATGTGATGGGGTGAGGCGGCCAAGGTAAGGAAATAGGAGTTGGTTCGTTTCGGTCTATGAAACAGATCTCGTGTATCTAGTCCAATAGATAAAACTTGGTACGTTTCAATACTAATACAATTAATTAATCTAATTAATTAATTATATTAAATATAAATTCTCTAAGAAATAATATGAATTAAATTAATTACCCGGTGATTTATTTAATTCACTAGACCGATTTTAATTTATCCAATAAATTAAAATAACTATTATCCAATAATTAAATTAGACATCTCATGTCTAATATTTATAAAGAGAGAATATCCTTACTTATATTATGTTATCTATCCTGTGCCGCGACTCCATAGATTCGTCTCACTCGGCAATGGGAGGAACCAAAGAGTGTGAGTAACACTTAGTCAGTCCCGTGGCTCACACTGTAACCCAATTGAGATCGAATGA
Organism: Orobanche coerulescens; assembly: GCA_033398695.1. Lineage (NCBI taxonomy): Eukaryota > Viridiplantae > Streptophyta > Magnoliopsida > Lamiales > Orobanchaceae > Orobanche > Orobanche coerulescens. The sequence continues at coordinate 61,106,231 of CM065808.1, read as the reverse complement.
TAGAGATCATTCTAAAATCTTTACGTTATGAATACCGTATACGTATAAACCCTTCAATCATATGTCCCGGTCAAGTATTGGGTCACGGTAAAGTCAAACCGTACTGTAACTTGACTCTATGCTTTCTGTTAATGCAAACCGAGATCATCGAGCTCTCGTGTATCAAATACAACTAGTTCTGAATGCTTTGGCCAAAGACTTATGATTTTATTTGCCATTAACCGCATAAGACATTTACCTGCTCACTAACAGGAGAAAAAAATCCTATCTTAGTATCCAGTAGAGACTGTTACTTGCCCACTAAGTTGCATTTCAAGGTTGACCCCACCAACCGGCGATTGGATCGAACTACTCTAATGACTAACTTAATGTCACAAGCACATCTCCTACTGAAACCTCAAGTCAAAGGTCCACGTATACCTATCACAATCTTTCGATTCAATCATTGACAATCCTGAGTGATATCCATGTGACCGAATCGAATTGAATCGTGTTCGAGTATACTAATCCCATTAGCATACCTATAACGTGTGCTCCCACTAACCGTTAGTGAAGACAGATACTCTACATGTCAAAGTACACGTTATACAAGTCTTGTCTAAACTTACTGCCCAGTTAAGTTTTATCGACTTGCGAACTAGTTAAGCATTCGAGCTCTAAACACTTCTAGTGCCTATCTTCTTATCTCCATAAGGAGTAGAATGTTTGCTCTCAAATGCAAGGACTATTATTCTATATACCAAATTACAATGTCAGTGATATACGATAATATAGAAATAATAATTGCCTTATTAAATATAATATTCATAACTATAATACAACTGCTCTCACTCTCTCATCCTCTGAGTGGCATTCGAGGGCATATTCCTAACAATCACAACACCAGCATCAAACATATTCATAGGATTCACTTAATAAATTACAAACACACCATTCACAAATGTACACGCATTTTGAACGAGAGCCTTTAACGAGGCTAAACTGAATCCTTTGAAAGTTCCTTTCAAACAACCAAACAAACACACTTAGACGATCACCGATCATCATATCCACAAAACAAGAAATGTATGAATAAGGTACTTGCCTCGGAATCGGCATGCAAATCCTCCGACGAACACGGCTCGACTGAAGTGCCCCGAAACCTACAACTACCACAATAAACAACGAGAACACTATCACAACAAGGATTCAAACCAATAATAATGGAAATCACCTCAAAACATCAAAGGAACATCATTGAAACATTTAATCGAACATTAAATGTTCAATAATTCCCAAGAACACCCAAATCATCAATCGAGTTAAACGAACTCGAAATATGGATATACAATCCATAGAACACGATTAATAACATCATATAGAACCAACCGATTCATCAAAATCGGACTAGGATCGAGATCAAGAAAAAACTCCAAAAAGTCAACTCTAGGGAAAAATACCTTGATCCGATGAAGAACAACGGATTAGATGATGTTACAATCACCTAGAACTCCCCAAAACACCTTGGAATGGAACAAAATCATCCAAGACCACAAACCCTAGTCGCCCTTGACTCAATCCCGCAGAGAGGAGAACAATGAAGTGGAAATGACAATTCAAGACTGCTGTCCAGTTTATATACTGGACAACTTAGCGTGCGCTAATCATTACGATTAGCGTGCGCTATCGAGCCACGGGAACAAAACTTCCTGTCCAAAACACACTATTAGCGTGCGCTAACTACAAGTGTTAGCATGCGCTAACGAGACCTCTAGACCGAGTCCAGTAGCTCCTAGACTGCACCCGAACTCCCATTTAGCGTGCGCTATCCTCACCATAGCGTGCGCTATTATTGTACCGTAGCGCGCGCTATACCACTACATAGCGTGCGCCAATAAACGTTCCAACCGAGTCCAGTAGCTCATGGGCTGTTTTTGCACCTCCAGTTATACGCTAACTGGTCTTAGCATGTGCTAGCAGTCTCAAGTAGCGTGCACTTTATCTAGACCATAGCGTGCGCTATTCCTACTGCACAGGCAGTAGGATCGCACCAAAACTCATAACGACACTCCAAAAAGGTCGGAGTGAGGAATACGAAAGAAGATCCCTAAGACTTTAGGAAATTACGAAATGGCCCGAATGACCAAAACATCACGATACGACAACGAATAACCAAATAGAAGCTCACAACATGTCTAACAAAGTTAAACAAACTTTGAAGGAACACGAAATAGCATTTTCAAACAAGATTCATAAGGATCGATCTCAAGCACGGAGAAGTCGCTTAGGACCACGGAACTCAACATAACGACACCAAAGCGAACTAGGATGACAAAAAATGCAGAATTAATCATTCTCAGAATGACGAAACGGTCACAAGCGAGCTGTTAAAACGGACTCCTGCCAAAAAAGAAATTTACCAAAAATCAAAATTGCGGATATCACACAGATGCCCAAGTCTTTTGCTATTGTGGAAGTTTCCAGCCCTCTCTTTAGCTTTACCCAGGAACTCCAGAATATAACTTATCTGGGTTCCAAAACCTAACTTTTGCCTAAACTTATTGTTCTCACTGTCCCAGCTCCCTGACTAATCTGTAAATATAGTCAGGGCAATTTATCCTCTGGCTCTGCATCATAGATCCCAAGATGATGCACTTCGAGGATGATAGCTGGTCGAAACTCCCAGCCATACCCATCACAATATTGTTAGTGATATCCAACATATACCGAAACTCCTTCTTAAGATCTGATTTCTTCGCAGTGACCTTCATCCTCATTTTTTGCTCAGGCAACTTAATATCATGCCAAGTATCGACTGGGTTTTGCTTCAGGGCCTCGAATGCAATGCCCTGATTTACCATCTTGAATGCATCAGCGATGGTCTGTGCGGTGATGGTTAATTCTTCTCCAAATATTGAACTCTCAATGCCCATCGCTGTCACTTTGGCTTCCTTATAGAAACAAATGACGGTTTCCTTGAATAGCTACGTCGGATTGATGTCCATGAAGTGATATATGCCATTTTTCTTCATCTTTCTGCTGAGCTGCGCCATTTGAGCAGTGTTGTTTGCCTCCAGTAGACCTTCAAAGTCTCCGAAGATGCTGAAAATGATTTGTTCTTTCACCATTTTCAGGTTGATGTTGTTGAAATAGGTGTTGGCGTCCATTTCTACAAAAAGTTTTTTCGGATTTTAGTGTATTGAAGTTATGGAGACTTTTCTACTTTTAAAACTAGGGTTTTGCTTTTCTGAGATTTTAGGGTTCTAGATCTTGAAAGTTGAAGAAGACGATAAGGTTTTGTGAAATGATTGTCGACCGTCTTAAATAGCCACTCGAAGAGATGTTTTGAATTTAATAATAAAATAAATATGTGGCAGTTTGAGTGATTGATTGGACATCGTGAAGTGAACGTAGAGGTAGTGTGGTCGTGTGTTTTTAGCCACGTGTAATAAGATAAGTATTTTAAAGAAATAGAAAACATAGCTAGTTGACTCTTTGACTTCTGGTAGCTAGCTTTTCTTCGTCTGTCCTTTTATCAGATGATTTTTCTCTTCTGGTCTGATCAGGTGAGTTTTCGTCGTTTGGTCTGAGCAGATGACTTCTTTCATCTGGTTCTCATCAGGTAGATTTTCTGGTCTGCTTCATATCAGATGACTTTTTCTGGTCAGGTGACTTTCTTGTCTGGTCTGATCAGTTGGCTTTTCGTCGTCTGCTCCCCGGATCAGGTGATGTTCTTTGTCTGGATCAAGTGACTTCTTTTGGCTGGTCCGTTCAGGTGATTTATCTTGACTGGTTCAGGTCAGATGACTTTTTGTCATCTGGTTTTCAGCTATTCACTAGACTCTCAGTCTAGTAGTCCAAGATCCCTGCTTAGTTCCAGAATCTTTTCTTCTGGTAAGGGCTTTGTGAATATATCAGCAATTTGGTACTCTGTGCTGACTCTTTCCCCTCTTAGTCTTTTATTGAGCATATGATCTCTGATGAAGTGATGTTTGACATCAATGTGCTTAGTTCTGGAATGAAGGACTGGATTGTTTGTTATAGCGATTGTGCTATTGTTGTCACACCAGATAGGAACTTCATTTGCTATGATGTTGTAGTCCCTTAGTTATTGTCTGGTCCACAGAATTTGAGCACAACAGCTACCTGCAGCTAGGTATTCTGACTCAGTTGTGGATATTGAGTTGGACACCTGCTTCTTACTGAACCAAGATATTAGTCTGGTTCCAAGGAATTGACACGTTCCACTAGTGCTTTTCCTGTTGATTTTGCATCCTACAAAGTCAGCATCTGAATATCCTGAAAGTTCAAAGTTGTCATCTTTTGGATATCATAGTCCAACATTGATTGTAGACTTAAGATATCTGATTATCCTTTTTGCTGCTTCCTGGTGAGACAGCTTTGGCTTGGACAGAAATCTTGCACACATTCCTACTGCATATGAAATGTCAGGTCTGCTTGCAGTGAGGCATAGTAGTGATCTAATTAGTCCTCTGTAGTGGGTTAGATCCACTTAAATGCCTCCTTCATCTACATCAATGTATAGGGATGTGCTCATTGGTACTCTTACGGGTTTGGATGAGTCTATGGCAAATCTTTTGATCAGTTCTCTCGTGTACTTTGCTTGATTGATGAATATTCCGGTGTCAACTTGTTTGACTTGAAAACCAAGAAAAAAATTTAGTTTGTCCATTATGCTCATTTCAAATTATCCTTGCATGAGATTTGAGAACTTTTCACATAGCTCAGAGTTGGTTGAGGCAAATATAATGTCATCCACATATACTTGAACTAGTAGTATATGGTCTTCATGTTCAATTCGGAAGAGAGTTTTGTCCACCTTTTCATTGCAAAATCCATTTTTCTCAAGAAAAACAGATAGAGTTTCATACCAGGCTCTTGGTGGCTGCTTGAGTCCATATAGACCTTTCAGAAGCTTGTATACTTTGTATCCTTTGACAAATTCAGGTGGTTGCTCAACATAGACTTCTTCTTCTAGTACTCCATTGAGAAATGCACTTTTCACGTCCATTTGGTAGACATCAAAATCTTTGAATGCTGCATATGCAAGGAATAGTCTGATTGCTTCTAGTCTTGCTACTGGTGCATATGTTTCATCAAAATCTATTCCTTCACATTGAGCATATCCTTTTGCAACTAATCTAGCTTTATTTCTAACTACAGCTCCATCTTCATCACACTTGTTTTTGTACACCCATTTGGTGCCTATGACTTTCTTTTGATCTGGTCTGTCTGTTAGTTCCCAGACATTATTTCTCTCAATTTGGTTTAGCTCTTCTTGCATTGCAATCACCCATATATAGTCATCCAGGGCTTGATCTGTTGTTTTGGGCTCCATTTGAGACATGAAGTGAGAAAACATTGCCATTCCTGCTGGTTCTGTGGATTTCCTAGTCTTGATTCCATCAGTTAAGTTTCCAATAATCTGTTGGATGGGGTGATCTTTTAGCCATTTGGGGGTTTCATCTTCATCACCAGCCTTTGAAAGTTGATCTTCAAGGTTTGTTCCCCCAGTTGAGCTGCTTGGATGAACTGCGTCTGACTCTGCATCAGCCTGGTTTTGGTGGTCTGCAGCTGCATTAGGTTCTGGCATTCTCAGCTGCAGTTGGATCAGCTCCGGTTGGATCAGTTGTGGTTGGATTAGCTGTGGTTGGATCAGCTACGGTTGGAGATCCTGTCTGATCTGCAGTTAGGTCTTCATCAGCTATGTCCATCATTCCTGTGTCATTGATAATGACTTCTTCCAGGGAGGTAGTTTTGAGCTTTTTCTCAATTAACTCCACCTGTTTCCTGTACTCAACAGCAGATTCATCAAAGACAACATGAGGTGTTCTTCCACAACTAATGTTCTTTTATTAAATACTTTGTATGCCTTGCTTATTTGTGAGTATCCCATAAAGAGACAATCATCAGTTTTAGCATCAAAGGCATTCAGTTGGGTTTTACCATTGTTGTGGATGAAACACTTACATCCAAAAACATGAAAATATGCAACAGTTGGTATTCTGCCATTCCAAACCTCACAGGGAGTTTTACCATGTATCCCTACTATCATACTCCTATTCTGAGTATGGCATGTTGTGTTGACTTCACCCGTAACCTCTTTGCGTGTCGGGCCAAAGAATCATTGACTGGCCGCTTCCTTCGTGGTTCTCCTTCTTCTTTCAGCTACACCATTTTGTTGTGGTGTTCTTGCGGCAGAGACTTCATGCTGGATTCCATTCTTATCAATATCTTCAGGGATTGCCTTGTTAAGAAATTCTCCTCCTCTGTCTGATCTGATCTTTATGATGGAGAGGGATTTCTCATTTTGAATCTTTCTTGGTAACTCAGGTAGCTTGGTTAGAGTCTCACTCTTATTGTAGAGAAACACTATCCAAGTGTATCTTGAGTAGTCATCCACAACTACTAAGGCATGCTTCCTTCCACTTAGAGTTATTGGCTTATTGGACCAAATAGATCCATGTGAAGTAAATCCAAAATTCTGGTGATGAGAGTGGTAGGCTGAACTGGTCTAAAAGATTCTTTGGTTTGCTTTCCCTTCTGGCATGCATCACAAAGAGTTTCTTTCTTGAATACTTCTGCTGGAAGTCCTCTGACCAGCTTATGAGAACTTATCTTGTTGATGTATTTGAAGTTCAGGTGACACAATCTTTTGTGCCAGAGCTATACATTTTCAACTATTGTTCTGGATATAAAACAGGTATTGGGAGTGCCTGTAGTCCAATCTATCATGTATACATCCCTTCTTTTGTATCCTTGTAGTTTCACTTCTCCAAATAGGATATCGATTACCATGCATTTCCAAATAGTGAAAACTACTAGGTTTTTTCATCACAGAACTGGCTTATGCTCAACAGGTTGTATTTCAGCCCTTTGACATATTACACTTTTGAGATGGTTATATTTCGTCTGTGCATCTCCCCATAACCTTTTGTTTGACCTCGAGAGCTATCTCCAAAGGTTACATCTGGACCTCTTTCTTTGATGTAATTTGACAGGACCTTCTTATTTCTTGTCATGTGCCTTGAGCATCCTGAGTCCATAAACCATTCTTCATCTCCTACTGTTGAATTAGAGGTGACATGATGGTAGTCCTTCTACCTTTGCTGCGATCAGACAAGCAGAGATTTAGGTACCCAAATTTAAGCTGGTCCTTTGGGGTTGGTGGTTTTTCTGGAGAATTGGTTTCTCCCTGAGTTATGAAACTTATATAGGTTACCCCTATTTGGTGCATACTGTCTAGGTCTATATCCCTGGTTAGGATTGTATACAGGATATTCCTGATAGTTTGAGTGGTCTATATCTTGAAAGTTTGGATAACCTTGAGGTTTCCATTTACCTCTCCCATTTTGAAATCTGTTTTTGGGGAGTCTTTGGTAATAAGCAGAATGGTGTTTTGACTGCTGCTGCTTCTTTGGCCATTGCCTAGTCATCTGTCTAGGTGGCTGCCTTGTGAACCTTGGCTGCTGCCTAAACTTTTGACTGGGTTGCTGCCTATTTCTAAATACAAGTTTATTTATAGGCTCAGCAGTTTGGACATATGTTTTTCCCTTTATAAAGGTGGTTTTAGAAGTGGAGGGAGTATTTGGGTCATATCAAAGGCCTGATTTTAAATAAAGTGGCCTCTGATTTATACACAATCCATCAAGGGTTACAGATGCTTTTAGAGATGTTATCTCTTTTGCTTGTGTATTACTCAGCTGTGTCAGTTTAGAAAACTCAAATTTTATATGAGCAAGTACAGATGATTTTTCACTGTTTAACGCAGTCAGCCTTTTATTCTCACCTCTGGTACTTTCAGCTGGGTTTTTCAAAATGTTTTCAGTCTGTTTTTCAAATTCAGATCTGATTTTTGCTAACTCTTGGCTGAGTTTTTCCAAATCATTTTTCAGCTGTCCATTCTCATCTTGCAGTTGTGTTTTCTCAACTGTCACAGTCAGATGTGCAGTTTTTAAAGTTTCAAAATCTTTAAATAGCTGATTTACGAAGATCAATGTCTTCAAAAATGTCTGAGCTGACATATCCTGAAGTTGAAGGTTTAGATGTTACCTTCTCATCAGCTAGATTTGCCATCAAGCAGTTGTAGCCATCATCATCATCAGAGAAGAATCCACCACTTGATTCTATTCTCTCCTGGATTTGGTCTTCGCCAATGAGAGCTTTCCTCTTGTCTTCTTTTCTGCCCAAGTCCTTCTTATCATCATCCTTCTTGAGCTCAGGGCAATCAAACTAGATATGTCCTGTTTTATGACAGTTGTAGCATTCTACTTTCCAGTTACTAGCTTTTTGGTTCCTCCTAGGATTCTCTTTGTAGTTCTTTTTGTACTTTGAGTAATTCTTCCTGAAATTACTGAATCTTTGCATGATAAATGCCATTTCTTCCTCAAAGTTCAGGGGACTGTAGGATTAATTTAAGCTTGGCTCTTCGCAGGTGACTAAGCTGCAAAAGCAATTCTTTTCTCAGCTGGCTCAGTAGATGATGAGCAGGAAAGTTCAAACTCAAATGCCTTGAGGTCTGGGAATAGCTCCTGGATATTTATTTTATTGAGATCCTTTGATTCCCTCATGGCTACGGTCTTCATGCTCCATTCTGGGGTAAGGGGCCTCAGTACTTTCAAAGTCATCTATCGGTTGCGATAGGTTTTTCCAAGAGAGTTTATTTCATTGATTATTTATGTGAATCTTGTATCCACATGATCAATGGTTTCACCGGTCTTCATTTTGAAGTTGTCAAACTTTTGAGTAGCAACTGACAACTTGTTTTCTTTGATCAGCTATGTTCCCTCACACATTACAGCCAATGTATCCCAGATCTCCTTTGCATTCTTGCAGTTCTTGATCGTAACCATGGTGGCTTTATCAAGAGTTTGGTATAATATGTCTCTGGCCCGGTTTGTCAAGATTAGACAGCTTTCTTTCTTTAGGGACATCTCAGTTCTCTTCTTGGGAATCTTGGCTGGTTTCCCTGCTGCAATCTCCTCATATGTATTGTCCTTCAGGAAGGTGAAGGGACCATCCTCAATGATACACCACATATCATCACGGATAGATGATAGATGAGCCTGCATTCTTATTTTCCAAAGGTCATATTCATCAACAGAAAAGACAGGTAGTCTAGAGTGCATGTGTTGCATGTGTTCCATTATAATGAGAGATTAAAATATATACTCAAGTATATGGATCTGGTTATCTAAAATTGAACCAACCTCTCTGATACCACTTGTAGGACACAAGTCGTCAGGAATAAGTCTAGAGGGGGGTGAATAGACTTATTAAAACTTTTCCTGATTATAGGTGAGTAACCTCAGCTGTGATTGTATGCAGCTAACAAAACTCGGCTGCAGATGAGTAATACGGAAGACACAGCTGATAATAATGCAGGTCACTAATGTCAGCTGTAAAACTTGTTTTGCGGAAGGAGAGCTGGCTTTATAATGAAACAATAAATATGAATGCAGCAGATAAGTATGATGCTCAAAAACAGTAAATCACACCATCACTTATAGTGGTTTCAGAGGTGGGGTAATCCTCTAGTAGTCCACTTTTCTCCAAACCAGTTGGAGATGAATTCACTATAAATTTCAACCAGTGATAAATATTACAATGATTCACACAGTTACAATAGCTTCCAACCAGTAGAAATCCGTGGCCATTGCAACTCCCTTTGGCTGTCTAGCACCTCTTGATCGAAAACCCTTGGATCTTCAACAACTCGCAAGCTGTCTATCACCTTCCAATCAAGAACCCGTGGATGCGTTTACAACCTTTAACTTCTAAGAACCTCGTTCAAAGAAGTACCCCTTACTCAATCTTTAGGACAAGAGTGTTGTCTTCTCCAACTTAAGAGCTTCTCAGTGTTAAACATTAGAAACTAGCTCTTCACGATGCTATAGATTGCCTTGTTTGCTTTGTAAGTGCTGTTCGCATCGTATTTTGCTCAAATATGTCTTCAGATATATATAGTACGTTCCTTGAGCTTCTTCACAGCCATTTCATCGTGTAACAATTCTGTCCGTTGGAGAGTAGACTTCATTGTTTATCTGTTCATCTCTTTGCATGGCTCGTCTCTTTCTTCAAATATGACCGTTTGAAGATGTACTTCCGGTTGTGCCGTTTTCTTGATTACTATATTTGGAAAGTCTTCCGGGTGCACATCTCTATGAATAAACTATTCCTTAACTTCTGGGAATCAATCACTTTGTCCCTTTATTTTACGCCAGCATATCTTGCCGTTATGGTTGTCTTTTCAACGCTTGCTGACGTGGACTAAGCTTCTGTTCAGATACTCATACTTTGCAGCAATATTGGTTTGGTCAACTTCTTCTGATATTTTAGTTTGACTGGAAACTCGTCAGCTTTCAGTTGGAGTAAAACTCGCCCGATATATTCCTTGTCTGAAAGCGCGGCTGAGAGTAAACTTGCATGTAGTCATACTTCTCTGATTTGACCAGAACTCGCCTGATATTATCTCACCTGATATTTCAGTTGGTCAAACCTCTCAGACATTTTGTTTTGACCAAAGCTCGCTTGATAATATCTTGCCTGATATTCTCTTGTCTTCAGAACTCGGCTGCTATAGTATTTTGGTATAACCTCTCTATATTTCCGTTGATCAAAAACTCGGCTGATATTTAAACTTGTCTGATATTATATCGCCTGATATCAAACTTCTCTGATACTCTGTGAGTTCTAACTTAGAGCGATTTCTATATGATCAACATGATCAATACTCACCTTAATCATTTTAAGACCTATAGAGGATACTCATTTGGTTCTTCTTTACAATGCCAAGTACTTAGTGCATACATTTGAATTAATCATGAATACAAGGATGACATCATCAAAATCCAAAATAATATTCCTAACAACAGCTTAGAGAGGTTGAATAGCTGTACTACTTTTTAAAATTATTGCACTGAGAAGTCTTTGTAAATACGTTGTTGTAGTTACAACAAATAAGTATGCTCTTGTATGATTGGTGCTTACGGGGTTTTTCAGAGCAACGATATAATAATATCACATGTTGTATGTCCTATTGTGGATGGTATAGTGGTAGAGTGGTGTTGATCGGGGACCAAAAGCCACGGGTTCAAACCCCACCAACACACTAGGTCGGGTGTGTGAGTTAAAAAAAAATATCACAGGTTGTATGCTAAGGTAAATAAGCAAGTAAATAACACATATTTAGCGTGGTTCGAGGCAACATCCTTTACCTCCACAGGATCTCCATGCATGAGGTTTGTTTATTAAAATCAAAGTCGTACACAACAGTTATGATTTTAACTAAACACTTCAAGTTGTATTGTTTACATACATTGATACACTTGACTTCTCAGCTTGGGCCGTTCACACAGATTGGTTGTAGGATGGATTGGACTTTGCTTCTTCTCATACGAATTGAAAGCTTGGTTTCGTCTAAGCGATCTTCGTCCCACACAGGTCTGAATATGCTTGTTTCGCTAGTCCACACGGGCTAGATTCTCAACGTAGAATGAGGGTAGAATATTATCGAACAACAATTGTAGTCTTGATATATGTTGTGGTTTGTTGGCTTGTTCGGGACTTTATCAAATCTCTTCGTAAGAAACTTATACCAAAGCGGGTAACCCAATGATATTCATTGTAGACTGAAGACAGATGATTTCTCTTTAACTCGTTAGAATGATAAGTTGACAAGTGTTTGAGCATGACCTCTAGTTGAGTTATTTATAACCTTGAAAATAGATCTATTGTAAATGTAGTCGTTGGCCGGATTGGTGAGATGTAGATGTTTCATTTTGTGTTGAATGTTTGAATTGAAGTAATTCATCGTGTCAGCATTAAATGATTCAGATATTCTTTTGACCTTCATTAAATACTATGCACACCATAGTCTTAGGCCGCATGTCATCAGCCTTAAATGCTCTTCAAAACCGTGAATACTTGTGCATATAAAATTATTTCACTCATAACGATTTGATATCTAAGTACTAAATATGTTGGGTTTTACATTACTTTTCCTAAGTAAAGTGCATACAACAATAATGTTGTAGCCAACTAAATATTTTGTTGTAGGCTAAATCCCTTCAATACGCTGTATGCTCGGGTCATTTCGGAATGAGATGTATGAAGCAATATGTAGGATGTTGCTATAGTTTTTTTGCTGCATTTATCAAAATCTAAGAGGTTAATTTGGCAAAAAAATATACAAAATCCAAAGGAATTTATTTTGAAAATTGAAAAAAATACAAACCTTCCACTTAACCCAGATGAGAGTATTATACAACATATTAGAAGTGATAATTAGAAATTATATTTTGTGAGATATAGCACATACCACAATTTATGATTCACACAAGGACCGACGAGAAAAGAAGGGTGACGGCAATACATCTGCTCCCAAGGCAACGGTGGATGTGACAGAGCCAGAGGCGCTGGGGGAGAGAGAGAGAGAGAGAGAGAGAGAGAGAGAGAGAGAGAGAGAGAGAGAGAGAGAGAGAGAGAGAGAGAGAGAGAGAGAGAGAGAGAGAGTTGTATTGTGTTCGACTCAACGGCCATTACAGGGTTTTCTTAATAGTTTTGTTCTTCATCTATGTCTCAGTATTTTTGGAATTCGAGGGAATTAAACCTCAATAACCGGTGATCAAAGTCAAATAAAAAAAGCCTGGCCCACAGGCCGGCCCATTTAACGCACGGGCTAATCGGACCGAGCCAAAAGGTCCATAAATTACCGTCTTTATGGCCGGTTACATCTACTTCAAATTATAGTGTTGGGAGAGAGACAGAGACCAGACTGAACATAAAATTATGCAGCAACACTTGGAAAAACAAGAGCTGTGAAATTTTAGCCACCGGAAAATACAAACTGTTGGGTATATGAATTACAAATAAAGGATGTTTTCAAAAAAAAAAAAAATTATAAATAAAGGATTCTGTTGCTCCCAGCTATTGAGAGAATCTCGTAAGTATGTGCTTAATATTTCAAATTAACCATCCAAGAATGACACCAGATTTCGTAGGTAACTAGCCAGTTCTCATAATGATAAGAACTCCACTGTTAGTATCCACTATGTCACTTATCTCCCCAACCTTCAGTGCAAAGGTTGCTTCTTCAAAAGGTTTTTGCATTTGACCACTTCCAAGCCCGGATAAAAGAGGAGGGTTGCGGTAGGTTAGTGGCAGCCAGCGTAAAACTCGTCACATTCCACGGACATGAATCAAACATTGAAAATCATTGGGGCGTCTCCTCAGAAGCGACGCGCTGCATTTCATAGGCCCAGGTGCAGTGATAAGTATGCGAGGGTTGCTAGGTCGTCGCCCAGAAGCGGTGCGCCATCTTTACATCTGAGGGTGGTGTCAAATGAGCAAGGATGCGCTACACTTCATAGGCCCGGGTGTAGTGGAAAATATGCAAGGGTTGCTAGGTCGTCGCCCGGAAGCGGCGCGCCACCTCGAAGTATGGGTGTGGTGTCAAATGTGCAAGAATCCTTGCAGCGTGGACGGGGACAGACAGAGAAGTTAGTTCTTGCGGCTAGTAAGGGTAGTAAGGTGCGATTTGGGACTTGGAACGTTGGCTCTTTGACGGGGAGATCAGCAGAAGTGGGGGAGGTTATGAAAAGGAGGAGAATTCACATAATGTGTCTACAAGAAACTAAGTGGGTTGGCGAGAAGGCAAGAATGTTAGCTCCTTGGGGTTACAAGCTTTGGTACTCTGGAAAGGATAGAAGTAGAAATGGAGTGGGTATCGTCATTGATAAAGAATTCATTGATGATGTGGTGGAAGTGTCAAGAAAGAGCGATAGAATAATGAGTATTAAGCTTGTGATAGGGGATGAGTTTCTAACTATCATAAGTGCTTATGCACCACAAGTAGGATTGGATGCATCGATCAAACAAGAATTTTGGGAAGATTTGGAAGAGGTTGTCGAACGAATTCCTATGGGTGAGAAATTGATCATTGGTGGTGACCTCAATGGGCATGTCGGTGTTAGCAGAGATGGCTTTGAGAGCATTCATGGTGGCTTTGGTTTTGGGGAGAGGAATGAAGCAGGAAATGGTATATTGGATTTCGCATTAGCTCATGACTTGGGTATTATGAACACTTGGTTCGAGAAAAGGCACTCTCATTTGGTGACATATAGAAACGGAGGTAATGCAAGTCAGATTGATTTCTTTTTAGTAAGGAATGTTTGGAGGAAAAGTTTTACTAATTGCAAGGTGATACCCGGTGAGAGTGCTGCAACACAGCATAGGGTTGTGGTGCTTGACTTTCGAGGTAAGAGGCACTTAAGAAAGAGAAGACCACAAGTTGACCCTCGAATTAAGTGGTGGATGCTCCAAAGGGAGAGTCGACATACTTTTGTGGCTAAGATTGCTGATAGTAGTATTTGGTCTGATTGTACGGAGATGGATATAGATTCGATGTGGAACTTGTTGGAGCATAACATAAAGGAAGTTGCAAAAGAAATCCTAGGAGAATCTAAAGGAAACAGACCATCAAGTAAGGACACATCTTGGTGGAATGATGAAGTTAAGCAAGCGATAAAGACCAAACGTGAATGTTATAAGGTACTGGGTAAATGCTCGAGCGATGAGAATTATGAGAAGTAAAAGAAAGCTCGAACAGTAGCTAAAAAGGCAGTGCGAAATGCCCGATCTAAGGTCAATCAAGAATTATATGCAAGATTAGATACTAAAGAAGGGGAAAAAGATATCTATAAAACTTGCTCGAATGAGAGAGAAGAAGACGCGAGATATTGAAAAAGTTAAATGTGTAAAAGATACTGACCAAAAAGTTTTGGTTCAAGATAAAGAGATAAAAGAGAGATGGAGGTCATACTTTGATACCCTATTCAATGGCCATCAAGAACAAGATATTGGGAATTTAAATATCCCCTCAAGTATGGACAACCGAGAGTTTAAGAGAAGAATTCAAAAGGGTGAAGTGAGAATTGCATTGAAGAAGATGGGGTCAAAGAAAGCAGAAGGACCAGATGGTATACCTATTGAAGTTTGGAGGTGTTTGGGGGAGAGAGGGATCAAATGGGTAACTATGCTTTTCAATAAGATTTGGAGAAGCAATAAGATGCCATCAGCATGGAGGAAAAGTATTCTCGTCCCTTTGTATAAGAACAAAGGTGATGTTTAAGATTGTTCTAATTATCGCGGAATTTAACTAATGAGTCATACCATGAAGTTGTGGGAACGAGTGATTGAACAAAGGATCAGGAAATGTGTGAAGATAACAGAAAATCAGTTTAGATTTATGCCTGGATGATCGACCATGGAAGCAATTTATCTTATCCGGCAGTTGATGGAACATTATCGAGATAAAAAGAAAGATCTGCATATGGTTTTTATTGATTTAGAGAAGGCATATGATAAAGTACCAAGAGAAGTATTTTGGTGGGCCTTAGCAAAGAAGGGTATATCGCGGAAATATATTGACATTATAAAGGACATATATGAGGGAGCTAGTACAAGTGTACGTACTAATGTTGGGAGGACAGAAGAATTCCCTATTACGATTGGGGTGCATCAAGGATTTGCTCTTAGTCCTTTTCTCTTTGCCATAGTCATGGACGAATTGACAAGAGAAATTCAAAATGACGTTCCATGGTGTATGATGTTCGCAGATGATATTGTGTTGATTGATGAAACGAAGGTTGGAGTGCAACAGAAATTGGAACTTTGGAGGGATACTTTGGAAGCTCAAGGCTTGGTGGCAGTAAGGCCCGAATATATGGAGTGTAGGTTTAGCAGCTTGATAGAGAGGCGGGGATGATCACATTTGATGGGAAAGTTGTTCATGGATCCACTTTCTTTCGGTATCTTGGATCTATTATCCAAAAGGATGGAGAGCTAGATGGCGATGTGGCTCCTGAGAATAAAGCGGGGTGGTTGAAGTGGAAGAGTGCCAGGGTTTTATGTGATCTGGCATGCCTCATAGATTAAAGGGTAAATTTTACCGCACGGCAATTAGGCTGCTTATTGTTATATGGCACCGAGTGTTGGGTCAGAAACAAGATCACGTTCAAAAGATGAATGTGGCAGAGATGCGTATGCTACGATGGATGTGTGGTCATACAAAAAGGGATCGGCTCAGAAATGAGGTGATTAGAGAGAAGGTAAGAGTTGCGTCTATAGAAGACAAGATGATGGAGAATCGATTATGATGGTTTGGTCATGTGAGAAGAAGACCTATTGATGCCCCAGTGAGGAGGCTAGAAAGTTGGGAACAAGTAATGTTGTGAAAGGTAGATAAGACCAAGAAAACTTGGATAAAGATGATTGAAAATGATATGCGGTTTCTTGGAATTGGAGAAAGTATGGCGATGGAGAGACAAATGTGGCGGGAAAGAATACAGATGGTGGATGGTCGATTTTTTTTTAATTCCTATTTTCTGTTATTTCACGTTATCTTTTAATTTATTTTTCGGGATTTTTCATTTTTTTAAACATTCATTCTCTTTTTGTATTCGCTTTTTTCTCTACTTTTCCTCTTTTTCCTTTTATGTTATTTATATAACGATTATCGATTTGAAAGTTTGATTAAGTATTGGCCAAATCATCGTTTTGGGTAAAGAACTAGATGTTGTTGTTGTTGTTGTTGTTGACGACAATAATGGACCTTAAATTTGTGTTCTTAATTCTTCTAAACAAACACAACGGCACATTGCAGCTTTTCAATTCAATTTTCTTATAAGAAACATCACTAAAAAGGCTAGACCCACCAAAGAACAGACCTTAACAAACGACCAAAGAGAGCACGTAAGTAAGGAACCACGTATAAGTTACAGTTACGCCAAATTATATTCTAATATTTGCCTTAACTTTGTACATCGGGTTGGAGCACCTGTTGTTCCCCATTGTTAATAAAATAAAATAAAATAAAATAAAACTTTACCAATTACAAAAAGAAAAAAAAAATAGTTCGTACTTCGTCTAATTTGAACAATGTAAGCAAGACCCATTGCCAGCAACGTTTATTATCATCACCTTAATCCCAACTATGTTGAGACCGGTGGTGGCATGAAAATTATGGTGTCAATTAATGACCAAAATTTGTTAACACTATAAAATTGTGCAAAAAAAAAAAAAAAAGTTCGATGCCAAATGCCCTGCTCGTGGCAACCTTCATAAGAAGGGCAAATGAGATGAAGTTCCAAAACATCATGAAATTGTCCACCTGCACTGCTCAAAAAAGCAATTTAACACACTTTTGTAGTATCGCTAATAGTTATCTTTTTCCAATTCAAGTAAATTAACAAATAAATAAGACAAACGACAGAAAAGGCCTGTAACAGATGTATGAAATTAACTTCCATGAGCTTAAGTAAAAATATGAAGAGCTAAAAGTTCCAAACAAAGTGATGGTAACAGACACAACAGGTAAAATTTAAGCAGTATGGGCATGAAAAGCATAGTGCGTGATAACACTCTAACATGTTGAGTGAAGCTATAGAGTTTGTTTGTTAATGGTAAACTTCCGGGGTACAAGTTCTCGGGTCATAAATGCTTAAAACAAGGAACAATAATGTACTCAACATGTCAAGCATTTGCCACAACGCGTCTTAAGCCAAAATAATAAATAAACTAATACTTGAATGGGTATAAAATTTAAATGTATTGAGTATCCCTAGTTCTTTTAAAAAAATAGTGCCTAAGATATAGCAGTGCCACGTTATACTAAGCATAGTCTACCTCTGGAAGAAAACATAACATTCTAGTGAAGAGATCTCAAAATGAAATAACATGATTCCACATAGAAGGGGAGAGTATAATATGATCTACCACAAGTGTGCCAAATCTACAAAACTCAACCTAGTGATTCATATATCATATTTCTGTCAAAACAGATCTCCAATGCATTTTTGGGCTGCACACTTGCATAAGCTCAACTACTGAATAAAAGTACTTTTATTGTACATGTCACGAGGTAAAATCTGAAACTAGTGATGATAAGAGGTAGTTGTTTAGACAGTTACACAAAACAAGTTACCAGTATAGCCACAAGCACGTAAGCCGATGTGGACTGATCAAACTTTATACATATTTAGCAGCTAATTGCTCTACAGGCATGAGAGTTTATGACTTTGACCTTCACCTACGAGGCTCAATTGTGGTCTTATTACTATGTGATAGAGTAGATGAAAGATTGAGATATCGAATAAAAGGAAAACCAATCAGTAACTCTCCTGCCTAGCCCGCTGCTTGGCCCGCGGCCCTGGCTCCCCCTTCACATGCCCGACGCCTTTGATAGACCCAATCCAAAACAAGTCCCTCCTTCCAAACAGCCTTGTCCTCGAGGCGGAATTCTGGAGATCGACTAATCAACTATTCTCATATAACCACACAGCAGCCCCCTCTGCCCCCTTATTGCCCCACAGAAACTGTATTAGCAGTTGACGAACAAGACCATCCCCACACCATACCATTCGATCCCTTGGTATCCATTCCGGCTCAAGTTCTGGTTCATCCATTATCAAAGTGCCCGGTTAGATCGACTGCACCTCATGATCCTCCACTGCCTTGAGCTGCGAAACATGAAACACCGGGTGAAGACGAGACTAGAGAGGAAGACACAATCGATAGGCCGTGGCACCCACACGTCGAATCACCTCAAATGGTTCATAGAATTTAGCGGCCAACTTAGCATGTCTACGGGACTGCGGCCTGTACGGTCGTAGTTTAATAAATACTCTGCCCTACTTCAAATTGATGTCCTGTCGGTGAGCATTGGCATCGGAGCATGCTGCTTCACTCACTCAAGATGATGGCGCAAAATGACCTAATACCTCGTCACGTTAGATCAGCTCCTCCGTGACGGCCCGGACCCGAATTTCTGCCGGCAAGAAACTACTCGAGGTCGGTGGAGTTCGCCCGCAAATCCCATCAAAAGGCGTCATCCCCACGGCCGTATGGAGATCCAGCAGCTCCACTATTTCGGCCTCTCCGCAGCAAAACAATGCAGATATGTCTCGAGACGACGGTTCAACACTTTTGTTTGGCCATCCGTCTCGGGATGATAAGCAAAAGTCACAAGTAGCTTAGTTCACATGGCTCGAAACAGCTCCTGCCAAAAACTGCTAAGAAAGAAAGAATCACAATACAACACAATAGAACTTGGAACTCCATGTAGGCAAACCATCTCCCACGCAAACACATTGGCCACTTCCCGGACAGTAAATGGGTGCCGCAAACCCAAGAAGTGCCCCTGTTTTGTTAGCCGATCCACCACCACTAGAATCATGGTTGTTACGGCGGTAAGTCGAGTCTAGTCGACGGAGGTCCGGCATGGCGAGTCTTAGTCGAGACTAATTATAGATAATAAATATAAAAAAATTATATACATATACTTATTATATGTATACTAATATATATACTGCCCCCCAGCTTGCTCCGATGTTGAAGACATGGGGCGAGGTGGTTCTTGCTGGCGATCGTGTAAGATGAGGACGGGCGATCGGTTGAGATGACTTTGGATTCGGACTTGGACGATCTGGTCGATTGGCTAGCTATCTTTCGGTCTTGTACCTGCAAAAAACAACATTGGCCGATCCCCATCAGAAACTTGATGGTTTCGTCGTTTGAGGAATCGTGCATAGTCGCGGAGTTCGATGGACCGACTCCATGACCGTGTCTTGTGCGCGAACGACATTGAGTGTCTCGTGACTCATTTTATTGTGAGGGTCCTCTGTTAGGCTGCGCCTCGCCTCG
This sequence comes from Orobanche coerulescens, assembly GCA_033398695.1. Taxonomy (NCBI): domain Eukaryota; kingdom Viridiplantae; phylum Streptophyta; class Magnoliopsida; order Lamiales; family Orobanchaceae; genus Orobanche; species Orobanche coerulescens. The sequence goes on along the minus strand of CM065808.1, from coordinate 61,086,530 downwards.
TATTTAAACGAAGGGCGTGCGGTCTTGGTCTAGAGGAGTCCTTGCGTGGGGCAGCGTCGGATGATTCAACTCCATGTCCGCGGCTTGTTAGCTCTGCTTCCACCTCGGCCCTCCATGAAGATGGCGAACCTCGACGGTGTACATTGAGACGGGGGTAGTAATGCGTCGCATTGTACGGGTTCACCATGTTAGATGATGAACCTTTGAGGGCGGGCAATCGTGTCCACTGATTAGTTTTGGAGGGCCCTCAGACTACGCCGGCCTCGTATTTAAACGAAGGGCGGGCGATCTTGGCCCAAAGGGACCTTGCATGGCCGAAGCAGCCGGTTCCATCGACAATCAGGACCATGGCTGTATGTTGTGCGGTGGAGGCGATCTCGTGCCTTAGTCCATCATGTTGGATGGTGAACTGTTGATGGCGAACGAGTCCTCCAGGTTTGGTGATGTAGCTTGATGATGGTGATCGGGCTGGAAGACTGGTGATCATCGTTCGGCTGCCGATCGCGTTATTCATAGGTTGATACTGGCGATCGGGCGCCGATCGTGTTGACTGCCCGATCGTCGTTCGGGCACCGATCGCGCTGCTCATAGGCTGAGAAGAAACCTTTGCCTGGCCAGAAAGTCTGCGGCCTTAGCTCGGAAGATCGCGTAGGTTGAGGGCTGGTCCTTCGTAAGATGCCTGAACATAGGTGAAAGATCATGGAATCCTCCTAGGACCGAGTATAGGGCGATGTCATCGCTTACGGGCTCGCCGTTGAGGATGATCTCGTCTACCCAGTCGATATAGTCCGAGTCGGACTCTTCTTACCCTTGCCTGATTTGCATCATGCGAAGGGGACCTTCTGGCCGAGCGACCTTGGTGGCGAAGTACGCTGTGAAGACGTTCGCCAGTTGGTTAAAGGAGCCGATGGACCGAGGCGGCAATGAGGCGTACCACCTGTGGGCGAGGTCGTCCAGTGTCAGAGGGAACATTCGGCACCTGGTCGCGTCAGATGCCCCACACCCGGTCATGTAGATGTTGAACTTGCTCAGGTGTGTTTCGGGGTCCGATCTCCCCTCGTACAAGGGTGTTTGCGGAGGAGCGATCTTGTGCGGCACGGGGGCGAGCTCGATGTGGACCGCGAGCGGCTCGCTCGGTTCGGCGATCTTGCTCTTGGCGCCTGCCCCAGATTCCAGTAGCGCCTTGATGTCGTCGAGCCGGCGTTGCATCGCGGCCATCGCCGTGGCTCGGTCGCTCGCGGATCGGCTTTGGGAGCGGGAGCTGAGGCGATCGTGTACCGATCTCCTGACTCCGCTGCTGCCGACCTCGGCTATTTGGCGAGGGGGAGACAGACGGCTGGGCTGCCTTCTGGGAGTCAGATAGGCCGAGCTCCTGGTGACGGACTCGAACTCCGTCGTCTCGTGGCTGGGGCCGGACTGCCCCGGTCTCCAAGATGGGTCGCTGCCGAGGCGATCGAAAACTGAGGTGCCCCGGCTGGCGAGCGCCTCCTCTAGCGAATGGGAGCCTCCTGGCGATCGCCTGGTCAGCAATGCCTTGAACTTCCGTTTGGTCTTCCGTCGGATGGCCGAGGGGGTGATAGCGGGAGGCGCGTCGAGAGCACTCCGTCGCTCCTGTAGGATGGCCATGGCCTCGTCGATCTATTCCGCGGTTCGGAACTGATCGAGCGAGAGGCTTGGGCCGCCCGTCAGGGGCGGGATCGAGCGTCTCGGACCGCGGTGGCTACCCTCTGCCATCGGTTGTGGCTCGGATTGAGACGGAACGAGGCGTCTGGCGGGCTGGCCAGCGGCTTTCTTCGACGCGGAGGCGGAAGACATGATTCTGAAAGCTTTCTCTGAAGAACAGTGAGTGTTTCTTCAGGTATATGTCCCGGAGAACAGTGAGTGTTCTTCGAGACGGTAGGAGTAAAAATTTGAGGATTAGATGCCCTTCCTCTAGCGCCAATTGTTGTTGCCCAAAATATTTATCCGAAGATGAAATACTGCTGGAATGGACGGACAACAAACAAGGTTGCGGGAGCACTTCCGAGGGGGTGTAAATAACACTAGATTTGCCGGGTTTGTTAGGCCCGGGCTTGAATGCTCTCACGAGATGTTATTAATACAAATATTCGTGGATATAAGTATTAATGTGAGAATCTAAGTACAATGAGTGTAAAAAGATCCTATAATCCAGCTCTTGAGCGAAGCTTTGGTGTTCTCCTTCTCGGCCGATCGTCTTCTGTGTGAGAGAGGCTGAGAGAGAAGAATGAACCGAGAGATAGCTGTTGCCAAGAGTAGGAGAAAGCCAAGTTGTATGTATTGCTTCCGTATTGTGCGTGAATAGCGAGAATGCCAGAGAGTGCTGAAGAATTTCCGTCCTTGGACAAGTGCAGACTGCCTTCTATAGGGGCTGAGGAGCCTTGATTCTTGGCGGGCGATCGCCTTTCGGCCAATAAAATAATGGGGCGATCGTCTTTAAGTCACATGGGCAGTCTGCCAAAAGTCCAAGGCAGCTGCTGGCAGCCAGCTGTGCGGTCCAATGAGGAGCCAGCACGCGTCCGGAGTTGCTGTCAGGAGCGGTCCCACTGACATCTTTCGGCGGGCTTGTCGGCTGGTGGGAAGATGCTGACAGGCTGTGGTCAACGATCCGTGATATGCGGATCTTGTCTTGGCACTGCACGTGGGCTCTGTCCTGAGCTTCGGCCTTTGCCGACTGGGTGATCGTCGGCTTCGAGTGACATGAAGCAATCGTCATCGGTTGGTCACCAAGGGTCGGCATCGTCGGTCACCAAGGGTTGATCGCCAAGCGCCGAGAGATGATCGTCCGCTAGTCGGCCACCAGGAGTCGATCGCCAAGTGCCGAGAGACGATCGTCTTAGATGTCGATCGCTCGGCACCGGGACTTGTCCTGGGACCTTCGGTCGGTCAATCTATCTCGGTCGCCGGGCTAAGGCTAGGTCGCCTGGTCGCTGGTCGGCAGTTCTGTCTCGGCTGCTCGGCTATGACTAGGTCGCCCGATCTCTGAGGCGATCGCCGGTCGGAGAGTATAATTCTCGACACAACAATATATATATAGGGATTGACTATGGTGGAAACACCCTTAATGGTGAAATCTATAAACCAATTGCATTATTAAGTATATGCAACAAATAATGCAATAAAAAAATATATAAATGCATATAATTCTACTCATCTACAGCCGTTAGATCACTAATATCAATGGCCTACAAAAGTTTCTAGATTTCACAAGGTAATTAGTTTTCATATGATCTATTTCCTATATATATATATATAATATTTATATACATACGTGTGTATATATATATATATATATATATATATTTATATAATATTAATATATATATATATATATATTTATATCAAATCAGAAGTCAGCAAAGCCCGACCCAACAAGTGCAGTTTCAAATGGAGGTAGAAAACCGACGGAAGAAGAGTCGCTTCAGTCGGCTGACCCAGCTTTGCAGTTAGGTTTGAGAAATAACGATTTCTTTTTTTTTAATGTAACTCTGACACGGGTCCAAGTCGGACCCTAGTCGTCACCCGATCGACCTAAGTCGTTGATTAGGCGACCCACGACTGTCAAGTCGGGTGAAATATCTACACCTGGCGAGTTGGAGTCGCACGGCGACTATCCTCCACCGCCTGGTCGACTAGCCGACGACTAGTCACGACTAGTCGAGCGCCGTAACAACAATGACCAGAATACAATTGAACGGTCCCCACCAAGAAGGTCCCTCGATGTAGTCCATGCTAATATCTTCTCATACACAGTCAGGAATCGGAAGCAGCTGAAGAAGGCCCGCTGTCGTTAAGTATCATATGTTGCTGACAAACTAAACATTCTGCCACAAACCGGATAATATGGACCTCAACATCCCAGGCCAATAAATCTTCGTTGCCGCCCCCAAGGGCATAGCCTAGTGGTTAAGGTTGAGATGACGTGGGATATCATCCCCGGCAACCGCGGTTCGATTCTCGTGTGGTGCAGTTTTCTCACCTTGATGTGGGGGGCTGTGCTGGGGGTTGGTATCGTGGGTCCTCTCGCTCAGATTCTGGCCACTAGGGCACATACCTCGTTTATCTCCTGCAGGACCGAGGGGCCAACGGTCCTATGTGGGGAGAGCTCACTCCCTCAACAAAAAATAAAATAAATCTTGGTTGCCAACCACCGTTAAGTCCGAAAAGCCCCGACATGCCCACTGGATGGGGATGCATGAAACTCGATCAACAATCAAGAAATAAATGACGATTGTGGGGTAAGTACAAGCCAGCCAAGAAAAATAAAGTACATCTTGCACCAACGAATACCCCTAAGTCATCTAAACTCCTGCTCTCAATGCTTCGACTATCGGGCCCAACTTCGTGTCACATCGAACCTCCTCCCTGATCGTCTTCCACACAACCCACGTTGGCAAAAATATAGACTGCATACGTCCCGACTACAGATGTCGCTCGATTCGTGGCCCCGGTCTTACATTCGATATTGAACTCATAACCCAATAACTTAGCCACCCGAAATTCTTGCGCCGAAGTCAAAATAGATTGATATAATAGAAACTGCAAACTCCTCTGGTCCATCCAAACCACAGACTTTCTACCCCACCAAACCAAATACGTCTGCCAATATTGCACGACTAGAACTAGAGCCACCAACTCCATCTCATACACGGACTTAGCCATACTCATACACTGTAATATGCGATCAGACGTCCCTCCTGCATCAAAACCACGACGAGCCCGTCCCTGGATTCATCGCATTCCACCACAAACAGCTGGCATAAAATGGGCATGGTGAGGATGGGGCGGTAGTCACGGCCTTCTGGAGCTGGGAGAAGGCCCCTGAGCTTCGGTTGTCCACTCAAATTTATTTACTACTTCCTTCTTAAGCGGTAGGATTAACTGCGGGCGATCATCTGGCCATAGCCACGAACAAAATGCCAATAGTAGTCGGTTACCCCCAAAAATCCCAAACTGCCTTAACGACTTGGGAGGCGGCCACCGCCGAATCGCCGCCACCTTCCGCAGATCCATTCGAACTCCTTGATAAGACATCACATGCCTGAAATATTCCACTTCTTCCCCATGCACATTTTTTGGGTTAATTACATATGCCTGATCCCGTAATAACCCCAAAACTACTCACAACTGTTGACCATGAGACTGCCAATTCACAGTATATACCAAAATATCATCGGAAAATACAAAGACAAACTTACAAAGATGTGGGCATACAAATCATTCATAGCCGACTGAAATGTTGAAGGCATCACTATGAACTCATAATGGCCAGAATGAATTCGAGAAGCTGTATTCAAGATATCTTTCAGCGCGATTCGTATATGATGGTAACCGAACCGAAAATCAAGTTTACTGAACCATCGCACTATCAACACAAAACTGCCAGCTTCCATCATTCTTTCGAACTAAAAGCCCGGTGCTCGAAAACAGACTAGAGCTGGGTTGGATGAAAACAGCCTACAACATCTCTTGAACCATACACTCCATATCATCGTTCGTTGTGTGCCTATAGTGATAGGGACGAACCTAGACGGGTGAGGCCCCTAGTTACAAGGGTATATGATGATCTACATCCCTACGAGGTGGTAGCCCGATTGATGGCTGCATGACTGATGGAAATTCCACCACCAATCGCTCGAACAAATTATTCTTATTCTCTCCTGCTCATGTTTCGTAATCGCCCCAGTTTCGACACCCAAATCCACCAACCTTGCTTGTTAGAATACATGTAATTAATGTAATTAATTATTAGGTAGGTTAGTATCTTTGGTCTTGAGAAAACATTTCATAATCTTTTATGGTATCGTGAGACTTAGGTTAAAACTCCTTCTAGGATTTTTCTTTTTTCTCTTCTGCCGCCCCCCTCTCTACGGCCACTGGTCTGCCCTTTCTTCATCTGACCAGCGCTCCTCCCCTAAGATTTTTTTTTTCATCTCCTCTTGCGCTGCCCCTCTCTAAACAGTCTGGTCTGCTCTTCCTTCATCTCACCAGCGCTCCTCCCCTCTCCCCAACCTCACGCCATGTCAAACACCACCACCAAATCGTCCTATCACCCCGCCCTAACCGTGTCAAACATACGAACAAGCATCTCGATTGAACTTGGATTGGAGCTACACAATTACTCTATGTGGAGTGAATTGTTTAATATTCTTGCTCGATCGCATCGTGTCTTCTATCATATCAACGCCCATTTGGATGGTAAGGAAGTTGTTCTTGAAATGGATGAAGAGAAGGAATCATGGTTGGAACTAGACGCGGCCGTTTTGGGTTGGATTTACGGATCAATCTCGAAAGAGTTGATTCATACCGTGATGGAACCGGATAAAACGGCGAAACAAATCTGGGACCGTCTTCGGGAAATTTTTCTTGACAACGAAAATTCCCGAGCCGTCACTCTTGAACAAGAGTTCTCAAGCACGGTGATGGAGGAATTCTCGTCCGCCTCTGCTTATTGCCAACGCCTAAAGGAACTTGCGGATCAACTGAGAAATGTTGGTTCGGTAGTGTCCGATAAACGCTTGGTTCTTCAAATGGTAGCTGGCCTCACCGAAGCGTACAACGGGGTTGGTACAATCATTCGTCAAAGCAACCCAATTCCGGCGTTTTACAAAGCTCGCTCAATGATTACGTTGGAAGAGGCAGGTTTGAAAAAGCAGACGGCTACCTCGTCTGCCATGGTAGTCCGCGAGATGAACGAAGTCTCTCATAACAAGATGTCTTTTCCACCTTCTTAATCGGGTGCGAAGAAAAATCAAAACCGAAATGGGGGTTGGAAAAATAAAAATGGCAAGAGGAATGGGAACAAGAATACCAGTGATGGCCAGCCGCAGCAGGCGGCACAGCAGTGGCAGCATCGGCCGCCGTGGGGTGGACCTTTGTAATACCCATCATTTTTGTGAAGCAATATTATTAATTATAATAATATTATAATGCATTTCATGTTATTTAATCTCATTTAGAAAAATCATGAACATTTATTTCGACGTATCACAAGTCCTAGTCCGAATCATTTTTAACAGTTATTTTCAAGTAGTCATTTACTATTAATAATATTAATAATGCATTTTCAATCCATTTAAACTCATTAATGAGATCATAAATATATTCATGACATCTAATAAATTCTAAGCCCGAATCGGATTAATAAATACAAGAGATGTTTAATATTAATTATTAATATTAATATTATATTATTATTATTATTGATAGTATTATCTATACTTCTATTAAAAGAGAGTTGTGACACATGTCACTTTGTAAGTTTTTTTATTTTTTATTTTAAAATAAAATTTATATATAGAGATGTATTCTTAAATTTCCAAAAAAATATATTCTAGATATGTATTGTGGAGTTCTATTCCATAACTTACACTCACCTACCAATAAAAAAATCCTTCCTTTATTTTTTTAGCTTAAAATTTTAAATATTTATAAGTTTTTAAATCAAGTTTAGTTTTAATGAAAAATATATCAAATTAATTTTTATTTCACAATTTTCAACTAGACATCCATATGAATATAATAAATTTGATGGATTTACAATAATGACCGATTGCACAAAAAAATTATATTAAGAAAAATATGAATATTTATTTTTGGTAAAATTAATTGATGCAAAATAAAAATATATTAACTCATTTATTGCTTACATAAAAAATAAATTATGATATTTATTTAATTATAATAACTAAAAATAATAAAGCATACACTGCACACATACACACATATATTAAGACTTAATAACATATTACTTTCGTCCCTAAAATTTATTCCTACATTTTTTCGGTATGTCCAGGAAATTTGTTCATATAATGGACACTAATTGACTTAACACTCTGCTAATGTGGTACTCTTTCTTGAATTATATTACACCCCATAACACACTCAATAATTCTTTTATTAATATTACGTTAATATGATACTCATATCGAAAATCATCTGTTAGGCGTATTTTTATACGCTTATTTATCATTATTTTGTAGTGTTTTGGTGAGTGAAATCATCTAAATGAGCTTTTAATGCCTTGGTTTTGTATGATTGACAGGAAATTGAAGTCCGGGAGCTAAAACGAGGCAAAACGGTAGCGGCAAAGCTGGACGATGAGCCGCGGCACGGAATCGGAGCCGCGGCACAGAAGACACCGGCCGAAGGCGAGTAATGTCTGTACTGTACGCGGCCTGAAGAATTATTTAACGCCTGTATTCAACTTTTGGCGATGTGCCGCGGCACGAGTTGATGAGCCGCGGCACACTTAGCGGGTTTGGTACGTCTGCGCGGATTACGGGCCGTTTGAAGCCGTTTTCAACCGATTAATACGGACGCGATTTGTGGAGGTGCTGAGCTATAAATAGGGCTTAAGACCCTAATTTAATTATCTTGGAATCATTGAATCTAAACCTAGGAGAGCTTAAGCTTGGAGACGAGAGAAGAGGAGGAAAGCGAGAAGAATTCAAGGGCGGAAGGCGGGAGGCGAAGAACGGAGGAATCCGAGCTTCATCTGCGTTTGAATTTTATGCTTTCGTTTATTTATCTGTATTTTCGCTTTTAGTATGTCGGGCTAAAGCCCTAATCTAGGGTTTTGATGAAACCTTTGTTTTGACGAATTGATTGAGATTATCCAATTTATTACCTTTTTATTGAGTTTTCCCAATTATGTTTAATGCTTGCAATTATCTGGCCAATAGTTGTATTGATTTAATCATTCACTTCGAATCGGGAGAGGAGATTTGGTGAGGAACTATTGGTGAGGACCGTTTTATTCTGTGAGATAGGAATATACTCATAGGAACTACGTGGCCTTTAGGAGATTTTATGCTTTTTGCCTAGCGACGAGATAATTCACCTAGGGATAGAGTGCGTTAGTCGCCGTTAGATAAATCTATTGACCTCGGGAGAGGCGGTAGAATATATTAGCAATCTCCGCCTTCAATAAATTGGGAAAATTATTTATTACGGATAATCAAGATTAAATTCGGATAAATTAAGGTGGATTGAAACTCTAGACTTATTTATCATTTGATTCCTTTTATTCAATCTATCATTATCAGTTTAGTCATATATTAATTCATTTAGTTATTAATACAAAAACCCAACAGAGATTGTTAAAATAAAATTGGAATACAACGTCGGTAGTTAGAGATTCAATCCTCGTGGGAACGATACTCTACTTATCACTTTATTACTTGTAAACGATGACGTGCACTTGCGTGTAGGAAATATCGCAACAAGTTTTGGCGCCGTTCTTAGGATTGAAATTTTTCTAATATGGATTTTAGTATTTCCAGTCTTAATTTGAACGTTTTATTTTTATTTTTGCGTATTTAATTTTGTTTATTCGTTTTTCCTTTCAGGACCTTTTGTTAGTGAATGAGAAGACTCGGTAACGAAGGCCTACTACCTTTGGACACCGAGCTCGAGCGCACTCTAAGAAGGAACAAAAGGAGAAAAGAGAGGCTGACGGCAGTCAACATGGCCGAGAATATTGAAATCCAAGGAGGAGACAACCAAGTGCGGCAAGTTCAACCGGAACTAGCTCTTCGGGATTATGCCATGCCGCAAGTCAACGCAAATTTTTCGGGAATTCGGCGTCCCACCATCCAAGCTAATAACTTTGAGATCAAGCCCGCCATTTTTCTGATGGTGCTGGCGAGCCCATACGTGGATCGCCAGAAGGACGACCCGAATGCCCACATTGCTTCATTCCTTGAGATATGCGATACTTTCAAAACTAATGGTGTCACCGACGATGCCATCCGATTGAGGCTTTTCCCTTTCTCTTTGAGGATAAAGCAAAGTTTTAGTTAAATTCCTTGCCACGGGTCGATTACAACATGGGAGAGGTTAGCGCAAGCCTTCCTTGCCAAATTTTTTCCACCAGCTAAGACGGCGAGGTTGAGAAATGAAATAACCACTTTTGCCTGATTCGATATGGAATCGCTCCACGAGGCGTGGGAGTGATATAAAGAATTGCTTGAAGATGCCCTCATCACGGCATTCTGATTGGCTTGTGCATCGTTTTATGGTGGTTTGAGTGCTTCTACACGCACTCTTGTGGATGCGGCCTCGGTGGAACATTCATGGGAAAATCTATGGCCGAGGCTCATGTGCTTTTGGAAGATATGGCAAAACGCATACCAATGGCCATCGAAAGATTGACACCGAAAGAGTAATGGAAGTTTCAAGCAATGATCCGATCTCCACCTTGGACTCAAGTCGCCGCTTTGACACAACGGCTCGGACATTTTCGCACGCACTGACCCGTTACCATTGAGACATGTAATTGGTGTAACGGATCACACCCGAGCGCGGAGTGTCAATTTGGAAATCCGTTCGAGCAAAATCGGATGGAGCAGGCTCAATTCGTAGGAAATGGGAATCGACCGAATAACCCGTACTCAATACTTATAATCCGGGGTGGCGAAATCATCCCAACTTTTCATGGAGAAACGGACAGAACGCACACCAGCCCCCTTTCGCTCAGAATCAACAGCAGCCCCCTTCCGCTCCCAAAGTGTCTCTCGAGGAAGCGCTTGCAAAATTGGCGGCAAATACGAGTCAATTTATGACTCGGACGGAAGCTACACTACAAAATCATTCTGCTTCCATTCGAATTTGGAGGTCCAGTGGGCCAAATTGCTAATGTGTTGACACTCGTCCGGAGGAGCATTGCCGAGTACAACAGAGACTAATCCTAGAGAGAGTCTAAACGCAGTAAGCTTGAGAAGCGGGAGAGAGTTGCTGGATCCACCGGAGCTGGGTAAAGAGAAGAAAGTGATTGAGGAAGAAATGGATTTAAAGCCAGAGGAGTCAAAGGATGTGAAGCCGGATAACTTGAAGACATGTGTTCCCCCCGTTCCGTTTCCGCAGAGACTACAACAAAGAAGGGCGGACAAACAATTTTCTAAATTCCTTGATGTGTTCAAAAAGCTTCACATAAATATTCCGTTCGCCGACGCATTGGAGCAGATGCCGAGTTATGTCAAATTCATGAAAGAGATATTATCTAAGAAGAGAAAACTTGAAGAGTTTGAAACGGTCACCTTGACAGAGGAGTGCAGTGCCATTCTTCAAAAGAAGCTCCCACCTAAATTAAAAGATCCGGGAAGCTTCAACATACCTTTCACCATGGGGAATTTTTCATTTAATAAGGCACTATGCGATCTTGGTGCGAGTATCAACCTCATGCCTCTGTCGATTTTCCAAAAGCTGAATATTGGGGAAGCTAAGCCAACCACAGTCTCATTACAATTGGCGGACCGATCGATAAAGTATCCGAGGGGAGTGATCGAGGATGTATTAGTTAAGGTTGACAAGTTCATCTTTCCAGCCGACTTCATCGTACTAGACATGGAGGAAGATGAAAATATTCCGATCATCTTGGGACGACCATTTCTAGCGACGGGCCGCACCCTTATAGACGTGGAAAAGGGGGAGTTAACTCTGAGGGTCCAAGACGAGCAAGTTACTTTTCAAGTGTTCAAATCGTTCCCATGTCCCGGAAGTGCTGATAAAGAGTCTCAAATTGAAAGTGTGGATGTTGTTGAAAGAGGAAAGCACCGAAAACATCGTCGGTGGAAAAATTCAGATTTTGTGTTGAATGGCCCAAGTTTTAAGAAGGATGTTGAACGAGTGGCATTACTCGAGCATGAGGAAAAATCTGCTGCAGTCGTGAGTTCGTTGGCGAAGGAGGAGAGTGAGCTGAGAGCCAAGCGGACAATTAGTCATGGAGAAACCGGGTGTTTCGGAAAGTTATTCAAGTCGAAACCTTTCCGCAAACTACATTTGATGACTGAACCGAAAGTCGAACTGCTGATGACAAATGGTCATAATTTTAACCAAAATACAAACGGTTCGATGAACGGGGCGGAAGCCAAATGGAGTTTGCGAAAAGCGAACTAACGTTGTCCAATAGGTCCGGCTGAAGACTATAAACTTAGCGCTTCTCGGGAGGCAACCCGAGTTCGTAGTTGTAGATTCTTTGTTGTTTGCTTGCATTTTTAGAGTCTCTTTTTGTCTTCTTTCTTCTTTGATCCATCCTTCCCTCTCATCTTAATGATTTCGTGTTAAATTTACGTGCAGGAATGAGCAAAAGGGGAGAAATTCAATGATGAGCCGCGGCCTGGTGAGCCGCGGCACACACATTGAGGAAAAATGGCCGAGCAAATCAGACCTGTGTCGTGGCATGATCTTGCGAGCCGCGGCACACCAGGTCGCCGAGCCGCGGCACCCGATAATCGAGCCGCGGCACACTAAATGGTCGAGAAACGCCAGGGCGCTGACTTTGTGCCGCGGCATACTATGGCCGAGCCGCGGCACACTAACACACCGAGCCGCGGCATACGAAATTTGAGCCGCGGCACCCGACGACATACCAAAACGTCCCACTGATCAGTACTTTGGGCCGCGGCTCACTTATATTGTGCCGCGGCCCCCGTCGCAAAATAAGAGCAGCCAGGTAAGGCTCTTTCAGTCGATCGGCCTGCATAGTATACTTCTTCCCTCCATTCCTTCCTTCCTGCACACGATGAGGTTAGTTGGGTCCATTCTATCAGTCTCCTTCTCAAATTCTCCAGGTAATTTTTGATTTCTAAATCATAGGAGATTATTGATGTGAAAAGATTTGGAGTCTTATATTGCTAGTTATTCTTCATTGTTGTTTCTAAAATGGAGTTGGAATATGGGGAATTTGTTATTGTATGGAATTGATGTTTATGAACGAATTGTTGATGATGGTTTTCGTAATTCAGGGTTATAATCTGTGTTATTATTTTTGGGATTTGGAATTAACCATGAAAATTTTTGTTCTTCATTTTAACTTGTGCACACAAGGTGTTTGATAAATTGCAGCAATGAAAAATGGGTAAGCTAGGCATTTTCCAACTTATATGCAATGAATCATGTTGTCACATTATCCCCAACCTCTACATCATGTTCAACTTGAGAGCTATAGTTAACTTCCTTTTTGATGATGCAAGCTTGTTTATTCACATTCCGCATGTAGTCAAGAAGCATGCAAGCTCACCGACGATCTGGCACCGGCTCTGAGCGGTGGAGGGGAGTACTTGACCTTTTACTTTTCTTGCATTTCATTTTTTGTCCATTGAGGTCAATGTACGTCCTAAGTTTGGGGGGGGGGATTTACATTCAGTCTACATTCATTGCTGTACTCTATTTTCTTGTTGTACATTATATTTTGTTGCACTTTTCTTTTCTTTGCGAAAATTTTTTTTAGATAGCCTTGCTTGCCGTAGTTTTTCTTTATTCGTGAATTTTCGTGCTTCTATTTTGTGTGATACTGATGTTACGACACTGTCTTTCTCTCTGAAGAAGCGGGCGAGTTCTAGTCGAGTTGTAGTCAGTTATTTCTGTTCTGCTTAGTATTCAATTAGGTCCGAAATTTTTCCTGATTGTAGAGGTCTTGGCAGATAAGAGACGATACATACTTGTTGCTAAATCCCCATCAATACGTTTGGCTACATTTCCCGGATAGTGAGTCGTACCGTTTCTTTAGTCGTATTGGCACTTAGTTTGAGTTTTGAGTCGGTCAGTTTTTCCTTAAAAGTCGAGATAATGTGTTCTATGATGGGAAGTCTAGTAACCGGGGGTATTCGCGTGACCCGTTGTTTACTCTCGCGTAAAGCAGCGACCTGATTAGATTAATGATTTAGATATTTCACATGTGCCAATGATAGGAAGCCTAGTAACCGGGGCATTCGCGTGACCATTGTTTACTCTCGCGTAAAACGGCAACCTTGATTCGGACATGCGGAAATTATATATTCGAGTTGTTTCTCCGCTGTAGACGGGAACTTAGTAACTAGAAGCATCCATGTGCCCCATGAGTGTGGCAAAACTGGACGATGAGCCGCGGCACACGGAATCGGAGCCGCGGCACAGGAAGACGGCCGAAGGGCGAGTATCAGACTGTGTGCCGCGGCACGGCCAGTGAGCCGCGGCACGAAGAATTATTTAACGCCCGGGTATTCAACTTTTGGCGATGTGCGGCACGAGTTGATGAGCCGCGGCACACTTAGCGGGTTTGGTACGTCTGCGCGGATTACGGGCGTTTGAAGCCGATTTTCAACCGATTAATACGGACGCGATTTGTGGAGGTCTTGAGCTATAAATAGGGCTTAAGACCCTAATTTAATTATCTTGGAATCATTGAATCTAAACCTAGGAGAGCTTAAGCTTGGAGACAGAGAAGAGGAGGAAGCGAGAAGAATTCAAGGCGAAGGCGGGAGCTGAAGAACGGAGGAATCCGAGCTTCATCTGCGTTTGAATTTTATGCTTTCGTTTATTTATTCTGTATTTTCAGTTTTTAGTATGTCAGGCTAAAGCCCTAATCTAGGGTTTTGATGAAACCTTTGTTTTGACGAATTGATTGAGATTATCCAATTTATTACCTGTTTAGGGAGTTTTCCCCATTATGGTTAATGCTGGCAATTATCGGCGATAGTTGTATTGATTTAATCATTCACTTGAATCGGGAGAGGAGATTTGGTGAGGAACTATTGGTGAGGACCGTTTTATTCTGTGAGATAGGAATATACTCATAGGAACTACGTGGCCTTTAGGAGATTTCATGCTTTTTGCCTAGCGACGAGATAATTCACCTAGGGATAGAGTGCGTTAGTCGCCGTTAGATAAATCTATTGACCTCGGGAGAGGCGGTAGAATATATTAGCAATCTCCGCCTTCAATAAATTGGGAAAATTATTTATTACGGATAATCAAGATTAAATTCGGATAAATTAAGGTGGATTCAGAACTCTAGACTTATTTATCATTTGATTCCTTTTATTCAAGCTATCGTTTTCTGTTTAGTCTTTTATTAATTCTTTTAGTTATTAATCCAAAAACCCCAACTTCGATTGTTCAAATAAAATTGGAATACGAAAACGTCGGTAGTTAGAGATTCAATCCTCGTGGGAACGATACTCTACTTATCACTTTATTACTTGTAAACGATGACGTGCACTTGCGTGTAGGAAATATCGCAACATCATCAAAAATAAATTTAGAGAACAAAAAATTATTTTCTAATAAGAGAATATCTTATGCGGTGCATCGCACCGGAGAACATCTAGTTATTATTAATAATAAGGGCGATTTACATCTGACTACCTTTTTAGATGGTCTAATTATAGTTTGGTCCCTATTGTTTCAGATATTACAATGAATGACAAACTTTGCACTGTCCAGAAACTATATTTACAAAGAAGGACAAAAGTCAAATTTTCAGATGATGTCCTTTGGAGAAATCGATATTGCGAATTTGCCCTTTTATTTTTCTTTTTTTTGTTTACCCATTTATTTTTCGCCTCACGTGGGTGGCACATACTGGACCTCATTGTAATATATATAATACTTTTGGATTTCAGTGTAATAAATTTTCAAGCTTTCTAGAAAAAAATATTTTTTCCAAAAAAGAAAGTATTTTCTGGGAAAAAATATTATTTTTCGAAAAAAATAAAAAAAAATTATTTTCTGGGAAAAAATTATCTTTTCGAAAAAAATATTATTTTATGGAATTTTTATTTTTTCGAAAAATTAAAAAATGTTTTTTGGAGAAAAAATTATTTTTGGGAAAAATAATATTTTTTCGAAATAAAATTATTTTCTGGAAAAAATATTATTTTTTCAAAAAAATAAAACTATTTTTCTGGAAAAAAATAAAAAAAATATTTTTTTCGAAAAAATTAAAAAAATATTTTCTGGAGAAAAAGGTATTTTTTGGCAAAATAAAATTTTTTCTAAATTAAATTATTTTCTGAAAAAACAAATATTATTTTCTCGAAAAAATAAAATTATTTTCTGGAAAAATAATAAAAAAAAAATATTTTTTCAAAAAAATTAAAAAATATATTTTCTGGAGGAAAAAATATTCTGGAAAAAAAATAACAAAAAAATATTTTTTCGAAAAAATTAAAAAAAATATTTTTTGGAGGAAAAAATATTTTTTGCAAAATAATATTTTTTCGAAATAAAATTATTTTCTTGAAAAAATATTATTTTTTCGAAAAAATAAAATTATTTTCTGGAAAAAAATAAAATAAAATATTTTTGTGAAAAAAAATATATTTTCTGGAAAAAAATTACATTTCGGAAAAAAAATTATTTTCTGAAAAAAGAATATTTTTTAAAAGAAATGTATTAGCCAAACACTTAATAACTTATAAGCTATTTGTTTAATATGAAATGTATTTTAAAAGAAATGTTTTATTCAAGTAAATAGAGGGGCATTTTCGTCTTTTTAATAGAAGTCAACACCAATTCATATTTTTGTCCTTCGCTGTAATTTATGAAACAATAGGGACTAA
The DNA here is from genome assembly GCA_033398695.1 of Orobanche coerulescens. Taxonomy (NCBI): domain Eukaryota; kingdom Viridiplantae; phylum Streptophyta; class Magnoliopsida; order Lamiales; family Orobanchaceae; genus Orobanche; species Orobanche coerulescens. Next base: position 61,070,190 of record CM065808.1, on the reverse strand, counting down.
AGTGTAAAGAGACCATCTAATAGGGTAGTTGGCTGTAATTTCCTCTTAATAATAATAATAATAGCATTATTTATTATTAAAGGCAATATTAATACTAATAGTTTTAATATTAATATCATTATATCATTAATAATTGTAGACTTTAATTATAATATTGTTATTTGGCCCAACTACTTTTGACCCAAAATACAAGCCCAGATCTATACTACCATATATACTCTTAGGGCTACCTAACCCTAATCTAGGAGTATAAATACATTCATCTGCAGTACAAAAACACAGAATACATCAACTTTTCTGCACAATAGTCCCAGCTGCGAATCTGCAACTCACCCGAGATTCTCACCTTCTCCTTTGCTCAGCAAGAGGTAAATTCATCCGCTAGCTTCACTATAATTCTTTTCGGATTCAATTTATCATCTTACACAGAGTAGTGCGTAAATTCTTTTCTCCATCTCTATAAGCAAGATAATCGGATTTCATGTTTCTCTGTCTTTAGCACCCTTCTGCAAACTTTAATCTTTTACACATGAGAATCAAACCTCCATTCACAGTAAACTAAAATACGTACTTAAATACAAATTAAAGCATCCAGTGAGTTTTGTGAAATTTAGACATCAAAACTCAATTTACAGAAGAATCAAAACCGAAACTCAATAATTTATCTGAAAAAGAAAAACGCCCAAATCAAAATCAACAATCATTGATGGCCAAGACCCCCGACATTCGACTTCAACCACCATCGATCCCAACCCATCAATCAACCCAATCGAGCCGCCGTTACATTTTTCTTCAGCCCTTTCAAACCAGAAATCCAAAATCGGAGTCCTCACCTTCGTTTCTCCGGCATCGCCTGCCCTTTCAGACTCGAACCGTCGCCTCCGCCGTGAGTTTCGCGACTGTTTAACCCGACCCAAAGCAGATCCGCAAACCCTAGAAACCAGCCCCGCCACATCCACCTACCTCAGCCAACAGCGACGACACTGGATCGCCGATCTAAATCATCCATCGTTCTTTGGACCGACGCCTGGAATCATTGCCGTCCACGACGACGCCTTTTGCCTCCAGTCCACCCCAGCAAGAAAAGCACCGTCGGGGTTCCGCCCTTCTACACTTGGTGAAGATGACTGGTTTCCCACTTTTCTCTTTTTCGTCCGCCGTGGTCTGTGTATGTGTGTGTACAATTTTCTGTGTGTGTATAATTTACTGTGTGTGTGTTTCGGGATTTTTATTTCCTAGCCGAGAAGAAGAAGAACAGTAGAAGAGAAGAGAAGGAACGGGAAGAAGGAGAATGAGTTGGTGTCGGCTGAAGTTAGGTTTAGGGGTATTTATACCCCCGAATTTTTAGGAGTATTTAATTTAGTCCTTCCAGTTTTCAGGAACTTTCAATTTAACCCCAAAATTTCCATTTACTTCGATTTTTAAACCAGTCAGCTTCTCAACCTTTACGATTTGACCCCAGTCAACTTTTAAAATTCACCACCAGTCTTATTTTGATCCAAACATTAAAATGTTGACTTTCAATTAATGTTAATAATTAATCTGAAATTATGCATAAGTATTTTAATTTCAGTCATTAATAATGTTAACTCTTCGGTTAATATTAATTAGCAATTATAATTTAATTTCAGTTATTATATAGTGATATTCGTATCCTTTCATTTATTATATAAATAATAAATTGTAAGGATTTTAATTATTATTATTATTATATGTAGACTTTGTCAAAGATTTACGGGCTTAGGACTGTGAGTCGAGCATCTTCATTTCAAGTCAGACATCATCATTTATTCAGGTGAGAATTTTCACTATCACTTTAATTGCTTTGATTGGACTGCATATGTGATATTCATTTCATGTTTATAAATTATGATACACGTTGTAAATCAGGCTCACCTGTATTCGTGTAAGAGGTTATCATGTTGTGTGGGGTCACCTGCACAACCCAGTATTCACATACGTGCTCGATTTATGTTATATGTGGTATTGCGTGTATGTTTCATGTTGTTGCGGAGGCACCTGCGCAACCTCAATATTCATGTTATGCGTGCTCGATTCATGTTGTACATAATATTGTGAGTATGCATTCATGTTGAGGAAAAATGTGATAGTTTAATCATGTTATGTTTTCCATGAGATTGTATATTACTATGATCAGTGTGATTTCCAAGATCTGAAGAAAGCTCACCCCCACCTTTATTGATCCCGCAGGTTGAACCGAGCCGGAGGGATAAAGGAGCGAGCCGAGGGAGCATATGAGAAGGAATTTATTTAATGATGTTTTCTTTTCGTCAATCTATGTTGAAACTCATTTGGGGAAAACTTGAATTGAAATTTATAAATTATGATTTATTTTTCCGCCGCAAATTTTACTCCGTAATTATTATGAAATGTTACCTTATTTAAAGGTATTTATTTTCACGACATTGTAGCGACTCGACTTTGTAGGCGAGAATTTTTATATTCTCCAGAAAATTGTTTTTCTCAAAATTTACCTTTTATTTATTTTTCCCCAATATTTACCCTAGAAAGTCGGGGCGTTACATAGTGGTATCGGAGCGGGTTTTACCTTTCTATAAACTCGCTAAAATGTAAAGTATCATATGCTCTCAGCTTCTCTACTTCGTCACTCCGTCTGAGGTACCAAATTTCAGTCATTATTCATGCATATGTCATTTCATTTTATTTACATAATTATTTATGTATGTACGAACTGTTAGAATGGCCAGACCTAGGATGACGCCACGTAAGAATGTCCCAGCTACTTTTTATAACACCCCCAGATCGAACCGGGAATATTACACGCCGCAGACCCTCTCCGTGAGGATCCACCACGCTAGACATCAAAACAACACATTACATTACATACCGACGAATCAAAATAACGAACCAATAGACCGATTTGGTCTTTCGACACTGACTTACAAATAAAAATACATAAACTCATCCAGACTCATACCCACGCAAGGGTAAAATAATTACCACCACAAACAATAAGACAGTGGAAAAGACAATACAATGGACTCCGACTAACTGAACCCAAAACTGGCCTTCGTGTGATTAGTATCATTCGTCTTTCATCATCCCACGTACCGATCCTGTCTTGCTCCCGAAAACCTGCGTGTACCTGGACACAATACAGATATCCACCCCCCGATTACTCGGGGGTTAGTAAAACTCCACTATTTCGCTTAGAGGTGGTATCTGGGCTGGTTGCAGAACAGCCCGGCACGGCCCGACACGCTTAAAAACCAGCCCGGACCGGCCCGTTTACTATTTGACCCGTACCGGCCCGTGTACATTTAGGTTATGTGGGCCTTAGGGGCCTTTGTTTTAGGGGCCCGGCCCGGACCGGCCCGAGCCCGCCTAAAACCGCTGGCCCGGCACGGACCGGCCCGTGTTAGCCCGTGAACTGGGAAGGCCCGATCCGTTTAGCCCGTCTAAAGACCGTGAACTGGGAATGCCCAATAGGGTTTTTTATTTCTTTCCTATCAATTTATAGCCTGAAAAAGTACAAAATCTAGTTTTTATTTAGTAAATCACATCTTATTATGTCCAAGAGGCATGCAGTAGTGAGAGTACATTTCAGCATTCTATGTCCACTAACATTTCACACCCGACAAAAGTCCGATGCACTATAGGAGCACTTCGCAATTAACTTGAAGATGAGTAAAATGAGAGATAGATAGATAGATAGATAGATAGATAGATAGATAGATAGATAGATAGATAGAGAGATAGATAGATAGATAGATAGATAGAGAGAGAGAGAGAGGGAGAGACAGAGTTGTTCTTTCTTTATATTAAATTTCAAGTTCATTTTGTTGGTCTTTGTAATAAAATTTCTGTCTTACAATGAAGAAAAAAAATGTTCAACCCGGCCCGGCCAGGCCCAGCTCGTGAACAGCCCGGCCCGACCCACGAACACAATGGGTTGTGGGCCGGTCCGGGCCTTATGTTTGTAAAAAAAGACCGGCCCGGCCCGCCAAAAAAGAAGGACCGGCCCGGCCCGGCCCTTAAATGGAGCTGGCCCGGACCGGCCCGGCCCCGACCCGAATGCCACCTCTAGTTTCGCTAGTGCAAGTATAAAGTGCAAATACGAGCCATACACAACACATTCCGAAAATATAACGAAAGACTTCCCGAGATATATTTAGTTAAAAATAGTTCAAGTCTTGAAAGCAGAAACGAAGCAAGTAAGCATTTTGAAAACATTTCCAAATCTCGGGAGTTTTGAAAACATCAAAAATTGAAAAGTTCTTAATTCCTCGAAAGCCATTTAGGGTCACAGCCCCAAGGTTCATTTTCCAAAATACAAATCCGTTTAACAAAACACGGGGTCCACGACCCAACCATTCCGGTCACAAAACACAGGGTCCACGACCCGATCATCCACTTCAATTCACTTACAAGGACACATTACACATAACACATTATTCTTATGCCATTCTAGCCAAGCACCAAGACTCGATATATAATGTCTCTCGACCCCGAGCACAAAGCATTGTGATACTCCGGACAATATCACAATTAACGAAAACATCAACGTCATCCTCAAGATGAAAACTTCACCTGGTAACCCGCGACCGTACCCCTTAGTATCGGCCCCCAGACGCCCCGTCGAACGCTCCGGGTGGGAAACCACTTCCGCGGCCGTACCCCTTAGTATCGACCCCCAGACATCCCGTCGGACACTCCGGGTGGAAGTTCATCCACACACGCACCCAAGTCCACTTCCGTGGCCGTACCCCTTAGTATCGACCCCCAGACATGTAACACCCCCAAGTTATTCAGGGAATATTACAGCGCCGTAAGCCCCGCCGGGGAACTCACAAGGCTAAACATACGCGGAACTATAGATTTTGACCGATAAGGTCTACACACAATGGAATGAAAAACAATACAAAGGTATTCAGAACATAACCAATGTATCCACAGACATCATAGCACGAATCAAAAACCTCGGCAAACACAGGCCGGAACATCAAGGGAAATGGAAAACAATACTCAAGTATTCAATAGCCAATCCAGTACAACAACACTGAATGAAAAACTCAAAACATAACTGGAAGAAGGACACAGTATCACACTTGCCCACCATCTTCATGCCGACCCGATACCTGCCTGTCCGACCTCCTGGAACCTGAAATACATGAAACGTATTTCCCCCATAAAGGGGTTAGCCATCGAATAGCTAGTGCAAGTATATCAGTATGAAACACGATACTCCTCGACAATAAAGTAAATGTAACCGTCAATTCATCAATTCAAGACTAGTATTCCGGAATAACTAAAATCTCATAGTGTCACATTAAGACGTATGTGAATGCCGTAGAAACGGTTCGTTCATATCATACGCCGATACGTATGTGAATGCCGTAGAAACAGTTCGTTCATATCATACGCCGATACATGTAGGAATGCCGTAGAAACGGTTCGTTCATTACATGCCATTAATACATATATGAATGCCGTAAGAACGGTTCGTTCATAATATGCCATCAATATATCTATGAATGCCGTAAAAACGGTTCGTTCATATCATACCATCAATATTCTTACTTTCAAAGTCGAGAACGTACAATCATAAATGTATACTTGCCTTTGAGACATCGAGAAATCAAACGGAGGAAAAGTGTGAGTTCGGTAGGTCCAAGAACGCGCTTCCGGCACCTAGACGATTCGCAAGGAATATGACAATTAATTATCCATACTCAAATTACACGAAGAGATTCCCGAAACTCGTCTACGATTCGAGAAAATACACGGGTGAACAACTAAAGGTTGGAAAAATAGTTCAAACTCCCAAAAGTCCGAAAAATCGTAGGAAAGGCATGAATACGGTATAGATACATCATAATCTCAAGGTTCTCAAGCTTCAACCGGATATTGGACGAATCTACGAAAACCCCCAAAATCCAACACAAAATTCAAAGTGTTCTTGAATAATCTTTCAATAATCCGATGAATATTCAAACATGTCCATAATCATGCATATATCACTTCATACACCATGATTTTATCATCCAAAACGTCAATACCCACACAAAATCGAGAAGTCAAGATGTCGAAGAAATTACCTCTTGAATATCCAAGCTCTATGATCCAAGGAATACGCGTTAGATCGACTATCCGGGCTTCCCAACCGAATGAAAGTGGTAAAATCCAACACACAAGTGATAGATGTGAGAAAACTCCTCCCCTCAAACTCTCTCTCTCGCAGGTGGAAGAAGGAAATGGAGAAATGAGCTGCATCTCGCTCAAAAAGCACAAATAATGCAGTTGACCGCATTGTGTGCCGCAGCTCAGCCAGTGTGCCACGGCACAGGCCTAAAAATTGCTCCTGTGTTTCGGCGGTGTCTGCGGCTCGGCCAGTGTGCCGCGGCACCGGGTCTGATCGGTTTTGGCTGAGGATGCAACACAAGTGTGCTGCGGCTCAGCCTAGGTGTGCCGCGGCAGTGACTCGGCAGTGTGCCGCGGCTCAGCCAAGGTGTGCCGCGGCACCGGGTACAGCCCGCTCGGCCAGGTCTAGGAAATATGTGTGTGCCGCGGCGCACATTCCTTGTGCTGCAGCCCACACCCTCCTCGGGTCCTAAAATGATGAAAAATGCCCCGGGGAGAGAATAAAGCAATAGGAATCAATATCGGGGAAACAATAACACGGAATGGAAGTACGGAAACCCCAAAACGGTGGTTCCAAGCAACGATTACATGGGTTTTCCCAACAAATCACTATTCGAAGAAAATGAAGAGGTTTGAAATGACATGACTATCGACCGGATATTACATTCTCTCCCTCTAAAAAGAAGTTTCGTCCCGAAACTTAAGAAATAAATAGTTCGGGGTATTCCACTCGCATCTTCTCTTCCGTCTCCCAAGTCGCCTCCTCGACTCCATGCCTCGACCATTGCACTTTAACCAGTGGAATGGTCTTATGCCAAAGTTGTTTCTCGCGGCGCTCAAGAATCTTCACGGGTTTCTCCGGAAAGGTAATATCCTCGGCTACGTCAATCTCACTGTAGTCGATAATGTGGCTCGGATTCGGTACGTACTTTCTCAACTGATACACATGAAAAACACTGTGGACGTGGCTCAAAGCTGGAGGCAACGCCAAGCGATAAGCTAAATCTCCAACTCTGTCCAAAATCTCGAAGGGTCCGATATACCTCGGACTAAGTTTCCCCTTTTCCCGAAGCGGAAAACTCCTCTGGTCGGCGACACTTTGAGCAAGACATGATCCCCCACTTCAAACTCCAAGGGTCGACGACGAGTATCAGCGTAAGATTTCTGACGACTGGGCGATCGATGTCGATCTCGGATAATAGAAATCTTTTCCTTAGTCTCCATCAACATATCCGGCTCCGTCCCAACTAGCTCAGAAGCCTCGTCCCAACATAATGGCGACCTACATAGCCTACCATAGAGTGCCTAGAAGGGTGCCATTTTGATCGACGCATGCCAACTATTATTGTAAGCAAACTCGATCAACGGTAGGTGAAGTTCCCAATCATTACTCCAATCCAAGGCACAAGCCCGTAACATATCTTCCAGTGTCTGAATCGTCCTCTCTGTCTGACCGTCCGACTGAGGATGAAAGGAAGTGCTCAATCTCAACTCCGTACCCAGAGCCTGGTGAACGGCATGCCAAAAATGCGATACGAAACGGCCATCCCGATCAGAAACAATGGTCTTGGGGGCACCGTGTAACCTCACGATCTCAGCAATAAAGGTTCGAGCCAGTCTATCCGGTCCCCAAGTATCCTTAATACCCAAGAAGTGTGCAGACTTGGTCAACCGATCGACAATCACCCAAATCATATTCATTCCGGCCCGAGTTCTCGGCATGCCAGTGATGAAATCCATTGAGATGTCTTCCCACTTCCACTCGGGAATGGCAAGTGGTTTCAACAACCCCGTCGGTCGTTGATGTTCGATCTTGACTTGTTGACACGTCAAGCATCGTAGTACAAACTCCGTAACATCCTTCTTCATGTTATTCCACCAAAAATTGTGCTTCAAATCTTTGTACATCTTACTCGTTCCGGGGTGGATTGAGTAAGGCGTAGCATGAGCTTCTCAGAGAATCCTCTGTCTCAACTCCAAATCGTTCGGAACACAAAGCCTGCCCTGAAATCTCAGAATACTATCCTCGTGAACCATAAAGCCAGGAGCTTTTCCTTTAATTACATCTTCCTTCAGTTGAGAAATCATTGGGTCACTCCACTGCTTCCCTTTGATGTCGTCAACTAAGGACGAAGTAATTTCGAGAGTACACAACTGTCCTTGTACTCGTCGAAGCCAAACTTCTATCCCTTGTTCAATTAAATCCTGACGAATTTTCGTCTGGGATGTAAGAACCTCGAGCATTTGCAGAGATGCAGATTTGCGGCTCAAAGCATCTGCAACGACATTGGCTTTTCCGGGGTGGTAAAGAATCTCCAGATCATAATCCTTTATCAACTCTATCAAACGTCTCTGTCTCATATTCAACTCTTTCTGACTGAAGATATACTTCAGGCTCTTGTGATCGGTATAAATCCAGCACGGTGAACCATACAAATAATGTCGCCAAATCTTGAGTGCGAAGACAATTGCGGCCAACTCTAAATCGTGAGTAGGATAATTCATCTCATAAGGCTTTAATTGTCGTGACGCAAAAGCTATTGTCTTATCATGCTGCATAAGGACACAACCCAGGCCTTGACCCGAAGCGTCACTGTAAACTGCAAAGCCTTCGCTACCATGTGGTAAAGTTAGAATCGGCGCTGAAGTCAATCGTCTCTTCAGTTCATCGAAGCACTGTTGTCTCTCATCCGTCCAAATAAACTTTTCGGTCTTCTGGAGTAATTTCGTAAGCGGTCGAGCGAGTTTCGAGAACCCCTCGACAAACCGACGGTAATACCCAGCAAGGCCCAAAAAGCTACAAACTTCCTTAACATTTTTAGGCGGTGCCCAATCTAGCACTGCCTCGATCTTCTGCGGGTCTACATGAACCCCTTCGGCCGAAATCACATGGCCGAGAAACATAACTTCTTCCAACCAAAACTCACATTTTGAGGATTTTGCATAGAGGTGCTCGGTTCTCAAAATGTCTAAAACCAAATGCAAGTGTCGGGCATGTTCCTCCTTATCTCGAGAATAGACCAAGATGTCGTCAATAAAGACGACTACACACCTGTCGAGGTACTCGATGAATATTTTATTCATTAATTGCATGAATACTGATGGCGCATTTGTCAACCCAAAAGGCATAACTACAAATTCATAATGCTCATATCTTGTCCGAAACGCCGTCTTCGGAACGTCGGACTCCCTCACCCTGAGTTGATAATACCCGGATCTTAAATCAATCTTCGAGAAAACCGTAGCTCATTGCAATTGATCAAATAAATCGTCTATACGAGGCAAAGGATATTTATTCTTGATGGTTACTTTATTCAGCTCACGGTAGTCGATGCACAAACGTAGTGAACCATCTTTCTTCCTCACGAAGAAGACAGGCGCGCCCCAAGGCGAAGCGCTCGGTCTGATGCACCCTTTTTCCAAAAGTTCTCCCAGCTGAGTCTTCAATTCCTGCATCTCGGAAGGTGCCATCCGATAAGGTGCTTTAGATATCGGAGCTGCATCTGGCTCTAAGTCTACGGTAAATTCTATCTCTCGATCTGGCGGTAGTCCCGGGAGATCATCCGGAAAAATATCGGGGTACTCATTAACAACCGGAATCGAAGAGAAATCGACTTCGTTTCCTTCCGTTTTTAAAGCATAACACCAATAGCCCGTACAACCTTTATTCAAAAGTTTTACGGCCTTCATGGAACTGATAAGTAACTTGGATTGGCCCGACTTGCGTCCCAAAAACGAGTACTCAGATCCGTCTTTAGTCATCATGGTAATAACCTTGGTACGGTAATTCATAATCGCTTGGTGATTATTAAGCCAATCCTCGCCGAGGATTACGTCCTCGCCTTCCATATCAACTACAATTAGATTCGATAACCATTCCATACCGAATATAACCACCGGAAAATCTCTAATCTCCCGATTCCCCACAATCCTATCCCCACTAGGCAGTTTCACGATAAAGGGATCGCAAGCAGTCAAACAAGTTATATTCAAACGGCGTACACACTCCAAAGAAATAAAAGAATGTGTAGCACCCGTATCAAAGAGTACAATTTGGATAAGATAAAATATGGATGGTACTGAAGCCACCGCCGCGTCGGGTTCGTGCATTCGACGCATCTCATAAACACGTGGTTGCACCGAACCGACGCTAGAGTTTCCCCCTCCAGCGTTCGACCCGACCCGGCCCTGCCAAAATTCTGCTGAGGTTGACCAAAAGATTGTCGCTGATTAATACCTTGATCAAGTGGTGCTGGGGCAGAAGCCCGAGTGTCTAAAGTCTGGTTCGGCTCGGAACAATAAACCGCTCTATGCCCCATCTGTCCACACGTGTGACACTTTAATGGTGAAAAGTAGCATTCCGAATTAAAGTGGCCTGGACGACCACAATTATAGCAAGTCACTGTGCGATTTGAGGTACCCGGAGTGGGACGGTAACCCCTCTTCCCTTTATTAGAACGTGACGACTGTCTGCAAAGCAGATTAGTAAATGCATGACTTGAAAGTTGCCACCCTTAGAGCCAGAAAAATTTCCCGCGACTTTCTGCTTCTTCGGTTCTTCAACGGTATCATTGTCGGGGCTCAACATATCATGGGCTAAAGCTCTGTCCTGATACTCTTTTAGTGTGGTACAAGCAAATCCGGCCATGTACCGCCGTAAATCCAAATTCATCCGCATATCAAAATAACGGATCTTATCACGCTCGTTACGCACTTGATCCTTCACATGGATCAATTGTTGGTTGTACTCCACGATCGCCTGCGAAACGGGAATTTCTTGTGGTTTAGCCTCGAAGAAGGCTCGGATTCGGCTCTCTCGTACCGGCCAAGGACAAAACTCGGCCTCCAAGAGCTCCTTAAATTCATCCCACGAGGCAATACGATCCTGTGGCTTTATGACCTTCCACCAAGTAGCGGCCTCCTTAGTGAGGAAATAATGAGCAATTGGTACTTTCCTCACCTCGGGGCAATCAACCGCCTCGAAAATCTTCTCTAATTCCGCTAGCCTTGACTTAACTAGCAGTGCAGCCAGCGCGCTTGTGGAGGGTGCATACGGATTACATTCTGAAGCAAGGCATCCGTGTTTGGGTTGGGGTTATTCAGTTGAACAGTTTGGGCCAAAATAGTCATCTGAGTAGCCAATTGTTGAAGTGCATTCGCCACTCCAACGTCTGCGTTGTTCCCTGACCGTCTGACTGGTCGTGCTGACTCTCGGTGTCGGGATGCACCGAGTTCGACAAACTGGGGTTGGTCGACCCCGCAACTGAACTGATGGAAACGGCCGCGCCACGACCTCTTCCTCGTCCACGGCCACGACCACGGCCACGGCCCCTACCAGCTGACATACTGAAGACACACAAGGTACGTAAGCACAATTCAAACGCACGTCATTAAGGTGATCGATTCTCAAGAATATCCATAGAATAAGCATAATGAATAAGGAAACATCAGAAGAGTAAGAGGTCTTACAAGTACCGGTCGCACTGTGATGATGGCAGAGTAGTGATACTGTGGACAATTGACGACTCATTCGACCCAAGAGACCGACAGCCTAGGTATCCATAAACCTGGCGCTCCGATACCATATTCTGTAACACCCCCAAGTTATTTAGGGAATATTACAGCGCCGTGAACAGCCCGGCCCGACCCACGAACACAATGGGTTGTGGGCCGGGCCGGGCCTTATGTTTGTAAAAAAAGACCGGCCCGGCCCGGCCCGCCAAAAAAGAAGGACCGGCCCGACCCTTAAATGGAGCTGGCCCGGACCGGCCCGGCCCCGACCCGAATGCCACCTCGAGTTTCGCTAGTGCAAGTATAAAGTGCAAATACGAGCCATACACAACACATTCCGAGAATATAACGAAAGACTTCCCGAGATATATTTAGTTAAAAATAGTTCAAGTCTTGAAAGCATAAATGAAGCAAGTAAGCATTTTGAAAATATTTCCAAATCTCGGGAGTTCTGAAAACATCAAAAATTGAAAAGTTCTTAATTCCTCGAAAGTCATTTAGGGTCACAGCCCCAAAGTTCATTTTCCAAAATACAAATCCGTTTAACAAAACACGGGGTCCATGACCCAACCATTCCGGTCACAAAACACAGGGTCCACGACCCGATCACCCACTTCAATTCACTTACAAGGACACATTACACATAACACATTATTCTTATGCCATTCTAACCAAGCACCAAGACTCGATATATAATGTCTCTCGACCCCGAGCACAAAGCATTGTGATACTCCGGACAATATCACAATTAATGAAAACATCAACGTCATCCTCAAGATGAAAACTTCACCTGGTAACCCGCGACCGTACCCCTTAGTATCGGCCCCCAGACGCCCCGTCGAACGCTCCGGGTGGGAAACCACTTCCGCGGCCGTACCCCTTAGTATCGACCCCCAGACATCCCGTCGGACACTCCGGGTGGAAGTTCATCCACACACGCACCCAAGTCCACTTCCGTGGCCGTACCCCTTAGTATCGACCCCCAGACATGTAACACCCCCAAGTTATTCAGGGAATATTACAGCGCCGTAAGCCCCGCCGGGGAACTCACAAGGCTAAACATACGCGGAACTATAGATTTTGACCGATAAGGTCTACACACAATGGAATGAAAAACAATACAAAGGTATTCAGAACATAACCAATGTATCCACAGACATCATAGCACGAATCAAAAACCTCGGCAAACACTGGCCGGAACATCAAGGGAGATGGAAAACAATACTCAAGTATTCAATAGCCAATCCAGTACAACAACACTGAATGAAAAACTCAAAACATAACTGGAAGAAGGACACAGTATCACACTTGCCCACCATCTTCATGCCGACCCGATACCTGCCTGTCCGACCTCCTGGAACCTGAAATACATGAAACGTATTTCCCCCATAAAGGGGTTAGCCATTGAATAGCTAGTGCAAGTATATCAGTATGAAACACGATACTCCTCGACAATAAAGTAAATGTAACCGTCAATTCATCAATTCAAGACTAGTATTCCGGAATAACTAAAATCTCATAGTGTCACATTAAGACGTATGTGAATGCCGTAGAAACGGTTCGTTCATATCATACGCCGATACGTATGTGAATGCCGTAGAAACGGTTCGTTCATATCATACGCCGATACATGTAGGAATGCCGTAGAAACGGTTCGTTCATTACATGCCATTAATACATATATGAATGCCGTAAGAACGGTTCGTTCATAATATTCCATCAATATATCTATGAATGCCGTAAAAGCGGTTCGTTCATATCATACCATCAATATTCTTACTTTCAAAGTCGAGAACGTACAATCATAAATGTATACTTGCCTTTGAGACATCGAGAAATCGAACGGAGGAAAAGTGTGAGTTCGGTAGGTCCAAGAACGCGCTTCCGGCACCTAGACGATTCGCAAGGAATATGACAATTAATTATCCATACTCAAATTACACGAAGAGATTCCCGAAACTCGTCTACGATTCGAGAAAATACACGGGTGAACAACTAAAGGTTGGAAAAAGAGTTCAAACTCCCAAAAGTCCGAAAAATCGTAGGAAAGGCATGAATACGGTATAGATACATCATAATCTCAAGGTTCTCAAGCTTCAACCGGATAAATCGGACGAATCTACGAAAACCCCCAAAATCCAACACAAAATTCAAAGTGTTCTTGAATAATCTTTCAATAATCCGATGAATATTCAAACATGTCCATAATCATGCATATATCACTTCATACACCATGATTTTATCATCCAAAACGTCAATACCCACACAAAATCGAGAAGTCAAGATGTCGAAGAAATTAGCTCTTGAATATCCAAGCTTTATGATCCAAGGAATACGCGTTAGATCGACTATCCGGGCTTCCCAACCGAATGAAAGTGGTAAAAATCCAACACACAAGTGATAGATGTGAGAAAACTCCTCCCCTCAAACTCTCTCTCTCTCGCAGGTGGAAGAAGGAAATGGAGAAATGAGCTGCATCTCGCTCAAAAAGCACAAATAATGCAGTTGACCGCATTGTGTGCCGCGGCTCGGCCAGTGTGCGCGGCACAGGCCTAAAAATTGCTCCCAGGTTTCGGCAGTGTGCCGCGGCTCAGCCCAGGTGTGCCGCGGCACCGGGTACAGTCGGTTTTTGGCTGAGGATGCAACACAAGTGTGTCGCGGCTCAGCCTAGGTGTGCCGTGGCAGTGACTCGGTAGTGTGCCGCGGCTCAGCCAAGGTGTGCCGCGGCACCGGGTACAGCCCGCTCGGCCAGGTCTAGGAAATATGTGTGTGCCGTGGTGCACATTCCTTGTGTCGCGGCCCACACCCTCCTCGGGTCCTAAAATGATGAAAAATGCCCCGGGAAGAGAATAAAGCAATAGGACTCAATATCGGGGAAACAATAACACGGAATGGAAGTACGGAAACCCCAAAACGGTGGTTCCAAGCAACGATTACATGGGTTTACCCAACAAATCACGATTCGAAGAAAATGAAGAGGTTTGAAATGACATGACTATCGACCGGATATTACAAGACATCCCGTCAGACACTCCGGGTGGAAGGAACAACACACACACGTTCCAAAATCACAGTTGCAAACCACAAGCCTCGAAGGTCAATCACAGTATATATAGTCGAGGTACCTTACTAGAATGGCCAGTTCATCCAACATATACTCACGACCAAGTAACGATACGACTCATGTTAGAATTCCAACGATGCAGCTAGTACCAATAACATAGCAACGAGGGAAAATACCTTTCCAACCACGCCGAACGACACAATGTCACAGGATCATCAATAGGCATATGTTCCACACATACCTCAAGGAAAGTTAAACTATAAATCTACAATGTCATAATCACACAAAACGATACCCTACACATACTTAGACAAGCACATTTAACAACAAAATCATACGAGTCTTCTTTTAAGGAAGTATCGGAAAGTATATTGATTCTTTTGAAAGTTAATTATAGACATTCGTAAATCATGTATCGTAAATTACCAACTAATATATCCACAAAACACGTAATGTATGGGCAAGATACTTGCCTCGATAATCGATATCGGACACTCCTACAATCACGGCTCAGTCGGGACACCTCGAACACCTACGATTCCCCGGCGAAGGAAAATAATACACCCACGATCGAGAAGCTTGAAGAAAACGACGAACGGAAGGGTTCCGACTCGAGTTCTTCACAATAATTCGACCCTAACAACATATAATCAATAAATCATCGATCATACGAGGAAGAATAATCGTAGAACGCCCGAAAACCCCTCTATGACATTTTACCGGATACCTTCAAGGCGTCGATCAAGAACTCGACCAAAACAACGAATCGATACGATCCAACCATGGAATAACAAGGGAAACGATACAATACATCTAAATAATAATCAATCCATCACAATCCTAAGTTAAATCGGATTAAACGGACGAAAACGAACAAAATACCCAAAATCCCCAAAATTAGATTTCTAGAAAATCTGACCTGATTCGGTAGAACGGAGGATGTTATAGGATGAATGATTGATGATATGAACTCCAAGACTTCATGGATTGATTGTCCAACAATTTTCCCATGATTCTTACACCTCAAGCCGCGGAAGACAAGGAGGAGAATGAGAAAAATGGATGAAAAACACGCTGCCAGGCCTTAAATAGGCTGACTGCCAGCCGAGTTACGTACGTAACCGGCCAAGGCTTACGTACGTAACCGAGTCACTGCCCCAAATCTGCCGGCCCGTTACGTACGTAACCGGCCAGGTCCTTACGTACGTAACCGGCCTTACGTACGTAACTGCCGAGCACTCCGTGTAACTCGGCGATCTTGGCACTGGCCCGAACGACGGCCCGAACGACCCTGAAACCCGAACCTGAATATGAATCGAAGATACGATTACGAAGTACTCGCAAAGACGAACTCGAGCACTAAGAGAACACACGATTCCGACCACCCGAAGGCTCGAAATTCGACAACGGAAGGTAATTACCCCAAACTTTGGGAAATTACGAAAATGGCCCAAAACGTCCGAAAATCACGATACGTGATCGAATAACCAAACCGAAGTTCACAACACGTCTAACAAAGTTAAACGGACTAACGAGAAACTCGAAACAGTAAATTCGAACGAGATTCACGAGAATCGAACTCGAGTGCGGAAAAGTCGTTAAAAAGAACGGAACTCAACAAATCGGTACCGAAACGAACTCGGATGTCAAAAAGTGTAGAATTAATCATTCTCAGAATGACGAAACGGTCATGAGCGAGTCATCGAAACGGACCTCCGCCGAAAAATGAAAATTACCGGAAATCCGAAATTGCGGATATTACATTCTACCCTCCTTAAAAGAAGTTTCGTCCCGAAACTTAAAACAAGTAGAGATGATTTCTACAATTTGGATTATAAGTTGGAGCAAATGGACTGTCCGAAGATTTTCCATATGAATGTAACACATTGACTTCTTCATTAAAAATTTCCTGATTTTGTGGACCAGAGGGACAAGATTGAGATGAATGAAATGATTCCGCACATGAAATGCAAAATTCATGTTTTGAGTTTGACGAGGGGATGGATTGCTTCAAGACTAACGCATCCACTTTTCGTACTAAATCATGTATAGTAGATTTTATTTCAACATCTTGTTTAACCTCGTAAATTCCACCTTTTTTTGGGGTCGTATGCATCGATTTGCTCTAGAGTCGAGTGAATTCCAATGTTGTGAATTAATTGACATATTTTCAAGTGCATTCCAAGCTTTGTCTCCAATAAGGTGAAGAAATTTTCCACCATGCATTGATTGGATTAATTGGCGATTGTTTGGAGTTAAACCGTCATAAAAATATTTTACCAAATGCCATATTTCAAAACCATGATGGGGACACTTAAGGATTAAATCATTAAATCTTTCCCAACACTCATAAAATTCTTCATTTTCTTTTTGGAAAAATTCTGATATTTCTCTTCTAAGACTATCAGTTTTGGACATTGGAAAAAAATTTGTGAGAAATTTATTCACTAGTTGGTCCCAACTAGTAATTGTTCTTGCTTGAAGAGAATTTAGCCAGAATTTTGCTTTATCTTTGAGAGAAAATGGAAATAATCTAAGTTTGACAGATTCATCAGAGAAATTTTGGAATCGGAAAGTAGAACAAATGTCGAGAAATTTCTTGACATGCATATAAGGATCTTCTCTTTCCAAACCGTGAAAAGATGGAAGAAGTTGAATTATTGATGGTTTAAGTTCGAAATGAGTTGCATTAGTTGTAGGCAACACTATGCAAGAAGGAGAATTAGCACTCACTGGAGAAAAATATTCTATTAAAGTTCTCTTTTGCAACTTGATTATTCCGATTTTCGATTTCGTCCATTTTTGGTATCGGTTTTGTTTGTTGAACTTTAATTTTAGTTAAGGACAATCTTCTTCTCGTTAATCGACCTTTATTATTTCGTTGCCAAACTTGCATTCACCGATATTTCAATTTTTTTAACTTTGCACACAAACCAAATTATGATAGTCGATCGAGCTTCCAGGTCGTTGGAGGCGTCACAATGGTCGCACTTAAAATCCAACTTTCTTCGGCATGTACAACAGAGGCCTTTTTGCCAAAATTCAATCGATTTTCAAAATCAATTTGTACAAGATTGATATTTAGCTTTTCTCTATTCAAATCGAACAAAGTAGTGAGTGAAAAATATCAATCCCTTGTCGAATCTTTTAAAGGATTTTATTGTTTTAATTATTTTTTTGAGTTTTTTATATTATTATTATTAATAATAATAACAATGATAATTATTATAATTATTGCTAATATTGTAGGATGTAATAGATTGCAAAGGAATAAATTTACTAATTGATCTACGGAAGCAATATCTATTGATAAATTAAATTGTACGACGAGAAATATTGCAACTAAACTAAATGTCTAAGAATAGTGTAAATAGAAAATAACAACTAAAAACACAATCTAAATTTACCACTAGAAGATTCTATTAAACCTAAAGACAATATATAAAAATTAAAAAAAATTCTGATTTTTTTTTTATATTTTTTTAGTTTTTATATTTTTATATTTATTATAATTTTATTATATTTTTAGACTAATAATATTGAGCTAATATATATATATATATATTTATATATATATATATATATCAAGATATATTATTTATTTTTTTCACAAAAAAAAATTCAGATTTTTTTTTAGAAAAAAAATAAAAATTACAAACTTTTATTTTATTTATGCAAACAATAAAAATAGTTTTTTTTATTACAAATTTTCGTTTCTGTTTTTTTTTTTTTTAATTTTCAAGTTTTTAATTTTTTTAGTATTTTCCCTTTTTTATTAAAATATTGTAATTTATTTTAAAAAATTCTGTTTTTATTAAAAAAATTCAAAGTTCAGAAAATTTATTTTATTATATATATTCCAGATTATTTAAATTATTAATTCTTAATCTGATTTTTTTTATTAGATTTTTAGATTTTCTATGAAAATTAAATTTTTTTAATAAAACTAGCAGGTTTTACTTTTAAAAATAAAATAAAATAATTCAGATTTTTATTTATTACGGAAAATAATATTCCAGATTATTTTTTAATTTATTTTTATCATTTTTTATTTATTTTCGAATTTAAATTAAAAATTTTGATTTTTTTAATATTAATATTGTTGTGTCAAGATTTAACACCTTCCGACCGGCGATCGCCTAGGAGGTCGGGCAACCGAGTCACTGCCGAGTGTCCGAGGAAGAACCGCCGACCAGCGACCAGGCGACCTAGCCTTAGCCCGGCAGATAAGCATGAATCGCCCAGCCGAAGGTCCCAGGACAAGTCCCGGTGCCGAGCGATCGACCTCAGATACGATCGCCTCTCGGTACTCGGCGACCGACTTATGGACGATCATCTCTCAGCGCTTTGCCGACCGACCCTTGGTGACCGACCAGTGCCGACCTTCAGTGACTGGCCGAGAACGATCCTCGGTGTCCAGCTAGAGACGACCGCATCATGACGATCTGGGCCGATGGCCATCCAGTCGGCCAAGGCCGAGCAAACAGGACAGCACCCACGTGCAGATCCACAAAAGGCGCTGACAAACCTGTCACTTACCTCACCTACCAACAGGGCCCAGGCCTGCGAAAGGAGCTGACGGACAAGACTGGTGACCACAGCCTGTCACCTACCCTGCCTACTGACAAAGTCCGCCGAAAGTAACAAAGTGGGACCTCCTGTGACAGTACTTCCGGACGCGTGCCGGCTCCTCATTGGGCCACTCGGTGTTGCCAGTGGATCTCTGGACTTTGGCGGGCGACCCATGTGACCTTTAGGACGATCGCCCCATTACATTAATGGCCGAAAGACGATCGCCCACTAGGAAACAAGGCACCTCAACCCCTATATAAAGAGGGCAGCCGGCACTTGGAAAGAGGACACCCCTGCATTCTCGTATTTTCATACCACACAGAAGCAAATACACACACTTGGCTAACATCCAACTCTTGGCAACAGCTATCTTTCGGTCTTACTTCTCCCGGCCTATCTCATCCAGATTACCGGCGGGGACGAAGAACACCGAGCTTCGCTCAAGAGCCGGATTAACAGAGTCTTTTTACACTCATTGTATTTAGATTTCTCTCATTAATACTTGTATCCACGAATATTCGTATTAATAACATCTCGCGAGAGCATTCAAGCCCGGGCCTAACAAACCCGGCAAATCTTGTATTATTTATCTACTCTCGGAAGTGCTCCCGCAATTGTTGTTTGTTGTTCGTCTTCCAGCAGTATTAATCTTCGGATAAATATTTTGGGCAACAACAAATAAGTACAAAATTATAATTCAAATATAGATTTTCCTTCGCTTAAAAAATGTAATTTCTAAGCATTATATGTATCCAATTTAATGGAAAACAAATAATCAAAGAAATTAACTAATATCAATAATCACAAAGCAAGGGGGAATTTATAACTATCAAAAATACGTGATATAATTGATGAAATAATATTCCCCTATTGAAGCGAAAATCATAATCGTTAAAAATATTTATTTGGAATTATTATATAATATTAATAATAATATAGACATCGTTTCATCATAACCCTAGTAAAAGAAAATTACTCACTCATAATAACAACACAAATAAATAAATATTCCATAATATTATTACTTAAATATAATTTTATTACACAATATTTTTATTTCTCTCCCTTACAATAATATCTCTCTATTTTTTCTCCTTTTTTCTCCTCCTCAAAACACTACACATTCATCCCCTATTTATACTACTTCAAAATCAATAAAATAATAATTTTTACAATTTTAAAATCCACCCCCAATAATACACGGCTGCCCATTAATGCTGATGTCATGGATGACATCAGCAGAGAGTTGAAATTCCGGTCCAATCGGGTGTTGACACGTGGCACAATATGGTCCGTCTATTTAATTGTCCTTCGAACGGTCATAACTTCTTCATACGAACTCAGATTCGGATGAATTTTTTTTAAAACGATCGTCTCGACGAGACAAATAAAATGAGACCAGTCATGACTATATTTGAATTTTGTAAAAATATCGCCCTTGAACCAATTGATCTGTCTTGTACCGATTGGTTAACCTGCAGATATAATTTAATTCCAATTAATTATCCAAAAATGACATAAAATTATAGAAAATTCTAACAAACTGAAATAATATAAATATATGGTAAAACGAATAAATTATCACACAAAACACACAATTATATACATAAAATTCTAATAAAAATATTACTCAAAATATACCAAACATCAAGACCGTATTCAAGGGAGTTAGACACTCTACTACCCCGAAGGTGATTTCAGCCATGAAAGCTATGAAGATGTTGAAGAAGCGTAGTTGCCAAGGATTCTCGGTGAATGTGATGGGGAAAACAACTTCGGAGAAGACGGTAGCTGATGTACCTATCGTCAAGGAGTATCCAGATGTCTTTCCCGAAGACTTGCCCGGAGTTCTGCCGAATCGTCAAGTTGAGTTCTCGATTGATTTAGTGCCAGGAGCGGCACCAATAACGAAAGCTCCCTATAGGATGGCGCCTAAGGAATTGCAAGAGCTGAAAGTACAACTCCAGGAACTGCTCGACTCTGGATTTATCCGACTGAGTGTTTCGCCATGGGGTGCGCCACTACTATTTTTGAAGAAAAAGGACGGAATTTTGAGGATGTGCATAGACTATCGTGAACTTAATCGACTCACGATAAAGAATAAATATCCACTTCCTAGAATAGAGGACCTATTCGATCAACTTGGGGGATCGGGAGTATTCTCGAAAATAGATTTGAGATCCGGATATCACCAACTGAGGATTAAGGATGATGATATCCCGAAGACTGTATTTCGAACTCATTATGGACACTATGAGTTTATAGTGATGCCATTTGATTTGACTAATGCTCCAGCGGTATTCATGGACCTCATAAACCGTTTATTTCAACCTTATTTAGACAAGTTTGTCAATGTGTTCATAGACGACATACTTGTATATTCAAAGACCAAGGTGAAACATGAGCAGCATCTTAGAACAGTACTGGGAATACTGCGCAAGGAGAAGTTGTATGCGAAGTTCAACAAGTGTGAATTCTGGCTTAATCGAGTTGCATTTTTGGGTCATGTGAGAAGTTGTATGAGAAGTTGTATGAGAAGTTGTATGCGAAGTTGTATACTTCTAAAGGAAATGAGGTTGACCCAATTAAAGTTGAAGCAGTCAATGATTGGAAAGTGCCGAGTAATGCAAATGAAGTTTGCAGCTTCTTGGGATTCGCCGGTTATTATCGGAGATTTATCGAGGGATTTTCGAAGATAGCGGCACCGATGACTAAATTGACTAGAAAGGGAGAAGTTTTCTTATGGAATGAGAAATACGAAAAGAGTTTTCAAGAACTTAAACGAAGATTGACTGCTGCACCAGTTCTGACGATTCCCGATCCGATGAAAGAGTTTGTCATTTACAGTGATGCATCCAAGCAAGGTTTGGGATGTGTATTGATGCAAGAGGGCAAGGTAGTTGCCTATGCTTCGAGACAGTTGAAACCGCACGAGCTGAACTACCCTACTCATGATTTGGAATTAGCAGCGGTAGTTCATGCCTTGAAGATTTGGAGACATTACCTTTATGGAGGTAAGTGCGAAATTTATACAGACCACAAAAGTCTGAAATATATTTTCACACAGAAAGAATTGAATATGAGGCAACGCAGATGGCTTGAGTTGGTCAAAGACTACGATTGTACAATTCATTACCTCCCCGGTAAAGCAAACGTAGTTGCTGATGCATTGAGTCGTAAGGCGAGAGGAGACCTAACTTGTTTGTTGACCAAAGAGGAAAGTTGGTCAAGGAATTTGCAAGTATGAACCTTGAGATGGCTACACCATCGAATCCAGTTGAGTCGTTATTGGCTAGTTTGGTGGTACAACCAACCTTGAGGGAACATATCAAAGAAGGTCAAGGACAAGACGACTTCTTAGTCAAGATGAAAGAACGTACTCTTTCAGGTGAGGATAAGGGATTCAATGTGTCCGATGATGTACCAAGATCTTAAGGGGACATTTTGGTGGGAAGGTTTGAAAAGAGATGTGGCAGACTTTGTCAGAAGGTGTATAGTTTCTCAACAAGTGAAGGCAGAACACCAACGCCCCTTTGGATTGGTTAAATCACTTCATATTCCAGAATGGAAATGGGAAAACATTACGATGGACTTTGTGGTAGGTTTGCCTCGAACGGAAAGAGGAAACCACGCTATTTTGGTTGTTGTCGACCGACTCACAAAGTCAGCTCATTTTATCCCAGTTAAGATGAATTTTCGAATGGATCAGTATGCCAAACTTTACATCAGTGAGGTTATTAATTTGCATGGAGTGCCAGCATCTATAGTATCCGACAGGGATACTCGTTTCACATCGCGTTTTTGGGAGAGTTTGTAAGAAGCCTTAGGAACGCAGTTAAATTTTAGCACGGCATATCATCCTCAGACTGATGGTCAGTCCGAGAGGACCATTCAGATCCTTGAGGATACGTTGCGAGCATGTGTGTTAGACATGGGCAATAATTGGTAGCGACTGTTGCCTTTGGTAGAATTTGCTTACAACAGTTATCAGTCGACGATCGGTATGGCACTGTATGAAGCCTTATACGGTAGGAAGTGTCGATCACCACTGTATTGGGATTAGGTAGGTGAAAGGAGAATTTTGGGTCCCGAGATGATCGAACAGACAGTTGGTATGGTGGATAAGATTCGTGAGAGGATCAAGATAGCACAGGATCGTCAGAAGTCTTACGCCGACAAGCGTAGGAAGGATCTCGAATTCTGTGTTGGCGACAAGGTATTCCTAAAGGTATCTCCTACCAAGGGAATTGTCCGTTTTGATCCAAGGAGCAAGTTGAGATCGAGATACGTTGGACCGTTTGAGATTCTCGACCGGATTGGAGGGCTAGCTTACCGTCTGGCTTTACCCCCAGAACTTTCGGCTGTGCACGATGTTTTCCACGTATCGTTGTTGAGGAAGTATGTGCACGATCCCAGCCACGTCATAAACTATACCGCCATGGAGATAAACAAAGATCTTACTTATACAGAGCAACCAGAACTAATTCTCGACCGATCAATCCGGCAGTTGAGGAACAAAGAGAAGGTGTTTGTCAAAATCCAATGGCGTAACCACAGTAAAAATGAAGCCACTTGCGTGAGGAAGAACTTCAAGCTCGTTATCCGATATTCTTCAATCGAGGTATGTCATTTATTTTTCGAGGACGAAAATTTTTCTAAGAATGGTAGGATGTAATACCCGCCATTTTTATAATGCAATATTATTCATTATAATAATATTATAATGCATTTCATGTTATTTAATCCCATTTAGAAAAATCATGAACATTTATTTCGACGTATCACAAGTCCTAGCACGAATAATTTTTGACAGTTATTTTCAAGTAGTCATTTACTATTAATAATATTAATAATGCATTTTTAATCCATTTAAACTCATTAATGAGATCATAAACATATTCATGACATCTAATAAGTTCTAAGCCCGAATCGGATTAATAAATACAAGAGATGTTTAATATTAATTATTAATATTAATATTATATTATTATTATTGATAGTATTATTATTAATAATAATAATAGTAGCATTATTTATTATTAAAGGCAATATTAATACTGATAGTTTTAATATTAATATCATTATATCATTAATAATTGTATAAGACCCAATAGACTTTAATTATAATATTGTTATTTGGCCCGACTACTTTTGACCCAAAATACAAGCCCAGATCTATTATACTCCTAGGGCTACCTAACCCTAACCTAGGAGTATAAATACATTCATCTGCAGTACAAAAACACAGAATACATCAACTTTTCTGCACAATAGTCCCAGCCGCGAATCTGCAACTCACTCGAGATTCTCACCTTCTCATTTGCTCAGCAAGAGGTAAATTCATCCGCTAGCTTCACTATAATTCTTTTCAGATTCAATTTATCATCTTACACAGAGTAGTGCGTAAATTCTTTTCTCCACCTCTATAAGCAAGATGATCGGATTTCATGTTTCTCTGTCTTTAGCACCCTTCTGCAAACTTTAATGTTTTACACATGAGAATCAACCCTCCATTCACAGTAAACTAAAATACATACTTAAATACAAATTAAAGCATCCAGTGGGTTTTGTGAAATTCAGACATCAAAACTCAATTTGCAGAAGAATCAAAACTGAAACTCAATAATTTATCTGAAAAAGAAAAATGCCCAAATCAAAATCAACAATCTGTTCAGTAGACCGAACCCCCGACATTCGACTTTAACCACCATCGATCCCAACCCAGCGATCAACCCAATCGAGCCGCTGTTACATTTTTCTTCAGCCCTTTCAAACCAGAAATCCAAAATCGGAGTCCTCACCTTCGTTTCGCCGGAATCGCCTGCCCTTTCAGACTCGAACCGTCGCCTCCGCCGTGAGTTCCGCGGCTGGTTAACCCGACCCAAAGCAGATCCGCGAACCCTAGAAACCAGCCCCGCCACATCCACCTACCTCAGCCAACAGCGACGACACCAGTCGCCTGATCTCGTCGTCCATCGCTGCTGCACCGACGCACAGATCGACTGTCGTGCACGACGACGCCTTTTACCTCCAGTCCACCCCAGCAAGAAAAGCACCGTCGGGGTTCCGCCCTTCTACACTTGGTGAAGATGACCGCTTTCCCACTTTTCTCTTTTTCGTCAGCCGTGGTCTGTGTATGTGTGTGTACAATTTTCTCTGTGTGTGTATAATTTACTGTGTGTGTGTGTTTCGGGATTTTTATTTCCTAGCCGAGAAGAAGAAGAACAGTAGAAGAGAAGAGAAGGAACGGGAAGGAGGAGAATGAGTTGGTGTCGGCTGAAGTTAGGTTTAGGGGTATTTATACCCCCGAATTTTTAGGAGTATTCAATTTAGTCCTTCCAGTTTTCAGGAACTTTCAATTTAACCCCAAAATTTTCATTTACTTCGATTTTTAAACCAGTCAGCTTCTCAACCTTTACGATTTGACCCCAGTCAACTTTTAAAGTTCACTTCCAGTCATATTTTGATCCAAACATTAAAATGTTGACTTTCAATTAATGTTAATAATTAATCTGAAATTATGCATAAGTATTTTAATTTCAGTCATTAATAATGTTAACTCTTCGGTTAATATTAATTAGTAATTATAATTTAATTTCAGTTATTATATAGCGATATTCGTATCCTTTCATTTATTATATAAATAATAAATTGTAAGGATTTTAATTATTATTATTATATGTAGACTTTGTCATAGATTTACGGGCTTAGGACTGTGAGTCGAGCATCTTCATTTCAAGTCATACATCATCATTTATTCAGGTGGGAATT
This sequence comes from Orobanche coerulescens, assembly GCA_033398695.1. Taxonomy (NCBI): domain Eukaryota; kingdom Viridiplantae; phylum Streptophyta; class Magnoliopsida; order Lamiales; family Orobanchaceae; genus Orobanche; species Orobanche coerulescens. The sequence goes on along the minus strand of CM065808.1, from coordinate 61,044,149 downwards.
TTCACTATCACTTTAATTGCTTTGATTGGACTGCATATGTGATATTCATTTCATGTTTTTAAATTATGATACACGTTGTAAATCAGGCTCACCTGTATTCGTGTAAGAGGTTATCATGTTGTGTGGGGACACCTGCACAACCCAGTATTCACATACGTGCTCGATTTATGTTATATGTGGTATTGCGTGTATGTTTCATGTTATTGCGGGGGCACCTGCGCAACCTCAATATTCGTGTTATGCGTGCTCGATTCATGCTATACGTAATATTGTGAGTATGCATTCATGTTGAGGAAAAATGTGATAGTTTATTCATGTTATGTTTTCGATGAGATTGTATATTACTGTGATAAGTGTGATTTCCACGAGCTGAAGGAAGCTCACCCCCACCTTTATTGATCCCGCAGATTGAACCGAGCCGGAGGGACAAAGGAGCGAGCCGAGGGGGCATATGAGAAGGAATTTATTTAATGATGTTTTATTTTCGTCAATCTATGTTGAAATTCATTTGGGGAAAACTTGAATTGAAATTTATAAATTATGATTTATTTTTCCGCCGCAAATTTTACTCCGTAATTATTATGAAATATTACCTTATTTAAAGGTATTTATTTTCACGACATTGTAGCGACTCGACTTTGTAGGCGAGAATTTTTATATTCTCCAGAAAATTGTTTTTCTCAAAATTTATCTTTTATTTATTTTTCCCCAATATTTATCCTAGAAAGTCGGGGCGTTACAACCTTGGTGGAATTATCCGCATGTCCATTTCCAGCCATCTCTTGGTCCAGGCCCATGCAGAATGGTGGTTCAAGGAATGGGCAGCAGCAGCAGCACAATTTTGGGCCAGGGTTTTTGGGCAATAGGCCCGTTTTTGATAACCAGCAGCAGCATCACGCCTATTCTGTCCAGGCGCCTTCCAACTCTGCCCCGCCTGCTTCGGATATCGAGTTGGCAATGCATACTCTTGGGTTGACTCCACTGGATCTTAACTGGTATATGGATACGGGAGCAACATCTCACATGTCTTCGGCGTCAGGTAATCTCTCGTCTTATTTCAATACGAGCACTAAACGTGGTATAATTGTCGGCAATGGTTGTTCTGTTCCAATTCGTGGTTATGGTCACACAACCCTTACTCCACAAAATTCTTCTAGTACTCCTATTATGTTGAATAACGTGCTTCATGTTCCCCAAATAATTAAAAACTTGGTGTCGGTTAGGAAGTTAACAAATGATAATTGGGTTTCTGTGGAATTTGATCCGTTTGTTTTTTCTGTGAAGGATTTCCAAACGGGGAGACGTATAATGAGATGTGAGAGTCAAGGTGATCTTTCTCCAATCTCCACCAATAATCAAACGTCCACAACACCCTCTGCATTTGCTTCCCTAGCTCCGTCCCTTTGGCATGCACGTTTGGGTCATCCTGGAGTTCCTGTTTTTAATTCCCTTAGAAACAGTAAATTAATTTCTTGTAGCAAGTTGAATAATTTGCATGTTTGTCCCATATGTTCAATGGGAAAACATGTTAAGTTGACATTTGTTGCGTCTGATTCTAGTACGTTTTTTTCGTTTGATATTATTCATAGTGATATTTGGACATCTCCCGTGTTGAGCACTATGGGTCATCGATTTTATGTACTTTTTCTTGATGGTTTTTTCAATTTTTTTATGGACTTTTCCGATTACTAGAAAATCTGATGTGTTCACAATTTTCACTACTCTTAGAAATCATATTAAAACCCAGTTCGAAAAGAGGTCAAAAACATTCAATGTGACAATGGGGGGAATTCGATAATGGTAAATTTTGGGAATTTTGTAAAAATAATGGAGTCTCTTTTCGTCTCTCTTGTATGTATTGCTCGTCTCAAAACGGGAAAGCCGAGAGAAAAATCCACACCATTAACAATATTATTCGAACACTTAGCCCATGCATCGATTCCACCCAACTTTTGGCATCATGCTCTTCAAATGGCCACATATCTTCTTAACATCCTTCCAAACAAAAGTCGTGATTTTAATTCGCTTCTTAAAATTCTATATCAAAAAGAGCCAAAATATTCGCATCTTCGTGTGTTCGGTTGCTTGTGCTATCCGTTGTATCCATCTCCTACAATAAATAAGCTCCAAGCATGTTCGACTCTGTGTGTGTTTTTGGGTTACCCGTCGCGTGGGTACAAATGTTACGACTTATCAACTAAGAAAATCATCATAAATCGTCATGTTATTTTTGATGAAACCAAATTTCCGTTTGCAAATATAACAAAAACAAACCCAACTCAATATGATATTTTTGATTTGGGCCTCCCCACAACAGTTTTAAGTGATTGGGCCCAAACTAGCAACCCATACTCACTCCGGCCCGGGCTACAAACCCAGGCTGCGCCGCGGTTGGGCCAACCTACTGATGGCCAAATGCAAGCCCAAACCCAACAACCCCTGGTTTATACTCGCAGGCCTCGTGTGCCTCCAGGGTTCGGCCCACTATCGAACTCTGCTACTCAGGCCCAAAATAACTTCAGTCCTCTTATACAGGCCCAACAGATCACCCAGCAAATCCAAAATCCCGTTCATCCTATCCAGCCCGATCCTCAAAATCCAGCCCCTCCAAATCCCGATCGGCCTATCACTCGTAGCCAACATGGTATTTTTAAACCGAGAGCTCCGTTAAATCTTAGCTCCACTACTTCAAAATCTCCAATTCCCAAAAATCTCGTGTCAGCGCTCCGTGACCCTAATTGGAAAATGGCCATGGCTGATGAGTTTGATGCTCTTATTGTTACTAAGACGTGGGAGTTGGTTCCCCGTCCTTTGAATGCTAACATTATTCGTTCTATGTGGATTTTTTCTCACAAGGAAAAGTCGGATGGGACGTTTGAGCGTCATAAGGCTCGACTTGTAGGTGATGTCAAAACCCAACAAGTTGGAATTGATTGTGGGGAGACTTTTAGTCCTGTGGTAAAGCCGGCAACAATTCGGACCGTTTTGAGCCTTTTTATCCAAGGATTGGGAAATTCATCAACTTGATGTAAAACATGCCTTCTTGCATGGAGAATTGAATGAAACGGTGTATATGCATCAGCCTCTTGGCTTTTGAAGCCGGAAATATCCAGATCATGTGTGTTTGCTCAAGAAATCACTATATGGATTGAAACAAGCGCCTCGTGCGTGGTACAAGCGCTTTGCCGATTATGTGATGTCTATGGGATTCATACAAAGTAAGATGAATAACTCTCTTTTCATTTATAGCAAAGGTGATCAAGCGGCATATCTTCTTTTATATGTTGATGACATTATTCTCACGACATCTTCTGATGATCTTCGTAAGTCGTTCATCTCTCGTTTGAGTACCGAGTTTGCAATGAAATATTTGGGAGTGTTGCATTATTTTCTTGGGATTGCGGTTACTCATCACAAGGGTGGGTTGTTCTTGACGCAACATAAATATGCATTGGAAATTGTTGAGAGTGCAGGTATGACATCTTGTAAGCCGGCAGCAACGCCCGTGGATGTTAAATCCAAGTTGGCTGCTGCCGTGGATAGCCCTTCTGTTGTCGATTCAACCTTATATCGGAGCCTTGTCGGGGCTCTACAATATCTTACTTTTACAAGGCCTGATGTTAACCATGCGGTCCAACAGGTATGTTTGTTTATGCATGACCCGAGAGAGATACATATGAATGCCTTGAAAAGAATTATTCGTTACATTCAAGGAACTATTGATTATGGTCTGCATTTATATCCCTCCCCTACGGCTACTTTGATGTCATATACTGATGCAGATGGGGGGGGGGGGGGGGGGGTCCGGATACGAGACGCTCCACGTCTAGCTACTATTTATTTTTGGGTGAGAACCTTATTTCGTGGTCGGCAAAACTCCAAGCAACTTTGTCTCGATCAAGTGCTGAAGTGGAGTACCGGGATGTTGCAAATGTTGTTTCTGAATCATGTTGGCTGCGAAACCTATTGTTAGAACTTCGGTGCCCGATTTTGAAAGCAACTTTAGTTTATTATGACAATATTAGTGCAATATACCTATCGGGGAATTCGGTACAGCATCAACGCACAAAGCACATAGAGATGGATATTCACTTTGTTCGAGAAAAAGTAGCCCGCGGTGAAGTTCGGGTTCTTCATGTTCCATCGAGATATCAAATAGCAGACATCTTCACAAAAGGACTCCCGCTGATTTTATTTGAAGATTTCTGATCCAGTCTCAGCGTGTGTAAACCTCTCGATTCGACTGAGGGGGTGTGTTAGAATACATGTAATTAATGTAATTAATTATTAGGTAGGTTAGTATCTTTGGTCTTTACATAGACTTGTAACCTCTTGGGATTAAGGGGTAGAAAACATTTCATAATCTTTTATTGCTCAATATCGCGAGTCTTAAGTAGACCCGAGGCAGTGATCTTGTCGGGCAAACAAAGGACGGGTCCTTACATAACCTTACATCTCGTACCCAATAATCAAACTGCATCGTCATATTTCGTCAATTCGCTTTCACATCCCCCAACATCTCTAACCATGAGACCAAACGATTATATCTACACCCCCATGGAAAAAAAACAATCAACCGAGAACTTCACCCCATTCAATTCAAAGGCCGCCATATACCCCCTCGATATTTCCATAGTGTCCATCTCCGAGGCAAACAATCGGTAGAAGGGAACTATCCACCACCAATTTCTGTGCGTAACTATCTCCGAAGAAATAATGCAATGACTGGCACCACTATCAACCATTACTAAGATATGTTGTCTGTCAAGTTGGTAGGTTAATTTCGTAGTCCTTGGCCTATCTACACCCTCAAGCAGTGACGTGCGACACTCTAACATGTGTAACTGGGGCTCCTCAATGTGCTTATCACCTAGCTCCGCGGTCGGCGGCTCCTCCACATTAGCTAACAACAGAGGATCATCATGGAAATCCAAAACAATAACCGCCTGCAAGTGGAGCCGAAAATACTACTCGGATCAGGATATCTAACCCTCAGGGTTGGCCTTGTCAAACCCTAGTAGATTTATGCGGGCTGCGACACAAACCCCACCCTCGGTTGAAAACATGGTTGCCGCCTCCTGTGCACGTGGATGCGGTGCTGAACCACCAACAGATCACTGGCCACTATTCGATGCTCTTGATGACTGGCCTCCTTCCACCTCTTTTCCCTTGCCGCATGCCAACTCGGATATCAGAGCGGCTAGAGTATTGTCTCTCGCCAATAAAGATCCAACCTCTATCTCCATCTCCTTGCTTCTCTTCTCTATCGCTGATAACCATTGTCCGGAATCCATACGAGCTGATGATCATGTTTGGGGCAGAACGGATCCGGTAGGTCGGACCAATATGATAAACTAAAGCCATAGTAGTCAATAGAGACCTTAGCGTCCGCTATAGTGCTTACCGTAGCAACTCGATTTCCCCGTCAGTATCCCCTACCAACCGCGGAGATTAGGGTAGCGGCCGCAAACCGCCGCTTTCGGCGCTATTGCGCAGTAGCGATAGCGGTAATAGCGGCTGCTAAGTTCATCTTTTTTAATCTCATAAAACATAAATAAGTAATAATAAACCCAACCCTAATTACTATAAAGCCCAAACCCAACCCTCCCGCTGCAAAAAGAAAACATACCTGATCCTACCCGCTACAAGAAACTAAATTCCAAGTCGATCGTCATGCCGCTGCCCAACTCCAAACTGACCTCCACCGCCATCTTTGTCCAAGCAGATCGCTGCTGCCGACGACGTCAAAGTAAGTATTGTTTTTTACTTTTTTTTCTGAGGCATTTTTGCTTTCTTTTGTTTAATATTGCAGTATAGCATCGATTTCGTATAGCAGTATAGCATCGTTTTGCTGTGAAGCCTTTGTTTTGTACAGCAGTATATCACCGACTTTTCAGTAATTTTTTTTCTAAGGTTTTTAAATTTAATTTTTAAAGTTATAAATTAGGTTTTTATTTTTAATTTTGCAGGCAGTTTTTTTTATAAAAAAAAAATTAGCAAGACAGATTTATGTATATTTTGTAGGGAGTTTTTTTATTTCTCATTTTGCATGTTTTTAATTTAATTCTTTAACTCATTTTAATTTTTTTATTTGCAGTCAATTATGGCAAGTAAAAATGCAGAAAAAGAGGTGTATCCAAGATGGAGCCATGCTCATCCCGATGCAATTATTGTTCTAAGTTTCAACAGGTGGAATCACGAGACATAACCATCATCTTGCTGGGGGTATTAGGGATGTAACAAAATGTACAAAAGTTCCTGAGTTTGTTAAGCAAGTATTTGTTGAGCATTTTGCTATGGAAAAAAAGGGTCAAAAAATATGTGGAGTCTATACCTCATTTTGACGAAAGTGTTTAAAAGAACAAGAACAAGAAGAGGAGAAAGAGCATGGAAAGAGACCGATTACTAATCCTAGTAAACAATTGAGCAAAAAATCTAAACAATTGGAATCCATCAATCTATACTTTCAACCATCTGTCCAATCAATCGGAAAGAAAGGAGGCAATCAAGTTGGTAACTCACAATGAAGCTAAAAGAATTGAGATCTGGTGCTGTTAAGAAGTTCTGCTGGTAGATGTATGATGCGGGTATTCCATTTAATGCCCTTGGATACGATAGTCTGTGACCAACAATTGAAGCAATTGATGTAAATGGTTCTGGAATGACACCTCCCACTATCATGAGGCGAGTGTCAATGTTAAAGGAGGAAATGAAGCACACTAAATTATTGTTGAAAGATAATAAAGAAGAAGAATATGTCTATGGGTGTTCCTTGATGGATGGAGATATATAAAGAGAAGGTTTTTGATCAATTTTTTGAAAAATACACTCAGGGGATAATGTTCGTCGAATCTGCAATACCCGGGATTTTTGTTCTGGTTATTTTGGATTTTTCTGGATATTTCTCGGTTTCCGAGTATCGGTATTATTTTTCTCGATAATTGATTTTTGTGTTTATTGCAATACCCAAGAATTTTATTCCGGTTGCCTTGAACTATTTGTCGGTTGGTGTCGGTGATTTTGTGTCGTTATAATTATGTGGGATTCATTTTTTCTGTTATGAACCATATGTTGTGTTTCGTAATTTGCTCGTTATTGTTTTGAATCTTAACTGGTGGTTAGTGTGACCGAAACGTTGTCGAACGCCTAACCGGACTGTCGGAATTGGCCACGGCCGAGTAGATCTTTTAACTCATTGGGCTTGCTTAAAGTTTCATTGGTGTTATGATCCGTAAAGAGAATATGGCTATGTGATTACCTTTCACCTTGTGTAAACGAATGTTTTAATGTGCTGTTTGTGTGAATGTGTGGTTTATGTTAAGGCTTCATGGCTGTTTAGTTTGTGTTGATACTTTTCGTATATCTTATACATTATGTACTTGCACTAGCAAAAATTCCAGTTTGCTAACCCCCGAGTTTTCGGGGGGTGGGTGCCTGTTATGCGCTCAGTTTTTGGCAGCTTGGGAGCAGTCACAGGATTGGCTTGGAAGGAGATGGGGGACAATGATGCTAATCACACCAGAGTCAAAGTCTTTTCTTTTGTTTCATTTTGGTCAGTATTTCTCTGTCGGTCGAGTATTCACCCTTGTATGGGTGTAGTTTTCATTTATTAGATTGAGTTGTCATTCTTTTCTGTGTTCAAGTTTATTATTGTCATTGAAATGTGAATGTCGTTAGTTTCTGAATTGGTTAATGACCTTGTCAGTCTGCTTTGTAATTAATTTGACCCCGGTCGGTCAATCATTGAGTAGTCTTTTGGAGTTTAGTCTGGTAGATCCTTGTGATAAGGGTCTATGGCATGTAACATTCCGGGTCAGATTCTAGGGGTGTTACAAATTTGGTATCGGAGCTTAGGTTTGCGAAAAACCTAGGCCGTTGGGTCAAGTCCATGTCCGGTGTAAGTCGCGCACATCAGAGTTGTGATTAGTATCGTGGTTCCGACATCATCTTCAAGCAATCCGTGATGGTAAGTCTCCCGATCGTAAGTCCCCTTGATTATATCGTGCTAATGTGTTTAATGTGAACAAGGGTTGGAACTTGTTGGTGATATTATTGTTTTAGGATATAACATGCGTATACGGTCCGAATGAAAATGGTTATGTAGTATGTTTCGGAAGTCGAGCATATTTATCGGTTTCTACATTCCATTAGATTAAATTTTTGAGTGTTAATTTTATCCACCGTGTGAGTATTCTGAAATGGCTTTTGGTATCTTGCAAACTGAGTTTTATTTCATAAAACCGATTCCATAAACCGAGTTTTGGCATTTTGGCCTTGAACGTTTTGACGGTATTCTTATGACGGTATTTGATATTTTATAAATGACTTTTGTGAGTTTGAAAATATTACCGTCATCGGCCTTGTTGGCATTTTGAACGTTTTAAAAAATAATAGTTTTTAACCTGGTGGGTTCCGGCGCGGGGCCCACGGCGTTGTAATATCACGAACATTTTAAAGTGGTGCTTTAAAATTTTCTAATATTGTGAAAACCCATGATTTAATGTCATCATGTCAAATGGTCACGTATCTCGGTGAAAAATCTTTTCGACTAAGCATTTTGGTAGAAGAGGAAAGATTTTCAAATTGTGGTATTTGGAACTCAACACTTTTGAAATATTTCAAATTAGTTACGATTTATAAAAGAATCTCTTTTATACATTATTCAAAAAGAATTTTTAAAGTTGATGTATAAACTTCCTCTTCCAAAATAAAGGACAGAATCTACAGGTTTTGGGCGTGACTCGCCCTCTTTTTCAAAACTTTGTTTTCATTAAGTACATACATATAATGATCGTCCTCGTCGAAGGACTCGAAATTGACTTCAGAAAACTTTGTGCTTTACGATATTACCGTTATTCTAAGGATGCTAACTAAACCTCGTGTTGATAATTGTGGTATATTGTACGACTGATAAATCAATATTGTTGAACGGTATTATCTGCATTAGTATGTCGAGCCTCGGCGGACGTAGACGTGATGATGGAAATGGAAGCGGCGAGGTGGTTCGTACGACCACGATTCATGCTACGGTGAAGGAGTATCAAGATCAAACGATATCCTATGAAATCTCCTCAGTGGTCGAGCCCACGAGCGAAGCGAAGAGACCGAGGACACCTGGGAAATTTTTGAGCGGTGAAGAGTCTAAGGCTCCCAAACCCCCACGTCATTCGAACGCGTCGCCTTCGCGGTCAAGAGTGAGCGCTGAGAATCGCAAGCCAGCATCAGTGACTCTCGGTAAGAAGGGAGGGTGCTTCAACTGCAACTGTCGGGGACATGTTCGTGCAAATTGTCCCCTTCCACTCTTGACTTGTTACCGGTGCGGGTGTGAAGGTCATCGGGAGAAACATTGTGAGATAATTTCCGAATTGGCAAAGAATGCTACTCTGTTGCGAACAGAGTAAGTGACCGGAGAATGTCCCGAAACCCTATATCTCCTTCTGAAGAGCCTAACATGGGAGAATGAATATTTTGTAATATGTCCTAATCGTTGTTGTTTCCAGCAATCGTGACTTTGATCGTTTTTCATTTCATTGCTTTACTTTTCCAACTCTTGTTGTTCTAAGTTTCGGGATCGAAATGTCTTTTTACTATGGGGGAGTGTATTACCCGTACTTTTCTTAGTATTTCCGGTATTGTGTGACTTTTCATTGTTGGTAATTTAATTGTGATCCTCTCGACGATTTTAAACTACCTTATTCTACTTAGCCTACCGTCCTCCGAATGAATTTCGGAGCTGTTTTGATAAATCCCGTGGATTATTGTGGCTTTTCCACATCCGAATTTGATTCTTGCAAATTTTGTTTGAAACTATTGTTCCCACATGTACAATTAACTTTTCCAAATGTGTTATGAACTTGGATGCGGTTGGTCAAGCTCGAAACATGGTTTCAGGACGTCTGAGCCATTTTGTGATTTTTCTTAACTCTTGGAGATTTTATCTCCAAACTCATACTCCTCCACCTCGACTTCTCATGTTCACATATATTTTATCGCCTTGACTCACGTACCAGATGCTTGCTTCGTCAGTTCATTGTATTTCAAGGATTCTCGCGTTCGCGCATTGCTCGTAATGTTTTAAGGCTGAGCAAGTAGTTATTTTTTTCCTTAATTGTTCCGCCGCTCTCTATTTTAAGTTTCGGGACGAAACTTATTTTAAGGGGTGGAGAATGTAATACCTTGGATTTTCGTTCCGGTTATTTTGGATTTTTCTGGATATTTCTCGGTTGCCGAGTATCGGTATTATTTTTCTCGATGATTGATTTTTGTGTTTATTGTAATACCCGAGACTTTTATTCCGGTTGCCTTGAACTATTTTTCGGTTGGTGTCGGTGATTTCGTGTCGTTATAATTATGTGGGATTCATTTTTTCTGTTATAAACCGTATGTTGTGTTTCGTAATTTGCTCGTTATTGTTTTGAATCTTAACCGGTGGTTAGTGTGACCGAAACATTGTCGAACGCCTAACCGGACTGTCGGAATTAGCCACGGCCGAGTCACGGCCGCACGTTTTGGGCTATAGACCCGCCTGGCTGAGTTACGGCCGTAAGGTGCCGGATACGGCCGTACGTGCTCGACAGGGTCTGGGCAGCTTCCGGACGAAGGCCGGTTATGTCCGTAAGTCGTGATCGGGTACGGCCGTAAGGGCGCTGGGCAGCTTCCGGACGAAGGCCGGTTACGGCCGTAAGTCGTGATCGGGTACGGCCGTAAGGTTGCTGGGCATCATCCGGACGAAGGCCGGTTACGGTAGTAAGGCGTGATCGGATACGACCGTACGTGGTCGGCAGGTTGCTGGGCAAAGCTTTCACGAAGGCCAGTTACGGCCGTAAGGATGCCGGTTACGGCCGTAAGTGATCGGCACACACTGGGCAGTATAAATATGACCGAGCAGCCCTGTTACCAACCATTTTTCACTTCTCTCCTTTCCCTTCCGCGGCTAGGGCTTTGGTGGACAAAGATAAATGTTGTTAAACAACAAATCCATGAAGCTCCTGAGTTCATATCATTGATTGATCGTCCTATAACCTTCTCCGATCCATCGAATCAAGGTATAATTTCCTAAAAATTTGGTTTTGGGGATTTTAGTTGACTTCGTCCGATTTAATCGTATTAACTCAGATTACTGATGGATAATCGAAGATTAAGTTGTCTCCTATCATTTTCATCATCTTTACATGGTTTTTTCATGTCTGATTCGTTGTTTATATGAGTTTTCAATTGACGCCTTCAAGGTGTCTGGGAAAATGCCGCAGAGGGAGATCGGTCATTTTGCGATGTTTTTCCTCGTGTGATTTATTGTTTATTTGATGATAGGATATTAGGGACGAATTCCCTACGAAAATCTGGTGTTGAGCATTTCCAATCGTCATTTTCATGGAGTTCCGAATTTTTCCAATCAACCGTATTTTCGGAGTATTCGCGAGAGATTATCAAGGCAAGTACCTTGATATATGAATTGTAACTATGTGAAATCATTGTTGTCGAAGTGTATGAATTTATACGGATGTATATATATATATATGTGTGTGTGTGTGTGTTAAATATATGTATGTATATACGTATGTTGATATATATGCCTATGTCGGTGAATGCCGAGTGATGAATGCTAACACTAGTTGACGTACTCAACTTGGATTGATGGATGAACTATACTTATAGATATAATATAGTAAGGTTATATAGATATATATATATATATTCTAGATATAATATAGTAAGCTTATATATATATATATTCGGACGAGTCGCAATGTAGGGATATATGTGCGGCGTTGGTTGGTTATGCCTAAATGCTTATTGTGATTGAGTTTTGATTGATAATGTGCGTGATATTGTTTAGCTGTGTGGTTATGGACTGACGGATAATTTATGTGACTTGGTGTACTGAGTTGATAATTGTTGTAACGTTTATCTGTGTGCTTGATGTTTGAAACAATGTGGATACTTGTTGTGAGAAATGTTGTATCCGGGAACCTCTGAGGGCGGGGCGTGTACTCCGGCCTGGTGTACGCTGCAATGTGCGGCTCCATATGGTTGGTGAACACCGGTGTTACCTAATACGCGTGCAAGGGGCGACTCTTGCGGGAGTGATCGCCGGCGCGGTGACATGTTCAAGGGGCGGCCAGCCTGGCAGGCTTATTGGTTACGGATATTCGAGTGACAGCTAAGACCCTAATACCGAATGATGTTCGTAATTCAAAATTCTTTCAACTCGCTTTAAAATGTTGGTCTTGATATAGACCGTGATTTGTGTTTCTGAAAGTTTGTTTCAACTTGTTTTAAATGTTGGTATCAGGGTTAATTAACCAAGGATATTTGACGAGATCTCCGAGGGTTAATTAATGAGGGGTCTTGAGCAGGATTTGTCGAATGAGTGGTCGTGTCCTTGATTGTATTGTGATGATATTATTTGAATTGGGTCGAGAACCCCGTGAGATGTTGTAATGACTCGCTTGTGACAGTGTTTCATAAATTGGGTCGAGGACCCCGAATAACGTTGTAATGGTTTTCTTGCAAATTGTTTTCCACATGTTGGGTCGAGGACCCGAGAGCTTTTGAAGTTATTTTCTAAAAGTATTCCCATTCGATTTTCAAAACCCCAAGACGGCCCGAGTCAATAATAACATTTTCAAACTATCTTATCAAATTGCTTTTCCTTTTATAAAAAGGGGTTTTCAAGCTAGATCTTTTAACTCATTGGGCTTGCTTAAAGTTTCATTGGTGTTATGATCCGTAAAGAGAATATGGCTATGTGATTACCTTTCACCTTGTGTAAATGAATATTTTGATATGCTGTTTGTGTGAATGTGTGGTTTGTGTTAAGGCTTATGCTAATCACACCAGAGTCGGAGTCTTTTCTTTTGTTTCATTTTGGTCGGTATTTCTCAGTCGGTCGAGTATTCACCCTTGCATGGGTGTAGTTTTCATTTATTAAATTGAGTTGTCATTCTTTTTTGTGTTCAAGTTTATTATTGTCATTGAATTGTGAATGTCGTTAGTTTCTCAATTGGTTAATGACCTTGTCGGTCTGCTTTGTAATTAATTTGACCCCGGTCGGTCAATCATTGAGTAGTCTTTTGGAGTTTAGCCTGGTAGATCCTTGTGATAAGGGTCTATGACATGTAACATTCCGGTCGGATTCTGGGGGTGTTACAGAATCGATAGATGCTTCTAGTTACTCACAAACAGGGCAAAAAATGTTTTACTTGCTTGATCATTTCATTCAAAAGTGGAGTCGGATGATGTGGTCTAAATGTTCACACATAATGTAAGCAACAACGTTTTAGCCCACAAGATTTTAGAGGATAAATATCCACATTTATATTGGACAACCATGTGCAGCTCATTGTCTCGACTTGATATTGGAAGACATTTTTCAAATTTCCTAACTTAGAGAAAATATTTGAGCGAGTCGTCCAATTTAATACATATATCTACAATCGGACCATAGAGTTAAATATGATGTGGGATTTCACAGGCCATCGAGACATGGTGAGGCCTGCCACGACCCAATTTGTTACAACTCCAACATTGAGTCTTTTCAAAAACAGAAGAAAAATATTTAAGTATGTTTACTTCTGATATTTGGACGAAAAGCAAATTTGCAAAAGAACCTGGAGGTAAACAAGTTGCAAGTATCATTATGATGCTTTATTTTTGGAATTCGGTTTTGTATGCTGTTAAAATGGCTAGTCAACCGATATGTGTGCTTCTTTTAGTGGATGGGGAGAAAAAGCTCCCGATGGGGTATGTTGGGATAACAATCCCTGTATCGAAAGTTTTGATAGAGTGTTTTGACAATATGCCAATCTAGCATACAACAAGCAGCTGTATCGAAAAGTCGATCGAAGTCGTTGACTCTGTATCGAAGATCTTTTCATAGAGCGCCAGCATACAGCGAGCCTTCGTGTTGCGAAGATACAGCAACATAGTCTAAGTAAACGCCAAGTATGGAAGTTGTCCTGAATACAGCATCTTTCCATACAGTATCGATCTAATCCAATATGCCTGCAGCATGATTGGATACAACATTCATATCGGAACAGGACTAAAGACCGTTTGAAAAAGGAATCTTTGGTATTTGCTAAAGTCAAGTCCCGTTTGATAAAGAAGTATTTAAATACTAAAAGGATAAAGTATTTAAATACTGAAGCCGACATAGATCTTCAAACCACGCAATATCCGGATCATGGTCTACTTAAGTCAACCATCCAGCTGAAATAGAATCTTGTTCAATGGATCTTTCTCAATGGATCTATTCTGAAGACTATATATATATATATATATATATATATATATATATATATATCCCCATATATATATATATATATATATATCCCCAAGAGTTTGAAGATTACACAAGATCACATATACATACACAAGAAATATAACTGTGCAAACAACAACCAACAAGAGCTTACACGAATATTCAGAGCAAACATATTTCTTCAAGTATTCTGCATATTCCGAGAGAAGAAATATCCTAAGTGCTCAACCTTGAACAATATATTATCAGCTGAAGATCGAGAAAGTAAATCTGTTGTTCAAACAATCGTTCTATCATTGAACAAATCATTCAGCCCTGTGTGGACTGAGAAAGCATTGCTTTTCCCGAACTGTGTGTGACGGACTTGCATTGAAGAAGACAAAGCTTCGGAACTGTGTGTGAAGAAGTTAGTCAAGTGAAAGCCTAAACCAATCTGTGTGAACGGTTGAAAGCTTCGATCATTGTATCAATCTGTGTGATTGATACATTGATAGGTTTGATTATAAATATGTAGTTCTGTACGTAGTATTTATAATAAACATTTTAACTCCTGTGTGGAGGACCAGTGGACGTAGAGGGGTTTACCTGGAACCACTTGAATTAATGTGTCATTTACCTTCTGCATTTACTGTTTTAATATTTGTGATTATTTTAAGTATACACCTCATATCTAGTTGCTGTATTTACAGCAACTTATTTTAACAAGACTTCCGCTACGCACTCATATTTGAATAGAGTAAAGTTTGTTGTTTAAAACATTTTCCAAACTGTATTCTGTATACTTAGTGGCCAACAAGTGGTATTGGAGCGGTTGATTCTAGAAAGAATCAGTCGTATTTTTAACCGAATCAGATCCTAAAATCACTTATTTTTGTAAAACAGTCTTTTTCTTTCATATATTTTCATATGGATACATCAATGATCAATAAAGTTCCTATGTTCTCTATTAATGAGTTTGACGATTGGAGAATTAGGATGGAGGCTCATCTTGCAGCGATGCACGAAGAGATGATTTTTGTTATACAGGATGGCCCCATAAAGATCATGAAGGTAAATTCGGCCCCAAGGATTGAAGGCCAGGATCATGCAGAGATGCTCGAGAAAGAGCACGAACAATGGACTTCTGATGATAGAAAGCGCGCCAACCTCGACAATATTGCTAAGAACACACTATTTGTCACTCTTGACAAAGGAACGTTCTCTAAGGTAAAGAGCTGTAAATCAGCCAAGGATATCTGGGATAAACTCAAGTTAATTTATGAGGGAACCGAGCTCTCAAAAGAAAATAAAATTTCAAAATTAACTCAACAATTTGAATCTTTTGAAATGAAACCAACTGAGACACTTGAGGAACTTGACCTTAGATTCACTGGTATTGTTGATGAACTTGAAGCTTTGGGAAAAATTTATACTCAAAAGGAGAAGAACCTAAAAATTTTCAGATCTCTCCCTGCCCGATGGGACATTAAGACCACAGCTATGCGTGTGTCGTGCAATCTTAATTAAATATCTACTTTTGATCTCTTTTCTGACCTCAAAGCATTTGAGTACAATATAGACAGGAGAGAAAAAGCTGAAGAATCTCCTTCAAAGGTTACAGCATTAGCCGCTGTATCGAACCGAAGACACAGCATGCCGAGCTCATCAAAGCCTATTCACAAGAATGCTGACAGCGACGGCGACATCCTGTCGCAAGACGAAATGGCGCTCCTCATGCATACGTTCAAGAAGTTTATCAAGCAGTCGGGAAAGACTCCCTATCGGCCCAAGCCTATTCACAAGGTAAGTACTGAAAGTCCCGCTGGTGACACTAACCTATGTTATAATTGCAGGAAACCAGGACATTACGCAAATAAATGTCCTCATCCCAAAGTTCAAAGGTTGCCGGAAGCCGAGCAACAAGAAAAGGATGAAAGAAGACGTGCATGGAAAAACAAGCTCAAGGCCCTGATTGGAGAATCAGAAGCCTCCCCCGCACCATCTAAATCCGAAGAATGTCTTCAGGTAGTCACTGATAGTGATTCATCTGATGATGATTTCGAAGATAAAGCTTATATGTGCTTTATGGCCAAGAACATTCCGGAAGATGAAGATAGCGATGATGAGGTAAGCTCAACCTCATCTATTCCTTCAAATGCATCTCATACTTTTGCAAACATGATGAATGAGTTTAAGAACATTCAAATGGCCCATGAGACATTGAACATACATCTCCAACTTTCTAACTTAGAGCTGAAAGAAGAAAACGACTTGCTGAAAGTAAACTATGAAAATATGTCTGTTGATTGTGAAAACAGCAAAGTCGAGTATGAAAAACTCATGGAGAGCAATCATCAACTTGATCATGAACTAAGTGAGACTAAATATCATAGTGAAAGCAATACAAATGATTTTGTTCTACTTCAAGTCAAAGTAAAACTCTCGAAAAACGAGAAGGAGAACTTGAGACCATTCTGAAATCTTTCGAGAAATCATCTAAAAGAATGAAATAAATTCTAAGCACTGGGCAATATGCTCATGATAAAAGTGGCTTAGGATACAGATCATTTTCCAACAAACTAGTATTGTGTTCGTCAGGGGTGTGGAACCCATTCCTATATCGGAAGAAGTTTTGAGTCCTGTGAAGGAACCCGTTGCACCGCGAACAGCAAAGGCTGCTATTCCGCCTCCTCAGTCATATTCTAGATAGCGGAATCCTCAGCCATTTAAACCTGTAAGGCGCATCTAACAGCAGACTCCCCGAGCATATCAACAGCGCCAACAGCCATTCAGAAGGAAGGTTGTATCCAAATATCAAAGGCCCGCACGGCAGTACTTTCAGTACAGCACGCCTAGGTATTGGATACAGGAGCCCCATCATTCCTCGCGACAGCAAGTTTCCGCACAGTATCAACAACAGCATTGGGAATCCAACGGGAGACCCAGAAGGCAAGCTATTAGGCCGAAGAAAATGGCTCCACCTCCAAGATGGCATTTGTACTGGACTTGTAATAACCCTAAATTTTACATGCATAATAATTATCATGGTTATAGCAACTACGTACATGTCCCACGTAGAAATCGCAACTACGGACCTAAACCATCCTACAGTAAACCTATTGCTGTCAGGAAAATTTGGGTACCTAAAGGAACTAACATCTATGGACCCAACAATCAAAGGGGACCTAAATCTACCGAGTTTGTTTGCATGCAGGACATTTTGGAAAAGGACATCTGGTACTTCGACAGCGGATGTTCCCGGCACATGACAGGAGACAAAAGCAAGCTATCAGATTTCGTAGAAGGTCGCGGTCCAAAAGTGCGCTTCGGTGATAAATCTAAAGGAAGAACAAGAGGGAAAGGAACCCTACTTGTAGGAAAATTCAAAGTCACCGATGTAGCTTATGTTGAAGGCTTACAGTACAATCTACTTAGTATTAGCCAGTTCTGTGACAAACAGTTCTCGGTGAAGTTCTATATAGATCACTGTAGAGTCAAGAACTTCCTGACCAAAGAAGTTGTGCTCTCAGGAAGCAGATCAGGTAATATGTATATTGCTGACTGGATGCCTACGAGCTCCACAATTTCTTGTTTTGTTGCCAAAGGCACTGCAGATCTAAGCTGGCTATGGCACAAGAGGATGTCACACGTCAACTTCAAGACTATCAATAAACTCTCTAGACAGGGAATGGTTAGAGGATTGCCAAATGTGTCATTTCAAAAACACAGCGTATGTGGACCCTGTCAGAAAGGCAAGCAAATCAAATCCACCTTGAAGAGCAAATCCTATATTTCCACCCACAGAGTTTTGGAAATACTACATATGGATCTCTATGGTCCTGTAGACCCGATAAGTATGGGAGGTAAGAAATACTGTCTAGTTATTGTTGATGACTTTTCTAGGTATGCTTGGACAATCTTTCTAAGCAAGAAGAAGGAAACAACATCAAAGCTGCCCGAGCACCTGAGAAAGCTTCAAAATGAAAAAGGGTTGAGTATCGTGTCCATTCGTTCCGATAGAGGTACATAATTCACTAACCGCTTTATAGAGTAATACTGTTCGGAAAATGGGATACAACACGAATACTCATATGCCCGTACACCTCAACAAAATGGTGTTGCTGAGTGAAAGAACAAGACGCTAAAGGAAGCAACAAGGACACAATGATTGCCTCAAGCAAATTGCCACAGCGTTTCTGAGGCGAAGCCACCAATACAGCGTGCTACACACAAAACCGTTGTATCATCAACAAGCACCACAACAAAACAGCATACGAGGTATGGAACAACAAAACTCCATTAGTTTCGTACTTTCACATATTTGGATGCAGGTGTTATGTGTTGAACAACAGGAAGGATCAACTTAGAACCTTCGATGAGAAATCGGATGAAGGGATATTTGTAGGATATTCCTCTGTTAACAAATCTTACAGGATCTTTAATAAATGGAAGCTAACAATTGAGGAATCAGTTCATGTAGTGTTCGGCGAACCTCACCACGACACTACAGGAGTATAGGATATTACTCAGAACATCGATGATCCACCATCTCCCATAGAACCTGTCGTTGACCTAGAAAACAACCCCGTAGCTGTAAGAACTGAAGTAGATGAAGTCGATGCTGTACAAGCTGAAGCTGAAACTGCAGCAACTCACGATACAGTACGAGACCCCGAATTAGAACCCGATAGAAGATGCTTGAGAGATCACCCACAAGAGTTGATAATAGGAAATATCGATGCTGGTGTCTCTACCCGTAGGAGAATACAGAGTACACAAGGAAATATACTATGTGCGCAAAAAGAACCCGGTACTGAGATATCACCATTTCCTGAATGGAAAACTCAATCTGAGCTTAGAAGAATTAATGTGCACTATTGTTGTATTCTTAGCCCAATCCGAACCTATTTCTACCAAAGAAGCTCTCAACAACTCTCATTGGATTATATCTATGGAAGAAGAGATCAACGGTTTCGAAAGAAACAACGTATGGTATCTTGTACCCAGACCCACTCATAAATCCGTAATTGGAACCAAATGGGTATTTAGAAACAAGAGGGATAGAAATGGACTCATTATCAGGAATAAATCCAGACTAGTCGCCCAAGGCTATAGACAGGAAGAAGGCATAGACTACGATGAAACATTTACCCCTGTAGCCAGACTAGAAGCCATTAGGATATTTTTAGCCTTTTCCGCCCATAAGAGCTTCATTGTATACTAAATGGACGTCAAGAGCGCATTCCTGAATGGAGATCTTGTCGAAGAAGTATATGTTGAACAACCACAAGGGTTTGTCAATATAGAAGGCGGAGACTTAGTATACAGGCTAAGGAAAGCGCTGTATGGACTTAAGCAAGCCCCTAGAGCTTGGTATGATACCCTGTCCCAGTATCTAACCGATGGATTTGAAAAAGGTGCTGTGGACAAGACCTTGTTCAAAATATAGGAAGGTGATGACCTCCCGATGGTTCAAATCTATGTAGATGATATAATATTTGGTTCAACTAACCTTGCTTTGTGTCAAAGGTTCTCTCATCTCATGCAAAGTAAATTTGAAATGAGTATAATGGGAGAACTTAGTTATTTACTAGGTTTGCAGGTGAAGCAGTTGCCTACAGGGATTTTCATCAACCAGGAAAAATACAACAAGGAGCTTCTCAACAAGTTTGGAATGAATACTTCCAAATCATCATCAACCCCCATGAGCACTTCCGTGCAAATTAGTGCTGATGAAGCTGGAAAGCCGGTTGATCAATCACTCTACATGAAGCTTATTGGGTCACTCCTGTACCTAACGGCTAGTAGGCCCGATATCCAATTTTTTGTGGGAGTGTGTGCGCGATATCAAGTATCACCTAAAGAATCACACTTCGCAACAGCTAAACGAATCCTGAAATACATCAAAGGAACAGTCGACATAGGACTATGGTATCCTAAAGAAGGCAGATTCGATTTAGTTGGCAACAGCGACTCGGATCTCGGAGGTTGCAAGCTATATAGGAAGATTACAAGCGGTACTTGTCATTTTCTTGGACCTAGACTTGTGTCTTGGTTTAGCAAGAAACAATTGGCAAACTCACTTTCCACGGCTGAATTAGAATACTATGCTGCTGGTAGTTGCTGTATGCAGATTCTCTGGATACAACAACAGCTGTCAGATTATGGAATTGAAGCTAAAGAAAAGCCGATAATGTGCGATAGCACGAGTGCAATTGCTATCACATACAATCCTGTATTGCACTCGCGAACTAAGCATATCAACATGAAGCATCACTTCATTAGTAAACATGTTGAGAACAAGGATGTCCGGCTGGAAAAGGTCCATACAGATATCCAGTTAGCCGACATTTTCACCAAGCCTCTCGACACAGCAAGATTCTGCATGCTTCGACATGAATTGGGATTGCTACAGCCTGGATCCCTGTAAGTTTTTAATGCTTTTACTCAGTAATTGAGGGGGAATGCTGTAAGACCCAAGAATACAGTATCCACCGCTAGTTATTTGTACACTCAAACCATCAGAACAACACTGTAGGAACCAAGCGATATGAATTATCCTACAACTGACGTGTGCAATAACTAAGTGGGAATACAGTATGACCCATGAATACAGTATTAATCCGAAAGTTGTTGTATCGAATTGAAACCCGTATGTACCTTTTAAGGGGGAACGCTGTATCATCGCGGATACATCACACACTATGGGAAATCAATTGTCATTTTATTTATTTTTAAACGATCTTTGTGTCCACGTGCCCTGTCATAATTAAAAGTCTTTTGCATTAAATGCTTTACACGACATCTGGACATTGATATCTTCAAAGCCGCGATGTTTCATATTACGTTATTAATTTTTCACCGCCGTTTCGGGCAGTAAGGGTACATTGATAAGTCATGAGTGGGACCCGCTCTTATTTTAAAATTAGATGGATAAGTTGTACCGGTTACACTCAGTCTATCGTGATCGTTCATTTCAAACACCAGTTCCCATCCCTTAAATCTGACCGTTCATCATCTGAAAACCCTTCTTCGCCGCCCACTATAAAAGGACTGTAAATGTCATTCGAGACTCTTTACGCTTTCTGCATATTAAACGAGTCCTTGAGCATACAGCCTACAAGTTTTCATTGCCTTAACTGCATTTCTCTTTGAATCCGCTTCACTTTTCTTCGAAAATCGTCAATGGCATCTTCTCAGACTACCTCTTCCATCTCTCTCAAGAAATCCTCCAACATCATCGACGGATGGATCTTCTCCAGATCTGCCGTGCTTGAACGTGTTCGTACCGAAGGTGATGATGTCAAATCGATGGAGTACGTCATTACGAGGATACGTGAGCAAGGCCTCTATCGCCTTGGCAGTCACACCGCTGAGCATTTCGATGCTCACTTGGCTGAGGAATTCTACCTCAATGCTGCTGTTCGTTTCCTTTCGCTGGCTCAGGGAGGACATGTCGCTGACATCACAACTGTCATTCGTGGAGTAGAGATCCGTGTTGACCAAGTGCTGCTTCAGAATCTCTACAGGCTACCTGCTGATGGCCTGACCATGGAAGATCTTGAGACTTTTGGGTCCCAAGAACTCTTGACCAAATATTATGGCTTATTCATCGGTTCAGCGTCGGTGGAAATGGTTCACACTTCTTGCCATAAGAAACTCTTTGTTTACCTTTTGTTTATTTACACGATTTCTGTTTCCGTGTCATTGAGAATAGAACAGGTGCTTTTGAAATGTGCACGAATTTAAGATTCATAATGATGGTTGCTATTATGGCCCGTGAAAAGGTCAATTGGTGCCAAATTGTTCTTAAGAGGTTGCAAGAAGAAGTCTCTAAGCTAGCCTCGCAGAAGAAGTCGTTTGGTTTGCTTCTGAACTACATTTTGACAAAATGCGGTGTTCCGCAAACCGCAGAGGCAAACAAAATCAATTCTCGGATATTCTTAGGAAGCGTGAGGCCTACTGTTTTCAACCAAAGAACCCTGATCGCTAACAGACCTTTTGTCCGAACCTTACCTCTGTCTGCCGATCCGAGAGACGTATCTTCGAAGTCTCAGAACGAAGAATCTTTAAGAAAGAGAAAAAGATCTCACAGCAAAACTCCCGTTGCTGTTGAGAAGCCGAAAAGGAAGCTAAGGAGGCTTTCAAAAGTTAAAGCTACAGAAACCTCCAAGGATGCTCCTTCAATGGCCCAACCCACTGAACAAACACCCTAGGGCGCAACCCCTGCGGAGGAGATGACTTCTACTGTCGCGACAGTAGATCCCAAGTCTTTGGCGGCTACGACGGATATTCAGTCATCTGCCAACTCTAAAGACTCTAGCGAGTCGGTTGTCCCTATGGAGCCAAAAGCTACTTCTCCTATTCGGGATTCCACACCCGTTAAGAATCCATCTCCCATCAGGATCCCAACCCTTGTAAGGGATCCCTCTCCGATACAGGTTCCCATACCTGTAGAGGAACACATGCCTACAGCGGACCCAGGCACTGTACGCAGTCCCTCCCCGGACACAATTATTAACAAAACCCTACTTTCTGTGCAAATTGAACAGGCATTTGAACGGTTTGTCCAACGGAAAAATTACAAGCTTGCTCCGTACGACACCCTATACAATTGGAGCGAATGGAGCAATGAAGAAAGATTTATTTTAGAAGTGACGGACGCTCAAGATATTGCAGTCCTGATCTAATGGGACAACCTATGCGTTAAAGAGCTAATTTAGATCCATCTTTTTGAAAAAGCCGAAGCACGGAAGAAAGGAAAAGCTAAGTCCGTGGAATCTCCCAAAAGTCCAAAATTAGACCACGACTCAGACGACGACGACGACGTCTTTCAGGCAGGTCTGAGAATGAGTCGTGAGGAAGCTAGAGAAAAAAGAATTCTCCCAGCTTCAACAACAACAAGGTGAAGGGACACCAAGTCTTCATCAGTCCCCTTCGCAACACCAAGACATTTTTCCCGAGGCTGTCGCCGAGGAAAAACCAATCGTGGATCAGGCACCCGAGCCTATCGCTATAGATGACCACACCATCGCCATCCCGCATGAGGAATCAGTCCCTCTACCGGAGCAGGCGGAAGCTGAGAGACAGCAGGAGGAATCAGTCCCTCATGTACCTATGTCTTCAGAACCTAATTCAGAATAGGAGATATCATCCCCTGTTGCCGAGCCCGCATCTGATACTCCTGCACCCTCAACTGTTTTGGAATCCGACGACGGTATAATACCTGAGGATATCCAACTCAATTCACGTCCCAATGTGAACTTGAGACGGTTGAATGGAGTTGAAAATTTCGCCAAGCCAGACCCTCCAAGATCCGCCAAGAAGAAAGAGCAACTGCATAATCTTGGCCTACAAACTGTCTTCATACAGGATGCTGTGACTGCCCTACACTTCGCTGAAAAGGCACTCGATTGGCTACACCAATCAGCCGTTGAAGAAATGACGGGTCTAAGGCACAAAGTTTCTAGTGTAGGAGAAGCCTTCAAAATCCTGCCTTCAATCTTTCAAATGGACCTTGGTCAATTACAACAGCATCGGGAGCAGATCCTGAAAGAAGAGCAATCCAAGCTACACGTGTCTGAGGCCAAGACTGCATCAGCTCTCATTGAATTTGGATCCCAGCTTCGAGCCCACGACAAGAAAATTCAAGATATGTCGCAGGTGCTCACCTCCCTTGTGAATAAGATGACTAGTTTTGAGACAAAACAGGATGATGCTATGCAGATCCTTGAACGTCTTGATGAAAAGGTATCCTATCTTGAAGACGCCAAAAATGGGGAAGAAACGAGGGAAGCTGCAAGGAGAACAAGGCTTGCGCAAGAGAAGGAAATGCTAGCTGCTTTTGTAGACAGCATCACTGCTAATATTGCCCGCCTGTCATCTCCTTCTCCCAACATAAGGATACAGGGAGATCGCCCATAATTCCAGGACCCTAAGTTTCCTTGGAAGAACCTCGTTCAAAAACCGCAAACTATGACCCTCCCGGAAAACTGATAGCCTACTGCATAAGAGATCAAGAACTGCAGGAAGAATGAACTGCTAAGATACTTTGTTGTTCTTATCAGGGAATCTTCAATTTTCAAAAATTGCAGGACTGTACAGGAAGCCGCAGAGGAGTTTAAGAAGAGGTTGGAGGATGGATCACTCCCGCTATAGCTGAAAATGAAGTCCAAGCACAAGCAAGGTGACTTGGTTACCCATCCAGAAGACTGTATCCTAGCTTTCGATAAGTCCTATGAAGGTCAAGCTATATACTTTAATCGAAACAAGGATGCTCATCAAAACTGGTGGAAGGGTACCAAGAATGACCCTAAAAGGCCTTGGAGGCATGCTGACCATATGAACTAGTTTTCCTCCTTTATTCTTATCATGTATTCCTATTTCTGTTTTCTTATTTGCTTTTGAGATAACTTGTAATCTTTTGTTCAAATATCAATAAAATATTTTTCGTTTGAAAGATTACAACTCGTAATCTACTGTGTGTTTGTATGATTACATAAATCAATCCATTTGCTAAATTAATACAAATATAAAAACTTGTTAAAATATTAAGCTGTACGAACTTGTCTACGAACAGTTCATAGATTCAGTTGTATGTATCTAGATAACACTGTAAGATTGTGCTTGCACGCCAATCATAAGTTTAAAGATATAATACTCTTTTGATAAAGTTGAATTCGCCTGCGTGCAGTTCTCAGTGTTAAGCAAAATTGTGGAAGGCCAGAACATTTGAAAGAAGACCAAGAAGTCTGCCCTCCTAGAAGATGTTTCTTTAAGTGTCAAGGTTTTGGCATCATCAAGAATTTCTGGATAAACATCAAAAGGATTTGAAAGAGACTTGTCAAATTATCAAAAAGGGGGAAATTGTTGGGATAACAATCCCTGTATCGAAAGTTTTGATAGAGTGTTTTGACAATATGCCAATCCAGTATACAGCAAGCAGCTGTATCGAAAAGTCGATCGAAGTTGTTGACTCTGTATCGAAGACCTTTTCATAAAGCACCAGCATACAGCGAGCCTTCGTGTTGCCAAGATACAACAACATAGTCTAAGTAAATGCCAAGTATGGAAGCTGTCCTGAATACAGCATCTTTCAATACAGTATCGATCTAATCCAATATGCCTACAACATGATTGGATACAGAATTCATATCGGAACAGGACTAAAGACCGTTTGAAAAAGGAATCTTTGGTATTCGCTAAAGTCAAGTCCCATTTGATAAAGAAGTATTTAAATACTAAAAGGATAAAGTATTTAAATATTGAATCCGACATAGATCTTCAAACCACGCAATATCCGGATCATAGTCTACTTAAGTCAACCATCCAGTTGAAATGGAATCTTGTTCAACGGATCTTTCTCAACGGATCTATTCTGAAGACTATATATATCCCCAAGAGTTTGAACATAACACAAGATCACATATACATACACAAGAGATATAACTGTGCAAACAACAACCAATAAGAGCTTACACGAATATTCAGAGCAAACATATTTCTTCAAGTATTCTGCATATTTCGAGAGAAGAAATATCCTAAGTGCTCAACCTTGAACAACACATTATCAGCTGAAGATCGAGAAAGTAAAGTTATTGTTCAAACAGTCATTCTATCATTGAACAAATCATTCAGCCATGTGTGGACTGAGAAAGCATTGCTTTTCCCGCACTGTGTGTGACGGGCTTGCATTGAAGAAGACAAAGCTTCGGAACTGTGTGTGAAGAAGTTAGTCAAGTGAAAGCCTAAACCAATCTGTGTGAACGGTTGAAAGATTCGATCATTGTATCAATCTGTGTGAACGATACATTGATAGGTTTGATTATAAATATGTAGTTGTGTACGTAGTATTTATAATAAATATTTTAACTCCTGTGTGGAGGACCAGTGGACGTAGATGGGTTTACCTCGAACCACTTTAATTATTGTATCATTTACCTTCTGCATTTACTGTTTTAATATTTGTGATTATGTTAAGTATACACCTCATATCTAGTTGCTGTATTTACAGCAACTTATTTTAACAAGACTTCAGCTACGCACTCAGATTTGAATATCGTACAGTTTGTTGTTTAAAACTTTTTCCAAACTGTATTTTGTATACTTAGTGGCCAACAGGGTATATTTATGAGGCCATGGATCGAGCGAAAGAAGAAATTGCTGCTGCATTTGGCAATAATGAAGATAGATACATAGAGATCTTCAACATAATTCATAATAAGTGGAATTGTCAACTTTCTAGGCCACTCCATGTAGTCGGGTATTACTTGATCCCCGCTTCTTACTGTAAGAATGGCGAGGTTGAGAAAGATGCGGAAGTCAAAGAAGGATTGTTTCAGCATATCACAAGGTTGTCACAAGCTAGTTCTTTATACGAAATCCCTTAAGCTTTTTGGAACTCCTATGGCAATCAAGACGAGAAACACGTATGCACTAGAAAAAAATAATTTAAATTTACTCGCATTTTTGTTTTGTTTTGTTTTGTGGAACACAAATGCTCTAGGTAAACACAACTCTTTTCTATCTAGAAAATTTCTCTTTTGTGTTTTGGTTACAAGCTTATTGGTGGAGTCAATATGGATCTTCAGCACCAACATTGCACATATTTTCCATTGAAATCCTCGGTCTTACTTGTATCTATTCTGGTTGTGAAAGAAATTGGAGCGTATTTGAACATGTAAGCTGTTAAACTTACAAGTATTTTAACTTAAATGTATGCAGAGTGCAGCTTCATTCGAAAAAAAGAAATATATTGGAGCATCAAAAACTCAATGGTTTGGTTTACATAAAGTATAACCGAGCTTTGCGACGTCTGTATAATTTTCGGGACACCATTGATCCAGTAATTCTTGATGAAACAAGTGTGGTAGATCTCAATGAATGGTCGGCAGGAATATTCCACGATGAAGAGGAGGATGCTCTGGTTCATGATGGAGATGATTTGAGAGGGGTGATGTTGCAAGAGCTAGTGGTGTAAATGAGCCTTTTTACGACTTGAGAACATCACAGGATTCATGTTCGGAGAAGGGTGGTAATGGGAAGGGAAACTCACCATCAAAGTCCAAAGGAAAAGGGAAAATGTAACTAATAGATTAAGAAGATTTCAATTTTGATGAGGAAAGTGAAGACAAAAAAGATGCTGAAGCCTACAAAGCTTGTGATATTGATGAATCCGGTTCCGATGATGAGGACTTTGACATTAATTAAATGTAACTGAACATTTGAACTAGACTTTGGTTGCTCTTAATGTTTGTGATTCTAATAATTGATTTCCTTTTGATGTTTCATCTTTGATGATGATTACTCACCCGACTTTATTTCACTTTAATGAATTTAGCATTATAACAATTGAATTACTTAACATATATTTACATCTATCACCTTTTTACAAACTTGTCGCTATATTTTAATATAGCAGTTGCTATTGTACCGCTATTGCTATATAGCGAATTTGCACTTAATGTTTGTGATTTTCCTTTTGATGTTTCATCTTTGAATAACGATTATCATCAAACTGCCGGACTTTATTTCACTTTAGTGAATTTAGTTATTGCCGTACTTATTTATATATATATATATATATATATATATGGTGAGGTTATTCTAAAAAGGGTCTTATAATAAAAAGTGTAGGAAGGATTGTGGGAGTGACATGTGTCATCCCCATTTCACATCATATGACACATCATATGACATGTGTCACCCTCCACCCCACCCCCACCCCGAATTTTTTTTTTCCCGCCAAAAATTTTTTTTTGGGGGGCCAAATTTTTTTTTTTCCCGCCAAAATTTTATAACTATGATGCACCATTTTATTTTGGTGCATCACAGTTATAAAAATTAGTTATAACTATGATGCACCAAATTTCATAACGGTGATGCACCTGGGTTTTAATGCATCATAGTTATAAGTTTACTGCATTATAGTTATAAGAAACTGCATCATCCTAAGTTTTCTGCATCATATATATATGTAACTGTAGTATAGTTATAAGTTATAAGTAACTGCATCATATATGTAACTGCATTATAGTTATAAGAAACTGCATCATCCTAAGTTTTCTGCATCATATATGTATGTAACTGCATTATAGTTATAAGTTATAAGTAACTGCATCATGTATGTAACTGCATTATAGTTATAAGAAACTGCATCATCCTAAGTTTCTCTACATCATATATGTATGTAACTGCATTATAGTTATAAGTAAGTTAATTATGTATGTAACTGCATTATAGTTATAGGAAACTGCATCATCCTAAGTTTCTCTGCATCATATATGTATGTAATTGCTTCAAAATTAAATATGATTCTTTTTTATACAAGTACTACACTTTTTTTATATCATTAGTGCATCACACTAATAAGTTTTGGTGCATCTTTATTATAAGTTACTGCATCATAGTTTATAGTTAAGTGCATCAACTATGATGCAGTAACTTATAACCTTAATGCACTAAAATCATAATTGTGATGCAGTAACTTTATAACTGTGATGCAGTAACTTTATAAATATGATGCACTTATAAATTTTGGCGGGAAAAAAAAAAATTTTTTGCCCCAAAAAAAAAAATTTTTGGCAGGAAAAAAAATTTTTCGCGGGGGGTGGGGGGTGGGGTGGGGTGGGGTGAGGTGGGGTGGGTGGAGATGGGGTGACACATGTCATATGATGTGGAATGGGGATGACACATGTCACTCCCACAATCCTTCCTACACTTTTTATATATATGCATTAAAACAGTTGATTACTTAACATATACTTCCTCCGTTCTTTTATTATTGCAACGTGTTGACTATTACACTGTTCACATACTCTATTTTGACCATCTTTTGTTATTTATACATATAAAAAAATATAGTCATGTGGGATCTTGTTAGATTCATCTCGAAATATACTTTCAAACTATCAACTTCTTATAATTTTTAAAAGTAAAGAATTGAAGATATTAATAATCAAAGTTGTGCATTGACAAACGTAAAAGTCCAGATGTTGCAGTTATAAGAGAACGGAGATAGTATTTATATCTATCACCTTTTTACAACTTATTGCTAGCGGCAACAATTGTACAGCTATCGCTATATAGCGAAATCGGCAAGTCATCGCTATGGGCCGCTAATCGCCATTGATTGACTACTATGAGTAAAGCAAATTGAGATGAGATATTATGATATTGAATAAAGGGAAAACAATCAAGAGACTCCCACCTAATCACCAAGTGCTGATTCCACTAATTACTTCTTAGACAAATACTTTGAGGCCTAACAATACTATTTATATCTACACAGGGTCTATAATAAATAGTAATACCCCAATAGGGTTATTATTATTGTGGAATAAATAATAGTACCAGTCGACCCAGCCTGACGACCCTAGCCCACTGCTTGGCCCGCGGCCCTGACTCCCCCTTCGTGCGTCACAGGCCTTTGATATACCCGATCCATAACACTATGCAACATAGAACTCACTATTGTCTGTAGCAGCATAAAGTCACCAACTCAATGTATGTAGCCACCTATACCTTGGAATGGAATATGTTCTTTACACACATCAAAGGGATCATGTCAGCTTTAATCTTCGACGCATGAATCTTAAGAAAACTTTAAATACAAAATGTCAGAAGTGCTCAGAGCAAGCGTAGTAACAATGTGAAAACAATATGGGGATATTCAAGTTATATTGTTAAAAATATAGCACCTTATATCCTCAATTGAAATATCTGATATGAGGTACAGAAAGTAAAAAAGAAATTCACCAAAAAAAATACAACCACCAAAGACTTAAAAAGACAAGGAAACAAGAGACTTTGATAATCTTGAGTTAATTGTAGTGCTCACATTTTTGCTATTTATATCTACTATCTTCATTCCCAAAGAGAATGTCTCGAAGTTCTAATAATACTTCATACATAATTATGCTCCAATATCAAAAATGAATTATCTACCGGGTTGAGGAGTACGATAAAGGCTACGATTAAGAAATACATCTAATATTTTAGAATTTCGCTACGATTTTTTTGCATTATTTTATCTGAGTTGTACTGTGCAGAGTGGGACCGATACAGTATGAATGAATAATTTTGGGAACTGTGGCAGTCGTGCCAGTATATTTATCGAGGTTATTTTAATTCTAGGATATTACATGCTTGATGTGTCTTTCGATGTCGGGTACTGTATGCGTATTTGTATAATTATCGTACTAGGTCGACAATCGCAATTGAGGATATCGTGCGTCAGATGAGAATGTTATCAGAACGAGTATATGTACTCAGTATATCACGTGTACGTATTCAGTATATTGAAGAAGGCAGACAGGAGCAGAAATGGCTAAGTATGAAAGTCACTACGTACGTTAAGCACAGGAGCTTACGTACGTAATGGTCCAAGCGTAGCGTACGCTATGAGGAGTATCTTACGTACTTAACGAAGGGAGTTTAGCGTACGTTAAGTTGGGTACATAACGTACGTTCAGAAGGGAATCGGACAGGACCGAGCTGTGATTGGCAGGTGGGCCCGGTGTCGGCAGCTTTCGGCGCGGATGTGGATAGGCGAGTCAACCTCGAGCCTTACGTACGTTAAGGATGTGCCATTGCGTACGTTAAGAGGGTATGGCACTGTAGCAAGTCAACTGTTTATTATGTACGGTACGGCTCGGGTATTACGTATGTAATACAATGTGCGAAATGAGTCAGTGAGCTCTAGATGCCGATAACGTACGCTATATAGGACATGTAGCGTACGTTAGGAGATCTTACGTACGTTAATGAGGGGCGTTAACGTATGTAATGTGCTGGGCGGTTTATATAACAAATGTCGGTCTTTCATTTCCTCACGAGAGGAAACACATCTTTTCCTGCCAAACTTTATTCCTCCTCACTCCTGATCCTATTTCCGACCCTTATACATTGGTTAAGAACTTGATGAGTTGATTAGAAGCTTGAAGCTTGGAGTTCTTGATGTTTTCGGAAGTGTTCGATCTTTGTGATTCTTCTTCAAGAGGTATGCTGGAAAACTCCTCTCTTCGATTCGGATTTTGATGTTGTTGTTGACGTTCTTCTTCGTATGATGATGGTTATGGTATTGTTGTTGTGATCCTTAGTGTTATGTGAAGAAGTATGTTAAAGAATATGATGATATATGCCTTGGATTGTGAATTAGATAATTGTTAGATGTTAGAACACTTCGGATTACGTTGTTTTGTTTACTACAAACATGATTATGGATTAATTCATGTTCTTGAAAACTCTTGAGTGATATATGTCGTGATTTTATGGAAATTGGAAGGATTACGGTTGATTTTGGTATATGACTATTCGTGATGATAACCGGTAATTGTATTTCTATGAATTCACAAGGATGAGCCTTGTTAATCCGTAAGTAATGTTTAAATCGGAATCGAGAAAGTTAGAATTGATTGATTTTCGAATTGCGGCTTGTATTCGTATTGTTTAAAGTTGAGATGGTTTGGTTTCGTATATGATCGAGATGTCGTTAAACCGTTGAGTTTGATTGGTTGATTATATCGGTTGTTGATTGTTATCGAATGTATCGTTAATTGATTATTGCATTAGGTTGCGATAAGTGATCGTTGATTATTAACCATCATGCTGCGGTTGAGATTGGAAAATGCATGGATCACCGTGGTCGAAGCTGAGGAACTTGTAGATGAAGACGACGGGATTGGTAACGACTTCGTTGTAGCGGTATCAAGGCAAGTTATGCTTGCTCAGTTCATAATGTTTAATAAATGGTTTTGATTTCATTTCATTTATGATTCATATAGCAATGATATTGTGAATATGGACTTTCGGAATAATAGTATGTATATTATGCTTGGATTGAGATAAATCATAATCTATATGATTTTAAAGATGTCTAGTGGAAACGGAGACGTGAATTATCTTTGGTCTATTATACGAGATGATGTATATCGAGGATAGTTTATCATGCCGACATTGGGCTCGAGATGGTGGTTTGGTATTAGTGATGGACTGTACTTCATTTTGGACTATTCGTATAACTGTATATTCGTTCAGGGATATTGGTCGTGGAAAGGTTAGTATCTCCGGCTTGAGGTAAATTAATATTACTAAATTATGATAATCATCCGGTTGCATTATTGCATGTGTGTGTTGATGCTTCATGTGGTGAATGTGCATCATTGTTTGTTACATTTGGTGATGTGCTCCTTCTTTGAACTGTAATCTGTTGGGCTGATTTGTTAGGGGAAAAGACCTAAATGGCACCTACGTTCCGGAGTATTCCTGTGAGATGCTTCCGTGACCCTTGGTTGCGACCTTAGGGTATTTTGTGATTGCATGAACTGTGTTAGGGGATAAGACCTAAAATGGCACCAACATTCTGGAGTATTCCTGTGAGATGCTTCCGTGACCCCTGGCTGCGACCTTGGGGTATTTTGTGTTTGCATGTACTGTGTTGCGGGATAAAACCTGAATGGTACCCACGTCCAGAGTGTTCCTGAGTAGATGCTTTCGTGACCCTTGGCTGCGGCCTTGGGAGTTTATGTGCTAATATTATATGCATTGTTGAGCATGTTGTGAACTGTTGTCTGACGGAATACGACATTGTGGTCGTGTCGGTCTTTCATGATCGAGTTATCGTTGCTCACTTGGAGAGTCTTCTGACCCTTGTTGGAAATGCATTTCTTCGAGTTTTGTTGTCATGTTGTATCGTGGAATATCTGGAGTCAGATACGTTCTGATCGGTCTTGTGTAGGATTTTCAGGGCGGGCACATGTAGCATGTGTTGGTTTCGACCTCACATTGAATCGTGCACACGAGACGTACTTTGTGAGACTGATTAGGCACGAAACCAGACATGTATCTGATCAATACCCGTGGTTGGCTTGTGCACGGACACATTTCCGGATCGGACGTATCGTGACGTCCATCTTGAGTCATATTGATTGGTCGTTCATAGTCCGTGTATGGTCGGATTTATTCGATAGTCGGGTTTGTCTTCGAGATACCGCATATGCGATTTGTATATGGTTGACGATTTTATTCTCTCGTGTATCTGTCCCCGTTGATCCTTATCGATCTCGTTTGGAGTCACCCTATCGTTGGTAATCTCGTTTGTTATTGATTCCCTACTGATCTCGTTTGGAGTTACCATATCGATGGTCAACTCGTTTGTTATTGACCCTTTATTAATCTCGTTGGGAGTTCACCCTATTGTTGGTAATCTCGTTCGTTATTGATCCTTATTGAGTCCGTTTGGAGTTTGCCTTATCGTTGATATTCTCGGTTGTTGATCCTTCATTGATCTTGTTGGAGTTTACCGTATCGTTGGTATTCTCGGTTGTTGATCCTTTATTGCTCTCGATGGAGTTTACCACATCAATGGTATTCTCGTTCGTGGTTGGTCCTTTGTTGATCATGTATGGAGTTATCATGCCATTGATATTTTCGTTTTGATGCATTGGTTGTTATTGATTGTGTGAGCATTCATACTTTGTATTGATATCCCGGACTTGCCATTGTTTTTGGCTGTTGATCTACAAATGTATCATGTGTTATCGGATTTATCAGAATTGGGATTCGATTGTGCGATCCAGCGAACAGGATTGGTCATGGACAGATTACTCCATATTTGGGATATATATTTATGTTTTTGAGAATCTTGGCATTGTTTGAATACAGTACAGATGGTTATGTCGAATTCATTTATCGCTTGAGAATGTGAGGTGGGAATTGAGGTAATGGTTGATTTGATATGAGTTACCACGATTTGGTAAGGTTATTACGGTAAGATTACACTGGAAATATTCTTACCTTGTAATTATATTGATATGTAATTGTATATGTTGATGTGATCGTTATCATTGTTGAGTATTATGGCTGACTCCGTCGTGAGCTTTATCTTTTAGGTACTTGGAAATCGAGCTAGTAGCGGTCGTGAAGGGATGAGCTTTCCGGTGATACTGGCTATGGCATGGTTATTGGGTTTCGAGTATTCTTTCTGGTTTTTATAATTCCGCTGCAAATGTATCTCCTTCTGTGTTTATATCCGTTGCGTGTGTATCTTTAAATGGATTTCGGTATTTACCAACTCATGTATAATTTCTAAATGCCCTTTTGGCGTCTTCGCCTAGTGCTTTCAAATGGTATTTTCTGACGGTATTTGCGAACTCTGGTTGTGAAATATTCGAGTATTTAAAATATTACCGTCTTTGCCTCTTTGGCGTGTCTGAAATGTTTTTTAAATTGATTTTTAGCCTTATGGGTTCCGATGTGGGGTCCACGACGCTGTAATATTCCCGGTTGGCTTTGGGAGTGTTACAATACATAATTGTTGCTCGATGCTTTAAATAACGATAGCACGGCCAGTAGAGTTTTGGTTCCGACAGCACGTAGAGCAAATAGCAAAGTCTATAGCGTAAGCTATTCGGAACCTAAAAATTTTATTAAACAAATAAGAAAAATATTAAATTAAAGAAAATTAGTAAAGATCCATCGGAACACTTCAAATAACAAGAATATAAAGATCAAAATGACATAATTTCAACATACAGTCAAAGATTGAAACACATCAAAGCTAAAGTGAAATTTTTTATAAGATAAATTAAAAGTCAATATGCATATTTGCAAGCACTCTATAGTGTAAATATCGCGTTACTACAGCAAATAGCGCATGCTATTTGTGGAAAACGCGGTATGTGTTGTGCTACGGGGCGCTGAAGGTCTCTAACGCACTACGAATCGCGATATTTGGCGCTATTTAAAACACTGATGTTAAGTAGCGCCAAATATCGTGATTTCTAGTGCACTACAAACCTTCAGTCCCCGTTGTGCTACATCAGTGTTTTAAATAGCAACAATATCGCGATTCGTAGTGCGCTGGAGACCTTCAACGCCCCGTAGCACAACCCATATCGCGTTTTCCACAAGTAGCATGCGTTATTTGCTGTAGTAGCGCGTTATTTACACTATAGCTATTCAGGCAAAAACTTGTGCTATTTGTGCAAAAGTAGAGAAGGCCTCAGAACATAGATTTTTTAGGGCAAATAGTCTTTTACTAATCTGCTCAAACAAATGTAGTCAATTTTCACATTGATATACTGAAACAAAGAGAACATCCACTAGCCAAAATGGGAATGAAACCCTAGGAGAAGGATGAGGCATGCGTAAAAGTTTGAGACTGGGAGTTGCGAATTTTGGTGCATCGCTGAACCTAAATAGTTGTGCCTCTCTTGGTATTGCACGATAATTTACTAATATAAGTATATTTTTATTTATTTATAGTTTTATGGTTAATTATCTTGTTAGTTTACTAATTTAAGGATATTTTTATTTTTAATAAATTAACAATTGACATGCTCGAATATCTTATGCTATGCGCTACACTATGACGGGACAAAAGAGCTACATATATAAAAAGGTAATTTAAAATAATCATTTAACATTAAAGTATATAACCCTAATTAGATAACAACATAGTGAGTTTTTTGTTTTGGGCACTTTCTTAAGCACACTTGGGGTCTGTTTATTTTTTACTTAATCAGCTTAATGCTTAATCAGCTTAATCAGTCAGCTATATCTTGCTGTGTACTTTCAACTTAATGATCTTAATACTGTCTTTTTCATTAAGCAACTTTTGGGGTGTCCTTACCATTAAGCCAGAAATACTTTCCCAATATACCAAAATTACACTCTCTAATAATAAAAAAATTGAGTATATATAGTATAAATTATCATATAATCTTAATTATAATTGAGTATATATAATATAAATTTAAAATATATATTAATATTATATATTTAAAAGTCATAAAATATAAACTATTTATTGATAAAAAAATTAATATAACTATATATATATGTATATATTAAAATATAACTTAATATTTATAAAAATATTATCTGATTATTTAAATAAACCTGAAAATTATTATATGATTTATGAATATATATTATAATATAAATTAAAATATATATTTTATTATATTATATATTAAGTTGTATTATATATTTTTTTTAACATCGGTTTTTATTCGGAACTGATGTTAAACTGATTTTTTTTACATTAGTTTTTATTCGGAACCGATGTTAAATTGAAGATTTCTTTTTAACATCATTTTTTATTAGAATCATGTTAAATAATTTTTTTTTTTTATTTTTAACATCGGTTTTTAGCATAACCAATGTTAATTTACTTTAAAATTTTCAATTATGCCATCGCGTCTTTTTTAACATCGGTTTTTCCATAACCGATGTTAAACGGGCGATGTTAAATGTCTTTTTTGTAGTAATGAATACCATTCAACTTAAAAAATAAAGAATATTTTATCAAAAAGGACTTAATTCATATTGAGGGGTAAAATGGTCATTTCTGTCATTGAGATAGTTCATTCAGAAAAAAAAAAAAAGAAACAACAAAATATTTTTCCAAATCAGACAGATTAATCCACTCAGACGGCTTAATCTATTCAGAGATTAATGGAAAAAAAGTAAACAGCCCCTTACTCACATTTTTCGGTAGAGGCGAGGGATAGTGCGCCAAATGGGAACGATTAGAACACTAGTGTTACCTGAGTTGCTTTTGTAAGTTCTAAGCGAAACAAGTACCATTGCCAACAATGTTACACAAATTCTTCATATTTTGAGGGTATGCAGAATCGATTCGCCTGGGATATGGGTGCAGGTGTGATTCATATTGGCTACATATCTGATTTTCCATCGAAACATTTTTTTCTTAGAACACTAGTGTTACCTAAGCTGCTTTTGTAAGTTCTAAGCAAAACAAGTACCATTGCCAACAATGTTACACAAATTCTTCATATTTTGAGGGTATGCAGAATCGATTCGCCTGGGATATGGGTGCAGGTGTGATTCACATTGACTACATATTTGATTTGCCATTGAAACATCCCCCCCCCCCAAAAAAAGAAATTGGACATGCGGAGGATAGGCGTACCAGACTCGGCGGTACGCGCTGGATACGTCTAATAGAGTATTTTTCAAATTTTTGAATTGTGGGGCATCTTGTAATTTCCAACCCGACATAAAATGTTCCTTTCAAAAATAACAACTTTTTTGATTTTTTACTATTGTTTATTCAATTTTATAAATGGTATAAATTGTGAATATGCATATATTTTGATTATTATATTATGTTTTTTTATAAAAAATAATATTTAAAAAAGAAAAATGAAAAAATAAAATCCAATATTTAAGATAACAAACAAATCCCATTATTCAATGTCATGTTCCGTGCACCACTGCCAAGCATTTGTTTTCTGGAACAAACCCAATATTCCACCATAAAAGAGTACTTTTTAAGTACAAAGTTATGGCCAACTACACTATTCTGGTTTGCGCTACCCAATCAATTTTAAAATAGTACTCCCACCACTTGAAGATGGTACCTTCAAGACATGATTTTGTCCCAATAGAAGAAACTCACTTCTATATTTTTTACATCTCATGCTCTAATGTGATTCTCAACCAATAAATAAGGATATAACTAGAAAACATGGTAACAAAAAGTTTATTTCGTGTATTGTACCTTTGCAATCAATAAAAAGTCATACATTCATCCATGTAGTCTCTTCAAGTGGGACAGATGGAGTAACAAAATCTTACAAAGGCTTTAAACAAATGCTGCAACGCCTCAATATGAAGTTGGAAAACATAGCCTAGTTAGCACCTTTTGAGCACTTCAATATAACAAACAAGTTCCACTGCTTAATGGCATGTTCCCTGCACTACTGGCGAGCATTTATCACTGGAAGAAGCTCGATACCAATTATCTATGCTACCAACACAAGCACTATACAATTCAAATTTATGACCAACTATGGTATTAGCACTGCCACTAGACAAATTCTAATAAGGTAACGTTTAAAAAAAAAAAAACATAAGGCTTCTGAATGTTTTATATAATCGCTGCTCCGAAACATAACATAAAAACTAGATAAATTAGAACAATCTAGAATCATAGAACCTAAAAAATGGTCTTTGGAAGATGCTGCAATTCCTGAAATTAGAAAACATAATAGGAAGTAATGAGGAAATGTCAACGAGACTCGGTGGGGGACGACTCCTTGTGCGCGGTAGTTGAGGATATTTAAGAACCTGGGAGCCAGATACACATCTCGCGATTTAACTAGTAGCAG
The DNA here is from genome assembly GCA_033398695.1 of Orobanche coerulescens. Classification (NCBI taxonomy): domain Eukaryota; kingdom Viridiplantae; phylum Streptophyta; class Magnoliopsida; order Lamiales; family Orobanchaceae; genus Orobanche; species Orobanche coerulescens. The sequence goes on along the minus strand of CM065808.1, from coordinate 61,005,770 downwards.
TACTGTGGGGCTGGAGCTGTTATCCCGAGACTAGTCAGGTGTAAGCTTGGAACCTCGGTATAAAAAAAAAGTATAGTCATAATAATACAACTATAAATACCAGAGCACAAGTAGGTCCAGATACTAAAAACATGTTGGATAAAGATGTATAAATTCACAATCAGGCATATGTTTAAACAAATCTAAAATATAATTCAACTACACTAGGCTAGCGAACTTTTTCATTATAAAGTTAAGCAAAGACAACAACAAGAATGAGAACAGATAAAGCACTAATTTGTGCCACAACATGTCAAGCACATGAATGTTCAGCTCCCAAAATTACAAATATTAGTACAACATTCACAAGTCTCTCAACATGTCAAACCCCCCATCAAAAGAAAAAAACTTATGTATAGTACTATATTATTATTATTTATTCTTAAGGTGTTGGACAGCATTCTCAGCTTCAAAGTGAGTGATAATATAGCATCCATGTTTACTCATTAAGCACAAATCAGATGCTAAACATGCATTATCTCATTATGAAAATTTGAGGGCTAGAGAGCTATAGCATCTCTTTACATTAGAAACTCAACAAATATTATGGCCTCGTTAGTTGTAAGAATTCGACCGAGTATTCACCCATGGCTCAATAAGTACAGATACATATATTGACCAACTAAATGCAGGATGCATTTGTCATGAGCAGACAATTCAATCAAAAGCTGGAATTAGTTATTCGTATACTAAAGAAAAACAAAATACGGGAAGAGTTGTCAAACATCTTAAATAGCCCTGCCAACTTAACTGTGTCATCAGGTAGCAAAATTAATACAAGAACGCAAACCCCATGTACTAATCAAGTGCAAGCGTCGGACTGGTGGGGTGGGGCAAAGATACAAATTTAAGAAATAACAACGAACCGAGATCCCCGCCGCGCTTGGCGGACTTGCAGTGAGAGTGCTGGGAGGCGAGGTCCTGGAAGGAGCCATCGCCAGTCAAGATAAGGTCGCGGAGGGCCTCGAGGTGAGAAACTACTTCTCGGGTTGTGACGGAGATGAAGCGGCCCTTGAGATCCTTCCAGTAGGACTTACTGCGGGAGCCTTTGTGCTTAATCAGAATATGGGAAGCCCTCACCTTCTCCGACGAGGATAGTTTCGTCTTTTCACTACTTCTGCTGTGCTTGTGCTTGTGGGGACGGTGATGGTGGTGGTGGTGGTGGTGGTGGAGGTCGGCCTGATCCCCCGACCTCTTCCTCTTCCAATCTGACTCTATTTTTGCAGACCGAGGGCTCCCTGCTTTATTCATCTGAATATTACATTCTAAACTTTCATTCTGGATCGAAGCCATTTGAGGAGTTGAGAAAATTCTCTCACTCGAGGTGGTATTTCAATTTATAGCGTGGATGCATCAGTGTGTGGTCTTTGATATTCGACTTGGTTTCACAGAAAAGTAGCCTGATAGATCGTGTGGTGAGCTTTGATGAATATGTGAATGTTACAAAGACAAAAAGGTGTAGAGTGTTTAAAGGTTTTGTTGTAAATCGTGTAGAGTTGAATATATTGTTGACCGTTGAAGGGAAAATAATCGAGATAATAAAGTGGGATAACAAAGTGTAAATTGTTATTGACAATATCTCTTTAAATAGGGAGAAATTACATACAAGCAGGCTTAATCCTACTCTTAGACACACATTGAGTATTATTACTTTAACACTCCCCCTCGTGCCTAGTCTACAAGCACATGTCATGTTGCCTCGTTAAAATCTCGTCAAGCAAAAATCCAGTGGAAAAATGTCTTGATCGTTTTGGAAAAGAGTACAACATCTAGACACATCAAGTTTAGACTTCGTCCTTTGAATCTATCCTTTCATATGATCGTTACATTAGTCATAGCGCTGCTAAGATCACCATTCCACTGCACGGGCAACTTTGGGAGCAAAGCATTGTGGATGTTCCCAAAACGGCCCTTAAGGGCATCCTGCAGTTCCTTGGGGGATTTCAACTGCAGATATTCCCATCTGAGGCTGGGGTCGATATGTCGCCTAAGGAACATTAATGCAGTAGCTTTGATTTTGTCAGACGGTGCTTTGCCTGCCTTTTCAAAGATAGTGGCACTATAGTCCTTATCGACAAATGTGGTCTCTACATCAGAAACTCATATATGGTACTCAAGCTTTTTTGAGTCCAAAATGTCAAATTCGGGACGAGTTGGATCAGCCATTTTGAGACAAGAAAAAAAAGGAAATGAGTTTTGGCAGTATTGTAATACCCGATTGTAATTCAGTAATTATCATTCAGTATTTATCATTCAGTCATTATCATTCAGTAATTGTCACTCAGTAATTTCACTCATTAATGATCATTTTTCACTCATATTCAATCATTGTATTCATCGTTCAGAGTAATTGTATCGTGTATCAATCGTCATTCATCACTAATCTAATTGGAGAATCGTGCCGTGTTTATCATCATTGTCATCTTCATTGTGGGTTGTGCGTGAGGAGTAGCGCACGCTACGTACTCACTTTAGCGCGCGCTAATTGAGTACAGGTAGCGCACGCTACCACTCAGCATTAGCGCACGCTAATGTTGCCCTGGCTGCAGTCCAGAAGGTACTAGACTGCAGGTGAGTTATAAGTAGCGCACGCTACGAATGGTAAGTAGCGCGCGCTAGTGGTCTGTAGTAGCGCACGCTAATATTTGGTGTAGCGCGCGCTAAGGTCGGATCAGGTTGAGTCCAGTGGCTCTTGGGTGAATTGAATTCATAGCGCACGCTAAGAGTGGTTTTTAGCGTACGCAAACGGTGTAGTAGCGCACGCTAATTGTTGGTCGTAGCGCACGCTACCGAGATCAGATCAGAGGACAGAAGGTTCTGGACTCCAGTACTGGGCATCAGATAATTCGTTAGCGCACGCTAACATTTTGGGGTTAGCGCACGCTGAGTGTTCAGCCGTAGCGCACACTACAAAAAGGTACGTAGCGCGCGCTACTGTTTTCGGACAGTGGGTACTGGACTACCCAAAATACCCGTTAGCGCACGCTACGCACAAGGGCTAGCGCACCCTAACCTGGAGTGACTATATATTGGACAGTGTAGCCCAGATTCCGTCATTTATCATTCTTTCTCATTCTCTCATCGGTTTCGGGCGATTTCGGGCGATTTGAAGAGTATTCTTCGAGGTGTATTCATCAATCAGCATCTTCAAGCTCATCATTCAGATTAATCATCATTTCATCATCTTCATCACATCAAATCAAAGGTATTAATCTCTTGGATCTAGGAACTCGGATTTTTGGGTTTTCCTTCCGATTTTCTTCGTGTAAGCTTGGATTGTTGTTGGAATATGTTAGATATGGATTATCTATCTTGGGTAAATATATTCCTACGGATTTAATAGCTATTTTGGGGATTTATATGAAGAACCCTTGGGGTTGACTTCGGTTAATTTGGGGATTTCCGATTGACGTTGTTGTAATCTTGAATTGTGGATTCCTATGGGATTATTGATATCATTGAAAGTATTTTGATGGTTTGAAATACTCATCTTGGAGTTGGTTTCGATATATTCGAGTATGGATATTTTTGTATCGACGTTTGAGTCGGTTATGATCGTATTTGACTCGTGTAATGATCGAATTATTGGTAAATTATGTTATTCAAGGTTGTTCGAGCGACCAACATTTCATTTAGGAAGTTGTTCATGGCCGGACATTCTTCATCGGTGTTGTGTAAGTTAATTCTTACTCGGTTAAAAGGATTTCATTCCTTTTGTTGTTGATCATTCATAATCATAACTCATTCATCATTGTATTAATCATATTGGGACTTGTAATTGTCGAAGAATCACTTCATTAACGAGGAACGGCGGTTCCAATCATTTCATTGAAACTATCAATCACTTCATTATTACTTTCATCTCGGTGAGTCATTCTTGACCTTGTCAGATTATTATTATTCACTGATAATCATTGTGGTCATTCTCGTTCATATGGCCTTCTGGGTTCATATTGCGTGGCTGGGTGCGGATGTGTGGAATTTTTAGTCGGGCACGTGATGGCCATGTATTGGGAGTGATACATTGGGCTGTGCACACGGTAAAGATTAACTCCGTGAGACTAATTAGGTACAAGGACGGGTGTGTCCGGTCATCCATCTTGTACACTTGCACAGAACACTACGGGCGTACTATGATACTCCTCTTCAGCGTAATTCATAACTAAGGATATCTCATAACTTCAGTTAAATCATGATTGTGTATTTTCAACCCTTGAGGATTGTTGTTACGTATGGCGGCCCGTTAGGGGATTTTGTTTTCAGTCACGGCAAGGCAAAGGCACGGAAGAGCATCTTGTGGCGAGAGTCCCAGTGATACTAGTAGGGAGCCCAGTTTTCGGTTATTTGGTCATTTGATCATTTCCGTCATTTGTATTTTCCGCTGCAAATTCCATTTGAGATGTTTATTTCTTCAGAGTGGTGTATTTTATCTTCATATAAAATATACTAATATTCTGTATTGTCCTGGTGTATTGTAATTAAGCTCCTCATCGGTGTATTCGGTAATATAATGTGGTTCGGTACTACAAGTATATTATTTAATTCATCAGTTTTCATTCGCCGGGTGGGTCCTAGTCGGGGGTCCACGGCACTGTAATATCCGCCTAGTTTGGGGTGTTACAGAGTTGGTATCAGAGCGTGGTTTTGAATACTACCTTCCGAGTCATGTCTCATTTGAAATCATCGTCATCGAACTAGTATCATTGGACTTTCGCGTCACGTGTGACTGTGCGAATCTTGAGCCAATCGAATCAAAGAATTGTAAGATTTCTAACGCCATGGTATAATTTCTGGCAATAATCATTCATTCATAATTCATCAGTTAACAATCCTCATCATCATTTTCATTTTGACAAGGACGGTCATGCTAACTCATTAATCACTCAATTCATTTCATTACTCGGTTGTTGATCTGGAAGATCATATCATTAATCTTGTTAACTTGTTCAAGATAATCATTTCCATAATTTCATCAGATAATCATGTCACCTCAGTTAATCATTCATGTAATCACTGTGTTAGAGCGTGTATGCTCATTTTCATCATCTCATGTCATAATCATAACGTGTTATTCATGCGGGGAATATAATCATCATGTGACTTTCCTACTTCAGTATGGAGAGAGCAAGAAGAGGACGCGGAGGATGAGGCCGTGGTGCGGGCCGAATCCCGAGAGCTCGTGTGAATACACATGCGAATGCAAGGAATAATGTTAATTCATCGAGCAGCGACGCTGCCACTCATTCACCTGGACGTGATCATTCACTATCGGGGAGTCGTAACCGGGACACAGCTCAGTCAGAAGGTGTTCGGGTGGACCCACTCACTTTTATGCAGGGCATGATGGCCCAAATGACTCAGATGGCTCAACTAATGGAGATAATGCATAACTCAACTACTCAGAATCAACAGGCTCCTCCGCCGCCACCTCAGAGGCAAGAGAGGGGTGTAAGCAGTATCATTGGCGATATCTCTCGCCAGCGACCACCTACCTTCGAGGGCTCATCTGAGCCGGCGGATATTGTTCATTGGCTTGAGCATTTCGAGAAGTTATTTGCTATGGTAGAGTGTCCCGAAGGACACAAAGTTTCAGTTGCGGCTTACTACCTGGGTAAGAGCGCTCATTCTTGGTGGTTATCGTTGAAGCCCACCGAAGGATCATGTACTTGGGATCAGTTCAAGACTCTCATGATGGAGAGGTATTATCCGGCCCCACTCAGAGAGGCCAAGCTATCATAATTACTCACTCCCGACCCCTCATCAGACGAGGATGTTCTCGCCATTGCCGAGAAATTTCAGGAACTTCTTCCGTTCGCCTCATCTATCATTCATTCCGAGGCGGATAAGATTAAGTATTTCAGCAAGAGGCTGAAACCCCGTATGAGACTACAGTTTCTTAATCATAATTGCACCACGTTGGCCGAATTCATTGAGAAAGCTCTTACCTATGAGCTTACAGCTAAGGAGATTGCTAAGCAGCAACCTTCATCTGCTAGCAAGAAGTCCAAGAACCGTAATCGGTCGGCGGCGGTGTGCCACTTTCAAGAAACCTCGTGCGGGCTCTGCTTTTTCTGAGCGACCTCCTGTGACGTCTAAACCCGCAGAATCTCAGTCACGAGCGGCCAGTTCGGCCATCACCTGTTATAACTGTAGGGATCTTGGTCATGTCAGCACCAAGTGTCCGAGACAGTCTGTCACGTGTCATAACTGTAGAATTGTTGGGCATAAGGCCCGTTTTTACCGTAGTGTCACGGGGCGCTTATAGTTTGTATATAATGTACGCGCACCGCGCGGCTAGTAGTCAATTTACCCGACTACGTCCGCCTAACTCATTCGAGCATTGGTGCTAATGCGACGCAATCACACCGAGGCGTTTTAGTGGCACAGCAAAATTGAAGATGAAAATCGATTTGTATTAATACAATGAACGATTACAATAGGCAACAATGATTACAAGCATACACGGATAGGAGGGTCTCAGCAAACTAGCCAATTCATACTACAACTCTTCAGTACACTCTTCCCCCCTATAATAGGCTTAGAAAAATAAAGGCTAATGACAACAGTAGATATTGAAAAGCTGAACAAGCACTAACTAGCTATTACAACATTACAAGGAAAAATAAAGTAAAGCCCTACACTATAGATGATAACTTGAAGTGCGATGAGGCTCGTCATCCCACAAAGCTGCAAGTGGGCCCATGAATGGCCGTTGATCGGAGTATCTGCTTTGGGGTCGCGGGCATCCGTGGCAACCTCCCCCTCTGAGTTGGTGACGTCCACGGCGCCATAGATGTGAGATAAGCATCCAGTAGTGGTTGAAAAGCTTTAAGTGTTGTCGCCCTCTCCCAAATGTTCTCCTCCATACTGCAGCCCTTCCATTTCACCAAATATTCTTTGTATAGCTTCTTTCTCGGCCCTGCATCACGGTGGTCGATAATAGCTTCGGCCACCCTCTTCCCCAAGTTGCGTAGTTTCAGTTATGGACGGTTGGGCAGGTTGCGTGTGGTGTCCTCTTTGTCTGCCTGATATGGCTTGAGTTGGCTGACATGAAAGACATTATGAATGCGCCACCATTGGGGTAACTCAAGCTTGTAGGCTACATTTCCGACTCTTTTGAGGATGTTTAGGGGCCCAATATATTTTTGCATTAGCCGTGAATCTCTCCCCCGTGTTGCCCTGGAGGAACTCTGGTTCGGGACCTTCACCATTACCTTGTCACCCACACAGTATTCAACAAAGCGGCATTTAAGATCAACATATTTTTTCATCCGCTTTTGAGCCTTCTCCAGGTAGCCATGGGCCAAATCAAGATTTTGTTCCCATTCAAGGGAAAATGTTCGTGTCGAAGTAGGCCTGGCATTTTGTGGAACAGTATCAATATTGTGCGGGAGGAGTGGCTGCTGCCCATTACAAATTTCAAAAGCACTCTTATTGGTGGTAGAGCATTTTTAAGCATTGAAACACAGTTGAGCAACATCCAAAAGCTTCACCCAGTCCTTCTGATTAGTGCTCACAAAATGTCGAAGATATTCCTCCAACATTGAGTTAAATCTTTCAGTTTGGCCATCAGATTGTGGGTGGAAGCTAGAGCTCATATTCAACTTGGAGCCGAGTAGTTTGAAGAGCTCGGTCCAAAAGTTACTAGTAAACCGGGTGTCTCGGTCACTAACAATGTCCCTCGGCAGTCCCCAATACTTAACAATATGCTTGAAAAAGAGCTGAGCTGTCTCTTCTGCTGAAACTGTCTTGGGTGCTGCTATGAATGTAGCATATTTGGAGAACCGGTCTACCACAACAATAATGGCATCAAGATCCCTAACTTTTGTTAGACTGGTGATATAATCCATTGAAACACTTTCCCAAGCCCTGACAGGAATGAGTAGTGGTTCCAGCAAGCCTGCCTTCTTTTGTCGGTCAGGTTTATCTTGTTGGCACACCAAGCAGGTGCGGACAAACATCTCAATGTCGTCCCGCATTTGGGGCCAATAGTAAGCTCGCTGAACTAAGGCCACAGTGCGCTCCTCTCCTGGGTGGCCCGCCCAGAGAGTGTCGTGACATTCCGCAATAATAGTTTTCCTCATATCGCCGCCTATAGGTACATAGAGTCGTCTCCCCTTGGTCCATTAGAGGCCATCCTCTAGCCAAAATCTTCGTGTTGTACCATGGCGGATAAGATTTACCAAACATTGAGCCACTGCGTCGGCTCCCATTAGTTCTCGTATTCGATCTTTTAATGGAGTGGTCACTTGACTCGAGGAAAGTGCTGCCAGCACTTGTAGAACAGCCAGGTCGGACCTGCGGCTCAGGGCATCCGCCACCTGATTACTAGAACCGGCACGATACTCAATCACAAAGTTGAACTCAGACAATAGTTCCTGCCATCTCGCTTGTTTCCCAGTAAGCTTTGGCTGGGACAGAAAGTGACTAACAGCAGTGTTGTCAGTTTTTACAATACACGGCAACCCCAATAAGTAATGTCTCCAAAGTCGAAGGCAATGGACCACTGCTAAAAGCTCTTTCTCATGCACCGTGTAACGCCTCTCGACATCCTTAAGTTTCTTACTCTCGAAGGCAACAGGATGGCCATCTTGCACTAAAACTCCTCCTAGTGCAATATCTGAAGCATCCGTTTCAACCACAAAAGGTTTGGATAGATCTGGTAGTGCGAGGATCGGGTCTGTTAGGATGGCCTTCTTTAAGTTGTCGAAGGCATTTTGGCATTCCAGTGACCAATTCCAAACTTTCGTCTTTCTTGTCAAATCGGTTAGGGGTCTTGCTATTCCGGCATACCCCATCACAAATCTTCTATAGTAATTCGCCAACCCGAGAAATGACCGTACTTCATGTACATCGGTTGGTGGTTTCCATTCTTGAATTGCTCGTATTTTTCTCGGATCCATACGAATATTGCCACACTCAACGATATGACCCAAGAAACTGATCCACTTCTGGGCAAATGAGCACTTCGATAGCTTAACATATAGTTCGTGCTCACGAATCCTAGTAAGAACCATTCTCAAATGTTCCACATGTTCTTCCAAGGTTCGGCTGTATATAACAATATCATCCAGGTATACCATGACAAACTCGTCCAAGAACCCTTGGAGAACTTGATTCATCAAGGTGCTAAAAGTTGCTGGGGCGTTTGTTAGGCCAAAGGGCATGACCAAGAATACGAAGGCCCCGTAACGTGTGACAATCGTCGTTTTTACCTCATCTCCCTCCTTGATGCGAACTTGCCAATAACCTGATCTCAGATCGATCTTTGTGTAGTACTCCGCTCCACTGAGTCGGTCGAAGCAATCTGCTATGAGCGGAATAGGATATACATTCTTCACCGTAATTTTATTTAGAGCACGATAATCACAACACAGTCGCAGAGTTCCGTCCGACTTTTTCTGAAAGAGAACAGGAGCTCCATACGGTGATTTCTCCGGTTGGATCATACCACATTCCAACATCTCTTTTAGCGCTTCGAGCTCCACAAGCTCAGGTTGCGACATACGATAAGGGGCTCGGGCAGGAGGTTTTGTGCCCGGCACCAACTCAATCTCATGATCGACCGCCCTCTTAGGTGGAAGCTTCCGAGGCAATTCGTCGGGCATAACATCTTCAAATTCGTTTAGGAGGTGCTTCACAGCATCAGGGATAGGACCTGACAACTCCTCTACTTCGTCAAATTGCATGGCGCACAGGAAGGACGGTTCCCCATGCCTGCATACCTTCTTGAATTGTAATGCGGATAGGTTACTTTGCCCTTGGGTTGCGCTAATTGTTGGGATAATATGTGGTTTATCCCCCAAAACCAAGAGTGCATCAGCATACGGCATGACTAGGGTTTGAGTGTCACGCATGTACTCGAGCCCGAGTATTAATTTGTAGTCATCCATCTCCACAATAGATAGGTCGGCCCTACCTTCGAAGGCTCCTACCTTAATTCGAACAGCCTTGGCAATCCCCGCTATTGGTTTTGCCGGAGAGTTTACGGCTTTAACTCGACCCACTCCTTTCTCTAACAACAGTCCAAGTCTCTCCACTTCGGTGCTCGCCAGATAATTATGGGTGGCACCTGAGTCTATCATAGCACGAATATTTTTCCCATTGATTTTAACATCAACAAACATTAGTCCCTTCTTTCTCTTATCGGGACCACCTCTCGTGAGAGCAGGTACGGGTTTTCTAGCTTTTGTCGGCACTCTTGCCTTAGCTGTCACCTGATGGGTTAACGAGTTGCACCATTGATTGATGGCCCCAAGGTTTTCCTCATCTTCCGATCTTCCTTCATCATCTGGAACTTGCAACTCTTCTTTCGGTTGCGAACTCGATTTTGCGGCTCTTGTTAAGGCGCTCAAAAGTTGCCTCTTCGGACAATTACTGAGAAAATGAGGCCCATCACATAGGAAACATTTAACGATCTGTTGGGAAGGGGCCTGCTGACCTTCTGTAGGTTTGCTACGATTCGTGCTCCCATATGAACTTCCTTGAGTATAGGTTTGCCGATCCCCTACACTCCGACTCAAGTTAGGTTTGAACGGTCTTGGCATTACACTTCGGGACGGTGCCATGTTTGTTGTTACGGGACGATCCTTTCGCGGTTCCGACATGTAATCCATTAATCTTTCTGCCGCTCCCATGGCGGTACAGAGGTCTGTGACTCGTTGGCGCAGAAGCTCCGTATGAGCAAATGGTTTCAACCCTTCCAGGAACGTAAACAACCGGTCATTCTCCGACATATCGCTAATGTGTAACGTATGTGTCGAAAATGCCTTCACGTAATCTCGAATAAGACCGGTGTGCTTCAAATCTCGCAAGGCCCTTCTTGCATTGTACTCAACATTCTCTGGGAAGAATTGTTGCCTGATGGCTTCTCGCAGTTGTTCCCAAGTGTCAATTCTTACTCGTTGAGCCTGAATGTCCGCATATTTGGTGCGCCACCACAATTTGGCATCATCGATCAAATACATTGTGGCGGTTGACACCTTTCTCGCTTAAATCGAAACATTAGCGGCATGGAAGTATTGTTCCATGTCAAATAAGAAGTTCTCAACTTCCTTGGCATCTCGGGTTCCACTATATGAACTTGGTTCGGGGATCCGAATTCTCGTAATAGGTTCTTGAGCAACATGGGGTGTGTTGTTCACTGCTCTTTGAAGCAATCCAATCTGGATACTCATTGCTTCCATCTCGCGTCTCATTTCAACCGTATTGTTGGCTCCCATTGCTTCTGCAAGGGTTCGGCAGACTTCTCTGCATTCGCCCAACTGGGTTCGGAGGTCTTCATTCTCCGCCTCGAGGGTCTCGACCTTCTCCTCCAAGGTCTCGACAACATATTTCAATCTAGAGCACTCTTGCTCTAGATTATCGAATTGGGCTTTAGAGGCCTCAGCCTCTTTCTTCTTTCCGTCATCCTTTTTCTTGCCCTGCTTTCTAGGGACTTCTGTCTCGTTACCCGATTCCATTCCTTCGACCTTGACCGGGCTCTGATACCACCTGTCACGGGGCGCTTATAGTTTGTATATAATGTACGCGCACCGTGCGGCTAGTAGTCAATTTACCCGACTACGTCCGCCTAACTCGTTCGAGCGTTGGTGCTAATGCGACACAATCACGCCTAGGCGTTTTAGTGGCACAGCAAAATTGAAGATGAAAATCGATTTATATTAATACAATGAACTATTACAATAGGCAACAATGATTACAAGCATACACGGATAGGAGGGTCTCAGCAAACTAGCCAATTCGTACTACAACTCTTCAGTACACTCTTCCCCCCTATAATAGGCTTAGAAAAATAAAGGCTAATGACAACAGTAGATATTGAAAAGCTGAACAAGCACTAACTAGCTATTACAACATTACAAGGAAAAATAAAGTAAAGCCCTACACTATAGATGATAACTTGAAGTGCGATGAGGCTCGGCATCCCACAAAGCTGCAAGTAGGCCCATGAATGGCCGTTGATCAGGTAATACCGCCTGGGGTCGCGGGCATCCCGTGACACGTAGAGACTCCAAACCTACTCAGACGTCATCTTAGGCCCCTAAGCAGTCATCCGTTCAGAATCAGGCCACTCAATCAGCGTCGTTTAAAACGACAGGAGCGACTAAAGGTGGAGCCTATAGCCAGCAGATGGGAGCGTCCGGTGCCGGGACTAGCAAGCCCCGGATTTATGAGATGAAGAAGACCGATCATCCAGAGGCCCGAATGATCTCAGGTACACTCGATATTCTATCTCAACCTGTATGTACCCTTTTTGATACTGGTGCATCGCATTCATTCATTTCCGAGTCGTGTTTGAGTAGACTACGTCTGGGTAGTGCTACTAGTTGTGAGCCTTATGTCATTGGTCTACCTGATGGTAGACGAATTATCGGTAATCGTGAGATTCAGAATTGTCTGATTCAGTTTCATGGTCGTGTATGGCCAGCGGACCTAATCGTAGTAGATTTTCCGAGAGACGACGTCATCTTGGGTATTGATTGGATGGATCGTCATGATGCCATCATTAGTGTCCGTAAGCATTTGGTAACTATCATTTCAGACGATGGGGTCGAATGTGTGTTTCAGGGAGATAATCCTGGCTGTTCTGGTAAGGTCATTAATTTGATGAAAGCAGTGAGATTACTCAATCAGGGGTGTGTGGGTTATTGGTGCTATATACCAAAACCGAGAAATCATCAGTAATGTTGACGGATATTCCGGTAGTGAGGGAATATGCTGATGTTTTTACAGACGAGTTACCTGGTTTGCCTCCACAAAGGGATGTGAAATTCACGATTGAGTTGGAGCCTGGTACGTCACCGATATCGAAGGCACCGTACTGGATGGTCCCGACCGAAATGCAGGAATTAAAGAACCAACTTGAGGAGTTGTTCGAGAATGGTTATATTCGACCGAGTGCGTCCCCGTGGGGAGCACCAGTGTTATTTGTCAAGAAGAAGGATGGTTCTTTTCGCTTGTGTATTGATTATCGGGAGTTGAACAGGGTGACAATCAAGAATAAGTATCCCTTACCCCGTATTGATGATCTCTTAGATCAACTTCAGGGAGCTTCAGTATTTTCCAAGATCGACTTAAGATCTGGATATCATCAGTTGCGGATTCGAGAGTCGGATATCGCGAGGACGGCGTTTCGAACACGCTATGGTCATTATGAGTTTGTGGTTATGCCGTTTGGATTGACTAATGCACCTGCGGTATTCATGGAGTTAATGAATCGGGTTTTTATCGACTTTTTGGATCAGTTTGTTTGTTGTCTTCATCGATGATATTTTGATTTATTCTCATGACCGGGAGGAACACGAGCTTCACCTTCATCAAGTGCTCGACGTGTTGAGACGAGAACAACTTTATGGGAAGTTTTCCAAATGTGAGTTCTGGATGTCCGAAGTGACGTTTCTCGGACACATAATTTCATCAGACGGAATTCGTGTCGATCCTCACAAGACGGAGGCTATTCGAGATTGGCTACCTCCGAAGAATGTTAAGGAAATCCGAAGTTTCCTCGGATTAGCGGGTTATTATCGGCGATTTGTGGAGGGATTTTCTAAAATCGCTCAACCCATGACGAACCTTTTACGGAAGGATAATAAATACACGTGGTCCGACGCGTGTCAACAGAGTTTTGAGGAACTCAAGAGCCGGTTAACTTCAGCACCTGTCCTTTGTTTACCGCAAGGGACAGAGGGATTTGTGGTTTATAGTGATGCGTCCGGACAGGGTCTCGGATGTGTACTCATGCGAGCAGAAGTTATTGCTTATGCTTCACGGCAATTTAGACCTTACGAGGTTAATTATCCGACCACGACACGGAGCTAGCGGTAGTGGTGTTCGCATTGAAGATTTGGCATCGTTATCTTTATGGCGTTACCTGTCAGATATTCACCGATCATAAGAGTTTAAAGTATATATTTACTCAGAAAGAGTTAAATATGCGACAGAGACGGTGGTTGGAACTAATCAAATATTACAATATCGAGATTCTTTACCACCCGGGCAAGGCGAACGTTGTCACCGACGCCTTGAGTCGTAAGTCCATTCAGGAGCAGATGCTTGCTCGATTAACCGTTCAGAAGGAACTTCAACAGGAATTCCTTAGACCCGAGATCGAGGCCTGGCTTCAGCGAGTGCAAGGGCAACTTTGCATGTTAGAGATTTCATCACCACTTGAGGAGGCAATCAGAGAGAATCAGGGTTCAGAACCATCATTGTTCCGCATCCGTGAGGATGTGGCTCAGGGGAAATCCCCTGGATTCGTGGTCCACGAGGATGGACTTTTGAGATTTAGGAATCGGTTGTGCGTACCGGCGAATGACGAGTTGAAAAACTTAATTTTGAGAGAAGCTCATGCTACCCCTTATTCTGTTCATCCGGGGTCCAGCAAGATGTACAAGGACTTGAAACAAAATTACTGGTGGAGTAATATGAAGCGAGAAGTCGCAGAATTTGTTTCGAGATGCTTAACCTGTCAACAAGTCAAGATCGAACATCAGCGACCGGCGGGTATGCTGAAACCTCTCCCTATTCCAGAGTGGAAGTGGGAAGACATTTCTGTGGATTTCATCACGAGTTTGCCGACGAGTCGTCGTGGCATGAATACGATCTGGGTGATTGTGGACCGCTTAACTAAATCAGCTCATTTCCTTGAGATTAAGGATACGTGGGGTCCCGAGAGACTTGCCCAGCTGTTCATCAAAGAGATAGTGAGATTGCACGGTACTCCTAAGAGCATCGTTTCTGAACGTGACGGGCGATTCGTGTCTCATTTTTGGAAATCAGTTCATCGTGTTATGGGAACTCAGCTTAATCTCAGTTCCTCTTTTCATCCTCAGTCCGACGGACAATCAGAGAGAACCATTCAGACTTTAGAGGACATGTTGAGGGCATGCGTCCTCGATTGGAAAGATGATTGGGAAGCCCAACTACCATTGATCGAGTTCGCGTACAATAATAGTTGGCATGTTTCGATTAAGATGGCACCTTACGAGGCCTTGTACGGTCATCGTTGTCGATCTACTTTGTGTTGGGACGACCTATCAGAATCAATCGGCACCGAGCCCAATATGCTTATAGCCGCCCGTGAGAAGGTAGCTTTGATCAGGAGTCGTTTGTTGACCGCTCAGAGTCTACAGAAATCATATGCCGATAACCGTCGTCGACCATTAGAATTTGAGACAGGTGACCACGTGTTGGTCAAGGTATCCCCGAGTCGTGGTATCTTCCGTTTTGGGAAGAGGGGAAAGTTGAGTCCGAGATTCATTGGACCGTTTGAGATTTTGGATCGAGTAGGCGAGTTAGCTTACCGATTGGCTTTACCTCCGGCGTTGAGCCGAATTCATAATGTGTTTCACATCTCTCAGTTGCGGAAGTATGTTGCCGACCCGAGTCACATACTTCAATTCGACGAAATCGAGATCGCCGATGATCATTCATATGAGGAGTGTCCTGTACGAGTTTTAGAGCGGCGAATCAAACAGTTGAGGAATAAGACGATTCCTTTGGTTAAAATTCCGTGGTCTAGACACGGAGTCGAAGAGGCTACTTGGGAAACCGAGGATAGTATGCGGGAGAGTTATCCCGAGTTGTTTGACCCTTAGTTTCGGGGACGAAACTCTTTTAAGGGGGGTGTATGTCATACCCGGTTGTAATTCAGTAATTATCATTCAGTATTTATCATTCAGTCATTATCATTCAGTAATTGTCACTCAGTAATTTCACTCATTAATGATCATTTGTCACTCATATTCAATCATTGTATTCATCATTCAAAGTAATTGTATCGTGTATCAATCATCATTCATCACTAATCTAATTGGAAAATCGTGCCGTGTTTATCATCATTGTCATCTTCATTGTGGGCTGTGCATGAGGAGTAGCGCACGCTACGTACTCACTTTAGCGCGCGCTAATTGAGTACAGGTAGCGCACGCTACCACTCAGCATTAGCGCACGCTAATGTTGCCCTGGCTGCAGTCCAGAAGGTAGTAGACTGCAGGTGAGTTATAAGTAGCGCACGCTACGAATGGTATGTAGCGCCACGAATTCTCTAGACGGATCTGGAATCGTCAAAACTGAAGCTGAGGTTAGTCTCCGCTTAAGTTCTTGAAAACTTTGTTCGCACTTCTCATTCCACAGGAACTGTTCTCCTTTCCTCGTTAGTCGATTCATCGGTGCGGCCATCTTAGAAAATCCTTCAATAAACCTCCTATAATATCCTGCTAACCCCAAGAAACTGCGAACTTCATTCGCGTTAGTTGGTGTTTTCCAATCGTTGATAGCCTCTATTTTAGACGGATCGACTTCAATTCCTTGCTTGATAATAACATGTCGAGGAATGCCACCCTCTTGAGCCAAATTCGCACTTGCTAAACTTCGCATACGCTTTTCTTTGCGAAGTATCTCAAAACCGTCCGTAGATGCTTCTCATGTTACGCTTCACTTTTCGAATAAATTAGTATGTCATCTATAAACACGATGACAAAGGATCCAAGTAGGGTTGGAAGACTCTATTCATCAAGTCCATAAAGACTGCTGGGGCATTACTTAGCCCAAATGGCATTACTACGAACTCGTAGTGACCATACCTTGTTCGGAAGCAGTCTTCGGAATGTCCTCGTCCTTGATCTTTAGTTGATGGTATCGACCTCAAATCTATCTTTGAGAACACTCCAGAACCTCCAGTGGTCAAATAAGTCTTCGATTCGGGAAGTGGATACTTGTTCTTTATCGTGAGTCGATTTAACTCACGATAATCGATACACATTCTCATGCTTCCATCCTTCTTCTTCACGAATAACACCGGTGCTCCCCAAGGTGATACACTTGGTCGGATATATCCCATATCGAGTAACTCTGAATCGCACCTTGATTCTTGTAGTTCTTTTGGCGCCATCTGTATGGGGCCTTTGATATAGAAATGCTCCAGGCACCAAGTCAATTGTAAACTCCACTTGTCTGTCCGGTGGAATACCCGGTAAGTTCTCCGGAAAAACATCTGAATAATCCTTAACGATATGAACGTCTTCGATCGTTACTTCGGACTTCGACTCCCCCATGATATTCACTAAATATCCTTGACAATTGCCCTTACGCAATATCTTCGTCGCTTTCATGGCTGATATCACTGGAGGGGCTTTGTTACGCTTAACCCCTTGAAATACGTCCTCTACTCCGGCTGCTGGATGCAAGACCACATTCCTCCTTGCGCATTGCAAAACGGCATCATACTTATCCAACCAATCCATACCCAAGACTACGTCGAAGTTATTCATGTCTAATATGTATAGATCGGCTAGATATAAATGTTCATTTATCTCTATGGTTATACTGTTAGCTATATCATCAACAGAAATTATTTCTCCTGCTGGTATACTAACTTCAAGGTTTTGAGAAGATTTTCTACTTCTAAATTTAGTCATGCTAAACAACTTCTTAGAGATAAATGAATGGGATGCGCCAGTATCAAATAACACCAAAGCAGGAATTCCAGCGACAGATAACATACCTGACATCGTTCCGGGTTTCTCCTTGTCAATTTCCGATAGGCTATACATACGAGCCTTTCCCCCAGAACCTTGATTACGGACCCCTGTCTGGGCCATTGTTCTTACGTAGGCCGAGAGACCATGTGTCCTTCTTCATGGCATCGATAACATCGATTCTGTCCGAGCATGCAAACTCCTTTGTGCCTCTTCCCGCATTTCAAGCGGGTTGGGTAGTAAATCTTGTGTCTTTGACCGGATGGTCCTTCTCTACTACCCTTCTTGTTGCTAGTATTATTATTCGGTCCTTGCCACTTTCTTTTGTTCGTATTCACAATGGCAGAGCCCTAGCCCTTTCCATATCCAAGCTAGCTGATATATCTTGACTCTGGACATGGCTTCCTTATACGACATCTTTCCATGGCTAGCCAGATGATGTCGGATTCTGTCTTGAAGTCCATCACGAAACTTTTGTGCCTTCATGTCATCATTCGCAACTATGAATGGTGCGAATCGGCACATGTGATTGAATTTCCTTTCGTATTCCGTGACCGTCATGCCTCCTTGAGTTAGATCTAGGAACTCCTTCTGCATTTTGGCCTTATACGACCGTGGATAATACTTGTCCATCACCGTTTCTTTAAATCCTTCCCAAGACAGTGTTCTACGTTCCTCTTGATTCGGAGTCTCCAGGATCCATTCCACCAAGTCTGGCGTCCTCCTTGAGTTGGAAGGCTGCGCATGAAACTTTCTGCTCATCCGTGCAAGCCATGTAATCGAAAATACTCTCCAAGTTCAATAGCCATTCCTCGATGGCGGTGGCCCTTCCCTCAGGAACATTGGAGGTTTGAACTTGTTGAACTGATTTATTACTCGCTGAACTTGCCCTTGAGTGGGTGGAGCGTTATAGTCGCTCCTTGGAGAAGATTGGTTAGACACGAGAGCGATTCTTTGTGACTAGGGGCATCACTCCGCTTCAGGACGTATTAAGTATGCCTTGGGCTTGGTTTCGAGACTCGGCATTCGGGGTGGTTTCGCGGGAGCCATATCCCGCTTACGAATCGTTGTTCTTGTAAGTTCTTGAGTGCGAGAAATGAGGTAGAGATAAAGATATTTATACGCGTGGCATAAGATAAAATAATTCATTACATCTTGGAATTGATTAATACGAGAAATTAAATATTCTATTAATGATAACTTTTGATAGTCAACATAAAATACTGAAATGGGGGCTGAGACTAAAGTTACTACTAAAATATTAAAATCACGACATAACAAAATTAATTTTCATCGTCACTGCTAAGGATTTCAATAACAGGAACAGGGGGTGGGGACTCAGTCCAGGAGATGATATCCTCGTCATCCGAGTCAACCATCGGTTCGAGCTCTGGGTCCTCCTCTTCCTCTGGATCCTCCTCGGGATCCTCCTCAAATTCCTCCATCGGCTGTGATGGGGTATCATGCATCTCATATATCTTGGGGATCTCGCCTCTCGAAAACAAGTCGAGAATTCTTCCAGCAGCATACTGAAAGTCATCTACGACTATTCTTTCCTCCGGGGTCCTGCGGTTCGCCTCGTGCCACAGTAGTATATGGTGAAACTCCGGTCATTCGGCGAGTGATGATCAAGTGCTCGACTTCTTCGACCGGATCTCCGTCTTTAGGACATGAACCATTTAGATCCTCTCGACCACGTAGTACGGGGCATTCTCGGGAGTCTGGATTTCCCAAAGAGTCTCTATGTGCTAGGGCGCGAGTGGATCCCGCCTCGGTCCTCTTACGTGGAGTTCTTGTGAAACCGCCATACTAACAGGATACATGCATATTTGCGTAAAATTATTAAGTTTTACGATATTAGTCTAAATGTATGATATAAACATGACTTTAAGCTTTTTACCTTGGAATAGAGTAGCGAAGTAGCGGCAGTCGAACATATGATATTTCCTTGAAGATGAAAAATGATTTAACTTAAAAAAAAAAATCTTCCGGCGTACCAGGAAAGTAGACCGAATTTTTCTCTGATACCATACTGTAACGACCCGATTTTTTCTAAGGTATTTTATGAATAAAATATTAATAATGAGAAAACTTGTAGAAATTTCAAGTCGTTACTAAACATACATTTTCTAAAATATTTGCGGAACTCAGAAGGATTTCAAATCTCTAATACGATAGTATAATTTGACAGCGGAAAATAGTTACTAAAAATAAAGTAATTGTTTCAGAGTAACTGGAGCGGAATTAAAAGAAATAATTATAACATTAATCATATGTCGGCCTGCTCGACAACCCGTCCTCTCCATTCCGGATTAACCTGAAAATTTTTCATAAAAATGGGGTGAGCTTTCTATCGCTCGTGGGAACATCACAAGTCAACAATAATCACAATACATAACGGAGGCATAGCATGAATATTTGTTATATCAACTTGAGCATGTAAACATGTGACTGCATGTAAACATATACTGATACTTGGTATGAAAAACATGTGACTTCATGTTAATCATAAACTGATACTTGGTACGAAAAACATGTGACTGCATGTTAATCGTAAATATAACATATCATCTATACAATCCAAATAAAGCAATTAAAATTAACAAGTAATAATTCCCACCTGAAATTGAGATGACTTTGAATGCAAAATGCTTGAAATATTTATGAGCGTGTTTTACTCGAGCCCTTGATTCTCGTAGCCTACAATTAAAGAGACGAATGTCTTAGTTTTTATTGATGTAATAGATCATAAATAATTTGAAGTAATTGAATTTAAGAAGAAAATATTTGGGCTGAAGGGAGTAAAGGCAGATTGGGCCAAATGGAGGAAATAAGAGTTCAATGGACAAGAAGGAAATATAAAAAATGTTTGGGCCGAAGGAGACACTGGCCCAATTGGATGAGGTTAAAATCGGCTGACTCCAAATCTCATCGTCCCATCTGATATTTTGTTTTCCTTCTTTTTCTTCTGCGACGATTCTCTCTCTCACTCTGCCCTCGCGAAAACTTATTCGGCGACCAGCCAAAATGATGGTCGCATCAACCGTATTCCACTCCTCGTGCGGCTACATGCATCGCAAGATGGAAATCGTACGGCCGTGTGGCCCAGGCAGCGGCGGTAATGGCGGAACTCGACGCGATGGCGGCGCTGGCAGCGGCAACTGCGGTGACTGAGGGCTGGAGTCGGCGGTGGCTTAGCGTGGCTCGGAGCGGTGGTTAATCTGATCGGGATTTCAGACTCGATTAATAACTCCAATCAAAATTTCCGTCGGTCGAAAAGAGAAGGAAGAGACAGTATAAATATGGCGGAACCGGGTCCTTGATTCCGACCCGGCAGTGGCGGCGGCAGTGTTTGATTTTTCTTATTGTTTTGAAATTGGTTTCGAAGTGTTTTTGGTGTAAAATATTTGATGAGTGAAGGTGTTGATGGGGTGAATGCAGAGATGTTTTTCTCCGGTCAGTCTCCGTGAGGAAGAACAGAAAGCCAAAATTGTTGAAAATCAGAAACGTTCACAATTGAAGGAATTTACAGAAAAATTTCTTACCTGATGTTTGTGTTCTGGGTGATGGAATTGGACGTGAAGTTTGATATGAATTTCTGCTGAAATTGAGGTTTTCAGTGTGTAAGAGATTTATGGTGTATCTCGTGCTTTCTGCAGATATGGGGTTTTTATACTGGAAAGATTGTAACCACTTCCCCATGATGTAAAAATCCTCCCATGATGTGTAACTCCCCCATGATGCCCACTACTCCACTAAGGTGGTTGTGAGAATGTGCAGAAAACTTCTCCCTTGTTGTGATAGTGGCGTGTATGCTGAAGTGTGGGAGAAAGTTTTAATATTTGGACCTTAAGTATTATAATGGGTTTGGCTTAGTCCGGCCCAATCGAATTTGTAAGGTTTTGCTGGTCCAAATGAATGGATTAAAATTAACTAAAATGGACTTATATTATTTGGGCTGGGTAATTAATTGACTTGGGTCTATAGTTAAATTAGAAATTCATGAATTTGGGCTTAATAGATAATCATAAGCCCAACTGATGAATTAAATTGAATTATTATTCGATATTTACTATAAAAATAATTAATAAATTAAAAAATAATTTTCTAAATTTAGCGGGTGTTACAGTTGCCCCTCTAATTTAATTTAATATTTTAAAAGTATTTTTAAAATTTATTGTTGTTAAACAATTGATATTATTATTAAAATAAATAAAAAAAAAGAATGAAGAAGTGGGGAGGTTAAATAACCTTTTTAGTAGGGGCGGACTCCGATCGAAAAACAGTTGTTTTTTATATATGGATATTCTTGTATGAACCATTCTTCATATAGGAATTAGGAAATAATCTTGATGATAAGATAACAAATTATCAATTATTGCGATTAAGTTAGAATCAATTTTTTAATATCAAATCATAAAATTGATAAGTTATATATCCTCATTCATAAAAGTGTAAGTTATTGATACCATTTTGCTTAAAAAGACTAAAATGTCCTCCAAAAAGGTGTTGATGTTGACTTTCATTTTTTACCTTTTAATGATAGATTTAAGGGTATTAATATCTTTTGGTATCAAATGTAACACCCCCAATTCGCTCAGGGATATTACACGCCGCAGAACCTTTCCTCAAGGTTCTACCAGGCTGGTAACAAAACCGAACAACTCAACAATGCCTTTAAGGCTAAAATAACTCAGTAGACCGACTTGATCTTTCAATAAATACATACAACTCAAACACATTACATGCCCACGCAGGAGTCGAATACAACACACTCCCGTACAACGGGGAAAGAATACTACAGCGGAAATAAAATACAACTAAACGAAAGACCTCATATGGATCCTCGTGTGATTAGTATCGTTCATCTTTCATCATCCTTCATACCGACCATGTGTTATGCTCCCAAACCTGAATGCAAAAACAGACATCCACCCCCCGATTACTCGGGGGTTAGCAAAACTCCACTGTTTTGCTAGTGCAAGTACAAGTGCAAAAACACGAGCCATACAATACAAGTTCCAAGAACAATAATAATCAGGAATCCTCAAAGTTCCAAACGTAACGAAAAGCACTTCCCGAGGCATGAGTTTGGTAAAACATTCCAAAATCGAAAGATCACAAATCAAGGGAAACAATTTATAAAACAGTTTAAGATGCCATCGAGAGTTTTAATAGAAAACAATTTAGGATTTCCGAATCCTTCTCTTTCCAAAAATCAACAGGGGTCACAGCCCAAAGGTTTTGTTTTTGCAAATAGAAAACCGACAAGAATTCACAGGGTTAAAACCCACGTCACATGTCCTCGACGGACATAAAAATCAATATCAACTCGTGAAGTTTTACTCGTGAATCCAGGGCTCTACCATTGGACTCCCGTCGTGGCCCCGTCGAACCAACCCACGGTGAGTAAAATACATTCACTAAATATACACCAACCTGTGAAGTTTTTACTCGTGAATCCAGGGCTCTACCATTGGACTCCCGCCATGGCCCCGTCGAACCAACCCACGGTGAGTAAAATACATTCACCACTCATGAATCCAGGGCTCTACCATTAGATTCCCGCTGTGGCCCCGTCGAACCAACCCACGGTGAGCGAAACAATCATGCACAAATAACATATCACACCAAGGATATCCAAACAATTCACCCAGAGGCATCAAACACTTAGCAAAACACCACGTCAAACCACAATGCACCGAAATGAAACAATATACATCCACACGCAACACCAAGTGCTCATCAACACCAAACATATCCACATGAGTCACATACTCGTTCATGAAACACACCAATCACAAAACACACGCGGTTTTGAAAGAGGGCCTTTAACAAGGCTAACCAAATCTTTTGAAAACTCATTTCAAACAAACAAACAAACACACCAAGACGATCTCCAATCATCATATCCATAAAACAAGAATTGTATGGACAAGGTACTTGCCTCGAAATCACGATCGCAACGAGACGACGGATAGGACGCGGTCGAATAGCCCCGAACGCCCGAACACCATCAAGAACGCGATAGCACCACGAGTAATACGAGAATAACACCACACGAATCATCAATCACCAACGAGATTCAACATCGGAATCCTCGAACACCTATAAACCTCCGGAAGGAACAATAACACATGGTTACGACGAGAATCAAGGCCAAAACAACGGAAATCCCAACAAACTATCGAAGGGAAACTCATTGGGACATTTAATCGAACACTAAATGTTCAATAATTCCCAAGAACACTCGAATCGTCAATCGAGTTAAACAAACTCGATATACGGATATACAACCCATAGAACACGATTAATAACATCATACTACACCAACCGATGTATCAAAATCGTACTAGAATCGAAATCAAGAACAATTTCTTAAAAAGTCAACTTGAAGGAAAATCAAGAAATATATCTTGATTCGACGAAGAACACGGATTGAATGATGATATAATCAACAAGAATCTTCCAAAATGCCTTGGAAATGATTAGAATCGGCCAAGAACTCGATTTCCCGTCGCACCCGTCCGATAGCCGCGAGAAAAGTGAAGAAATGAGTAAAAACGGGCTGCCAGGCCTTATATAGCCGGTCACTGCCGGACACTTACGGCCGTAACTGGCAGTGACTTACGGCCTTAACTCGGCCCATACGGCCATACTTGGCAAGCCTTACGGCCGTAACCGGCATTCGTCAAAAAATCTGTCCAGCAACTGTCGGGCACTTATGGCCGTAACTGGCACACATTACGGCCGTAACCGGCCTTCGTCCGGAAGATGCCCAGCGCCCGTACGGCCATACCAGATCACACATACGGCCGTAACTGGCACACCTTACGGCCGTAACTCGGCGAGGCCAGGCCCTGCTCCGGCCGTGACTCGGCCGTGGCCAGTCCGACGGCCCGGACGACCTCGAAACCCGAACCTGAGTAAAAATCGGAGACATGGTTACGAAGTACTCGCAAAGACGAATCTAAGCGCTAAGAGAACACACGATTCCGACCACCCGAAGTGTCGGAATCCGACAACGGAAGTAATTACCCCAAACTTTGGGAAATTACAAAAATGGCCCAAAACGCCCGGAAATCACGATACGTGATCGAAACACCGAACCAAAGCTCGCAACATGAATAATAACATTAAATGAACTTGCGATAAACTCAAATCAACAGTTTCGGACGAGATTCGCAAGAATCGAGCTCAAGTGCGGAAAAGCCGCTAAAAAGCACGGAACTCAACAAAACAACACAGAAACGAACTCGGATGACAAAAAGTGCAGAATTAATCATTCTCTAAATGACGAAACGGTCATGAGAGAGTCGTCAAAACGGACTTCCGCCGAAAAAAAGAAAATTACCGAAATTCGAAATTGCGGATATTACATTCTACCCTCCTTAAAAAAAGTTTCGTCTAGAAACTTAAAAAAAGTATGGGGAAGCAATATACCCTGACAGGAAAACTCGACGAGATACGCAAAACCGAAAACTCGCGCCCGACGGCGAAACGCTGCAAGAAACGCAAAGAGACATACGGCATGAAAACACGCTCCACGACGACCAACACAACGTCGCCGTTAGGAATATAATAAAACCAACAAATGACAAGCGTCATCAAACGGATAATATAGCAAAACGCAACGAACGAAAATCAATATGATCGACCACTCCAACGGTACATCAATCAAAACGCGAGCCAATCGCTGAAGAAATACGGAATTCCACCGCCCAAGGGTTGGAAGATCGAAAACGAGACAAATTTCCCGAACTTAAGGGAATTACGAGGGAGTCTGAATGTTCAACAATCACGAAACGAGATCAACAAAAACCAAACAATCAAACGATCGAACTCAACGATCGAGACAACAAAAATCGAACAATCATGTTCGAATCACGAAGAACAATAAAATTCAAAAAAACAACTCCCAGGTTCATGTCTCAGCTCGAGACAGCATATGACCCGGTGAAAACAACAAGATGTGATTCACATAAGATCCACAGAAAAGGAAATAGCAATTGAAAGGTCACAACGACAAACGAGTAATTATGAAACAATACCACACTTGTTCGATCAACAAAAACAAGGGACAGGACAAGCTCAGAAAATGTCAACGAACATAAACGAGTCGACAGAGTCGAAAACACATGAGTTTCAAATCCGATCCACTTCGAATAAAAGAACTAATAGAACCAAATGATGTCACTTCCGAACAAGGTTCACAAGAATCGAACCGAACTCGAAAAAGTCACAGCGATAACCAGATCGACCCACAACAAGATCACAGCTCGTTCGGACGATGAAACCAAAATACAGAACAAGTTCAGAAAGTATCAACAAACACGAGCGAGTCGATAGACTTGAGAAAGAGGAAATGCAGAAGTCTAAAAACAATACAGGTATTACATTCGACCTCTTATAAAAGAAGGTCGTCCCCGCTACTCACAATATTGGAAACAAGACAACAACACAAAAGCAGCTGACGGAAACATTCTTCGAAGGCCTCTCAAAGCAGATTCTGATAACTGTGCTGAAGTGCGAACTCCGAAAGTCTCGGTAGCCAATTCGCAAAACTGAATTCGGTGTCCCTCGAGTCCTCACTTGAAACGCGTTACTGACGAGAAGGACAATTTACACGTGCATGCCCCGGCACATCACGGTTGAAACGCCTCGACTCGGCATACCGAAAATACAAATGCTAGATACAATGGGGCATAACGTCGCAAAACAACATAGCGGAGATGCCAACTCAGCACAACGAAGAATCATAATACATACCGTATACAACGATTACCATCGTAAACTAATACACACACACAAACACTACAACAACGACGGTATCATTCGGCGACCTCAAAGGTCCGAACAATAACCAACACATAATTACAAACATCATGAAACAATCACACATGTACACAAACGTACAAACCCAAGCTTTAACAGTTCACATAGGTGCGACAACACGCAAATCACCACGAGGCGACAATTAGTAAATACCAGTTCACACCTCTCACAGAGGGCTAGTACAACAAATGTGTGGCAACGCCTCAACGTTCATGCCACCAATTCGATCAAACTCGGGAGCAACATCATAATCGACAAAGCAAACATCATACATACATTCCCAAACGCAAACGGGAATTGATAGATTTTAAAAAAAAAGGAAAACCACCCTTTGAAATAATTTAGAAAAACACCGGTTGATCTTGAGTATCACCTTTAAAAAAAAAATACAAACGTGAAACATCGTTATCGGGACTTTAGAAAACCATCTTGCGTTTGAACAAAAATGAGGACACCTTTCTTTTAGTGAAAAACTTTAAAAAAAATATTCGACCCTCAGGTCTAACCAAAGCATTTCCAAAATTACTGGAAAGAAAAAAAATTATATATTGGTCCTCAAGGTAGAAGAATTTTGAAACAGATAGTTGCGCTAGTAGGCGCTTTGAAAATACAATCCATTTAAAAGTACGTCTTGAATTTTATTTTCTAAGATACTCAAGGTTTTCAAAGATAATTCAATGGGCTAGAATGCCCAAAAATTTCAGGTAATTACACGGAACATTATAGCGCCGTGGGTCCCGCGCCGGAACCCACCAGGCTAAAAACCAATTACAAGAACGACAAGAAGGCCGATGACGGTAGTATTTTCCAAAACTCACAAAATCATTTGAAAACACCCAACTACCGTCAAAACGATCAAGGCCAAAAACTCGGTTAAGGGAATCGGTTTTCGAAATAAAACTCAGTCGGTAAAATAACGAAAGTCATTACAAAAGAACTCACGCAGCGGATAAAAGAAATACAGTTCAACATGCACAATCCAGCAACACTACTCCTCATATGAACGAAATATGAGAGTCAAATAACCACATATCACGAAATCAAAATCCATAAGAGGATTCCGTCACTTAACAAATAATCATAAAAATAGCTCGTGTCACACGAGGCACAACATAAAGGAGGGAGACTTACATCCACAAGTCGCACGAAGATGATGATCGCCCACGATACTAATCACGACCAACAAACTCAGACGACGCGTCGCGACACGACTCAGTCTGACAAAATTTGACGAGACAAAACTCAATAGACACAACTGACCCGACAGCCAAGGTGTAACACCCCCAATCCACTCAGGGATATTACACGCCGTAGAACCTTTCCTCAAGGATCTACCAGGCCGGTTAACGACATATAACAACTCAACCATGCCTTTAAGGCAAAACTGACTCAGTAGACCGATTTGGTCTTTCAATAATTACATACAACTCAAATACAACTCATGCCCACGCAGGGGTCAAAATACAACCACACCTGTACAACGGGAAAATATAGCAGCGGAAAAATAGAGTACAACTGAACCAATAAACAAAGTACGGTTCCTCATGTGATTAGTATCGATCATATTTCATCATCCTTCGTGCCGACCCTGTGTTATGCTCCAAAACCTGAATGCAAAAAGAGACATCCACCCCCCGAATACTCGGGGGTTAGCAAAACTCCACTATTTTGCTAGTGCAAGAACAAAGTGCAAATACGAGCCATACAATTCACATTCCACGAACGATAATATTTCGGAATCCTCAAAGATTCAAATACAACAGGATGAACACTTCCCGAGTCAAGAGTTTGAGTAAATACTTCCCAAAATTTCAAGATCAAAATATCAAGGGAAACAATTTATAAAATGATTTGAAATACCATCGGGAGTTTTAATAGAAAACAATTTAGGATTCTCAAATCCTACTTTTCGAAAACCAAAAGACAAAAGGGGTCACCACCCCAAAGGTTTACTTTCCGTAAAATAACCTTTACCAAACCGTTGGGATTTTAGCCCCAAATCCGTAAAATGACTTTTACAAAACCATTGGGATTTTAGCCCCAAATCTCATCAACTCACAGTACACAAGAACGACCACAAGGTTCGTCTCCCAACATCAAAATCCACAAATAAAGGATTTAAAACAAACAACAAAATACTCTAGTGCCATCCTAGCCAAGTAGGCCAAACGAACAACTTACCTCTTACACACTTAGTCAATGCATGCAAATGAAAACCGTTCAAAATACTCGTTTCCGGAAACGTCAATAATCCAAATCACAGTTGCAAAATGCACCACAATTAACCGTCGATCCACGTCTCTGTGGACCCCTACCGAGACCCCGTCGGATCTAACTCGTAGTGGTTAAAAGCAAGCTCGTCGATCCACGTCTCTGTGGACCCCTATCGAGACCCCGTCGGATCTAACCCGTAGTGAGCATACACACACACACGTTACTCATGCAATACTAATATGCTAAGAATGTAAGTTCATTAAGAATACTCACTAGAGATGGCCATTAACTCGACACCATTATCAAACTCTTCAAAACACCATAACAAGATTAAATACGGAATACACGATTCCATAACTTTAAACAATAGGAGTATCATCATCATATCCTTCAACATTCAAAATAACCAAATCATAATCAATTCCCGGAACACACCGTTCACAAAACACACACGCGTTTTGAAAGAGAGCCTTTAACGAGGCCAAACCGAAATCTTTTGGAAACACATTTCAAACAAACAAACAAATACACCAAGACGATCGCCAATTATTACATCCACAAACAAGAATAGTATGGGCAAGGTACTTGCCTCGAAATCACGATCGCAACGAGACGACGGATAGGACGCGGTCGAATAGCCCCGAACCCCCGAACAATATCAAGAACGCGATAGCACCACGAGTATTACGAGAATAACACCACACGAGTCATCAATCACCAAACGGGATTCACATCGGAATCCTCGAACACCTATAAACCTCCGGAAGGAACAATAACACATGGTTACGACGAGAATCAAGGCCAAAACAACGGAAATCCCAACAAACTATCGAAGGGAAACTCATTGGGACAATTAATAGAACACTAAATGTTCAATAACTCCCAAGAACACTCGGATCGTCAATCGAGTTAAACAAACTCGATATATGGATATACAACCCATAGAACACAATTAATAACATCATACTACACCAACCGATGTATCAAAATCGGACTAGAATCGAAATCAAGAACAATTCTCCGAAAAGTCAACTTCAAGGAAAATCAAGAAATATACCTTGATTCGACGAAACACACGGATTAGATGATGATATAATCAACAAGGATCTTCCAAAATGCCTTGGAAATGATTAGAATCGGCCAAGAACTCGATTTCCCGTCGCACCGTCATCGATCTCGAAAGAAGGGAAAAAATCGAGTAAAATGAAGTCTGGCCGAGCCCAGGCCATATATAGCCGGCAGAGTTACGGCCGTAACCGGCAGTGCCTTACGGCCGTAACTCGGACCTTACGGCCGTACTCGGCAGGACTTACGGCCGTAACCGGCATTCGTCAAAAGCACGCCCAAGACTGCCAGGACACTTACGGCCGAATCGGCACTCATTACGGCCGTAAAGCCTTCGTCGAAGTCGCCGGGCGCCATACGGCCGTACCGATCACGCCTTACGGCCGTAGCGCTGCGTTACGGCCGTAACCGGCACCTTACGGCCGTAACTCGGCCAGGCCAGGCCCTGCTTCGGCCGTGACTCAGCCGTGGCCACTCCGACGGCCCGGACGACCCCGAAACCCGAACCTGAGTAAAAATCGAAGATACGGTTACGAAGTACTCGTAAAGACGAATCCAAGCGCTAAGATAACACACGATTCCGACCACCCGAAGTGTCGAAATTCGACAACGGAAGTAATTACCGCAAACTTTGGGAAATTACAAAAATGGCCCAAAATGTCCGAAATACACGATACATGATCGAAACACCGAACCAAAGCTCGCAACACGTATAATAACATTAAATGAACTTACAAGAAACTCGAAACAACAGTTTCGGACGAGATTCGCAAGAATCGAGCTCAAGTGCGGAAAAGTCACCAAAAGACACGGAACTCAACAAAACAACACCGAAACGAACTCGGATGACAAAAAGTGCAGAAATAATCATTCTCGAAATGACGAAACAGTCATGAGCGAGTCGTCAAAACGGACTTCCGCCGAAAAAAAAAAAATTACCGAAAATCGAAAATTGCGGATATTACATTCTACCCTCCTTAAAAGAAGTTTCGTCCCGAAACTTAAAACAAGTAGGGGGAAGCAATATACCCGCGAAGAAAACTCGACTAGATACACAAAAACAGAAAACTCGCGTCCGACGGCGAAACGCTGCAAGAAACGCAAAGAGACATACGGCCTGAAAACACGCTCCACGACGACCAACACAACATCGCCGTTAGGAATATAATAAAACCAACAAATGACAAGCGTCATCAAACGGATAATATAGCCAAGTCAATTATCCGACAATCACAAAACACAACGAACGAAATCAATATGATTGACCAACCCAACGGTACATCAATCAAAACGCGAGCCAACCGCTGAACAAATACGGAATCCCACCGCCCAAGGGTTGGAAGATCGAAAACGAGACTAATTTCCCGAACTGAAGGGAATTACGAAGGAGCCTGAACGTTCACCAATCACGGAATGAGATCAACAAAAACCGAACAATCAAACGATCGAACCACAACGATCGAGACAACAAAAATCGAACACTCATGTTCGAATCACGAAGAACAATAAAATTCAAACAACAACTCCCAGGTTCACATCTCGGCTCGAGACAACATATGATCCGGTGAAAACAACAAGATGTGCATTCACATAAGATCCACAGGAAAGGGAATAGCAATCGAAAAGTCACAACGACAAACGAGTAATTCCGAAACAATACCACCCTCGTTCGATCAACAGAAACAAGGGGCAGGACAAGCTCAGAAATGTCAACGAACATAAATGAGTCGACAAAGTAGAATACACAAGAGTTCCAAATCCGATCCCCTTCGAATAAAAGAACTAATGGAACCAGATGATGTCACTCCCGAACAAGGTTCACAAGAATCAAACCGAACTCGAAAAAGTCACAGCGATAACCAGATCGACCCATATCAAGATCACAGTTCGTTCATACGATGAAACCGAAATACAGAACAAGTTCATAAAGTGTTAACGAACATGAGCGAATCGATAGACTGGAGAAAGAGAAAATACAGAAGTCAAAATAGTACGGGTATTACCTCCGACCTCGTCCACGAAATTCACAAAAACGGGACCAAGGTAACAAGACATTAAACAACCGACACATAACGGAACCATCACCGATGCACACGGTCATACCAAACCAAGCTCTAACAGCTCACACATGCGCGACAACGCAGAAATCACTACGAGGCGACAATATTCAATACCAACATCCCACCTCTCACAGAGGGCTAACACAACAAATGTGTAGAAAACGACTCAACGCTCACACCGCCAATTCGATCATAATCGGGAGCAAACATCAAAATGACAACGCGAACATCATACATACATACCCAGCCCTCAAACGGGAATGGATAGGTTTTAAAAACGAAAACCTCATTTTGAAAATAATTTAGAAGAACACCGGTTGATCTTGAGTATCACCTTTCAAAAAGTACAAACGTGAAACATCGTTATCGAGACCTTGGAGAACCATTTCACATTTGATAAAAATGAGGACACTCTCTCTTGGGGAAACTTTCAGAATATTCGACCCTCGGGTCTAAATAAAAATGTTTCTAAAACATTCAAAATATCTAAAAACATTTTGGTCCTCGAGGTAGAAGAATTTTGAAACAGATTGTGGCACCTTAGAAGTACCGCGAGAAAACAATTCATTTGAAACGTACGTCTCGAAATTTATTTCTAAGATACTCAAGTTTTTGAAAATAATTCAATGCCAAAAAGGACGATGCCAAAAAGGCTAGAATGCCCAAAAATTTCAGGTAATCACACGGAACATCATAGCGCTGTGGGTCCCGCGTCGGAACCCCAGGCTAAAAACCATTTACAAAATGCCAAAAAGGCCGATGACAGTAATATTTCAAAAACTCACAGAAGCCATTTACAAAATGCTAAATACCGTCATAAGAATTTCGCCAAAATGATCAAGGCCATAATGCCAAAAACTCGGTTAAGGGAATCGGTTTTCGAAATAAAACTCGGTCGGTAAAATACCGAAAGTCATTACAAAAGAACTCACGCAGCGGATAAAAGAAATACAGTTCAACATGCACAATCCAGCAACACTACTCCTCATAAGAACAAAATATTAGAGTCAAATAACCACATTCAGAACAAAACCACTGGCCCCATTCGAGGCCTCTAAAGACCCTACCGCACTGGCTAGTGAACAAGTCGAACGTGTATAAGCACAAAGCTTCCACAAGAGAACTTGTAAAACGTGCAAATCGATTCGAAAATCATCAGCAACGGACAAAAACAACAATAAAAAGACATCACAAGCGACGACACTCCTCGTATAAATCAAATACGAGAGTCGATTAAATACATATCGTGAAATCAAAATCCACATAAGGATTCCATCACTTAACAAAAAAATCATAAAAATAGCTCGTGTCACACGAGGCACAACACAAAGAAGGGATACTTACTTCCACAGGTCGCACGAAGATGATGATCGCCCCACGATACTAATCACGACCAACAAACTCAAACGACGCGTCGCGACACAACTCAGTCAGACAAAATCCGACGAGACAAAATTCAACAGACATCACTTGACCCGACAGCCTAGGTTTCCACAACCTAAGCTCCGATACCATTTATGTAACACCCCCAATCCACTTAGGGATATTACACGCCGTAGAACCTTTCCTCAAGGATCTACCAGGCCGGTAACGACATATAACAACTCAACCATGCCTTTAAGGCAAAACTGAATCAGTAGACCGATTTGGTCTTTCAATAATTACATACAACTCAAATACAACTCATGCCCACGCAGGGGTCAAAATACAACCACACCCGTACAACGGAAAAATATAGCAGCGGAAAAATAGAGTACAACTGAACCAATAAACAAAGTACGGTTCCTCATGTGATTAGTATCGATCATCTTTCATCATCCTTCGTGCCGACCCTGTGTTATGCTCCAAAACCTGAATGCAAAAACAGACATCCACCCCCCGAATACTCGGGGGTTAGCAAAACTCCACTGTTTTGCTAGTGCAAGAACAAAGTGCAAATACGAGCCATACAATTCACATTCCACGAACGATAATAATTCGGAATCCTCAAAGATTCAAATACAACAGGATGAACACTTCCCGAGGCAAGAGTTTGAGTAAATACTTCCCAAAATTTCAAGATCAAAATATCAAGGGAAACAATTTATAAAATGATTTGAAATACCATCGGGAGTTTTAATAGAAAACAATTTAGGATTCTCAAATCCTACTTTTCGAAAACCAAAAGACAAAAAGGGTCACCACCCCAAAGGTTTACTTTCCGTAAAATAACCTTTACCAAACCGTTGGGATTTTAGCCCCAAATCCGTAAAATGACTTTTACAAAACCATTGGGATTTTAGCCCCAAATCTCATCAACTCACAGTACACAAGAACGACCACAAGGTTCGTCTCCCAACATCAAAATCCACAAATAAAGGATTTAACACAAACAACAAAATACTCTAGTGCCATCCTAGCCAAGTAGGCCAAACGAACAACTTACCTCTTACACACTTAGTCAATGCATGCAAATGAAAACCGTTCAAAATACTCGTTTCCGGAAACGTCAATAATCCAAATCACAGTTTCAAAATGCACCACAATTAACCGTCGATCCACGTCTCTGTGGACCCCTACCGAGACCCCGTCGGATCTAACCCGTAGTGGTTAAAAGCAAGCTCGTCGATCCACGTCTCTGTGGACCCCTACCGAGACCCCGTCGGATCTAACCCGTAGTGAGCATACACACACACACGTTACTCATGCAATGCTAATATGCTAAGAATGTAAGTTCATTAAGAATACTCACTAGAGATGGCCATTAACTCGACACCATTATCAAACTCTTCAAAACACCATAACAAGATTAAATACGGAATACACGATTCCATAACTTTAAACAATAGGAGTATCATCATCATATCCTTCAACATTCAAAATAACCAAATCATAATCAATTCCCGGAACACACCGTTCACAAAACACACACGCGTTTTGAAAGAGAGCCTTTAACGAGGCCAAACCGAAATCTTT
This sequence comes from Orobanche coerulescens, assembly GCA_033398695.1. NCBI lineage: Eukaryota > Viridiplantae > Streptophyta > Magnoliopsida > Lamiales > Orobanchaceae > Orobanche > Orobanche coerulescens. The sequence continues at coordinate 60,971,122 of CM065808.1, read as the reverse complement.
TGGAAACACATTTCAAACAAACAAACAAATACACCAAGACGATCGCCAATTATTATATCCACAAACAAGAATAGTATGGGCAAGGTACTTACCTCGAAATCACGATCGCAACGAGACGACGGATAGGACGCGGTCGAATAGCCCCGAACCCCCGAACAATATCAAGAACGCGATAGCACCACGAGTATTACGAGAATAACACCACACGAGTCATCAATCACCAAACGGGATTCACATCGGAATCCTCGAACACCTATAAACCTCCGGAAGGAACAATAACACATGGTTACGATGAGAATCAAGGCCAAAACAATGGAAATACCAACAAACTATCGAAGGGAAACTCATTGGGACAATTAATCGAACACTAAATGTTCAATAACTCCCAAGAACACTCGAATCGTCAATCAAGTTAAACAAACTCGATATATGGATATACAACCCATAGAACACGATTAATAACATCATACTACACCAACCGATGTATCAAAATCGGACTAGAATCGAAATCAAGAACAATTCTCCGAAAAGTCAACTTGAAGGAAAATCAAGAAATATACCTTGATTCGACGAAACACACGGATTAGATGATGATATAATCAACAAGGATCTTCCAAAATGCCTTGGAAATGATTAGAATTGGCCAAGAACTCGATTTCCCGTCGCACCCGTCGCCAGTCGCCGAAAGAAGGGAAAAAAATCGAGTAAAATGAAGTCTGGCCGAGCCCAGGCCATATATAGCCGGCAGAGTTACGGCTGTAACCGGCAGTGCGTTACGGCCGTAACTCGGACCTTACGGCCGTACTCGGCAGGACTTACGGCCGTAACCGGCATTCGTCAAAAAGCCTGCCTAGCACCTGCAAGACACTTACGGCCGTAACTGGCACTCATTACGGCCGTAACCGGCCTTCGTCAGGAAGCTGCCAGGCGCCATACGGCCGTACCCGATCACGCCTTACGGCCGTAACTGGCACACGTTACGGCCGTAACCGGCACCTTACGGCCGTAACTCGGTGTAATATCCGGTATTTTTCTTTCCCTTGTATTTTCATTTTTGGTATGTTTCTCGGTCATAGTGACCCTCGTGTACCTTTCAGTGTGTCCTTCCTGTCAACTGTTGAACTGTATTCTCATTATTGTGGTGCGGAACCGCCGTTTCGGGGTTGCCGTGGATCCATTTCGTGTTATTAGTCCCCAAATATTGATTCCTATCGTTTTATTCTCTTTCCGGATCATTTTTATCATTTTGGGACCCAAAAGGGGGTGTGGGCCGCGGCACAAGGTGTGTGCACCGCGGCACACAAATTCCTTCAGTTGCTGGTCGAACAAACTGTACTGTGTGCCGCGGCACACCCATCCGGCAAGCCGCGCACGCAGTGCCAAAGGCCGCGGCACACTGTCGGTGCCGTGGCACACTCGTGCGTCTTCTGCGACCAAAACCCAATCAGACGGTGTCGGCACACGCAGGCTGTGCCGCGGCACACTGCCGAAACCTGGGAGTAAATTTTTGGCCTGTGCCGCGGCACACTTCGGCTGTGCCGCGGCACACAAAGCGGTAATTGTGCAATCTCGTCCTTATTAGACGAGATCGGTCGTCTTCTCCTTCATTTCACCTGCGCGCGAGAGAGAGAGAGAGAGAGCTAAGGGGGGAAGAACTTCTCAAGCATTCTTCATTCGGGAGTCGATTTTCATCATCTTCCTTCGGTTTTGAGGCTCGGATAATCAATCTAACGCGTGTTCTACGGATCTTAGTACTTGAATCTTCAAAGGTAATACTTCTAGAACCCTATTTTCGATTAATTTGGGGGTTTTGGGTTTTACTTCCGATTCGTTCTGTTTTGTTGATGGATTCATGATGAATACGATTAATAGTGTTAGTATCTTTAGTTTTCCTACGGATTCATGGATATTTTGCGGTTTTTACGGAATCGAGAGGGTTTGGTTGTGGTCCGCCCTCGTTGTTATTTTTGGTACGAATATACATGAATCGTAGGCGGGTTTCCGGGTGTATTCCATTTCCGTAATCGTATAGAGTTAGTTGTGATTGTGTTATTCGAATCGTTAGGTTCATTTCCGCCGGTTCCTTGCGGTCGTGTTCAACTCTTCCGTTCCGTTCGTGTCATCGTCTATTTAATTGAGGCAAGTATCCTTATGAACTTACAATCTTGACATAGTAGTATTGTATGAGAAATGGTGTGTGTGTGTATGCTCACTACGGGTTAGATCCGACGGGGTCTCGGTAGGGGTCCACAAGAGACGTGGATCGACGAGCTTGCTTTTAACTACTACGGGTTAGATCCGACGGGGTCTCGGTAGGGGTCCACAGAGACGTGGATCGACGGTTAATTGTGGTGAAATTTTACAAATGTGATTTGATATTGGCATTTCCGGAAATGAGTGTTTTCGAACGGTTTTCTTTATTGCATGCATTTACTATATGTGTAAGATGTAAGTTGTTCATCTGGTTACTTGTACTAGCGTAATTGCTAACCCCTCTGGGGACCCGTTTTGGGGAAATTCGTTTTATGAATTTCAGGTCAGGTTCATCGAGACGAGCGGGCGCTGGACCAGTATGCGGATGATGGCCGTGCGTGATGATTGTGCACAAGTGGTGTCTTGTTGCTTTCTATCTTTTACCTTTGTGGTCTTTCAACTAATAGAAGTACTCGAGTACTTAAGAACTTTTACTTGTCGGGATTGTATTGTTGTTTATTATGTTGTGATGGATTATGGTGTCATGTTTGACCGGTTAAACCGGGTGAATTATTTTGTTGGGCGTCTTTATGACGAGGTATTTTTCTGTTGTCTCTGTGAGTCGATGAATATGATGCTTGTTCAGCCTGGTGGGTCCCATGTAGGGATTCACGGCGCTGTAATATACCTCGGATATCCTGGGGGTGTTACAGAAAATGGTATCGGAGCACTAGGTTTATGGATACCTAGGCTTGTCGGTTTATTGGGTCTTGTGGTGTTTTGTTTTGCACATCATCGTCACGCTGCCATGATTCCGGTACTACCAGTGTCCGTAAGTTTTCCTTCCTCTGTTCATTATTTCCTTGTATCGTACCTTTGATTCTCGACTTGTGATTGTTCTTTTCTCGTACTTACCCTCGTATGGCTTTTGCTACTTATTTAACTCCAGTATGGATGCTGGAAGAGGTCGTGGTCGCGGTCGTGGTCGTGGACGCGGACGGGGACGTGGGGCAGCCGGTGGGGTGGCCACGTCGCAGTCTTCGGGAGCCGGCCGTACCGGCGACCGTCATAGCCATGCTTCTTCTCAGGAGCGTGCCGATCTTAGTATTGCGGCCGTTATGCAACAAATGGTGAACCAAATGGCGGCAATAGCTCAGGCAGTTCAGAACCCGGATCAGGCCCATGCTAATCAGGCCGGAACGGATCGTTGGCTCCAAGATGTCATAAAGATGCATCCTCCTCAGTTTTCGGGAGCTTCAGACCCGATTGGCTGGGAAGGGTGGATCAAGGAGATATCTAAGGTCTTCGTTGCCACTAACTGTCCCGAGGACCGTAAAGTCCCTATTGCTCAATACTTTCTCGCAGGGGACGCCACGGACTGGTGGGAGGCCGTTGGGCCCAAAGATCATGCTGCTTCGTGGGTTGAGTTTCAAGAATTGATGGAGACTGAATATTTCCCGTGGCCGGTCAGACAGGCTCGGGTACATGCTTTTTATGATGCTCAACCGCGGGATATCCCCGTATCTCAAGCCATTGCTGATTTTAACAAGGAGTTGGGTTATGTGAAGACCCAAGTTGTCGAGGAGAGCGACAAAATTTTCCATTTCTCCAGACGGATGAAGTTGCCGATTCGGGACTATATGTCGGGGCTCGTATGCACGACCTTGAAGGATTACCAGAGCAGGGCCCTTGCTTACGATATGTCTGTGACGGCGAGTGAGGCGGCCCGCGAGAGTAAGAAGCAGAAGTCCGCCGGGAACTTTTCGGGCCACAAGAGTGGGGCTCAGCAGAGATCCCAATCTGCTAACTTCCCCGCCGGCGGTGGTCCAGCTCGTTCCGCTGGGGGTCCTCGTGGAACTACCAGTGCTCCTTTCCGCGATGTGAAGTGTTTCAATTGTGGTCGTACAAGCCACATCAGTCGTATTTGTCCGAACCCTTTGCTGACGTGTAATCGGTGTGGCCAGTCGGGTCACAAGGCTGCTTTCTGTGCTGAGAGGGAGAAAATCCTTGGTGCCCGGGCTTCCATTCCAGCGCCTAGGGAACCAAGTGTGAATCAGGGATCGTTTGCTCCTCAATCTCCGCCGAGTGCTAGTCGGGGGAGAGGTCGGGGTCAGCCCTCTAAGGGGGGAGCTTCCAGTGTCGGATCAGCCCACCCGCGTGTCTATGAGATGCGGAAAGCCGATGACCCAGCGGCTACCGTGGCGACAGGTACCGTTTATATTCTTTCTCATCCTGTCAGTGTGCTTTTCGATTCCGGTGCTACGCATTCGTTCATATCTTTGGATTGTGTGCGCCGTCTGAGTCTCAACTGTTTGACGCCTTGTGAACCCTTCATCGTTAAGCTTCCTAGCGGCGATAGGATCGTTGGTGATCAGGAGGTTCGAGACTGTTCTGTACTTATTTGTGAGAGGACTTGGCCCTCTAATCTTATTGTTGTGAGTATCGAGGGTGATGATTTGATTCTTGGTGATGATTGGCTCGAGCGGCATGGTGCGATCATGAACTACCGCACGAGAATCATCACCATGTTAGCCGATGATGGCACCGAGCACTCTTTCGCCGGGCGAAAGAGGGGGAACCAGAAATTCGTTATTAACGCCTTGAAGGCGATGAGACTCCTGCGAAAGGGGTGTACCGGCTATTGGTGCTACGCCTTGAAAGCGGAGAGTGGTGGAGTCGAGCTTTCGTCGATTCCAACCGTTAATGAGTTTCCTGATGTTTTTCCTAACGAGTTACCGGGATTGCCACCAGATCGTGAGGTCGAGTTCGCTATAGAGTTAGAGCCGGGTGCGGCTCCTATTTCGAAGGCACCCTATCGCATGGCACCTTCAGAGATGTCCGAGTTGAAGAAGCAGTTGAGTGAGCTTCTTGAGTCGGGGTATGTTCGACCGAGCGCCTTGCCTTGGGGCGCACCGGTCCTGTTTGTGCGGAAGAAGGATGGTTCACTACGTTTGTGTATCGACTATCGCTAACTAAACAAAGTGACCATCAAAAACAAGTATCCTTTGCCGAGAATTGACGACTTATTCGACCAGTTGCAGGGAGCTGCGTTATTCTCGAAGATTGATTTGAAATCGGGATACTATCAGCTCCGGGTGAGAGAGTCCGATGTGCCGAAAACAGCTTTTCGGACGAGGTACGGACATTATGAGTTCGTAGTCATGCCTTTCGGGTTAACTAATACGCCGGCGGTGTTCATGCAGTTGATGAACAAAGTTTTTATCGAGTATCTGGATAAGTGTGTCGTCGTCTTCATAGACGATATTCTTATTTACTCAAGGAATGAAGAAGAGCATGCCCATCATTTGCGGATAGTATTAGACATTTTGAGGGCCGAGCAACTCTATGCGAAGTTCTCGAAATGTGAGTTCTGGCTGAAGGAAGTGATGTTTTTGGGCCACGTGATTTCAGCCGAAGGGGTTCGTGTAGATCCGCAGAAGATCGAGGCGGTATTGGATTGGGCACCGCCCAAAAACGTGAGAGAGCTCCGAAGTTTCTTGGGTTTGGCTGGCTACTACCGTAGGTTCGTCGAGGGTTTCTCGAAACTGGCTCGACCACTTACACAGTTGCTCCAGAAATCCGAGAAGTTCGTCTGGAATGACGAGAGGCAGTTGAGTTTTGAGGAACTGAAGAAGCGTTTGACTTCAGCCCCGGTTTTGGCGTTGCCATGTGGCAACGAGGGTTTTGCCGTTTATAGCGATGCTTCGGGTCAGGGTCTTGGGTGCGTATTAATGCAGCACGGCAAGACCATTGCCTTTGCGTCGAGACAGTTGAGGCCGTATGAGCTGAACTACCCTACTCATGATTTGGAGTTAGCGGCAGTCGTTTTTGCGCTCAAGATTTGGCGTCACTATCTTTTCGGCTCTGCATGTCAGATTTTTACCGATCATAAAAGTCTGAAATACATATTTACCCAGCGAGAGTTGAATATGAGGCAGAGGAGGTGGTTAGAGTTGATTAAGGATTATGACCTCGAAATCCTTTATCATCCGGGCAAGGCGAACGTCGTGGCCGACGCCTTGAGTCGGAAACCGATTGCATTGCGATCGCTTGAGATCCTTACGTCTCAGTTCGAGCTTCAGCGAGCTTTAATCGAGTTAGATGTTGAGGTTCTCATTGTCGGAACGCTTCGGACAATTTCGTGCTTTGGAAATTTCGTCGTCTTTGATCGATGAGATTAAGTCAAACAAATGAGGACGATGATTACTCAAATCCGAGAGAACGTTCTTAAAGGAAAGTCTCTGGATTTGTGATTCACGAAGATGGTGTTTTGAGGTTTCGGGTCGGCTTTGTGTGCCGAACGACTCAGAGCCGAGACAGAGAGTATTTTGCGGGAGGCCCATGCTACACCTTACTCCGTTCATCCCGGTTCGAGTAAGATGTACAAGGACTTGAGAAGGAACTTCGGTGGAATGACATGAAGGAGGAGGTCGCAGCTTTGTAGCAAGGTGTTTGACTTGCACAAGTCAAAATCGAGCATCGGCGACCACTGGGCTTTGCGATCACTTCTGTTCGGAATGGAAATGGGAAGATATATCGATGGATTTCATTACGAGTCCGCCGAGATCGAGGTCGGGCATGAATATGGTATGGGTGATTGTCGATCGTCGACCAAGTCGGCACATTTTCTGGGCATCAAGGACACTTGGGGCCCGGAGAAGTTAGCTCGTGTGTTTATCGCGCAGATCGTGAGACTTCATGGTACCCCGAAGTCTATTGTTTCGGATCGTGATGGCCGTTTTGTATCGCACTTCTGGCAGGCGGTGCATAAGGCGTTGGGTACCCGGTTGCGTTTGAGTACCTCTTTTCATCCCCAGTCAGATGGACAGTCGGAACGCACTATCCAGACATTCGAGGACTTGTTGCGTGCCTGTGCTCTCGATTGGAGTAGTGACTGGGAGGAATATTTGCCGCTGATCGAACACGTATAACAATAGTTGGCACGCGTCGATTTGGATGGCACCGTACGAGGCACTTTATGGGCGGCGATGTCGATCACCGATTTGTTGGAATGAGGCGTCCGATTTGGTCGGGACCGAGCCGGATGTCGTTTTAGAGACGAGGCGGAAGATAGAAGTAATTCGGGAACGGATGTTGACTGCCCAGAGTCGACAGAAGTCGTATGCCGATGTCCGTCGTCGACCTTTGGAATTCGAGGTAGGAGACCACGTTTTGCTAAAGGTGTCGCCGACGAAAGGAGTTTTTCGTTTTGGGAAGAAAGGGAAGCTGAGTCCGAGATTTATTGGACCCTTTGAGATTCTCGAGCGAGTCGGTGAGTTGGCGTACCGTTTGGCGTTACCTCCAGCCTTGAGTCATGTTCATAGCGTTTTTCATGTTTCCCAGTTGAGGAAATATGTCCCGGATCCTAGTCACGTCATCGATTATGGTGAGATTGATGTCGCCGAGGATATTACTTTCGAAGAGCGTCCTTTGAAGATTTTGGAGTATCGTGAGAAACGATTGAGGCATAAAACCATCCCTTAGGTCAAAGTGCAGTGGTCGAGACATGGTGTCGAGGAAGCAACTTGGGAAACCGAGGATAGCATGCGTGCTAGGTACCCTGAGTTGTTTGTTTCTTAAGTTTCGGGACGAAACTTATTTTTAGAGGGGTAGAATGTAATATCCGGTATTTTTCTTTCCCTTGTATTTTCATTTTTGGTATGTTTCTCGGTCATAGTGACCCTCGTGTACCTTTCAGTGTGTCCTTCCTGTCAACTGTTGAACAGTATTCTCGTTATTGTGGTGCGGAACCGCCGTTTCGGGGTTGCCGTGGATCCATTTCGTGTTATTAGTCCCCAAATATTGATTCCTATCGTTTTATTCTCTTTCCGGATCATTTTTATCATTTTGGGACCCAAAAGGGAGTGTGGGCCGCGGCACAAGGTGTGTGCACCGCGGCACAAATTCCTTGATTCTTTGGTCGAACAAATCATGCGTGTGCCGCGGCACACCCATCCGTGCCGCGGCACAGTGCGAGGCCGCGGCACACTGCAGTGCGCGGCACACTCGTGCGTCTTCTGCGACCAAAACCCAATCGCATGCGGTGCCGCGGCACGCAGGCATCTTCGCACACACCGCCGAAACACAGGAGTAAATTTTGGTGTCTTTGCGGCACACAATTGTGTGCAATCTCGTCCTTATTAGACGAGATCGGTCGTCTTCTCCTTCATTTCACCTGCGAGAGAGAGAGAGAGAGAGAGAGAGAGAGAGAGAGAGAGAGCTAAGGGGGGAAGAACTTCTCAAGCATTCTTCATTCGGGAGTCGATTTTCATCATCTTCCTTCGGTTTTGAGGCTCGGATAATCAATCTAACGCGTGTTCTACGGATCTTAGTACTTGAATCTTCAAAGGTAATACTTCTAGAACCCTATTTTCGATTAATTTGGGGGTTTTGGGTTTTACTTCCGATTCGTTCCGTTTTGTTGATAGATTCATGATGAATACGATTAATAGTGTTAGTATCTTTAGTTTTCCTACGGATTCATGGATATTTTGCGGTTTTTACGGAATCGAGAGGGTTTGGTTGTGGTCCGCCCTCGTTGTTATTTTTGGTACGAATATACATGAATCGTAGGCGGGTTTCCGGGTGTATTCCATTTCCGTAATCGTCTAGAGTTAGTTGTGATTGTGTTATTCGAATTGTTAGGTTCATTTTCGCCGGTTCCTTGCGGTCGTGTTCAACTCTTCCGTTCCGTTCGTGTCATCGTCTATTTAATCGAGGCAAGTATCCTTATGAACTTACAATCTTGACATAGTAGTATTGTATGAGAAATGGTGTGTGTGTGTGTGTATGCTCACTACGGGTTAGATCCGACGGGGTCTCGGTAGGGGTCCACAAGAGACGTGGATCGACGAGCTTGCTTTTAACCACTACGGGTTAGATCCGACGGGGTCTCGGTAGGGGTCCACAGAGACGTGGATCGACGGTTAATTGTGGTGAAATTTTACAAATGTGATTTGATATTGGCATTTCCGGAAATGAGTGTTTTCGAACGGTTTTCTTTATTGCATGTATTTACTATATGTGTAAGATGTAAGTTGTTCATCTGGTTACTTGTACTAGCGTAATTGCTAACCCCTCTGGGGACCCGTTTTGGGGAAATTCGTTTTATGAATTTCAGGTCAGGTTCATCGAGGCAATGGCGCTGGACCAGTATGCGGATGATGGCCGTGCGTGATGATTGTGCACAAGTGGTGTCTTGTTGCTTTCTATCTTTTACCTTTGTGGTCTTTCAACTAATAGAAGTACTCGAGTACTTAAGAACTTTTACTTGTCGGGATTGTATTGTTGTTTATTATGTTGTGATGGATTATGGTGTCATGTTTGACCGGTTAAACCGGGTGAATTATTTTGTTGGGCGTCTTTATGACGAGGTATTTTTCTGTTGTCTCTGTGAGTCGATGAGTATGATGCTTGTTCAGCCTGGTGGGTCCCATGTAGGGATTCACGGCGCTGTAATATACCTCGGATATCCTGGGGGTGTTACACTCGGCCAGGCCAGGCCCTGCTCCGGCCGTGACTCGGCCGTGGCCACTTCGACGGCCCGGACGACCCCAAAACCCGAACCTGAGTAAAAATCGAAGATACGGTTACGAAGTACTCGTAAAGACGAATCCAAGCGCTAAGAGAACACACGATTCCGACCACCCGAACTGTCGGAATTCGACAACGGAAGTAATTACCCCAAACTTTGGGAAATTACAAAAATGGCCCAAAATGTCCGAAATACACGATACATGATCGAAACACCGAACCAAAGCTCGCAACACGTATAATTACATTAAATGAACTTACAAGAAACTCGAAACAACAGTTTCGGACGAGATTCGCAAGAATCGAGCTCAAGTGCGGAAAAGTCGCCAAAAGACACGGAACTCAACAAAACAACACCGAAACGAACTCGGATGACAAAAAGTGCAGAAATAATCATTCTCGAAATGACGAAACGGTCATGAGCGAGTCGTCAAAACGGACTTCCGCCGAAAAAAAAAAAATTACCGAAAATCGAAAATTGCGGATATTACACTAGGTTTCCACAACCTAAGCCCTGATACCATTTATGTAACACCCCCAATCCGCTCAGGGATATTACACGCCGCAGAACCTTTCCTCAAGGTTCTACCAGGCTGGTAACAAAACTGAACAACTCAACAATGCCTTTAAGGCTAAAATAACTCAATAGACCGACTTGGTCTTTCAATAAATACATACAACTCAAACACATTACATGCCCACGTAGGGGTCGAATACAACACACTCCCGTACAACGGGGAAAGAATACTGCAGCGGAAATAAAATACAACTAAACCAAAGACCTCATATAGATCCTCGTGTGATTAGTATCGTTCATCTTTCATCATCCTTCGTACCGACCATGTGTTATGCTCCCAAACCTGAATGCAAAAACAGACATCCACCCCCCGATTACTCGGGGGTTAGCAAAACTCCACTGTTTTGCTAGTGCAAGTACAAGTGCAAAAACGCGAGCCATACAATACAAGTTCCAAGAACAATAATAATCAGGAATCCTCAAAGTTCCAAACGTAACGAAAAGCACTTCCCGAGGCATGAGTTTGGTAAAACATTCCAAAATCGAAAGATCACAAATCAAGGGAAACAATTTATAAAACAGTTTAAAATGCCATCGAGAGTTTTAATAGAAAACAATTTAGGATTTCCGAATCCTTCTCTTTCCAAAAATCAACAGGGATCACAACCCAAAGGTTTTTTTTTCGCAAATAGAAAACCGACAAGAATTCATAGGGTTAAAACCCACGTCACATGTCCTCGACGGACATAAAAATCAATATCAACTCGTGAAGTTTTACTCGTAAATCCAGGGCTCTACCATTGGACTCCCGCCGTGGCCCCGTCGAACCAACACACGGTGAGTAAAATACATTCACTAAATATACACCAACCTGTGAAGTTTTTACTCGTGAATCCAGGGCTCTACCATTGGACTCCCGCCGTGGCCCCGTCGAACCAACCCACGGTGAGTCAAACAATCATGCACAAATAACATATCACACCAAGGATATCCAAACAATTCACCCAGAGGCATCAAACACTTAGCAAAACACCACGTCAAACCACAATGCACCGAAATGAAACAATATACATCCACACGCAACACCAAGTGCATCATAAACACCAAACATATCCACATGAGTCACATACTCGTTCATGAAACACACCAATCACAAAACACACGCGGTTTTGAAAGAGGGCCTTTAACAAGGCTAACCAAATCTTTTGAAAACTCATTTCAAACAAACAAACAAACACACCAAGACGATCTCCAATCATCATATCCATAAAACAAGAATTGTATGGACAAGGTACTTGCCTCGAAATCACGATCGCAACGAGACGACGGATAGGACGCGGTCGAATAGCCCCGAACGCCCGAACACCATCAAGAACGCGATAGCACCACGAGTAATACGAGAATAACACCACACGAATCATCAATCACCAACGAGATTCAACATCGGAATCCTCGAACACCTATAAACCTCCGGAAGGAACAATAACACATGGTTACGACTAGAATCAATGCCAAAACAACGGAAATCCCAACAAACTATCGAAGGGAAACTCATTGGGACATTTAATCGAACACTAAATGTTCAATAATTCCCAAGAACACTCGAATCGTCAATCGAGTTAAACAAACTCGATATACGGATATACAACCCATAGAACACGATTAATAACATCATACTATACCAACCGATGTATCAAAATCGGACTAGAATCGAAATCAAGAACAATTTCCCAAAAAGTCAACTTGAAGGAAAATCAAGAAATATACCTTGATTCGACGAAGAACACGGATTGGATGATGATATAATCAACAAGAATCTTCCAAAATGCCTTGGAAATGATTATAATCGGCCAAGAACTCGATTTCCCGTCGCACCCGTCCGATAACCGCGAGAAAAGTGAAGAAATGAGTAAAAACGGGCTGCCAGGCCTTATATAGCCGGTCACTGCCGGACACTTACGGCCGTAACCGGCAGTGACTTACGGCCTTAACTCGGCCCATACGGCCGTACTTGGCAAGCCTTACGGACGTAACCGGCATTCGTCAAAAATCATCCCGGCAAGAATCGTCGGGCACTTATGGCCGTAATCGCACATTACGGCCAGAATCGCCTTCGTCCTAAGATGCCCAGCGCCGTCACGGACGTACGAGATCACACATACGGCCGTAATCGCACACCTTACGGCCGTAATCGCACCTACGGCCGTAACTCGTCGAGCCAGCCCTCGCCGTAGTGACTCGGCCGTGGCCAGTCCGACGGTCCGAACGACCCCGAAACCCGAACCTGAGTAAAAATCAGAGATATGGTTACGAAATACTCGCAAAGACGAATCTAAGCGCTAAGAGAACACACGATTCCGACCACCCGAAGTGTCGGAATCCGACAACGGAAGTAATTACCCCAAACTTTGGGAAATTACAAAAATGGCCCAAAACGCCCGTAAATCACGATACGTGATCGAAACACCGAACCAAAGCTCGCAACATGAATAATAACATTAAATGAACTTACGAGAAACTCGAAACAACAGTTTCAGACGAGATTCGCAAGAATCGAGCTCAAGTGCGGAAAAGCCGCTAAAAAGCACGGAACTCAACAAAACAACACCGAAACGAACTCGGATGACAAAAAGTGCAGAATTAATCATTCTCGAAATGACGAAACGGTCATGAGCGAGTCGTCAAAACGGACTTCCGCCAAAAAAAAAGAAAATTACCGAAATTCGAAATTGCGGATATTACATCAAAAACTTATGCTCTTATGAATGATGATATATAACTTGTTACTTTTATGGTTTGGTAATATAAAAGATAGAACCCTGCGATTAATCCTTAACTTTGATACAATTTAAACTACAGTCATGTGTATTTCCACGATATACGATTTAATTAAGATATATATTATAAACCTAGAATTAAAAGAAATTAAAAAATTATTAATTCTTAAAATATGAGTGTTATTGAAAGATGACAGTTAATAGCATATGAATAATACATTTATAAGCATCATATAAATGCATGTAAAATACACATTTAGTAGCATCTGAATTTATACAATCATTAACGCCCATATTTTTAAAGCCAATAATGATTTTTTTGTTTTATATAAGTAAGGATATTGAACTCTCCTCTTTTTAATCATCTTCATCTGGGTATCAAATGCAGCAATATGTAGTATGTATATTGAAATATATATCATAAAAGTACGACTAATTTGATATATTTTACATCTAAAGCGGATAACAAACGAGTAGCTTTTGTTATTTAAAACTAAAATTCTCGGCATTATTGAAAGATAACACTATAACATATGAAGAACATTTATTTAGAAGCATCTTGTAATATGTCAATATGCATCTGAAATACATATTTAGTAATATCTGAATTTATGCAGTCAAATAACGTCCATATTTTTTGGAGTTGATAATGAAATGTCTCTGAGTTGGTGGATGGTCACAGGTGGATTTATTTTTTATATATGTAATATGTATCTCGATATATATATATATATATATATATATGTATATGTATATATATATATATATATATATATATTAAGACAATACGATTAGGTTGATATATTTTGCGTCTAAGACGAATAATAAATGAGTAATCTTAATGATTCTTGAGGTAGAATGGTGTTTAAAAATAATATAACTTAGATGCTTCTGAAAGTGTATTTGAGATGTTTTTATCGCATAAGTAATATGCCATTTAATGTGCATTTCAAATGCTATTAAGCAAGATATTTAAAAAAAATTCAAAAATAATAAAATACATATATATTCTATATTTTTACGTATGCAATGTATTTTAAATTGTAGATCATGGAAAGACGATTAATTGATATATTTTTCATCAAAAAGAGAATAATTATGAGTAATATAATAATTTAAATATAAAGAAGGTTTATGGGAAAATACCAACTTATCCCACTAATTGAAAAATTTATAAATTTGGCCATCATACCAAATGAAGGAGAACCGTTAGATTTTATGAGTGTGCAACTATGCTTATACCACATGTTTAGAATTTAGGAACTATGTGTATTCCCATTATTACGTGAATTCACGTGCAATATTTTATGTTTAATTATAGTTATGTAAATGCGATTAGAATAATTAGGTTATAGTTAGATATCCACTAGCTTCTACAATAAAATCACAACTGTTTCGGGGGAAGTAAGAAAGCTCTAAAGATGAGTCAATCAATTGTATTTATGGGTGTTCTACGGTTCACCGAACATGTACTTGGTGAACATTCTCTAAATCAGATGTACTCAGCAGGGCCGGTCCTGACATTTCGGGGGCCTTGGGCAAAAAACAAAAAAGGGGCATGAGTGCTTGAAACTCTAATAATCATGTTTTCATCTAGAAACTAAAAAAGTAACATGTAATTATTATTTTTAATAAAAAAAATGCCATATAATTATAATTTTTAATAAAAAAATACCAAATCAGCTTTGTAACCAGCAAAATCTCTTATTTTCGGTTAGGATAGTTGTTTTAAAAATAAAAACAAACTTTCACTGGTTAACATAGAAAGATTTCTTCCGGTGATTAATCCAAAAAAATGCAAAATATAATGATTTTTGTAGAATTTTCCCTTAAATTAAATAGCTAATATTTTTTTCCTAATATATATATATATTTTTTTTTTATAATTTTGGGGCCCCTCAAATTTGGGGGCCCTGGGCAAAAGCCCACTTTGCATTAAGTGAGGGCCGGCCTTGGTACTCAGTATTAACCATTAGATTGATTGTATATTTTAACAAAATCAATTGTACTAAATCAGCACCGTTAGATTATGTACAACAAAAAACAAGAATGTACCAAATAATTTAAAATTAATACAAAAAAAATTAACTAATTTACTAATATACCCTTATTAATTAAATAAGAAATAATTGTAAAAAAAATCGAAAAGCCAATAACCTAAAAATTAAAATGATTGCATTCTCTTCTTCCCAACTTCTTCACCGTGAATGACCTGGGGTTTTTGTCTTGGAACAGGCGAGTTTCAAAAGAAAGAGCCCACTGCAAATCCTCTCACAGGATATCTCGATCCCCCTCTTCTTCTTAAACAACCACACACTCCTCGGTCTTCTGATACAGCAAGGGGCGCTGCCCTCCCCCTTACCACACTTAACATCGGTGCTTCCTGTCGTCTTGGTTTCGCATCACTATCATTTTCAGTAAATCTCGCTGGTAAGATTTCTAATTCCATTTATTTTGATTTGCACTTCCTCCATTGCTAATGCTGCTAGGAGTCTTCTTCTAGTCTAGTTCTTTGAATTAGATTAATTAATTATTTTATTTAAATACATTTTAATTCCACCGTTCCCGAGAGTTCAACATCTGGACAAATCGTTGCTATATTACTACGGGTTCAGGTATAGTTTCCTTGATGTGAATTGAAGATTTTGATGTTTGTGTAATGAAATTTGCTTGTTTGTTATCCCCGGGCCTATCTTGTTTGTGTTCAAATATGTTTTTTTTCTTCTTGTGTTGTTTTAGCTTGAACAGTTTTCTATCTGAATAATTACAGAACATCCCGTGAGTTTTTTGAGTAATTACAAAAAGTTTGTGTTCAAATATTTTTTCTTCTTCTCGTGTTGTTTTCTTGTTCTCGTGTTGAAAAGATTAATAGTCTTTTTTCTCGCAATTAAACATAATTCCGGGGTACCTTTTGTAATTATTTATCCCTACTTCTTTTAACAGCATACTAAAAGATTAGCAAAGGTTAACTAAAAACTCATGGAACAAAAATTATTATTTCGTTTTCAAGTACGGATTTCATTGCTAAATTATAGAAGTTTTGATCTGTTATGAGCCTTGGGTACTCATTTGATATGATATTACCATGCTTGCCAAAAAAAAAAGAAGTTCTGACTCAAACGATGAAATAAAAGGAAAAATCAATGGAGTCCCAAATTTCATTGTTTGTCTCAATTCCGACTCATTTTCAAGGTTCTCAATTTGGGGCTTGAATTTCATTTTTTCTCAAGTTAGAGCCCAAATTTTGCTTTTGCTTATGAGGTTTGTTTCATGAACAAAAATAGAACAGGGTCCCAAATTGAGAATAAGGATAGTGCTGTATATATTGTCCATTATGACTTGTATGAGGAAACGGTTTATATAATTTTGAAACTATAACAATATCACCCCACTTGCAAAATTCACTCAAATATACTAACGAACTTTATCTACACCATACGGTGAATTTAATTCATATAAGTGAAACTGTAGCACATAGTGCAATGATCCATGTCGTAATTTCAAACCGATTATTTACATTTTCGACCAATTATATACAATTTCAAATCGACTATGTATAATTTCAGATCAATTATGTATAATTTAAACCAAATATATACAATTTCAATATATGCACATTTTAACATAAAATAATTTATTAATTTGAACAATTTGGTGTAATTTCAAATCGATTATATACAATTGCAAATCAATTGTGTATGTAAAGTTTCAAATTAATTATGTATATTTTCAAAATGATTACGTTTAATTTCGACCGACTATGTACACTTGCAAATTAATTATGTGTAATTTCTTATGTTATATAGCATCTAATTTGTCATTTGCCCTACTCAATATAGATATGGAAGAACGTGAATTGCCCGCTTTTGGAGACGGTATTTATTCAAGTAATAGGCGTAAAAGGAGAAATTTTGAGAATATTGAATGTGAATATGAAGATGTTAGTGGTCTACATGATAGTGGTGATGACGTTGTCAAGCGAGTACGAAAAATGATGTTTCGTACCATAGATGAAGCTGAAAGGTTTTATATCGCATACAGTAGAGAAATTGGTTTTGATATCAGAACACAAAAAGTACAAACCACAAAACCAAATAAATTCGTACAAAGCATAAAATGGGTTTGCAATCGTGAAGGTCATAGAAAGGAACGAGCAGATTACTTATTTAGGGAGCGAGAAAGTAGGTCTGAAACCAGACATGGATGTAAGGCTTTTCTGCGAGTGGCATATCATCGTTATTATACGCAAACTTCGAACCAAATCATAGTCATGAACTAGCAACAGCTGAAACTGCATACCTTCTACGTTGTAACAGGTATTTACTCTATCACTAAACCAACGCTCCGCTTTACTTTAAGGGTTGACATTTTGTCTATGTTTTTACATTTTTTTTGCTCTTACTCATCCAAAATATTCTATATATTTATTTATTGACAGGTATTTGACATCAGCTGATAAGACTACTGTAACACCCCGAGATATTCGGAATAATTACATCGCCGTAAACCCTTTAAGTAAGGATTTACAAGGCTAATTAAAAGAAATGTAAATATACTCCAACAATACCACAGAAATTCAAATTACAAAACCGGTTCCAACTGATCCAATACAACCATATCGAAATGATATTAATAAGACACGCGTACTCGAGTACTGAAAATGAACCAAGATGACAAATCACAAAAACAACAAACATCACTGAGCCCCTTCGTCCTCACGTCAGTACTGTGGCTGTTTCCCCGCTCCTCGGCTACCTGAACATCAAAACAAATGTCCACCCCGAAGGGGTTAGCAAAACGATGCTAGTACAAGTATCATATATAAACAAATCGAATATGCATCAACAATACATAACAAGATACACCACATGGACTTCCGCTACCGGAATCCGACAATGCGAATCCACAAGATTCCATTAATACAGTATGGGTATTACAACGATCCAGCGCCCTCAGCATAGATCCCAAGATGATCCCGTCGGACCATCACGAGGTGGAAAAACCCGTCCAATGATCCAGCGCCCTCAGCCTTGATCCCAAGATGATCCCGTCGGACCAACACAAGGTGGACATTCGATCCAGCGCCCTCAGCATAGATCGTACAACATACACAAAACACAACTCATGCATACATATATGCAAAATCGCTATGTCCATCAACATGAACATACAAACACTAGATAACGAATATCATGACAATTCAACGAAATAAATCCCATGTTCAACAACATGAATAAACCACATGTATGCTCAAAATATCAATATTAACAATTTACGATACTTGCCTCAAAGATGGCAAGAACTAATCACTCCAATGATCTCAACACACTCGATGGCTGTCTTCTTCGATCAACGTAGCAAGCTCAAACCTTAACAAAAGAAATAATATAGAATTCATCTCATGTCGTACGAATGTCTAACAATCCGGTCTACGGCCAAAAGATCTAAAAATGTAATCTGCCTGAACTTCTTAGCGTACGCTACGTACTCTACGTAACGTGCGCTAAGCCTGCCCATTAGCGTACGTAAACGGCGAAGTCTAGCGTACGCTAACTATGTACTGACAGTCCTCTCTGATCGGCCGACTGACTTGACTGATGACATAATGCACGTTACGTACCAAACGTAGCGTACGTTAACTCATTCCCGGTAGCGCACGTTAATATACATATCTTAGCGTGTGCTAACCATGCATGGCAGTTTACTACTGGGCATAAAACTTGATCTAATGGTGATAAAACTCATGAAATCTTCAGTGTTAATACATGTCATCTCCGTGCATATCATGCTCATACGGTTTGTGAAAGATCTTTACGGATTAAACGACTACGAGATACAAGGATACGTATAATCATCACAACACCATAATTCATCTTGATCTTCAAGAAAGTATCCTAAGTTCCATTCATTCTATCTCCCAAAACGAATGATTCCATTATGTAAAAACATAAGAACTTGATAATCTCCATAAACTGGTCATAATCGGTTTCAAGCTTCATGAATATGCTAGGAGTTCAAACACTAAAAGGTTCAATGGTTTATACGATGAAGAAGTACCGAAACATCGAAAATATCCTTCTAACACATGATGTTCGACTACTTACGTATATAACCGACTAGATAATCCCAAATCATGATCAACACGTTCTTCAGAATATTACTTAATATTGGTGAAGAATCACCTACCTCAAAGAAGTGAAGAACAAGGAGGAGCTTGAAGAAATCCAACGCCGAGGGCTTGAACACCAATCTCCAATGATCTACAACTTTAAAACTCGTGCTAGGATGATGATATGAGAGGTTGAGGATGGAGGAAGTAACTTTCTAAGTCTAATAATTCGGATTAGGGAAGTGAAAAGATCTGAAAAAATGAAAAAGTGTGTTGTCCTATATATTGAAAAGGGTTATTAGCGCGCGCTAGTCCATATCCATAGCGTGCGCTAACGTCCATACGAAACTTACTGACTTCACTGTACTCAGCATTTAGCGTGCGCTATCCTCATATCAGTAGCGTGCACTACCACGTTGACTTGGCTTTTCCCGAAAGCCATCCAGGTTCATCCCGACATGATCAGACCAAGATCCGCGGCTGATCTCACCTACCACCCTGTCTTAATTATGCTGACTACGTATAGCGTGCGCTAAGGTTCATACATAGCGTGCGCTACGAACCCAACTTAGCATACGCTACGCTAAGTCGTTAGCGTGCGCTACATGTGCAAAATCACCACTTAGAACACATTCATGAAATCATGCGCTCAACAACACCGGATCATGAAATACGGAGAATAATACTCAGATAAAAATGCAACAAATACAATATCACAAGGTTCAAATACATATCAGAAGTCTCGGGTATTACATCCTCTCTCCCTAAAAAGAAGTTTCGTCCCGAAACTTAAGATGAAAACAACTCCGGATACCTAGTCTTCATATTGTTCTCCGTTTCCCAAGTGGCCTCTTCAACTCCGTGTCGTGACCATTGTACTTTAACCAAGGGTATTGGTTTATTCCTCAATTGTTTGATCCAACTCTCAAGTATCTTGATTGGTCTCTCTTTGAAGGTGCCGTCATTAGCTATCTCGATCTCATCGAACCTAATGATATGACTGGGATCTGGTACATACTTCCGCAATTGGGATACGTGAAACACATTGTGAACGTGACTCAGCGATGGCGGTAAGGCCAACCTGTATGCTAAATCCCCAACTCTCTCTAGGATCTCAAATGGTCCGATATATCTCGGACTTAGCTTACCTTTCCTCCCAAAATGGAAAATTCCTGGTGTAGGAGACACCTTCAATTGTACGTGGTCCCCAATGTCGAACTCTAGCGGGCAACGACGCACGTCTGCATAAGACTTCTGTCGACTCTGGGCAGTCAACAGTCTTTCCTGAATCAACGCTATCTTCTCTTGAGTCTGAACTATCAATTCCGGTTCCATTCCGATCAAGTCCGAAGAATCATCCCAGCACAGGGGTGATCGACATCTTCTCCCGTACAAAGCTTCAAATGGTGCCATCTTAATAGAAGCATGCCAACTATTGTTGTATGTGAATTCAATCAACGGCAAGTGAACTTCCCAATCAGTTGACCGATCCAAAGCACAAGCTCTAAGCATGTCTTCTACTGTTTGTATAGTCCTTTCGGACTGACCGTCCGTTTGAGGATGATAAGCCGTGCTAAAGTTTAGCTCGGTCCCCAAAGCCCTGTGAACTACCTTCCAGAAGTGCGACACGAAGCGACCATCTCGATCTGAAATAATGGTCTTCGGCGTCCCATGCAATCTGACTATCTCTGCAATAAATACTCGTGCCAATTTCTCGGGTCCCCATGTGTCCTTAATTCCTAGGAAATGAGCCGACTTGGTTAGTCGATAAACTATAACCCAAATCATGTTCATTCCCGTCTTAGTCCTTGGCATATTGGTGATGAAATCCATCGAGATATCCTCCCACTTTCACTCAGGGATCGGAAGCGGTTTTAACATTCCGGCAGGTCGCTGATGTTCAATCTTAACCTGCTGACAAGTCAAACACTTCGAAACGTACTCTGCTACGTCCTTTTTCATATTCCCCCACCAGAAGTTTTGTTTTAGATCCTTATACATCTTACTGCTGCCCTGGTGAATAGAATAGGGCGCGCTGTGAGCTTCCTTCAGAATTGTCCATCTCAAATCATCATCATTGGGAACGCAAAGTCGACTCTGAAATCTCAGAACTCCATCATCTTGTATCACGAATCCTGGGGCCTTTCCTTTCTTTACTTCGTCACATAACCGAAGGATCAGAGAATCGTTCAACTACTTAGATTTGATTTCCTCGACTATTGACGAAGTCAGTTCCATCACATATAGTTGCCCTTGGATTCCTGATGACCATACTTCAATCCCTTCGCGGATCAGTTCTCGTTGAATGCTGGTTTGGGACGTAAGTGCTTCCAACACTCGAAGAGAAAGCAGTTCTGACTCAATGCATCGGCTACTACGTTTGCTTTACCTGGATGATAGAGAATTTCCAAGTCGTAATCCTTGATCAATTCTAGCCACCTTCTCTGCCTCATGTTTAATTCTTTCTGACTGAAAATGTACTTGAGGCTTTTATGATCTGTAAAGATCTGACAATGAGTGCCGTATAAATAATGTCGCTAAATTTTCAAGGCAAAGACCACAACTGCTAACTCCAGATCATGATTCGGGTAATTAACTTCGTACGGTTTCAACTGTCGAGAAGCATAGGCAATCACCTTATCCTTTTGCATCAACACACATCCCAGACCCTGGTTTGAAGCATCGCTGTATACCATGAATCCATCAGTTCCATCTGGTAATGCTAATATAGGTGCTGTCGTCAGTCTCTTCTTAAGTTCATCAAAACCAGCCCGACATTTCTCATCCCACGTGAACTTTTGAGTTTTCTGTAACAGCTGAGTGAGCGGACGAGCAATTTTGGAAAGTCCCTCTACAAAACGGCGATTATATCCAGCAAGTCCTAAGAAGCTTCAGACTTCTTTCACGTTACTAGGAGCTTCCCATTCCAAGATTGCTTCGACTTTCTTCGGGTCCACCTGAACTCCGTCAGCTGATATCACATGCCCAAGGAAGGTTACTTCCCTAAGCCAGAACTCGCACTTGGAAAGCTTTGCATAAAGCTGTTCATTCCTCAAGGTGCTCAAAACCACACACAAATGCTCGGCATGCTCCTCTGTGTCTTTCGAATAGATCAAGATGTCATCAATGAAAATGACCACAAACTTATCTAGGTATTCTAAGAATACCCGATTCATCAATTGCATAAATACCGCAGGAGCATTGGTAAGTCCGAATGGCATCACCACGAATTCATAGTGCTCGTACCGGGATCTGAAAGCAGATTTCGGTATATCCAATTCCTTAATTCTCAACTGATGATATCCTGATCGCAAGTCAATCTTCGAGAATACCCTTGCCCCTTGCAGTTGATCAAACAAGTCGTCGATCCGAGGTATAGGATACTTGTTCTTGATCATCACCTTGTTTAGCTCCCTGTAATCAATACATAATCGGAGGGATCCATCTTTCTTCCGGACAAAGAGAACGGGTGCTCCCCAAGGAGAAACGCTAGGTTGAATGTAACCCTTCTGCAATAATTCCTCCAATTACTTCTTTAGTTCATACATCTCGGTTGGCGCCATACGGTATGGTGCTCTGGAAATAGGAGCGGCTCCAGGCTCTAATTCGATAGTGAATTCCACTTCTCTCCGTGGAGGTAACCCAAGTAGTTCTTCAGGGAATACATCTGAGAATTCATTCACAACTGGAATAGATGAGAGCTCTACTCCTTCTTCTTTCTTCATGGCGTAGCACCAAAATCCGTGACAGGCCTGCTTCAGTAATTTTACTGCTTTCATCGCTTTGATCAATTTTCCCGAGCTTCCCGGTCTCAATCCTCTGAATAAGTGTTCAGATCCGTCATTAGCAATGATAGAAATGACTCTCTTTCGGTAATTCAGAATAGCTCCATAACGGTTGAGCCAATCGTCTCCGAGAATCAAATCGTCACCATGGATGTCAACTACAATAAGATTCGATGGCCAATCTCTCCCTCCTATAGATACTGGAAAATCACTAGTTTCTAGGGTTCCCATAATTCTCTCTCTGCTCGGCAAACCCACAACATAAGGTTCACAATCAAATAAACACGAGATTTTCAAACGATTAACACAGTTCAATGATATGAAAGAATGTGTAGCTCCTGAATCGAATAAGACACTAACTGGTTGCAAAAGGATCTGAATCGTACCTGATGCAACAGCAGTGTTCTGATCGTCAGATTTCCTCATCTCATACAGGCGCGGAGGAACGGACCCAGCACTGGATGTCTCTCTCTACCCAACATTCTGCTGCTGAAATCCACTCTGCCGCGTCTGGTTCACACTTATCTCCTTCGGAACTGGCACTGGAGTGCGAGTACCAAATGATCTAGTCGCAACTCCACAAAAAGCCGCACGGTGCCCTTCTTGCCCACAATCGAAACAAGTCACAGAAGATGCGGGGCAATCACGTCGAATATGCCCTGCTCGACCACAATTATAGCATTTCTTTGATGCGTCCGAAACTGCTGATGTTGTTCGGAACTTCTTTCCACCTCGAGAAGGATGTGGAGGTTTCCTATATGAATAAAATGAAGACTAGCCCTTGCGGGGCCCACCACTCTTGTTTTCCGAGAAGCTGCCGGTCACTTTCTGCTTCTTTGCCTCCATCGATTTCTTCACCGCCGCCTCTTTCATGTCGTAGGCTAGCGCTTTGTCTTGATACTGCCGCAACGTAGTACACTTGAATCTGGACATGTACTGTTGAATCTCTGGCTTCATCCGCATATCGAAATGAAAAATCTTTTCTGCCTCCGTTCTGACCAAGTGTCGCACACAAGTCAGCTGATGATTAAAAGTTTTGATTAAGTCTGTCACATATGCTTCCGAACTCTGCGGTGAGAAAAACTCTCGGATTTTTGCCTCTCTAACTGGACGAGGACAATATTGTGCTTCCATCATTAGTTTGAACTCTGTCCGGTCAGCATTATGATTCTCAGGTCGAATAACTTCCCACCAGTCAAAAGCCTCCCCAGTCAGAAAATACTGGGCAATAGGAACTTTCCGGTCCTCGGGACAGTTAATACCCGCGAATATCTTCTCTAACTCCTTTATCCAATGATCCCAAGTAAGTGCCTCAGCAGATTCGTCAAATTTTGGCGGGTGCAATTTGACCACCTCAGCAAGCCGTCTGTCTCCCCGGTTATCGTCGTGGTGCTGCTGTCCCATCGCCGTCAGCATGCGGTCAACTACCTGAGCGAACTGGTTTATCTGAGCCACCACCTGTTGAAGCACTCCCGGCATATTAGGATTCGCGTCGTCATTTGCTGATCCTTGCTGTCCTCCAGAATGGGAATCGGTTCGACTAGCCGATAATTCTGGGGTGGTTGCGGAATCCTCCTGTCTCACATTACGACTTTGGCTGAACAGTGATGTTACGAACGACCCGTAAATCAAATAACGTAAACAGACCCAACTAAAAACCCAACTGCCAAGATATCCATGAATCTTAGCTCTGATACCATATTCTGTAACACTCCGAGATATTCGGAATAATTACAGTGCCATAAACCCTTTAAGTAAGGATTTACAAGGCTAATTAAAAGAAATGTAAATATACTCCAACAATACCACAAAAATTCAAATTACAAAACCGGTTCCAACTGATCCAATACAACCATATCGAAATGATATTAATAAGACACGCGTACTCGAGTACTGAAAATGAACCAAGAAGACAAATCACAAAAACAACAAATATCACTGAGCCCTTTCGTCGTCACGTCGGTATTGTGGCTGTTTCCCCACTCCTCGGCTACCTGAACATCAAAACAAATGTCCACCCCCGAAGGGGTTAGCAAAACGATGCTAGTACAAGTATCATATATAAACAAATCGAATATGCATCAACAATACATAACAAGATACACCACATGGACTTCCGCTACCGGAATCCGACAATGCGAATCTACAAGATTCCATTAACACAGTATGGGTATTCCAACGATCCAGCGCCCTCAACATAGATCCCAAGATGATCCCGTCAGACCAACACGAGGTGGAAAAACCCATCCAATGATCCAGCACCCTCAGCCTAGATCCCAAGATGATCCCGTCGGACCAACACGAGGTGGACATCCGATCCAGCGCCCTCAGCATAGATCGTACAACATACACAAAACACAACTCATGCATACATATATGCAAAATCGCTATGTCCATCAATATGAACATACAAACACTAGATAACGAATATCATGACAATTCAACGAAATAAATCCCATGTTCAACAACATGAATAAATCACATGTATGCTCAAAATATAAATATTAACAATTTACGATACTTGCCTCAAAGATGGCAAGAACTAAATCACTCCAATGATCTCAACACACTCGATGGCCGTCTCCTTCGATCAACGTAGCAAGCTCGAACCTTAACAAAAGAAATAATATAGAATTCATCTCATGTCGTACGAATGTCTAACAATCCGGTCTACGGCCGAAATCTCTAAAAATGTAATCTGCCTGAACTTCTTAGCGTACGCTACGTACTCTACATAACGTGCACCAAGCCTGCCCGTTAGCGTACGTAAACGGTGAAGTCTAGCGTACGCTAACTATGTACTGACAGTCCTCTCTGATCGGCCAACTGACTTGACTGATGACATAACGCACGTTATGTACCAAACGTAGCGTACGTTAACTCATTCCCCGATAACGCACGTTAATATACATATCTTAGCGTGCGCTAACCATGCATGGCAGTTTACTACTGGGCAGAAAACTTGATCTAATGGTAATAAAACTCATGAAATCTTCAGTGTTAATACATGTCATCTCCGTGCATATCATGCTCATACAGTTTGTGAAAGATCTTTACGGATTAAACGACTACGAGATACAAGGATACGTATAATCATCACAACACCATAATTCATCTTGATCTTCAAGAAAGTATCCTAAGTTCCATTCATTCTATGTCCCAAAACGAATGATTCCATTATGTAAAAACATAAGAACTTGATAATCTCCATAAACTGGTCATAATCGGTTTCAAGCTTCATGAATATGCTAGGAGTTCAAACACTAAAAGGTTCAATGGTTTATACGATGAAGAAGTATCGAAACATCGAAAATATCCTTCTAACACATGATGTTCGACTACTTACGTATATAACCGACTAGATAATCGCAAATCATGATCAACACGTTCTTCAGAATATTACTTAATATTGATAAAGAATCACCTACTTCAAAGAAGTGAAGAACAAGGAGGAGCTTGAAGAAATCCAACGCCGAGGGCTTGAACACCAATCTCCAATGATCTACAACTTTCAAACTCGTGTTAGGATGATGATATGAGAGGTTGAGGATGGAGGAAGTAACTTTCTAAGTCTAATAATTCGGATTAGGGAAGTGAAAAGATCTGAAAAAATGAAAAAGTGTGTTGTCCTATATATAGAAAAGGGTTATTAGCGCGCGCTAGTCCATATCCATAGCGTGCGCTAACGTCCATACGAAACTTACTGACTTCACTGTACTCAGTATTTAGCGTGCGCTATCCTCATATCATTAGCCTGCGCTACCGCGTTGACTTGGCTTTTCCCGAAAGCCGTCCAGGTTCATCCCGACATGATCAGACCAAGATCCGCGGCTGATCTCACCTACCACCCTGTCTTAATCATGCTGACTACGTATAGCATGCGCTAAGGTTCATACATAGCGTGCGCTACGAACCTAACTTAGCGTACGCTATGCTAAGTCGTTAGCGTGCGCTACATGTGCAAAATCACCACTTAGAACACATTCATGCAATCATGCACTCAACAACACCGGATCATGAAATACGGAGAATAATACTCAGATCAAAATGCAACAAATACAATATCACAAGGTTCAAATACATATCAGAAGTCTCGGGTATTACAACTACTTTGACACATATGGCTGAAATCGGGATTAGACCATCAAAAGCAATGGATTTCATCCAAAGTCTGGTCGGTGGAACTGGAAAGCTACCATTTATGAGGAAAGATGGTTACAATTTTCTACAGAAACAAAAAATGGAGAAAATTCGATATGGTGATGTGAATATGGCTTTCAACATGCTCGATGGAATGAGGTTGCATGACCCAGGGTTTGTATTGAAGCACACGGAGAATGCTGATTGTGCACTAGCAACCATGTTTTGGTGTGATTCACAATCAAAGGTCGAGTATGAAACATTTGGTGATGTATTAGTTCTCGACAGTACTTACAAGACTAATACATACCGCTTTCCGCTTGTTATACTATCTGGTGCAAACAACCACGCTAGCAATTGTATTTTCGGTGCAGGGATAGTATGTAGTGAAACAATTCAATCCTACCGTTGGTTATTGCGCGCGTTCAAGGATGCGATGAATGATAAACTTCCATCTGCAGTGATCACTGATCAAGATGCATCTATATGCCAAGCAATTCAGGATGAATTTCCCGGCATTCTACACAGATTATGTTGTTCGCACCTATGCCGGAATGCCTAAAAGAGGGTGAGACAAGCTAATTTTGCATGCGAGTTTGTTAACTTGGCAAAGATAAAATGCTCTGTACAGCAGTTCGAGGAACACTGGGCTAAATTAGTTAGAGATTATGGAGTGGCTGATAACTCATGGGTGAGAGACACATATGAGAAAAGAGCAATGTGGAGCGAGGCTTATTTTAATGGGGTGTTCTTGGTAGGAATGAGTACTACATCGCGTGCAGAGTCAATAAATGCACTCCTGAAGTTGTATCTGAAGCCAAATTTATCACTGATGGACTTCATCTAGATATTCTATCAGGCCTTGAAGCAGATGAGAAACACTTTTATCGAGAAGCAGTTGGACGATGAGATTAGGAAGCCAAAGGCGAGAATCGAGAGTGCTCTATTTGATCTTGAGGAACATGCTGCTAATGTGCACTAAAAGGGTTTTCCAAAAAATTCGTAAGAATATTTCTTCTGAGCAAGGTATTATCACCGAGACCACAGATAAGTTTGGAGAGGGGAAATTTTTATTCAGCTTTAGAGAGTATAATAAGGATGAGGAGAAATGCTACTCCATAAAAATTGATGTTGAGAATGCAATTTTTCGATGCGATTGCATGATGCTGGAGTCTGTTGGTGTTCCGTGTTCACATATTCTTTCTGCTTTCAAGTCTATGAGCATTATGGCCTTTCCAGCTAAAAGTATACATAATCGTTGGCTGATTGAAACAGGAAAGAGAATTAGGATTTTGTTTGCAGAATCATTCTCAATGCCTGGAGTACAGCACACTCGATTAGGCCTGCTATACAAGGAGTTTGTCAAATTGTATCAATTGTTGTCGCAAGATGATTTACAATTCACTATAACTCGTTGAATAAGTTGAGAAAAATTACAAAAGATATAGAAGATAGTAGGGGTGAAGCTAGATATGATGAAAAAGTAGAGTGCAATCATGGGGTTGGTCCGTATGTTGAAGCAAATTATGGCATACGCGACCCTGTAAAAGTTAAGTCGAAGGGTGCTAATTGTGGACTATGCGGGTATGTCATTTTCATATCTCTACATATCCTTTTAAGTGTCAATATATCTGTGTGAATGTTCATACTTATTCATTTTTTGGCATGTTGCCGGAGTGCCAGGCCACAACCGTGTTACATGTCCAAAGAATCCTGCAAACGGAGAACGACATGAAGATGTTCGTCCAAGGACCCGGGCTAAAACAAATACTGCCACACTGTCACAAGACTGTGTATTTGACGCTGGTATATGATATATAGAGGTACATATATTTTATTTTTTTTCTACATTTCTGCTATCTTTGACATTTGAAATTGGTTGCAAGCCCCTCATCGAGTTGAATGTTGTATATGCTGATTGAGTCATATGTATTTAGATTTTATGAAGAAGAGTCAAGTAACTATGATGAGAAGGATAACTAAAAAAATTAGTTTCATCTTTTGCCGAATAACTAAAATTGCCTAGAGGTTGGAAAATAGTGGGTTGAATTATAATTAATAAAAGTACCAAAATTACTCATGTCGTGGTTGAATTGTAATTAAGAAAACTATAAAAACTAGTCCAATGGGATTGAATTATAATTAAGAAAAATTACAGAAACTTCTCTAGTGAAAAACTCATTCATAATTTAAGAAGGGTTGAAACGTAATTAAGTGAAAATATGAAAACTGTTGGTCCTTTTTATTTGAAATTTGGATTAATCGGTACTCTAATTATAGGTTCAGTATGTTCCAACCTGCTTCAGTTTAAGCTACCAAAGGTATAAGTGTGTTCACATATTCATCAATCCAGGAGTAATGAAGTCTCAATCAGTCCTCTGTGATAGAAGGCTGGTTTTATAACACCTCCTTGTTTTCCATGAATCTGCTCAGGTGTAAACAGGAATTATACATGGAGCATATATAGATATTCATTAAATTTTTCTGGATATATACCACTCAATAGATGTACTTTTGTGTATACGATCCTGGAGATTGTTTGAGGTCTGAAAGGAATTGCTTTGATCAGTTCATGATTAGACGCAGAGCATCATTTTATGTGGTTTATGCATATTGTTTTTAGAAGATTAAACAGGAGGGTTCTTTTGGTTCTGTTGCAAATAATGGTGCACTGAATTTGTTATCTTGTAGCTGAATCGAGTTGATAATGTGTTCAGAATCCGTAAGATCCGGACAATATTTATTTTTATTCATTATATTTGTACTCAGACATCTGTTGCTGCTTTCGCTCCCTATGTAAAATCAGATTGCCGCAATTGTGCATAGTGTTCTTAGTGGAAAACTTCAGGATTGCTCAAAATTATGCAAATGATATAAGTTCGCTGTCAATTATCGACAAAATTCTTGAGTTCTACTTTGTAGAAGCTGAATGTGATCTCTTTATGTTCACTACTGTTTGAAAATGTATTTGGTGAGCAGTAGGTTGCTTATGGTTGCCAACATACCATCTAATAAGTTGTTGTAATTTGATCAGATTCTGGTTGTACTGAAGGTTATTACCAACATATTATTTTTTGTTTCATTTTTTGCAGATAATTTTGTGGTTAATTCTATGGTGGAAGCCTGTTCGTGTACTGATGTTTTTATCCAAAATATTCTTTGCAGGTTATTACTTAAATTTTGTTCCGAGTGTGATGCATTAGTTTGCATTACTGCTTCTAGTATGCTTAATAAATTTGCGAATTGACAGGTGTTTCTTTATTTGCTCCTCTTGTTAAGTGAAAATCTATATATCTGGATGCAAACGATATGCAGTGGATAGAGTTGTTCTTTATTTTTTATCATGTCCTCCATTGTGTGTGTGTGTGTGTGGTGCCTTACTCCTGTTGGAGATTAACTTTGAAGTTGATAGCTGTTTTCTGTTCGCTATCGTGTTCATGGTTTTGTGTGGTGCGTGCAATGGTGTACTGGTGCGTGAGATGTGTGTAGAGTGTACTTCTTGTGTATATGTATCAGATGTGTGTAGTATGTTTTTTTTCTGCGTGAAATGTGTGT
Source organism: Orobanche coerulescens (assembly GCA_033398695.1). NCBI lineage: Eukaryota > Viridiplantae > Streptophyta > Magnoliopsida > Lamiales > Orobanchaceae > Orobanche > Orobanche coerulescens. The sequence continues at coordinate 60,940,513 of CM065808.1, read as the reverse complement.
AGTATCAAGTGTTTGTGTGTGTGAGAGAGAGAGAGACTGTGTCTGTGTACCGCCGGGGTATGTTGGATATGAAGAGGGTAGACAGCTGACAGAAGTTGTCCGTCGGAGGCCGTATTCTGTTGTTCTCTTTGACGAGATTGAGAAGGCACATCATGATGTTTTCAACATCCTTTTGCAGCTCCTGGATGATGGAAGAATACCCGATTCTCAAGGATGGACGGTCAGCTTCACTAATACTATTCTGATTATGACATCAAACATTGGATCTCATTGGATCCTTGAAACTCTTTTTTTTTTGGATCAAAATTGGAAGGTGTCCATCCTCGATAAAAATTCAGATTTTTCTGTCGAAACGAAAGTCGTTCCCAACTGAGAAGAAATGAAGTTTTTGCTGAAATTACCCTGCTGCTCGTGTTTCTGTTTCATCAGTTTCAAAAAGGATAACTCAAAGAAGAAGGAAGCGAAGAAAACCTAAGCAGGACGAAGGTGCCGGAAAGAAAAAATAAGAATAAATGGGAACAAGTCCAACTTTGCCCTGTATATCTGTTTTAGTTTCCACATGACTTGTTCTTGAATCTCCATAAGGGGCTATTTATCTGTAACTGTATGATGTATTATTTAAAATCGAATCAATTGCTCTTCTTGCTTCTATCCTCGGCATCTTTTGTTCCTAAGCCCATCTCTTCCATTTGGTATTCGACTGAGACAAGGCCAGTTTCTGCAAGAAAGCCTAGCATAGCATTATCCTTGAAACTCTTAACAAAACACAGCTTCACTAATACTGTTCAGATTGCTTTAATATGAGCCTCTGGACTCCAAACAAATCAGTAAAATTGTTGAAATTCAGGTAAAAAGTAAAAACAAAAGTCTCCCCCTACCCCGTACTCCCTTCCACTCCCCATCCCTCCCTCTCCCTCTCCCTCTCTCCCCGCGCGTGCGCTCACTCTTTTTCTCTCTCGGTTAGTCTTTTAATATTGTCCAAGCACTATGAATTTATCTGCTGCATTAAACTTCATGACTTGATGTTAGTTTGCCCGACTTTTGAATAAAGTATCCGTGCATGTTAACTGACGACACATAACCATAATGCACACACTTTATGTAAATAATAGTAAAAGAGTTACAAATGATTTAGAATCTAGTGATAAACTAAAACATCTCAAATGGCCGTTCAGGGGACTTTCAGGACAAGATAATATCAAATATACTAGTAAATTTTTAATATATTAAAACACAACACGGACATAGACAAAACAACACTACTTGAGCCTCTAAACGTCGTGGCTGCCCATCATTAACGTGTGCCCCCCTGTGTGTTCCTCGAACAGGCTACCATCTGAAATGAGTAAAAGGCATTTCTCTTTAAAGTTTATGTCTCGATGGAACATTATAGATCTTGTAATACCACCAATATAGAGATTTCGTTAATGAGAATAGTACAATTTTTTTTTGCCCTTCTTGTTTCTATTGCTTTTGCTTCAACAGTAAGGCCTTGTTTGTCTCCCCGAAAAATGAGGCAGAAAAAATGAAAATTGGAGAAAATCAAATTTTGTAATAAAGATTCTGAAGGAAATTTTAACTGTACAACTTGTTTTTTTTTTTAGATAAGTATCCGAGATTTTTTTTTTTCCAGTAAATTCCCTAATTTCCAAGGAAATTCCAAGTGTGAAGCGTGAAGTATAGTTAAGAAATGATGGGCTGGAAAATGGCAATGAAATTTTCAAAAGGATATTTGCCTTGATGAAATTTTCAAGAGGTTAAAGTTGAAGTATTATGTAATTTTTTTGCCGACTATTTTGTAATTATTTTATAGGGAAAATCACAAACTTCCACGAGTGGTGGACCTCAAAAGATGATGACACGAATACAAACTGTGTGTGGAATTAGAGTTAATTTGAATTTAAGTAGTGGCCAAACTATTAATGTAAGAACAACTTGATTTATACATTCAGCTCTAATATTACAAGATTATAAACTCATTCTATACAACTTGATTTCTTTACAACCTGTATTTGCTTCTCAAAAAGTTAACATCGAGGGTGAATGGTCTACTCCCCATGATAGTGATCCTATTATTAGAGGTGCCATTCCAAATGAGAGTAATCAAAAGAAGTCTTGGACATATAAATTTCAGTGGAGAAGGCTCGGAAGTGAGACATAAAATAATTTGTATATTGAAGTAGAATATAAACACAATTTATACAAACGGTTTACGAAGCACCAATAACTAAATTATGCACCACTATATACTTATTTCCAAGCAAATTTGTTTGCACTATTTTTGTACAGCATCACTGCCAATTTCTGACGGGCCAAGTTAGATTCTTCCTACAAAAATAAAATAAACAAAAACACATTATTTTGGTAAAAGATAATCAACATAATAACTACCCATTTCAAATGTAATTTACCGTTGTCCTAATGCATTGGACTCCTTTTTCGAAGAGCATCAACAAGAAAACGTATAATCCACAATCGTACCTATTTAAATGATAAAACCATTTAATTTTTCCAAGTTATAAAAACAAACATTTCAATAATTTTTGGATAAATGTTACAAACCCATTGTTTTGTCGAGGTACCCAACTCATATCTTCATAAAGAAAAGTATTTACATCCTTCGCTTTGTAGTTCTTTCCAGCATATTTGTGCATCAACACGTCAAATCTTTGGACCTACATCCGCAAGCATAAGTTGAGGCATGATACCATAATATTAGTACACACATCTCTTTTTAAATGAACTAAAACAAATTAAAAATGTACATAAGTAGAAAGAAAAGTCGTACCACTCTTTGAATAAGATTTCTCCTTTGCTCCTTACTACTACGATCAGGAGCTGTATCACACACGTCAATTACATTTAAATTAAAATCGACTACTACCAAGAACCAATGGTCTTTCTGATCAAGGATGGGAAAATGAACTCGTTCAAGATGTTCAACTGAGTTGGTGAAATTTCCATCCCCTTTGAAGTACCAATCCAACAATGTATCATCATCCTTTTTCCATCGAGTATATGCCTCTGCTCCAAAAAAAAATATATAGCACACATGACCAACATTGAGTTTGGGTATGGACAATAGAATATTAAGATATTGACATGCGTACCGTCATAATTGGTGGGAAAAACCAATTGGGTGCAATGAATGTTCTAATTCTTTCATTAAGAGTGCACATATACGATACAACATCGATGATCTATAAACACATGAAAAATACAATTAGAAATAACAAAATCACGAACTAGGAAAATAAATTGAACTAACTTTTCAAATTAATACTCACGGTCCCCCTGATTTTACACTCCGGTCCTAAGGTTCTTACATCTTCCCTAGTAAGATGATGTCTTCCGTAGTCGATCACAGTTGTGCTGCAAGAAGGGTAAACAGAATAAAGAATCAGATTTGTTTATAAATGCATCATCTCATTAACAAATATTTCAACTATAGTAAGAAGATCAAACCTCTTAGACAATTTTCATTGAAAAGGAATTGAATAATTTATTCTTCTGATGATGTTGGATTGCATCTGAGTACCTTGATTTTTTCAAAGATATCATTCGAGTTTGCGTAATCAGACAACAGAGTTGCGGTTGTTATGCCTTTTTTTCCCTTTGATTGCTATTAGATTGACGCTCTTTAATGACAAACTCAGACATCACAGACCGTATTGTCGACTTCATATTTTTTGGCATCTCAGCAATGCAATCTTTTAGTTCCTCAATGAGTTTGATTTGTTGCCTAAGTAGATTATTAGTGAGCATGGTAGAGTTTCCAACATTTAGAATGCTTTGCCCAAGAAGTTCTGTATTTAAAATTTGAGATACTTGGCACCATATGGTTTCCATAGCGCTAACTCTAGCCTCAAGTGTCGAAGGGACTTTGGGCACATGGGGAGAATCTCCACTAAATTTGAAATATGTGTATTCTCATCACACTTTTCTACTTCCTGCTCCTCACTACCATCATCTGTTGATGCATACCCGTCATCTATTCCCCATGATTGCATCGGTGGGGTAACAACATCAAAGTAATTGCCATCAATTTTTGGTCCATCAAAGTTTTCTTTCTTACTTTCCTTCTCATTTGTAATGTGCTCGCCAGTTTCAACGCCACACCTCTCCTTTTCTGTATTCGGAGACACCAAATTATGTGTTGCATCTATATCTACTAGGAATTTGTTATGTGATTCGTTAGCAACTCGGGCCTGCATGCGGATAATATAAGTTAATTTATTGCCCGAACTTGCAAAGCTGAAACATTTTTAGCAAATATGTATGACCAGTTTTTAAAGAGACCTAAACGTGAAGATGGCAGAAAAAAGACTGTGAGCACAGTATACTGACTATACTGACTACAGAACGTTACTGACTACATACATATACTATGCCATTGAGTATCTGCAATTAGGTTTCCAAAAGCACTTACAAAAACTTGACATAAAGCATTAAACAAAATTGATTGATGCCAATAGAGTACATACAAAACTCCTTTAGCTTCATCGAACTTCACTCAACGCAGGAGAATTCACAGATTGACAGTCACAATTTAGTAAAAAGGGTGATTAATAAAAAGACTGTGAGCACAGTATACATATTTCAAAACAACATCAAATCTATACTTGATATAAATGAAATTAAATTAAATAATAGTATATGTATATATGTGTGTACTGGCTAATGTATATTTTATAATAATTTTATAATATTACTGAAATTCGATCACATATTATTAATATAATAAAATATTTAATATTTTACGCCGTGCATCGCACGTGAGGACATCTAGTAATACTAAAGTAGCAGAAAAAACTACTTAGAAGGCTTACTTTTGGATTCCAGTAGCCCCCTGCATTGTTGAAATCAAGTGCGATGTTAGATATTCTTTCCCGAGTTAGTTGTTCCACATATGGCAATGGAGAGGTAAGATTAACACTGGGAGTTGAATCTTTCGGAAAATATGGGCAAAGAAAATAACCTGAACATAAATAAGAGAAATGAATAATTGCAAGTATTATGGATTTTCCAAATTAATCAAATCGGGTTGAACGTGTGAAAGATATTCAATCGTACCTGGAGCAAGAATGACGGTTAAATATGTTCTTCCATGTTCTTTTCGTAACTTCACCCCATCATTTAGCTTTTCTATCACTAACTTGGCCCAATTCATGTACAACACTTTCTTCAAGTTCACAACAATATTCAAGTATCCCACCCGAATATTTGGTAATGTGTCCGGAAAGAGTAGTGTCCCAAACAAAAACATAAGGTAACACACCTTGAACTCATCTCCACTAGTAACACAACTTTCTAGTTTTCTACCTAGTTCGTTAATGTCAATTCTACCACCGGTCACCGTGAAATAATTCTTATATTTGTTTATACCTTCCACAGAGTCAAAGTCTAAATAGATATCATCGCCTTTATGTGGAATACCTAGGGCACGACTAGCCTCGGCTGCAGAAACATTTATGTGACAAGGGTTGTCTAAAGTGATTAAACTCTCATCGGGATTATACCTATCTACGAGCCAACGGACCAACTCGCGGTCAAGTTGCTCAAACTCTATCTTAGTTATCCATAAAAATCCCATTTCTTCAACACATTTTTTCTGGTCTGGCTGAAGTTTTCCATTTACAACCCATAGCTTTGTGAGAGATGTCCTAGTGTCAAATTTTCCATCCTATGGTTTCATATAATCAGAAGAAAATTGCGTCATTAGTTTAACATCTTAATGAAATAATTCATCCGGAGAAGTAATTTTATCAAATGTGACTTACATCGGGCATCATAAAATCCTTAAACTCATTCCATTGCCGTTGGGTGTAACTTCCCAATATTCGATCGATATGCATATTTGTCCTATCATTTTTTCCAAATAAATCACCCTGTAGTATCATTGAAGTAATGAATTCCCCGATTACCACATAAAATACATATCATGTACTATTTTTCTACTTCCACTTGAGCAAGACTCAAACCAAAAAAAAAAAATCAATCTGACATACCTTAACTTTAGCAGCACATTTGCGCTTTGATGCAGGAGTAGTCACATTTTTTTTTTTCTGGACGGGCATCTGCATCGTCCGCTCCAATCCTCCTTTTATTTGTTGAAGGTTGCAACTTTTCATTCCTACAACAATTGGTAAAAAAACTACATATAAATAGTAGGAATATAAAGACTTAACATATTGACAATAGCTGAAATCAACGCACTTCAGGTACTTACGGTGATGAGATTGAAGAATCCATGTGCAATATGTTTCTACGAAAAAAATCAAGAGCCTTTTGAAATTCTTTATAGGAGGGCTAACAACTGACAACGACTAAGAAGTCTTATGTCCTCCTAGTCGCACGGCGGATCACACCTGTTACAAGAGGAAGGAGCTTCTGAGTGGAAAAGAGGAGCAGCAACTCTGCAGTAAAATTGGGGATGCGGGAAAGAAACCCTCGAATTGACACACACACACACACACACACACACACACACACACATATATATATATATATATATATATATATATATGTATATATATATATATATGTGTGTGTGTGTGTGTGTGTGTGAGAGAGAGAGAGAGAGAGAGAGAGAGAGAGAGATATCAAAACCGTAGATGCTAATTTCTAGCTAACCGAAAATCTTGAGAGGAAACGTGAGATGCCTGAGAAGGTAAATTCCCAAAATCTTGAGAGGAAACGTGAAGCGGGATGAAAGGGATGAAAGGGACGAAATTCCCAGAACTGGGCGGTGGTTTTTAAGGCAGATGAAAGGGATGGAAGGGTCAAGGGGGTTTCCGGTTCAATCGTCCAGTCATGAAGGCTTTTTGATTACTGAAGTAGGCTTGTCCGTCTACTCACGATATTTCTTTCTTTTTTTTTTTTTTTCTTTTTTGGTTTGTGTGGCTTTAATTTCTAACTAATAATGGTGGGAGAACATAATATGCTAGTTAACTAATAATATGCAATCTATATATATTAATGAAAATTTCTTGTCCACATCATGTCTATAATTTGTTATTTTCTCATAATTCTAGACTAATTATTATTAAAAATATATTTATACTGGATTAATTTAAATAAAGAAGGTTAATGAATTGAATGATATTAAAATAAGAAAATAATTATAATTTTTTAGATAATATGTAATTATCAATTATGTATAATTTGAATCGATATTGTACATTTCAACTTACTGTATATAATCCTGACCAATTATGTTTACTCTCAACCAATTCCGTATAATTTCAAATCGATCATGTATAATTTCAATCGATTAAACTAATCCTGTACAATTCTAATTGATTATGCATAATTTCAACTAAATATGTACAATTTCGACTCTTTATGTATAATTTCGCCTAATTGTGTACAATTTCAATCAATTGTGTATAATTTCAAATCAATTATTTACATTTTCGACTAATTATGTTTAATTTCAAATCGAGTATGTTTAATTGATTATGTATAATTTCAACCAATTGTGTACAATTTCGAATGGATTATACATAATTTCAACCAAATATGTACAATTTCGACCCATTATGTATAATTTCAAATCGATCATGTACATTTTCAAATCAATTATGTGCAATTTCAAATCGAATATGTTCAATTTCGGCCAATTATGTTTACTCTCGACCAATTATGTACAATTTCAGATCGATCATGCATAATTACAACCAATTATAAATAATTGTGATCAATTGTGTATAATTTCAAATCGATCATGTACTATTACAACTTAGTGTATATAATTTCGACCTGTTATGTACCATTTCGACCAATTATGTGTAATTTCAACTCGATCGTGTATAATTTCAAATATAATCGCAACAAATTATATACAGTCTGTTGAGATTGTACAATTTCGACCCATTATGTAAAATTTCAAATCGATTATGTACATTTTCAAATCGATTATGTACAATTTAAAATCGTGTATTTTCAATTTTGACCAATTATGTACAATTTCAAATTGATCAAGTATATTTTCAAACCGATTAACTATAATTTCAATCGATTATGCTTAATTTCGACCAATTATGTACATTTCAAATCGATCATGTTCAATTTCAATTTGCCAGATGATAATCGCACAAATGTAAAACATAAGAGATAAATTTACCAAATAAAAACCTCTACACTTTCTGATAAATCTCTCTCTCTAAGAAATTTCAAACTTTCGATCATGTACTATCACAACTTAGTGTATATATTATTTCGACCTATTATGTACCATTTCGACCAATTATGTTTAATTTCAAATCAATCATGTACATTTTCAAATCGATTATGTGCAACATCGAATCGAGTATGTTCAATTTTGACCAATTCTATTTACCCTCGAGCAATTATGTTCAATCTCAACCAGTTATGTATAATTTCAAATCGATCAGGTACTATTACAACTTAGTGTAGACAATTTGACCTATGTCGTAAATTCAAATCGATTATTTATATTTTCGACCAATTATATAATTTTGACCTATTACGTATCATTTCGACCAATTTAGAATGTCTATTTAGAATGTCTATTTTACCCGATTTAGAAAGTATTTTTTCTAGTAGTGATTATTGATTTGAAATTAAACATAATTGGTCGAAATGGTACATAATAGATCGAAATAATATATACACTAAGTTGTAATAGTACATGATCGATTTGAAATTGAACATTATTGGTTGAAATTATTTATAATTAGTTGTAATTGTATCGATTTGAAATTGTACATAATTTGTTGAAATTATACACAATAGATTTACAATTATACATAATCGATATGAAATTATAAATATTTGATCGAAATTGAACATAATCGATTTGAAATTATATATAGTTGGTCGAAATTGAACATAATCGATTTGAAATTATACATAATTGGTCGAGAATAACATAGGCCGAAATTAAACATACTCGACTTGAAATTTCTTTGCACATAATCGCTTTGAAAATGTACATGATCGAGTTGAAATTACAGATAATTGGTCGAAATGGTACACAACAGGTCGAAATTATATACACCAAGTTGTAATAGTACATGATCGATTAGCAATTGTACATAATCGATCGTAATTATTTATAATTAGTTGTAATTGTACATGATCGATTTGAAATTGTACATAATTTGTTGAAATTATACATAATCGTTTTGCAATTGTACATAAACCGATTTGAAATTATACACAATTGGTCGGAATTTGTAATATCCGAATTTATTATTGTGTATTTCATCTGTATTTGAACCCTGTATTATTCGGAATTGTGATCTCGATAATTGAAGTATGATATTTCTCACATTTGTATCCTTATACATAAGTATAACAACATGCAAAATTTCTCATATAAACTCGTGATAGCGCACGCTAAGAATGTAGCTTAACGTGCGTTATCGGGCTACAACTAGCGCACGCTACGAATGAAGAATTGCGTGCGCTAGGCAGTCAACTATTGAGCTAGACGGCTAGCACATGCGCTAGTCGGACGTGAGTCCGGATAAGATTCCCGCGGGCGGAACTGGACAGTTTTGGAGTCAAATCTTATTTAGCGTGCGCTAATGGAAATATGATAGCGTGCGCTAATCAGATAGTGTGCAGAAACATTATATAAGGGACAACACCCCATTTCCTTCTCATTTTCTTCGAGTATCATTCGTTCTTGAGAGACCAGAGAGCATTATATCTTCCTTAAACACTTAGATCACCTCTACTTAATTCATTAAAGATTGGATGTTACTTGTGATTGATTGTTGAATTGGAGAAACACCTTGGATTGGCATACAAAAAACCAGAGCTGGATTCTACCTTTTCGACTCGGTGTCATCTTTATAGTAAGGTATGTTAATTCTTCCTCCAGCCTTAGATTCGTGTTCTGAAGAGTTAGATGAATCATGCTATCAAGATAATTGAGTTTCATTAGTGAATTATTCAACAAACATCATATTTAGAAGTGGGAATGATTATGCTTATAATATCGTTGCTGAAACATCGTAGTTGGAATTGTGAGTTCACCTTCAAGATGAAGTCTGATTGTATAAATGATAATCGGATCTAGTACATCAACATGAGATCACGAACTTCACATGAGAACGATAAGCAAGTTGGATATACGAGTTTTGGTGATATTCATTTCCTTGAATTCAAAGATGTTTGAATCCGTAAGATCATTCATAAGTTTATGAACATGACATGTAGACGGATAACGTACGTTAATCACTGAGGAATTCATAAGTTTCATCACCGTTAGAACAAGTCTGTTGCCCAGTAGTGAACTGCCATGCACGTTTAGCGCACGCTAAGATATGTAGATTCACGCGCGCCATCGCGCATAAGTTAGCGTACGCTACGTTTGGTACGTAACGTACGTTATGTCATCAGGCGAGTCAGTCGGCTGATCAGTGAGGTACTGACCGTGCATGGTTAGCATACGCTAGGCTGCGTATAATTGCGTGCGCTAACGAGTAGCCTTAACGTACGCTACATAGGATACGTAGCGTGCGTTAAGCATGCCAGATAGATTATATTTTAAGAACTTTCGACCGTAATTTGGATTGTTAGATGTTCATTCGACTTGAGATGAATTCTATATTATTTCTTTTGTTAAGGTTCGAGCTTAGCAACATGATTGATCGAAGGGGACGACCTTCGAGTATTTTGATATTCACGGAAGTTTTATTCTTGTCTTCGAACCGAGGCAAGTACTCTAATTAGAATTGTTTATATTATGACAGTTATATTGTGGTTGTATTGTGTATATGTGTTGTGATTATATGTCCACCATGCGTTGATCCGACGGGAATCATCATGGAAATCTATAGCTGTGTGCGCTGGATCGTTGGATAGGTAGTTCCACCATGCGTTGGTCCGACGGGATCATCATGGGAATCTATAGCCGTGTGCGCTGGATCGTTGGAATACCATCAGTATGTTGAGACTGTTCTGATATGATATGTGTTGCGGTTACTTCTCGTAGGAGAAAACTTGTTATGATGATTGTTGATTACATCATTGTTGTATAATTATTGTACTTGTACTAGCATCGTTGTGCTAACCCCTTCGGGGGTGAACATTTGTTTATGTTCAGGATCCAGGAGAGCAGGGAAACAACCACTGGAGTTGCATGACGACGAAGGTGCAGAGTGATATTCCGGCCGGGCTTATTTGTCTGTTGTTTGTATCGTTTTAATAAGTACTCGAGTGCGTAGTCGTTTATGATGATTTGGATTTGGTGATGTATTAATACTTTTCCGTTGAACATTCGTACTTTCAGTATTGGTCAGAACTGTTGTACCTTATTTCCGTTATTTTCATACGTTGGTATCTATTAATGTCTTTTTAGTTCTTCAGCCTTGTAAATTCTTATGTAAAGGATTTACGGCGCTGTAATATTCCTGAATATATTGGGGGTGTTACAGAATTGAACATAGTCGATTTAAATTATATATAATTGGTCGAAATTGAACATAATCGATTTGAAATTATACATAATGGGTCGAAATCGTACATATTTGGTCGAAATTACATACACTAAGTTCTAATAGTACATGATCGATTTGAAATTATACATAATTGGTCGAAATGGTACATAATAGGTCGAAATTATCTACACTAAGTTGTAATAGTACATGATCGATTTGAAATCTACTTTACTATTAAAAGAGAGTTGTACAAAACACGTGTCTTTATGTGAATTTTTTGAATTAATTATCTTTTTCTTTTAAAAACACACTAACTCCTACCATTTGAATGAGAGTTAATGGGAACCAATTTTTTTTTCCTTTTTTCTTTTTATTTATCTCCCAACGTTTAGAAGTTAATAGTTTTATCGTCTCAACTCTATTTTTTATTATTAATATTTTAAATTAATCTTCTTTTTACGATATTTGATTTAACATTCATTAGGCATATATATAATTAAAATATTTCTTTTGGAATATAAGTTGTTTTTGAATAATTATATTATATCTTGATTTTAAATTATTTTTATATAAAATACAAAAGTTAGATAATTTCCAAATAATTTCATTGAAGTAAATCTATCTTTTTACAAGGTCAATATTTTTACTTCAGTTTTCACCTTCTTATAATAATTTTAGATTACTGAGTTATTTTATTTTAAAAATATTTGGGAAAAGATTTATAGATAAACTTACAATTCCTAGTAGAAAGATATATTATTAGTTAAAATAATTTTTTGATCGAATATTCTTTATTATGAAAAGAAAAATTATATAAATAAATATAATAATTTGATTATATTTTTATTTAAGTACGTACAATAATTATGCCTAATGAATTAATATCATTATTAAGTATAAAATGTGTGACTTTAATCTAAATATTTATCAAAAATATATGACGTTCTTTCACTTGTATACTGATATGTAATTATTATTAGTATATTAATATAAATATTACAAATATACAATAATCATATAGATTCGTGTCATGTTTATATATTTTATATCGAATTTTTACACATCTATACTTAATATTAAAAGAGAGTCGCAAAAAAATCTAAGGAAAATGTGTCATCTCCACGTTAATCCTCTTTTTAAAAATCTTAAGAAAAATGGACGTTTAATTTGGGAGAGGGTTAGAGGATTATTCCATTATATACTATCTACCAATTAAAAACTTTCTCTCAGTTTATTCCTTTTATTTTTAACCTAATAGTTTAAACAATTATAACTTTTATGTATCAATTTTATTTTTGAAAAAAAACATATCAAATTAATTCTTACTTCGTGCTCTTTAATTTGACATCCATATAGTATATATAAAGTAATATAAATATAATTATAATATATTTAGATGATTAAAATATTTCAATATAAAAATATAAGACTATTGAAGAAAGATATATTTTTAGTTTATTTTCATAGTTTTTTTAACAATTATTTGATTTTTAAGAATTATTTTGTTCTGATTATAAAATAGTAAAATATATTACATTAATGTTAAATCATATAAAAAATTATATTAGTAAGAATATCGCTTGTATACTTTTAATGAAAGTTGATAATACAACACCAACAACATCATCATTAGAGCCTTAATCCCAAAATGTTGTGGGGTCGGGGTCGGCTATAATGAAAGTTCATAATAATAAACATAATTTAATTTCTTATTTATAAAATTAGATATAAGGCTCATATTGTCCTATATGAAAAAATAAATGCCGGTGCTTAATTAATTTACGGTTTTCCTATCATGTGCCCTTAGATCACATGATAAAAGTTTATAAATGAAACTAAATCAAATAAAGTATATGTGTGTGTATACTGACTCATGTATATTTTATAATAATTTTATAATATTATTGAAATTTGATCACAATTTCTAATAAAATAAAATACTTAACATTTTACGCCGTGCATCGCATGAGAGGACATCTAGTTATACATAATCGATCGCAATTATTTATAATTAGTTGTAATTGTACATGATCGATTTGAAATTATACATAATTGGTTGAGATTGAACATAATTGGCCGAGGGTAAACATAATTGGTCGAAATTGAACATACTCAATTTCAAAAAGGGCCTGACACGGTCCAATAACTGTAACACCCCCAATCCGCTCAGGGATATTACACGCCGTAGACCCCTTCCTCAAGGATCTACCAGGCTGGTAAATACATCGAACAGCTCAAAAATGCCTTTAAGGCTAAAATGACTCAGTAGACCGATTTGGTCTTTCCGTAAATACATACAACTCAAACACAATACATGCCCACGCAGGGGTCGAAATACAACACACTCCCGTACAACGGGGAAAGAATACTGCAGCGGAAATAAAATACAGCTAGACCAATACGACAACATACGGGTCCTCGTGTGATTAGTATCGTTCATCTTTCATCATCCTTCATGCCGACACTGTGCTATGCTCAAAAACCTGAATGCAAAGACAGACATCCACCCCCCGAATACTCGGGGGTTAGCAAAACTCCACTGTTTTGCTAGTGCAACTACAAGTACAAAAATACGAGCCATACAATACAAGTTCCAAGGACAATAATAACCAGGAATCCTCAAAGATTTAAACATAACGAAAATACTTCCCGAGGCAAGAGTTTAGGTAAAGCTTTCCAAAATCGAAAGATCCCAAGTCAAGGGAAACAATTTATAAAGTGATTTAAAATGCCATCGGGAGTTTTGATAGAAACAACTCAGGATTTTCGAATCCTTCTCTTTCCAAAATCAACAGGGGTCACATCCCAAAGGTTTTATTTTCACAAATAGAATCAACAACAATTAACAGGGCTAGAGACCGATTCAAGTGTCCTCAACGAACATAAAATCAACACAACATAATCACATACAAGTATCGCCTAGGATCGGGACGAAGCCACAAATCCCACCCGAGGCCTCTAAGGACCCTCCCAAGCTGGCCACAATCATAAAACACTTCACGCACACGCATCGCCTAGGACCGGGACGAAACCACAAATCCCACTCGAGGCCTATAAGGACCCTCCCGAGCTGGCTAGCGAAACAAATCACGCACCATATCTCACGGTTGGATCAATCACTTGTTGCATCCTGAACACATGATCACAAGCCATGTGTCACCGTAGATTATCTCAGGCTCTCACGGTTGGATCAATCACTTGTTGCATCCTGACCACATGATCACGTGCCATGTGTCACCGTAGACCTTCAACCATATCCACACATTCACACAATTAATTTATCACATAAATAATATCCAATTAATTCACTCAATGGCAACAAACACAATGCAGGACGCAATGGTCAAATCACAATGCACCAATATGAGATAATATATACATATATATTATCAAAGCACAACGACAACACCAAGTGTATTCATAGTAATTCACGTAACCATCCACAAACACAATGTCCACAAAACACACGCGTTTTGAAAGAGGGCCTTTAACAAGGCTAACCGAATCTTTGAAAGTGAAATTCAAACGATCAAATAAACACAAGGAGACGATCACTAATTATTATATCCATAAAACAAGAATTGTATGGACAAGGTACTTGCCTCGAATAACCACAAACACGAAGAACCGATCGAAGTAGGTTGGCACGAACCGATTACGAATCCGCCGACTCCACCGAGCGCTAACCCGTGACAATAAACTACGAACAACAATAACAACAATGAAAATGAATTCCATAGCACGACCTAAAGTCGCTGAATCCAAAGAACAAACGACGAAAGTTCAAGGGTTTCCCCCAAAATGGCCAAGAACACGAATCGACCCATCAAAACATGAAAACGGAATTCCAATCCGAAATATGGATATACAATCCATAGGATACGTTTAACAACATCATTAAACAACAATCGGTTTATCAAAACCGGATGGAAAACGAAATCAAGAACAAAACTCCAAAAAGTCAACTCTAGGGATTTAAGAAAAATACCTAGATCCGACAAAGAACAATGGATTAAATGATGTTATAATCACCTAGGATACTCCAAAACACCTTTGGATGGAAGAAAATCAGCCCAGATGCGAACCCTAGTCGCCACGTCTCAAACTCGCGGAGGAAGAAGAAGAAATAAAGAAAAATGCAGATTCTAGAATGGTGTCCAGTATTTATACTGGACACAATTAGCGTGCGCTAATCATTAAGGTTAGCGTGTGCTATCGCGGCACCGAACAAAACTCCTGACCAAAAATACACTGTTAGCGTGCGCTAACCCCAAGTGTTAGCGTGCGCTAACCCCAAGTGTTAGCGTGCGCTAACGAGAACTTCAGACCCAGTCCAGTAGCTCCTGGACTGCCCTGAACTGCCAGGTAGCGTGCACTATCCTACCCTTAGCGTGCGCTACCAACGCACTCTAGCACGCGCTATGATACTAAATAGTGTGCGCTGATCAACGTCTGAACCCAGTCCAGTGGCCTATGGACTGTTTCTGCACCACTCGTTAGCGCTAACTACAACATTTAGCGTGCGCTAACTACGGGACCTTAGCGCGTGTTAGCCGCAAAGCGTAGCGTGCGCTAACGACTCAAAGAGACAGCAACAGAACATCTCAGAAATGGGTATGACGACAGGTACCCACAACTTTGGGAAATTACAAAATGACCCATAACGCCCGAAAATCTCGATACGTGATCGAATAACCAAACCGAAGTTCACAACACGTCTAACAAAGTTAAACGGACTTACGGGAAACTCAAAACAACAGTTTCGAACGAGATTCGCAAGAATCGAACTCGAGTGCGGAAAAGTCTCTAAAAAGCACGGAACTCAACAAAACAGCACCGAAACGATCTCGGATGGCAAAAAGTGCAAAATTAATCATTCTTAGAATGACGAAACGGTCCCAAGCGAGTCGTCAAAACGGACTCTCGCTAAAAAAAGAAAATTACCAGAAATCAAATTTGCGGATATTACATACTACCCTCCTTAAAAGAAGTTTCGTCCCGAAACTTAAAACAAGTAGGGAGAAATAATCTCCCGCCAGGAAAACTCAACGATATACACAAGAAACACATAACTTTCGCCCATCGGCGAAACATTACAAGCACGCAAAGGAATATACGGCGTGAAAACGCGCTCCACGACGACCAACACAATGCCACTGGTAGAAACATAATAAAACCAACAAGTGACAAGCGTCATCAAATAGATAATACAATCAAGTCAATTATCCGAACAACCACAAAACACTAAGCACCTATTACAAGGAAACACGCACAATCAAGAAAACAAAAATAAACACACAAACGATCCACAAGGACAATCACAAACAATTCGGAGTACGCCGAAATCCTCAAAACAACACTAGGCATATCCGTGTCCCTTGGGAGCAGAGACGCAACCTCGATCTCCGAATCTCTCAGCTACCGTCTCGCAATGTATGGCTCGGTGACCCACCTGGACACACTCGAAACAGTTGACTAACGGTGAACGACAATTCTTCGCAGTATGGCCCGCTCGACTACAGTTATAACATATCTTAGAGCTGTTCACATAACTCACTGCAGGGGTACTACTCCCCTGATCACGCGATCGAGGAACCACCTTAGGAGGACGAAACGAAATTCCCAACATAGGGGGCCCACTCCCCTGATTTCCTGAAAAGTCCCCAACGGTTTTCTGTTTCTTAGACATGGACATAATCTCGGTCGGCAATCTGGATAGCTCATAGGCCAACACCCTATTCTGATAATCTCTCAAGGAAGTACAAGCAAGACCTGCCATGTACTGACGAATCTCCGGCTTCATCCGCCTACTAAAATGACAAATCTTGTCCTCCTCTGTCCTTACTTGATTCTGCACATATCCGAGCTGTTTGCTAAAATCAATAATAGCTTGAGACAGCGGTACATCCTGCAGTTTCGCCGAAAAGAATTCATTAATCTTCTAATTTCTGATCGGCTCCGGACAAAACTCATCTCTCATGAATCTCTGGAACTCTGCCCATGTAACAACACGATCTTGAGGCTTAACAGCCTCCCACCAGCTAGCAGCATCCTTGTCGAAAAGATACTGGGCTACAGGACCTTACGTTCTTACGGACAATCAACTACCTCGAATATCTTTTCCAGTGGAAAATCCACCATCGACTAGCATCTGCGGCACCGGTAAACAAGGGGGATTCATACGAACCACTTCTCGAAGCCACTGATTTGCACCAGTATTTTGGGTCACATCTGTAACACGCTGAACTGCCTGAGTCAACTGAGTCATCTGTGTGGATACCTGCTGTAAAATAGTAGCGACACCGATACCGGCATCATCACCGGTAGCATGATCTCGACCACGCGTCTGATTGCCACGACCGCAACCTCGGCCCCTCGGCATACTGAATAAGTAATCACTCAGCACAATAGAAAAATCATAACACATACCACATACAACGATTTCCATCGTAAAGCAACACGCATACTAAAATCATAGCAACGACGGTATCGTTCAGCCATCTCAACGGCGCGAACGATAACCAGCATATAATCACAAAACATCATGGAACAATCACACATATACATGAACGTACCAACCCAAGCTTCAACAGCTCACACTCGTGTGACAACACGCAAATCACCACGAGGCGACAAACAGTAAATATCAGTTCACACCTCTCACAGAGGGCTAGTATAACAATTGCGTGGCAACGCCTCAACGTTCATGCCACCAATTCGATCATACTCGGGAACTAACATCATAACGACAATGCGAACATCATACATACATCCCTAGACCGCAAACGGGAATTGATAGGTTTTAAAAAAAAAACGAAAACCACATTTTGAAAACAATTTGGAAATACCAGTTGATCTTGAGTATCACTTTACAAAAAGTAGTACAAACACCATTATCGAGACTTTGAAAACCATCTTGCGTTTGATAAAATGAGGACACTTTCCTTTAAATTGAAACTTTCAAAAATATTCGACGCTTGGGTCTAAGCAACTGCATTTCTAAAAATAATTGAAAATATCTCAAAATATTTTGGTCCTCAAAGTAGAAGAATTTTGAAATAGATAGTTGCGCTAGTAGGTGCCCCGAAAATACAATCCATTTTAAAAGTACGTCTCGAATTTTATTTTCTAAGACACTCAAGGTTTTCAAAAATCCAATAGGCCAGAATGCCCAAAACTCACACGTATCGACATTCACTTACATACAATCATAATACACACATCAACTCATTTATAACCAAGACAACATCTGTCTTTTACCGGAAACAAACAGTCAAATATCCTAGTCAAAGGACATAAATAATGACAACACGTCTCATATAAAAGAAATATGAGAATCACACGTACACATCACGAAACCAAGAATCTGCATCAAGGTTCCATCACTTAACACATAATAAAACAAATAGCTCATGTCACACGAGGTACAATACAAAGAAGGGAGACTTACGGCCACAAGTCGCACGAAGATGATGATCTCCCCACGATACTAATCACGACCAACAAACTCAGACGACGCGTCACGACACGACTCAGTCAGACAAAATCCGACCAGACAAAACTCAACAGACACCACTAAACCCGACAGCCTAGGTTTCCACAACCTAATCTCCGATACCATTTATGTAACACCCCCAATCCGCTCAGGGATATTACATGCCGTAGACCCCTTCCTCAAGGATCTACCAGGCTGGTAAATACATCGAACAACTCAAAAATGCCTTTAAGGCTAACATGACTCAGTAGACCGATTTAGTCTTTCAGTAAATACATACAACTCAAACACAATACATGCCCACGCAGGGGTCAAAATACAACATACTCCCGTACAACGGGGAAAGAATACTGCAGCGGAAATAAAATACAGCTAGACCAATACGACAACATACGGGTCCTCGTGTGATTAGTATCGTTCATCTTTCATCATCCTTCATGCCGACACTGTGCTATGCTCAAAAACCTAAATGCAAAGACAGACATCCACCCCCCGAATACTCGGGGGTTAGCAAAACTCCACTGTTTTGCTAGTGCAAGTACAAGTGCAAAAATACGAGCCATACAATACAAGTTCTAAGGACAATAATAACCAGGAATCCTCAAAGATTTAAACATAACGAAAATACTTCCCGAGGCAAGAGTTTAGGTAAAGCTTTCCAAAATCGAAAGATCCCAAGTCAAGGGAAACAATTTATAAAGTGATTTAAAATGCCATCGGGAGTTTTGATAGAAACAACTCAGGATTTTCGAATCCTTCTCTTTCCAAAATCAACAGGGGTCACAACCCAAAGGTTTTATTTTCACAAATAGAATCAACAACAATTCACAGGGCCAGAGACCGATTCAAGTGTCCTCAACGGAGACAAAATCAACACAACATAATCACATACAAGTATCGCCTAGGACCTGGACGAAGCCATAAATCCCACCCGAGGCCTCTAAGGACCCTCCCGAGCTGGCCACAATCATAAAACACTTCATGCACACGCATCGCCTAGGACTGGGACGAAGCCACAAATTCAACTCGAGGCCGTTAAGGACCCTCCCGAGCTGGCTAGCGAAACAAATCACACACCATATCTCACGGTTGGATCAATCACTTGTTGCATCCTGACCACATGATCACAAGCCATGTGTCACCGTAGATTATCTCAGGCTCTCACGGTTGGATCAATCACTTGTTGCATCCTGACCACATGATCACGTGCCATGTGTCACCGTATACCTTCAACCATATCCACACATTCACACAATTAACATATCACATCAATAATATCCATGTAATTCACTCAATGGCAACAAACACAATGCACAACGCAATGGTCAAATCACAACGCACCGATATGAGATAATATATATATATATATATATTATTAAAGCACAACGACAACACCAAGTGTATTCATAGTAATTCACGTAACCATCCACAAACACAATGTCCACAAAACACACGCGTTTTGAAATAGGGCCTTTAACAAGGCTAACCGAATCTTTGAAATTGAAATTCAAACGATCAAATAAACACAAGGAGACGATCACTAATTATTATATCCATAAAACAAGAATTGTATGGACAAGGTACTTGCCTCGAATAACCACAAACGTAAAGAACCGATCGAAGTAGGTTGGCACGAACCGATTACGAATCCGCCGACTCCACCGAGCGCTAACCCGCGACAATAAACTACGAACAACAATAACAACAATGAAAATGAATTCCATAGCACGACCTAAAGTCGCTGAATCCAAAGAACAAACGACGAAAGTTCAAGGGTTTCCCCCAAAACGGCCAAGAACACGAATCGACCCGTAAAAAAATGAAAACGGAATTCCAATCCGAAATATGGATATACAATCCATAGGATATGTTTAACAACATCATTAAACAACATTCGGTTTATCAAAACTGGATGGAAAATGAAATCAAGAACAAAACTCCAAAAAGTCAACTCTAGGGATTCAAGAAAAATACCTAGATCCGGAAAAGAACAATGGATTAGATGATGTTATAATCACCTAGGATACTCCAAAACACCTTTGGATGGAAGAAAATCGGCCCAGATGCGAACCCTAGTCGCCACGTCTCAAACTCGTGGAGGAAGAAGAAGAAATGAAGAAAATGCAGTTAGGCGGTGTCCGATTTTATCTTGACACAATTAGCGTGCGCTAATCATTAAGGTTAGCGTGCGCTATCGCGGCACCGAACAAAACTCCTGACCAAGAATACACTGTTAGCGTGCGCTAACCCCAAGTGTTAGCGTGCGCTAACGAGAACTTCAGACCCAGTCCAATAGCTCTTGGACTGTCCTGAACTGCCAGGTAGCGTGCGCTATCCTCCCCTTAGCGTGCGCTACCAACGCACACTAGCGCGCGCTATGATACTAAATAGCGTGCGCTGATCAACGTCTCAACCCAGTCCAGTGGCCTCTGGACTGTTTCTGCACCACCGGTTAGCGCGCGCTAACTACAACACTTAGCGTGCGCTAACTACGGGACCTTAGCGCACGCTAGCCGCAAAGCGTAGCGTGCGCTAACGACTTAGAGAGACAGCAACAGAACATCTCAGAAATGGGTATGACGACAGGTACCCACAACTTTGGGAAATTACAAAATGGCCCAAAACACCCGAAAATCTCGATACGTGATCGAAAAACCAAACCGAAGTTCACAAAACGTCTAACAAAGTTAAACGGACTTATGGGAAACTCAAAACAACAGTTTCGAATGAGATTCGCAAGAATCGAACTCGAGTGCGGAAAAGTCGCTAAGAAGCACGAAACTCAACAAAACGGCACCGAAACGATCTCGGATGGCAAAAAGTGCAAAATTAATCATTCTCAGAATGACGAAACAGTCCCAAGCGAGTCGTCAAAACGGACTCTCACTAAAAAAGAAAATTACCGGAAATTAAATTTGCGGATATTACAATACCACCCCTGATTTAAACAGGCAGCCCCTTGTATGAGAGTCATATAAACACATTCCGTGAGCAGAATACTTTCATTCATAAATAGAGACATTCAGAAAATTTCAAACCGATTGACCATTTTGGCAGGCAGCTCTCCATGTTTTTCCTGGATCCTGCAGTTTCAAGTCGGGTGTTTTAAGCCCTGGAGTGCTGAGGTTAGTGGAGGTGGGCAGATTCCATATCATCAACTCAGCAAACACAAGATATGAAAAGAGACTCCCATAATCAGAACTGATCACAACACAATCCTTTC
Source organism: Orobanche coerulescens (assembly GCA_033398695.1). Lineage (NCBI taxonomy): Eukaryota > Viridiplantae > Streptophyta > Magnoliopsida > Lamiales > Orobanchaceae > Orobanche > Orobanche coerulescens. The sequence goes on along the minus strand of CM065808.1, from coordinate 60,918,381 downwards.
TATCAAGCAAATTCAAAAAGAGATGCTGACCGTGTAAAGAGAAATGGGAGAAATCCCCATCTGCGACCGAGACCTGTTAGATAGTGGAGGAATGACTCGGGCGGGATGACTCAATGAGTTGAATAGGCCATACTCACTGAGTCGAAAAACAGATGGTCGGCCAGGCTTCATGAATGGCACAGGTTCCAGATCGGGAGAACATCCAATGGTGTGTAAGGGATATGTATAAGAAGAATCGCAGGCCCTTTTTGAAACTAACAGCGCGCACCCAAAACAAAATATATCCCTAAGATCGCGAAGGGGAATGAATCTTCGTATAATGTCGTGAATCGTGAAAAAGGGGAATCTACTGAACCCCTTGAATATGAAAGCCTCCATCAATGGGTGTGCGGGGTCTGGGTCGGGCAGCGAAACCCAAATCTGGATGCGAAATGAGGCTGTAGCTTGCGAGGAAGAGATCCCCAAAACCTGAATCGGGGGGAATCAAATGAAATTCGGAACATGAAACGTGAATAGAAGAAGAGAAGGGCAAAAATTAAGCAGGAGGGTGGCCGGCGGCTGGTGGAGGCAACAGTCGCCGGCCAAGGAAGAAACGCACGTTTAGTGCGTGAGAATCGCACGTAAAGAATCGCTGTTCTGTTCTCATCGTCCATGTCGATGAGATGAGAAAGATAATTCACTTTGAATTTATTTTATGATTTATTTTCTTAAAATTTGTTTAAGTTAATTAAAGGGTTATAAGTGTAATTTTCCAATTGAATATCCAGATACTTTTGTACAAATTATTATATTATACGAACGGTCAGGATTTAATACAACTAGTTTTATTAATTATACAATTGATCTAACGATTATTAATAAGTATGATGAAATAAGATGAATGTCAACCATATACAAGGTGGGGTGAACCATAGAAACTCACTTGTATTCATAACGCTGATAGAGAAGGTCCTTATATAGGCATTATAATGAGAGTCCTTTCATACATAAGATTCCTAGATAAGGTAAGACATTTAATGGGATCCTACTATCTCTAGAAGGTTGTAGAACCTTTCATCTATATATCTCCTACAACCAGTGTCAGGCAAGACACCAACAAGGGAAGGATATCCCGGAACACTCCCCCTGTGTCGAGCACTAATACTATCATGGTGCATAAGATGTTGCCTCGGTAAAAAATCCTTCCCAAGTCAAACAAAACCCCATAGGAAAAAACAAAGATTTTGTGAGGAAAAAAAGCACAACGCACCAACTACAAATGCCAGAATTATGTGGAGTATACTCCCCATGAAGTATACACAATAGCTTATTCCAATGGCTATCACTAGTTGACCTCAGACAATCGACGCATGATGATGCTCCTCATATGTTTCTCAAATGTAGATTTTGGGAGAGACTTAGTGAATAAGTCTGCGATATTCTCATCGGAACTCACTTGTTTCACTTCGATATTCAGCAATTTCTGCTGTTGCTGATTGTGGAAGAACTTCGGCGAGATATGCTTGGTATTGCCACCCTTAAAGAAACCTAACTTCTCCTACTCAATGCATGCTGCATTATCCTCAAAGATGTAAGTAGCGATCGTTGTAGTGGACTTTAATCCACAAGTTCATCGTATATGGTCTATGACTGACCGAAGCCAAATGCACTCCCTTATGGATTCGTGCAATGCAATTATCTCTATATGGTTCGAGAAAGTAGCAACTAGGGCCTACTTGGTACCAAGATATCGTCGTATTTCCAGTGGTGAACACATAACCAGTTTGGGAACGTCCTTTATGTGGGTCAGAGAGATAATCGGCATCAGCAAATCCAACTAACATATTGTTGGGATTCTCTACATGGGGATAAGCTTGCTCGCATTACCACTTCTGGTAGTCAAGCTTCCATGCTTAGCTGCAATATCAGAGGAAGATCGACGGTCGGTATGCATCGTCTTAATCTCAATAATTCCTTTCAGAATATCGCTCTCTTTTTCATAGGGAAAGAACAATCCAAGATCACTGGAGACTTTCAAGTATCGAAAGATGTGTTTTACTCCATTACAATGCCTTATCGTGGTAGCGGAGCTGAACCTCGCTACCAGATTTATAGCGAATGCGATGTCTGGGCGAGTACATTGAGCCAGATACAACAACGCACTGATTGCGCTAAGGTACGGTGTTTCTGCTCCAAGGACCTCTTCATCCTCCTCTTTAGGACAAAATGGATCCTTGTTCATTTACAGACTTCGACTAACCATGGAGGTAGCAAGAGGATGTACCTTGTCCATGCTAAATCGTCTGAGCATCTTATGGACGTAGGTAGATTGATGAATGAGTATACCATCATCTCGATGTTCCATCTCTAAGACTAAGCAGAATTGAGTCCTCCTCAGGTCCTTCATCTCGAATTCGGAGTTAAGGTAGTGGTCCGTTTCATCGACCTCATCTATGGTACTGATAACATTCATATCATCTACACAGACAGCTATAATCACGAATCTTCCATCTATTCTTTTAATAAAAATGCATGGACAGATATCACTATTCTTGTATTCCTTCCAAATAAAGTATTTACGTAGGCGGTTGTACCACATCCTTCTGGATTTCTTCAACCCATACAGTGATGAAACATTGCAATGTAAGCTCTCCACGGTTTAGAGCTACTTCATTTGGGCAACGAAATCCCTTCGGGGACTTTCATATAAATATCTGTATCTTGATCCCCATAAAGATACGCTGTGACCACATCCATATGCTGCATATTCCGTTTTTCGAATACTACCAAACTGACTAGGTAGCGAAAAGTAATGATGTCCATAACGGGTGAATACGTCTCCTCGTAATCAATGTCAGGGAGCTGCGAGAAGCCTTGGGCAACTACTCTCGCTTTGTATGGCCTCATTTCTTATCATTGCGTTTACGAACAAAGACCCACTTATGTCCAACCGGTTTAACACCCATGGGTACTGGCTCGATATGGCCAAATACCTCACGTTTAGCCCTTGAGTCTAGCTCAGCTTGCATTGCATCTTTCTATTTCTGTAATGCCCGGTTGTAATTCATTCATTATCATTCAGTAATTATCAGTCAGTAATTGTCACTGGGTAATTTTCACTCATTAATAATCACTCATCATTCATGATTCATTGATTTGTGTTCATTGTTGGCTTATTGTAACCGTGTGTCAGTTACCGACCTTCATTCATCTCCGTTTGAGTGTCAAGACGAGAGCATTATTATTATTATCATTGTGATTGGTAGTCTTGTGTTGGACTTGTTTACTTTCACATACATATGATATGTCAGATCATTCATCGACCGTAGCGAGAAATCGGAGTTGCCGGGTTTTTGTCACTTCCAGCAGCGAGTTACGGCCGTAACTAATCGGGCATTATGGACGTAACATGTATTCGTTGGTTTAGGGAGGTTTTTGACGAAGGTGAGTTACGGACGTAAGAATAGGAGGATACGACCGTAACATGTGTTCGTTGTTTTCAGGTCAGTTTGGACGAAGGGGACTTACAGCCGTAAGGGTTGCGGCATACGGCCGTAAGTTGAGGCAGGTACAGCCGTAAGGCTTGGCCGGTTACGGCCGTACGTGTCGAGCAGGGTGCCCAGGCGTTTTCGACGAAGGCTTCATACGCCCGTAAGTTTTGCCGAGTACGGCCGTAACTGTCGAGTTACGCCCATAAGGCAGGTGCGGGTACGGGCATAAGGCTGTCGGCAGGTGTTTGGACGAAGCCGAGTTACGGCCGTACGAGTTGGCTGGTTACGGCCGTAAGGCCGTTGACTTGGGATGTTACGGCCGTAAGAAGGCCGAGTTACGGCCGTAACGTTCGGCAGTACTTAAGGACTTGAATGGGACTTTTAGTTCATTTTCTCATTTCTTCACCTTGTTCCGAGAGACAGAGCTTGAGGGAGAGATTTTCCATCATCAATCACTTGGGTGTTATATTTTCATCATCTTCATTCATTTGGGAAGCTTGGATACTCGATTTAACTCGTGTTCATCAGATCGAAGTGTTTGGATATTCAAGAGGTAATTTCTTCAACATCTTGGATTTCGATTTTGTGTTGAGATATGATGTTTTGGACATTATAATCATGTTGTATGAAGAGATATACATGTGATTATGAGTTTGTATAAATATTCATTGGATTATTGAAGGATTATTCAAGAACACTTTGAATATTAAGTTGGATTTGGCGGTTTTCGATTAATTGTTGTTGAAATCACGAATTTGGATATTCATATTGGATTATTGATTGTATTGAAGATGTTTTGTTGGTTGGAAACACATCTTGGGGATTTGATATTGGTATAATTGAGGATTGATTGTAAACAATCGAAGGTTGGTTACAACATGTTTGATATCGTATCGACGTTTTGAATTAGTAATAATCGTGTTTGATACGTATATTGAGCGGATTGTTGGTAATTGTGTATTCAAGGTTTTTCGAGCGACCGACATATCATTGTAGGACGTTTGTTCGTGGAAGGACATCTTCACCGGTATTGAGTAAGTTAATTCTTACTCGGTTAAAAGGATATTCATTCCTTTCGTTGTTGTTCATTCATCATCATAACTCATTCATAATGTATTAACCATATTGAGACTTGTAATTGTCGAATAATCACTTCATTAACGAGGAATGACGGTTCCAATGATTTCATTGAGCTATCATTCACTTCACTATTATTTCATCTCGGTGAGTCATTCTTGACTTTGTCGGATTATCATTCATTAATAATCATCATGGTCACTTTTGATCGTGTGACCTTTTGGGTTCATATTGCGTGGCCGGGTGTGGATGTGTGGAATTTTTAGTCGGGCACACAATAGTCATGTGTTGGGTTCACCGATACATTGGACTGTGCACACGGTAACACTTACCTCCATGAGACTAATTAGGTACAAGGACGGGTGTGTCCGGGCACTCGTCTTGTACACTTGCACAGAACATTACGGGCGTACTATGATGCTCCTCTTCAGCTTAAATTCATAACTAAAGGATATTTCATAATTGAGATATATCATGATTGTGTATATTCAACCCTTGAGGATTGTTGTTCTGTGTAACTGACCCCGTTGGGGGATATTGTTTTAGGTCATGGCAAGGCAAAAGCACAGGAAGAGAACGTTGACGGTGAGGAGTCCCAGTGATACTAGTAGGGGGCCCCAATCCTTTCAGTCATTTATGTTGTTGTCATTTTATTTTCCGCTGCAGTTTTCCATTTGGATACTCCGTTTCATTCAGTGTTGTATATTTTATCTTCATATAAAATATACATGTATTCTGTATTATCTTGGGTGTGTTGTACTTAAAACTCCTTATCGGAGTAGTGGATAGTATAATGTGGTTCGGTACTGCGATTATATTATCTAAGTCATTAATTTTCATTCGCCTGGTGGGTCCCAGTCGGGGGTCCACGACACGGTAATAGTCGCCTAGTTTGGGGTGTTACAGAGTTGGTATCGGAGCGTGGTTTTGAATACTACCTTCCGAGTCATGTCTCATTGAAATCATCGTCATTAGACTAGTATCATTGGACTTTTGCATCACGTATGACCTGTGCAAATGTCGAGCCCCTCAGACCAAAAGAACTGTAAGATTTCTGACGCCATGGTAATTTTTGGCAATAAGAATCATTCATTCATCATTCAACAGTCAACAATCCTCATCATCATTCATTTTGATCAGGACGATCATGTTAACTCATTAATCACTCAGTTCATTTCACTGTTCAGTTGTTGATCTTGAGGATCATATCATTAATCTTGTTAACTTGTTCAAGATAATCATTTCAAGAATTTCATCAGATAATCATGTCACCTCAGTTAATCATTCATGTAATCACTATGCTAGAGCGTGTATGCTCATTTTCATCACTTCATGATGTAATCATAATGTGATATTCATGCGAGAGATATAATCATCATGTGACTTTCCTACTTCAGTATGGAGAGAGCAGGCAGAGGACGCGGAGGACGAGGCCACGGTGCGGGCCGAATCCCTAGAGCTCGTGTAAATACACGTGCGAATGCGAGGAATAATGCTAACTCATCAACCAGCGACGCTGCCACTCATTCACCTGGACGTGATCATTCACTATCGGGGAGTCGTACCCGGGACACAACTCAGTCAGAAGGTGTTCGGGTTGACCCACTCACTTTTATGCAGGGCATGATGGCCCAGATGACTCAGATGGCATGCCTCATAGAGACGATGCATAACTCAATAGCTCAGAATCAGCAGGCTCCTCTGCCGCCACCTCAGGGGTAGGAGAGGGGTGTAAGCAGTATCATTGGCAACATCTCTCGCCAAAGGCCGCCTACTTTCGAGGGTTCATCTGAACCAGCGGATATGTTTCATTGGCTCGAGCATTTCGAGAAGTTGTTTGCTATGGTAGAGTGTCCCGAAGGGCACAAAGTTTCAGTTACGGCTTACTATCTGGGTAAGAGCGCTCATTCATGGTGGTTATCGTTGAAACTAACCGACGGATCATGTACTCGGGATCAATTCAAGACTCTCATGATGGAGAGGTATTATCCGGCCCCATTCCGAGAGGCCAAGCTATCAGAATTACTCACTCCCGACCCCTCTGCAGACGAGGATATTCTCGCCATCACCGAGAAATTTCAAGAACTTCTTCCTTTTGCCTCATCTATCATTCACTCCGAGGCAGACAAGATCAAATATTTCAGCAAGAGGCTGAAACCCTGTATGCGGATGCAGTTGCTTAATCACAATTGCACCACTATGGCCGAATTCATTGAGAAAGCTCTTACTTATGAGCTTACTGCTAAGGAGATTGCTAAGCAGCAACCTTCATCTGCTAGTAAGAAGTCAAAGAATCGTAATCAGTCTGAAGGCGGTCAGGCAACCTTCAAGAAGCCTCGCACGGGCTCTTCTTTCTTTGAGCGACCTCCTGTGGCGCCCAGACCTGCGGAATCGCAGTCCCAAGCGGCCAGTTCGGCCATCACCTGTTTCAACTATGGAGAACTTGGTCACATCAGCACCAAGTGTCCGAGGCAGACTGTCACATGCCATAACTGTGGGATTGCTGGGCATAAGGCTCATTTTTGCCGAAGGGACTCCAAACCTACTCCGGCGTCATCTCAGGCCCTAAAGCAGTCAGCTGTTCATAATTAGGCCACCCAGTCTGCGTCGTTCAAGACGACAGGAGCAAACAAAGGTGGAGCCAAGAGCTATCAGACGGGAGCATCCAGTTCGGGGGCCAGCAAGCCCTGAATTTATGAAATGAAGAAGACCGACGATCCGGAGGCCCGGATGATCTCAGGTACACTCGATATTCTATCTCAACCTGTGTGTACCCTTTTTGATACTGGTGCATCGCATTCATTCATTTCCGAGTCATGTTTGAGTAGGCTACGTCTGGATAATGCTACTAGTTATGAGCCGTATGTCATTGGTCTACCTGATGGTAGACGAATTATCGGAAATCATGAGATTCAGAATTGTCCGATTCAGCTTCATGGACGTGTATGGCTAGCGGACCTAATTATAGTAGATTTGCCAAGAGACGACGTCATCTTGGGTATTGATTGGATGGATTGTCACGATGCCATCATTAGTGTTCGTAAGCGTATGGTCACTATCATTTCAGACAATGGGGTCGAATGCGTTTTTCAGGGAGGTAATCCCAGTTGTTCCGGGAGAGTCATCAACTTGATGAAAGCAGTGAAATTACTCAATCAAGGGTGTGTTGGTTATTGGTGCTATATGACCAAGACCGAGAAATCATCAATAATGTTGGCAGATATTCCGGTAGTGAGAGAATATGCCGACGTATTTCCAGATGAGTTACCTGGTTTGCCTCCACAGAGAGATGTGGAATTCACAATTGAGTTAGAGCCTGGTACGTCTCCAATATCGAAGGCACCGTATCGGATGGCCCCGACCGAAATGCAGGAGTTGAAGAATCAAATTGAGGAATTGTTCGAGAAAGGTTATATCCGACCGAGTGCGTCCCCATGGGGAGCGCCAGTGTTGTTTGTCAAGAAGAAGGATGGTTCGTTTCGCTTGTGTATTGATTATCGGGAGTTGAACAGGGTAACGATCAAGAATAAGTACCCTCTACCCCGTATTTATGATCTCTTAGATCAACTTCAGGGAGCTTCAGTATTTTCCAAGATCGACTTAAGATCTGGATATCATCACTTGTGAATTCGAGAGTCGGATATCGCAAGGACGGCGTTTCGAACACGCTATGGTCATTATGAGTTTGTGGTAATGCCGTTTGGGTTAACTAATGCACCTGCGGTATTCATGGAGTTAATGAATCGAGTCTTCATCGATTATCTAGATCAGTTCGTGGTTGTCTTCATTGATGACATTTTGATTTACTCTCGTGACCGGGAGGAGCACGAGTTTCACCTTCATCAGGTTCTCGACGTGTTGAGACGAGAGCAACTCTATGGAAAGTTTTCCAAATGTGTGTTCTGGATGTCCGAAGTGACATTTCTCGGACATGTAATTTCATCAGACGGTGTACGTGTTGATCCTCAGAAGACGGAGGCTATCCGAGATTGGCTACCTCCGAAGAATGTTAAGGAAATTCGAAGCTTTCTCGGATTAGCTAGTTATTATCGGCGGTTTGTGGAAGGATTTTCTAAAATCGCTCAACCAATGACGAACCTTTTGCGAAAGGATAAGAAATACACGTGGTCCGATGCGTGTCAACGGAGTTTTGAGGAACTCAAGAGCCGGTTAATTTCAGCACCTGTCCTTTCCTTACCACAAGGGACGGAAGGATTTGTAGTTTATAGTGACGCGTCCGGACACGGTCTTGGATGTGTATTAATGCAGAATGATAAGGTTATTGCCTATGCTTCACGGCAATTGCGACCTTACGAGGTTAATTATCCGACCCACGACCTGGAGCTAGCAGCCGTGGTTTTCACATTGAAGATTTGGCGTCATTACCTTTATGGCGTCACCTGTCAGATATTCACCAGTCACAAGAGTTTGAAGTATATATTTACTGAGAAGGAGTTAAATATGCGATAGAGGCAGTGGTTGGAACTAATCAAAGATTATGATATTGAGATCCTGTACCACCCGGGTAAGGAAAACGTGGTTGCCGATGCCTTGAGTCGTAAGTCCGTTCAGGAGCAAATGCTTGCTCGTTTAACAGTTCAGAAGGATCTTTAGCAGGAATTTCTTAGACCCGAGATCGAGGTCTGGATTCAGCGAGTGCAAGGGCAACTTTGCATGTTAGAAATTTCATCGCCAAGGAGGCAATCAGAGTGAATCAGGGTTCAGACCCATCATTGTTGCGCATCCGTGAGGATGTGGCTCAGGGGAAAGCCCCTGGATTTGTGGTCCACGAGGATGGACTTTTGCGATTTAAGAATCGGTCGTGCGTACCGGCGAATGACGAGTTGAAAAACTTAATTTTGAGAGAAGCTCATGCTACCCCTTATTCCGTTCATCCGGGGTCTAGCAAGATGTACAAGGACTTGAAACAAAATTACTGGTGGAGTAATATGAAGCGAGAAGTCGCAGAATTTGTTTCGAGATGCTTAACCTGTCAGAAAGTCAAGATTGAACATCAGCGACCGGCGGGTATGCTGAAACCTCTCCCTATTCCAGAGTGGAAGTGGGAAGACATTTCTATAGATTTCATCACGAGTTTGCCGACGAGTCGTCGTGGCATGAATACAATCTGGGTAATTATGGACCATTTGACTAAGTCAGCTCATTTTCTTGAGATTAAGGATACGTAGAGTCCCGAAAGACTGGCCCAGTTGTTCATCAAAGAGATTGTGAGATTGCATGGTACTCCTAAGAGTATCGTTTCCGATCGTGACGGACGATTCGTGTCACATTTTTGGAAATTAGTTCATCGTGCTATGGGAACTCAGCTTAATCTCAGCACCGCTTTTCATCTTCAGTCCAACGGACAATCAGAGAGAACCATTCAGACTATAGAGGACATGTTGAGGGCATGCGTCCTCGATTGGAAAGATGATTGGGAAGCCCAACTACCATTGATCGAGTTCGCGTACAATAATAGTTGGCATGTTTCGATTAAGATGGCACCTTACGAGGCCTTGTACGGTCGTCGTTGTCGATCTACTTTGTGTTGGGATGACCTATCAGAATCAATCGGCACCGAGCCCAATATGCTTATAGCCGCCCGTGAGAAGGTAGCTTTGATCAGGAGTCGTTTGTTGGCCGCTCGGAGTCGACAGAAATCATATGCCGATAACCGTCGTCGACCATTAGAATTCGAGACAGGTGACCACGTGTTGGTCAAGGTATCACTGAGTCGAGGTTTCTTCCATTTCGGGAAGCGGGGAAAGTTGAGTCCAAGATTCATCGGACCGTTTGAGATTTTGGATCGAGTAGGCAGTCTGGCTTATCGATTGGCTTTACCTCCGGCATTGAGCCGAATTCATAATGTGTTTCACGTCTCTCAGTTGCGTAAGTATGTTTCCGACCCGAGCCACATACTTCAGTTCGATGAAATCGAGATCGCGGATGATCATTCATATGCGGAGCGCCCTATACGAGTTTTAGAGCGGCGAATCAAACAGTTGAGGAACAAGACGATTCCTTTGGTCAAGATTCAGTGGTCTAGACACGGAGTCGAAGAGGCTACTTGGGAAACTGAGGAGAGTATGCGGGAGAGTTATCCCGAGTTGTTTGACCCTTAGTTTCGGGGACAAAACTCTTTTTAAGGGGGGGAGTATGTAATACCCGGTTGTATTTCATTCATTATCATTCAGTAATTATCAGTCAGTAATTGTCACTCGGTAATTTTCACTCATTAATAATCACTCATCATTCATGATTCATTCATTTGTGTTTATTGTTGGCTTATTGTAACCATGTGTCAGTCACTGACCTTCATTCATCTCCGTTTGAGTGTCGAGACGAGAGTATTATTATTATTATTATCATCGTGATTGGTAGTCTTGTGTTGGACTTGTTTACTTTCACATACGTATGGTATGTCGGATCATTCATCGACTATAGCGAAAAATCGGAGTTGTCGGGTTTTTGTCACTTCCAGCAGCGGGTTACGGCCGTAACTAATCAGGCATTATGGCCGTAACATGTATTCGTTGGTTTAGGAAGGTTTTTGACGAAGGTGAGTTATGGCCGTAAGAATAGGAGGATACGGCCGTAACATGTGTTCGTTGTTTTCAGGTCAGTTTGGATGAACGGGACTTACGGCCATAAGGGCTGTGGCATACGGCCGTAAGTTGAGGAAGGTACGGCCGTAAGGCTTGGCCGGTTACGGCCGTACGTGTCGAGCAGGGTGCCCAGGCGTTTTTCCGAGTACGTCCGTAACTGTCGAATTACGCCCGTAAGGCAGGTGCGGGTACGGGCGTAAGACTGTCGGCAGGTGTTTAGACGAAGTCGAGTTACGGCCATATGAGTTGGCTGGTTACGGCCGTAAGGCCGTTGACTTGGGATGTTATGGCCGTAAGAAGGCCGAGTTACGGCCGTAAGAAGGCCGAGTTAAGGCCGTAACGTTCGGCAGTACTTAAGGACTTGAACGGGACTTTTAGTTCATTTTCTCATTTTTTCACCTTGTTCCGAGAGAGAGAGCTTGAGGGAGAGATTTTCCATCATCAATCACTTGGGTGTTAGATTTTCATCATCTTCATTCGTTTGGGAAGCTTGGATACTCGATTTAACTCGTGTTCATCGGATCGAAGTGTTTGGATCTTCAAGAGGTAATTTCTTCAACATCTTGGATTTCAATTTTGTGTTGAGATATGATGTTTTGGGCGTTTTAATCATGTTGTATGAAGAGATATACATATGATTATGAGTTTGTATAAATATTTATTGGATTATTGAAGGATTATTCAAGAACACTTTGAATATTAAGTTGAATTTGGGGGTTTTCGATTAATTGTTGTTGAAATCACGAATTTGGATATTCATATTGGATTATTGATTGTATTGAAGATGTTTTGTTGGTTGGAAACACCTCTTGGGGATTTGATATTGGTATAATTGAGGATTGATTGTAAACAATCGAAGGTTGGTTACAACGTGTTTGATATAATGCCCCAATGAACTTGGTTTAGTCGTATCGACGTTTTGAATTAGTAATAATCGTGTTTGATATGTATATTGAGCGGATTGTTGGTAATTGTGTATTCAAGGTTGTTCGAGCGACCGACATATCATTGTAGGACGTTTGTTCGTGGAAGGACATTCTTCACCGGTATTGAGTAAGTTAATTCTTACTCGGTTAAAAGGATATTCATTCCTTTCGTTGTTGTTCATTCATAATCATAACTCATTTATAATGTATTAACCGTATTGAGACTTGTAATTGTCGAATAATCACTTCATTCACGAGGAACGACGGTTCCAATCATTTCATTGAGCTATCATTCACTTCACTATTATTTCATCTCGGTGAGTTATTCTTGACTTTTTCGGATTATCATTCATTAATAATCATCATGGTCACTTTTGATCGTGTGACCTTTTGGGTTCATATTGCGTGTCTGGGTGCGGATGTGTGGAATTTTTAGTCGGGCACACGATAGTCATGTGTTGGGTTCACCGATACATTGGACTGTGCACACGGTAATGCTTACCTCCGTGAGACTAATTAGGTACAAGGACGGGTGTGTCCGGGCACTCGTCTTGTACACTTGCACAGAATATTACGGGCGTACTATGATGCTCCTATTCAGCTTAAATTCATAACTAAAGGATATTTCATAATTGAGATATATCATGATTGTGTATATTCAACCCTTGATGATTGTTGTTCTGTGTAACTGACCCCGTTGGGGGATATTGTTTCAGGTCATGGCAAGGCAAAAGCACAGGAAGAGAACGTTGACGGCGAGGAGTCCCAGTGATACTAGTAGGGGCCCCCAATCCTTTCAGTCATTTATGTTGTTGTCATTTTATTTTCCACTGCAGTTTTTCATTTGGATACTCCGTTTCATTCAGTGTTGTATATTTTATCTTCATATAAAATATACATGTATTCTGTATTATCTTGGGTGTGTTGTACTTGAAACTCCTTATCGGAGTAGTGGATGGTATAATGTGGTTCGGTACTGCGATTATATTATCTAAGTTATTAATTTTCATTCGCTTGGTGGGTCCCAGTCGGGAGTCCACGGCACTGTAATAGTCGCCTAGTTTGGGGTGTTACAATTTCGGCCAATCGGCTCGTCATTGACATTCAGCAACCGAGCGTGGCTCAGCATCACCGTCTTTAATAATTTCTTGACTGATAGAGTGCGCAAAAGCATCATCGACTAGCGTGGACGACCTGTCCATCAGTATGCATTCACTCGTACATTGCCTCGAGATTTCTTTATTCGTCGACATCAACAAAGTTTTCGACACATCCATCGATCATTTCATTATTGATTCGAGGACATATCTGATAAGTGTTAGTTTTATACACTTATCCATGAGTAATATTGATATATTTCACCTATAATTATGAGCTAGTCTACTCGTTTTTGCTTTTAATGAATTAGTTTTAAATAATTTTGTTTTTATGGAATGATGATGTAAATTTAGCCTTAATCGGATTGAATTATTGATTTACTTAAGAAATAACATTTTTATAAAAGATTCTATTTATTGAGTTTTTATGTATTCATATTGTAGAGCTTTACGAGATGAGTTCGGCAGTCTTTCCGGATTCAAAATCAGAGTTACATATTAAAAGTTATCATCCGAAGAAGGTTTGGGGCTAAAAATCAAAGAAATTCTGGGCTAAAAATGAAGTCTGAATACTCCTTACTCCGTTCAACTGTTGTTATGGCCATACAACACATCAAGCAAAAAGATCAAAAGTCATAGCTTTGTTACATCCGTAAATGACAAAGTTACGACCGTGTGTTTTGTAGGTTACGGCCGTAACCCCCTAATGTTACGTCCGTAATGTTTGACATATTGTGTGATCTTATCATATATTTCGCACTTTTGGACCTATATGGAGTGGTGGTCTGTCTTGATCTGTTTTGATGTGATAATATTGAAGCTCTGGAGCTATTAGATGACCTTGGGTTTATAAATAGATCCCTTGATCCATTCCATAATCATATTCCATCTTATATCTTTCATTTTATAAGCGTAATAAATTGTAATTTTTCATTTTGTGCGAAGAACACACTTGTGTTCTTGAGAGTTTATGTAAGAGTGTTGAATCATATGTTGTGGAGGGAGTTTATTGCTTCTTTCTCCTTTATTTAAAGTGAGTTAGTATCAATTCTTTCCGTTTTGTGGAGATTTGTGGAAATTTTAAGTATCCACATGTAAATGACGAAGCGATCAAAATGAGACTTTTTGTACACACTTTGAAGGACCGAGTAAGATAGTGGCTGGATACTTTGCCACCACGAAGCATAATAAATTGGCCCGAAATTGTTCAAAAATTCACCACTAAATATTTTCCACCAGTTAAAGTGGCGAAACTCAAATACAAAATCTCTACATTTTGTCAACAATATTTGGAGTCATTTCACAAAGCATGAGAGAGATACAAAGATATGCTATGAAAATGTCCTAACCATGGATTTAATTTGGGAGCACAAGTCAATTACTTCTATTCTGGACTCTTACCTATATGCCGAGCCAATGTCGATTCATCATCAAATAGCTCACTTGGCAACAAAACTATGAGAGAGGCTTATAATCTTTTTGAGGTTATAAGTGAACAATATCCAAAAGAAACCAAATGGCATTTTTGAAGTGGATTCTTATTCACTTATGTTGGCGAAAGAAGCTTTATCTAAGAAAGTCGAAGACATGTCTCTTCCTCAATATGTGAAGACGGTGCAAACTCCACAAATTTTAGCTCTTTCATATGAAATTTATGGAGCAACTCATAACAGCACTATGTGTCCCTTAGTGCAATAGGAGCAGTTATGTGCCCTTTAGTACAACAGGAGCAGTCATTCCCACCAGCAGAACAAGTGGCATATGCTCATAATTTCCAAAGGCAAGCATACAATCCTTACGGGCCAACATACAATCCAGGGTACAAAAATCATCGCAACTTTTCTTATGCAAACAACAACAATGTGTTGAATCCAACGCATCAAGAAAAGAAGCCCGTGTGGGAAGAAGCAATCACAAAGGTAGCCGAACAACAACTGAAGTATCAACTAAACAATGATGCTTCAATTAAAAATCTGGAGACACAAGTTGGCCAAATGGCTAATATTCTTTCAGAAAGACCCCAAGGGACGTTATCTATCAATACCGAGGTAAATCCAAGGGAGAATGTCCAAGCTATCACAATAATAAGTGGAGTGAAGTTGCCCGAGATTTCTGTAGAGAACCATCTGGAAAAACAAAAAAATAAACAAACGCAAGAATCGGGAAAAAAATCTGAATCATGACCTTCATCTCAAAAAGGTCTAGCTGCTGTCAAATCTTATGTTCCACCAATCCTGTTTCTGCAATGGTTGAAGAATCACAAGCTCGATGCGTAATTCATTTAATTTTTGGAAATTTTCAAAAAGCTACACATCAACATACCTTTTGCCGATGCTCTAGCACAAAGGCCAAGCTATGCCAAATTTATAGAAGATATTCTTTCTAACAAACGAAGGCTTGAAGAACATGAGACTATCATGTTAACAGAGGAATGCAGCGCAATACTATAAAAGAAGTTGCCACCCAAACTAAAAGATTCGGGAACTTTTACAATCCTGTGTACAATTGGTGAAGTGGATATTGGCAAAGCTCTTTATGATTTAGGGGCAAGTATCAATTTGATGACCCTGTCATTTTTTCCAAAAAACCAAACTGGGGAGAAGCAAAAGCAACAACAGTTTCACTATAATTAGCCGATCGATTAATCAAATATCCACGAGGGATATTAGAAGATGTACTAATCAAGGTTGATAAATTCATATTTCTAAAAGATTTTATCAGCTTTGACATAGAGGAAGATCAGGATATTCCTATTAACTTGGGATGCCCATTTCTTGCAATCAGATGTGCTCTTATTGACGTCTACGAAAGAAGGCTAATTCTTAGAGTGCATGATGAACATGTCACTTTCAATGTCCTAAAACCTTTGAATCATCCTCCCACAGACGAATCTTGTCTAAGAATTGATGCAATTAATGTCATGGTGACCAAGTCAGTAGAGAAGATTCTATCAAAAGATCCTCTTAAGACATGTATTGCAAATTCTTTGATCAACACGTAAGAGGAACATCATTTGGCTCAAACTGTTAACTATCTGGAAGCACTACCACCTTTCAGAAGATATTCACACTTTTAAAAATTGGGTACAAGCTCCACTAAACCCCTCCCTTCTTTACAAGAAGCTCCAACACTTGATCTTAAACCTCTACCTACACATTTGAGATATGTTTACTTGGGCATTTCCTCTACAATTTTGGTAATCATATCTAACATATTGACCGAACTTGAAGAAGGGAAATTGCTAAGGGTATTTAGGAATCATAGAAGAGATATTGGATGGACTATTGCGGACATTATAGGAATAAGTCCCTCTATATGCACACATAAAATTCTAATGCAATATGACTGCAAGCCTTCAATTGAGAATCAATGCCGTTTGAATCCAAACATGAAGGAAGTTGTAAAAACAGATATTCTAAAATTTCTCTTAACACATCCTAATGGACTCGTACATTACAGGATTCGATGTTGATGGAATAAATCCAAGCCAGAATATGAACAACGTCTTTGGAATCTGACGTTAAAAGACCATGTTTGCCAATTTGTAAGAAAATTAGGTAGGGAGCTTCTCCCCGACTCATATAAGGCATTTAAGCTATTTCTGAACGTAAAATAAGAGGAAGATATGATCCACAATCACAACTACCGTACAAACATGTAAGTATCTTTAATTTTTGTCATTTTTCCATATTTCCTGAATAAAAAATGTGATACGTAATAAATGCATTCATTATTCTATTGAGTAGTTGAAGCGTAATTAACGTAGTCACAGATTTGATAAATGTTTTAACTTTATTTGGAACTATAAATAAATATTGCCCTTGTTTCTTTTCTGCATCCCTCAAACTTGCATTTCTCTCATTCTCTCTCTCAAATAACTTTCTTTTAAAAAAATAGAATCATCATCTTCCGCAAAAAGATTTAACTCCATCTGCATTTTTGGCAGAGCTAGTCATGGTACAGAGATTTGCTTTACTAAAGCAGCCCACAACTTGGGTCGTACCTTAGGAAAAAAACGTATTCATGTAGCTTATGGAGGAGAAAGTCTAGGATTAATGGGACGCGCTGTTGCTTCTGTCTATATGGAAGGAGTAAAAGTGTTGGGAATCATTCCAACATCTCTGGTTAAAAGTAAAATCACCGGGGCAACCATTGGACATGAGTTCAGAACTGTAAATATGCAAGACCACGTAACTTACATGATGAATAATACCGATGCCTTTATCACTCTTCCGAGTGATTTTGAAACTCTTGAGGAACTTTTTCATATGGTTACCAGTCTGAGCTAAATGTTCATAATAAACCAATAGGTCCTCTAAATGTCAATGGTTTTTACGATGGTTTACTATAGTTCATCAACTACTCTTCTGAAAAAGGTTTTATTTCTGAGTGTGCTAAACGAATCATAGTCATTGCAACAACACCAGAAGAGCTGATTAAAAAACTTATTGAGTCTGTTCGTGAACCAGATCCAGCTCTAGCTAATATTGTTTGGATTGAAGATTTCACTGTGCGAAAATGCAAAATTGATGCATTCTTTTCCCTTTGATATCCCTCTTTAGTCTTGTTGTTGTTTTTACTCTTTAGCGGGTGTAAAAAAATTATGAAAATGATGGCAGCTTAAGGAGTTTCTTTTCGACCTCTTGTCGCACATCTATTTACGTTTTGTTATTGCTTTAATTTTTCTTGTTTGTTTTTAACGAAAGCATTGATGGCAGCATAAGGCGGCTCTTCGGACTTTCTTGAAGCGCATCTAAGTTATTTGTGTTATACTTCCGGGTATATATTTTCTTTTGTTGTTTTGCCAAACTCATTTTTCTTGCAGGTTCAAAAAGGGTTAAAGCTAAGCATCATCTTCCATAACAGGGAAGCCTACTTTAAACCCTTACTCCGTTGTTCTTTCTGCACAATAAGGATATTCTCCTTAGCTTTTCATTTTTACAAAAAACTGAGGACAACTATTTCTTTAAGTTTGCGGGTGGTGTGTTTTGAACAGTTTGGTTATTTTTTTTTGAATTTGTGTGGTTTGTCTAATATTTTGATTTTGGTGTGATTGGTTTGTTTGTTTGAATCAATTTTAGTTATTATTGTGTGGTATAATGTCCGGCTGGATTAGAGTGTGTATATATATTTATTTTGTTTATCTTTTGTATTTTTTGAGTGATTTCTAGATCTTGCCATAACACCAATAAGTCAGCTATATACAAGTTTCTTAAATCATTTTAACCGGTTAAAATTTTATATTTCAAAATTTCGAGCCTTAATATTTCTTTGCAAGCCTTGTAATTATCCACTTAAATCGAGTCATTCGTTACCTTGAGAAAATAAATAGAATCAGTCGGTTGATGAAAGGTAGAAGTGATATTTATTTAATTTGAGGAGTTTTTGATTTTTCATGCTTAACTAATAAACAATTTTTCTACGAAAATTCAATTCATTGTTAAAAAAAAACACTAATATTGTTTGTGTCACCATTTTCTTGCCTTTTTAGTTTGAGTTATTAAATATTTAAGGGTTTTTAACCTGGTGCCCTGAGTGAAGAGATTGGGAGTCGTCGACTGAACACTTGCTACATGGACTAATTAGAATTTTTTTGACTATTTGGGACACTGCATTATTTTGTATTGCTTAAATAAAAAGGGATGTAGATTATGAGCATATTTAAATTACCTGGCGGCTGAATTTTAATACACTCAATTTCGTGAACTATCACAATATTTGATGACGCCGATGAAATTCTCCTTACAATTGAGTCGGAAAATAAACGAGTGATCGAGTACAACCAATTAAGGGAGTCATGTGTCACGAGGGAAAGGAAATAGTCAACCTTTTGGGGGAAAACCTTGCATTTTAGAAATTACAAATAAAACCGAGTTTTAACTTCAAAATCAATACTAGATTTATTTCGAATCTTGATTCATTTCTATCTATTGTATAAAGCTGGTTGTTGTTTAATAATGACATTTCGATCTCTTTCTTTCTCTCTCTCTCTCTCTCTCTCTCTCTCTCTCTATATATATATATATATATATATATATATATATTTCTTAAATTGTGTGTGTCTTATTCTTTTTATCTATGTTGTATGCGAAAAATAAATGGTCTTGCTCGGGACTAGCAAGAGTTCAAGTTTGGGAGTGTGATAAGTGTCACTTTTATACACTTATCCATGAGTAATATTGATATATTTCACCCATAATTATGAGCTAGTCTACTCATTTTTGCTTCTAATGAATTAGTTTTAAATAATTTTTGTTTTTATGGGATGAAGATGTAAATTTAGTTTTAATCGGATTGAATTATTGATTTACTCAAGAAATAACACGTTATAAAAAATTCTCCTTATTGATTTTTTATGTATCATGTTGTAGAGCATTACGAGATGAGTTCGTCAGTCTTTCCGGATTCAAAATCAGAGTTACATATCAATAGTTATCATCCGAAGAAGGTTTGGGGCTAAAAGTCAAAGAATTCTAGGCTAAAAATGAAGTTTGAAAACTCTTTACGGCTGTTCAACTGTTGTTACGGGCGTTCAACTGTTGTTACGGTCGTACAACACATTAAGCAAAAAGATCAAAAGTCATAGCTTAGTTACAGCCGTAAATGACAAAGCTATGACCGTATGTTTTGTAGGTTATGGCCATAACCCCCTAATATTACGGCCGCAACGTTTGACATATTGTGTGATATCGTATCTTTCGCCCTTTTGGACCTATATAGACTGGGTGGTTGGTCTTGATCTGATTTGATGTGATAATGTTGAAGTTCTCGAGCTATTAGATGACCCTGGGTGTATAAATAGACCCCTTGACCCATTCCATAATCATCTTCCATATTATATCTTTCATTTTATAAGTGTAATAAATTATAATTTTTCATTTTGTGTGAAGAACACACTTGTGTTCTTGAGAGTTTATGTAAGAGTGTTGAATCATATGTTGTGGAGGGAGTTTATTACTTCTTTCTCCTTTATTTAAAGAGGGTTAGTATCAATTCTTTCCCTTTTTCAACTAATCATGGTTAATAGTTCATGTAATATATTGAATAAAGCCTCCATGGGCTAAGTTTTCCTAGTTGGGATTATAAACAAGGTTTGTCATGTTATTTAAGTTTGTATAAAAATCTTTTATGGATTACTTATTATTGTGTGTGATTTTTATTGTTTTACAATCTTTATTTATTTGGCCACAGTTGGTATGCTTCGGAATCACAAAGTTCGTGACTCACAGCATAGGATTCAATAACCCTTATTGTAGTTTGGTATAAACCATTACTTAAACTCATTAGTTTCTTGAAAAGGCAGCATCTTCCGCATTCTGCCAGAGTAACACACAAAAATTCTATCCAATTCTCATAATGTGTATCAAGGTGATAACCGTTGGCGCAGATGTCCCTAAAACTTAGAAAGGTTCGGTTTGCTCTTGGGCCATAGAGAGGATTTGTGATATTAATATAAATACCATTAGGTAGCAAGAAATGAGAGGGTTCCCTCCCTTGAATTACTTGGCAGGAACCAATCATTATTGTCACTGAGGATATGTATGGCATAGTATCCCAAAATAGATACCTATTCCGAAGAATAGTGTGGGTTGTTCCACTATCAGCAAGGCACTCAATTTCGCCATGAGACTGTTGGGATTCGGTGCCTAAAACGAAGGCCCAGCGGAAGAGGTAAAACGAAAATTAATTCGATCCGAATCCCTACGAGAATCGATCAAGCTACGTATATACGAATATCAAAAAACGAAATACAAGAGATACAAGAAACATACCCTCGTAGTCCGTTGATTAAATGGATAACCTTCTCTTGAGCTATTCCCCAATCTTTGCTTGATCTCTACGAATCTATTCCGCTTCAAGCCCTTGAACGATCCAACGCCGAAAGCACCGCGTCTCTACTTGCCACGCGCCGGAAAACGAACGGAATGACAACACCTTGCTATCCTCCGAGGATACGGCTAGAGCTAGGTGATGAAGCTTGTTATAGATATTAATATTGTAACACCCCGAGATATTCGGAATATGTTACAGCGCCGTAGACCCCTACATGGGACCTACCAGGCTACAATAGAAAAACTCTTCTCGACTAACCATCTTGGTTAGCGAGGATACACAATTAAATAATATGACATATAAAGATACGCCCGGAGCAACCGGCAAAATAAGCATCAACCAACAACGTGACAGTTTAAAAGCAATACAATACGGAGTTTGAAACAAAAAGCCTAAGTACTCGCGAGTACAATCTATAAGTTTAAAACTGTGGGAACAACCATATCGAAATGGACAAAGGAAATAAGTAGACCCAAATGCACATGTCAACGACCCTGGCCTACATCCTCGTACTGTCCTGGTGCTCGCTCGTCCGGGTAATCATAAACTGAAATCCATAACAAGAATTTCCCCGACAACGGGTCCCCAAAGGGGTTAGCAATTACGCTAGTACAAGTAATCAAGGCAAACCAATCGCTTACACATTTCATAGTACATGCAACAATATCATTTCAAAACCAAAACCAGACATGTCTTTTCCGGAAATAAACAGTCAAACAATTAGCCTTGAGAACAGGGCGGCAGCATACATTCTCACTCGAGGCCTCATAGGGACCATAACGAGTTGGCTACAATTACAGAAAAACAAAACCACGCACACGCTATGCCGTGAGAACAGGGCGGCAGCATACATTCTCACTCGGGGCCTTGCAAGGACCCTAACGAGTTGGCTAGCGGTACGAAACTCGTGAAATCCAGGGCGGCAGCATAGATTTCCCTCCTTGACCCCGTCGGGCCAACACAAGGTGAGTTACACACAAGTAATATACATAACCATTTCATGTTAAGCTTAAAGGTTTCCAAAAATACTTGCCTCGAATTATTGACGACGTGAAGAACGGAAAGGAAAGTCACCGACGAACGCTAGGAACCAATGAAACCGAACCTAACGATTCGAAGAATACAATCACAACCGTTTCTAAATGAATACGGAATTGGAATACACCCGAAAACCCGCCTACGATTCATGTATATTCGTATATAAACAACAACGAGGGCGGACCACAACCAAACCCTCTCGATTTCGTAAAAATCACGAAATATACCATGAATCCGTAGGGAAACTAAGAATACCAACAAGATTAATCATATTCATCATGAATCCATCAACAAAACGGAACGGATCGGAAGAAAATCCCAAAACCCCCAAATTATCCAAAAGTAGGGTTCTAAGAGATTACCTTGGATTTAGGATGAGAAAACACAAGTGGATGATGTTAATCTACACCAAGAATTCAAGCAAAAGAATCTCTGAAGTGATTGGAAGAAGAAAATCGCCTCAAATCGCCTCTGGAGTCGCTCGGCCGCGGAAGAAGGAGAGAAATGAGAAACTGTGATTGTCTCGGTCAACTCCCTGGTTTATATAGCCAGGGAGTGTTAGCGCACGCTAAAACCTCAAGGTTAGCGTGCGCTAACGGGATAAGATTACAAACCTTACCGTTAGCGTCCCAGTCCAGTAACCAGGTTTTTGGCCGTTAGCGTGCGCTACCATACATGAGTAGCGTGCGCTAATAACCTCTCGGTTGCGCGCGCTATCGACCAATAGCGTGCGCTACCTGAACATCAGCCGAGTCCAGTGGCAAACTGCCCAGAACCCACCTGATACGTTAGCGTGCGCTATCATACAAGCGTAGCGTGCGCTAACTGGCACCTGACCGGGTTCAGTAGTAAACTGTCCAGTACTGGACACTCACGCTAGCGCACGCTACCGGGCATCATCAACGTGCGCTAGCCCCTCGACGTTAGCGTGCGCTAACATATGTAGCGTACGCTAATACGCTAGTCCAGAAGGCTGGAACAACAGCACTGCCACTCCCAGGTTTACTCGCTAGCGCGCGCTACGAAACAAACGTAGCGTGCGCTACTAAGGGACCCCTAGCGCGCGCTATGCAGAAAAAATAGCGTGCGCTAGGTATGAAATATGAACGGTTCCAAAACACCGGAAGGTGAACGAAACATCCAACGGAACATCTCAACGGGCATCATAACATAGAATGGACCCACGGCAACCCCGAAACGGCGGTTCCGCTCAACAATAACGGGGATAAAATCCATAGATAATAGAAAAGATACACTGAAAGATACACGAGGGTCACTACTATCGGGAAATACGCCGAAAAAGAAAAATACAAGGGGAAGAAAAATGCGGATATTACATTCTACCCCTCTAAAAACAAGTTTCGTCCCGAAACTTAAGAAACAAACAACTCAGGGTACCTAGCACGCATACTATCCTCGGTCTCCCACGTTGCCTCTTCGACACCGTGTCTCGACCACTGCACCTTGACCAAAGGGATGGTCTTATGCCTCAGCCGTTTCTCCCGATGTTCTAAAATCTTCAAAGGACGTTCCTCAAAAGTAATATCCTCGGCAACGTCAATCTCCCCATAGTCGATGATGTGACTAGGATCCGGGACATATTTCCTCAGCTGGGAAACATGAAAAACGTTATGAACATGACTCAGGGCCGGGGGTAACGCCAACCGGTATGCTAACCCACCGACTCGCTCGAGGATCTCGAAGGGTCCAATAAATCTCAGACTCAACTTCCCCTTCTTCCCGAAACGGAAAACTCCTCTCGTCGGTGACACCTTCAGCAAAACGTGGTCTCCCACCTCGAATTCCAAAGGTCGACGACGGACATCGGCATATGACTTCTGTCGACTCTGGGCGGTCAACATCCGTTCTCGAATTAATTCTATCTTCCGCCTCGTCTCTAAAACGACATCCGGTTCGGTCCCTATCAAATCGGACGCCTCATTCCAACAAATCGGCGATCGACATCGTCGCCCATAAAGTGCCTCATATGGTGCCATCCGAATCGACGCGTGCCAACTATTGTTGTACGTGAATTCGATCAATGGCAAGTGCTCCTCCCAGTCGCTACTCCAATCGAGGGCACAAGCACGCAACATGTCCTCGAATGTTTGGATAGTGCGTTCCGATCTGACTGGGGATGAAAAGAGGTACTCAAATGCAAACGGGTACCTAACGCCTTATGCACCGCCTGCCAAAAGTGCGATACAAAACGGCCATCACGATCCGAAACAATAGACTTCGGAGTACCGTGAAGTCTCACAATCTGCGCGATAAACACACGAGCCAATTTCTCCAGGCCCCAAGTGTCCTTGATGCCCAGAAAATGTGCCGACTTGGTCAGACGATCAACAACCACCCATACCATATTCATGCCCGACCTCGATCTCGGCAAACTCGTAACAAAATCCATCGATATATCTTCCCATTTCCATTATGGAATGGGAAGTGACTGCAATAATCCAGCCGGTCGCTGATGTTCGATTTTGACTGCGGCAAGTCAAGCATCTCGCCACAAACCGTGCGACCTCCTCCTTCATATCATTCCACCAGAAGTTCCTCCTCAGGTCCTTGTACATCTTACTCGAACCAGGATGAACGGAATAGGGTGTGGAATGGGCCTCATGCAAAATACTCTGTCGCAACTCTGGATCGTTCGGCACACAAAGCCGACTCTGGAATCTCAAAACGCCATCCTCGTGAATCAAAAACCCAGGAGACTTTCCCTTAAGAACGTTCTCTCGGATTTGAGTAATCATCGGATCCTCTAATTGCTTCAGCTTAATTTCATCGATCAAAGACGATGGAATCTCTAGAGCACAAAGTTGCCCGACAGCTCCAGGCAACAAAACTTCAACATCTAACTCGATCGAGCCCACGGAGCTCGGGGCGAGGCGTAAGGACCTCAAGCGTTCGCAACGCAATCGGTTTCGACTCAAGGCGTCGGCCACGACGTTCGCTTTGCACGGATGATAAAGGATTTCAAGGTCATAATCCTTAATCGGCTCTAACCACCTCCTCTGCCTCATATTCGGCTCCCATTGAGTAAATATATATTTAGACTTTTATGATCGGTAAAAATCGACATGTAGAGCCGAAAAGATAGTGACGCCAAATCTTGAGTGCAAAGACTACCGCCGCTAATTCCAAATCGTGAGTAGGGTAGTTAAGTTCATACGGCCTTAACTGTCTCGACGCATAGGCAATGGTCTTGCCGTGCTGCATCAATACGCACCCAAGACCCTGACCCAAAGCATCGATATAAACGGCGAATCCCTCGTTGCCACATGGCAACGCCAAGACCGGGGCTGAAGTCAAACGCTTCTTCAGCTCCTCGAAACTCGACTGCCTCTCATCGGTCCAGACGAACTTCTCGGATTTATGGAGCAACTGAGTAAGTGGCCGAGCTAGTTTTGAGAAAACCTCGATGAACCTACGGTAGTAGCCAGCCAAACCCAAGAAACTACGAACCTCCTTCACATTTGTGGGCGATGCCCAATCCAATACTGCCTCAATTTTCTGCGGATCCACACGAACCCCTTCGGCTGAAATCACGTGACCCAAAAACATCACTTCCTTCAGCCAGAACTCACATTTCGAGAACTTCGCATAGAGTTGCTCGGTCCTCAAAATGTCTAACACTATCCGCAAATGATGGGCATGCTCTTCCTCATTCCTCGAATAGATAAGAATATCGTCAATGAAGACGACGACACACTTATCCAAATACTCGATAAAGACTTTGTTCATTAATTGCATGAACACCGCCGGCGCATTAGTTAACCCGAAAGGCATAACTACGAATTCATAATGTCCGTATCTCGTCCCAAAAGCTGTTTTCGGCACGTCGGAATCTCTCACCTGAAGCTGATAGTACCCCGATTTCAAATCAATCTTCGAGAATACCGCAGCTCCCTGCAACTGGTCAAACAAGTCATCGATTCTCGGCAAAGGATACTTGTTCTTGATGGTCACCTTGTTTAGTTCGCGATAGTCGATACACAAACGTAGTGAACCATCCTTCTTCCGCACAAACAGGACCGGTGCGCCCCAAGGCGAGGCACTCGGTCGAACATACCCCGACTTAAGAAGCTCACTCAACTGCTTCTTCAACTCTGACAACTCTGAAGGTGCCATGCGATACGGCGCCTTTGAAATCGGAGCCGCGCCCGGCTCTAACTCTATAGCGAAATCAACCTCACGATCCGGTGGCAATCCCGGTAACTCGTCAGGAAATACATCAGGAAACTCATTAACGACTGGAATCGACGAAAGCTCGACTCCACCATCCTCCGCCTTCAAGGCGTAGCACCAATAACCAGTACACCCCTTTCGCAGGAGACTCATCGCCTTCAAGGCATTAATGACGAATTTCTGATTTCCCCTCCTTCGCCCCGCGAAGGAGTGCTCGGTGCCATCCTCGGCTAACATGGTGATGATCCTCGTGCGGTAGTTCATGATTGCACCATGCCGCTCGAGCCAATCATTCCCGAGAATCAAATCCTCACCCTCAATATTAACGACAATAAGATTAGAGAGCCAAGCTCTCTCACAAATAAACACAGAGCAGTCTCGGACCTCTCGATCACCGACAATTCTATCACCGCTAGGAAGTTTAACGATGAAAGGCTCGCAAGGTGACAAACAGTCGAGACTCAAACGGCGTACACACTCTAGAGAAATGAACGAATGCGTAGCACCCGAATCGAAAAGCACACTGACAGGATGGAAATGAACGTGAACGATACCTGTCGCCACAAAGAGTTGGATCATCGGCCCTCCTCATCTCATAGATACGCGGCTGAGCAGAGCCGACACTGGAAGCTCCACCCCTAGCGGGCTGACCCCGACCCCTACCTCGGTCGGCACTCGGTGGAGGCGGCGGAGAAAATGAGCCCTGGTTCACACTCGGTTCTAACGGTACTGGTTGGGAAGAACGGGCGCCACGAAGCTGCTTGACCTGCTCACAAAAAGGGGCCCGGTGGCCCAGCTGTCCACAAGTGTGACAAGTAAGCTTCGGACGGGAACACTGCCGGCTCCTATGGCCCTGCACACCACAGTTAAAACATGTGGGTTCACGAGCGGAGGTTCCGGCGGCACCCCGAAAGCTCCCAGAGAAACGAGCCGAACCGCCCGTTGAAATATTTGCAGCTTGAGATTTCTGCTGGCCTCCACTCTTGGGACCAGAAAAATTTCCGACCGACTTCTGCTTCTTGCTCTCACGAGCCAAATCGCTAGCCGTCACCGACATATCATAAGCAAGAGCTCGACTCGATAATCCTTCAAGGTAGTACGACGAGCCTGACATATAGACCCGAATGGGCAGCAACATCCTCCTGGAAAAATGGAAAATTTTGTCGCTTTCTGCGACAACTTGGGTCTTCACATAACCCAACTCCTTGTTAAAGTCGGCAATGGCCCGAGATACGGGGATATCCCGTGGTTGAGCATCATAGAAAGCATGCACTCGAGCCTGTCTGACCGGCCACGGACAATATTCGGTCTCCATCAATTCTTGGAATTCGGCCCACGAAGCAACGTGATCTTTGGGACCAACGGCCTCCCACCAATCTGTAGCATCTCCCGTGAGAAAGTATTGAGCAATAGAGACCCTACGGTCCTCGGGGCAATTAGTAGCAGTGAAGACTTTGGATATCTCCTTGATCCACCCTTCCCAGCCGATCGGGTCCGAAGCTCCCGAAAACTGAGGAGGATGCATCTTGATGACATCCTGAAGCCAGCGATCCGCTCCGCCCCGATTAGCATGGGCCTGATCGGGGTTCTGAACCACCTGTGCTATAGCCGCCATCTGGTTAACCATTTGCTGCATGACAGCCGCAATACCAAGATCGGCGCGCTCCTGAGAAGAAGCATGACTGTGATGGTCGCCGGTACTGCCGGCTCCTGAAGAGTGCGACGTGGCTGCCCCACCGGCTGCCTCACGTCCTCGGCCGCGTCCACGGCCACGGGTTCCTCCGGCATCCATACTGGTGTTAAAAGATAACAGGAGCATATCGAGGATGAGTAAGGAAAACTACGATGATAAGCAAAAGAGGGAGAATAACCACGGTTCAAGAAACGAAATACAGTATGTGAAAGCAAACAATCGGGTAAGGAAACTTACGAGCACTGGAAGTACTGAGATGCCGGCAGCGGTGTGACAATGTGCAAAACAAAACTCGACTAGACCCAAGTAACCGACAAGCCTAGGTATCCATAAACCTAGAGCTCCGATACCATTTTCTGTAACACCCCGAGATATTCGGAATATGTTCTGCCGTAGACCCCTACATGGGACCTACCAGGCTACAATAGAAAAACTCTTCTCGACTAACCATCTTGGTTAGCGAGGATACACAATTAAATAATATGACATATAAAGATACGCCCGGAGCAACCGGCAAAATAAGCATCAACCAACAACGTGATGGTTTAAAAGCAATACAATACGGAGTTTGAAACAAAAGCCTAAGTACTCGCGAGTACAATCTATAAGTTTAAAGCGTGGGAACAACCATATCGAAATGGACAAAGGAAATAAGTAGACCCAAATGCACATGTCAACGACCACAGCCAACATCCTCGTCGTCACTGGTGCTCGCTCGTCCGGGTAATCATAACCTGAAATCCATAACAAGAATTTCCCCGACAACGGGTCCCCAAAGGGGTTAGCAATTACGCTAGTACAAGTAATCAAGGCAAACCAATCGCTTACACATTTCATAGTACATGCAACAATATCATTTCAAAACCAAAACCAGACATGTCTTTTCCGGAAATAAACAGTCAAACAATTAGCCTTGAGAACAGGGCGGCAGCATACATTCTCACTCGAGGCCTCATAGGGACCCTAACGAGTTGGCTACAA
The DNA here is from genome assembly GCA_033398695.1 of Orobanche coerulescens. Classification (NCBI taxonomy): domain Eukaryota; kingdom Viridiplantae; phylum Streptophyta; class Magnoliopsida; order Lamiales; family Orobanchaceae; genus Orobanche; species Orobanche coerulescens. The sequence goes on along the minus strand of CM065808.1, from coordinate 60,889,470 downwards.
TTACAGAAAAACAAAACCACGCACACGCTATGCCGTGAGAATAGGGCGGCAGCATACATTCTCACTCGGGGCCTTGCAAGGACCCTAACGAGTTGGCTAGCGGTACGAAACTCGTGAAATCCAGGGCGGCAGCATAGATTTCCCTCCTTGACCCCGTCGGGCCAACACAAGGTGAGTTACACACAAGTAATATACATAACCATTTCATGTTAATCTTAAAGGTTTCCAAAAATACTTGCCTCGAATTATTGACGACGTGAAGAACGGAAAGGAAAGTCACCGACGAACGCTAGGAACCAATGAAACCGAACCTAACGATTCGAAGAATACAATCACAACCGTTTCTAAATGAATACGGAATTGGAATACACCCGAAAACCCGCCTATGATTCATGTATATTCGTATATAAACAACAACGAGGGCGGACCACAACCAAACCTTCTCGATTCCGTAAAAATCACGAAATATACCATGAATCCGTAGGGAAACTAAGAATACCAACAAGATTAATCATATTCATCATGAATCCATCAACAAAACGGAACGGATCGGAAGAAAATCCCAAAACCCCCAAATTATCCAAAAGTAGGGTTCTAAGAGATTACCTTGGATTTAGGATGAGAAAACACAAGTGGATGATGTTAATCTACACCAAGAATTCAAGCAAAAGAATCTCTGAAGTGATTGGAAGAAGAAAATCGCCTCAAATCGCCTCTGGAGTCGCTCGGCCGCGGAAGAAGGAGAGAAATGAGAAACTGTGATTGTCTCGGTCAACTCCCTAGTTTATATAGCCAGGGAGTGTTAGTGCACGCTAAAACCTCAAGGTTAGCGTGCGCTAACGGGATAAGATTACAAACCTTACCGTTAGGGTCCCAGTCCAGTAACCAGGTTTTTGGCCGTTAGCGTGCGCTACCATACATGAGTAGCTTGCGCTAATAACCTCTCGGTAGCGCGCGCTATCGACCAATAGCGTGCGCTACCTGAACATCAGCCGAGTCCAGTGGCAAACTGCCCAGAACCCACCTGATACGTTAGCGTGCGCTACCATACAAGCGTAGCGTGCGCTAACTGGCACCTGACCGGGTTCAGTAGTAAACTGTCCAGTACTGGACACTCACGCTAGCGCACGCTACCGGGCATCATCAACGTGCGCTAGCCCCTCGACGTTAGCGTGCGCTAACATATGTAGCGTACGCTAATACGCTAGTCCAGAAGGCTGGAACAACAGCACTGCCACTCCCAGGTTTACTCGCTAGCGCGCGCTACGAAACAAACGTAGCGTGCGCTACTAAGGGACCCCTAGCGCGCGCTATGCAGAAAAAATAGCGTGCGCTAGGTATGAAATATGAACGGTTCCAAAACACGGGAAGGTGAACGAAACATCCAACAGAACATCTCAACGGGCATCATAACATAGAATGGACCCACGGCAACCCCGAAACGGCGGTTCCGCTCAACAATAACGGGGATAAAATCCATAGATAATAGAAAAGATACACTGAAAGATACACGAGGGTCACTACTATCGGGAAATACGCCGAAAAAGAAAAATACAAGGGGAAGAAAAATGCGGATATTACAAATATCACTCTAAGTGTATGAATATCTATCTCTCTCAATATTTCCTCACAAAATTTCTCTAAGAAGTTATGAAGAAGATGAATGAAGAAGATGAATAAAGAAGATGATGAAGAAGACTTCTATCTCTCTCTCCTCTTCAACCTCACGTTGGAAATGGAATCAAGTGTTGGGAGAGTTTGTCAAAGACATCATCTTATATTATTTCCACCCTCATGTGTACAACCCATGTAACATGAAGTCTTGTCCCACCAAGTCATTATCATCATTTAATAAATGGAAGAAAAGACAATGGGAAAGTGGGTGGAAGCATAATAGGGGCGGCTATCATGAAAAACGAATGAGTTCGGTTCGTTTCGGAATCCCGTGAGTCCAAACAGATAAACTCCGATTCTGTTCCGATGTATTTGTGTCGATTAATTAATCCAATTAATTAAACATATCAAACACAAAATAACATAATTAATTTCTCCAAGAAATAATTATATTCATGAATTAAATTAATCACCCAGTGATATATTTAATCCATTAAGCCGTAAATCAATTTATCCGATAAATCGATTTAAACATCCAATGTCCTAATTTTAGATATCCAATATCCAATATTCATAATGAGAGAATTAGATCGATTCATTCCGTCGTCAATCCTAATGCGCGACTCGGTAGGTCCGTCTCAGTCAGCAATGGGAGGAACCAAAGAGTAGTAGTACCACCTAGCCAGCCTGGTGACCTACACTGTACCCCGACTGAGAATGAATGATTGGGATCATTCAAGAACCATTCTGTCGTGAATACCAGTATACGTATAAACCCTTCTTTCAAATGTCCCGATCAAGTTATAGGGTCACGGTCAGTCAAACCCTATCTCAGATTGACGCTATGCATGCGTTAATGCAAATCGAGATCATCGAGCTATCGTGTATCTAATACAACTAGCTCCAATGCTTTGGCCAAAGACTTATGATCTCATCTGCCAATAACCGCATAGGACATATAACCCGCTCACTAACGGGAGAAAGAATTCTATCTTGGTATTGATGGGACTCGCTACTTGCCCGTCAAGATGCACGTCGAGGTTGACCCCCGCCTTCCGGTTTACAGGGTCGAACTACTCTAATGAAAATCTTGACATCACAAGCACATCCCTACTAAATCCTCAAGTCGAAGGTTCTTGAATACCTATCACAACCTTTCGATTCCGTCATTGACTATCCCGGAGTGAAATCCATGTGACGAATCGAGGGTGAGTCGGTTCGAGTATACTAATCCAATTAGCATACCTATAACGTGTGCTCCCACTAACCATTAGTGTTCGACAGGCACTCTCCATGTCAAAGAACACGTCATACAAGTCTTCACATAAACTTAACGCCCAGTCAAGTTTCATCGACTTGCGAACGATTAAGTATTTAAGCTATAACCTTTCAGTGCCGACCCCCTTATCCAATAAGGAGTGGAACGTTTTGCTCTCAAATACACGGACTAGTTTCTATATGTTTATTTACGAGTTAGGAATGCCAGTAACTACCAGTAAATAAAGAAACATTCATTTGCCTTATATAAATGGTTTACATAATTACAAGTACAATGCCCTCACTCAACAACCTCTGAGTGGCATTCAAGGGCATACTCCTAACAATCTCCCACTTGCACTCAATGCCACACACTATGGTATCTAATACCCATGTTCTCCAGATGACGCTCCAAGCTAGTCTGAGAAAGTGGCTTGGTCAGTGGATCGGCGACGTTGTCGGCCGAGTCTACTGTGCGGCAAAGACAATGTATCCCTTGCGAACAAATTCTCTTACGAGATGATACTTCCTCTCAATATGTTTGGTGCTGTTGTGAAACCTCGGCTCCTTGGCCTGCGCTACAGCTCCGTCGTTGTCGCAGTACAGCGGAACAGGCATCTCAGCACATGGTATCATTTGAAGTTCTCCCAGAAACTTCTTAATCTAGAACCTTCCTTGGAAGCCTCCGAGGCTGCTTGATACTCAGCCTGACAGGTGGAATCAGCAGTCGCGCTTTGCTTGGCACTACGCCAAGATACTACTCCTCCATTAAGAGTAAATATGTAGCCAGAAGTGGACATCGAGTCGTCCTTCAGTCCTTGGAAGTCCGAATCAGTGAATCCCACCACATCCAATTCTCCACCGCCATACATAAGAACCATATCTCTAGTTCTTCTCAAGTACTTGAGAACGTTCTTTACAGCAGTCCAATGTTCCCTACCTGGGTTTGCCTAAAACCTACTCACCACGCTTACAGCATGCGCGGTGTCAGGTCTTGTACACAACATAGCATACATAAGGCTACCCACGGCCGAAGCATATGGTATATTACTCATTTCCTTTCGTTGTTCCTAATTTTGAGGACACATCTTTAAGGTGAGTTTTATTCCATGTTGCATCGGTAGGAACCCTCTTTTAGAATCATCCATCTTAAATCGCTTTAAGATCTTATCTATATAGAGGGCTTGGGAAAAGCCTATTGTTCTCTTGGCTCTATCCCGGTAGAGTCGAATTCCAAGAATATAGGTTGCTTCTCCCAAGTCTTTCATGGAGAAATTACTCGAAAGCCAAGCTTTTACAGAACTGAGCATTCCTACATCATTTCCTATTAGTAGAATATCATCCACATATAGTACTAAGAATGCGATCTTGCTCCCACTAACCCTCTTGTATATACAAGGTTCCTCTTCATTTTGCACGAAATCAAAAACTCTTTGATTGCCTCGTCAAAACGAAGGTTCCAACTACGCGACGCTTGCTTCAGTCCATAAATGGAACGCTGAAGCTTGCACACTTTCTGAATATCGACTTCAGACACAAAACCTTTAGGCTGCTCCATATAGATTTCCTCCTCGAGGAATCCATTAAGGAAAGCCGTCTTTACGTCCATTTGCCATATCTCATAATCGTGGTAGGCAGCTATAGCAAGCATCATGCGAATAGACTTGATCATGGCTACGGGCGAGAAGGTATCGTGTGTCGATCCCTTCCTTCTGGGTATAACCCTTTGCCCCAAGCCTGGCCTGTTAGGCGTCAACCTTGCCATCACCATCAGTCTTTCTCTTGTAGATCCTCTTGTTCCCAATAGGCACTATGCCCTTAGGGCGGTCTACTCGAGTCCAGACTGATTGACATGCATCGAGTCTATCTCAGCTTCCATAGCTTCACGCCATTTCGCGGAGTCTACATCCACCATCGCTTGGTCATAGGTTGTTGGGTCGGTCTCTTGGCTATCACTTGGAACCTCATGGAGACCCAGCTCCTCCAAGTGCACAAGCCCATACCTCTCAGGTAAATGAGACACCCTACTAGACCTACGAGGTGGTTGTACTTGTGTTTCAGAAAGTTCGGTTCCAGTTTCTTGCACAGGTGTCTCTCGAGGAGTTTCATTGTATTCTTCTAAAGAAATACTTCTACATGCTCCGCCTTCCTGAATGAACTCATCTTCCAGGAAGTGTGCTTGTAAAGCAACAATGATCCTTCGATCTTCGGGCATGTAGAATAGATATCCCATCGTCCCAGACGGGAATCCAATGAAACGTCCCTTCGCAGACCTAGCTTCCAACTTTTCCACCTTAGTCTTCTTGACATAAGCGGGACATCCCCAAATCCTAATATGATTAAGGCTTGGTTTCCTTCCTTCCCACATCTCATGTGGAGTTTTAGGAACGGATTTGGAAGGACATCTGTTCAAGATATACGCGGCGATCGAGTGCATACCCCACAGGTAAATCGGCAAGTCAAGATAGCCCGGCATGGAACGGACCATGTTTAACAGGTCGGTTCCTTCTTTCGACACACCATTTAACCGAGTAGTACTGGAGGTGTTAGTCAAACTATTCCATGTTCCTTAAGGAACTCGTCAAACTCCGTACTCATATACTCGCCACCTCGGTCCGACCAAGTGCTTTGATATGATTACCGGTTTGTTTCTCGACTAGGGCCTTGAATTCTGGAATTTCTCAAAGGCCTCGGATTTATGTTTCATTAAGTATACATAACCATACCTAGTATGATCATCGTAACGTAATGAAATATTTATATCCGTCACGTCCGCTTCAAAGCACCACATACGTCGGTATGGATTAATCCCGATTTATCGGCTCTTTGAAATGTCCTGTGAAGGGGACTTAGTCATTTTGCCTTTAAGGCAAGATTCACAAGTAGGAAAAGGATCGATCCCAATGGACCCATAAGTCCATCTTTTTCCATCTTGTAAACCTTGGTCGACCAACATGACCAAGTCTAAGATGCCATTTCAAAACTTGATTGGTTTCATCCCTACCACATTTTCTAGTCATAGTATTCACAACTACTTTGTTCTTTGAGATTTAGATGATACAATCCATTCAACAATGTAGCAGTACCCACTAGTTTATTTCTAAAATAAATTTTGCAGAACCATCACCAATGAAAAATGAAAAGCCTTTTCGGTCCATGACCGGAATGGATACAATGTTTTTGTGCCCCTTGGGCAAAACAAGTACATCTTCTAAAGTCAAAACAAAGCCGGATTCTAAACCTAAAAGAAGTGATCCTATGTGGTCGCCTCGACACTATGCCCGATTCCATTGCGATCATAACTTCTCCACTCCAAGCTTCCTACTTTGTTCCATATCACGATTCACGGTACAAATATGAGAACTAGCACGAGAATCCGGTATCCAGAAGTAGAAAATACAGAGCGAACAATTTGTTTCCAAAACTAAAAGTTCTGTACCTGAAGTGCCATGAAGAATCGGACAGTCTCTAGCCCAGTGGCCCAGCTCACCGCACTTGAGACAAGCATCCTTCTTCTTCTTGTTCTTTGGAACCATCGGGGCCTTGACCTTTCCCTTAAGGTCCTTAACTTGTGGTCCAGTCCGCTTCTTGGTCTTTTTCTTCTTATTCTTAGACTTAGAAGTCCGAAGAAATCACAAGTGCGAGACTCCTTCATCCGCGGGGTCTTCATCCGAGGCGGCGGTCACCGCTTGTTCATTAGCCCAACTAAGTTACATGCAATCTCATTGCAGTTGAAGTTCATAACAAACTGTGAGAAGGAATCAGGGAGAGACTGTAGGATAAGGTCGGTTTGGAGAGAAGTATCCATTTTAAAATCAAGAGCCTCCAATCTCTCAATCATGGATATCATTTTGAGGACGTGTTCCCCAACCTTCTCACCTTCCTTCATCCTTGCACCGAACAGTTGCTTGGATATCTCATATCTAGCAGTTCTGCTGTGCTCACCATAAAGCTCGGTTAAGTGAGATAGAATCTGCCTAGCAGAAGTCATTTTCTCATGAGCTCTCTGAAGCTCATTAGACATGGAAGCCATCATATACGCACGGACTTTCACGTCATCCTTAACCCACTTTTTGTGGTTTTCAATCTCTTCCTGATTGGCTCGGGTCCGCACAGGAGGCGCCGGAATGTCCGTCTCTAAGACGTATCCCAGTGCCTCTATACTGAGGACAATCATCAGATTGCGGAGCCAATCCACAAAGTTAGGTCCCATTAAGGTGTTCTTTTCAAGTAGAATTGCGAGTGGATTCATTGTCATATTGAGATTTGTCTGCATTAAGTATAACAGATTAATTAGTGACTCATTCAATTATGTTCTGAGTATAGAATTTAAGGTCTTTTCTATTCTTGTTACTCAGCTCCCACTATTTTATCGGAATAACACACACCCATGTGAAATCCGGAAGTATCGTTGCTCTACTTCATAGTGGTGATCGAGTTCTTTATAAATCTTAATAGAGGGCAACCGAACAGGTTTCTAGTCTATTAATTTTCATAAAGTGGTGTCCAACACCAACCCATCTAATGGATGATTCGATCTTCTTTTTCCCCTTGATCACTCCCCTCAACCTATACGATTTCTATGGTTCGTGAACAAGTTAAGTTTATACCATCGACGCAAATCAGTTTCACAATTGAATCTTATCCGGCAACCTATCAGGTTTCTAGGGATAAAATTTACTCCAACTGAAGGCATCCAATGCGCTCCCGGTAATTTATCCCTCCTCCTCGAACGACTACCCCGATAACTCGGAAGCATAGCACATCCGGTTTGGTTTTCAATTTCCCTAAAGCTCGATGGAGGGAAGGAAAACCTTGAAACCTTATAAACTTAATAATTTGTTGTGGGAGAATTTTCGCGATTAACGTTACACTTTGCACATTAATCATATTAGCGCGTTTGTGGCATTCATACAATATGAAACAACCATTCAAAACCTAGTTGCTACCAACATGTGGTTCATGGACCGTTCCTAGAAAACAAAAACTCCGTAATCTAATTACAAGTCTTCGTCTTGAATCTTCGTCTTCTCGAAATGGATCTTCCTTCGGTCTTCGTCATTACATATAAATTTTACATCGAAATTGCATCCTAGATACAAACATTTCTAGTAAAATAAATAGGCTCAAAACGGCCTTTACAACCCAATCGAATAAAACGAACGATTCAAAACTAAGTCCACGAACCACATTCCCATTCAAAAGCATTCATCCAATAAATACTATATAAATGGAAAGCGTAGAGATACATTGATCCAATCAACAATACGAACCGATCCAATCGATTCACACAATCGGTAATATGAAAATGTTCAAAATAATTCGGTCGATTACAAGTATTCCAATTAATCAAATTTCCCTTATAAAATGAAGTACCATAAATCATTTTAATCATATTAAATCCAATTTAACATGCGGGAGATTAATTTTCAAGAATACATGAAAAAATCGAGCCGAGGCGAAAATGGCCTGCCTGGCCGAGTCACCATCGGCAGCTTTCCGGTAGACAGGCCTGGCATGGCCGAGTCACGCTCGGCAGCTGCCGGCCAGGCACGGCCCGTGTCCCTTGACACGGTCGGGTCTGCCTGGCAGTGGCCTGGGGATTGCCGGACACGGCCCGTGTCACCAGACACGGCCGAGTCTCCCTGGCAGCAACCTGCCCTTTGTCCGAAAAATCGTCCGACGACGATTCGGAGCTCGATTTTCGACCGGATATCCAATATCAATATTTTTCAACATTCATATCTTCAATATAAATCATATTTCCCAGAAATTTAAGATTTATATTTAGACATAAACTTACGAAAAATATAACTACAACGAACGTAAAAAATGTACCACGATTATGACTAAAATGATTCCAAATCATTCACCATCTAATAGAGCATTACAAATGCCAATATCGTATATACGATCGCAAGACCTATGCTCCGATACCACTGTTGGGATTCGGTGCCTAAAACAAAGGCCCAGCGGAAGCGGTAAAACGAAAATTAATTCGATCCGAATCCCTACGAGGATCGATCGAGCTACGTATATACGAATATCAAAAAACGAAATACAAGAGATACAAGAAACATACCCTCGTAGTCCATGGATTAAATGGATAACCTTCTCTTGAGCTATTCCCCAAGCTTTGCTTGATCTCTACGAATCTATTCCGCTTTAAGCCCTTGAACGATCCAACGCCGAAAGCACCGCGTCTCTACTTGCCACGCGCCGGAAAACGAACGGAATGACAACACCTTGCTATCCTCCGAGGATACGGCTAGAGATAGGTGATGAAGCTTGTTATAGATATTAATATCACTCTAAGTGTATGAATATCTATCTCTCTCAATATTTCCTCACAAAATTTTTCTAAGAAGTTATGAAGAAGATGAATGAAGAATATGAATAAAGAAGATGATGAAGAAGACTTCTATCTCTCTCTCCTCTTCAACCTCACGTTGGAAATGGAATCAAGTGTTGGGAGAGTTTGTCAAAGACATCATCTTATATTATTTCCACCCTCATGTGTACAACCCATGTAACATGAAGTCTTGTCCCACCAAGTCATTATCATCATTTAATAAATGGAAGAAAAGACAATGGGAAAGTGGGTGGAAGCATAATAGGGGCGGCTATCATGAAAAACGAATGAGTTCGGTTCGTTTCGGACTCCCGTGAGTCCAAACAGATAAACTCCGATTCTGTTCCGATGTATTTGTGTCGATTAATTAATCCAATTAATTAAACATATCAAACACAAAATAACATAATTAATTTCTCCAAGAAATAATTATATTCATGAATTAAATTAATCACCCAGTGATATATTTAATCCATTAAGCCGTAAATCAATTTATCCGATAAATCGATTTAAACATCCAATGTCCCAAATTTAGATATCCAATATCCAATATTCATAATGAGAGAATTAGCTCGATTCATTCCGTCGTCAATCCTAATGCGCGACTCGGTAGGTCCGTCTCGATCGGCAATGGGAGGAACCAAAGAGTAGTAGCACCACCTAGCCAGCCTGGTGGCCTACACTGTACCCCGACTGAGAACGAATGATTGGGATCATTCAAGAACCATTCTGTCGTGAATACCAGTATACGTATAAACCCTTCTTTCAAATGTCCCGATCAAGTTATAGGGTCACGGTCGATCAAACCCTATCCGTACTTGACGCTATGCATGCGTTCACGCAAATCGAGATCATCGGTATCGTGTATCTAATACAACTAGCTCCAATGCTTTGGACAAAGACTTATGATCTAATCAGCCAATAACCGCATAAGACATATAACCCGCTCACTAATGGGAGAAAGAATTCTAACTAGGTATTCATTAGGACCAGCTACTAGCCCGTCAAGATGCACGTCGAGGTTGACCCCGCCTTAGGTTTACGGGGTCGAACTACTCTAATGATAATCTTGACGTCACAAGCACATCCCTACTAAATCCTCAAGTCGAAGGTTCACGAATACCTATCACAACCTTTCGATTCCGTCATTGGTATCCGAGTGAAATCCATGTGACGAATCGAGGGTGAGTCGGTTCGAGTATACTAATCCAATTAGCATACCTATAACGTGTGCTCCCACTAACCATTAGTGTTCGACAGGCACTCTCCATGTCAAAGAACACGTCATACAAGTCTTCACATAAACTTAACGCCCAGTCAAGTTTCATCGACTTGCGAACGATTAAGTATTTGAGCTATAACCTTTCATTGCCGACCCCCTTATCCAATAAGGAGTGGAACGTTTTGCTCTCAAATACACGGACTAGTTTCTATATGTTTATTTACGAGTTAGGAATTCCAGTAACTACCAGTAAATAAAGAAACATTCATTTGCCTTATATAAATGGTTTACATAATTACAAGTACAATGCCCTCACTCAACAACCTCTGAGTGGCATTCGAGGGCATACTCCTAACAGAGACGTCTACAATAAGATATGAAACTAGATTAGTCTTGTGATGAAAGGCAAAAACCCACTAACTTCGAGTTTGGGGAAATTCGACCAAGTTGGTTAGGAGCAAAGTCAGCACAATCGCTGTAAATAATTTCCGCGCAGCTTGACCTTTGTTCACTAAAACAGCAATAACTTCTTCATTAAGAAGTCTATGGATGAACGGTCAGTTGTTCTGGAAACTAGAATTCCGTAGTTTCCATACATAGGTCGTGCACTTTCTGGATCATTAAACTCAGATCATAGTGCTTGTTTCAAGTTGCTATTTTGGTATTTTCCTATTTTTGAGTGATAGAGCAAGTTTGAAGCCATTTCAAAGGCATCATCATTGATGCAATATTGTGGCAATGATGGCCATAGGAGCATGTAAGAATAATAAAATGCATCGGGTTGTTCAATTTATATCTCGCCTAATGATCCTTTCGGTAACTCCAACTTGGTAGACTTGCAGAGAAAGTAGGAATATCGGTATAACTAAGGTTGTTTAAAAGCCAATCATTCCGTTTGAAGTTTCAAAGCATAAACAAGTACCAAGGAGGATGTACCTAGTCGTGATTAAAAGGTTTTAAATTGCATCAGATTAACCAAGCAATTCTTACTGAGAAATTATTTTGTAATAAACCAAACCAAACATGCTATTTGAGGGAAAAAATAAAATTCGTTTTTTCACAATCACAACAATTAATTGATTTTTTTTCATCATAGCCAACTTTATTACATTCATATAAAATCCCAAAGTAGTCCTCAAATGAAGAATTAGAAATAAGACAAAACATAATTAAAGTGTAAAAGCTAGTCAAACTCCAATGATCTAGTTAAAGTCAGCAACACCCAAATGCTGGTCTTTGTCTGCAATGGTGAGAGAAGGGATTTCAACATGGTTCACCTTCGTATTGTTATTATCTTCCTCCATGTAATTCGAATCTTGAGTCAAGTAATATTTATACTGTAACACCCCCATGATTTACAGAGATATTACAGCGCCGTATATTCTTTTTGAAAGAACCTACCAGGCTTAGACCAACATAAAAGACAATGACCATCAATAGAAAAGAGATATTCACACACTTAAAACCAACGTCAACTTTCAAGACGACATACATCACCAAAACATACCAGTACATGGTCCCGTTGGATCACAACAAAAACAAAAGCTCATAACTGATCCAACACATCAACATCAACACATTAAACCACGTCTGACAGTACCCGCATGAGTACGAAACCAAAACACGACTCTGACCATGCCAAAACAACCACCAACTCACAATAACTCGTGATATCAGTGTTGCTCGCCATCCTCGTTCCCTTGCTGCACCAGCTCGCCACTAAGGCCTGTACCTGAATACACAACAAGTATATCCACCCCCAAAGGGGTCAGCAAACAGCCGGTGCAAATACAACGATCCTAGAATATGTACAACAGGTGAATAACATAAATCACAGTGCCATCACGGGTAATCCGGAGTACCATATCACAATCATCATCACAAAACAACGGGGGCTATACTGGTATTATACCTCACGCGAGATACATACCACTACCCAAAGAGACCTCGTCAGGCCCCTCTGGCTGTACAACCCTACCAAGTGAACTACAGAAGCCTCAGTCTATGGAACCCAGGGGACCGTCACTGGTTTTACTTGGCACACGGCCACATGTCGCACTTTCAGAAATCATCACTTTTTCACGAAATGGCACAAATCACATTTTCTGAAATTACCACTTTCCATAAAATCACATTTTCCACATATTCACATGAAGTACATCAAACACAATCAAAGTACTTGCCTCAATTACAATGGTACAGGGAACGGTGAACAAAAGGACCCGCTGCTCGAACTTTCCTCAATGATTAGGTCCTAGCACAACACAACATTATATCAAACACAGTACGACAGAAGCGGAAATGTTTTCCCTAAGTTCTACTCTTAGGGGAAATCAAATGGACACTATAGGGTCAGCCTGGATCATACATGATTACGGAAGAAAACTCGAAACTTAATCCATGAACTTCAACGAAAAGTAAAGGATTATAATTACAATATCGTAATCTAGCACAATCACGGCTAGATCTGGACTTTAGAGCATAAAACCTCAAGAAAACCCTAAGGTATGAAGAACTCGAGTTTCGAATGATTTACCTTGATCCGGACGATAAAAGCTGTTGAGATCTTATTAACTTTGTTCCAGGAACTCTAAAACGTTGTTGGGTAGTGAAGTCTGGCCAAAACCTGCACTTCCGTACGTCCATAACACTCAGCCGCGGAAGGAGGAAGGAAGGGAGAAGAAATGATAAGAACTGGACTACGCTGTCCTATTTATACTGACGCGTTTAGCGCGCGCTACGGGCAAAGTCTAGCGTGCACTACCTGTTAGTTTGTCCAAAGTCCAGAAACCTCTACATGTGCTGACCGGACATAATGGCGTGCACTACGATAGACAATTAACGTGCGCTACAATGCACAATTAGCGCGCGCTAGCAACACAGTCTAGCGTGCGCTAACTACTACTTCCCAACATCACTATTATGAAGTTTGGTCAGAACGAACACCTCCTGATAGGCACATAACTCGAAAATCACTAACAACCAACACACCATTTCCAATTCCAATATACACACAGTTCCAGGCACCAAACAGTATGATATGGAACTTTTCCAAACCAACTCTCAACAATATACGATCATTAATAAAATACATTATTAATAAAGTTCACGGATCTTTCACCATTACCCTCTAATAAGAAGTTTCGTCCTTGCAACTTGAAATAGGAAGGGGGTCATCGAAATATATGTCTGCATCACCAATCGTATCCATACACAATTTATTCTTAAACTGTGAACATTACACCAGTACATATTTACTAATAAAACATCAATACACAGTATGCCCCCAATAAGCCTATCTCAGGGGTTAATGAAGATAGAATTATCTTCGACCTCTTCTTCCGGGTCCTCTTCAGGATATTCCTCGGGATCCTCTTCGTCTTCTGCGACTTCTTGTCCCATTACCGGGATTGGGGCTGCTGGGAGGATAGCGAGGATCTCCTCAGCATTGGCCCGTATCATGTCTCTCTCTTGCTGCACCTGATCCTGGAGGGCCTCTCTCGCTTGAGTGTACTGGGCCTCCCTCTCTCGAAGGGTACGTTGTGCTGCAGCTAGCTGAGCTTCTAGCTACACAGCATGCTCGCGTTATCGTGTAGCTGCTTCCTGCGAAGCCTGACTTGCGTCTCGATGAAATTGCGCTACGACCTCTAGATAGTTGATATGCTCTAAGCAACGAGTATGCTTAGAAGGATCCATACTCACAAGGTTACTCAATTGTTTCCCTTCGATCAACATCTTGAGTCTACTATGGAAATACCTCTCAGGGTCTTATATACACACCAAACCGATTTTAAGTCAGCGGCCCTAGCGGTGCCACATTTGTTTCTAGTAGCCGCTATTATGGCGGTGCCATCATCCAGTATTAATTATCTCCTGCCGCCACAACAATAACAATGATAGTGATGAAATTTTTGATGATAGACTCACGAAGATTCTCGATAAGGATCGAGTTTATCAATGACACGAATACGACCAAAACACTAGTCAGGCTAAAAGATGCGATCACGGACTCTCGGTATTCCCACTTGATGTCAAGGCATGATGACCATCTCTCAGATGTCGATCGTCGAGACTAGCGAACCGAAAAAAAACAAAAAATAGATCAGAAAGAAAATGAACTAATGGGGAAATAAAATTATTACATCACACTTCTTTCGAAATAAGTTCCGTCCCAAAACTTAGATCATGAAACAATTAAGGCAAGGCACTTTAGATAACAAACGTTATCTGCTGCCAACAGCAGATACAAAATTCCATGTCATACTGTGGTCCAATTCAACACGCAAGAATGTTTATGAAGTGCTATGATCAGGAAACACTACGGTTGGTAATCCAAATAATACAATAATCAAAATGCGAGCTCAACGTTGAACAAATATGCAATTCCGACAACCTCAAAGGTTTGGAAATTCACATATTGGAATAGATACCTGAACCTTAAAGAAATGAGATGCTCGATAATCACGATGCAAGATCGAGCAACAACAATTGAACCTCAACGATCGAACAGCATGGATTGAACAACAACAACTGGACAAAAATAATCAAATGACCCCGAAGTTTACGCCTCAACCCAAGTCATTAAATGGGCTTGTAAGAATTACAAGACGTTCACTTTACGTAGGACTCACGAGATTTGAATCAAACTTGGGAAAAGTTACAATAGTAAACGGCTCCATCCGAAACAATGTCACAACTCGTTCGAATGACAAAAACCGAAGAACAGAACAAATACAGAAGGTATCGCCGAATATAGGGGATCCAATAGGATGGAAAAATACAGGAGTCGGAACTCAGGTATCATGATTCACTTCAAATAAAGAAGTTTGCCTCCGAAATTTAAAACAACAAAAACAAGGGAATAATGTAACAAGCAAATTCATAAGGCCGTATAACCAAATCTCTAAGCATTCTAATGAATAAGGAATGACTAATAACATCACAAGCATTTCTCGGTAGTGACGCAATTTAGTTAATGGCACAAGTTGAAATCGAAATGAAGCAAAACATAATAAATAGGGTTTGCCCGGGTAGAATCATGAGCTACCAAGGAAATATAATCCCTTACTCAATGACAGTGGGGTTATATGTAATATCCGGATTTATTACAGTGTATTTCATCTGTATTCAAACCATGTATTTTTCGGATTGGTGATTTTGATTATTGGAGTATGATATTTCGTGTATTGATATCATTGTACATAAAGTATAGAAACATGCAAAATTGCTCAAGCAACCTCGTGATAGCGCACGCTAAGAATGTATCTTAATGCGCGCTATCGGGCCATTATTAGCGCACGCTATGAAGATAGGAGTTGCGTGCGCTAAGAACTCAATTATTGAGCGGGACGGCTAGAACATGCGCCAGCCGGGACGTAGGCCCGGATAAGATTCCCGCGGACGCACCCGGACAATCCTGAAGTCAACCATTATTAGCGCACGCTAAGGGATGCTTAGTAGCGTGCGCTAACTTGTCAATAATGCAGAATATTATAAATGGGACAACAACCGTGTTGGCTTTCATTTCTTTCGCCCTTTCTTCATCCTTGAGAGTTCAGAGAGCTGTAGTAATACTTCTATACACTTAGAACGCATCTTGTTGGTGTTTACATATTGGTTATCACTTGGGAATGTTCATGGAAGTGGAATAGCACCTTGGAGTGGCATACAACCAACCGGAGTTGGATTCTACCTTACGGTTCAGTGATTTTCATCATTTTAAGGTATGTTTAATCTATCTCCAGACTTAGAGTTGGATTCTAACGATTTGGATGATCATGTTAACAAGATATGGATTTTCATAGATGAATTATCTAAGTATATCATGTTTGGAATAGTGAGATGAATAAGCCTTAAATACCTTTATTATAATCATCATGATTCGAATCTTAGTACACTGAATATGTGAAGAGAAGCTTCTATCATTGGTAAACCGAATCTAATAGATGATTTCATAGTAATCTTGGACTAGACGTTAACACCCTTATTGTTAGATAAATCTAAAGGTTTGATCATGGAAGGATTTATCTAATATAGATAGAACGTTTAACAACTTCAGCATGATAATATTGATGGATATAAGGTGTTGATATCAACCGTTTAGCTTTTCGAATTGTCGTATGAAGATTTGAAGTCGGAATGGAATATGGTTTTATATTGGTATGCATATCCTTGAATCCGAAGTTGTCTTTATCCGTAAAACCATTCATAAGGGTATGAACTTTGTATTCATGGAAGTAACATGAATTATCACGAAAGATTTCATCGTTTCGATCATGGCAAGAAACGATTCTTGCTTTCGTGAAAGCGCCATGCGAATAAGCGCACGCTATGCTATGCGATTTAACGTGCGCTTCTCGAGCACGAGTTAGCGTCTTCGTTTGGTACGTAACGACGCTAGACCATCGACGAAGTCGATTGGTGGTCGGTGAAATCGACCATGCATAGTTAGCGTACGCTAGTCTTTGTTGTTTGCATGCGCTATCGAGCAGACTTAACGCACGCTACACAGAGTACTTAGCGTGCGCTAAGCTATTCGGGAAGATTGCAGTTTATGAACTTTTGACCGTTAATCAAATTGTTAAACATTCATACGACGTGAGATAAATCCTATATCATTTCTGTTGTTAAGGTTTGGTCTCGTTACGTGATTGATTGAGGAGGACGATCTTCGAGTGTTCATTTTCGTGGAAGTATTGTTATTGTCTTCAAATCGAGGCAAGTACCTTAATTGTTTTATGTATTGTTGTTATACATATTGTCGTGCATGTATGTCGTTGTTGTATGTCCACCTCGTGTTGGTCCGACGGGATCATCGGGGGATCTATGCTAGCGTGCGCTGGATCATCGGACGGGTTTTTCCACCACGGGTTGGTCTGACGGGATCATCGTGGGTTCTAGGCAGTGAACGCTGGATCGATGGAATTACCATGTGTATGTATTGATATCATGTTGTGATTATCAGTTGTGTATGTTATGTTTGAGTTTCTCGTAGGAGAAGACTCGTTGGTATTTTGTCGTTTACGTTATTATTATTCACCGTGAGATATGAATAATATGTTGTGGTACTTGTACTAGCATCGTTGTCCTAACCCCTTCGGGGGTGAACATTTTGTTTGTGTTCAGGATCCAGGAGAGCGGGAAAACAACCACTGGAACTGTATGACGACGAGGGTGCAGAGTGATGTCCCGACCGGGTTTATTTATCTGTTGTTTATTCGTTATTTCAATAAGTACTCGAGTACGAAGTCATTTGTGATGATTTGAATTTGGTGATGTATTATTGAGTTATGTTGAACGATTGTACTATTTCTGTATTGGGTCAGAACTGTTGTACCGTAATTCCGATATTTCGATTCGTTAGTACCTTTTTATGCTTGTTAAATTCTTCATCCTTGTAAATCCTTATGTAAAGGATTTACGGCGCTGTAATATTCCTGAATATATCGGGGGTGTTACAGAATATGGTATCAGAGCTAAGATTATGGATATCTTGGCCGTTGGGTTAAAATAGGGGTCATTTATGTCTTTTGGGGTAACCGGCCGTGAATGACATCACTGCACTGCCTACGTCTTCATGCGGACAGTGGTTGTAGGTTCCTAAACTCTATCTTGTTCTTTACATGTTGTGTCTCTTTATACTCGAATATTAGAACGATGTTGTTTCCTGTATATTGAGTATTTATGCTTACAGTATGTTGAGAGGCGGACGTGGACGTGGTCGCGGTCGTGGATGCGGATGAAGAAATGCCGAAAGGGAGGCGTCGCCTTCTAACCAGGCCAGTCATAGCTTAGGCGAGCCGCAACAATCTATTAATAATGAACCAGATCCTGCTGTACCAGAGATCCTTCATCAAGTGGTGAACCAGATGACTCAGTTCGCCCAGGTCGTGGACCGAATGCAAGTGGCGGTGGGACTACAGCAGGGAGAGAGACAGCAAGGGATCCCAGACATGGGAAATCGAGGTGACCGGTGGATGCAAGAAGTGGCGAAGATGCAACCACCCAAATTCGACGGTATTTCTGAGACTCCCACCTGGGATCATTGGTTGAAAGAACTGGAGAAAATCTTTGCCGGAATTAATCGCCTGCAATAGGGAGAGCCTCTATCGCTTAATATTTTCTGATAGGGGAAGCGTCCGAATGGTGGGAAGCCATCCGGCCTGTAGACCATGATGCCGATTGGACAGAGTTTAGATTGATGATGGAAGCCCAGTATTGCCCTCGTCCTGTGAGGGAAGCCAAAGTTCGGGAGTTTTTCTCCGCTCAGCCCTCTGATGTGTCAGTATCCCAGGCGATCAAGACATTTAACCAACAGCTGGCATTTGTTCGACATCTGGTCAGAACAGATGCAGAAATGATGATCCATTTCGATATGAGAATGAAACCAGAAATTCAGAGGTACATGTCCGGATTTGAATGTACCACACTCCGTCAATACCAGGATAAGGCGTTGGCGTATGAGATCAAGGAAGCAGCCATGGACAAAATTTCAGAATCCAAGAAACAGAAAGTCTCTGGTACTTTCACAGAGCACAAGAACAGCGGGCCTCGTAAGGCCCAGTCATCCTTTCACTCTTTCAAGAAACCTCCGCACCCAGCTAGGAGCGGAAAGAACTTCGGAACGACATCAACTATTACTGATGTTACCAGAAAATGCTTTAACTGCGCCCAGACGGGGCACTATCGACGGAATTGCCCCCTTCCTGCCGTGACTTGTTTTGATTGTGGAAGAGAGGGACATCGGGCGGTGTTTTGTGAAGAGGCTGCAAAGTCTTTTAGAGCCCATACACCACAGCCAGTCCAGAAGGAGGCCAGTGTTCCACAGACGCAGCAAAGTGTTCAGATGCCTCAGAATTTTGGCCGCGGGCGAGGCAGAGGAAAATGGGACCGAAAGGGGACATCGAGTGCCGGATCTGCTCCCCCACGTCTGTACGAGATGAGGAGGACAGACGATCGAGATCTTCTTGCCGCATCGTCTTGTCGAGATCCTTTCCCAGCCAGTTAGCGTTTTATTCGATACAGGAGCTACACATTATTTCATATCTTTGTCTTGTGTAAATCGTTTAAATATTTCCGGTTTTCATACTTGTGAACCTTATGTTGTTGGTTTACCGAGTGGAGAAAGGATTGTCGGAAATTTAGAAACAAGAAATTTCCCTATATCATTTGGAGGCAGAGAGTGGCTCTCAAATCTGATCGTGATAGAAATGCAAGGAGATGACCTGATACTCGGAGACGATTGGCTTAATCGATATGGAGCAATTGTGAACTACCGAAGGAGGAATATCTCGCTGATCGCTGACGATGGTTCCGAAATATTGTTCGAGGGGTGGAAACCAGGAAGCTCAGGGAAATTGATCAAGGCGATGAAAGTTGTCAAATTGTTGAAACAGGGCTGTACCGGATATTGGTGTTATGCAATGAAGAAAGAAGACGAAATTGTGGAACTTTCATCCATTCCTGTTGTGAACGAATTTCCAGATGTGTTTCCTGACGAGTTACCTAGACTACCTCCACGAAGGGATGTGGAATTTACCATTGAGCTGGAACCCGGAGCTACACCAATTTCTAAGGCGCTGTATCGTATGGCACCTACTGAGATGTACGATCTGAAGAAGCAGCTGGAGGAGTTACTGGACAAGGGCTATATTCAGCCAAGCGTTTCACCCTGGGGAGCGCCAGTTCTTTTCGTCCGAAAGAAGGATGGATCGCTCCGACTGTGTATTGACTATCGAGAGCTGAACAAGATGACGATTAAGAACAAATATCCGTTACCACGGATTGATGATCTGTTTGACCAGCTGCAAGGGGCAACAGTATTTTCTAAGATCGATCTGAGATCAGGATATCATCAACTGAGGATTAAGGAATCTGATGTTCCGAAATCATGGTCCAGAACTCGCTACGGGCATTATGAGTATGTAGTGATGCCGTTTGGTCTCACTAACGCACCTGCTGTATTTATGCAATTGATGAACCGTGTGTTCATTGAATTTTTGGATAAATTTGTGGTCGTGTTTATTGATGACATTCTGGTGTATTCTAAGAGTCCGGAAGAACATGCGCAGCATTTGCGGATTGTATTGGGACTTTTGAGAAACGAACAATTGTACGCCAAACTTTCTAAGTGTGAATTCTGGCTAAAGGAAGTAATGTTCCTCGGCCATGTAGTGTCAGTTGAAGGAGTCCGAGTAGATCCTCAGAAGATCGAAGCAATTATGGATTGGGAGCCTCCAAAGAACGTGAAAGAGGTCCGAAGCTTCTTAGGACTTGCTGGATACTACCGTCGATTCGTGGAAGGGTTTTCTAAAATTTCCCGCCCACTTACTCGACTTCTGCAGAAAACTCAAAAGTTTGAGTGGGATGAATTGTGTCAGATTAGCTTTGATGAACTAAAGAAGAGATTGACGACGGCACCGATTCTATCACTTCCGCAGGGAACTGTAGGATTTATAGTTTACAGTGACGCTTCGAACCAAGGACTCGGGTGCGTATTGATGCAGAATGATAAGGTGATCGCTTATGCATCACGACAACTGAAACCTTATGAAGTGAATTACCCGACACATGATTTGGAGCTAGCAGCAGTAGTTTTTGCTTTGAAGATCTGGAGGCATAATCTGTACGGGACTCACTGTCAGATCTTTACGGATCACAAGAGTCTCAAGTACATATTCAGTCAGAAAGAGTTGAACATGTGGCAAAGAAGATGGTTAGAACTGATTAAGGACTATGACTTGGAGATTTTATATCATCCAGGCAAAGCGAATGTAGTGGCCGATGCACTTAGCCGCAAGCCTGTCTCTATTCAGATGCTGGAGACGCTGACATCCCAACTTAGCCTTCAGCGAGAGATGATTCGTGAAGGAATTGAGGTATGGTTACAAAGAGTCCAAGGACAACTGTGCGTGATGGAGATAATTTCATCTTTAACCGAAGAAATCAAATCTAGACAGGCAGATGATCCTCTGATGATTCGGTTACATGATGAAGTGATCAAATGAAAGGCCCCCGGATTCATAATTCCTGACGATGGAGTTTTGAGATTACAGAACCGACTCTGTGTTCCCGATGTTGACGTTCTGAAACAGACGATTATGAAGGAAGCTCATAGTTCGCCCTATTCTATCCACCGGGCACCAGTAAAATGTATAAGGACTTGAAGCAGAATTTCTGGTGGGGAAACATGAAGAAAGACGTAGCGGACTATGTTTCGAAATGTTTGACTTGTCAGCAGGTTAAGATCGAGCATCAACGGCCCGCTGGAATGTTGAAGCTGCTCCCGATTCCTGAATGGAAGTGGGAGGACATATCGATGGACTTTATCACTAATATGCCGAAAACCAGGACGGGAATGAACATGATTTGGGTGATAGTTGATCGTTTAACCAAATCGGCTCATTTTCTAGGCATTAAGGATACGTGGGGACCAGAGAGGTTGGCACGAGTATTTATTTCGGAGATAGTTCGATTGCATGGTACGCCAAAGACCATTGTTTCTGATCGAGATGGCCGTTTTGTGTCTCACTTTTGGAAAGCAGTTCATAAGGCCTTGGGGACCGAATTGAACTTCAGTACAGCTTATCACCCGCAGACTGACGGACAATCTGAGAGGACTATCCAAACGGTGGAAGACATACTAAGGGCCTGTGCCTTAGATTGGTCAAACGATTGGGAAGTTCATCTACCGTTGATTGAATTTACCTACAACAATAGTTGGCATGCTTCCATTAAGATGGCACCGTTTGAGGCATTATACGGAAGGAGATGCAGATCGCCCTTGTGCTGGGACGATTCGTCAGACTTGATCGGAACAGAACCAGAGTTGATCGAGCAGACTCGAGAGAAGATAGCCTTGATCCGTGAAAGGCTGTTGACCGCCCTGAGTCGCCAGAAATCCTATGCGGACGTACGCCATCGCCCATTGGAGTTTAATACTGGAGACCATGTACTTTTGAAGGTTTCTCCTACTCGGGGAATCTTTTGTTTCGGAAGGAAAGGAAAGCTGAGTCCGAGATATATCGGACCATTTGAGATCCTCGAGAGAGTTGGGGAGTTGGCATACAGATTGGCATTGCCGCCGTCATTGTGCCATGTTCATAACGTGTTCCACGTATCCCAGTTACGGAGGTATATACCAGATCCCAGTCATATCATTGATTTTGGCGAGATCGAAGTCGCACAGGATGGGACGTTTGAAGAAAGACCGGTCAAGATACTCGAGAGTCGAGTTAAGCAACCGAGGAACAAACCAATCGTTTTGGTCAAAGTTCAGTGGTCACGTCACGGAATGGAAGAAGCCACCTGGGAAACGGAAACTGATATGAAGTCTAGATATCCCGAGTTATTTTCGTCTTGAGTTTCGGGACGAAACTCCTTTTTAGTAGGAGAGTATGTAATATCCGGATTTATTACAGTGTATTTCATCTGTATTCAAACCATGTATTTTTCGGATTGGTGATTTTGATTATTGGAGTATGATATTTCGTGTATTGATATCATTGTACATAAAGTATAGAAACATGCAAAATTGCTCAAGCAACCCCGTGATAGCGCACGCTAAGAATGTATCTTAACGCGCGCTATCGGGCCATTATTAGCGCACGCTATGAAGATAGGAGTTGCGTGCGCTAAGAACTCAATTATTGAGCGGGACGGCTAGAACATGCGCCAGCCGGGACGTGGGCCTGTATAAGATTCCCGCGGATGCACCCGGACAATCCTGAAGCCAACCATTATTAGCGCACGCTAAGGGATGCTTAGTAGCGTGCGCTAACTTGTCAATAATGCAGAATATTATAAATGGGACAACAACCGTGTTGGCTTTCATTTCTTTCGCCCTTTCTTCATCCTTGAGAGTTCAGAGAGCTGTAGTAATACTTCTATACACTTAGAACGCATCTTGTTGGTGTTTACATATTGGTTATCACTTGGGAATGTTCATGGAAATGGAATAGCACCTTGGACTGGAATACAACCAACCGGAGTTGGATTCTACCTTACGGTTCAGTGATTTTCATCATTTTAAGGTATGTTCAATCTATCTCCAGACTTAGAGTTGGATTCTAATGATTTGGATGATCACGTTAACAAGATATGGATTTTCATAGATGAATTATCTAAGTATATCATGTTTGGAATAGTGAGATGAATAAGCCTTAAATACCTTGATTATAATCATCATGATTTGAATCTTAGTACACTGAATATGTGAAGAGAAGCTTCTATCATTGGTAAACCGAATCTAATAGATGATTTCATAGTAATCTTGGACTAGACGTTAACACCCTTATTGTTAGATAAATCTAAAGGTTTGATCATGGAAGGATTTATCTAATATAGATAGAACGTTTAACAACTTCAGCATGATAATATTGATGGATATAAGGTGTTGATATCAACCGTTTAGCTTTTCGAATTGTCGTATGAAGATTTGAAGTCGGAATGGAATATGGTTTTATATTGGTATGCATATCCTTGAATCCGAAGTTGTCTTTATCCGTAAAACCATTCATAAGGGTATGAACTTGGTATTCATGGAAGTAACATGAATTATCACGAAAGATTTCATCGTTTCGATCATGGCAAGAAACAGTTCTTGCTTTCGGTGATGGCGCCATGCGAATAGCGCACGCTATGCTATGCGATTTAACGTCTTATCGAGCACGAGTTAGCGTGCGCTTACGTTTGGTACGTAACGTCGCTAGACCATCGAGCGAGTCGATTGGCTGGTCGGTGAAATCGACCATGCATACTTAGCGACGCTAGTCTTTGTTGTTTGCGTGCGCTATCGAGCGGACTTAACGACGCTACGAGTACTTAGCGTGCGCTAAGCTATTCGGGCGGATTGCGGTTTATGAACTTTTGACCGTTAATCAAATTGTTAAACATTCATACGACGTGAGATAAATCCTATATCATTTACATTGTTAAGGTTTGGTCTCGTTACGTGATTGATTGAGGAGGACGATCTTCGAGTGTTCATTTTCGTGGAAGTATTGTTATTGTCTTCAAATCGAGGCAAGTACCTTAATTGTTTTATGTATTGTTGTTATACATATTGTCGTGCATATATGTCGTTGTTGTATGTCCACCTCGTGTTGGTCCGACGGGATCATCGGGGGATCTATGCTAGCGTCTTGTTGGATCATCGGACGGGTTTTCCACCACGGGTTGGTCAGCGGGATCATCGTGGGTTCTAGGCAGTGAACGCTGGATCGATGGAATTACCATGTGTATGTATTGATATCATGTTGTGATTATCAGTTGTGTATGTTATGTTTGAGTTTCTCGTAGGAGAAGACTCGTTGGTATTTTGTCGTTTACGTTATTATTATTCACCGTGAGATATGAATAATATGTTGTGGTACTTGTACTAGCATCGTTGTGCTAACCCCTTCGGGGGTGAACATTTTGTTTGTGTTTAGGATCCAAGAGAGCGGGAAAACAACCACTGGAACTGTATGACGACGAGGGTGCAGAGTGATGTCCCGACTGGGTTTATTTATCTGTTGTTTATTCGTTATTTCAATAAGTACTCGAGTACGAAGTCATTTGTGATGATTTGAATTTGGTGATGTATTATTGAGTTCTGTTGAACGATTGTACTATTTCTGTATTGGGTCAGAACTGTTGTACCGTAATTCCGATATTTCGATTCGTTAGTACCTTTTTATGCTTGTTAAATTCTTCAGCCTTGTAAATCCTTATGTAAAGGATTTACGGCGCTGTAATATTCCTGAATATATCGGGGGTGTTACATTATACAACGAGATCTCGAAACCAGTACATGACGGGAACCATAATTGCGATAAGCTCAAACATCAAACCAATCATCGCAGTACCACCGAGTTCATAAATTCTACAGTACGACAACAGAGTCGAGCATGAGGGTTCAAGGCCTTAAATTGTGCAAGTGCAAGACAAATGTAAGAATCCCGATCATTATACTCTTCTCTCCCTCAAGGGAGTTTTGTCCTCGAAACGTAGAATTACCAAGTTAGAGGTGAAAATCAAGAAGATTAAGAGAATTGAGCCACAATTTTCGGGAACATCAACAATTCAGACGTATTAGGAAAGCATTACTTGCCATCATCTGGCATACGGAACATCCCTTGATCACTTGCTTTGTTCGCCAAGAGTTTACGGACATTGGGTCAAACATTAATTGTTCACAATTTCTCAAAATCTTTAAAATTATCAATCAGGTTCAAAAGGTTGGAATTATGGATATACAATTCATAGGACATGACCAACAACGGCATTTGACTTCAATCGATTCATCAAAACCGGATTTAAAATATGAAATCAAGAACAAAATCTACAAAATGGTCAACCCAAGGGAAAATCAAGGAATTGCCTCAATCCAACAAAGAACAATGGATTAGAAGATGTTATACACCAAAACACCTTTGGACGAAATAAAATTGGTCAAGATCGCGAACCGTAGTCACCTTCTATTCACATCTTGGTGTCCCCCATGGAGAAAAAGAAAAGAGCGGAAATGAGGAATCACGATTGTTGTCCAGTTTATATGCCGGACGGATTAGCATGCGTTAACTACAAGCTTTAGCATGCGCTAACGAGACCTCCAACCTCAGTCCAGTAGCCTATGGACTACCCCTGAACTATCAGTTAGCGCGCGTTACCCTCTCCATAGCGTGCGCTAACTGCTGCACTCTAACATGCGCTACATAATTGCATAGCGTGTGCTGCTGAATTCTTAGTTGAATGCGGTAATTTCTGCATCTCGTGTTAGCATGCGCTATCCACAAGGTAGCGTACGCTAACTGCTTTGATTTAGTGATACAGTCATGAACACCTTTAAAATAGCACCAGAACCGAAGGTTACCAATAAGCGGCAGCATGCAAATCCGAACACTATCAGTTTGTAAGTATACAACGTCACACAAAGAATCATCAAAACGCCATTAACAACTAAACCGAAACCCTACTACTCAATGAAGAGAGTTATTATCATGTGTGCATATGGAACGTCATAACGTTCACACCATCATCTCAGTCACAATTATAAGCACTATTGCCTAGAATTTTCCAGATATCTTCTATTTGTTTACCGCGCTTGTCAACTCAGTTACTGAGGGGGCTTCATAGGGTATCGTCTAATCTCAAGTACTCATAATAGGCAACACTAGAATGTCGAATTCTGGGAGGCTCGTATACTATATGCAACGGTGAGAATACATATACATACGTATTACGTTTAAAATCAACTTTTGGTCTTCTGACCGAAATGGTAATACCATATCCGAAACATAATCCTTTGAAAATAAGGGCGAGTCACGTTTCGCCTAAAACTCGTGAATACTTTAGAAGAGGAAGTTCTATTTACATGTCGATTTTGAAATCATTTTTAATAATGCGCAAAACAATTTATATTTTTTTTTAAATTTTCGAAGACGCCTATACTCCGAAATGTTTAAAAAATTCACTTCAGATTTAGATAGAATGAAAATCCTCCCTCTTCTACTATTTATGTAATCAAAAAGAAAAGATTTTCCATCATTTGCAAGAGTTTCAAAAGCCACTGTAGATGTTTCACCACAATCTGTAACACCCCCAAAACCATTCGGGATGTTATAACATCGTGGGCCCCGCGCCGGAACCGACCAGGTTAAAAACTATTTTAAAAAACGTTCAAAACGTCCAAAAGGCCGATGACGGTAATATTTTTCAAATACTCACAAAGTCATTTATAAGACACCAAATACCGTCATAAAAAAATGTCGTCAAAACGTTCAAGGCCCAAATGCCAAAACTCAATTTAGGAAATCGGTTTTACAAAATAAAACTTAGATTGCCAAATACCAAAAGCCATTTCAAAATACTCATGCAGCCGATAAGATTGATACTTAAAAATCTCATGGAATGTAGGAATCAATAACATTCCTGGTTTTCCAATATACGTTACATAACTATTTTCACCCGGACCGTATAGTATACTCATGCATATCCCAACAATCCTAATACCATCAACAAATTTCTAGCCCTTCAACCCAGAGCTAATCGAGTTAACACAGCACAACCATCACACAGATAGGAGGGAGCTTACAATCGAAAGACTTACCTTCTCCCTACATCAATATGCACCAATTCCTTAAACATATAAGGAGGAAAACAATAGACACAACCTCAATGGAACACAATTCTCAAGGGGAACTCAAAATCCAAGCATGTTCAAAAGAGACCAAGACAATCTGGGCAAAAGGAATTTGAGTTCAGAGAAACTTACAGCGCAGATCGCACGAGATGGCAGCAACCCAGTGATATCATAAACAAACGACCAACTCAACTTTAACAGACCCAAAACACCAACAGCCTAGGTATCCATAAACCTAAGCGCCGATACCAAATTCTGTAACACCCCCGTGATTTACAGAGATATTATAGTGCCATAGATTCTTTTTGGAATAACCTACCAGGCTTAGACCAACATAAAAGACAATGACCATCAATAGGAAAGAGGCATTCACACACTTGAAACCAACGTCAACTTTCAAGACGACATACATCACCAAAACATACCAGTACATGGTCCTGTTGGATCACAACAAAAACAACAGCTCATAACTGATCCAACACATCAACATCAACACATTAAACCACGTCTGACAGTACCCGCGTGAGTACGAAACCAAAACACGACTCTGACCATGCCAAAACAACCACCAACTCACAATAACGCGTGATATCAGTGTTGCTCATCATCCTCGTGCCCTTCCTGCGCCAGCTCGCCACTAAGGCCTGTACCTGAATACACAACAAGTATATCCACCCCGAAAGGGGTCAGCAAATAGCCGGTGCGATTACAACGATCCCAGAATATGTACAATAGGTGAATAACATAAATCACAGTGCCATCACGAGTAATCCGGAGTACCATATCACAATAATCATCACAAAACAACGGGGGCTATACTGGCATTATACCTCAAGCGAGATACATACCACTCCCCAAAGAGACCTCGTTAGGCCCCTCTGGCTGTACAAACCTACCAAGTGAACCGCAGAAGCCTCAGTCTACGGAACCCAGGGGACCGTCACTGGTTTTACTTGGCACACGACCACATGTCGCACTTTCAGAAATCATCACTTTTTCACGAAATGGCACAAATCACATTTTCTGAAATTACCAGTTTTCATAAAATCACATTTTCCACATATTCACACGAATTACATCAAACACAATCAAAGTACTTGCCTTAATTACAATGGTACAGGGAACGGTGAACAAAAGGACCCGCTGCTCGAACTTTACTCAATGATTAGGTCCTAGCACAACACAACACTATATCAAACACAGTACAATGGAAATGGAAATGTTTACCCTAAGTTCTACTCTTAGGGGCAATCAAACGGACACTATAGAGTCAGCCTGGATCATACATGATTACGGAAGAAAACTCAAAACTTAATCCGTAAACTTCAACAAAAAGTAAAGGATTATAATATCGTAGTCCAGCACAATCACGGCTAGATCTGTACTTTAGAGCATAAAACCTCAAGAAAACCCTAAGGTATGAAGAACTCAGGTTTCGAATGATTTACCTTGATCCGAAAGATAAAAGCTGTTGAGATCTTGTTAACTTTGTTCCAGGAACTCTAAAATGTTGTTGGGTAGTGAAGTCTGGCCAAAACCTGCACTTCCGTACGTCCAGAACACTCAGCCGCGGATGAAGGAAGGAAGGGAGAAGAAATGATAAGAAAGGGACTACGCTGTCCTATTTATACTGGATGCAATTAACGCGCGCTACGGGCAAAGTGTAGCGTGCGCTATCGGGCTATAAGACAGTCTACCACCTTTGAAAGGCGGTGTAGAACTTTCTGCACTGGTCACGTTAGCGTGCGCTACCTGTTAGTTTGTCCAAAGTCCAGAAACCTCTGCATGTGCTGACCGTCCATAATGGCGTATAGACAATTAAAGTGCACTACAATATGTCATTAGCGCGCGCTAGCAACATAGTCTAGCGTGCGCTAACTGCTACTTCCCAGCCTCACTATTATGAAATTTGGTCAGAACGAACACCTCCTGATAGGCACATAACTCGACAATCACTAACAACCAACTTACCAGTTCCAATTCCAATATACACACAGTTTCAGGCACCAAATAGTATGATATGGAACTTTCCCAAACCAACTCTCAACAAAATACGATCATTAATAAAATACATTATTAATAAAGTACATGGATCTTACATATACTGCTTATAGTAGGCTTTGATGTTATTTGGCGCCTTGCAATTGCTGTAAGTATGCTTCTTTGAACCGCAAGTATAGCAGTTCCGGCCTTCTTTTGGAGTGGGTCCATTCCCAGTGGCAGGAGTTGGTCCACATGGTTGGGCTCCACTAGGATCAGCGGCCGAGCCACCTTGCCTCTTCCACATATTGGAACGACGACCTCGTCTTTTCCCTCGCTTGCTCGAGTCATGCACCCGTGGTGCTTGCAAAAACTGAGCAGCATTGTCTTTTCTGTTTTGTCGTGGTGCCTTCTTGTGGGTAGCCTGATTCACTTCCGGAAGCTGGGCGCGCATTGCTGTTGAGAATGATCTCATGGTGCATTTATTTTTTCGCGAGGTGGGAGATAAGGTCACTGAAATTTTTAATTCTCCCTTTCTCATAGGAAACACGCACCTGATGAGCAATCACACTTGCTCCCATGGGAAACGTATTAAGAGTCTTTTCGATCAAGTATTGACCAGGCTTCTTGACACCATAAAAACTAAGATAAGCTCGAAGATCAAGGATAACTTGATTATAGGCCTCCATATTCGCATAATCTAGGAACCGGATTTGCTCCAACTGAAGTTGCAATTCGTGGAAGCGCTGATCATGCACATCATTAAAACGTTGTTCGAGTGTATCCCATAGATTTTTTGGGGTTTTCAAATTCATGTAACGCTTTTTCAACAACGGATGTATATGTCTATGTAAGTACATCAGTGCATTGGCCTTGGTTTCCTTGCTCAGTTCTTGAGCGGCAGGCTCATTAGAGGGAAAGATGGTGGTAGTAAATCTCTTATCGACGAACGCCAAGCGAACGTTTGAGACCCACTTATGGTACTTCTTACCAGCATGGTCAAGGATTTCGAACTCCGGTCGAATATTGGAGCTTTGTGCCATCTACAAGATATAAACAAGAGGAAGTTAGTCTTGTTGGATTTCCAGTGACAATGTAAACGATCACAATCGATACATTAAAAACGTTCAATATAACCTGTTGTTACCCAAAATATTATCCGGAGATAGTATTGCTGGAATGATCGAGTAACAAATAAATGCGAGAACATTTCCGTGAGAAAAGAAACGACACAAGATTTGCCGGGGTTGTTAATCCCGGGCTTGAATGCTCTCGCGAGATGTTATTAATAAATATACTGTCGAGTACAAATATTAATGTTAGAATCTATTACAATGAGTGTAAAGACTTCTAGTTATCTAAGCTGTAGAGCGTGTAGATTGCCGGAAGAACCAGATATGTAGATCTGTGAGTTCTCGCTTGGGATGTATGATATGTGTGTATGAGTATCACTGAGAATGTATATATAATTGCCTGCAAATTCGCGTGTATCTTCGCATTCTTTTGCCACTGTAGTGAGTTCCCTATTTATAGGAGACAAGGTAGTTGGGATCCCTCAGGCGATCGCGGGCGACCGCCGTTTTCTATATTATAATAAGATGGCCGATCGTCCCGTCACGTGGGCTGTTTCCTTAAAGTCTGGGGCTGCTGCTGGTGGCCAGCTGTGCGAGCCAATGGGAAGCCAGCACGCGTCTTGAGTCGCTGTCCGGGGAGGACCCACTTTGTACCTTTTGACGGCCCTGTCGGTAGGTGAGGTAGGTGACAGGCTGGGGTCAAAGGTCCTATCTGTCGGCGCCCTCTGTGGATCTGCACGTGGGCCACCGTCCAAGATTCGGTCTTTGACGACTTTGACGGATGTTGGATCCATACGTGGCACGAGACGATCGCCTCCGGTTCGCTCATTAAAGACGATCGCCAGATATAGAAAGACGATCGTTGGGTACCAAAAGACGGTCGCCGTATTGTGCCGATCGCTGGGCGTTTGCCCAGAGTATGTCTTCTATGGTTGGCTTCTCTGATTGTGATGTCGATCGCCTATCGAGGCGTATTAATCACCGCACAACAATTGCCCCCTAGCTCGCCTCGATGTTGAAAACACGGGGTGAGGTGGCACTATTGGCGATCGCCGATGTTTAGATGATCATGCGATCTGCTTTCAACTTTGGACAATCTCCTTTTGTGCTGGGAGTAGCGGGAAATGAAGGCGGGCTCTCGAAACGTTGCAAGGACACGCGTCGCGCTATTGTTGAGGGAGTCCGACGGTTTGTCAGACTTGCCGCCTGGCGTGCCCTCGAAAAGATGCGCACGCGGGATTCGAGGGTAGCATTTAATGCGTCCCCTCACTGACGGTTGCTATTCAGCCCTCGGACTTTTGCCTATTTGCACAGAGGCCCCCGCCTCCATCTATAAAAGGGGCTAGGGTTTCTTCATTTTCACCCTTCACGCATCCTTGCATCCTTAGCCGAAACTCTGCATATTTTTCCGGAGCTTCTTGAGCCGATCGTCTTCCTTTCTTTAGGTAAGAAAAATCAATCTTCTCTCTCCCTTTACTTTTTATAAAATGTCGGGAGGATCCAAGACCTTCGAGACTGGAAGTTCTTCTGCCGCCGCGGCTTCGCCTGACCGGGAGGAGATTCCCATTGGAGTCGACATGGAAACGGCCGTTGAGGCCATTCGTGCGGGGATTCCACCCGCAGAACTCGAAGAGCTTTTCAACGAGGCCGCAGTGGCGAAGACGGCGGCAACGGCGGAGCAGGGGGGCTCGCCGGCGGATGAGGACGAACTGGAGCGGTTAACTTGGGAACGGCAGAGTGTATTTGGCCCCGCCTATATGGCTTTCGCCAAGATTATGGAGGGGATCGCCGGACCCTGTCCGGAATTTGACTTCGAAGCCTACTGCGCCGCTCATCCTTATGAACATGTGAAACGGACGGTGTTTCGGGCTGCCGACCCGTCTCAGTGGACCCTTGGTAAGATCCGGAGTTCGGCGACCCGGAAAGACGTGAACCGCTGGAGGGCGAAATATCATATTCCCTCTGACGTCTCCCTGCACGTGCCATCAGAAAATGAACGTGCCGATCAACCGCCCGAGGGAATGGTCGCCGTTAGTGAGATGATCATGGAGGCCGGTTTGCGATTCCCTCTCCCATTCGTCGTCTCCTACTTGTTGATCGCCTGGAATTTGGCGCCGCTCCAACTGACGCCGAATGCTTGGCTACAGGTCATCTGCACTTTGACATTGTTTGGTGGTCACCGGTTGTTCCGCCTCCTTTCTACGATGGAGATGAACTATTTATTTAAACTGGCTGCGCAGAAAGGGTCGATCGGTGGTAATCATATCCAAGGCCGAATGGGAAGGGTGGTCCTTGGTGTTCCGAACATGTCCCGGGGCGACCTGGCAAAATGGTGCTGGGTCGGCGGAGCGTGGCGATCGGCATCGAGTGACAGGCCGGAGGAAGAGTTGGATATTCCTACCAATTTTCAGTAGAGGAATCCGAGTAAGGATTTTAACTCTCCCTTTGATTGAGCTTGTCCTGGACTGATCTACTTTCATTTTCTTTTTGCAGGACCTCTTGTTCCAGTGATCGGCGATCTCCCTTTCGATTTCTTGATCGTTTGGGAGCGGATTCGTGCCTTGCCGGATTCCTTCATTGACGTTCGTTCGCTTGGTAACGAACTTCATCGGTTGGGGGCTCGACTGTTTCGCTTCCCTTGTCACTTGAGAGTTCCAGGTACGAACTTAAGTGGTGCTTCCTTGCTTGACGATCGTCTCCAGGAGGTCGCAGTGTTTAAGTTGCTGTCTAACTTGTTTGTACTTCTTCTTTGACAGAGGTTCATTTTCCCCTATTTGCCGAGCCACCACCAGAGATCGCCATGTCAAACTCAGGACTCCTCGATTGCCTTCACCTGGGTAAGAGGACTGGTCGCGTTCCTGCAATGTCGTCTCGCCCTGCTCCGGTGGTGAGGCCCGCTGAGGTGCCGGTCGCTGAGCCGGAAACTCAAGAAGAGACACAACTCCAGCGCCGCAAGAGGCAGAGGCCGGAGGAGTCCCTGCCGACCACTGAGGCGGACGTGTCTATTCTGGAGCCTCCGGTTGCTGCGGCTCCTATCTCCGCCGTTCCGATGGTGGAGAGATCAGGCTCTAGGCCCTTGGCTTCCGGCTCCAGGTCATCGGGCGGTTCCTCGAAGAAGGTGGCGATCGCTGAGGCGGAAACTTCTCGGGGCAAGCCTTATTTTGGCAGCGATCCCGAGCTGGTCAACAGGTAAGATTGAATCGAACTTTCCGTGTTAAGCATTTTTGGGGGGGATATAGACTAACTCCTTTGTCTCTTTTGTTTGCGCTGCAGGTTCCGTCTTGCTGACCCGGACGTCGCTCCTATGGTGCTGGATTTCTTGTCGAGTAAGACTCTGCAAAAGTCCCTCGAAATCCCTAATTACGTCCAGACGGCCATCACCTCACTGCCCAAGGCTTGGACGACCGATCTCGACGCGATCGCTCGTCGGCGATCTGGAGACACCATGCAGGCGACCATTGCCCTGGCTCTCCAGACGGCGACGATGGACGTCCAAGCTGCCAAGGATTTTGAGGGGCGACCCTCTACTGCTCGCCTCCATAGCGACCTCGAGGCCGCCCGGAACGCAAACATAGAATACGCCAACCGGATCCATTCTATGGAGAAGGAGTACATAGAGACGGCCAAACGAGCTAAACAGGACGTCGACCGACTGAAGCAAGAGCTGAGCCGCTCCAAGGAAGCGGCCGACCGGTTCCGTGATCAGGAGAAAGAGGCTCGCCGGAAACATGCGGCTTCGCAGGAGGAGGCGGCCGGGCTGAAGGTGACGGTGGATCGGCTCAGCGGCGAGGAGAGAGCTGGAGAAGGCCAAAGGAGAAAATGCCGCCAACGTGGTCGAGCTGGCGGAGGCTGAGAAGACGGCCGTGGAGTTGAGAGGGCAGCTCAAGGCGATCGAGGCTAATCCCTACCTCAATGTTGCGCTCGTCGGCGAGTTCGCCTATTACATGGCCTACGCCGACGCCGTTCGAGCCGCCAAAAAGGCAGGGATCGAGATCGGTCCCTTGGTGGAGAGCTTCAAAGCCTATGCACTCGAGCACCCTCTGCACCCGGAGTTCTCTTTGCCGATCCTTGACCTCATCGACTTTGGGATCGACTTGAGTTGGTATCTTGGTAAACTCATTCATCCTGAGGCCGATGAGGGGGTGCATGCCGATCCGCCTCCTGAGGGCGAAGACCATCCGGAGGGACCTCGAGAGATGTTTTTGGTTTCCTTGTATCTTGTAATTTTTTCTTTCTCTTTGTATTGCCTTCGGGCTTCATGTTGTACGAACTCTTTGTTATGAATAAATATTCCTTTTTTGCACTTTGTGTCTTCTCATGTACGATCGCTTGTAAATTTTGTCGAACAATATTGATCGAAGCCGATCTTGTACGGCTCCTTCTGCCCGACCGCATTTAGGATTAGCTCCCCTATTCACTGCCCCCTTGTTTTTGTTTACTTATCGTAAGTAAGGGTACAAAAACAAGTTTGTTAGGCGAGCTACCTTCAGTTTTGCCGACTCTGAGGGATTGTGCATGGTCGCGGAGTTCGATGGACCGATCTCCACAACCGTGTCTTTGTATGCGAGGGACATTGCCTATCCTGCGACTCACTTTATTGTGAGGGTCCTCCGTTAGGCTGCGCCTGCCTTGTATTTAAACGAAAGGTAGGTGATCTTGGTCTGGAGGAGTCCTTGCACGGGGCATCGTCGATTTATTCGACTCCATGTCCGCGGCTTTGTAACCACCTTTCTACCTCGGGTCGGCACGTTAGATGACGACCCTCGACGGTATACGTTGTGACGGGGTAGGGATGCGTCGCCTTGTCCGAGTAAATCATGTTAGATGACGTAATTTGAGGACGTGCGAACGTGTCCACTGATCATTTTGGAGGGTCCTTTGGCTACACCGGCCTCGTATTTAAACGAAGGGCGGGCGGTCTCAGCCCGAAGGAACTTTGCATGGGCGAAGCTGTCGGTTCCATCGACCTCTAGGACCATGGTTGCATTGATTCTACCTCGGATCGTCATGATCAATGATCGTCGGCGGTATGCGATATGCCTGGTGGGGCGATCACCAGAATAGATGGGATAGGAAAAAATCTCATTATATTCCTTGTACATTGGGCAGTCGAAATTGAATACAAAATTTTCACTGGTAGTATTTTTTCAGATGCATGGAGTTCCAGGGATATTGATCCGGGGTACCGTCAGGATGTTCAAGTTCGTAGGCTCCCTTAGTTAGCCATTTAGATATCCTGAAAGGTCCTTCCCAGTTCGGACCAAAAACGCCTGTGTGGGTTTGGATCTTCTTGAGGACGAGATTGCCCATTTGAAACCTTCTTTCCTTGACCTTTGAATTGAAGAACTTCTCGGCTCTCCTTTTGTGGATTGTGTTTTTCATTTCTGAGGTCAGCCGTCGTTCTTCAAGCATGTCTAGGTCGATTCGTCCGGCCACATCGTTGTCGGTCGTCATCTCTTGTTCGGTTCGATGGCTGAGGACGGCGATCTCCGAAGGAATCACCGCACATTACGAAGGCGAGGCGAATGGGGTTTCGCGGTTGAATTATGGGTCGTCGTTCGATAAGACCACAAAACGTCTGGAAGCTCGCTCGCCCATCGCCTCACGGATTCGAGTCGCGCTTTAATTGTGTGTTTGAGGATCTTGTTCACAGCCTCTACCTGTCCGTTCGTCTGAGGGTGATAGGGTGCTGAAAACAATCTTTTGATTCCCCATTTCTCACAGAATTGCATGACTTCTAAGTCGTCGAACTGCTTTCCATTGTCGGAGATGATGGCCTGGGGCAGAACGAATCGGCATACGATGTTTCTCCAGATAAACTTGATCACTTGCTCTTGGCCGATCTTGTTGAGCGGTTCAGCCTCAGCCCATTTGGTGAAATAGTCGACCCCTACGATGGCGAACTTACAGCCCCCTGGAGCCTTCGGCAAGGGACCTATAAGGTCGATGCCCCATTGCGCAAATGGCCAAGGGCTATACATGGAGGTGAGCTGTTCGGTGGATAGTTTAATGTTGGGGCCCATTATCTGACACCTATGACACGATCTGGCATAGGCGATCGCATCCTTCTGAAGTGATGGCCAGAAAAAACCTTGCCTGGTTGTCTTATGGATGAGATCTCGCCCGCCCGCATGGTTTCCGCAAATCCCGTCATGGATCTCGGCTAAAACGAGCCGACCTTCCTCCGGTGTAATACACTTGAGGAGGGGAAGGCTGAAGGCTCGCTTGTAAAGCCGATCGTCCAATAGGGTATATCTGGTCGCACGGAGCTGAGTTGGCGAGCTTTAACACGGTCGTCAGGGACCGTTCCGTCCTTTAAGTATTTGATGAACGGAGTCATCCAGTTCTCCTTGGCGACGGCAACTGCGGTAACCAGGCTTCTGTCGATCGCCGGCCTTGCTGACTTTGTGATTTGGATATTGGAGAAGTCGGCTGCCCCATCCGATGACGCTAGTTTGGAAAGGGCATCGGCCTGGGAGTTGTGCTCTCTCGGGATTTGTTCGATTAGCACTTCTTCAAATTTTGTGCA
Source organism: Orobanche coerulescens (assembly GCA_033398695.1). Classification (NCBI taxonomy): domain Eukaryota; kingdom Viridiplantae; phylum Streptophyta; class Magnoliopsida; order Lamiales; family Orobanchaceae; genus Orobanche; species Orobanche coerulescens. The sequence goes on along the minus strand of CM065808.1, from coordinate 60,852,321 downwards.
CATTTCGGCGACCAGCTCTTAGTATTTGACCATCTGTTCGCCGCGCGCCTCATATTCTCCCTTGACTTGGTTAACGTTCAAAAGAGAGTCCATGAAGATATGGAGGCGACGAACATCTAGGGCGAGGGCTAGATCGAGCCCGCCTACCAAGGCTTCGTATTCGGCTTCATTGTTGGTCGCACGAAAACTGAAACGCACAGCATTAGTGAAACTTTGTCCGTCGGGACTGATGAGGACAATCCCTGCCCCTGCTCGTGAATTGGTCGCCGAGCCATCCACATATAACTTCCAGGCAGGTCGTCCGATCTGGGTCGGACTGTGAGGGAAGTTAATTCCACCACGAAGTCCGCCAGATCTTGGCCTTTGATCGCCGTGCGAGGGGCGTATGTGATACCATATTGGGCGATCTCCAACGACCACTTGAGGAGTCGCCCGTTAGTGTCCAGTCGATGTAGAACTTGCCTTAGAGGTAGAGTTGTCAGGACTTCCACTTGATGTTCGAAGAAATAAGCCCTTAGCTTACGAACACTCATGACAAGGGCATAGGCGATCTTCTCCAATGGTGTATAGCGTGTTTCAGCATCGTGGAGCGCTTGACTAACATAGTAGATCAACAAGTGGACTTGTCCCTCTGCTCGCACCAAGACGGCACTCAGCGCGACCTCCGAGGCCGCTAGGTAAAGAAATAATTTCTCACCGGGGATCGGCTTAGCCAGGATCTGGGGGCTAGATAGATATTCCTTTATTTTGGCGAACGCTATCTGACTTTCCTTCGTCCACGCGAACTTCTTGTTCTTGATGGTCGCGAAGAAAGGCTTGCTTTTATCGCCAAGTCGAGATATGAAACGGTTGAGGGAGGCTAGACAACCTATGAGGCGTTGTACCTGTTTGATGTTTCGCGGATCCTGCATGTCAAGGATCGCCTATATCTTGGTGGGGTTCGCCTCGATCCCCCTTTGGCTCACAATGTGCCCCAGGAACTTCCCGGAGCCCACCCCGAAGTTGCATTTCTTGGGGTTTAGCTTCATGTTGAATTTTTTGAGGATGGAGAACGTCTCGGCGAGATCATTGAGGTGATCTTCCTTCTTGAGGCTTTTGACCACGATGTCGTCAATGTAGACCTCCATGGTCTTGCCGATCTGATTGGCGAACATTCTGTTGACTAGTCACTAGTAGGTTGCCCCTGCGTTTTTCAAGACAAACGGCATTCGGACCCAAAAGTATATGTCTTTTTCCGTGTGGAAAGATGTGTGTTTTATGTCTTTCTCCGCCATTGGGATTTGATGATATCCGGAGAAGGCATCCATAAACGACATCATTTCGCAACCTGCTGTGCTATCGACCAAGTGATCAATATGAGGCATCGGAAAGTGATCTGTTGGACATGCTGCATTGAGGTCGGTGAAGTCGATGCATAACCTCCATGAACCAGTTGGCTTCTTGACGAGTACCGCGTTGGCGACCCATTGTGGTTTGTCTGTAGCTACCCCGATTAATTTGTTGTTGAGTAAGTTTTGGACTTCTACGTCGAGCGCCGCGTATTTTTCGGGACCAAATTTCCTATGTTTTTGGTGAACAGGCTTCATTGCCGGGTCGATCTTTAGATAGTGGCAAGCGTGCTCAGGACTTATGCCGACCATATCTTAATGCGACCAGGCAAAGACTCCGATGTTCTTACGTAGCAAATTGATCAGATCCCCTTTTAGTTCGCGGTCGATGCTTGCGCCGGTCTGTACTTCCCATTCTGGATGAGCCGGATCCATCGTAATGCCTTCCAACTCTTCGACGGGGACGGTCGCCTCTCGTTTGGAACGATCTCCGGACTCGATCCTTGGATCGATGTCGAGACTAGGCTTAAAACCGATCCTTGGCTCGATGTCGTCCGTCAATTGATGAGAGATGGCGTCCCTTGAGTCGGGTTGGTATGATGTGCTTGGCTCGTCGATCTCCATGGGTTGATCATCGATCGTTTCAATGTTACACATATTATGGGAAGTATTGAAAGCAGTGACATAGGAGTAATTCAAACATCTTTTTGTCATTAGCTGATCTCCTTTTACAGTACCGACCGTCCCATCGGCAGTGGGGAATTTGATACAGTAAAAGAAAGACGAGGCGACCGCCTCAAAGGTTTCTAAAAAGGGGCGACCTAGGAACCCATTATAGATGCTGGGCCTATCTATGATTACAAAACTTAGGTTCCTAGTAATCCTAACCTTGGGATCATAAAAGCATATTAGCCCGACGGAGAGCTTGATCCTTCCGTAGGCTTGGACTGTGTTGTTGCCGAACCCTTGGAGCATGGTGTCGAACGGATTGATGAATTTGATTAAGTTGCCGAGTTGGTCTAGGGCGGATTTGAATATGATGTTGCAGAAACTCCCATTATCGACCAGCACGCGATCGACCGTCTTCCCAAGGATACAGACGGAGATCACCAGTGCATCCTCTTTGGGGCATTGCACTCCCTCCCTGTCTTTGTTAGAGAAGGTGATGAGTGCGTCTTTAGAGATGGTCGGCTCCGGAGGTACCACGACATGGACCCCGGCGAACGCCCTCAGCTCGGCCTTTCGCTTCCTGTTTGACATGGTGGAACACAGGAAAGGCCCCAGGGTTTCCACCTCCTGCTTGAAGCATGTTGATCCGACCACCAGGGTTGATCGGAGGGACCGACTCATCAGAGTACTCCGGCTCATGCTCGATTCTGGCGACCGGATTGGGAGGAGTTCTCTCGTGTTGTCGGCGCTCGCGCCCTCCGGTCCTTTCCGTCCTAGGTTCTGGCTTGGTGACCAAGTTGTCGGTTGCCTTCACAAGCTTGATCGCCAGAGTTGTCTGAGGAGGTCGCGGCATTGACTGTTGTTGTGGCCGGGACTCTTGTGGTAGGCACATAATTTGCTACGGTCTAGATGACCGTGGTCCCTTATCGGCTTTGGTTTGGAGAGCCACCCGCGACCCTTGATTGCGTTGAAGATGTGGGCCGGAGATAAGTTGAGGTTGTGGAGAAGGTGGACCTCTACATCCTCGAAGGCTTTGAACTCGCCAGGCGGCTTGGCGACCGCCTTTCTGGGCTTGGCAACCGCCTTCTTCTGGATATGGTATGGCGCCTTTCCTTCTCCGTATGGCCCCTCGTCTAAGCGGAGGGAGAGCATCCTCTGCCTGGCCAAGAAGTCGGCGGCACTGACGCGGAAGACCGAGTAGGTCGGAGGGATGTCTTTGGTGAGGTGCCTGAACATGGGTGAGTGCCCGCAGAATCCACCCAGGACTGAGTAGAGGGCGAGCTCGTCGCTGATGGGCTCGCCGGTGAGGAATATCTCATCTACCCGGTCGATGTAATTTTCATCTGATTCGTCCTTCCCCTGCCTGATTTTCATCATGCGGTGGGGCCCTTCAGGGCGAGCGACTTTGGCGGCGAAGTACGACGTGAAGTCTTTCGCCAACTTCTCAAAGCAGTTGATCGAGAGAGGTGGTAGTGAGATGTACCACCTGTGGGCGAGGTCGCCCAGTGTTAATGGGAACATTCGGCACTTGGTCGCATCTGATGCTCCGCATCCGGTCATGTAGATCCGGAATTTGCTCAAGTGGGTTTCCGGATCCGATATCTCCTCATATAGAGGTGTTTGTGGGGGATTGATCGTTGGTTGGAATGGGGCGAGCTCGATCTGAGACGTGAGTGGTTCGCTTGGCCCAACGATCGATCTCCTGGCGCCTGCCCCATTTTCCAGGAGCGCCTTCATCTCGTCAAGCTGGCGTTGCATGGCGGCCATCGCCGTCCTTTGGCTCGCCGATTGGCTCTCGAGGCGAACCAAGGCGATCGTGTGCGATCCCTAGCCCCATGGTGAATGACGAGCTCCTGCCCGGTGGGTTCATTCCTTGGGCGGCGAGGGCTCGGCCCGACCGACTTGTCTCCTGGGAGTCGGATATGCCGAACTCCTGGTAAAGGATTCGGATTCCGATGTCTACCGGCTGGGGCCTGAGTGCCCGGGTCGCCATGAGGGATCGCTCCCTAGGCGGCTGAAGACGGAATCGTCCCGCCTCACGAGAGCCTTCTCCTGTGGCTCGGGGCTTTCTGTCGATTTCTCAACATAGACCCCCTTGAGCTTCCGCTTGCCTGCCCGGCGGATGGCCGACGGAGTGATGGTGGGAGAGTCATAGGCCTTCCGTTGCTCCCTGAGGATGGCTATAGCCTCCTCAATATGTTCCGCGGTCTGGAACTGATCGAGTGAGAGGCTAGAACCGTCCCTCGGGGGCGGGAGTGAGAGTCTAGCGTCGCCACGGTCGCCTTCCGCCGTGGGCTGGGATTCGGTCCGGGCCAGAATGAGATTTCCGGCAGATCTTAGGGTGGCTCTCTTGGAAGTCGTAGCAGACGTCATTTTTCTGAAGGCTTTTCTATGGAAGAACAGTGAGTGTTTCTTCAAGTATATGTCTGGAGAATAGTGAGTGTTCTTCGAGACGGTAGGAATAAAAATGGAGGTTTAGATGCCCCCCTTCCTCTAGCGCCAATTGTTGTTACCCAAAATATTATCCGGAGATAGTATTGCTGGAATGATCGAGTAATAAACAAATGCGAGAACACTTTCGTGAGAAAAGAAACGACACAAGATTTGCCGGGGTTGTTAATCCCGTGATTGAATGCTCTCGCGAGATGTTATTAATAAATATACTGTCGAGTACAAATATTAATGTTAGAATCTATTACAATCAGTGTAAAGACTTCTAGTTATCTAAGCTGTAGAGCGTGTAGATTGCCGGAAGAGCAAGATATGTAGATCTGTGAGTTCTCGCTTGGGATGTATGATATGTGTGTATGAGTATCACTGAGAATGTATAAGTAATTGCCTGCAAATTCGCGTGTATCTTCGCATTCTTTTGCCACTGTAGTGAGTTCCCTATTTATAGGAGACAAGGTAGTTGGGATCCCTCAGGTGATCGCGGGCGACCGCCGTTTTCTATATTATAATAAGATGGCCGATCGTCCCGTCACGTGGGCTGTTTCCTTAAAGTCTAGGGCTGCTGCTGGTGGCCAGCTGTGCGAGCCAATGGGAAGCTAGCACGCGTCTTGGGTCGCTGTCCGGGGAGGACCCACTTTGTACCTTTCGGCGGCCCTGTCGGTAGGTGAGGTAGGTGACAGGCTGGGGTCAAAGGTCCTATCTGTCGGCGCCCTCTGTGGATCTGCACGTGGGTCACCGTCCAAGATTCGGTCTTTGACGACTTTGACGGATGTTGGATCCATACGTGGCACGAGAAGATCGCCTCCGGTTCGCTCATTAAAGACGATCGCCAGATATAGAAAGACGATCGCTGGGTACCAAAAGACGGTTGCCGTATTGTGCCGGTCGCTGGGCGTTTGCCCAGAGTATGTCTTCTATGGTTGGCTTCTCTGATCGTGATGCGGATTGCCTATCGAGGCATATTAATTGCCGCACAACATAACCGTTACTCGATATACTTCCGTTAGTTGTTGTTAGTCAAGTCGACAAAAACGGCGATATCAAATGCACCCAGATACATGGTGTATGCAACAAACATAAGTATTGTCTTTCAACAGTTCTGTGACTCCCCCAGTGTAATGCCCGCAATTCTCGTTCCAGTTATTTTGGATTTTTCTTCGGATATTTCCCGGTTGCCGAGCGTCGATATTATTTTATCGACAACTAATTTTGTGTTTGTGACCGTATGTGGTGACTTGTTGTCCATCGTTTTCATTTCGGATCGATATTGTTGTCCACTGGCATTTTGTCATGTTCGTTCTGGGTATTTTCGGATAATCAATTCGTCGAGTCATGGCTTGCGGGTACTGGCCGGACGGGTGCGGATACTGGCCGAATGGGTGCGGATGCTGGCCGGACGGGTGCGGACGCTGGCCAGATAGCTGCGGCAGGAACCGGCATAGCGCGCGCTACTGTCGGAAGGCTGCAATAACTCGGCAGGATTAGCGCACGCTAACCGACCGATCAACGCATGTTGTCGGGCTGGGCAGTGAGGTTCTGAGGTTCTGGGATCGGGAAGGATCGGCAGGTAAAGCATGCTACCGACGGTCGTTGTGCGCGCTAATCGGCAGATGTAGAATAGGCTATCGGCCGCCCAGCACATGCTACCTGGCCGAGCAGTTAGTCCATGAGGTTCTTGACGGGTCGACTAGCGCCCGCAAGCACCCGCACAGCGCGCGCTACTGAGGTCGGACGAGAAGTCTCTGGATTGCGGCTCAGGTCAACAGCGCACATGTCTAGCGCATGATGGCGGGCCCCGACCGAACGTCCTCGACCATGACCGCCCATTAGCGCGTGCTAGCTCGGAAGTCTAGTGCACGCAAGTGCGCCCCAGTATAAATATGGTCGAGCAACCCAATTTCATTCATTTTTTCCCATTTCTCCTTTTCCCTTACGTGGCTGAAGCCTTAGGGAACTTGACGGCATGATGTTTAACAATTAATCCATGAAGTTCCTGAGCATATATCATTTATTGATCATCCCATAACATCCGTAGATCCAGCGAATCAAGGTTAGTTTTCCTAAAATCCTAGTTTTGGGAAAATTAGGGATTTTGTTTGATTTCGTCCGTTTGATCCGTATTAACTTAGATTAGTGATGGATTATTGATTATTAAGTTGTATTCTACCCATTTAATTGTCGCTCCATGGTTCGATTGCTAAAGATCCGTCGTTTTGTTGAGTTCTTAATCGACGCCTTGAAGGTGTCCGATAAAATGTCACAATGGGGATTCGGGTGTTCTATGATTATTCTTCCTCGTACGATCATTGATTTAGATGTCATGATGTTAGGGTCAGGTTCCTTGTGAAGAACCCTAGTCGGAACTCTTCCGTTCGTTGTTTCCCGATCGATCGTGTTATCGTTGTTTTCCACCCAAAGAATTATGGGTGTTCGAGGTTCCCGGTTGAGCCATGTTCGTCGGAGTGCTATGTATCAATTATCGAGGCAAGTATCTTGCCTATATACTTCATGTTTCGTAGCTGTAATAGTTGGTAATTGACTATGTGTGCGATCGGGAATGTTTTTAATTAATTTACAAAATAATTGGTATATTCTCGATAAAAGCCTTCACAAAGATCTACTTGTGTGTTTGTGAACGAATGTGTTGTTCTGAGAATGTGTATTAGTGTTGTGCATTGGAGTGCCTTGTTTGCGGAGGGTGCCATTGTGTGTGATTTCATCGTTAGTGGACCTATAGATTATGTCTTTTTGGCAAGATTGCTTCGACTTCCTTGGAATGGTATACATCGTTAATTACCCATTCCAAGATTGCTTCGACTTTCTTTGGGTCCACCTGAACTCCGTCAGCTGATATCACATGTCCAAGGAAGGTTACTTCCCTAAGCCATAATTCGCATTTAGAAGTTTAGCATAAAGCTGTTCCTTTCTCAAAGTGCTCAAAACGATACGCAAATGCTCTGCATGTTCCTCTGTGTCTTTCGAATAGATCAAGATGTCATCGATGAATACTACCACAAATTTATCCAAGTATTCTAAGAATACCCGATTCATCAATTGCATAAATACCGCAGGAGCATTGGTGAGTCCAAATGGCATTACTACGAATTCATAGTGCCCGTACCGGGATCTGAAAGCAGATTTCGGTATGTCCGATTCCTTAATTCTCAACTGATGGTATCCTGATCGCAAGTCAACCTTCGAGAATACCCTTGCCCCTTGTAGTTGATCAAACAAGTCGTCGATCCGAGGTATAGGATACTTGTTCTTGATCATCACCTTGTTTAGCTCCCTGTAATCGATACATAATCGGAGGGATCCATCCTTCTTCTGGATAAAGAGAACGGGTGCTCCCCAAGGAGAAACGCTAGGTTGAATGTAACCCTTCTGCAATAATTCCTCCAGCTCATTCTTTAATTCATATATCTCAGTTGGCGCCATATGGTATGGTGCCCTGGAAATAGGTGCGGCTCCAGGCTCTAATTCGATATTGAACTCTACTTCTCTTCGCGGAGGTAACCCAGGTAGCTCGTCAGGGAATACATCTGAGAATTCATTCACGACTGGAATAGATGAGAGCTCGACTCCTTCTTCTTTCTTCATGGCATAACACCAAAATCCGTAACAACCCTGCTTTAGCAATTTAATTGTTTTCATGGCCTTGATCAATTTTCCTAAGCTTCCTGGTCTCCATCCTTTGAATAAATGTTCAGATCCGTCATGAGCAATGATATAAATGACTCTCCTTCGGTAATTCAAAATAGCTCCATAACGGTTGAGCCAATCGTCTCTGAGAATTCAATCGTCACCATGGATGTCGACTACAATAAGATTTGATGGCCAATCTCTCACTCCTATAGACACTGGAAAATCTCTTGTTTCTAGGGTTCCCATAATTTTCTCTCCGCTCGGTAAACCCACAACATAAGGCTCACAATCATATAAGCACGAGATTTTCAAACGATTAACACAGTTCAAAGATATGAAAGAATGCGTAGCTCTTGAAACGAATAAGACACTAACTGGTTGCAAAAGGACCTGAATCGTACCTGATGCAACAGCAGCGTTCTGATCGTCTGACTTCCTCATCTCATAAATGCGCGGAGGAACGGACCCAGCGCTGGATGCCTCTCTTTTCCAACACTCTGCTGCTGGAAACCACTTTGCTGCGTCTGGTTTACACTTGTATCCTTCGGAACCGGTGCAGGAGTGCGAGTACCAAAAGATCTAGTCGCATTTCCACAAAACGTTGCGCGGTGTCCTTCCTGTCCACACTCGAAGCAAGTCACAGCAGGTGCGTAACAATCACGTCGAACATGACCTGTTTTGCCACAGTTATAACATTTCTTTGTTGCGTCTGAAGCTGTTGATGCTGCCCGGAACTTCTTTCCGCCTCGGGAAGGATGCGGAGGTCTCCTAGATGAATGAAATGAAGACTGGCCCTTGCGGGGCCCACCACTCTTGTTCTCCGAGAAGTTGCCAGACACTTTCTGCTTCTTGGCCTCCATCGATTTCTCCACCGCTGCCTCCTTCATGTCGTAGGCCAATGCCTTGTCCTGATATTGTCTCAAGGTGGTACATTCAAATCCGGACATATATTGCTGAATTTCCGGCTTCATCTGCATGTCAAAATGGAAAATCCTTTCCGCCTCGGTCCTAACCAAGTGGTGCACATAAGTTAGCTGGTGATTAAAAGTCTTAATCACGTCCGTCACAGATGACTCTAGATTTTGGAGTGAGAAAAACTCCCGGACTCGGGCCTCTCTAACTGGGCGAGGACAATATTACGCTTCCATCATTAATTTGAACTCCGTCCAGTCAGTATTATGATCATCAGGTCGAATGGCCTCCCACCAGTCGAAAGCCTCCCCATTCAGGAGATACTGGGCGATCGGAACCTTTCGGTCGTCAGGACAGTTAATCCCTACAAAGATCTTCTCTAACTCCTTCAGCCAATGATCCCAAGTAAGTGTCTCAGCAGAACCGTCAAATTTTGGAGGGTGCAATTTGACCACCTCAGTAAGCCATTTATCTCCCCGATTATCCTCGTTATGCTGCTGTCCCATCGCCATCTACATGCGGTCAACTACCTGAGAAAACTGGTTTATCTGAGCAACCACCTGTTGAAGCACTCCCGGCATGTTAGGATTTTCGTTATCATTCGCTGATCCTTGCTGTCCTCCAGAATGGGAATCGGTCCGACTGGCCGATAATTCTGTCGTAGATGCCGAATCTTCCTATCTCGCATTACCACGTCCGCATCCACGACCGCATCCGCGTCCACGACCGCGTCCACGTCCACGACCTCCCCTCAACATACTGTAACACAAATACTCAATATCCAGGGCAACATTTCTAAAGAAAAATCCGTCAATAATCACATAACCGAAATTAAATAAAGCAGTAGTATTTGAGTTTAGGAGACTTACAACCACGGTCCACACGACGATGCTGGCTCAGCAGTGATGTTACAAATGACCCTTAAATCAAATAACGTAAACAGACCCAACTAACCCGACTGCCAAGATATCCATGAATCTTAGCTCCGATACCATATTCTGTAACACCCCGATATATTCGGAATAATTACAGCACCATAAATCCTTTGTATAAGAATTTACAAGGCTAAATTGAGAAATACGGAATAAATACTAAAGTGTCATCAAAGTAAAAGGAGTTCAAACCCGTTCGACAATTCAAATGAGTCCATTATTACAAAACATTACCAAATTCATCAACAACATGTGCGTACTCGAGTACTGAAAAATAACCATAAAATAAAATAACATAATCCACATCACTGAGCCACCTCATCGTCATATCGGTACTGTGGCTGCTTCCCCACTCCTCGGCTACCTGAACATCAAAACAAATGTCCACCCCCGAAGGGGTTAGCAAAACGATGCTACTACAAGTATCATAATTCATAAATCATCAATGCATCATAAAACATACAAAACGGACTTCCGTCACCGGAATCTAACGATGCGAATCCTCACGATTCCATCAATACAGGGTAATCCAACGATCCAGCGCCCTCAGTATAGATCCCCATGATGATCCCGTCGGACCAATGCATGGTGGAAAACCCGTCCAACGATCCAGCGCCCTCAGCATAGATCCCCATGATGATCCCGTCGAACCAACGCATGGTGGACATCCGATCCAGCGCCCTCAGCATAGATCCTCATGATCCCCTCAGATCATTTACAACATAAACAGTATAATTATGCATACACATATGCGAATCAACATGTTCATCAACGTGGATAAATCGTACACATGATCAACAACCCAATATTAACAAGTTTAAAATACGATACTTGCCTTAAAGATGGCAAGAATTTAAATACTCCCACGAATGTCACACGTCCGAAGGTCGCCACCCTTGATTGATCACCTTATACAAAGGAATAACAAGGAATTCAATAAACCTCCCGAAACTAACGCACGAGTCTCGAACGTCTAAAATTATGAACGAATTATCAATAACGGACAATCGGTTCTCGGTCCTATTTTCCAACAAGTACTATGCTTGGAAAAAGACTTGCGAATTCAAGAGGTTGTAGTGGAACACAAGGTTGGTATCTACAATTCCAAGAACATTCATCATATCATTATATTCCATGATCCAAACTCTAATTCCAATTCTTAACTCGAATGCTCGGTTCGGTTGCTATATCGAAATATTATGAGATAATCACGTTCAATCTAGTTCAAGGTTAATACGTCTCTACGACTCTTGTTCTCACTTGGTAATTCTTCTAATCAAATTCCTCATTTCAAAAGATTGTCACAAAAATCCTTTCATGGCTCTAATCATCTAAGAAGGTTAACAACAAGTTCATCCAAGGCAAGAATTATAATGGAACACACTTTACATTCAACTTCATAGATTCATGATATCCTGGGGTAATCCTCAACATCATGTTCATCAAAAGAGTGTTACGGAAGCAATAACAAGGTGTGTTCATCTCAGAAGATTCCACTATTAAGTTCGGTAAAGATTATGGCTCAACTATAATCAAAGGAAATCTTAATTAAACCAAATACAATCCTTCCTAATCATGGGGTTGGATTCATCATGACGAAACAAGCTCCATAACCTCTACGAAAAGCTCATAATCTAACAAAGAACAAAATCCTCATCTTGGTGTAGAGTTTACATACCTTAAAAATGGAAGAACAATGAAAGTCTTGAAGAAACTCTTCACCGGAAGTTGATCACGACTCCCCAACGTCTAAGCTCTCCAAAAATTGGATTAATAAGATGGTATGAGTGATATGAGGTGAGGGAAAATCCCAGAAACTCGAAATTTGGCCAAGGTTGAAGGTGCAGAAATGAAAGGGGTTGAGGTGTATAAATATACTTATGAACCATTACGTACGTTAACCAAAATCCATTACGTACGTTACACTGTTAGCGTACGCTATACTTGAACATTAACGTGCGTTAACGCTCGGCCAAAGCTCACTGGACTGTTTCTGGTTTAGGCTTACGTACGTTAGACTATAGGCGTTACGTACGTAACACACAGGACCTTAGCGTATGTTAAAAATATCTCCTAGCGTACGTTAAGCCGTTGACTTTCATAGCTGGAAAACTGTCCAGGTTCATGCTGGCGATCTCCAGGAATTTTCATCCGGTACCCATATGCCGACCCTTGTCGTATCCTGAGTTGACTGAGCTTACATACATTAAGCTCAACTGATAACGTACGTAATATTGCATTCTTAACGTACGCTAAGATCATTGTCTAGCGTACATTATCACGTGCAGAATCATGCATGCAAGCAAGGCAAAAATACAAAGATGTAGGGATACGAATAAGGGAAACCAATCATCGATTAATGCGTCACAAAGTCGAATCTTTACAAGATCAAATACACGATAAATACACCATTATTATCCGGGCATTACATCCCTTATAGTCCTACTGTATGTGTTGTTTTGTACTTGAGTACATGTACTGTATATTATTTGTATCGCATTCTGGTTGAAGTCTTGATTGAGTTTGATGATGAAATTTGGTATTATATATGGTCGTTTTTCTTTACCATGGTATATACTTGTCAAATGGTTTATGGCGCTTTTATATGCCCTAAATGACTTGAGGATGTTACATAATATCGTATGAGATCCAAGGTTATGGATATCTTGGCAGTCAGGTTGATTTGGGTCTTATTGAGTTTTATGTTTTCAATCGATCGTGAATAGTATCATTGGGCTGTCACCGTCTTCATGTGAACTGTGATTGTAAGTCTTTCTATCCTTGAAAATTATCTAGATCTAGTTTATCTGGCGATATGAACTCTAGATTTATCTTTTTAGTAGATGTATTAATAATATTACATACATTATGATAGAGGAGGTTGTGGATGAGGGCGCGGATGTGGGTGTGGTCTTGGCCAAAACCGCGAAGAGACCGAAAGGTAAGCATCACCCGATGTGTCGGATTCTCTGTCGAATCAGACTAACTCTAATACAAGCGAATAGTTGGATCCCTCTGTTAATGTAGTGGAGCCGATAGTGTAGGCCGACGTGGATGCAAATATCACACATGTACTCCATCATATGGCAACCCAAATGAATCAGTTCGCCCAAGTGGTGAATCATATGCAAGTGGTTGTAGGCTTGAATCAAGAAGACGGTCCGCCCGATGTTCCTACTATTGCTCCTTATGTTCATAAATGGCTACAAGAAGTAGTCAAAATATATCCGCATAAATTCAATGTTTCTTCAGAAGGACCAGCTTGGGATCATTGTCTCAAGGAGCTAGAAAGGGTCTTTATGGGAATTAAGTGACAAATGACATGAAAGTTGTGATTGCTCAATTCATTATGTGTACGAATAATGCCGATTAGTGGGAGGCCATTCAGCTCACTGATGGCTGTTTGGTATACTTTTGTTATTTTTATTAGAATATCATATATATATAATTATATATTTTGTATGATAATTTATATTATTTTTTGTGTGTTTGCATTATTTTACTTCAAGTATATTTTTTCGTAATTATGTGTAATTTTTATTATATTAATGGGAATTAAATTTTATCTGCAGATTAACACACCGGGTGAAGATATATCTGTCATTTTAGGGGTGATATGTTAAAGATTCTGAATATATTCAAGAGTGGTCTCCTTTTATTCATCTCGTCGAGACGATCATTTTGAAAAAAAGTTCATTCGAATCCGAGTTCGTATGAAGAAGTTATGGCCGTTCAAAGTTTTGGAGGAAAATTAAAATTCGCGGACCACTAATATCAGGACAAGTGGCAGAAGTAGATTCGTCAGATGATGTCAGCATGATGTCACAATACATGCCAACCGAGCTCTACATCATTGTACACGTGTACGAAGCGTCCAATAGGAAACCGCCACGTGTCATGCCACGTCAGCCCACCACACGCCTGGCACACAAGAACCAATAGCAACGCCACGTGTCACGCCACATCAACAGGACACAGGCCCTACACATGCCCGTCTACAGTGGCAAATGAAGGCCGCACAGCCAGCGCATGAGATACACGCGCCAGCCCAGAATCCTCTGATTGGCGCGTGGATCTCACGCGCGCGTTGTAACACCCCCAATCCACTCAGGGATATTACACGCCGTAGACCCTTTCCTCAAGGATCTACCAGGCTGGTAACAACATAGAACAACTCAATAATGCCTTTAAGGCTAAAATGACTCAGTAGACCGATTTGGTCTTTCAATAAATACATACAACTCAATTACAATACATGCCCACGCAGGGGTCGAATACAACACACTCCCGTACAACGGGAAAGAATACTGCAGCGGAAAATAAACTACAACTAAACCAATACGACATCAACGGGTCCTCGTGTGATTAGTATCGTTCATCTTTCATCATCCTTCGTGCCGACCCTGTGTTATGTTCCCAAACCTGAATGCAAAAACAGACATCCACCCCCCGAATACTCGGGGGTTAGCAAAACTCCACTGTTTTGCTAGTGCAAGTACAAGTGCAAAAATACGAGTCATACAATTCACATTACACGAATAACAATAACCAGGAATCCTCAAAAATTCAAACGTAACGAAAAGTACTTCCCGAGGCATGAGTTTGGGTAAAACATTTCAAAACCAAAAGATCACAAATCAAGGGAAAACAATCTATAAAACGGTTTAAAATGCCATCGAGAGTTTTAATAGAAAACAATTTAAGATTATCAAATCCTTATCTTTCCAAAACCAACAGGGGTCACAACCCAAAGGTTTTATTTTTCACAAATGAAACCAACAAAAATACACAAGGTTAAAACCCACGTCACGCGTCCTCGACGGACATAAAATACACACGCACCTGTGAAGTTTCAGTCGTGAATCCAGGGCGAAACCATTGGACTCCCTCCGTGGCCCCGTCGAACCTTCCCGAGGTGAGCAAACACATTCACAAAACATACACACGCACTCGTGAAGTTTTTACTCGTGAACCCAGAGTGAAGTCATAGATTCCCCCGAGGCCCCGTCGGACCCTCCCGAGGTGAGTAAAATACATTCACTAAATATACACACGCAGCGGTAAAGTTTCACTCGTGAATCCAGGGCGAAACCATTGGACTCCCTCCGTGGCCCCGTCGAACCCTCCCTAGGTGAGCAAACACATTCACAAAACATACACGCACATGCATCACCTAGGACCAGGACGCCACCATGAATCCCACCCGAGGCCTCGAAGGACCCTCCCGAGCTGGCTAGCGAAACAATCAAGCACAGGCAACGCCTAGGACCAGGACGCCACCATGAATCCCACTCGAGGCCTCGAAGGACCCTCCCGAGCTGGATAGCGAATCAATCATGCACAAATAACATATCACACCAAGGATATCCAAACAATTCACCAGAGGCATCAAACACTTAGCAAAACACCACGTCAAACCACAATGCACCGAAATGAAACAATATACGTCCACATGCAAATACCAAGTGCATCATCAACACCAAACATATCCATAGGATTCACATAGTTACTTACAACCCACATAATTTACAAAACACACGCGTTTTGAAAGTGAGCCTTTAACGAGGCTAGCCGAATCTTTTGAAAACTCATTTCAAACAAACAAACAAACATACCAAGACGATCACCAATCATCATATCCACGAAACAAGAAATGTATGGACAAGGTACTTGCCTCGAAATCGGCAGGCAAGTATTCCGACGAACAAGGCTCAACCGGAAAGCTTCGAAACGCCCGATGCTATCGAAAAGGAAGACGACGACGAACGGAAGGGTTCAACACGGTTTCTTCGCAAGAAACACGACCCTAACGTCATACAATTAATAAATCAATGATCATACAATGAAGAATAATCGTAGAACGCCTGAAAACCCCTCTATGACATTCTACCAGACACCTTCAATGCGTCGATCAAGAACTCGACCAAAACAACGAATCGATACGATCCAACCATGGAACAAATAACAAGTGAAATGATATAATACATCTAAATAATCATCAATCCATCATAATCCTAAGTTAAAACGGATTAAACGGACGAACTCAACCAAAATACCCAATTTCCCCAAAACTAGATTTCTAGAAATCTAACCTTGATTCGCTCGATCAAAGAATGTTATAGGATGGATGATTGATGCTATGAACTCCAAGACTTCATGGATTCATTGTATAACAAGATACCTCCACGATTAACCAAGCCCCAGCCGTGGAAGGGAAGAAAACGAGTGAGAAAATGGCTGAAGAAAACGTCCGCTGGCCTTAAATAGGCTGTCTGCCGGCCGCCTTACGTACGTAACCGGCCATGGCTTACGTACGTAACCGGCCATGGCCGAACTCCCTGCCCCAAAATTGCCGGCACGTTATGTACATTACCTGCCATGGCCTTACGTACGTAACCGGCCCTTACGACCGTAACTGCCGGGCCATAGCGGCCGTTACTCGGCCACGTCCTGCCAGCCGGGACTCGATCGATTCGACGATCTGAAGAATCCCGAAACTCAGTCCTGAACCTAAACCGAAAACACGGTTACGAAGTACTCGAAGAGATGAATCCGAGCACTAAGAGAACACACGATTCCAACCACCCGAAGGCTCGAAATTCGACAATGGAAAGTAATTACCCCAAACTTTGGGAAATTACGAAAATGGCCCAAAACATCCGAAAATTACGATACGTGATCGAATAACCAAACCAAAGCTCGCAATATGAAAAATAACATCAAATGAACTTACGAGAAACTCGAACCAATAGTTTCGGATGAGATTCGAAAGAATCGAACTCAAGTGCGGAAAAGTCGCTAAAAATCACGGAACTCAACAAAACGACACCGAAACGAACTCGGATGACAAAAAGTGCAGAATTAATCATTCTCAAAATGACGAAACGGCCATGAGCAAGTCATCAAAATAGACTTTCGCCGAAAAAAAAGAAATTACCGGAAATCGAAATTACGGGTATTACATTCTACCCTCCTTAAAAGAAGTTTCGTCCCGAAACTTAAAACAAGTAGGGAGAAGCGATATCCCTCCAGGAAGACTCAACGAGATACACAAGAAACGTGTAACTTACTCCCAACGGCGAAACGTTACAAGCAACATAAAGGAATAAACGGCGTGAAAACACGCTCCACGACGACCAACACAACGCCACCGGTAGAGACATAATAAAACCAACAAGTGACAAGCGTCATCAAACAGATAATACAACCATGTCGATTATCCGAACAATCATAAAACACAAAGCATCCATTACAAGGAAACACGCACAATCAAGAAAACAGAAATAAACACACAAACGATCCACAGGGACAACCACAAACAATTCGGACTACGCCGAAGTCCTCAAAAACTACACTAGGCATTTCTGTGTCCTTTCGGAGCAGAGACGCAACCTCAATCCCCAAATCTCTCAGCTACCATCTCGCAATGCACGGCTCGGTGACCCACTTGGCCACACTCCGAACAGTTGACTAACGGTGAACGACAATTCTTCGCAGTACAAGATCAGGCAACAACAGTCAGACAACCCCGATCGAACAAAAACGATCAAATAACAATGATCGAACAATAATGATCAAATAACAATGATCGAGCAACAACGATCGAATGACAACAGTCGAACAATGACTCCGAAGTCTCCAGTTAAACTCCAGACATTAAAAGAACTGGTAGAAAGTGAAAGATGTTACTTCCAAACAAGATTCACAAGAATCGAACCGAACTCAGAAAAGTCACGATGATAAACAGATCGATCTGAAACAAGGTCACAACTATTTCGAACATTGACAACTGAGACATCAAACAAGTTCAAAAAGTATCGATGAACACGTGCAAGTCGATAGAATTTAGAAGGAGAAAATGCAGAAGTCAAATATAGTACGGGTATTACATCCGACCTTTTATGAAAGAAATGTCGTCACCGCAACTCACAACAACGGACACAAGGTAACAATACAAAAAGCAACCGACAGAAAAATCTCCCATGGGCCTCTCAGAGCCGATCCTGATATCTGTGCTGAAGCGCGAACTCCGAAAATCTTGGTAGCCAATTCGCAAAACTGAATTCAGCGTCCCTCGAGTCCTCACTTGAAACGTGTTACTGACGAGAAAGACAATTTACACGTGCATGCCCCGGCACATCACGGTTGAAACACCTTGGCTCGGCATACCGAAAATACAAATGCTAGATACAATGGAACATAACATCACAAAACAACAAACCGGAGATGCCAACTTGGCATAACAAAGAATCATAACACATATCATATACAACGATTACCATCGTAAAGTAATACACACACAAACACTACAGCAACGACAGTATCATTCGGCGACCTCAACGGCCCAAACGATAACCAGCACATAATTACAAGCATCATTAAACAATCACACATGTGCATAAACGCACAAAAATCCAAGCTTTAACAACTCACACTCGTGCGACAACACGCAAATCACCACGAGGCGATAAACAGTAAACACCAGTTCACACCTCTCACAGAGGGCTAGTGCAATAAATGCGTGGCAACGCCTCAACGCTCATGCCACCAATTCGACCATACTCGGGAGCAACATCTTAACGACAAAGCAAACATCATACATACATACCCAGCCCTCAAACGGGAATGGATATGTTTTAAAAATGAAAACATCCTTTTGAAAATAATTTAGAAAAACACCGGCTGATCTTGAGTATCACCTTTCAAAAAAGTACAAACGTGAAACATCGTTATCGAGACTTTTGAAAACCATTTCGCATTTGATAAAAATGAGGACACTTTCTCTTAGTGAAAAACTTTCAGAAATATTCGACCCTCGGGTCTAAGTAAAAGTGTTTCTAAAACATTGAAAATATCTCAAAACATTTTGGTCCTCGAGGTAGAAGAATTTTAAAACATATTATGGCACCTTGGAAGTACCACGAGAAAACAATTCATTTTAAACGTTCGTCTCGAAATTTATTTCTAAGATACTCAAGGTTTTCGAAAATAATTCAATGGGCTAGAATGCCCAAAAATTTCAGGTAAATACACGGAACATTATAGCTCTGTGGGTCCCGCGCCGGAACCCACCAGGATAAAAACCATTTACAAAAACGCCAAAAAGGTCGATGACGGTAATATTTCAAAAACTCACAGAAGCCATTTAGAAAATATTAAATACCGTCATAAGAATTTCGTCAAAACGATCAAGGCCATAATGCCAAAAACTCGATTAAGGGAATCGGTTTTCAAAATAAAACTCAGTCGGTAAAATACCGAAAACCATTACAAAAGAACTCACGCAGCGGATAAAAGAAATACAGTCCAACATGCACAATCCAGCAACACTGCTCCTCACATGAACGAAATATGAGAGTCAAATAATCGTGTATCAGGAAATCTAAATCTATAAGAGGATTCCGTCACTTAACAAATAATCATAAAAATAGCTCGTGTCACACGAGGCACAACACAAAGAAGGGAGACTTACATTCACAGGTCGCACGAATATGATGATCGCCCACGATACTAATCACGACCAACAAACTCAGACGACGCGTCGCGACACGACTCAGTCAGACAAAATCCGACGAGACAAAACTCAACAGACACCACTGACCCGACAGCCTAGGTTTCCACAACCTAAGCTCTGATACCATTTATGTAACACCCCCAATCCGCTCAAGGATATTACACGCCGTAGACCCTTTCCTCAAGGATCTACCAGGCTGGTAACAATATAGAACAACTCAACAATGCCTTTTAGACTAAAATGACTAAGTAGACCGACTTGGTCTTTCAATAAATACATACAACTCAATTACAATACATGCCCACGCAGGGGTCGAATATAACACACTCCCATACAATGGGAAAGAATACTGCAGCAGAAAATAAACTACAACTAAATCAATACGACATCAACGGGTCCTCGTGTGATTAGTATCGTTCATCTTTCATCATCCTTCGTGCCGACCCTGTGTTATGCTCCCAAACCTGAATGCAAAAACAGACATCCACCCCCCGAATACTCGGGGGTTAGCAAAACTCCACTGTTTTGCTAGTGCAAGTACAAGTGCAAAAATACGAGTCATACAATTCACATTCCACGAATAACAATAACCAGGAATCCTCAAAAATTCAAACGTAACGAAAAGTACTTCCCGAGGCATGAGTTTGGGTAAAACATTTCAAAACCGGAAGATCACAAATCAAGGGAAAACAATCTATAAAACGGTTTAAAATGCCATCGAGAGTTTTAATAGAAAACAATTTAGGATTATCAAATCCTTATCTTTCCAAAATCAAAAGGGGTCACAGCCCAAAGGTTTTATTTTTCACAAATGAAACCAACAACAATACACAAGGTTAAAACCCACGTCACACGTCCTCGACGGACATAAAATACACACGCACCCGTGAAGTTTCACTCGTGAATCCAGGGCGAAACCATTGGACTCCCTCCGTGGCCCCGTCGAACCCTCCCGAGGTGAGCAAACACATTCACAAAACATACACACGCACTCGTGAAGTTATTACTCGTGAACCCAGAGTGAAGTCATAGATTCCCCCGAGGCCCCGTCGGACCCTCCCAAGGTGAGTAAAATACATTCACTAAATATACACACGCAGCGGTGAAGTTTCACTCGTGAATCCAGGGAGAAACCATTGGACTCCCTCCGTGGCCCCGTCGAACCCTCCCGAGGTGAGCAAACACATTCACAAAACATACACGCACAGGCATTGCCTAGGACCAGGACGCCACCATGAATCCCACCCGAGGCCTCGAACGACCCTCCCGAGCTGGCTAGCAAAACAATCAAGCACAGGCATCGCCTAGGACCAGGACGCCACCATGAATCCCACCCGAGGCCTCGAAGGACCCTCCCGAGCTGGCTAGCGAATCAATCATGCACAAATAACATATCACACCAAGGATATCCAAACAATTCACCAGAGGCATCAAACACTTAGCAAAACAGCACATCAAACCACAATGCACCGAAATGAAACAATATACGTCCACACGCAAATACCAAGTGCATCATCAATACCAAACATATCCATAGGATTCACATAGTCACTTACAACCCACACAATTTACAAAACACACGCGTTTTGAAAGTGAGCCTTTAACGAGGCTAGCCGAATCTTTTGAAAACTCATTTCAAACAAACAAACAAACATACCAAGATGATCACGAATCATCACATCCACGAAACAAGAAATGTATGGACAAGGTACTTGCCTCGAAATCGGCACGCAAGTATTCCGACGAACACGGCTCAACCAGAAAGCTTCGAAACGCCCGATGCTATCGAAAAGGAAGACAACGACGAACGGAAGGGTTCAACACGGTTTCTTCGCAAGAAACACGACCCTAACATCATACGATTAATAAATCAACGATCATACGATGAAGAATAATCGTAGAACGCCCGAAAACCACTCTATGATATTCTACCGGACACCTTCAAGGCGTCGATCAAGAACTCGACCAAAACAACAAATCGATACGATCCAACCATGGAATAACAAGGGAAATGATAAAATACATTTAAATAATCATCAATCCATCATAATACTAAGTTAAAACGGATTAAACGGACGAAATCAACCAAAATACCCAATTTCCCCAAAACTAGATTTCTAGAAATCTAACCTTGATTCGCTCGATCAAAGGATGTTATAGGATGGATGATTGATGATATGAACTCCAAGACTTCATGGATTCATTGTATAACAACATGCCTCCATGATTAACCAAGCTCCAGCCACGGAAGGGAAGAAAACGAGTGAGAAAATGGCTGAAGAAAACGTCCGCTGGCCTTAAATAGGCTGTCTACCGGCCGCCTTACGTACGTAACCGGCCATGGCTTACGTACGTAACCGGCCATGGCCGAACTCCCTGCCCCAAAACTGCCGGCCCATTACGTACGTTACCGGACATGGCCTTACGTACGTAATCGGCCCTTACGGCCGTAACTGCCGGGCCATAGCCGCCGTTACTCGGCCAGGTCCTTCCAGCCGGGACTCGGTTGATTCGATGGTCCGAAAAATCCCGAAACTCAGTCCTGAACGAAACCAAAAACACGGTTACGAAGTACTCGAAGAGATGAATCCGAACACTAAGAGAACACACGATTTCGACCACCCGAAGGCTCGAAATTCGACAACGGAAAGTAATTACCCCAAACTTTGGGAAATTACGAAAATGGCCCAAAACATCCGAAAATCACGATACGTGATCGAATAACCAAACCAAAGCTCGCAACATGAAAAATAACATCAAATGAACTTACGAGAAACTCGAACCAATAGTTTCGGACGAGATTCGAAAGAATCGAACTCAAGTGCGGAAAAGTCGCTAAAAATCACGGAACTCAACAAAACGACACCGAAACGAACTCGGATGACAAAAAGTGCACAATTAATCATTCTCAAAATGACGAAACGGCCATGAGTGAGTCGTCAAAATGGACTTTCGCCGAAAAAACTGAAATTACCGGAAATCGAAATTACGGGTATTACACGCGTGAGGATTTTTGCCACATCAGAGATGACGTGGCGAATCAGATGAGTTTACTTTGCAGATGACCTTCTTTTCCATTTCCTGTGCATTTTCTTGCTGAAGAGACAAGGAGATAAAGAGATAAGAAGATGCGACAATAATTCATCCTGCAATATTTTTTCTTAAAGATAGTGTTATTGTACTACTATAAATAGCAGTACTCTCTCAACGCACAAGAACACAACACTGCTACACACTGCTACGTAGAAATAAAATTGCAGTTTTTATATTTCAGTTTTTGTATTTATTTTCTGTAGTTATGTTTTGTGTAATTATACTGTAATACACATGAATAAATATTGTGCATCGAATTATATTCCAAATAAAGTTTAGTTAATATTATTTTTATCAGATTAAATTCACCTTTATGTTTTTATTTATAATTATAATTTTATAATTTAAGTTCGTACGTTACATTCAAGCTACTTGGATCAATTGGCGTATTGGGATAAGTCTCTCTCTATCAGTTTCAGCATTTTCCTTTCAATTTAATTTATCTACATCAAGTAAGTTCTTTTAATTTCTGCTGTATTTATTCTGAATATGTCAATATTTAACTGTCTCGTAATTTTACCTGTCAATATGAATATGAGTTAAATCTTATATTCTTGGGTTAGGATGACTTAAATTAAATACACGAGCTTATATTAAAATTATTTATGTGCCTTCTTTAATTTAAATTGATATTATTCACAAATGCAAAAATAGAGACCGGAAGAAAATATTTTTGTAAATCTAAATTTAATTAGAAAAAAGGCTAATTATTAATCCGAAAGGTACTATTTAGCCAAAGGAACTAAATATGAATCCAAAAGGTATTATTTAGTTGGAAAAAGTAATTAGATTATTTAAATATAAACTTATGTTAAAATGATTTGTGAATACGAAAGTTATCAAATCATTTTTCCTGAAGATATAATATTTATATGATTATTAAATCTCACATTTAAAATAATTGATATAATGCTCGAGTTATTTATTTAATAATCTGAATCCCTAGAATCTTTATTATAAAAAACAGCATAATTCTACATTAAAGTCCTTTTTATTCTTACTGCCTTATCTTATTTAAATTATTGTACTTAAAGTTCTTATTTAGAATTTATTTCCCGTATTTGTATTTCTACAAATTAGCTAAAATCAAAAACCCATTATTTAGAATGTTTAGATATTATTATTTTGTGAATTCATAATTATTGTAATTTTAACAAATGAAAACGATCCTCAAGTGAAACGACCTTGGTAAACTCATCAACACTATAAATGCCTCATATACTTGCGAGTCACGATTTTATTTACAAGTACATTTTGAGCGAACAAGTTTTTGGCGCCGTTGTCGGGGATCGGTGTTAAATTTTGTGATATTTTCTGTGCTCATTATTTTTTTTTTCTTTTTTATTTTTTCTCGTACTTCTGTTATTTTCTTTGAATTCAAGGGCGTAGATCTCTTAAAAAAGATCTCCAGCCATATATTAGTTATTCAAATTCAACGGGAATCGATAGAGGAACCAAAAATAAAAGAAAATAAAAAAATGCCTCTCGAAATAATACCTGAAGAACTTGATATGTCAAACGAACCACCACCAAGAGTAACTTATATGCGTGATTTTGCACGACCTGTTATAGGTACATCTACATCTTGTATTTTATTAGGGGAAGCTGCTAGAAATTATGAATTAAAACACCTTTACTTTAATCAATTACCCTCATTTTACGGAATGTCAAATGAAGATCCTTTGAACTTCATTCGGGAATTTTATTCCGTAATTCAAACTTTTCCTTTACAAAATCTAAATGAGGATAAATTGAGAATGCGATGTTTCTCCTATACTCTAAAAGATCGAGCTAGAACTTGGTTAATGTCACTAGCACCTAACTCATTATCAACCTGGGAGGCCGTATGTAATAAATTTATGGGAAAATATTATTCTAATCAGAAAACTAAAGACTTTCGAACTAAAATCACCTCATTTAATCAAATAGATGGAGAACCTTTCTATGAAGCTTGGGAAACATTCAAAGGTCTTCTTACACATTGCCATCATCACCATTATTCACCTGAACTATTAAACCAATTTTTCTATGATGGATTGGGACAAACTTTCCAATACATGATACACAATACTGCAGGTGGAGATGTTGGTACACTTACTACACAAGAAGTGTGTGATTTATTTGAAATGATATGGAATAATTCGAAACAGAAAAGTGCACGAGTTAAAAGGACTCAAGACAATGAAATTATCCCTAATGGCGAATTTTCACAAAGACTAGAAGAATGGACCAAGGAAATTCAACTTCTTAGAAATAATTCTCCGACCAAATAATCTGTTGAAACTTGTGGTGTGTGTGGAGTGTACAGACATGGAGCTAATATGTGTAATGCAGTTTGTGTTAGGAATATGCCCTCGAATGCCACTCAGGGGATGAGAGAGTAGGGGCATTGTACTTGTAATTATGAAATAATTAATAAAAAGGCAATTCGATTCATTCACTGTTTATTGTATTTCAATTGCATTCTTGACTTGGTAAACATTGAAGTGAAGTCCATGTAAATAAATTGAACATTCCATTCTCGTTATGGGATAAGAGAAAATGCACTGGAAGTGTTTAAAGTTTAT
Organism: Orobanche coerulescens; assembly: GCA_033398695.1. Taxonomy (NCBI): domain Eukaryota; kingdom Viridiplantae; phylum Streptophyta; class Magnoliopsida; order Lamiales; family Orobanchaceae; genus Orobanche; species Orobanche coerulescens. The sequence goes on along the minus strand of CM065808.1, from coordinate 60,827,210 downwards.
TTACGCATATCGTTTGCAAGTCAATAAACTTAAATGGACATTAAGTTTTAATAAGACTTGTATAACTGATGCTAGGACGTATGCACGTCTTGATAGCATAGTTATAAGTATATTGGTGGGACCAGTATACTCGAACACGACTCATACTCGATCCAGTCACACGGTATTCACTCTCGGAGAGTCGATGACGAATCGAAAGGTTATGATAGTATACGTGGACCTTTAACTTTAGGGTTCAGTAGAAGATGTGCCTGTGACGTTTAGTTTGTCATTAGAGTAGTTAGACTCATTTGCTTAATTGTTGAGTCGACCTCGAAGTGCGGACTATACAGGCAGGTAGCAGTCTTTACTGTACGCCAAGAAAGGATTCTATCTCCTGTTGGTGAGCAGGCGTATGTCTTATACGGTTAATGGCAAATAAGATCATAAGTCTTTGGCCAAAGCATTCTGATACAGTCGTACTAGATACACTATTGATCAGTCGGTCTTGATTTGCATTAACATATGTATAGAGTCTAGTCAATAGTAGGGTTTGACTTTACCGTGACCCGAAGAATTGACCGGAACATCTGATGAAGGGTCTATACGTATATGGTATTCACGACATAATGGTTCTGGAATGATCCCTTCATTCGTTCTCAGTCGGGGTTTACAGTGCGGCCCGCTAGGCTGGTTAAGTGCTGCCCGCTCTCATTGGTTCATCCCAATGCCGGCTGAGACGGACCTACAGAGTCGCGCATCAGGAGCGTTGACGGATAAATGTGAATTTATTATCTCTCTATTAATATTAGATATTGGATATCTAAATTATGATTTATTGGATAAATCAAAATTGCGGTCTTATGAATTGAAATTAAGTTACCGGGTAATTAATTTAATTCATAAATTATATTTCTTATAGAAATATATTTGTATTTGATATAATTAATTAATTAGATTAATTAATTTATATAAATACATTGGTGATTAAACGGAGTGTTTTAACGGGAGTCGTTTGACGAACGTCCGGTACACGAACCGAGTGGCTGGACTCGTTTTTTTAGGAAGCTTCCTTGGGCCGCCCCCCTCTCCCCACCTCACATGGTTTGGTCTTGTGATAATATGGTGATTTGGTGTATGATAATGATGAGATTCCATCCTTATTTTCTATCTCAATTATGAGATTGATGTGGCCATTTTATATATTATAGCAATAAAGGCAAAATCCCTCGCCCTCAGGACCCCCACCCCCCGGCCCGACAGGGATTGATGGAGGAATTAAATCATGGTGACTCAACGGCCCACTAGGTGGGAGGGACAGTGCCTGGTGCCCACAAGGAGCTATCCCCCACATTGAAGGGATAAAACTCCCACACTGCGGCTGCCAGGACTCGAACCTGCATCCTGGCCATTTGATATATTGATATCTCATCATTTCATGAGGACTGAACATCATTTTTTTCACACCATACCTGGTCTGGCCGAGAGCATTAGCAGGGTGGAGAGAATTTTTTTTTTCTTTTCAATATTTCATCTTTGAGGTGTTATAAAAGTTAAGAAAAATTAAGATATAAATTTCTACGATAATTTCCTAGCCATGTTCTTAGAGAACGAAATTATGTCGAATTTTTCCGAGCAACTTCCGACGCGTGTGAAGTAGAGGCTTTGAATTTTCGGTGCTTGGAACGAAGGGATTTTGTATTCGTAACGGGGTTCGTGATCATCATCCATTTTACGAAGATTTATTTCAAAGGCTTCAAGGGTATGATCTTTTATCTTCGTATTTATATTTTCGTATATACGTTACTTGATCGATCCTGTTTGGAATTCGTTTTTATTTCCGCTGCGTATTTCGTTTTATTTTCGGAATCCCAACAGTAGTATCGGAGCGAAGTCAATGTTTCCGTATATACGATTATTTATGCTTTTGGATGATGATTATGATTTAGAATCATGTATGGAATAATCGTAGATTTTTAAATTGTTCGTTGTAGCATCACGTTTTTGTAAACGGGCCGAAAAATGAAGAAACGGGTCTTGGCGGTAGTCTTGGCAAGATCGCCTTGCTGCCGCCAGTGCCGAGCATGCTCTGCCATGTCTCGGCCAGATGCGATAGTGCTGCTGCCCGCCGAGCAGACTCGGCCGGGCTACCGAGCGATGGCTCGGCGAGCACCTCGGGTTTTGGCCCGATTTTGAATCGGGCCGTGGAGCCTAAACCGGATTGTCAGGGACTCGTTTAAGTTTATATTTCGTTTTAATTATTTCCCAAAATTTAAATTGGATTTTAATTTGACTAAATTAATATTTGGAATATTTTTGAGTTAAGGGAAATAAATTAAACGAGAATATTTTTTTTGGGCGGATTACTTCGAACGAATTAAAATGACGATTATTAGTATTAATTGAATTAATACCATTAAAATTGAATAGATTAATTTTATATTAATTGGATTAATATATTAATTGATTATTTAGTTTTAATGCCACTTTATATTAATTGGATTAATATAGTAGAGATTGAATAGATTAATTTTATTGATTAATTGGATTAATTTATATTAAAATAATATAATTTAATTTCGTTGCCATTGCATGTTGTATGAAATCCTTATGTGATGGTGATATAGCTCGTGGACTTAGTTTTTGATTTGTTCGATTCGATTGGGTTGTAAAGGCCGTTTTGAGCCTATTTATATTTACTAGAAAAATTTGTATATGATGCAATTTTTCAATGATGTAATTATTATTTTGGGTATGACGAAGACCGAAGACAACCGACCGAGAAGACGAAGAATCGAAGACTGTTTTTTTATTTATTGGGTCATTCGCTTGGCCCAGTACTTAGGAATTAGGTCCATGAGCTATATGTTGGTAGTAACTAGGTTACTGTTTTCTGTTTTTCATTTTGAATGATTGACAAACCAACAAACGCGCGTATAAATAAATTAATGTACAAAGTATAACATTAATCGCGAAATTCTCCCGACAACAAACAGACTAAGTTTGAAAAGGTTAGGAGGTTTCCTACCCTCCATCAAACTCATAGAAAATTGATACCCGAGCTGGTGTCCTATGCTTCCGAGTTATCGGGGTAGTACATTTGGTAGAGGTTGAAAAAATTCTTGAGTGCATTAGATGCCTTTGGTTGGTGATAAATTTCGCCCCTAGAAACCTGATAGGTTGCCGGGTGAGATTCAATAGTCAAACTGATAGACGTTGATGGTAAAAAACTTAGATAGTCTGGATTGCCAAGAAACCTGATAGGTTGAGGGCATGAAGACTAGGGGTAAAAGAAGATCAAATCATCCATTAGACGGGTTGGTGTTAGACACCACTTTACAGAAATTAATCGGCAAGAAACCTGATAGGTTGCGTCTGTTAAAATTTGTAAAGAACTTGATCACCACTAAGAAGTCGATCTAATCATGATTTCCGGATTATAACATGGGAGTGTATAATTCCGATAAAATTAATGGGAGCCGAGACAAGAATTAGACAAGCCCTTAAATTCTATACTCGGTCATAATAAAACAAGTAACTAATTTAATCTTGTCTAAATCTTTGCAGAAAACGAAACTGAATCTCTCTAAAATGGCTAAAAACCCACTTGCAATACTACTTGAAAAGAATCTCCTAACTGGCCCCAACTTTGTTGACTAGTTGCGGAATCTGATGATTGTACTCAGTATGGAGTCTATGGGATACGTTTTGGAGGCGGACATTCCACCGACTCCAATCCGGACTAGGGGTAATCAGAAAGATATTAACGTCCATGAAAAATGGGTCAAGGATGACGTGCTAGTCTGTGGCTTTATGATGGGCTCAATGACTAATGAACTGTAGAGAGCGCACGAGAAATTGACTTCTGCTAGGCAGATTTTCGCACACTTGACCGAACTTTATGGAGAGCACAGTAGGACTGCTAGATATGAGATATCAAAGCAGTTGTTCAGTGCTAGGATGAAAAAAGGGGAGAAAGTGGGAGACCACATCCTCAAGATGATCTCTATGATTGAGAGCCTAGAGGTGCTCAACTTTAATATGGATTTATCCCTTCAAATTGATCTTATTCTTCAATCTCTCCTTGACTCTTTCACGCACTTTGTAATGAATTTCAACTGTAATGAAATTTCATGCACATTAGCTGGGATAATGAATAAACTAGTGACGGCGCAGTCTAACATGAAGACTAAACCAAGAGAGGCTGCTCTTGTGATTTCTTCTGGGCCTAGGAGGTCCAAGAACAAGAATAAAAAGACCTACGAGCAGTACAAACCCAAGAAAGGGGTGCAGAAAGGAAAGGGCAAGGCCCGGAAGGTTCAAAAGGTAGGCAGTCCAAAACCTACGGACAAATGCCTTGAATGCAGTGAGCTGGGCCACTGGCGAAGGACTTGTCCTAAGATTAATGGCGCATCATGTAATAATCGTACCTTTTATAGGGCAGAAGGTTCTGGACTTAGACTGGACACCAGATAGCGCACGCTAAGGCGGAAGCTGCGCGCGCTAACTCGGCGATACAACACACGCTAACTCGATTGAGTAGAGCACGTTGTCGGATGTGGTGCACACCAGCTCGGCTGGGCAGAAGGGTCTGGGCTGTAGACCTAGGCTAATAGCGCGCGCTATTCGGTAAGCGTTAGCGCGCGCTAAGGCGCACTTATATAAATACGTGTGTTGCGGTCAACACTTGTCGTTTTTCACCTTCTTTCCTCTTCTTCGAGCTTCTAGACGACTCCAGGGCGGTGTAGGCGAGGGTTTAGGCGGAGCACGATTGAAACTCAAATCTTTTCAACTTCTAGTAAAGATCTATCAATCCTACATCATCTTCACCAAGGAATTGAGGTAATCCTTCCGTAGAACCCTAACTTTGGGGAAATTTGGGGGTTTTGGGGATCTCGTTTCTCCAACCGTTTTGGATCCCAATTTATGATGGATTATAGTTGAAAATAGTTGCATAAGCATGATTTCATGAATTCCTCAAGGTTTTGTGGATTGATTCCAAATCTTCTTTTGTAAATCGAGCAAAACCCGTTATGCCCTCGTAGTGCTCGATTAAATGGTCCTAAGGGTAGAACTTAGGATGGGTTTTAGTGTTTTCCAACAAAATTGTAAATGATTGAGCCTCAATGTTTGATAGGAGCGGGATTTGGAAGATAGTTCGGACGTAGCCTTGTTCGTTATTGTTCCTTTGAGAGTAAGAAAGTCCAGGCAAGTACTTTATTGCATTAGTTTTATGGCATGCATTTCTGTGATGGTTTAGTGAATGATGAGAGTTGAAAGGTTATTCTCGGGTACTCTCACTCGGGGATTGACTCGACGGGGTCGCACGGGGACCTGGTGGCTTAGCGGCTGGACCGGGTCACGAGAGATACTTTGAGTGGACATCCTCACCTGGGGATTGCTCGATGGGGCACACAGGGACTTGGTGGCTTGAGGGCCAGACCAGGTCACGAGGATCGTCGGAGTGTTTTTACTGGTGATCGATATTGATATTCCGAAATATCGCGAATTGAACTGTTTTGGATTTTGAAATGATTTGGAAATGCCTGTGGATTAAAATAATTGTAATACTGTACTTGCACTAGCGGTTGTGGCTAACCCCATTGTTGGGGTGGAATGTTTTTGTACATTTCAGGTATTCTCGAGGGACAGGAGCCCCCATGTGGCGCACACGGAGTTGACAAGCACACTGGATGTTAGAGAGCTCGTATCAGTCGTTGTATTTGTGATGTTTGAGTCAGTTTTATATATTGTATTATGGTTGGTTTTGAGTTGTACTTTGTCATGTAATGTTTGCATTCAGTGATTGATGTTGAAATATACTATTTTGGCCGCGGTCGAGGCCTAACTTGTGTTTTGTATCCTTTGTTGGACTGTTATGTCATGATTATTATGTATTGGATTGTGGTTTAATCCTGTGTGTCGTCAGCCTGGCGGGACCTTTGTGTGTCCTGTGGCGTGTAATAACCCAAAGTGAAATTGGGGTGTTACATTTATGGTATGAGAGCCTAGATTTCGGAAATACATAGGCCTTTGGTCATTGGGTTGTCAAGTCGTAAGAGTCGTATAAACTGATCGAGCTCAACACCGTGTGTTGCTGTCGAGCCGTGTGACCCATGGTGGTAAGACTCCTTAACTCTCTTTGTGCCTTGTCGCTTTCATAGTAGGGTAGATTTAAATTCCTTGGATTGTGAATTGTTCTGATAATTTTAATCCTTCTATATCTCAGTATGTTGAGAGGCCGTGGCGGACGTGGACGCGGCAGAGTCCATGGTCGTGGTACCGCTAACGAATCTGGCACACATTCTAATGATGCATCTGATTCGGCATCCCATACGGAGCCGAACACCGCTTCTCTGAATCCGAGCGGTCACCCAGATCCTACTGTAAGTCAAGAACCGTCGGCTGACACTAATGTGAATGCTGGCATAGCTGCTATACTCTAGTAGGTAGCAGCACAATTAGTCAAGTCGAATGAATCCGGGCATCATGATCAACCGACAGATGAGAGTAAATGGCTTCAGGGAGTGATGAAAATGCAACCTCCTCGTTTTACTGGTGCATCTGATACGTTGGGCTGGGAAGGATGGTTGTTTCAGTTTGGCAGGATTTTTGACGCCGTTGCATACCCCGAAGAGAGACGGGTCCCTATTGTACAATATTTCCTTGACAGGGAGGCTACGGATTGGTGGGAAGCTGCGAAACCTACGGATCGTGTGGCCACTTGGGCCGAGTTTAAAGCTGCGATAGAGGAAGAGTATTGTCCTTGGCCTATTAAAGAAAAACAAATTGTAGATTTCTTTACGGCAACACCTCAAGGTGTACCTGTCACCGAGGCCATTATTACGTATAATCAGCAACTGAATCATGTTCGTGAGCATGTAAGGACCGAAGCGGATAAAATCCGTTACTTTGATTTGAGAATGAAGCCCAGGATTCATGAGGCTATGGCGGGTTTCAGATGCGTTACGTTGAAGGAATATCAGGATCGTGCTTTGGCTATCGAGATGGTCATTTCTGCGTCAAGGTCGGGTACCGAGATGAAGAAGCCGAAGACGACCGGTGGCTTTTCAGGAAGTAAGAGTGGTGGATTTCACAAATCTCAAGCTTCTCACTCCGCTATCGGGAAATCTGTTCAGCAAGCCAGTAGTGCTCCGAGTTTACGACTGGGCCAGTCTTCTGCCTTTGGTATAGGACAATGTTTCAATTGTAATCAAACAGGCCATCAGTGTCGAGAGTGTCCACTTCCTCCCGTTATTTGTTTCATATGAGGTCAAGCCGGTCATCGGGCGGCTCATTGCGAGGCTGCCACCAGAATTGTTAAACAGCAGAGTTCGGCACCAACTCCGAGTGTAAACCCGGGGACTACATCTAATCAGCCGCAATAGACTTTGGGACGTGAAAGAGGTCGAGGCCGGTTGGATCGTCAAGCTGCATCGAGTGTGGGTTCGGTACAGCCAAGAGTGTACCAGATGAGGCGTGCGGACGACACAGAGGCTCCGGTAGCTGCAGGTATCACGCAAATACTTTCTCAACCTGTATCGGTATTATTTGATTCGGGAGCTACCCATTCGTTCATTGCTCTTGATTGTGTGAAACGTTTGGGTCTTGGGTGTTTGATTGAGTGCGAACCATTCGTAGTAAGTACTCCTAGTGGAGAGCGTTTGATTGGGAACCAAGAGATTAAAAATTGTCTCGTGTATATCGGGAGTCGAGATTGGCCTTCAGACCTCATTGTGGTAGATCTGAAAGGAGAGGACGTAATTCTGGGAGATGATTGGTTAAATCGTCATGGTGCTGTCATGAACTACCGAACGCGAACTATTTCTATAATAGCGGAAGATGGTGTCGAGCACACTTTCTTGGGTCGTAAACCGGGTCATTCATGTGGGGTGATCTCCGCCATTAAGGCGATAAAATTGTTGAAACAAGACTGTATTGGTTATTGGTGTTACGCCATGAGCACAAATGACGATGAAGCCGATTTATTGTCAATTCCAGTTGTGAATGAATACCCAGATGTATTTCCGGATGATCTACTGGGATTACCTCCGTCTAGAGAGGTAGAGTTTCCTATTAATCTTGTGCCAAGCGCAACATCTATTTCCCTAGCGCCGTATCGTATGGCGCCCTCCGAGATGTTAGAACTGAAGAAACAATTGGGCGAGCTTCTAGATAAAGGGTACATCCGACCTAGTGCATCACCTTGGGGTGCGCCGGTCCTCTTCGTTAAGAAGAAGGACGGATCGTTCCGTCTATGCATTGATTATCGGGAATTGAATAAGTTAACCATTAAGAACAAATATCCTTTACCCTGGATAGATGATTTGTTCGACCAACTTCAGGGTGCCACAGTTTTCTCTAAAATTGACTTGCGATCGGGATATTACCAGCTGAGGATTCGGGATTGACATTAGAAGATCGCTTCCGTACTCAGTACGGCCATTACGAATTTGTGGTTATGCTATTTGGCCTAACCAACGCTCCTGCCGTGTTTATGCAGTTGATGAACAAAGTTTTCATTGACTAGCTTGATAAATTTGTGGTCGTTTTTATTGATGATATTCTTGTCTACTCCCGGAATGAGGAAGATCATGCTGAACATCTCCGAATAGTGTTGAACACTTTGAGAATGGAGAAACTTTACGCTAAATTCTCAAAGTGCGAATTCTGGCTTAAAGAGGTGACATATCTTGGTCATGTAATTTCGGTTGATGGAGTTCGAGTGGATCCCCAAAAGATAGCGGCCATTGTTGAGTGGGAACCCCCTAGGAATGTGAAGGAGACCAGGAGCTTTCTAGGGCTTGCTGGATATTATCGGAGATTTGTCGAAGGATTTTCAAAAATCACTCGACCACTTACTCAATTGCTCCAGAAATCTCAGAAATTCGAGTGGACAGACGAGAGGCAAAATAGTTTTGATGAGCTTAAATGACGATTAACTTTGGCGCCCGTGTTATCATTACCTCAGGGCACCGATGATTTCGAAGTGTACAGTGATGCTTATGGACTTGGATTGGGTTGTGTTTGGATGCAGAGAGGTAGAGTAATTTCATATGCGTCCCGACAATTGAAACCATATGAAATGAATTACCCTACCCATGATTTAGAGTTATCGGCGGTTGTATTCGTGCTAAAAATTTGGAGGCATTATCTTTATGGTTCTCCGTGTAAAATCTACACGGATCACAAAAGTCTAAAATATATATTTAGCCAAAAGGAGCTAAATATGAGACAACGTTGATGGTTGGAGCTGATTAAGGATTACGATCTTGAAATATTATATCATCCAGGAAAAGCTAATGTGGTAGCGGACGCATTAAGTCGGAAACCCGTAGCCCTCCAAATGCTGAGTATGCTTACATCTCAACACGAGATCCGTCGAGACATAATTAGGCAAGATATAGAGATTTGGCTTCAGAAAGTTCAAGGCCAATTATGTACTTTGGAGATCACATCATCTTTGATCAACGAAGTCAAGTCGAAGCAATTTGAGGATCCATTACTAGTCCAGCTAAGAAAGGATGTGATGGGAGGAAAAGCTACCGGATTTATGATTCAGGACGATGGTGTTTTAAGGTTTAGAGGTAGACTTTGTATACCTGCAGACGTCGAGCTTAAGCAGACCATATTGAGGGAAGCGCACACTACACCGTATTCTCTTCACCCCGGTACAAGTAAAATGTATAAGGACGTGAAGAATAACTATTGGTGGAGCAATATGAAAAATGATGTTGAAGAGTTCGTGTCGAAATGCTTGACGTGTAAGCAAGTCAAGATTGAACATCAACGGACAGCGGGGTTACTTAAATCGCTACCAATCCCAGAATGGAAATGGGAGGATATAACGATGGATTTTGTCACCAATATGCCGAGTACGCGAACAGGGATGAACATGATTTGGGTTATTGTCGATCGACTAACCAAGTCAGCTCACTTTCTGGGAATTAAGGATAATTGGGGGCCCGAGAAACTAGCTCGTGTATTCATCGCGGAAATTGTAAGATTACACGGGACTCCTAAGAGCATTATTTCCGATCGAGATGGTAGATTTGTGTCGCACTTTTGGCAATCCGTTCACCGAGCTTTAGGGACGGAACTGAGGCTCAGTACATCGTACCATCCTCAGACTGATAGGCAGTCTGAACGGAAAATTCAGACCCTCGAGGACATGCTGCGAGCATGTGCCCTAAATTGGAAGCATGACTGGGAATCACACTTGCCACTAATCGAATTTGCCTACAACAATAGTGTAATACCCGAAACTTCTGATATGTATTTGGAACTTGTGATATTGTAATTATTGCATTTTGATCTGAGTATTATTCTCCGTATTTCATAATCCGGTGTTGTTGAGCGTATGATTTCATGAATGTGATTTAATATTGTGATTTTGTGCATGTAGCGCACGCTATCGACTAATTGTAGCGTATGCTAACTTGGATCCATAGCGCACGCTGTGAAGGAACCTTAGCGCACGCTATACGTGGTCAATATGATTGAGACGTGTTGGTAGGTGAGATCAGGCTGGGGATCTTGGTCGGATTGTGTCAGGATGAACCTGGACGGCTTTCGGGAAAATGCCAAGTCAATGTGTTAGCGCACGCTACTCACATGTGCACGCTAAAGGCTGAGTACAGTGAAATCAGTAAGTTTCAAATAGCCGTTAGCGCACGCTATGAATATGGACTAGCGCGCGCTAATAACCATTTTCTATATATAGGACAACATCCTTTTTCATATTTTTAGACTTTTGACTCCCCTATCCGAATTCTTGAACTTAGAAAGTCACTCTCTTCATTCTAAACACTTCTTGCCGGCATCCTAGCTCGTGTTGAAGATTGTGGATCATTGGGGATTGGTGTTCAATCCTTCGGCGTTGGATTGCTTCGAATTTCCTCCTTGTTCTTCACTACTTTGAGGTAGGTGATTCTTTACCAATATTAGTAGTATTCTGAAGGACGTTTTGATCATTATTATCTAGTCAGTTAAATTCGTTAGTAGTCGAACATCATGTGTTAGAAGGATATTTTTTGACGTTTCGGCACTTATTCATCGTATGATCCATTGAACCTTTTTAGTATGTGGACTCCTAAGCATATTCATGTATCTTCAAACCGATCACGACCAGTGTATGGAGATTACCTAGTTCTTATGTTTTACGTAAGGGATCATATGTTTTAGGACTTGGAATGAATTGAACTTAGGATATTTTCTTGAAGATCAAGATAAATTATGGTGTAGTAATGATGATACGTATCCTTGTGTCTCGTAGTCATTTAATCCATAAAGATCTTTCATAAAATGTATGAGCATGGTATGCACGGAGTTGGCTTGTATTAACACTGAGGATTTCATGAGTTTTCATCACCTTTAACTCAAATTTTTACCCAGTAGTGACTGCCATGCACGATTAGCGCACGCTAAGATGTATATATTAACGTGCGCTATCGGGAATGAGTAACGTACGCTACGTTGGGTACGTAACGTACGTTATATCATCAGGCAGGGCAGTCGGCTGTTCAGAGAAGACTGTCAGTACACAGCTAGCGCACGCTAAACTTGGTCATTTGCGTACGTTAACGGGCAGGCTTAGCGCACGTTACGTAGAGTACGTAGCGCGCGCTAAGTAGTTCAGACAGAATTCATTTTTTTTGAGCTTGCGGCCGTAAACCGGATTGTTAGATGTTCGTACGACTTGAGAGGGAATCTTTATTATTTCTTAGGTCCGAGCCTTTCATAGGGGACGATCGAGGGGCGGTGACATACGGACGCGTGTCATTTGTTGGAGTATTTCCATTCTTGCCATTTTCGAGGCAAGTATCATATGTTGAGTTTGATTTATATTGAAACTTTGATCATGCTTATGGTTTTGTTCATGTTGTCGAATATGAGATGTATTTATGTAATTTCTCGTGGTATTCGTTGTTAATTGTTCGTATTGATGAACATATTGAAATGCATATATGTATGCATAATTGATTGGTTTATGGTATAAATGATCTGAGGGGATCATGAGGATCTATGCTGAGGGCGCTGGATCGAATGTCCACCATGCGTTGGTCCGACGGGATCATCATGGGGATTTATGCTGAGGGCGCTGGATCGCTGGATGGGTTTTCCACCATGCGTTGGTCCGACGGGATCATTATGGGGATCTATACCAAGGGCGCTGGATCGCTGGATTACCCTGTATTGTGTTGATGGAATCGTGAGGATTCACATCGTTGGATTCCGATGACGGAAGTCCATTTTGCATGTTTTATGATGCACTGATGATTTATGTATTATGATACTTGTACTAGCATTGTTTTGCTAACCCCTTCGGGGGTGGACATTGTTTTGATGTTCAGGTAGCCGAGGAGCGGGGAAGCAACCACAAGCATCGGAGACGATGAAATGGCTCAGTGATGTGGTTGATGTTTATTGTTTTTGTGATTTATCTTCTTGGTTCATTTAGTACTCGAGTACGTATATTTTAATAATGTCATGTTCGATATGGTTGTATAAGTTAACTCATTCGATCAGTTGAACCAATTCTGTATTTTGAACTTCAGTTATACGGTTGGATCATATTTGCATTTCTTTTAAATTAGCCTTGTAAATCCTTACTTAAAGGGTTTACGGCGCTGTAATTATTCCGAATATCTCAGGGTGTTACAGAATATGGTATCGGAGCTAAGATTCATTGATATCTTGGCAGTCGGGTTAGTTGGGTCTGTTTACGTTATTTGATTATTGGTCGTTTGTAACATCACTGCTGAGCCAGCATCGTCGTGTGGACCGTGGTTGTAAGTTTCCTAATCTCAAATACTACCGTTTTATTTAATTCATGTTTTGTAAACATTGATGGACTTCCTTTTAGAAAGATTGCCCTGGATATTGAGTATCTGTGTTTACAGTATGTTGAGGGGAGGTTGTGGATGCGGACGCGGTCGTGGACGCGGACGTGGAAATGCGAGACAAGAAGATTCGGTGTCTACCCCAGAAATAACCATTAGCCGAACGGATTCCCATTCCGGAGGACAACAGGGATCAGCAAATAATAATGCATATTCTAATGTGCCGGGAGTGCTTCAGCAGGTGGTTGCTCAGATAAACCAGTTTGCTCAAGTTGTGGATCGCATGCAGACGGCGATGGGACAACAGAATAACGTGGATAATCGGGGAGATAAATGGCTTACTGAGGTGATCAAATTGCATCCTCCGAAATTTGACGGTTCTGCTGAGACGCTTTCTTAGGATCACTGGCTGAAGGAATTAGAGAAGATTTTTGCGGGGATTAACTGTCCCAACGATAGAAAGGTTCCGGTCGCCCAGTATCTTCTGACAGGGGAGGCTTTCGACTGGTGGGAGGCCATTCGACCTGAGGAGGATAATGTTGACTGGACGGAATTCAAATTAATGATGGAAGCGCAGTATTGTCCTCGCCCAGTTAGAGAGGCCCGAGTCCGGGAGTTTTTCTCACCACAAAATTCAGAGGCATCTGTGACGGACGTGATTAAGACCTTTAATCACCAGCTGACTTATGTGCGCCACTTGGTCAGAACCGAGGCGGAGAGGATTTTTCATTTCGACATGCGAATGAAGCCGGAAATTCAGCAATATATGTCCGGATTTGAATGTACCACCTTGCGACAGTATCAGGACAAGGCGCTGGCCTATGATATGAAAGAGGCGGCAGTAGAGAAATCAACGGAAGCAAAGAAGCAGAAAGTGGCTGGCAACTTCACGGAGAATAAGAGTAGTGGGCCTCGCAGCGGCCAGTCCTCTTTTCATTCATCCAGGAGGCCTCCGCATCCGTCTCGAGGTGGAAAGAAGTTCCGGGCAGCACCAACCGTTTCAGACGCAGGGAAGAAATGTTATAACTGTGGCAAAGCGGGGCATGTTCGACGTGACTGTTTCGCGCCTGCTGTGACCTGTTTCGAGTGTGGACAAGAAGGGCATCGCGCAACATTTTGTGGGAATGCGACTCGATATTTTGGTACTCGCACTCCTGTACCGGTTCCGAAGGACACTAGTGTAAACCAGACGCAGCAAAGTGGTTTCCCGCAGTAGAATGTTGGGAAAAGAGAGGCATCCAGCGTTGGGTCCGTTCGTCTGCGTATTTATGAGATGAATAAGGATGATCAGAACATAGCTGTTGCATCAGGTACGATTCAGATCCTTTTGCAACCAGTTAGTGTCTTATTCGATTCGGGAGCTACGCATTTTTTTATATCTTTGAACTGTATTAATCGTTTGAAAATCTCGTGCTTGTATGATTGTGAACCTTATGTCGTGGGATTACCGAGCGGAGAGAAAATTATGGGAACCCTAGAAGCTAGAAATTTTCCAGTGTCTATAGGAGGGAGAGATTGGCCATCGAATCTTATTGTAGTTGACATCTACGGTGACGATTTAATTCTCGGAGACGATTGGCTCAACCGTTATGGAGCTATTCTGAATTTACCGAAAGAGAGTCATTTCTATCATTGCTGATGACGGATCTGAACACTTATTCCAAGGATGGAGACCGGGAAGCTTGGGAAAATTGATCAAAGCAATGAAAGCCGTGAAATTACTGAAGCAGGGATGTCATGGACTTTGGTGCTATGCCATGAGGAAAGAGGAAGGAGTAGAGCTCTCGTCAATTTCAGTTGTGAATGAGTTCTCATATGTATTTCCTGACGAACTACCTGAGTTACCTCCGCAGAGAGAAGTGGAGTTCACTATCGAATTAGAGCCTGGAGCAGCTCCTATTTCCAGAGCACCATACCGCATGGCGCCAATCGAGATGTATGAACTCAAGAAGCAACTGGAGGAATTGTTACAGAAGGGTTATATTCAACCTAGCGTTTCTACTTGGGGAGCGCCCGTTCTCTTTGTCCGGAAGAAAGACGGATCCCTCCGATTGTGTATTGATTACAGGGAGCTCAACAAAGTGACAATCAAGAATAAGTATCCTATACCTCGGATCGACGACTTGTTTGATCAACTGCAAGGGGCAAGGGTATTCTCAAAGATTGACTTGCGATCAGGATACCATCAGTTGAGAATTAAGGAATTAGATATACCAAAGTCTGCTTTCAGGTCCCGGTACGGGCATTATAAATTTGTAGTGATGCCATTTGGACTTACAAATTCTCATGCGGTATTCATGCAATTGATGAATTGGCTATTCTTAGAATACTTGGATAAATTTGTGGTCGTCTTCAATGATGACATCTTGATATATTCGAAGGACACAGAGGAGCATGCCGAACATTTGCGTGTGGTTTTGAGCCCCTTGAGGAAGGAACAGCTGTATGCAAAGCTTTCCAAATGCGAGTTCTGGCTTAGGGAAGTAACTTTCCTTGGGCATGTGATATCAGCTGACGGAGTTCAGGTGGACCCGAAGAAAGTCGAAGCAATCTTGGAATGGGAAGCTCCTAATAACGTGAAAGAAGTCCGGAGTTTCTTAGGACTTGCTGGATATTATCGCCGCTTTGTAGAGGGATTTTCCAAAATTGCTCGTCCGCTCACTCAGCTGTTACAGAAAACTCAAAAGTTTATGTGGGATGAGAAATGCCAGGCTGGTTTTGATGAACTTAAGAAGAGACTGACGACAGCACCTATATTAGCATTACCAGATGGGACTGATGGATTCTTGGTATACAGCGACGCTTCAAATCAGGGTCTGGGATGTGTATTGATGCAAAAGGATAAGGTGATTGCCTATTCTTCTCGGCAATTGAAACCATACGAGGTTAATTACCCGACTCATGATCTGGAGCTAGCAGCTGTAGTCTTTGCATTGAAAATTTGGAGACATTATTTGTACGGCACTCATTGTCAGATCTTTACAGATCATAAGAGCCTCAAGTACATTTTCAGTCAGAAAGAATTAAACATGAGGCAGAGAAGGTGGCTGGAATTGATCAAGGATTACGACTTGGAGATTCTCTATCATCCGGGGAAAGCAAACGTAGTAGCCGATGCTTTGAGCCGTAAACCTGTTTCTCTTCGAGTGTTGGAAGCACTTACATCTCAAACCAGCATTCAACGGAAACTGATCCGTGAAGGGATTGAAGTATGGGCACCAGGAATCCAAGGGCAACTATATGTGATGGAACTGACTTCATCACTAGTCGAGGGGATCAAATCTAAGCAGTTGAACGATTCTCTGATCCTTCGGTTATGTGACGATGTTAAGAAAGGAAAAGCCCCAGGATTCGTGATACAAGATGATGAAGTTTTGATAATTCAGAGTCGACTTTGCGTTCCCGATGATGATGATTTGAGACGGGAAATTCTGAAGGAAGCTCATAGCGCACCTTATTCTATTCACCCGGGCAGCAGTAAGATGTATAAGGATCTAAAACAAAACTTTTGGTGGGGGAATATGAAGAAGGACGTAGCAGAGTACGTTTCGAAGTGTTTGACTTGTCAGCAGGTTAAGATTGAACACCAGCGACCTGTCAGAATGTTAAAACCGCTTCCGATCCCTGAGTGGAAGTGGGAGGATATCTCGATGGATTTCATCACCAATATGCCAAGGACCAAAACGGGAATGAACATGATTTGGGTTATAGTTGATCGACTAACCAAGTCGGCTCATTTACTAGGAATTAAAGATACTTGGGGACCCGAGAGATTGGCGCGAGTATTCATTGCAGAGGTAGTCAGATTACATGGAACGCCGAAGACCATTATTTCAGATCGAGATGGTCGCTTCGTGTCGCACTTCTGGAAGGCAGTTCACAGGGCTTTGGGGACTGAGCTGAACTTTAGCACGGCTTATCATCCCCAAACGGACGGGCAGTCCGAAAGGACTATACAAACAGTAAAAGACATGCTTAGAGCTTGTGCCTTAGATTGGTCGACTGATTGGGAAGTTCATTTGCCGTTGATTGAATTCACCTACAATAATAGTTGGCATGCTTCTATTAAGATGGCACCATTTGAAGCTTTGTACGGGAGAAGATGTTGATCACCCCTGTGCTGGGATGATTCTTCGGACTTGATCGGGATGGAACCGGAATTGATAATTCAGACTCAGGAGAAGATAGCTTTGATTCGGGAAAGACTGTTGACTGCCCAGAGTCGACAGAAGTCTTATGCAGATGTACGTCGTCGCCCTCTAGAGTTCGAAATTGGGAACCACGTACTATTGAAGGTGTCTCCTACACGAGGGATTTTCCATTTTGGGAGGAAAGGTAAGCTATGTCCGAGATATATCGGACCATTTGAGATCCTCGAAAGAGTTGGGGATTTAGCATACATGTTGGCCTTACCGCCATTGCTGAGTCACATTCACAATGTGTTTCACGTATCCCAATTGCGGAAGTATGTACCAGACCCCAGTCACGTCATTGATTTCGACGAGATCGAGATAGCTAATGACGGTACCTTCGAAGAGAGACCCATCAAGATACTTGAGAGTCGGATCTAACAATTGAGGAATAAACCAATAAACTTGGTCAAAGTGCAGTGGTCACGACACGGGGTTGAAGAGGCCACTTGGGAAACGGAGGACAGTATGAAGACTAGATATCCAGAGTTGTTTTCATCTTATGTTTTGGGACGAAACTTCTTTTTAGGGAGAAAGGATGTAATACCCGAGACTTCTGATATGTATTTGGAACTTGTGATATTGTAATTATTGCATTTTGATCTGAGTATTATTCTCCGTATTTCATAATCCGGTGTTGTTGAGCGTATGATTTCATGAATGTGATTTAATATTGTGATTCTGCGCATGTAGCGCACGCTATCGACTAAGTGTAGCGTACGCTAACTTGGATCCATAGCGCACGCTGTGAAGGAACCTTAGCGCACGCTATACATGGTCAATATGATTGAGATGTGTTGGTAGGTGAGATCAGGCCGGGGATCTTGGTCGGATTGTGTCGGGATGAACCTGGACAGCTTTCGGGAAAAAGCCAAGTCAACACGTTAGCGCACGCTACTCACATGAGGGTAGCGCACGCTAAAGGCTGAGTACAGTGAAATCAGTAAGTTTCAAATAGCTGTTAGCGCACGCTATGAATATGGACTAGCGCGCGCTAATAACCATTTTCTATATATAGGACAACATCCTTTTTCATATTTTCAGACTTTTCACTCCCCCATCCGAATTCTTGAACTTAGATAGTCACTCTCTTCATTCTAAACACTTCTTGCCGGCATCCTAGCTCGTGTTGAAGATTGTGGATCATTGGGGATTGGTGTTCAAGCCTTCGACGTTGGATTGCTTCGAATTTCCTCCTTGTTCTTCACTACTTTGAGGTAGGTGATTCTTCACCAATATTAGTAGTATTCTGAAGGACGTTTTGATCATGATTATCTAGTCAGTTAAATTCGTTAGTAGTCGAACATCATGTGTTAGAAGGATATTTTTTGACGTTTCGGCACTTATTCATCGTATGATCCATTGAACCTTTTTAGTATGTGGACTCCTAAGCATATTCATGTATCTTCAAAACCGATCACGACCAGTGTATGGAGATTACCTAGTTCTTATGTTTTACGTAAGGGATCATATGTTTTAGGACTTGGAATGAATTGAACTTAGGATATTTTCTTGAAGATCAAGATAAATTATGGTGTAGTAATGATGATACGTATCCTTGTGTCTCGTAGTCATTTAATCCATAAAGATCTTTCATAAACCGTATGAGCATGGTATGCACGGAGTTGGCTTGTATTAACACTGAGGATTTCTCATCACCTTTAACTCAAATTTTTACCCAGTACTGACTGCCATGCACGATTAGCGCACGCTAAGATGTATATATTAACGTGCGCTATCGGGAATGAGTAACATACGCTACGTTGGGTACGTAACGTACGTTATATCATCAGGCAGGGCAGTCGGCTGTTCAGAGAAGACTGTCAGTACACAGCTAGCGCATGCTAAACTTGGTCATTTGCGTACGTTAACGGGCAGGCTTAGCGCACGCTACGTAGAGTACGTAGCGCGCGCTAAGTAGTTCAGACAGAATTCATTTTTTTTGAGCTTGCGGACGTAAAACCGGATTGTTAGACGTTCGTACGACTTGAGAGGGATTCTTTATTATTTCTTAGGTCCGAGCCTTTCATAGGGGACGATCGAGGGGCGGTAACATACGAACGCGTGTCATTTGTTGGAGTATTTCCATTCTTGCCATTTTTGAGGCAAGTATCATATGTTGAGTTTGATTTATATTGGAACTTTGATCATGCTTATAGTTTTGTTCATGTTGTCGAATATGAGATGTATTTCTGTAATTTCTTGTGGTATTCGTTGTTAATTGTTCGTATTGATGAACATATTGAAATGCATATATGTATGCATAATTGATTGGTTTATGGTATAAATGATCCGAGGGGATCATGAGGATCTATGCTGAGGGCGCTGGATCGAATGTCCACCATGCGTTGGTCCGACAGGATCATCATGGGGATCTATGCTGAGGGCGCTGGATCGCTGGACGGGTTTTCCACCATGCGTTGGTCCGACGGGATCATCATGGGGATCTATACCAAGGGCGCTGGATCGCTGGATTACCCTGTATTGTGTTGATGGAATCGTGAGGATTCACATCGTTGGATTCCGATGACGGAAGTCCGTTTTGCATGTTTTATGATTCACTGATGATTTATGTATTATGATACTTGTACTAGCATTGTTTTGCTAACCCCTTCGGGCGTGGACATTATTTTGATGTTCAGGTAGCCGAGGAGCGGGGAAGCAACCACAGTACCGACAGGACGATGAAATGGCTCAGTGATGTGGTTGATTTTTATTGTTTTTGTGATTTGTCTTCTTGGTTCATTTAGTACTCGAGTACGTATGTTTTAATAATGTCATGTTCGATATGGTTGTATAAGTTAACTCATTCGATCAGTTGAACCAATTCTGTATTTTGAACTTCAGTTATACGGTTGGATCATATTTGCATTTCTTTTAAATTAGCCTTGTAAATCCTTACTTAAAGGGTTTACGGCGCTGTAATTATTCCGAATATCTCGGGGTGTTACAAATAGTTGGCATGCGTCGATTAAGATGGCACCGTTTGAGGCTCTATATGGACGGAAATGTAAGTCACCATTGTGTTGGGATGATTCCTCTGAATTGATTGGGATGGAGCTGGATATGTTAGTGGAGACCTGGGAAAAGATTTCTTTGATTCGCGAGAGGCTTTTGGCAGCCCAAAGCCGACATAAGTCATATGACGATAATCGACATCGACCGCTAGAGTTTGAAATCGGCGATCATGTGTTGATAAAAGTATCGCCAACCCAGGGAGTTTATCGCTTTGGGAAGAAGGGTAAACTCAGTCCGAGATATGTTGGGCCATTCGAGATTATAGAACGAATTGGCGAACTTGCTTATCGCGTGGGCCTTCCACCTTCACTGGGTCATGTGCATAATGTATTTCATGTTTCGCAGTTGAGGAAATACATACCAGACCCTAAGCATATCATAGATTTTGGAGAGATTGAATTGAATTCCGATATCACCTTTGAGGAAAAACCAATCCAGATTTTGGAACGTCGGGTAAAACAACTTAAGCGTAAAGTCATCCCTTTGGTCAAAGTTCAATGGTCGAGACATGGATCGGAAGAAGCCACGTGGGAGACATAAGAGCATATGAAGTCTAGATACCCCGAATTATTCACTTCGTAAGTTTCGGGACGAAACTTATTCTTAGGGGAGAGAATGTATAATCGTACCTTTTACTGGTTATAATTATGAATTCATGAACTTTGTGGTTTGGTTCGTAATTTTTTTTGAATATTGGTATCATGTGTTTGATCCGAGATTGAGCCTGTATGTTGTGTTTCTTGTTAGTATTCCGCTAATATTCGTTATCACTGTGTCGAACCGTTTGTATCACTTCTGCAACCCAGGATTAGCGTACGCTAATTTATATGGGTAGCGTACGCAACGGAAGTTGTAGGCTAGCGCACGCTACCGCCAGAAGGATAGCGCACGCTAACCGGCAGCATGGGACAGTCCAGAGGGCACTGGATTGGGACAAGAATCGAGCTAGCGCACGCTAAGGCAACATAGTAGCGCACGCTAGGGGAACAGGTAGCGCACGCCACTGTTGGGTGATAACGCGCGCTAAGTGGCCCGGACAGTAAGGACAGTGAGGTCTGGACTTTGGCCAGACCAACAGGTAACGTGTGCTAAGACGGTCGTTGCGTGCGCTAACTCGTCGGTCGTAGCGCACGCTAGTTGGTAGTAATGCACGCTACCGGGATGGACAGAAGAGTTTCTGAACAGGGCATAAGGTTCTGGACTTAGACTGGACACCAGATAGCGCACGCTAAGGCAGAAGCTGCGCACACTAACTCGGCGATACAGCGCACGCTAACTTGATTGAGTAGCGCACACTGTCGGATGTGGTGCACACCAGCTCGGCTAGGCAGAAGGGTCTGGGCTGTAGACCTAGGCCGATAGTGCGCGCTATTCGGTAAGCATTAGTACACGCTAAGGCGCACTTATATAAATACATGTGTTGCGGTCAACAGTTGTCATTTTTCACCTTCTTTCCTCTTCTTCGAGCTTCTAGACGACTCCAGGGCGGTGTAGGCGAGGGTTTCGGCAGAGCACGGTTGAAACTCAAATATTTTCAACTTCTAGTAAAGATCTATCAATACTACATCATCTTCACCAAGGAATTGAGGTAATCCTTCCGTAGAACCCTAACTTTGAGGAAATTTGGGGGTTTTGGGGATCTCATTTCTCCAACCGTTTTGGCTCCCAATTTATGATGGATTATAGTTGAAAATAGTTGTATAAGCATGATTTCATGAATTCCTCAAGGTTTTGTGGATTGATTCCAAATCTTCTTTTGTAAATCGAGCAAAACCCGTTATGCCCTCGTAGTGCTCGATTAAATGGTCCTAAGGGTAGAACTTAGGATGGATTTTAGTGTTTTCCAACAAAATTGTAAATGATTGAGCCTCAATGTTTGATAAGAGGGGGATTTGGAAGATAGTTCAGACGTAGCCTTGTTCGTTATTGTTCCTTTGAGAGTAAGAAAGTCCAGGCAAGTACTTTATTGCATTAGTTTTATGGCATGCATTTCTGTGATGGTTTAGTGAATGATGAGAGTTGAAAGGTTATTCTCGGGTACTCTCACTCGGGGATTGACTCGACGGGGTCGCACGGGGACCTGGTGGCTTAGCGGATGGACCAGGTCATGAGAGATACTTTGAGTGGACATCCTCACCTGGGGATTGCTCGAAGAGGCACACAGGGACTTGGTGGCTTGAGGGCTGGACCGGGTCGCGAGGATCGTCGGAGTGTTTTTACTGGTGATCGATATTGATATTCCGGAATATCTCGAATTGAACTGTTTTGGATTTTGAAATGATTTGGAAATGCCTGTGGATTAAAATAATTGTAATACTGTACTTGCACTAGCGTTTGTAAAATTTATTTTCGAAATATATTGGTTGGCACAACTACATTGTTGAATGATTTATATCATCTGAACATGCAAAATAAAACAACAGTGAACACTATAACTAGGAAACGTGGCAGGCAATATACTAATCAAGCTCTTAAGTGGCACCTTAGACTTGGTCATGTTGGTCAGACCAAGCTTCAGAAAATGGAGAAAGATGGACTTTTAAGTCCATTGGGTGTAGAACCCTATCCAACTTGTGAATCTTGCCTTAGAGGCAAAATGACTAAGTCCCCCTTCATAGGGACTTTTGAAAGGGCTGCCGATAAACTTGGATTAGTGCATACCGACGTTTGTGGTGCTTTATAAGTGTCCCGAGATGGATATCAATATTTTATAACATCACAGATGATCATACTAGGTATAGGATTGTATACTTAATGAAATATAAATCCGAAGCCTTCATTAAATTCAAAGAATTTAAGGCCCTAGTTGAAAAACAAACTGGATGTCATATCAAATCACTTCGGTCGGACCGAGGTGGCGAATATATGAGCACAAAATTTGATGAGTTCCTTAAAGAACATGGAATAGTTTCACAATTCATGCCGCCAGGAATCCCATAGTTAAATGGTGTTTCAGAAAGGAGAAATTGGACTTTGTTGGACATGGTTCGCTCTATGTTAAATTACACTGATTTACCTATTTACCTGTGGGGGTATGCCTTACTACCCGCTGCCTATATCCTTAATAGATGTCCTTACAAATACATTCCTATCACTTCACATGAGATGTGGAAGGGTAAGAAACCAAGCCTTAATCACATAAGGATTTGTGGACGTCCAACCTATGTCAAGAAGGCTTAGGTAGACAAACTGGAAGCAAGGTCCATCAAGAGATGTTTCATTGGATACCCAGAGGACTCAATTATTCTACATGCCATAAGACCATTGGGTCGTTGTGGCTTTACAAGCGCACTTCCTTGAGGATAAGTTCATTCAAGAAGGTGGCTCAGGTAGAAATATCTCTTTGGAAGAGCATAATGAAAGTCCTAAGGAGACATCTGATCAGGGATCAGGAACCGAACCTATTGTAACACAACCTCCACTTCGAAGGTCTGATAAGGTGTCTCACTTACCTGAGAGGTATGGATATACACATGTCGAGGAACAGGGTCTCCGCGATGCACTGATAGTCGTGAGGACGAACCCTTCGATTTGATGAAGCAGTCAGAGGACTTTGACTTCGTGTGAAATGAGGAGGAACCATGTGTTTACAAAAAGGTCAGTGGGAGCAACATTGCGTTCTTAGTACTATATGTAGATGATATTCTACTTATAGGAAATAACATAGCAATGCTCAGCACTGTGAAAGATTGGTTTTCTAAAACGTTCTCCATGAAAGACTTGGGAGAAGCTTCCTATATTCTAGGGATCCGTCTTTACAGAGATAGACCGCGAAGAATGATAAGACTTTCCCAAGCCCTCTATATAGATAAAATCCTGAGAATATTCAAGATGGATGAATCTAAAAGAGGGTTCGTTCTCATTCGACATGGAATTCATCTCATCACGAAAATGTGTTCTCAAAGTGAAGAAGACAAGAGAGAGATGAGTAAGGTACCCTATGCCTCGGCAGTGGGTAGCCTCATGTACGCTATGTTGTGTATGAGACCAGACTTAGCCTACGATGTGAGCATGGTAAGTCGATTTCAAGCAAACCCGGGAAGGGAACATTGGAATGCCGTAAAGAACATTTTTAAGTACTTTAGAAGAACTAGAGATTTGTTTCTTACTTACGGTGGTGGAGAACTAAGGGTGATTGGATTCACCGATTCTGATTTTCAAGGAGACAATGACGACTCTAAGTCGACATCTCGGTATTTGTTTACTCTCAATGGAGGAGCAGTATCTTGGAGAAGCTCCAAGCAAACCGCTACTGCAGATTCCACCTACCAAGCAGAGTACCAAGCTGCCTCAGAGGCTAGCAAAGAAGCATTTTGAATGTAGAAGTTTGTGCAAGAACTTCAACGTGGTGCCTAATGCGGAGCTGCCTATATCACTATTCTGTGATAATGATAGAGCTGTCGCCCAAGCCAAGGAGCCTAGGGCTCACCGCAACACCAAGCATATAGATAGAAAGTACCACATCATTCGAGAGATGGTGGAAAAAGGATATGTTTCATTGCAAAGAGTAGACTCAGAAGACAATGTCTCTGACCCGCTGACCAACCCATTATCTCAGGCCGTCTTAGAGAGACATCTGAAGAACATGGGTATTGGATACCATGATGTGTGGGATTGAGTGCAAGTGGGATATTGTTAGGAATATGCCCTCGAATGCCACTTAGGGGATGATAGAGTAGGGGCATTGTACTTGTAATTATGAAATAATTAATAAAAGGCAATTCGATTCATTCACTGTTTATTGTATTTCAATTGCATTCTTGACTTGGTAAACATTGAAGTGAAGTCCATGTAAATAAATTGAACATTCCATTCTGGTTATGGGATAAGAGAAAATGCACTGGAAGTGTTTAAAGTTTATTTACATAAATCGTTCACAAGTCAATAAACTTAAATGGACATTAAGATTTAATAAGACTTGTATAACTGATGCTAGGACTTGTGCACGTCTTGATAGCATAGTTATAAGTATATTGGTGGGACCAGTATACTCGAACACGACTCATACTCGATTTATTCACACGGTATTCACTCTCGGAGAGTCGATGACGAATTGAAAGGTTATGATAGTATACGTGGACCTTTAACTTGAGGGTTCAGTAGAATATGTGCCTATGACGTTTAGTTTGTCATTAGAGTAGTTAGACTCATTTGCTTAATTGCTGAGTCGACCTCGAAGTGCGGACTATACAGGCAGGTAGCAGTCTTTACTGTATGCCAAGAAAGGATTCTATCTCCTGTTAGTGAGCAGGCGTATGTCCTATACGGTTAATGGCAAATAAGATCATAAGTCTTTGGTAAAAGCATTCTGATATAGTCGTACTAGATACACTATTGATCAGTCGGTCTTGATTTGCATTAACATATGTATAGAGTCTAGTCAATAGTAGGGTTTGACTTTACCGTGACCCGAAGACTTGACCGGGACATCTGATGAAGGGTCTATACGTATATGGTATTCATGACATAATGGTTCTGGAATGATCCCTTCATTCGTTCTCAGTCGGGGTTTACAATGCGGCCCGCTAGGCTGGCTAAGTGCTGCCCACACTCATTGGTTCCTCCCAATGCCGGCTAAGACGGACATACGGAGTCGCGCATCAGGAGTGCTGATGGATAAATGTGAATTTATTATCTCTCTATTAATATTAGATATTGGATATCTAAATTATGATTTATTGGATAAATCAAAATTGCGGTCTTATGAATTGAAATTAAGTTACCGAGTAATTAATTTAATTCATAAATTATATTTCTTATAGAAATATATTTGTATTTGATATAATTAATTAATTGGATTAATTAATTTATATAAATACATTGGTGATTAAACAGAGTGTTTTAACGGGGTCGTTTGACGAACGTCCGGTACACGAGCCGAGTGGCTCGGCTCATTTTTTTAGGAAACTTCATTGGGCCGCCCCCTCTCCCCACCTCACATGGTTTGGTCTTGTGATAACATGGTGATTTGGTGTATGATAATGATGAGATTCCATCCTTATTTTCTATCTCAATTATGAGATTGGCGTGGCCATTTTTTATATTGATATCTCATCATTTCATGAGGACTGAACATCATTTTTTTCACACCATACCTAGTCTGGCCGGGAGCATTAGCAGGGTGGAGAGAATTGTTTTTTTCTTTTCAATATTTCATCTTTGAGGTGTTATAAAAGTTAAGAAAAATTAAGATATAAATTCCTACGATAATTTCCTAGCCGTGTTCTTAGAGAACGAAATTACGTCGAATTTTTCCGAGCAACTTCCGACGCGTGTGAAGTAGAGGCTTCGAATTTTCGGTGCTTGGAACGAAGGGATTTTGTATTCGTAACGGGGTTCGTGATCATCATCTATTTTACGAAGATTTATTTCAAAGGCTTCAAGGGTATGATCTTTTATCTTCGTATTTATATTTTCGTATATACGTTACTTGATCGATCCTGTTTGGGATTCATTTTTATTTCCGCTGCGTATTTCATTTTATTTTCGGAATCCTAACAGTTTGAATTAGCACAACCTGATGAGCAGGTAAATGTTATTCAAAACTACCAAACTCGCCAACCTCCCCGAAATGATCCTTATTCAAACATTTATAATCCTGGATGGAAAAATCATCCAAACTTTGGATGGGCTAACTCTAACGCTCCTCCACCAACACCAAATTCTAAATTGTTTATCAAAGCCAAATTACCCTTCAAATCAACCACCAAACCAAATTATGTACCCAATGAATCAACAACTTATCAAATGAATCAACCTTCAAACCTACCATATCAATCATCTCTTGAAGAAACTTTAAACAATTTCATACAATCTATATCACGACGTTTTGAAATGATAGAATTGAACTCAACTAAATTAGATATAATAGTAAAATGATTAGACACTACGATTGGACAATTGGCAACACAAGTGGGAGATTTAGCCAGAAAATCGAAAAAGGGAAACTTCCTAGCCAGCCAGAACAAGCTCAAGCCATCACAATACTGAGAAGCGGAAGAGAAGTCGATAACAAGATAGAAACTCCAAAGATGCTGGATGATAAGGACAAACTGGTGGTAGAGGATAAAGAAGAATACGATACGAAAACAAGAAACTCTTTTCATAAATCTTCAAATCCTTATAAACCACCTATTCCCTTCCCTAGCAGATTAAGAAATGAAAAACAAGATAAGTAATTACAGGCTCTTTACCAAATGCTTTCAAAAGTAAATGTCAATTTACCTCTAATTGATGTTATACAAAATGTTCCTGCCTTTATAAAATTCTTTAAAGAGTTATCATCTAGAAAATGAAACTCTTTAGAAAATGAAAAGGTGATTGTCTCAGAAATAGCAAGTAAAATCTTTCAAACTCACCTTCCTCATAAAGAAGATGATCCAGGCAGTTTTATAGCAAAAATTACTTTAGGAAATGGTAGAAAAACTTTTGGGTTACTTGATGTCGAAGCCGGAATAAATTTAATGCCATATTTAATTTTTAAACAACTGAACTTGGAGACCTAAAACCAACTAGAATGTGCTTACAACTCGCAGATAGATCTATCCGATACCCTAAAGGTGTCATGAAAGATATTCTAGTGAAAGTATGTGGTCTAATAGTACCTGTTGATTTTGTTGTACTCGAAGTTGGTGAAGTATCTACAAATAATGACAATGAACACAATTTTATTAGGAAGTCCATTTATGGCTACCACAAACACATTAATAGATTTGAGAAATGGAAGAGTTACTATGATATGTAATATCCGTACTTTCCATTTCTATATTTTTCGATTATAGTGACTTGCTTGTGTTTATTTACACATTTTGGACATGTTTTGTTCAGCACATTTCGTCATTCGAGCAAGTTTTGATATTGTTTCGGATTAATCGACGTATTAATTCGACTTTGTAAAATCGCCATTAATTATTCGAAACTCCAAAAGTTCTGAATCTTTTCAGTAGGCTAGAGCATCAAGTTATCTTTCCATTGGTTCAAATGGTGAGTAAATCGGAGTCCGGATGAAGGAGTTATGGTTGAAATAGCAAAGACTACACTGCTAGCTTATAAAGTATAATTAGCGCACGCTAATGCATTGATTTGCGCGCGCTAACAGGACCGGACATAGGCTTATGGACTGCGGTTCTATGGTTAATCACACATATAAATGAAGTGTGACGTACGATGAGGCTTAGTTACTCCGGAATACTAGTCTTGAATTCGATTGATTATATATATTCACTCTGGGACGGACTGACGAGTCCTCTAAGGGTTCCGTAGCCTTTGGCGCGGTTCCGCGAATATTTTAGGTTAACAACTCTGGGAGGGTCCGACGGGGCCTCTGAGGGTTCCGTTGCGTTTGGTGTGGTTCCACAGTTAATCACGTATGTATTGAAATGAAGTACTATCAGATTTAGTTATTTTCGAAATACTGATCTTGAATTGTACAATTATATTTATTCACCATCGATTACATGTACTCTCAGTTATTTACCATTGTTTAGTCTAGATTATTATACTCTTGTAATATGTTATGTATGGGTCGTATTTGCACTTTATACTTGCACTAGCTAAATAGTGGAATTTTGCTAACCCCCGAGTAATTGGGGGGTGGATGTCTGTATTGCATTCAGGTACGTGCAGGTTCCTGAGGAGCATGACACGGGATCGGTATAAAGGACAATGGAAGGCAAATGATACTAATCACATGATGTCCAGTATTGGTATTTGTTGGTCGAACTGTATTATTCTTTTCCGCTGTAGTGTTTTCCCGTCGTATGGAAGTGTCATTGTATTTTGACCCTTGCATGGGTACGAGTCGGGGTAGAGAGGTATATGAAGTTTAAGTTGTATGTTATTGATGAAAGGCCAAATAGGTCTACTGATTCGTATTTAGCCATGTTGGCATTACTTTTGATGTCTTGTTTTGGTATCTAGCCTGGTAGATTCTCACTAAGAGAGTCTGCGGCGCTGTAATATTCCCGAGTGGATTGGGGGTGTTACGGAATATGGTATCAGAGCTTAGGTTGTGGAAACTTAGGCTGTCGGGTCAAGTCGAGTATTGTTGAGTCTTCTCTTGTCGGATTGTTCTGACTGAATCGTGTCGCGACGCGTTGGCTGCTTTGTCGGTCATGATTAATATCATGGTGCAACCATCATCTTCGTATGACCTGTGGATGTAAGTCTTCTCTTTTATGTGTATTATCTTTGTTTCATGACTGTTTACATGTGTGTCATGGAGATGGAATTCGTGTTTGAAACTTGTGGCATAAAACGGGTGTAATGAACATGATATTGATGGATTGGACACCAATGGGTGTAGAGTGATATGAAACCTTGAACATTGATGTGTTCCAAGAAATGTATCGACAGTAGAGTCTGTTGAAAAACCCATATAGATGGTGTTGATGCGTGTTTGAATTTGGTAGTAATGAGTTGCGTATATGAATTGGTGATCTTAAATGCCGTATAGGCATGCGTTTGAGAATTGACTATTTTGGCTAATTGTTGGTATATGCTACAAACGTGTTCACATTGGTAATTATGTCTGATGTGTGTGTATTGGAAAACGCTTCTCTGAAAATTTCATATACTTGAGTAAGTTGTGGAAAACCAATTTTCGAAAATGTTTCGATGGTGCGGTTAAGCGGAGGTTTCGTGTGGATTTTGAAAATTGTTTGAAGTTGGCGAGCCGGCTTTGTATCCTCTAATAAAACCCTATAACGGTATTTGAAAAATATGTGTTTTGAAGTATTTTTGGATATTTTGTAAAACGTTACCATCGTTGATCTTTTGTCGTGTTTGAGAGGATTTTCCGGAAATAATTTAAACGTATTGGTTTTATTTTCAAAAAAATTCGAGTACACGATTTTAAAAATCTTTCGCACCATAAAATTTCTATATTCAAATAAAATGTAATTTTTATTCTCAAAAATAAATAGTGAAAGATGAAAAAAGCTTACACGATTTAAACTATAAATTTAAACTTGCAATGTTTTATGAGATGAGTCAGTTAGCGCACGCTAATTTAGTCATTAGCACATGCTAAGGAACCTGGGCAACACGTTCGATTATCTCAACTCATTAACGCACATTAATTTTGTGCCTAGCGCACGTTAAGTGCAGTATGAGATGGAGGAGGATTTTTGGTTAAGGTGACAGGCTAGAATCGAGGCGGGTGATGTCAAGCCGTTGTGATATATTTGTCATATTACCATTTTTGTTGAAGAATTTTGGGTATGTACCCAAGTATCGTGTCGCATTGTTTGAATATGCCTCGTAGTTGTATGATGCTATCCCGATATGATTGTTGATCGGTCAAAAAGTTTACCGCACAAATGAATGGTTTGTCCACCTGGGAACGGTTCAGTGAAACCTTCGAGGGTCGATGCTAAGAGGGCATGGCCACAGGATACCTTGGGCGTTGTTAATTGAGATGATGATAAGTGATTACATGGTCATCTTGATAATGTCGAACTCGAAGAAACTTGTTGTTACGTGTTATGGTTTTGCAAAGATTTTCAAAACAAACGGTTATGAAATGTGGTTTTAGTCTTGATAAAACATCCCGAGGTATCAAAAATATTTTCAAATCTTATTTCGGAAACTTATACGAACTCAAAGAGCTTAAAATATTATTATTCAAATGAATACCTCGTAGAGTTTTTAAAGAAGATGTTATCAATAGTTGACTACAATTATATGTAATTTTGTTACGTCCATGTTTATGTCAGTATGGGTTGTAAGTTTTCGGTTAATATGGTTATATGATCTGTCAGTTACAATCATGTGTTCCATTTATTGCAGTAGTAATTTTTCTATTCGCATAATTATCTGGAGTAGATAATCCTATCGTGTTGCTATTTATTGCCTTATGTGGATGTGTTGTGCTGGTTTGGCATTTTAGTATATTGTTTTGCGATGCTTTGTTTCGTTGTGCCTTATGGTTTTTATGATATTTTTTTGCCTCGGAGTTAAATTATAATATACGTGATTTACATTCGTTATTGGTATAACTGGGAACCGAGTATACTAGGACAATGATACAAGTTATCTACGGTGTTCGGTATCATTCGGTCATTGTAGAATATGAGATATGAAATACGATAAGGAGGTCTCGAGGTGAATGACCACTAGTGGATAAGGCTATGACCGTGAGATTTTTTTTTCTCTTTGTGATGTTGGAGTTTTTTTAAATATTTTGAAAACCTATGATTTGACATCATGTGGACAAATAGCCATGTACTTCAATGAAAAATAAACTCCCAATCAAATATTTTGGTAGAATAGGAAATACCCCAGTTTTTATAATTGGATTCCAAGTAACATTTCCAATTGTATATGACGTCTTCGGATTTTTTTTTCAAATTTGACTTTCAAAGCGGAGATGTGAATATAAAATTTCCTGTTCTAGGAAAGGGACATTGTTGATGAGTTTTAGGTGAAACATGATTCGCCTTCTTTATCAAAAGTTCTGTTTACATAGAGTGTACGCAGTGTCAATATTATTACTTATGGCGATAATGCCGATTTCATAATTCGTGTGATGGTATGAATACCACTCATATTGTTTATGTGCATAATATTCCCGTCCTTGTTCGAAGATGAGAATGTGGTTATTGAAGTTAACGCTCTTCGAGTTTTAATGGTTTCGTGACCCATATAATGTCGTTTTCGTGTGAAGCGAGAGCGCTCAGACTCGTGTATGGTATGCATGCTCTACGGATTTTTATATCGGGGTTACCAACACTATTTTGGATCATTCAGAAATGATAACTGATTTTTTGTAACTAAGCAACATCCTATGATAGCTTTCGATCGTAAGCTTTCTGAAGTTGGGAGTACCACTTCAGAGTTTTATATTGTGCCTTGTGCGGATACATGGGGTGTTAATATATTGCGAAGTTGCTGCTAAGGTGTCTGGAGAGCGAATTCCTATTTCCACTCCAGGAGAGCCAAGAAGTAGTAAATGAAGATTCTGAGAGTCGTTGGTCGGGATCGAGCTCGGTGTATAGATTGAATAATCAATGTTTTGCTCAGTTGAGCCATTTCCTTGTATCACGAGTGAATGTTCATTGGAGTTGCGTAGCAGAAGCTATATTTCTTTCTACCCTCCTATTTTGGGGTAAATGTGATAGTTGTTCTAGAGTAATCCGGAGATTCTACAATGTTGTCACGTGAATATCGAACTCCGTTGATCTGGTCCGTAATGGTTGGTTGTTTCCACAAGTTCATTTTAACATGTTCAATCGTGTTATGGACTTGCACGTTAAGTTTGGACGCAAAACATTTTTTTTCAGACGTTCGGGCCATTTTGCAATTTTCCTAAACTTTGGGGCATTTACTTTCGGACTCATATGCTTCCTATTTGCCTTGTTACATTTGTATGTATGTTTATCGCCTCGACTCATGTATCAAGGGCTTACTTAGTTAGTTCATCGTATTTCGAGGAATTTTGTGTTTACAGATTTTTCGTGGCTTTTCGGAGCTGAGCAGAGTGTTTGATTCATTTTGTTTGGCTGCCACCCTTCATTTTAAGTTTCGGGACGAAACTTCTTTTTAGTGGGGTGGAATGTAATACTCGTACTTTCCATTTCTATATTTTTCGATTCTAGTGACTTGCTTGTGTTCATTGACACATTTTGGACATGTTTTGTTCAGCACATTTAGTCATTCGAGCAAGTTTTGATATTGTTTCGGATTAATCGACGTATTAGTTCGACTTTGTAAAATCTCCATCAATTCTTCGAAACTCCAAAAGTTCGTAATCTTTGCAGTATGTTAGAGCATCAAGTTAGATTTCCATTGGTTCAAACGGTGAGTCAAGCGGAGTCCGAACGAAGGAGTTATTGTTGAAATAGCAAAGACTACACTGTCAGCTTATAGAGTATAATTAGCGCACGCTAATGCATTGATTTGCGCGCGCTAACGGGACTGAACAGAGGCTTATGGACTGCATTTTTACCCAGGTAGCACACGCTAACCCTTCTCGTAGCATACGCTAAGCCTGTGTCAGTATAAATAAGACACCAGGGTCAACTCTCGCCATCTTTCACTCCCATTTCCTTTCTCCGACGATTTGGGCGATCCAGGACGTATGTAAGGGTAGATTCTGGCCAGATATCACCAGAAATCAACAATTTTAAGTTCCTAGTTCGAGGTTATCAACATCTAATCATATTTTACCGTTCTAATCAAGGTAAAATTCTTAGAACCCTAGTTGTAGGGATTTTTGAGGGTTCCGTTGCCTTTGGTGCGGTTCCACGAATATATTTTGGGTTAACCACTCTGGGAGGGACTGACGAGTTCTCTGAGGGTTCCGTTGCCTCTGGTGCAGTTCCATGGTTAATCGCATATATAAATGAAATGTGACGAGGCTTAGTTACTCCGGAATACTAGTCTTGAATTCTATTGATTATATATATTTACTCTGGGACGGACTGACGAGTCCTCTGAGGGTTCCGTAGCCTTTGGTGCGGTTCCACGAATATTTTGGGTTAACCACTCTGGGAGGGTCCGACGGGACCTCTGAGGGTTCCGTTGCCTTTGGTTCGGTTCCATGGTTAATCACGTATGTATTGAAATGAAGTGCTATGAGATTTAGTTATTTCCGGAATACTGATCTTGAATTGTACGATTACATTTATTCACCATTGATTACATGTAACTCTCAGTTATTTACCATTGTTTAGTCCAGATTATTATACTCTT
Source organism: Orobanche coerulescens (assembly GCA_033398695.1). NCBI lineage: Eukaryota > Viridiplantae > Streptophyta > Magnoliopsida > Lamiales > Orobanchaceae > Orobanche > Orobanche coerulescens. The sequence goes on along the minus strand of CM065808.1, from coordinate 60,793,489 downwards.
GGAATATGTTGTGTATGGCTCGTATTTGCACTTTATACTTTCACTAGCAAAATAGTGGAATTTTGCTAACCCCCTAGCAATCGGGGGTGGATGTCTGTAGTGCATTCAGGTACCTGCAGATTCCTGAGGAGTATGACACGGGATCGGTACGAAGGATGATGGAAGGCAAATGATACTAATCACATGAGGGTCAGTATTGAGATTTGTTGGTCGAATTGTATTATTCTTTTCCGCTGTAGTGTTTTCCCGTCCTATGGGAGTGTCGTTGTATTTTGACCCTTGCATGGATACGAGTCGGGGTAGAGAGGTATATGAAGTTGAAGTTGTATGTTATTGATGAAAGGCCAAATCGGTCTACTGATTCGTATTTAGCCATGTTGGCATTAGTTTTGATGTCTTGTTTTGGTATCTAGCCTGGTAGATTCTCACTCAGAGAGTCTGCGGAGCTGTAATATTCCCAAGTGGATTGGGGGTGTTACATGACAGTTTTAGGAGAAACAGTTATTTTTTCTATAAAAGATACTAATCCCATCACTACCACCCCTTTTTCTGAAAATTGCTCTTTTATCGATGTTATTGATTTTGTCGTCGAGGATATTTTTAGATAAGAATCAGATATTAATGAGAATTATCTTGATGTCGTGGAATACGATCTCGAAATAGAGGGGGGGAGTGGAGTTATTTTCACTTACTGAAGGAAACTTAGAAATATTTGAACCCAGCTTAAAAAAACTGAACCCCAAAAATTTCTAGAATTAAAAGAACTTCCTGAACATCTAAAATATATGTTTCTAGAAGACGAAAACAAGAAGCCTATCATCATCTATGCTGAACTTTAGAAAGACGAAGAAGATGAGTTAATCAAAATTCTGAAACAATTTAAAACTGCCATTGGATGGTGATTAATTGATATAAATGGAATTAGTCCTTCAACATGTATGCATAAAATTATCCTAGAAGAAGAATAAAACCAACCAGAGAAGCAAAAATGCGTCTGAATTCTAACATGATGGACGTGTTAATGAAATAAAGTTTAAAACTTATGGCGAGGATATAATCTATCCTATTACAGATAGCTAATGGGTGAGCCCAGTACATGTTGTACCAAAAAAGAGTTGAATTATTGTAGTTGAAAATGACAAAGGAGAAATTATTCATACCAGAGTTACTACAGGTTGGCGAATGTGTATTGACTATCGCAAACTTAATACAGCAACCAAAAAAGATATTTCCCCTACCATTTATTGATCAAATGTTAGATAAACTTTCTGGTCATAAATTCTATTGCTTTCTTGATGGTTTATCAGGATGCTATCAAGTAGCAATTACACCTTGGGATCACTAAAAAACAACCTTTACTTGTCCATTCGGAACATTTGCTTTTAGGAGAATGCCTTTCGGGCTTTGCAATGCACCTGGAACTTTCCAAAGGTGCATGCTTTCTATTTTTTCCGACATGATAGAAGATTTTATTGAGGTATTTATGGATGATTTTTTAGTTTTTGGATCATCCTTTTCTGATTGCCTCAATGAATTACCTAAAGTCCTACAAAGATGTATACAAAGTAATTTAACCTTAAGCTGGGAGAAAAGCCATTTCATGGTAGTTAGTGGAATTGTCTTAGGACATATAGTCTTTAGTGAAGGAATTAAGGTTGATAAAGCTAAAACTGATGTACTTCAAAAATTACCTCCTCCAACCAATATAAAAGGTATTAAAAGTTTTCTTGGGCATGCCGACTTTTATAGAAGATTTATAAAAGATTATTCAAAAATAAGCCAACCTTTGAGTAAATTACTTTCTAAGGATGCCCCTTTTATCTTTGATGAAAATTTTTTAACCGCTTTTAATACCTTGAAAAAGTTAATTTCAGCTCCTGTAGTTATTTCACCAGACTGGACCTTACCATTTGAACTAATGTGTGATGCTTCAAACTATGCAGTGGGGGAAGTTCTCGGTCAAAAAGTTGATTAGGTACAGATGACTTATGTCGTCTGCAGACAGGTAATGCGTAAGACACAGCTGATGACGATAGCAGGTAACTATTGTTAACTGCAGATAACTATCTAATGGAACAGTAAATATGAATGCAGTAGTTAAGTATGATGTTCAAAGTAGTAAATCACACAACACTTATAGTGGTTTCAGAGGTGGGGTAATTCTCTACTAGTCCACTTTTCTCCAAACCAGTTCGAGATGAATTCACTAAAACTTCGACCAGTGATAAATGTTACAATAATTTAACCAGTTACAACAACTTCCATTCAATGGAATCTCTTGACCATTGCAACTCCCTTTGACTGCCTAGCACCGCTTGATCGAAAATTTGTGGATGCCTCAAAAACTTCTCGAGCTGTCTATCACCTTCCAATCAAGAACCCGTGGATGCCTTATCAGTCGCGCAACTTTTGAAAACCTCGTTCATAGAAGTATCCCGTACTCAACTTTTGAGACAAGAGTGTTGTCTTCTCCAACTAAGAGCTTTTCAGAGTATGATCTTGAATGCTTTGATCTTTACGATGCTATAGATTGCCCTAATAGTTTTGATAGCTTTGATTGTCTTGATTGATTTGTTTGCTTGGAAGTATTGTTCGCATCGTACTTTGCTCATTTCATATCTCCAGATATTTATAGTACGATCCTTTGAGCTTTCTTCATATCTGTTGCACTACTGTAACAAATCCTTCCATTGGAGAGTGGACTTCTTTATTGATCTTATCATTCCGTTGCACAACTTGATTCCCTTTTCCGACCGTTTGAAAGACTTTCTTTGTTTAGCACCGTTATTCTTGATTAGAATAACCATAAGTCTTCAGAACGTGGATCTCAAGGAATATTTTATTCCTAGTTTTCCGGGAATCTTTCTAGTTTGTCTCCTTACATCTGCATGTGGTTTTCCGTGATTGCTGACTTTCAACTCTTTCTGACGTAGACTGAGTTACTTGGACTTGGCTGACATATTGACTGAGAGCCTATCTGATATCTCCTAGTCAAACCTGCCTGATGTGCAGTCAACCTTCTCCGATGTAAAGTTCTCTGATGTATCTTGGTATAAGTTATCTGAGAGAAAGTTCTCTACTCTGGACTTCTCTGAGATGAAGTTCTCTGCTATGAAGTTCTCTGATATAAAGTCCTCTGATATGAAGTTCTCTGACTTGATGAAATCTTCTCGAATCTGATGATCAAACTTTAGCTGATATTTGTTGACCAGTTTCTCGTCTGATAACTCGAATGCAGCTAGGTTTTGGTCAAACCTCTCTAATGTGTTGCGTTGACCAAAACTCTCTGAAAATGTACTTGCCTGATAACTTCTCTGATAAACGGCAGTTTCATAGTCGGTTTTCTATTGATCAACATTTGATCAAGACTTAGCCTAAATTTTAAGGCCTATAGAAGATACTCATTTGGTTTTTCTTTACAAGTTGCCAAGTACTTAAACATACATTTGAATAATCAATTAATACAGAGATGACATCATCAAAATCTAATAAGTATTCCTAACATCGCTGACCATTTGTCACGACTCATAATTAACGATGACACTCTTGCTTTGCAAAAATACGATACTATCCCAGAATCACTTCCTCATGAACAACTCTTTCAAATTAATACAACTCCTTGGTATGATGATATTGTGAATTACCTTGTAGGTGGAACGTTAAAAACTGACATATCGTTTCAAGAGAGAAAAATATTTCTCTTCACTTGTCGAAGTTATTTTTGGGATGATCCTTTCTGATTTAGAATCGGTAAAGATGATATTATAAGACGTTGTATTCCCGAAAGTGAACAAAAAATATTGTGACATTTTGTCATGAGTATAATTGTGGAGGACATTTTGGAGGTCGTAAAACTGCTTTAAAATTCTCCAATCAGGGATGTATTAGCCTTCACTTTTCAAAGATGCACATCAATTTTATATTTCATGTGACCAATGTCAACGTACAGGAAATACTGGAAAAAAATGAAATACCTTTGACAAATAATTTAGTTATCGAAATTTTTGACGTATGGGGAATCGACTTCATGGGGCCATTTCCTAAGTCATTTAATTTTGAGTACATCCTGGTTACAATTGACTATGTGTCAAAAATGGGTGGAAGCTATTGCAACACGAACTAATGATGCTCAAACGGTTTTATAATTTGTGCAAGAAAATATTTTAAGTCGTTTTGGCTTTCCGAGAGCAATCATTAGTGATGGGGGATCCCATTTTTGTAACAAGCTTTTTTAAAAATTGATGGAAAAGTACCATATTAATCATAAAATAGCTACTCCTTACCATCCCCAAACATGAGGACAAGTGGAAACGTGTAATAAGCAGATTAAAGGAATCCTCGAAAATATTGTACAACCTTCAAGGAAAGATTGGTCTGTTAAGTTGAATGACGCACTATGGGCTTATCGTACTGATAAAACGGTCTTAGGAATGAGTCCTTTCCGTCTTGTTTACGGTAAATCATGTCACTTACCTCTCTGAATAGAACATAAAGCCTACTGGCAATAAAAAGCGTTAATTTTGACTTAATGAAAGTAGGAGAAGAAAGAAAGCTTCACCTCTCCGAACTCGATGAGATCCGAAATGAGGCATATGAAAATGCAAAAATATATAAAGAAAAACTCAAACAACTACATGATAGAAAGATCATCGATAAAAATTTAAAATCTGGAATGCAAGTTCTATTATTTAATTCTCACTTACGATTATTTCCAGGAAAATTGAGATCTCGTTGGAGCGGTCCATTCACAATCATAGAAACATATCCTTATGGGGTTGTAAAGCTGTTAAATCCCAGAACGAATGAATCATTTCAGGTAAACAGTCACCGTGTGAAACCATTTTATGAAGGAGCACATCGAGTACAAGTAATTGAAAGTATAACTTTCGTTGAAAAACTTTAAATCCAAAATCATACTAACATCAAGCTAACGACGTTAAACAAGCGCTTCTTGGGAGGCAACCCAAGCTTTACTTTATTTTGTTGTGTAACTTTATTTTTGCGTATTTAAATAGAATACTTTGTAAGCTTCTTTTAATAGAGCATGACAAGGAAACAAGACAATCAGGACACGTGAACATCATTGTCAACCAGATAAGATAAGATCTTATTATGTCCTTTTTCAAGAAAGAAACTTACTTAGGAAGGATTGAATTTTGGCTACTTTTAAATTACCTCTTGTGTGTGTGAATTTTAATTTCCTTTAACAAAACCCCACAAAAAATAAAAAATGGAAAAAGCCTTCAAAAAATATTGAAAAATAATTTCCTTTTCTCAGCAAAAAATGCAATCTTAAGAATTTACAGAGTTCGAGCCGAACGAAGCGATTATTCATGTTTATGACATCCCACATGACATTCGCTTTACTATTGAAGCCAAAGTAAGAATAGATGGGGAATCATTCAAACCACCCACTAGATTCTTACCAGGGCTTGGTAAAGGTTCATATGCCAAGAAACGACGAGCAAAGAAAATGTATGTTGGTTATAAATATGCCAGATAGACTTGTGATAAAAAATATCATTCTCTTGGAATTCCTTCCACAAACAGACAAGATAAAATTGAGTTCATAAAGGGTGGGCTGAGTAAGGATAAATTGAATGATATTCAATTTCTCTTGATACGCATCCTAGTGGACTAGTGTATCATGAGATTCTCTGTCTGTAGAATAAATTCAAATCCGAATGTGAACAAAGCCTTGGGAATCTGACCGTAAAAGACCCTGTTTGCCAATTTGTAAAATTAGATGGGAAGCATATCCCCAACTCATAGAAGGCGTTTAAGCCATTTCTGGATGTAAAACCAGAGGAAGATGTGAGTTACAATCACAACTACTGTACATAGAAGCGCGAGTATCTTTACTTTTGTCGTTTTTGTCATATTTTCTTAATAATAAAGTGACACGCAATAAATGCATTCATTATTCTATGGAGTAATTGAAGCGCAATTAATGCAGTCACAGATTTGGTAAATCTTTTCGCTTTATTTTGCTTCTATAAATAAACATTGTATTTGTTTCTTTTCTGTATCCCCATACTTGCAATTCTTTTCTTTTCTCTATAAAATAATTTTTCTTTCTAAAAATGGAATCATCATCTTCCTCAAAAAGATTTAACTCCATCTGCATTTTTGGTGGAGCTAGTCATGGGAATGAGGCTTTCTTTACTGAAGCAGCCCACAACTTGGGACGTACCTTATGTAATATCCGGATATTTGATATGTATTTTATCTGTATTCGAACCTTGTGACATTGCGTATGTCGTATTATTAATCCGAGTATGATCCTTCAAATTTCATAGTCCGGTATTGGCGAGTGTATGATTCCATTAATGTTAATGCATGCATGTATTTACATGTAATTAGCGCACGCTAAACAGTGAGTGTAGCGTACGCAAAAATATGTACATAGCGCATGCTAAAGGTTGACACTTAGCGTACGGTATGTGTGGTCAATATGATTGAGACAGGTTGGTAGGTGAGATCGGATGACAGATATTTTATAGGGACATGTCGGGATGAACCTGGACAACTTTTGGAAAAGTTGAGTCAACGGTGCTTAGCGCACGCTATGAGAGAAATTCTAGCGCATGCTAAGTCGAGTACAGTGAGGTCAGTAAGCTTCGTAAAGTCATTAGTGCATGCTATAAAAGGGTGTTAGCATATGCTGAATGTTGTATTTAACGTACGTTAAGGCTATTTAGCGTACGTAAGGCCGAGGATATAAAGAGACAGTAGACTGTGAACCCGTTAGCGCACACTAAGAATTGAAGCATAGCGCACGCTAAAGGTCATTTCCTATAAATAGTACATCACCCTCATTTCATTTCTCACCCTACCCTTCGTCCAATTTCCGACTTCTACGACTTGGAAGCCATTACACGATACTTCCACCCCATATCATCCCCTGAATGTGATTGTTGAACACGAAGGACATTGAGGATTGGTATTCAAGCATCCAACGTTGAGATTCATCAAGTGGTTTCATCATTTCCTTCCGTAGTAAGGTGTGTGAAACTCTAACCGTCTGGAATTCATGATCTTAGGAATGTTCATGAGTAGATTACTGAGGTTATTGAGCTTGTTATAAATTTTATGAATCAAACAACATGTTTAGGAGAATTAAATTGGATGAACTTAGGTCTTTTTATTGGTAATAGTTAAACCTTGATGGCGCCTATTGTAAGGACGTGATTTTCGAAGATTATGACCTGCTTTATGATATTTTCGTGATGATTGTTATGATGAACGAAATGAGTATGTTATCACCTAGGTTAGGTGAAACCTAAATGTTGAACGTAAGGATTATTCCTTAAGTATAATCCGGGGTTTGTAAGGGTTATTCGGATTTGTAAACTTCATATGAATGGTTAGAACGTTATGATCTTGTTGTAATAATCGTGGTGAATGTAGAATTTGGATAAGATGAATTTACTTGTGGAAGAACGAGAATCATGAGTGGGATTAACTTAGAATTCGGTGGAATGTACTTACCTTGTTATGAATTCGTTTAGATAACCGTTGCTTGCATTTGAAATCAATGAGCAAAATTGGATTATGGTTTGGGACGTTTTAAATATGCTGAACATCCATATACATCATCATGTTATCCCCGATATGATCTTTCGTTTCGCAGTAGCATGGTATTCGTCGACGTAGTGTTCTTTAAGAAGTTAACCGAGAATCGACCATATAATTATAACTAGTTCGGTCACCATTTGGAAAGTTTAGCATGATAGTGTGATAGCCTTGTTATGTAAAATTGAGTTTGTCGTTATTTTCTTTTGTGTAAGGTTCGAGCTTTGCGAACGGTCGATCGTAGGGGCGGCCTTCGAGTTTGTTGAATTCATTGAAGTACTTGTTTTCTTGCCAACTTTCTAAGGCAAGTACCTTAATTATGTTTATTCGTATTGATGTTGGTTATGTTGTTATGCATCATGCATATGTGTTGTGATTGTTTTGTCCACCATGCGTTGGTCCGACGGGATCATCATAGGAATCTATAGCTATGTGCGCTGGATTGTTGGACAGGTACTTCCATCATGCGTTGGTCCGATGGGATCATCATGGGAATTTATAGCTGTGTGCACTGGATCGTTGGAATACCACGAGTATGTTGAGATTGACATATTGTGTTGTGAATTGTTATTATTTCTCGTTCGAGAGACTTGTTGTTATCATTGTGGATATTATTGTCGTTATTATTCAGGGGTCGCTGAATAAATCATTGTTGTATAATTGTCGTACTTGTACTAGCATCGTTGTACTAACCCCTTCGGGGGTGAACATTTGTTTTATGTTCAGGATCCAGGAGGGTGGGGAAACAACCACTAGAGATGCATGACGACGGAGGTGAAGAGTGATGTTACGGCCGGGATGATTTGTCAGATTGTGTTTTGGGGTTAGTATTCGGATATTGGATGACTTGTACGTTTTAGACTGGTGATGTAATAATAAATTTTACGGTTGGTATTTAATAATGTGGTTTTTAAATTCTTAGCCTTGTATATCCTTATATCAAGGATTTACAGAGCTGTAATAATCCTGAATATGTTGGGGTGTTACATAATATGGTATCGGAGCTAAGATTTTGGATATCTTGGCCATTGGGTTAAAATAGGGTGTCTTTTGAGTTATCCGGCAGTGGATAACATCACTGTACTGCCTAAGTCTTCATGTGAGCGGTGGTTGTAAGTTTCCAAAACTCTATCTTGTCATTTACATGATATGTCCTTTTTGATAATTGAACGCTAGAACGATATTGTTTCCTGTAAATTGAGTATTTATACTTACAGTATGATGAGAGGAGGACGTGGATGTGGTCGCGGTAGTGGACGCGGACGTAGAAATGCGGAGAGGGAAGTTTCACCCTCCATCTCTGATTCACTGTCAAATCAGGCTAGATATAACTCAGGCGAGCAACAAGAGTCTGTCAACAATGAACGAGAACAGATGGTGGAGACAAATGCCAATCCTGCCGTTCCCGACATACTACGCCAAGTGGTCAACCAGATGACCCAATTTGCTCAAGTTGTGGACAGAATGCAAGTGGCGGTAGGATTGCAACCGGGGGAAACACAGTAAGGCATCCGAGACTTGGGAAATCGAGGATACATATGGCTTCATGAGGTGGCAAAGATGCACCCACCCAAATTTTATGATTTTTCTGAGACACCGACATGGGATCACTGGTTGAGAGAATTGGAGAAAGTATTTTCCGGGATTAACTGCCCAGATGACTGGAGAGCCCCCATTGCCCAATATTTCCTGATGGGAGAAGCGTCTGAGTGGTGGGAAGCCATCCGACCTGTTGATCATGATGGCAATTGGGGAGAGTTCAAACTTATGATGGAAGCTCAGTACTACCCTCGTCCGGTGAGAGAATCTAAGGTTCGAGAATTTTTCTCCAGCAGCTGGCGTTTGTTCGACACCTGGTCAGAACCGATGCAGAAATGATGATCCACTTTGATATGAGAATGAAGCCAGAAATACAAAGGTACATGTCAGGTTTTGAATGCACCACTCTCTGCCAATATCAAGACAAAGCTCTGGCGTATGAAATGAAGGAAGCAACTATGGAAAAGTTTTCTGAGTCCAAGAAGCAGAAAGTCTCTCGTGGTTTTGCAGAGCACAATAACAGTGAGCCTCAAAAGGCCCAGCCATCCTATCACTCAAATAAGAGGCCCCTGCACCCATCCAAAGGTGGAAAGAACTTCATATCAGTATCAACACCGACAGATGTGGCTAAGAACTGTTTTAATTATGGTCGCCTTGGACACCTTTGGCGTGATCATTTCCGTTCTCTGGTGACATGCTATGAATGCGGACACGAAGGGCATCGATCAATGTTCTGCAAGGATTCCATCAAATTATTTGGAGCTCGTACTTCACAGCCGGCCCGAAAAGAGGCAAGTGTTCCGCAGACGCAGCAGAGTGTCTAGTCACCCCAGAATTTTGGTCCAGGACGAGGCAGAGGACAATTCGACTGAAAGGGAGCATCGAGTGCTGGATCTCTTCCTCCATGCCATTATGAGATGAGGAGGACAGATGATCAGAATGCATCTGTTGCATCAGGCACCTTTCAGATCCTTTCGCAACAAGTTAGTGTTTTGTTCGATACAGGGGTTGCACACTCGTTTATATCATTATCTTGTGTTAATCACTTGAACATTTCTTAATTTCATGAACGTGAGCCTTATATTGTGGGTTCGCCGAGTGGGGATAGAATTGTGGGGAATTTAGAAATTAGAGCTTTTCCTATAACAATTGGAGGTAAAGAGTGGTCCTCAAATCTGATTGTAGTAGAAATACAAGGAGACGATCTGATTCTCGGAGACGATTGGCTTAACTGTTATGGAGCTATTATGAAATACCAGAAGAGGAATATCTTGATGATAGCCGAAGATGGTTCCAAATTATTATTTGAGGGATGGAGACCAGGAAGCTCAGAAAAAGTAATCAAGCTATGAAGGCCGTCAAACTATTAAAACAGGGATGTACTATATACTGGTGTTACGCGATGAAGAAAGAGGAAGGAATGGTAGAGATTTCATCCATTCCTATTGTGGATGAATTTCCGGACGTGGCAAATTACCTGGACTACCTCCGCGGCAAGATGTAGAGTTCACCATCAAGCTATAACCCAGAGCTACGCCGATTTCTAAGGCGCCATATCGTATGGCACCTACCGATATGTATGAATTAAAGAAGCAACTCGAAGAATTGCTGGATAAAGGCTATATTCAGCCAAGTGTTTCGCCATAGGGAGCACCAATTCTCTTTGTTCGAAAGAAAGATGGATCACTTCGATTGTACATTGACTATCGGGAGCTAAACAAGATGACGATCAAGAATAAGTATCCGTTGCCACGGATTGATGATTTGTTCGACAAATTGTAGGGAGCGACAGTGTTTTCGAAGATCGACTTGATATCGGGATACCATCAATTGAGGATTAAGAATCAGATGTTCCGAAATCAGCATTCAGAACTCGCTACGGACACTATGAGTTTGTGGTGATGCCGTTTGGTCTCACTAATGCACCTGCTGTGTTTATGAAGTTAATGAATCGAGTGTTCAAAGAGTATTTGGACAAGTTCGTAGTTGTGTTCATCGATGATATTTTGGTTTATTCCAAGAGTCCGGAAGAATATGCGCGGCACTTATGGATCATTTTGAACCTCTTGAGAAGCGAGCAGTTATATGCCATGAACTCTTGGTCACATGGTATCAGCGGAAGGGGTCCGAGCAGATTCCCAAAAAGTCGAGGCAATTTTGGAATGGAAGTCTCCTAAGAACGTGAAGGAAGTCAGAAGTTTCTTAGGACTTGCTGGGTATTATCGTCGGTTCGTGGAAAGGTATTGCAAAATTACCCATCCACTTACTCGATTACTGCAGAAAACCCAAAAGTTTGAAATGAATGATATGTTTCAGGCTAGTTTTGATGAATTAAAGAAGAAATTGACGACGACACCAATTTTAGCACTACCACAAGGAACTGAAGTATTCATAGTTTACAGTGACACTTCAAATCAAGATCCCGGGTGTGTACTGATGCATAATGAGAAGGTGATTGCCTACGCTTCACGGCAGTTGAAGCCATATGAAGTAAATTATCCAACCCATAATTTGGAACTGACAGCTGTTGTTTTCGCCCTAAAGATATGGAAACACTATTTATACGGGACTCACTATCACATATTCACAGATTATAAGAGTCTTAAATACATTTTCAGTCAGAAAGAGTTGAACATGCGACAGAGGAGATGGCTGGAATTGATTAAAGACTATGACTTAGAAATTCTTTATCATCCAAGCAAAGAGAATGTAGTGGCTGATGCACTGAGCCGCAAACCCGTTTGTATTAGAATGCTGGAAACGCTCACGTCCCAGTCTAGCATTCAACGAGAGTTGATTCGTGAAGGAATTGAAGTATGGCTGCAAGGAGTCCAAGGGCAACTGTGTGTGATGGAATTAACTTCATCGTTAATCGAAGAAATCAAATATCTAAGCAATTGGATGACCCTCTGGTGATTCGGTTACGTGATGAAGTGAGCAAGGGAAAGGCCCCAGGATTTATAATTCATGGGGACGGATTTTTGAGCTTTCAAAGTCGACTTTATGTTCCCGATATTGATGCTCTGAAACAGACAATCATGAAGGAAGCTCACAGTACGCCCTATTCTATTCACCCAGGCACTAGTAAGATGTATAAGGATCTGAAGCAGAATTTTTGGTGGGGAAACATGAAGAAAGATGTGGCGGAATATATCTCGAAGTGTTTAACTTGTCAGAAGGTTAAGATCGAAATTCAGCGACCCGCCGGAATGTTGAAGCCACTTCCGATTTCTGAATGAAAGTGGGAAGATATATCAATGGACTTTATCACCAGTATGCCGAAGACCAGAACAGGGATGAACATGATTTAGGTGATAGTTGATCGCCTAACCAAGTCGGCTCATTTTCTAGGCATTAAGGATACTTGGGGACCAGGGAGGTTGGCACGAGTGTTTATTGCGGAGATAGTCTGATTGCATGGTATGCCGAAGACTATTATTTCTGATCGAGATGGTCGTTTCGTGTCACATTTTTGGAAAGCGGTTCATCAAGCCTTGGGAACCTAGCTGAACTTTAGCACAGCTTATCATCCTCAAACTGATGGACAATCCCAGAGAACTATCCAGACAGTAGAAGACATGTTGAGAGCTTGTGCCTTAGATTGGTCGAATGATTGGGAAATTCACCTATCGTTGATTGAATTCACCTACAACAATAGTTGGCATGCTTCCATTAAGATGGCGCCTTTTGAAGCATTGTACGGAAGAAGATGCAGATCACCCCTATGTTGGGATAATTCGTCTGACTTAATTGGGACGGAACCATAGTTGATAGTGCAGACTCAAGAGAAGGTAGCTTTGATTCGTGAAAGGCTATTGACTGCCCAGAGTCGGAATAAGTCTTATGCAGACGTGCGTCGTCGCCCATTAAAGTTTGGAATTGGGGATCACATACTTCTGAAAGTTTGTCCTATCCGAGGAATTTTTGGTTTTGGGAGAAAAGGAAAGTTGATTCCGAGATATATTAGACCATTCGAGATTCTTGAAAGAGTTAGGGAGTTGGCGTATAGGTTGGCCTTGCCGCCATCGCTGAGTCATGTTCATAATGTGTTTCACGTATCTCAGTTACGGAAGTATATACCGGATCTAATGATGGCACGTTCAAGGAGAAGCCAATTAAGATACTCGAGAGTTGAGTCAAGCAATTGAGGAATAAATCCATCTCCTTGGTTAAAGTTCAATGGTAACGACATGGAGTCGAAGAAGCAACTTGGGAGACTGAATATAGTATGAAGTCGAGATACCCAAAATTATTTTCATCTTAAGTTTCGGGACAAAACTTTTTTTTAGAGGGGGAGTATGTAATATCCGAATATTTGATATGTATTTTATCTGTATTCGAACCTTGTGACATTATGTATGTCGTATTATTAATCCAAGTATGATCCTCCATATTTCATAGTCCAGTATTGGCGAGTGTATGATTCCATTAATGTTAATGCACGATGTATTTACACGTAATTAGCGCACGCTAAACAGTGAGTGTAGCATATACTAAAATGTGTAAATAGCACACACTAAAGGTTGACACTTAGCGTACGCCATGTGTGGTCAACATTATTGAGACAGGTTGGTAGGTGAGATCGGATCACGGATATTTTATAGGGACATGTCGGGATGAACCTGGACGACTTTTGGAAAAGTTGAGTCAATGGTGCTTAGCGCACGCTATGAGAGAAATGCTAGCGCACGCTAAGTCGAGTACAGTGAGGTCAGTAAGCTTTGTAAAGTCGTTAGTGCATGCTATAAAAGGGTGTTAGCATACACTAAAGGTTGTATTTAACATACCTAAGGCCAAAGACAGAAAGAGCCAGTAAGCTGTGAACCCGTTAGCGCACGCTAAGAATTGAAGCCTAGCGCACGCTAAAGGTCATTTCCTATAAATAGGACATTACCCTCATTTCATTTCTCACCCTACCCTTCATCCAATTTCTGACTTCTACGATTGGGAGAAGCCATTCCACGATATTTCCACCCCATATCAGCCCCTGAATGTGATTGTTGAAGACGAAGGACATTGAGGATTTGTATTCAAGCATCTAACGTTGAGCTTCATCATGTGATTTCATCGTTTCCTTTCGTAGTAAGGTATGTGAAACTCTAACTGCCTAGAATTCATGATCCTAGGAATGTTCATGAGTAGATTACTAAGGTTATTGAGCTTGTTATGAATTTTATTAATCGAACAACATGTTTAGGAGAATTGAATTGGATGAACTTAGTTTTTTCATTGGTATTAGTTAAACCTTGATGGCACCTATCGTAAGGACGTGATTTTCGAAGATTATGACATGTTTTATGATGATTTTTGTGATGATTGTTATGATGAACGAAATGAGTATGTTATCACCTAGATTAGGTGAAACCGAAATTTTGAACGTAGGGATTATTACTTAAGTTTAATCCGGGGTTTGTTAGGGTTATTCGGATTGGTAAACTTCATATGAATGGTTAGAACATTATGATATTGTTGTAACAACCGTGGTGAACGTAGAACTTGTATAAGATGAATTTACTTGTGGAAGAACGAGAATCATGAGAGGGATTAACTTAGAATTCGGTGGAACGTACTTACCTTGTTATGAATTCGTTTATATAACCATTGCTTGTATTTGAAATCAATGGGCAAAATTGGATTATGGTTTGGGACGTTTTGAATATGCTGAACATCCATCATCATCATCATGTTATCCCCGATATGATCTTTCATTCCGCAATAGCATGGTATTCGTTCGACGTAGTGTTCTTTAAGAAGTTAACCGAGAATCGACCGTATAAAGATAACTAGTTCGGTCACCATTTGGATCATCATGGGAATTTAGCTATGTGCGCTGGATCGTTGGAATACCACGAGTATGTTGAGATTGACATGTTATGTTGTGCATTGTTATTGTTCCTCGTTGGAGAGACTTGTTATCATTGTGGAAATTATTGTCGTTATTATTCAAGAGTCGCTGGATAAATTAATGTTGTATAATTACCGTACTTGTACTTGTATCGTTGGGCTAACCCCTTCGGGGGTGAACATTTGTTTATGTTCAGAATCTAGGAGGGAGGAGAAACAACCACTAGAGCTACACGACGACGAAGGTGAAGAGTGATGTTACGGCCGAGATGATTTGTCAGATTGTGTTTTGTTTTAATAAAGCACTCGAGTACGCTGTTGTTTTATTATCTTTTGGGGTTTGTATTCGGATGTTGGTTGACTTGTACGTTTTAGACTGGTGATGTAATAATATATTTTACGGTTGGTATTTAATAATGTGGTTTTTAAATTCTTAGCCTTGTAAATCCTTATTGTAATATCCGCATTTTTCCTTTTTTTTCGGTATTTTTTTGTTTTGGTGTATTTTTCAATTTTAGTGACTCTCTTGTAACTGTATTGATATTTCGAGAATATTTAATACTGGACTTTTTGTTATCCGAGCATGTTTCAGACCTGTTTTACTCAATTCCACGTTTAATGTCATCTCCGTCGTAATTTGGTTGGATCTTGTAATCGTTGTTCGGAACCGCCGTTTCGGGTTTGACGTAAATCCATTTATGTTATTATGCGTTTTGTGAGCTTTTGTTTGATGTTTCGATCGTGTATCGTGTGTTTCAGATGTTTTGGGCCGTTTTGTTATTTCCCAAAGTTATAGGGTAATTACTATCCTTGTCGTTTCCGAACCTTTGGGTAGTCGGAATTGCGTTTCATTTTAGCGCTTTAGTTTCTGCTTCAAAGTCGTTGTGAGTGTATCCGTTGGTACACCTTTGTATCATCCGATCGATCTTTGTCGAGAGGTCGTGCATATCTGGCCTGCTGCCATAGGCACATTACGACCGTAAGCCAAGGCTGTTACGGCTGTAATGTTCAACAGTTATAGCCGTAACTTCTTCTTTGTATCGCCGTAACCAAGCTTCATTTTTTATCTCTGCATTGATCCAGTGGGCGACTTACGGGCGTAATATTCACAAGTGCGCCAAAAACTTGTTGCGGATTTCGTTCAACGCAAGTGCACGTTATCGTAGACAAGTAATAAAGTGATGAATAAGATATCGTTCCTCGATTTCACTAAGTACCAAAATATAGTCAACTCACAATTTTATTTGAAGAATAATTATATGGAATTATTCCTAATCTAATAGAAAATTAATAATACTAATACTAAAACTAATAATAATAATAAGGGTGTAGGATTATGATTTTCACCTCAAACAATCAGGAATGATTTTTATTCAATTCAATTCACTTTTATTCAATTGATTGTAAGCCAGGAATTCCTAAATTATTCTAAAGCCTTTCCCAAGGTCGACAGAAAATACTACGAATTATTAACTCGATATATCCCTATTCGAATTAAATAATTAATAGCTGAAACAATTCAAGAATCCCTACAATAAATAGGCTTCACAATTCCCATGAGTATATTCCTATCTCACGAAAATTATGATTCGTCTCACAAGAACTATGCCTAAATTTCATCTCCCGAATCCATAAAGACATTCAAAACAATTCAACTGTTGGCCAGACAATTAAAAAGCATTAAGAACAGTAAGAAGAATCCAATTCAATAGAATAACGAATGAATTGAAATAATAATAAAAAAATTAAACCGTCATGTAATCGGCTACAATCAAAATCCTACTCGAATAGATCTAGGAACTAAGATGCAGAAAAACCGTAGGGATCCGTGGTCTTGTCGTCGCCCACCAATCTCCTCCTTGTGTTCTTCTCTCTGTCTATCGATCTACCTCCTAGTTCCGATCCCCTGGTCTTCAGCCCTGCAAGGCTTATTTATAGCAGTCCTAAGCCTCCAAAACGCGTCCGTGTGATTAGGTCGAGAACAGGCTCCAAAACGGCCCAGAAATGCGGAATATTCAGCAAAACCGCCCGGTGGGCCGCGGCTCACTTAATCTGTGCCACGGCCCCTACCCTTCAGTGCCTGATGCCTGGGCGTATTTTTTTCTCCTGGGTCGCGGCTCACTTAAGCTGTGCCGCGGCTCACAGTACAGTCCACTCGGGGATCGCTGGTTGTCTTCGTGTGCCGCGGCTCACTTGGTTTGTGCCGCGGCTCATGACCAAAAACTGCTGTTTTCGCCCGTTTTTCATCGTTCGAGCTTCCGGACTCCAATTTCCTGCAAAACATATAAGAATAATGCATTAAAAGCTCATTTAGGCTGATTTAGGCTCAAGATGGATATAAAATAATGATAAATAAGCGCATAAAAATACGCCTAACAAATACCCCCAAACTTGAGCCTTGTCCTCAAGCAAAAATTATCACTTTTAAACAAAATGTATCGTGAATAATCATGCAAGTCCATAGTGCTCAACTTAATCAATATTACCCTGAAAATCTCAAAGAATAGTACACGTATCGTAATAGCGAGTCATATCCAGGACACTGATTCCACTAAGTAACCAATTTCAGTCCTAATCAATCGTTCATGAAGAAAATCAAGCTCAAAGATTAACAAGCGTGAATTTAACCGACCGTCAATATTAAGGGTTAGATTAAACAAGCCAATTCGCCCAGTCCCACAGTCTAGTGGCAAAATTCAAGAGTTTCGTTATCAAAATTACTCCTAGGACAGCATTCCCTTATGTATGATCAATAATATGATTCGAGTTAACCACTAGGTTTCGGCTCTCGGGATATTTTATCGGGATGATCCTAGGGTGGATTTCCATTCTCATGTATCAGGGAGCCGTTTGACGTAAAAGACACTCATGGGGCACATGGATGCTTCTAGTTACTAAGCCCCCCTCTACAGCGGAGAAAAAACTCGAATAGCAGTTCCCGCATGTCAAGGTTGTTGTTTTACGCGAGAGTAAACAACGGGTCACGTGAATACCCCCGGTTACTAGGCTTCCCATCATCGGTAATGCGATATTTCTAAATTATTAATCTATTCAGGGTCGTCGTTTTATGCGAGAGTAAACAACGGGTCACGTGAATACCCCCGGTTACTAGACTTCCCATCATAGAACAACTAATATCTTGACTTTTTGGAAAAACTGTCCGACTCTAAACTCAATCCAAGTGCCAACAAGACTCATATTACTGGACGACTAGCTACGCGAAAAGTTTAACCAAACGTATAAACGGGGATTTGAAAACACGTATGTCTCCTTTCTTATCTGCTAAGATTTCTACAAAAAACGATAAAATATCGGACCTAATTGAATACTCAACAGAAACGGATATCGCTGACTACAACTCAACCAAAAGTCAACCGTTTCTTCCAAGAGAAATCTGTATCGTAACATCAGTTTTTACACATGGAAGCACTAAAAAAATTCACGAAAAATTCATGTTTTTGAACAAAACCATCAACAACATGCTAGGACACTAAAGCAATGATGAAA
This sequence comes from Orobanche coerulescens, assembly GCA_033398695.1. Lineage (NCBI taxonomy): Eukaryota > Viridiplantae > Streptophyta > Magnoliopsida > Lamiales > Orobanchaceae > Orobanche > Orobanche coerulescens. The sequence goes on along the minus strand of CM065808.1, from coordinate 60,775,024 downwards.
TCGCAATTTATAACCAAGAAAATCAATTCCACTACACATAAAATCATCCATAATAAAACTCATGTGAAAATAAAAGAGATAAGGAAAAGTGAAACTTATTCCAAATGTCTTCTTGAAAGCCAGCACATGTCTGAGTGGAATCGACTGTCAATCCATACTTCCAATAATGCCCAACATCACGAGGGACCCCCAAACTTAGTCTCTAGTCATGAAATAACTATAGACATTAGGTCACGAAAGACTAGAATATGAAGAATAATAACTCATTGGGGTTATATAAAGAAAATATTAGAGAAATAAGGGCCAACAAGAATACACGAATCCAAACGAAATAAACAAAACAAAGGAAAAAAACTATTAACTAAAAATCAAATAAAAACAACTAACTAGAAAGCAAGTAAAAATAATGGGTTGCCTCCCATCAAGCGCTCTATTTTACGTCTTGAGCACGATGTGGCAAAAAAAATCTAACGTGGCTTCTTTCTAGGGAAATTGCCAAATGCCCCCTTCTCGCAATCTATAAGCCTCTTATTCCACAAGGAAGGCTTTGGTTCATGCCCGGTTACCAAAAATAATGAGTAAGAATAATTATGCGGACAACCAAAAAACGATGGAAGAATATAATAATGGTAAGGCATGAAAAAATAAGCAGAGTTCGAATGGGTAAATAATAAAGACTTATCACAAACAACCTCATTAGAACTCAAAGAATCAGCCTCAACAAAATCAAAAGTAATGGGGTCAATCTCTCCCATAATAGATTTAGGAAAAATTATGCGTGGCACCGTTAATAAAAATTTTGGCACAAAAGTGTTCACCTTATTAGTCGAAGTTTGATGACAATTTGATGAAATTTCTTTGGAAACATCATCAATAATAACTTCTTCTACAGGCTCATCACACTTTATGTAATTATCAGGTGCTGGGGAATCGACCCTAAAACTTAGCATGTCTTTCTTCTCAACCTCCCCCTCAACTTCACTAATAAATATATGAGTTGGAAAATAACCATAGTGAATCTCAAGACCACGACTTGCACATTCTCGCTCAAAAAGGGTACTATCAGGATTTTTAAGAGCGTCCACACATTGTTCAAGCATGGTCTTTTGTTTTGGGGGAGGGGGCTAACTGACCCTATTAGGCAAATTATTAAGAACATCGAAATTTATGAAATGCTAAGGGCCACGATAATCAAAGGAAAACATAATGAAATAAGAAAATAAAAAATATAGAGACTAAAGAAAAAAAACTTCAAATTAAAATTAGAGTCGCTTGGTATTGATATTAGCGAAAAATTAGTCCCCGGCAACGGCGCCAAAAACTTGTTGCGGATTTCGTTCAACGCAAGTGCACGTTATCGTAGACAAGTAATAAAGTGATGAATAAGATATCGTTCCTCGATTTCACTAAGTACCAAAATATAGTCAACTCACAATTTTATTTGAAGAATAATTATATGGAATTATTCCTAATCTAATAGAAAATTAATAATACTAATACTAAAACTAATAATAATAATAATAAGGGTGTAGGATTATGATTTTCACCTCAAACAATCAGGAATGATTTTTATTCAATTCAATTCACTTTTATTCAATTGATTGTAAGCCAGGAATTCCTAAATTATTCTAAAGCCTTTCCCAAGGTCGACAGAAAATACTACGAATTATTAACTCGATATATCCCTATTCGAATTAAATAATTAATAGCTGAAACAGTTCAAGAATCCCTACAATAAATAGGCTTCACAATTCCCATGAGTATATTCCTATCTCACGAAAGTTATGATTCGTCTCACAAGAACTATGCCTAAATTTCATCTCCCGAATCCATAAAGACATTCAAAACAATTCAACTGTTGGCCAGACAATTAAAAAGCATTAAGAGCAGTAAGAAGAATCCAATTCAATAAAATAACGAATGAATTGAAATAATAATAAATAAATCAAACCGTCATGTAATCGGCTACAATCAAAATCCTACTCGAATAGATCTAGGAACTAAGATGCAGCAAAACCGTAGGGATCCGTGGTCTTGTCGTCGCCCACCAATTTCCTCCTTGTGTTCTTCTCTCTATCTATCGATCTACCTCCCAGTTCCGATCCCCTGGTCTTCAGCCCTTCAATGCTTATTTATAGCAGTCCTAAGCCTCCAAAATGCGTTCGTGTGATTAGGTCGAGAACAGGCTACAAAACGGCCCAGAAACGCGGAATACTCAGCAAAACCGCCCAGTGGGCCGCGGCTCACTTAATCTGTGCCGCGGCCCCTACCCTTCAGTGCCTGATGCCTGGGTGCATTTTTTTCTACTGGGCCGCGGCTCACTTAAGCTGTGCCGCGGCTCACAGTACAGTCCACTCGGGGCTCGCTGGTTGTCTTCGTGTGCCGCGGCTCACTTGGTTTGTACCGCGGCTCATGACCAAAAACTGCTGTTTTCGCCCGTTTTTCATCGTTCGAGCTTCCGGACTCCAATTTTCTGCAAAACATATAAGAATAATGCATTAAAAGCTCAATTAGGCTGATTTAGGCTCAAGATGGATATAAAATAATGATAAATAAGCGCATAAAAATACGCCTAACAAGCACTCTTTCACGGGGCGAAAGAGGGGAAATCAGAAGTTCGTAGTTAACGCCTTGAAGGCGATGAGACTCATGCAGAAGGGGTGTACTGGTTATTGGTGTTTCGCCTTGAAGGTGGAGGATGGTGGGGTCTAGTTTTCATCAATTCCCATCGTTAATGCATTCCCTGGTGTCTTTCCTGACGAGTTACCGCGGTTGCCACCGGACCGTGAGGTTGAGTTCGCTATCGAGTTAGAGCCAGGTGCGGCTCTAATTTTGAAGGAGCCGTATCGCATGGCACCTTCAGAGATGGCTGAGTTGAAGAAGCAGTTGAGGGAGCTTCTTGAGTCGGGGTATATTCGACCAAGCGCTTCCCCTTAGGGCGCACCGGTCTTGTTTGTGCGGAAGAAGGATGATTCACTGCGTTTATGTATCCACTATCCCGAGCTAAAAAAAGTGACCATCAAGAACAAGTATCCCTTGCCGAGGAATAATGACTTGTTTGATCAGTTGCAGGGAGCTGCGATATTCTCGAAGATCGACTTGAGATCGGGGTACTATCAGCTTTTGGTGAAGGAGTCCGATGTCCCGAAAACAGCTTTCCGGATGAGATACGGACATTATGAGTTTGTGGTTATGCCCTTTGGGCTAACTAACACGTCAGCAATGTTCATGCAGTTGATGAACAAGTTTTTCATCGAGTATTTGGATAAGTGCATCATCGTTGATATATTTGAAGAATGAGGAGGAGCATGCACATCATCTGCGTGTGGTGTTAGACATTTTGAGGACCGAGCGACTCTATGCGAAGTTCTCGAAATGTGAGTTCTGGCTGAAGGAAATGATGTTTCTGGACACGTGATTTCAGCCGAGGGGGTCCGTGTGGATCCACAGAAGATTGAGGCAGTGCTGGATTGGGCACTGCCTAAGAATGTGAAGGAGGACCGTAGTTTCTTGCATTTGGCTGGCTACTATCGTAGGTTCATCGAGGGGTTATCGAAACTAGATCATCCACTTACACAGTTGCTTTAGAAATCTGAGAAGTTCGTCTGGAATGACGAAAAACAGTCGAGTTTTGAGGAGCTGAAGAGGCGTTTGACTTCAACCCCGATTCTGGCATTGCCATGCGGCAACGAGGGTTTTGCTATTTATAGCGATGCTTCAGGTCAGGGTCTTGGGCGCGTGTTGATGCAGCATGACAAGACTATTGCATATGCGTCGAGACAGTTGAGGCCATATGAGGTCAACTACCCTACTCACGGTTTGGAGTTAGCGGCAGTTGTTTTTGCGCTGAAGATTTGGCATCATTATCTCTTTGGCTCTGCATGTATGATTTTTACCGATCATAAAAGTCTGATGTACATATTCACTCAGTGGGAGTTGAATATGAGGCATAGGAGGTGGTTGGAATTGATTAAGGATTATGACCTCAAAATCCTTTATCATCCGGGCAAGGCAAACATCATGGCAGATGTCTTGAGTCAGAAACCGGTTACGTTGCGGACGCTTGAGATACTTACATATCAATATAAGATTCAGCGTGATTTGATCGAGTTGGGTGTTGAGATTTTGTTACCAGGAGCTGTCGGGCAACTTTGTGCTTTGGAGATTTCGTCGTTGCTGATCGACGACATTAAATTAAAGCAATTGGAGGATCCAATGATTACTCAATTTCGAGAGAATGTTCTTAAAGGGAAGTCTCCTAGATTTGTGATTCACAAGGATGGTGTGTTGAGATTCCAGAGTCGGCTTTGTGTACCGAACGACTTGGAATTGAGGCAGATTATTTTGCGGGAGGCCCATGCTGTAATATCCTGAATTTCTACTACTGTTGTTTAATGTTACTTTATCCGAGTTATGTTGTACAGCGTGGAATCTGTGCAGTATGGATAAAATAAATGAAGGACTGAGACATCTGTATTGGTATAATTGTCGTACTTGGTCAACAATTGTATTTGAGGATATAGTGTGTTGTGTATACGTATTCGGTATGTCGAGACGACAGGCAGGAACAGTTGTAAATGGCTAAGTACAGAGCCCTTAACGTACATTAAGTTTATGAGATAACGTACGCTAAGATGATAAGTGTTACGTACGCTATGTATAACACATTACCTACGTAACGAGAGAAATCGGACAGAGGAATCAATACCTGCCATGTGGAGCCCAGGTATCGGCTGGCGTGCCAAAAGATAAGTTAACTAGGTATTACGTACGCTATGCAGAGCATATTACATACATAATATGAGCATATACTGTAGCAAGTCAATGTACGTATTACGTACGCTATGGAACAATTGTTACGTACGTAAACGATCGAACGAAACAAGGCAGTGAGTTCTGGAATGATGTTACGTACGTTATGTAGGACCTGTAGCATACGTAAGGAAGCATTATGTACGTTAATGTTGATTGGTAATGTATGTAATGTAATACCCGATTGTAATTCAGTCATTATTATTTAGTAATTTCATTCGGTAATTGTCACTATGTAAATTTTTCACTCGTTATAATCATTCATCCGTGTTCACCGTTCAGAATAACTTTGAGTTGTGTATCGATATTGTTCATTGTTTCAACCTTACTTGGGAATCAAGACAAGAGTATTATCTTGATCGTGGCAATTGATTCATTAGTCGTTGTTGATGTTGGAGTTCATGTCATTTCTAATCTCCACATTGTTCAATTTGTGTTTTGTTGGGCGAACCCTTGTAATCATGGCTTGGAACCACCGTTTTGGGGTTTCCGTACTTCCATTTCGTGTTATTGTTTCCCAAATATTGATTCCTATTACTTTTATTCTCTTCCCGGGTCATTTTTCATCATTTTAGGACCCAAGGGGGTGTGGGCCGGAGCACAAGGAGTGTGCGCCGCGGCACACACATTGTCCAGTTTTTGGCCGAGCAGTCTGTACCATGGGCCGCGGCACATGCCGGCAGGGCCTCGGCACACTGCCGCGGCACACTCGTGTTGCACTTATTGGCCAAACCTTCTGTACCGTGTGCCGCGGCACATGCCGACGGGGCCGCGGCACACTGCCGAGTCACTGCCGCGGCACACTCGTCCGGGCCGCGGCACGCTACCGATCACTGGGGGCAGATTTGGCCCTGTGCCGCGGCACACAGGGCAGTCAACTCTATAATTGTGTTTTTTCAGCGAGTTCAGCTCATTTCTTACCTTTTCTTCAACCATACGAGAGAGAGAGAGAGAGGCTTGAAGGGAGGATTTTCCTTCATCTATCACTTGAGTGTGTGATTTTCTTCATCTCCTTTCGATCGTGAAGCCCGGATAATCGATCTAACGCGTGTTCTTCAGATCAAAGTGCTTGGATTTTCAAGAGGTAATTTCTTCAACATCTTGGATTTCGATTTTGTATTGAGATATGATGTTTTGGGTGTTAAGATCATGTTGTATGAAGTGATATACGCATGATTATGGATATGATTGATTATTCATTGGATTATTGAAGGATTATTCAAGAACACTTTGAATATTGGGTTAGATTTAGGGGTTTTCGATTAATCGTTGTTGTAATCACGATTTTGGATATTCATAATGGATTATTGATCGTATTCAAGATGTTTTGTAGGTTTGAAATACTTCTTGGGGATTTGATATTGGTATTATTGAGGCTTGGTTATAAACAATCGAAGTTTGGCCACAAAGTGTTCGAGATAATGCCCCAATTAACTTGGTTTAATCGTATCGACATTTTGAGTTCGTTATATTCGTGTTTGATTCGTATATTGAACGGATTGTTGGTAATTATATTTATTCAAGGTTGTTCGAGCAACCAATATCTCAATTAGGACGTTGTTCGTGGAAGGATAATTGTCACCGGCCGAGTAAGTTAATTCTTACTCGGTTAAAAGGATATTCATTCCTTTTGTTGTTGTTCATTCATAATCATAACTCATTCATCATTGTATTAACCGTATTGAGACTTGTAATTATCGAATAATCATTTCATTCACGAGGAACAATGGTTCCAATCATTTCATTGGGTTATCAATCACTTCACTATTATTTTCATCTCGGTGAGTCATTCTTGACCTTGTCGAATTATTATCCATTGATATTCATTGTGGTCATTCTCGTTCATGTGACCCTCTGGGTTCATATTGCGTGGCCGGGTGCGGATGTGTGGAATTTTTAGTCGGGCACGTGATGGCCATGTATTGGGAGTGATACATTGGACTGTGCACACAGTAAAGATTAACTCCGTGAGACTAATTAGGTACAAGGACGGGTGTGTCCGGTCATCCGTCTTGTACACTTGCACAGAACACTACGGGCGTACTATGATACTCCTCTTCAGCGTAATTCATAACTAAGGATATTTCATAACTTCAGATATATCATGATTGTGTATTTTCAACCCTTAAGGATTGTTGTTCTGTGTAACTGACCCCATTGGGGGATTTTGTTTTCAGGTCACGGCAAGGCAAAGGCACGGGAAGAGCATGTTGACGACGAGGAGTCCCAGTGATACTAGTAGGGGGCCCCAGTCATTCCGGTTATTTCAGTCATTTCAGTCATTTCAGTCATTTCCGTCATTTGTATTTTCCGCTGCAAAATTCCGTTTGAGATGTTTATTTATTCACGGTGGTGTATTTTATCTTCATATAAAATATACTAATATTCTGTATTGTCCTGGTGTATTGTACTTAAGCTCCTCATCGGAGTATTTGGTAATATAATGTGGTTCGGTACTACAATTATATTATTTAATTCATCAGTTTTCATTCGCCTGGTGGGTCCCAGTCGGGGGTCCACGGCACTATAATATACGCCTAGTTTGGGGTGTTATAGAGTTGGTATCAGAGCGTGGTTTTAAATACTACCTTCCGAGTCATGCCTCATTTGAAATCATCGTCATCGGACTAGTATCATTGGACTTTCGCATCACGTGTGACCTGTGCAGATGCCGAGCCAATCAGACCGAATGAACTGTAAGACTTCTAACGCCATGGTATAATTTCTGGCAATAATCATTCATTCATAATTCATTAGTTAACAATCCTCAATCATCATTTTCATTTTGACCAGGACGGTCATTTTAACTCATTAATCACTCAATTCATTTCATTACATAGTTGTTGATCTGGAAGATCATATCATTAATCTTGTTAACTTGTTCAAGATAATCATTTCAAGAATTTCATCAGAAAATCATGTCACCTCAGTTAATCATTCATGTAATCACTATGTTAGTGCGTGTATGCTCATTTTCATCATCTCATGACATAATCATAACGTGATATTCATGCGGGAAATATAATCATCATGTGACTTTCCTACTTCAGTATGGAGAGAGCAAGAAGTAGAAGCAGAGGACGAGGCCGTAGTGCGGGCCGAATCCTGAGAGCTCGTGTGAATACACGGGCGAACGCAAGGAATAATGCTAATTCATCGAGCAGCGACGCTGCCACTCATTCACCTGGACGTGATCATTCACTATTGGGGAGTCGTACCCGGGACACGGCTCAGTCAGAAGGTGTTCGGGTTGACCCACTCGCTTTTATGCAGGGCGTGATGGCCCAAATGACGCAGATGGCACAACTAATGGAGACGATGCATAATTCAGCTAATCAAAATCAACAGGCTCCTCTGCCGCCACCTCAGAGGCAAGAGAGGAATGTGAGCAGTATCATCGGTGACATCTCTCGCCAAAGGCCACCTACTTTTGAAGACTCGTCTGAGCCGGCAGATATTATTCATTGGCTCGAACATTTCGAGAAGTTATTCGCTATGGTAGAGTGTAACACCCCAAACTAGGCGGATATTACAGTGCCGTAGATTCCCAACTGGGACCCACCAGGCAAATGAAAATGATTGAATTACACAGGATAAATGTAGTACCGAACCACATTACAACAATAATTACTCCGATAAGGAGTTTAGTTACATCACACCAGGACAATACCGAATACTAGTGTATTTTATATGGAGATAAAATACACAACACTGAATGAAACGGAGTATCCAAATAAAAGTCTGCAGCGAAAAATAAAGGACAATAACATGAATAACTGAAAGATCGGGGCCCCCTACTAGTATCACTGGGACTCCTCGACATCAACATGCCATTCCCGTGCTTTTGCCTTGCCATGACCTGAAAAACAAAATCCCGATCGAAGTCGATTACGAGAACAACAATCCTCAAGGGTTGAAAATACACAATCATGATTATATCTGAAGTTATGAAATAACTTGTCGAAACATACGCAATCAAACATGCTATATGAATCAACTAACAGTACGGCTCAAAGGGTGGCGCCACACTACGCCCGGGATGGAAATGTGTCCGTGCACAAGCCACCAACGAGTATCGATCGAATACCCGTGTGGTCTTGTACCTAATCAGTCTCACGAGACAATATGACTCGTGTGCACAGTCCAATGTGAGGCCAACAACCAACACATGACTTTAACGTGCCCGACATGAAAATCCAACACATACCAACCGGCACGCCAGTATGACCCGGAATGCCACGATATAACAAAAGTGACATCGAAAATGAATATCCTTTTAACCGAGTAAGAATTAACTTACACAACACCGGTGACAATTATCCTTCCACGAACAACGTCCTAATAGAGATATCGGTCGCTCGAACAACCTTGAATAACACAATAACCAACAATCCGTTCAACATACGTAACAAACATGAATATAACGAACTCAACACGTCGATACGACTAAACCAAGTCCATTGAGGCATTAAATCAAACACGTTGCGTCCAAACTTCGATTGTTTACAATCAAACCTCAATATACCAATATCAAATCCCCCAAGAAGTGTTTCAAACCAACAAAACATCTTAAACACGATTAATAATCCAAAGCAAATATCCAAAAACGTGATTATAACGACAATTAATCGAAAACCCCCAATCTCAACTCGATATTCAATGTGTTCTTGAATAATCCCTCAATAATCCAATGAATCCTTATACAAACTCATAATCATATACATATCCCTTCATATAACATGATTATAACGTCCAAAACATCATATCTCAACACAAAATCGAAATCCAAGGTGTTGAAGAAATTACCTCTTGAAGATCCAACCACTTCGATCCGAAGAACACGAGTAAAAACGAGTATCCGAGCTATATGATCGAATGGAAATGAAGAAACTCAAGTACTCAAGTGTTTGATGAAGGAAAAATCCCTTTCCCCAAGCTCTCTCTCGGACAAAATGGAAGAAGAAAGTGAAAATGAAGAAAAATGAGGAAAAAGTGTCCCGGCCAAACCATATATACTGCCGGAAGTTACGGCCGCAACTCGGCCCTCTTACGGCCGTAACATTCCAGGTCAACGGCCTTACGGCCATAACCGGCCAACTCATACGGCCGTAACTCGGCTTCGTCCGAAAGCCTGCCGACAGACTTACGGCCATAACCGCTCCTGAGTTACGGGCGTAACCCGCCTTCGTCAAAAACATCCGCCGATATCCTTACGGCCGTACCCGCACACCTTACGGCCGTAACTCGGATGATACGGCCGTATCCGGCCAACCTTACGGGCGTAAGCCCTCTTCGTCGAAATGACCAGGCACCTTGCCTGCAGCGTACGGCCGTAACCGGCCAAGCCTTACGGCCGTACCTTCCTCGACTTACGGCCGTATGCCGCAACCCTTACGGCCGTAAGTCACCCTTGGTCAACAACACTAAAAATTTACGAACACCACTTACGGCCGTAACTAACCCTCCTTACAGCCGTAACTCGCCTTCGACCAAAATGCCTGGGCAGCCTGCTGGACCACGTACGGCCGTAACCGGCCAGCCTTACGGCCGTACCCGCTGAACTTACGGCCGTATCCCAGAACCTTACGGCCGTAACTCAATGCTGGCCAAGGTGAATAAATCTGATGATTCCGATTCCTCGCTACGACTGATGAATGATCCGACATACCAACGAATGCGAAAATGAACAAGTCTAACACATGCCAAAAATGATACTTCCAGCACAAGACTACCAATCACGATGATAATGATAATACTCCCGTTCCGACACTCAAACGGAGATGAAATGACGATCGGTAACTGATACACGGTTACAACATGCCAAATGAACGCAAATGAATGAATCATGACTGATGAATGATTATTAATGAGTGAAAATTACTGAGTGATAATTACAGACTGATAATTACTGAATGATAATGAATGAATTACAACCGGGTATTACATACTCCCCCCTTAAAAAGAGTTTCGTCCCCGAAACTAAGGGTCAAACAACTCGGGATGACTCTCCCGCATACTCTCCTCGGTTTCCCAAGTAGCCTCTTCGACTCCGTGTCTAGACCACTGAATCTGACCAAAGGAATCGTCTTGTTCCTCAACTGTTTGATTCGCCGCTCCAACACTCGTACAGGACGCTCCTCGTACGAATGATCATCCGCGATCTCGATTTCGTCGAACTGAAGTATGTGAGAGACGTGAAGCATATTATGAATTCGGCCCAACAACAGAGGTAAAGCCAATCGATAAGCTAACTCGCTTACTCGATTCAAAATCTCACACGGTCCAATGAATCTCGAAGTCAACTTCCCCCGTTTTCCGAAACGGAAAATACCTCGACTCGGGAATACCTTGACCAAAACGGGATCACCCGTCTCGAACTCTAGTGGTCGATGACGATTACCTGCATATGATTTCTGTCGACTCTGAGCAGTCAACAGACGTCTCCTGATCAAAGCTACCTTCTCCCGGGCGGCTATAAGTATATCGGGCTCGGTGCCGATTGACTCTGATGGGTCGTCCCAACACAAGGGAGATCGACAACCGTAACAGGCCTCGTAAGGTGCTACCTTCATCGCAGCATGCTAACTAAACTGTACGTGGACACAAACAACAGTAATTGGGCTTCCCAATCCTCTACTAATCGAGGACGCATGCCCTCAACATGTCCTCCAATGTCAGAAAAATCCTTTCTGATTGTCCGTCGGACTGAGGATGAAAAACGGTAATGATATTAAACTGAGTTCCCAAAGCACGATGAACTGATTCCCTAAACGAGACACGAATCGCCCGACACGATCAGAAACAATACTCTTAGGAGTACCGTGCAATCTCACTAACTCTCTGATGAGCAGCTGGGCAAGTCTCACGGGACCCCACGTATCCTTGATCTCAAGGAAATGGGCTGATTTAGATAGCGATCCACGATCACCCAGATCGTATTCATGCCACGACGACTCGTCGGCAAACTTGTGAAGAAATCCATAGAAATGTCTTCCCACTTCCATTCTGGAATAGGAAGCGGTATCAGCATACTCGCCGGTCGCTGATATTCAATCTTGACTTGCTGATAGGCTAAACATCTCGAAACAAATTCCGCGACTCCTCGCTTCATATTACTCCACCAGAAATGTTGTTTCAAGTCCTTGTACATCCTGCTAGACCCCGGATGAACCGGATAAGGGGTAGCATGAGCTTCTCTCAAGATCGAGTTTTTCAACTCATCATTCGCCGGTACGCACAACCGATTCTCAAATCTCAAGAGTCCATCCTAGTGGACCACAAATCCAGGGGCTTTCACCTGTACCACATCCTCGCATATGAGCAACAAAATGAATATGAACCCTGATTCTCCCTGATTTCCTCCTCAAGTGATGATGAAATCTCTAACATACAAAGCTGTCCCTGAACTTGCTGAAGCCGGACCTCGATCTCGGGTCTAAGGAATTCCTGCTGAAGCTCCTTCTGAACTCTTAAACGAGCAAGCATCTGCCCCTGAACAGACTTACGACTCAAGGCGTCGGCGATAACATTCGCCTTGCCCAGGTGGCAAAGGATCTCGATATCATAATCTTTGATTAGTTCCAACCACCGCCTATGTCACATATTTAACTCCTTGTGAGTAAATATATACTTCATCTCTTGTGATTGGTGAATAACTGACAGGTGACGCCATAAAGGTAATGACGCCAAAATTCCAACGCGAAAACCACGGTTGCTAGCTCCGGTCGTGGGTTGGATAATTAATCAGCTAATCCGAGGAAACTTCGGATTTACTTAACATCTTTCGGAGGTTGCCAATCTCGGATAGCCTCCGTCTTCTGAGGGTCGACGCGATCTCTGACAGATGAAATTACATGCCCGAGAAAATCACTTCGGACATCCAGAACTCACAATTGGAAAGCTTACCATGAAGTTGCTCGCATCTCAACACGTCGAGAACCTGATGAAGATGTACCTCGTTTTCCTCTCGATCACGAGAATAAGCCAAAATGTCATCGATGAAGACAACAACAAACTGATCCAAAAAGTCGATGAAAACCCGATTCATTAACTCCATGAATACCGCAGGTGCATTAGTTAGCCCGAACGGCATAACTACGAACTCATAATGACCATAGCGTGTTCGAAACGCCGTCCTCGCGAGATCCGACTCTCGAATCCACAACTGGTGATATCCAGATCTTAAGTCGATCCTGGAAAATACTGAAGCTCCCTGAAGTTGATCTAAAAGATCATCAATACGGGTAAGGGGTACTAATCTTAATCATCACCCTATTCAACTCTTGATAATTTATACACACACGAGACGAGCCATCCTTCTCCTTGACAGATCACACTGGTGCTCCTCTCGGGAACGCAATCGGTCGGAGATAACCTTTCTCGAACTATTCCTCAGGTTGAATCTTCAACTCCTGCATTCTGGTCGGGGCCATCCGATATGGTGCCTTCGATAAAGGGGACGTACCGGCTCCAACTCACTCCTGAATTCCACTACTCTATGTGAAGGCAACCAGATAACTCGTCTGGAAGTACATCGTCAATCGATGACAATAATACCACAAATGATTGAACATTTCGATTGCCCTAGAATGGTCAATCGATAAAAAGTGATATAATGAATGATTAGACATCTCGATTGCCTTAGAAAGGCCAATCGAAGTAAATGGTACAATGAATGTTTGAATAACTCGATTGCCTTAGAAAGGCCAATCGATGAAAATGATACAAGGAATGATTGAATAGCTCGATTGCCTTAGAAAGGCCAATCGATGAAAATGATGCAATGAAGGATTGAATAACTCGATTGCCTTAGGAAGGTCAATCGATGAAAATGATACGATGAATGATTGAATGACTCGATTGCCTTAGAAAGGCCAATCGATGAAAATGATGCAATGAATGATTGAATAACTCGATTGCCTTAGAAAGGTCAATCGATGAAAATGATACAATGAATGATTGAATGACTCGATTGCCTTAGAAAGGCCAAACGATGAAAATGGTGCAATAAATGATTGAATAGCTCGATTGCGGAATTTCTCTACTTCCGCCATAATAATAATTCTACTGGAACAACGGGGATTACTTCCCTGAAGCACCCATTCGACAACCAACGACGGAAAGATAGCGACCAAACGCTAACAAACACTGAGGATAGTATCAAGACGATTAAACCAACTAATACCGAAAATTACATCGTCCTAAGATAAATTCACCACGATTAGGTCCACCAACCAATCGCGGTCACTAAGCTTACTTCGGTATGATTCCGAAAATTCTTCCATCGTCAGGTAGACCGATGGTATGAGGTCCACAAGCAATAGGACTATCCCGAAATAAGTCTACTCAAGCATGATTCGAAAATGAATGAATGCGGCGTACCAGCATCAAAAGGTACACACAGGTTGAAATAAAATTACGAGTATACCTGAAATCATTCGGGCCACCGGATCGTCGATCCTCCTCATCACATGAATCTGGGACTTGCCGGCCCCCGAACCGGACGCTCCCATTTGATAAATACGAGCTCCAACTCTATTTGCTTCCATTGTCTTAAACGACGTTGACAAAGTAGTCTGATTCTGAAACGCTGATTGCTTCGGGGCCTGAGATGCCGCCGGAGCCGACTTGGAGTCCTTTCGGAAAAAATGGGCCTTATGCCCAAAATTCCCACAATTATAGCACGTGATAGACGGTTTCAGACACTCAGTGCTGTAATGACCCAGCGTTCCACAATTGAAACAGGTGATGGCCGAACAGGCCGCTCGGGACTGAGATCCCACACAATTTTGCGCCGTAGGAGGTCGCTCAGAAATGATAGGTCTCACACGAGGCTTCTTGAAGGTTGGCTGACTGCCTTCGGATTGATTACGCTTCGTTAATTTCTTGCTGACAGATGAAGGTTGTTGTTCAGCACTTTCCTTAGCAGCTGGCTCATACGGGAGAGTTCTCTCGATTAATCCGGCCAGAGTGGCGCAATGATGATTGAGCAACTGCACATGGGACATCATGTACTGCATAAAAGTGAGTGGATCAACCCGAACATCTTCTGATCGAGCCGAATCCTGGGCACGATTTCCCGGCAGCGAGTGATTATTACTCGGGTTTCGGCCCGCACCGCGGCCTCTTCCCGTGTATCCCCTGACAGCTCTCTCCATACTGAAGTAGGAAGGTTGCATAATGATTATATTTCCCGCATAATTATCACGTTATGATTACGTCATGAGATGATGAAAATGAGTATACATGCTCTAACTTAGTGATTATATGAGTGATTTACTGAAGTGACATGATTATCTGATGAAATTCTTGAAATGATTATTTTGAATAACTTAACAAGATTAATAATATGATCATCCAGATCGACAACTGAGTAATGAAATGAATTGAGTAATAATGAATTAACATGATCGTCCTAATCATTAACTGAGTAATGAAATGAATTAAGTGATTAATGAGTTAACATGATCGTCCTAATCACAATGAATGATGGTGTTTGAGGATTGTTAAATGATGAATGATGAATGAATGACTATTGCCAGAAATTATACCATGGCGTTAGAAATCTTACAGTTTTTCCGGTCTGATTG
This sequence comes from Orobanche coerulescens, assembly GCA_033398695.1. Lineage (NCBI taxonomy): Eukaryota > Viridiplantae > Streptophyta > Magnoliopsida > Lamiales > Orobanchaceae > Orobanche > Orobanche coerulescens. The sequence goes on along the minus strand of CM065808.1, from coordinate 60,759,623 downwards.
GCTCGACATTTGCACAGGTCACACGTGACGCGAAAGTCCAATGATACTAGTCTGATGACGATGATTTCCAATGAGACATGACTCAGAAGGTAGTATTCAAAACCATGCCCTGATACCAACTCTGTAACACCCCAAACTAGGCGGATATTACAGTGCCGTAGATTCCCAACTAGGACCCACCAGGCAAATGAAAATGATTGAATTACACAGGATAAATGTAGTACCGAACCAAATTACAACAATAATTACTCCGATAAGGAGTTTAGTTACATAACACCAGGACAATACCGAATACTAGTGTATTTTATATGGAGATAAAATACACAACACTGAATGAAACGGAGTATCCAAATGAAAGTCTGCAGCGAAAAATAAAGGACAATAATATGAATAACTGAAAGATCGGGGCCCCCTACTAGTATCACTGGGACTCCTCGACATCAACATGCCATTCCCGTGCTTTTGCCTTGCCATGACCTGAAAAACAAAATCCCCAGCCGGGGTCAGTTAAACAGAACAACAATCCTCAAGGGTTGAAAATACACAATCATGATTATATCTGAAGTTATGAAATAACTTGTCGAAACATACGCAATCAAACATGCTATATAAATCAACTAACAGTACGGCTCAAAGGGTGGCGCCACACTACGCCCGGGATGGAAATGTGTCCGTGCACAAGCCACCAACGAGTATCGATCGAATACCCGTGTGGTCTTGTACCTAATCAGTCTCACGAGACAATATGACTCGTGTGCACAGTCCAATGTGAGGCCAACAACCAACACACGACTTAAACGTGCCCGACATGAAAATCCAACACATACCAACCGGCACGCCAGTATGACCCGGAATGCCACGATATAACAAAAGTGACATCGAAAATGAATAATGACTCACCGAGGTGGAATGGTAATGAAATAAATGACACCTCTATGAAAAGATTTTAACCGTTGTTCCTTATGACTGAAGTGATTAATTGACAATAACAAGTTTGATACGGTTAATACACTGATGAATGAGTTATGATTATGAATGAACAACAACAAAAGGGATGAATATCCTTTTAACCGAGTAAGAATTAACTTACACAACACCGGTGACAATTATCCTTCCACGAACAACGTCCTAATAGAGATATCGGTCGCTCGAACAACCTTGAATAACACAATAACCAACAATCCGTTCAACATACGTAACAAACATGAATATAACGAACTCAACACGTCGATACGACTAAACCAAGTCCATTGAGGCATTAAATCAAACACGTTGCGTCCAAACTTCGATTGTTTACAATCAAACCTCAATATACCAATATCAAATCCCCCAAGAAGTGTTTCAAACCAACAAAACATCTTCAACACGATTAATAATCCAAAGCGAATATCCAAAAACGTGATTATAACGACAATTAATCGAAAACCCCCAATCTCAACTCGATATTCAAAGTGTTCTTGAATAATCCCTCAATAATCCAATGAATCCTTATACAAACTCATAATCATATACATATCCCTTCATATAACATGATTATAACGTCCAAAACATCATATCTCAACACAAAATCGAAATCCAAGGTGTTGAAGAAATTACCTCTTGAAGATCCAACCACTTCGATCCGAAGAACACGAGTAAAAACGGGTATCTGAGCTATATGATCGAATGGAAATGTAGAAACTCAAGTACTCAAGTGTTTGATGAAGGAAAAATCCCTTTCCCCAAGCTCTCTCTCGGACAAAATGGAAGAAGAAAGTGAAAATGAAGAAAAATGAGGAAAAAGTGTCCCGGCCAAACCATATATACTGCCGGAAGTTACGGCCGTAACTCGGCCCTCTTACGGCCGTAACATTCCAAGTCAACGGCCTTACGGCCGTAACCGGCCAACTCATACGGCCGTAACTCGGATTCGTCCGAAAGCCTGCCGACAGACTTACGGCCGTAACCGCTCCTGAGTTACGGGCGTAACCCGCCTTCGTCAAAAACATCCGCCGACATCCTTACGGCCGTACCCGCACACCTTACGGACGTAACTCGGATGATACGGCCGTATCCGGACAACCTTACGGGCGTAAACCCTCTTCGTCGAAATGACCAGGCACCTTGCCTGCAGCGTACGGCCGTAACCGGCCAAGCCTTACGGCCGTACCTTTCTCGACTTACGGCCGTATGCCACAACCCTTACAGCCGTAAGTCACCCTTGGTCGACAACACTAAAAATTTACGAACACCACTTACGGCCGTAACTAACCCTCCTTACGGCCGTAACTCGCCTTCGGCCAAAATGCCTGGGCAGCCTGCTGGACCACGTACGGCCGTAACCGGCCAGCCTTACGGCCGTACCCGCTGAACTTACGGCCGTATCCCAGAACCTTACGGCCGTAACTCAATGCTGGCCAAGGTGAATAAATCCGATGATTCCGATTCCTCGCTACGACTGATGAATGATCCGACATACCAACGAATGCGAAAATGAACAAGTCTAACACATGCCAAAAATGATACTTCCAGCACAAGACTAGCAATCACGATGATAATGATAATACTCCCGTTCCGACAATCAAACGGAGATGAAATGACGATCGGTAACTGATACACGGTTATAACATGCCAAATGAACGCAAATGAATGAATCATGACTGATGAATGATTATTAATGAGTGAAAATTACTGAGTGATAATTACAGACTGATAATTACTGAATGATAATGAATGAATTACAACCGGGTATTACATAGAGTGTCCCGAAGGACACAAAGTCTCAGTTGCGGCTTACTATCTGGGTAAAAGCGCACATTCTTGGTAGTTGTCGTTGAAGCCCACCGACGGATCATGTACTTGGGATCAATTCAAGACTCTCATGATGGAGAGGTATTATCCGGCCCCACTCAGAGAGGCCAAGCTGTCAGAATTGCTCACTCCCGACCCCTCAGCAGATGAGGATGTTCTTGCCATTGCCGAGAAATTTCAGGAACTTCTTCCGTTCGCCTCATCTATTATTCACTCCGAGGCGGATAAGATCAAGTATTTCAGCAACCTTCATCTGCTAGCAAAAAGTCCAAGAACCGAATTCATTGAGAAAGCTCTTACCTATGAGCTTACTGCTAAAGAGATTGCTAAACAACAACCTTCATCTGCTAGCAAAAAGTCCAAGAACCGTAATCAGTCTGACGGCAGTCAGGCCACTTTCAAGAAATCTCGTGCGGGCTCTACTTTTTCAGAGCGACCTCCTGTGACGCCTAAGCCCGTGGAATCTCAATCACGAGCGGCCAGTTCGGCCATCACCTTTTTTAACTGTGGGGATCTTGGTCATGTCAGCACCAAGTGTCCGAGACAGTCTGGCACGTGCCATAATTGCGGAATTGTTGGGCATAAGGCCCGTTTTTTCCGAAGAGACTCAAAAAATACTCCGGCGGCATCTCAGGCCCTGAAGCAGTCAGCCGCTCAGAATCAAGCTACTCAGTCTGCGTCGTTCAAGACGACAGGAGCGAATAAAGGTGGAGCCTATAGCCAGCAGACGGGAGCGCCCGGTGCCGGGACTAGCAAGCCCCGGATTTATGAGATGAAGAAAACCGACGATCCAGAGGCCCAGATGATCCCAGGTACACTCGATATTCTATCTCAACCTGTGTGTACCCTTTTTGATACCGGTGCAGCACATTCATTCATTTCCGAGTCATGTTTGAGTAGACTACGTCTGGGTAGTGCTGCTAGTTGTGAGCCTTATGTCATTGGTCTACCTGATGGTAGACGAATTATCGGAAATCGTGAGATTCGTAATGTCCGATTGACTTCATGGCCGTGTATGGCCAGCGGACCTAATCGTGGTAGATTTGCCGAGAGACGACGTCATCTTGGGTATTGATTGGATGGATCGTCATGATGCCATCATTAGTGTCCGTAAGCGTATGGTCACTATCATTTCAGACGATGGGGTCGAATGTGTGTTTTAGGGAGGTAATCCCGGCTGTTCTGGAAGAGTTATTAATTTGATGAAAGCAGTGAGATTACTCAATCAGGGGTGTATTGGTTATTGGTGCTATATGACTAAAACCGAGAAATCATCGATAATGTTGGCGGATATACCGGTAGTGAGAGAATATGCTGACGTATTCCCAGATGAGTTACCTGGTTTGCCTCCACAGAGAGATGCGGAATTCACGATTGAGTTGGAGCCTGGTACATCTCCAATATCGAAGGCACCGTACCGGATGGCCCCGACCGAAATGCAGGAGTTGAAGAATCAACTTGAAGAGTTGTTCAAGAATGGTTATATCCGACCGAGTGCGTCCCCGTGGGGAGCACCGGTGTTGTTTGTCAAGAAGAAGGATGGTTCTTTTCGCTTGTGTATTGATTACCGGGAGTTGAACAGGGTGACAATCAAGAATAAGTATCCCTTACCCCGTATTGATGAACTTTTGGATCAACTTCAGGGAGCTTCAGTATTTTCCAAGATCGACTTAAGATCTGGATATCATCAGTTGCGGATTCGAGAGTCAGATATCGCGAGGACGACGTTTCGAACATGCTATGGTCATTATGAGTTTGTGGTTATGCCGTTTAGATTGACTAATGCACCTGCGGTATTCATGGAGTTAATGAATCGGGTTTTCATTGACTTTTTGGATCAGTTTGTTGTTGTCTTCATCGATGACATTTTGATTTATTCTCGTAACCGAGAGGAACACGAGGTTCATCTTCATCAGGTTCTCGAAGTGTTAAGACGAGAGCAATTTTATGGAAAGTTTTCCAAATGTGAATTCTGGATGTCCGAAGTGACTTTTCTCGGGCATGTAATTTCATCAGATGGAGTGCGTGTTGATCCTCAGAAGACGGAGGCTATCCAAGATTGTTACCTCTGAAGAATGTTAAGGAAATCCGAAGCTTTCTCGGATTAGCCGGTTATTATCGGCGGTTTGTGGAAGGATTTTTTAAAATCGCTCAACCCATGACGAACCTTTTGCGAAAGGATAAGAAATACACGTAGTCCGATGCGTGTCAACGGAGTTTTGAGGAACTCAAGAGCCGGTTAGTTTCAGCACCTGTACTTTCCTTGCCGCAAGGGACGAAAGGATTTGTGGTTTATAGTGATGCGTCCGGACAGGGTCTCGGATGTGTACTCATGCAGAATGGGAAGGTTATTGCTTATGCTTCACAGCAATTGGGACCTTACGAGGTTAATTATCCGACCCACGACCTGGAGCTAGCAGCCGTGGTGTTCGCGTTGAAAATTTGGCGTCATTACCTTTATGGCGTCACCTGTCAGATTTTCACCGATCACAAGAGTTTGAAGTATATATTTACTCAGAAGGAGTTAAATATGCGACATAGACGGTGGTCGGAATTAATCAAAGATTATGATATCGAGATCCTTTACGACCCGGGCAAGGCGAACGTTGTCGCCGACGCCTTGAGTCGTAAGTCCGTTCAGGAATAGATGATTGCTCGTTTAACAGTTCAGAAGGAACTTCAACAGGAATTCCTTAGACCCGAGATCGAGGTCTGGCTTCAGCGAGTACAAGGGAAACTTTGCATGTTAGAGATTTCATCGCCAGTTGAGGAGGCAATCAGAGAGAATCAGGGTTCAGACCCATCATTGTTGCGTATCCGTGAGGATGTGGCTCAGGGGTTGGCCCCTGGATTCGTGGTCCATGAGGATGGACTTTTGAGATTTAAGAATCGGTTGTGCGTACCGGCGAATGACGAGTTGAAAAACTCGATTTTGAGAGAAGCTCATGCTACCCCTTATCTATTCATCCGGAGTCTAGCAAGATGTACAAGGACTTGAAACAAAATTACTGGTGGAGTAATATGAAGCGAGAAGTCGCAGAATTTGTTTCGAGATGCTTAACCTGCCAACAAGTCAAGATTGAACATCAGCAATCGGCGGGTATGCTGAAACCTCTCCCTATTCCATAATGGAAGTAGGAAGACATTTCTATGGATTTCATCACGAGTTTTCCGACGAATCGTCGTGGCATGAATACGATCTAGGTGATTGTGGACCACTTAACTAAATCAGCTCATTTCCTTGAGATTAAGGATACATGGGGTCCCGAGAGACTTGCCCAGCTGTTCATCAAAGAGATAGTGAGACTGCACGGTACTCCTAAAAGTATCATTTCCGATCGTGACAGACGGTTTGCGTCTCATTTTTGGAAATCAGTTCATCGTGCCATGGGAACTCTGCTTAATTTCAGCACATCTTTTTGCCCTCGGTCCGACAGACAATCAGAGAGGACTATTCAGACTTTGGAGGACATGTTGAGGGCATGTGTCCTCGATTGGAAAGACGATTGGGAAGCCCAACTACCATTGATCGAGTTCACGTATAATAATAGTTGGCATGCTTCGATTAAGATGGCGCCTTACGAGGCCTTGTACGGTCGTCGTTGTCGATCTCCTTTGTGTTGGAACGAGTAGGCGAGCTAGCTTATCGTTTGGCCTTACCTCCGGCGTTAATCCGAATTCATAATGTGTTTCACGTCTCTCAGCTTCGGAAGTATGTTGCCGACCGGAGTCACATACTTCAGTTCGACGAAATCGAGATCGCAGATGATCATTCGTATGAGGAGCAACCCATACGAGTCTTAGAGCGGCGAATCAAACAGTTGAGGAGTAAGGCGATTCCTTTGGTTAAAATCCAGTGGTCTAGATTCGGAGTCGAAGAGGCTACTTGGGAAACCGAGGATAGTATGCGGGAGAGTTATCCCGAATTGTTTGACCCTTAGTTTCGGGGACGAAACTCTTTTAAGGGGGGGTGTATGTAATACCCGGTTGTAATTCAGTCATTATCATCCAGTAATTTCATTCGGTAATTGTCATTATGTAAATTTTTCACTCGTTATAATCATTCATCCGTATTCACCATTCAGAATAACTTCGAGTTGTGTATCGATAATGTTCATTGTTTCAACCTTACTTGGGAATCGAGACAAGAGTATTATCTTGATCGTGGCAATTGATTCATTAGTCGTTGTTGACGTTGGAGTTCATGTCATTTCTAATCTCCACATTGTTCAATTTGTGTTTTGTGGGGCGAACCCTTGTAATCATGGCTTGGAACCACCGTTTTGGGGTTTCCGTACTTCCATTTCGTGGTATTGTTTCCCAAATATTGATTCCTATTGCTTTTATTCTCTTCCTGGGTCATTTTTCATCATTTTAGGACCCAAGGGGGGTGTGGGCCGCGGCACAAGGAGTGTGCGCCGCGGCCCCAATGTTCTAAAAATTGGGCTAGGCGGCCGCCTAGGCGCTAGGCGGGGCACCGCCATCCCGATTACACCATAATCGTTTGTATTGGGCGGACGAGCAACTAATCGGCCGCCTAGGCGGGCTGGGAGGCCGCCTAGGCGGGCTGGGAGGCCGCCTAGGCGGGCTGGGCGGACACTATGCGCTGGGCGTTCATTAAACGCTGGGCGGAATAAAACGTTTTAAGTTTCTTTTTTTTATAAACAAATTTAAATTAAAAACGTTGTCCCGACTCCTGCGATCTCCACGGTCTTCACCTCCCCCAAATTGTAAAAACCCTAAAACAAGAAAACACGGTCTTTACCTCCTGCGATCTCCACGGTCTTCACCTCCTGCGATCTCCACGGTCTTTACCTCAAATTTCTTTGAATTCCGTCACTTTTCGTGTCGCCTCGCTCGCTGTGACCGTCTACCTCTGTGCCTGAAATCTATTTGATTTCTACCGACGTCTCCAGACATCTTCCATCGCCTCGCCGGCTCCGGTCTTCTTTCTTAGCCTCGCTGTGACCTACGCTACGCGGACCTTGGTATGTTGCTTCAGTATGTTGTTGTTAGTTATTTCCTTCAGTATGTTGCTCACTGTTGTTGTCTTCTTTTTTATATGTTGCGTCTCTTCTTGTATTTAGAGTTTTACATCACTATCTCCCCGTCAAAAAAATAATAATGGGAAAAATACATTCACTTATCAGTTCAGTTGAAACTAATCGTAAAAGACCAATGAAGATGACCCACCAATCACTATACTTGAAAGACAAAAGTTAAACACTTTGATTATTTGATAATTGATATAGATATTCCCTCCAGGCTCCATCATATATAAGTATAACTGATATTGATAATAATATGATAACATCTATATCATCCTTGAAATATATGGTCAGAAAGTTATGCTTATTTTTTCAGTTCGGATTCGTTCATCCGATGGCTAGTTATTCGCCGCATCAAATTCAACATCCTCGGAGGTATCTAGTTTGAAGCGAGATTCGAATGATATAGGATGGGACTACGGGAATTGACACATGCTTCCTCAAAGATAAATTGAGGTGCAAGTTGTGCGCCAAGATCATTAGCGGGAAATAATCGAATGAAGCAAAGATATTGCCTAATCAAGGGTAATGTCACAGCATGTAGAAAATCTAGCGAAGAAGATAAACTCAAATGCAAGAAAGCTATTGAAGAGGCAAGAGAGAGGAAGAAGCAAAAGTGTAGACATGAAAATGAAGTGAGGGAAGAAGTCAGTGTTTATGATGATGAAGAAAATGAAATGAGTCAGGGGACAAGGGAAAAGCCGCACCTACTCGGGCCCATAGATCCTTTTGTGTCCGCTATTGATCCGGAGTCTACATTGAATGGAAGGCAAAAGATGAGACAACAAAATATTAATGATGCACTTTTTAAAGAAAGAACTCATCATGTGCATCAATATTTGGCAAGATGGGTGTATGAAGCCGGTATTCCTTTTCATGATATTGATAATGATAGCTTCAAAAGATTTGTAGAAGCAGTTGGATTATTTGGCCCGGGTTACCGGCCTCTGTTAGGCGTATTTTTATACGCTTATTTATCATTATTTTGTATTATTTTGGAGAGTGAATTTGCTTAAATGAACTTTTAATGCCTTAATTTTGTATGTTTGTCACGAAATTGAAGTCCGGAAGCTAAAACGAGGCGAAACGGGCGAAAACGGCAAATTATGGCTGTGAGCCGCGGCACAAGGCAAGTGGGCCGTGGTACAGGAAGACACCCAGCAGGCACAAAGTAGACTGTACTCTGTGCCGCGGCACAGTCCAGGTGAGCCGCGGCACAGATGAATTAAATGGCGCCCAGGCTTCCAGCTGAAGACGGTGTGCCGCGGCATAGATTTAGTGAGCCGCGGCACACTAGGCGGTTTTTGTATGCTCTGCGCGGATTTGGGCCGTTTTGAAGCCAGTTCTCGACCTACTCACACGGACGCGATTTGGAGGCTGTGCAAAGCTATAAATAAGGGTTTAAGACCCTAATTAATCTTTTAATCTTTGGATCTTGCGGAATAAAAAAAATCTTGGGGAGACGGGAGAAGAAGAAGAGAGAAGCAGAAAACTTCAAGAGCAGAGGGCGGAAGCCGAAGAACGGAGGAATCCGAGCTTCATCTGCGTTTGATTTTAATGCTTTCATTCATTTATTCTGTATTTTCATTTATTAGTATGTCAGGCTAAAACCCTAATCTAGGATTTTGATGAAACCTACGTTTTGACGGATTTGCTTGAGATTATCTAATTAATTACCTTTTTGTTGAGTTTTCCCAATCGTGTTTAATGCTTTCAATTATCTGGCCAATAGTTGTATTGATTTAATCATTCAATTCGAATCGGGAGAGGAGAATTGGTGAGGAACTATTGGTGAGGACCGTTTTATTCTGTGAGATAGGAATATACTCATAGGAACTACGTGGCCTTTTGGAGATTTTATGCTTTTTGCCTATTGACGAATTAATTCACCTAGGGATAGAGTGCGTTATTCGCCTTTAGAAAAATCTACTGACCTCGGGAGAGGCGGTAGAATATATTAGCAATCTTCGCCTTCAATAAATTGGGAAAATTATTTACTTCAGATAATCGAGAGTAAATTCGGATAAACCGAGGTGGATTCAGAATCCTAGACTTATTCATCATTTGATTTTCTTTCTTTAAAGCTATCGTTTTCTACTGTCTAGTCTTTTAATAATTCTCTTAGTAATTAATTGCAAAACCCAAGTTAGATTGTTCAGATTAAACTAGAAAACATAAAAATCGGTAGTTAGTGATTCAGTCCTCGTGGGAACGATACTCACTCATCACTTTATTACTTGTATACGATAACGTACACTTGCGTTCAACAAATATCGCAACAAGTTTTTGGCGCCGTTGCCGGGGATTGAAATTTTGCTAATATCGATTTCAGTATTTCTAGTCTTAGTTTGAACGTTTTTATTTACTTATTTTCGTGCATTTAATTTTATTTATTTTAATTGTTTTTCCTTCAGGATCTTTCGCGTAGTGCATGAGAAAACTCGGTAACAAAGGCCTACTACCTTTGAATACCGAACTCGAGCGCACTCTTAGGAGAAAGAAGAAGGAGAAACGAGAGCTACCGACAACGGTCAACATGGCCGAAAATATCGAAATTCCTGGAGGAGATAACCATGTGCAGCAAGTTCATCCGGCACTAGCTCTTCGAGACTATGTCATGCCACAAATTAACGCTAATTTTTTGGGGATTCGGCGTCCCACCATTCAGGCGAACAATTTTGAGATCAAGCCTGCTATTATTCAGATGGTGCAGGCGAGCCAATTCTGTGGATTGCCGAATGACGACCCAAACGCTCATATTGCTTCTTTTCTCGAAATTTGTGACACGTTCAAGAATAATGGTGTCACCGACGATGCTATCTGATTACAGCTTTTCCCTTTCTCTTTGAGGGATAAAGCGAAATTTTGGCTGAATTCCTTACCGCCGGGGTCGATCACAACATGGGCAGAGTTAGCGCAAGCCTTCCTTGCTAAATTCTTCCCACCTTCTAAGACGGTGAGATTAAGAAACGAGATCACCACTTTGGGTCAGTATGATATGGAATCGCTCCACGAGGCATGGGAGCGATACAAAGATTTGTTACGGAGATGCCCACATCATGGCCTTCCAGACTGGCTTCGAATTCAGACGTTTTACAATGGATTGAGTGCCTCTACACGCACTCTCGTGGATGCAGCTGCCGGTGGAGCTTTGATGGGAAAGACTATGGCCGAGGCACACTCGTTGTTGGAGGCTATGGCCGCAAATCCATATCAATGGCCATCTGAAAGATTGACGCCGAAGCGAGTTATGGAAGTTTCTAGTAATGATCCAATATCCACATTGTCAGCCCAAGTCGCAGCATTAACGCAGCAGCTCCAAGCATTTTCGCATGCACCTTCCCCCGTTACCATTGAGACATGCAATTGGTGTAACAGATCCCACCCTAGCGCGGAGTGTCAAGTCGGAAATCCGTTCGAGCAGCCCCAAATTGAACAAGCTCAGTTTGTAGGAAACGGAAACCGGCAAAATAATCCGTACTCCAACACGTATAATCCGGGGTGGCGTAATCATCCCAACTTTTCGTGGAGAAACGGACAGAACTCAAACCATCCCCCATTCGCTCAGAACCAACAGCAGCCCCCTCCCACTCCAAAAGTTTCTCTCGAGGAAGCAATTGCGAAATTGGCAGCAAATACGAGTCAGTTCATGACCCGTACTGAAGCGACATTGCAGAATCATTCCGTTTCCATTCGCAACCTGGAAGTCCAGCTGGGCCAAATTGCTAATGTGTTGACAGCCCGCCCGGAGGGAGCATTGCCAAGCACGACCGAGACAAATCCTAGAGAAAGTCTAAATGCGATCAGTTTGAGAAGCGGGAAGGAGGTGTTGGACCAGCCCGAGAGGTGTGAAAAGAGGAATGAAATTGAGGAAAAGAATAATTTAGCGACAGAGGAGTCACAAGATTGGAGACCTTGGATAACGTTTCCGGATAACCCGAAGACATATGTGCCCCCCGTCCCATTTCCGCAGAGATTACAGCAGAAAAAGGCGGACAAACAATTCTCTAAGTTCCTTGACGTGTTCAAAAAGCTTCATATTAACATTCCATTTGCCGACGCGTTGGAACAAATGCCAAGCTACGTTAAATTCATGAAATAGATAATGTCAAAGAAAAGAAAACTCGACGAGTTTGAAACTGTTGCCTTGACGGAGGAATGCAGCGCGATTCTTCAAAAGAAGCTCCCACAAAAATTGAAAGATCCGGGAAGTTTCAACATACCGTGCACCATGGGGAATCTTTCTTTTAATAAGGCATTGTGCGATCTCGGTGCTAGTATTAACCTCATGCCTCTGTCTATTTTCAAAAAGCTGGGAATTGGAGAAGCAAAGCCGACGACGGTCTCCTTGCAATTAGCAGATCAATCCATTAAGTATCCGAGGGGAGTGATTGAGGACGTGCTAGTAAAAGTGGATAAATTTATCTTCCCAGCAGATTTTATTGTTCTCGACATGGAGGAAGACGAATATATCCCGATCATCTTGGGACGACCATTTTTAGCGACCGGCAGAACTCTTATAGACGTGGAAAAGGGAGAATTAACTCTGCGGGTCCAAGACGAGCATGTTACGTTCCAAGTATTCAAATTCTTTTCATGGCCGGGAGGTGTTGATAAAAGCTCACAAAGTGAAAGTGTGGAGGCCGTTGCAAAAGAGAAACACCGAAGACATCGTCGGTCGAAAGACTCATTTTCAGATGGTCCGACTTCTGAGAAAGATGTAGAAAGAGTAGCATTTATCGAGCATGCGAACATGCAATCATGGCCATCTGATCAGCCACACTCGGAAAAGTCCACTGCAGTCTTAAGTGCGTTCGTGAAAGAGGGGAATAAGCCGGAAGCCCGGCGGAGTCTAGTCATGAGAAAAACGGGTGTTTCGGAAAGTTATTCGCGTCAAAACCTTTCCGCAAACAACATTCGATGTCTCAACCGAAAATCGAATCGTTAATGACTGATGGTCATAATCTTAAAAACCATATTAACGGTTCGATGAACGGGGCGGAGATCAAATGGAGTTTGCGAAAAGCGAACTGATTTTTTTTAATATGTCCGGCTGAAGACTATAAACTTAGCGCTTCTCGGGAGACAACCCGAGTTCGTAGTTGTAGAATTTTGAGTTTCTGTATTTTTCTTGCTTTCTTGCATTTTTTTTATCATTTTGTGTTTTGATTTGCTTCTACCTCTCCCTTTTAACGTGTTCTTCTCAAAATTCTGTGCAGGAAAGTCCCAGGGGAGAAAATTATGCTTGAGCCGCGGCACAAGTATTGTGAGCCGCGGCACACACAAATCTAAAGGGAGAGCTAAACCCACTGTACCCTGTGCCGCGGAACAACAATACTAAGCCGCGGCACACCTAAGCCCTGCGCCGCGGCACACGAGAGCTGAGCCGCGGCCCACAACAAAACAAACGAGCAGTTAAAAGGGACTGTACGCGGTGCCGCGGCTCACTTGAGCTGTGCCGCGGCACACCATGCGGAATTCGAAGGGCCAGGTACTTTATAACCCGCATTCGGCCGGCCACCCCAGGTACGTTTTCTTTCTTCCCTTTCCTTCTTCCTTGCGCGCGCGTTCGGCCGAGTCTTCGTCTCATTTTCTTCTTGCGATTTTCTTTCATTTTCCACAATCCAAGCAAGGTATGTCTAAATTCCTAATCTCTACTTGATCTATGAATTTAAATTTGAAGTTGGTTTATGCATTTGAGGATTGAATATGTTTATTTTCCTTCAAAAGTTATATAATGGTTTAGTGGATAACATGATGGTTTTGATCGAATTTTCATGGTTATTTTGGAATATGAATGAATTGAGTATGTAGTTTTGATGATGAATGATTCGTGTTTTTGTCCTTGGGGATTGAATTGAGCTATAGCCATGTTTGTTCTTCAAGTAAACTCTTGCCCTTTAGGTGTTCGATGAAATGTCTAAATGAAAAATTTTCTTTGTTAAGGCACTATTTTGAATCTTTGTGCAACGTATTCGTTCTGAAATTACAGCAAGCCCAACCCTTACGTCCAGTTTAAACGTTAAAGTCCAATTTCATTTTTTTCTCACGGATGTGCTATCTTGTTAAATTCTTGATTTACGGCTGGATATCTTTGGCCAAGTAATGATTAGTTTCGTTATTGTTTGCGTAAATAAACTCTGGTGTTAATTCTTTTTCAGGGATCACTATGGCTAGGACTAAAAGGTTGAACAAGAGGGCCAGGACTCAGTCATCCCCTACTCGAGGGGAAACCTCTCGTAGCCGCGCCGAGTCAGAGGGGCACCAGTTTTCCGACCCTGAGATCCACAAAATCTTCAATGAGAAGATTCGGCCGCGACCTCTTATTCCGGAGAGGGGATTTACTCCTGCCCCCCAAGACGGGGAATTGCTTACGATGATAGATGAGATGGGGTGTGCCCGATTTGTGGCACCTCCCGAGCCAGCGGTGATATCGATAGTGCAGGAGTTCTATGCCAGCGCGCTATTGAAGCATATTCGAGCAGGCCAGATGTTACAGCAGTCAAACACTCGGACTCAGGTCGATGTCCGAGGTATTACAGTTGATTTTTCCACAGCTGCTATTCGGATGTTGTTTGGGCTTCCGGTGGTAGATGAGTCGGCCTATGACCGAGTTATGACTAGCCTCACGAAGGAGGCTTTGCTCGAGACTATTGCGCAGCCCGACTCTGACTGGGAGCAGCGCGCACCGGGTTCTTCCACTTTCCATTTCAAGAGCTCGCGCCTCAGTCGGCTCGGGCGTGCCTGGCTTTATTTTATTTGCGCTCGTATAGACCCCACATCTCAGATCCACACTGTTTTTCTCTCCCGCGCCCGGACACTATATGCTATCACATCCAGGTTGCGTTTCGATGTGGCCCCTCTCTTAGTCCGTTCTATATTTCAGTGCATTCAGGGAGGAGCCAAGACGGGGTTGAAGCACCCCTCTCTTATCTGTGCTCTGTGCCGGCAGTCGGGGATGACGTGGTCAGACGATGAGCCGATGCTTGCTCCCCAGGCCCCGATCGACCACCGCATCATCTCACATTTTTACCAGTGGGGAGGAGCGCCGGCGCACGCTCGGGGGAGAGGATTTCTTCTGGATGAGGCCCACGAGGGGTCCCCCGAGCCTCTGTTGCTGACACAAGGGCAGGCAGGTGCAGGACCGCAGCCCGACGGAGAGAGATTTCAGGCGATGTTCGACGGGCTGAGGGAGGATCTGAGGAGAGAGAGAGAGAGGAGCTGAGAGAGGAGACGAGGAGAGAGAGAGAGGATATGAGAGAGGATATGAGGAGAGAGAGAGAGAGAGATGAGATGAGGAGAGAGAGGGAGAGTATGCTGGCTGCCATGCGAGAGGAGCAGCGGACGGAGCGAGAGAGCGTTATTGCTGCCATCAGAGCTGAGATGCGAGAGCAGGCCCGCAGGGCCAACCGACGAGAGGAGAGGCGTCTGGAAGCGAGGAACGCCAACCATCAGGAGCACCTTGCCGTATGGACGGCCCATATCCTGCATCCAGACGGGCCATTTATTGCACCCACCCGGCCAGCCACACCACCCTCCTCACCGAATGATGCCGGCACCAGCTCGTGAGTGGACTGGAGGGGAGTACTTGACCTTCTTATTCTATTGCATATCATATTTTGTCCATTGAGGTCAATGTACGTCCTAAGTTTGGGGGAGGGGGGGTTACTTTCTGTTGCTACATTCATTGCTGTACTGATTTTGTTGCACTTTTCATTACTTTGCGTTATTTTTGTCGATAGCCTTGCTTGTCTGAATCTTACTTTTATTCGTGAATTTTTCGTGCTTCTATTTGTGTGATACTGATGTTACGACACTGTTTTTCTCTCTGAAGAAACGGTCGAGTTTTAGTCGAGTTGTAGTCAGTGATTTCTGTTTCTGCTTAGTATCCATTTAGGTCCGAAATTTTTCTCGTGATTGTAGAGGTCTTGGCAGATAAGAGAGGATACACACGTGTTTTAAAATCACCATCGATACGTTTGGTTACATTTTTCGGTTAGTTAGTCATCCAGTTACATTAGTCTTGTTGGCACTTAGATTGAGTTTAGAGTCGGTCAGTTTTTCCCAATAGTCGAGGTATTTTTGTTCTATGATGGGAAGTCTAGTAACCGGGGGTATTCGAGTGACCCGTTGTTTACTCTCGCGTAAAACGACGACCCTGATTAGACTAGTGATTTAGAAATTTCACATGTGCCGATGATAGGGAGCCTAGTAACCGGGGGTATTCACGTGACCCGTTGTTTACTCTCGCGTAAAACGGCGACCTTGATTCGGACATGCCGGGAATTATATATTCGAGTTGTTTCTCCGCTGTAGAAGGGAACCTAGTAACTACAAGCATCCATGTGCCCCATGAGTGTCTTTTACGTCAAACGGTTTTCCAATATATGAGAATGAAAGTTCCACCCTAGGATTATCCCGATGAAACATCCCGAGATCCGAACCTAGTGGTCAACTCGAATCAATTTCTTGAGCATATATATATAAGGGAATACTGTCCGAGGATTATTTTTATGAAACTCGTGAAAATTTTGCCATTAGACTGTGGAACGGGGCGAACTAGCTTGTTCATTTTAACCTTTCATATTGACAGTCGATTTGATTCACGTTTGTTAATCTTTGAGCTAGATTTTCTTCATGAACGAGTAATTAGGACTGAACTTGGTTACTTTGTAGAATCAGTGTTCTGAGTGTAGCTCGCTATTACGATGCTCGTATTTTTCAGAGAGAATTTCAGGATAGTATTGATTAGGTTGAACACTATGAGTTGCACGATTATTCACGACATTCTTTTGTTGAAATTAATTCTTTTTGCTTGAGGACAAGCAAAGGCTTAAGTTTGGGGGTATTTGTTAGGCGTATTTTTATACGCTTATTTATCATTATTTTGTATTATTTTGGAGAGTGAATTTGCTTAAATGAACTTTTAATGCCTTAATTTTGTATGTTTGTCAGGAAATTGAAGTCCGGAAGCTAAAACGAGGCGAAACGGGCGAAAACGGCAAATTTTGGTTGTGAGCCGCGGCACAAGGCAAGTGGGCCGCGGCACAGGAAGACACCCAGCAGGCACAAAGTAGACTGTACTCTGTGCCGCGGCACAGTCCAGGTGAGCCGCGGCACAGATGAATTAAATGGCGCCTGAGCTTCCAGTGAGACAGGTGCCGCGGCCTGATTTAGTGAGCCGCGGCACACTAGGCGGTTTTTGTATGCTCCGCGCGGATTTGGGCCGTTTTGAAGCCAGTTCTCGACCTACTCACACGGACGCGATTTGGAGACTGTGCAAAGCTATAAATAAGGGTTTAAGACCCTAATTAATATTTTAATCTTTGGATCTTGGGGAATAAAAGAATCTTGGGGAGACGGTAGAAGAAGAAGAGAGAAGTAGAAGACTTCAAGAGCAGAGGGCGGAAGCCGAAGAACGGAGGAATCCGAGCTTCATCTGCGTTTGATTTTAATGCTTTCATTCATTTATTCTGTATTTTCATTTAGTAGTATGTCAGGCTAAAACCCTAATCTAGGATTTTGATGAAACCTACGTTTTGACGGATTTGCTTGAGATTATCTAATTAATTACCTTTTTGTTGAGTTTTCCCAATCGTGTTTAATGCTTTCAATTATCTGGCCAATAGTTGTATTGATTTAATCATTCAATTCGAATCGGGAGAGGAGAATTGGTGAGGAACTATTGGTGAGGACCGTTTTATTCTGTGAGATAGGAATATACTCATAGGAACTACGTGGCCTTTTGGAGATTTTATGTTTTTTGCCTATTGACGAATTAATTCACCTAGGGATAGAGTGCATTATTCGCCTTTAGAAATATCTATTGACCTCGGGAGAGGCGGTAGAATATATTAGCAATCTTCGCCTTCAATAAATTGGGAAAATTATTTACTTCAGATAATCGAGAGTAAATTCGGATAAACCGAGGTGGATTCAGAATCCTAGACTTATTCATCATTTGATTTTCTTTCTTTAAAGCTATCGTTTTCTACTGTCTAGTCTTTTAATAATTCTCTTAGTAATTAATTGCAAAACCCAAGTTCGATTGTTCAGATAAAACTAGAATACATAAAAATCGGTAGTTAGTGATTCAGTCTTCGTGGGAACGATACTCACTCATCACTTTATTACTTGTATACGATAACGTACACTTGCGTTCAACAAATATCGCAACAGCCTCCAAGCCAATATCAATTGAGGGAGCCATTGTTGAAGGAAGAGGTTGAGAGGACCAAAAGTTTGTTGAAGAAGCAATAAGAAGAGTAGACTTTGAATGGTTGCTCTATTATGACCGATGCCTGGAGTGACCGAAAGAGAAGAAGTATCATGAATTTATGTGTCAATTTCAAGGAAGGTACAACATTTCTTTCTTCAAAAGAAGCATCGAATGATTCACATACCGGGGCATATATTTTTGAATATGTGGACAAATGCATTGAAGAAATTGGGCAAGAAAATGTAGTTCAAGTCGTGACAGATAATGCTTCAAATAATATGGCGGCGGGAGACTTGTTGAAGGTGAAGAGACCAAATATATTTTGGACATCATGTGCAACTCACACTTTAAATCTTATGCTTCAAGGAATTGGAAACCTACCTAAGTTTAAAGGAGTGATTGAGAATGCAAAGAGCTTTACCATCTACATTTATGCACATCACAAGACATTGGCTTTGTTAAGAAAGTTCACAAAGAAAAGAGATATAGTGAGACTGGGAGTTACAAGATTTGCAAGTGCTTTTCTCACTTTGCAAAGTTTGATGGAGAAGAAGAAAGATTTGCTAACTATGATAACTAGTGATGAGTGGAACGAAACGAAACATGCAAAGAGTGTAAAAGGGAAGGGGGCAGTGGCTATTGCACATAGTCCCTCATTTTGGAGAGGCGTAAGTCTTTGTTTGAAGGTATTTGCCCCGTTAGTGAAGGTGCTTCGCATTGTTGATGGAGATATGAAGCCGACAATGGGCTTCATGTATGGAGAATTACTTAGATCCAAAGAGGAGATTAAAAAGGTGTACAACAATCAAGATGTGAATTATCGTCCAATCCTTGACATTATTGAAGGGAAAGCTCGTAATCGACTTGATAGCCCATTGCATCTAGCTGCCTACCTCTTAAACCCTTACTTTTCATTTTACAACCCAACCATCATAAATGATGAAGTGGTCATGGATGGGTTTGTAACTTGCATGGAGAAGATATTTCCGGATGACATTCCAACTCAAAGTTTGGTAATTAATGTTGAATTGCATAAGTTTTACAAGAGAGAATGCATGTTTGGAAAAGCTATAGCGCGAGAAGGATGCAAGCATGATAACGAGTCTTATGATCTAGGTTAGTGCTGTGATCTATTCTGAGTTTTTGATTTTCTATTTTCTGTACATTTACATTTTTCGATTGTGGTTTCATTTTCATTTTACATTTTTGATTTTACATTTTACGTACATTTCTATCCAGTCATTGTGTACATTTCAATTTCGATTTTACATTTTACATTTTTGAGTTCCCGTTTCTTTATGCAGTGCATTTTGAGTTCCTATTTTCTGTTTTGAGTTCTGTTTTCATGCATGATTGTGGTTTTCTGTACATGATTGTGGTTTTTGATTTTCTGTTTTATTGTCGTAATTTTATATAGTTGCATGGTGGAATGTTTATGGAAATGGTGTGCCAAACTTGCAAAAAATGGCTAAAAGGATACTTTCATTGACTACCAGTTCGTCCGGTTGTGAGAGAAACTGGAGCAATTTTGAAGGGGTAAGTACTAAGAACTAATACAGTTCATTCAATTCATTTTGAATTTCAATATATATTACAAACTTAGAGCATGAAGGAGTATTCGTATTGATATTTTTCCCTTGATGTAGATCCATACAAAGAAAAGGAACAGACTTGATACAACACGGTTGAACAATTTAGTTTACATCCAATTTAATGCTAGGATTATGAACAAGAAAAGAAGAGAGAAAGAGAAGAATGTAGATGTTTTACTTGCTAGTGAAGCTACCATGGCACAAGGATGGATTGTTGGTGGTGATGATGATGATTCGGATCTAACTAGTGAATCTGGAGAAGATTGTGGCTTAGAGCATAGAAGAAGTTGTAGAATTCAAGAAATTAGAGAACTACATGAGGATGATTTTGTATCGGATGAGGAAGAGGATGACGAGGTGGATTATGAATTTGAATCCGATACGGATGAAGTATTAGAGCAATATGGGGAAGAAGAATTTGAGATATAATGTGTATGTGTGATTGTAATTTTCAAGTAATTGTTGAATTAGTTTGATGGTTCCTTTGCTGATAGAATAATGTGCGAGTCTTCTGAAGGTGGTCTTGGACAAGATGGAGATGGTTACTTTTCTGATAGAAGGAGTTGATGATGCACTGGAAAGCTGCACTCAGAACTTATTTTATTTATATGTATTTTTTTTACTCTTTGGAATGTTATGGTTGATTGTCTTCTGGCACTAGACGTTGTGTTTTTGTTTTAGTTTGGACTACTTCAAAATGTTTTGGTTCAATTTTGTGAACGATATAATGCAGAATTGTTGCTCAAAAAAAAAGTACTATTGAATTGTATTTTGTTGAATGTTATTTTGTTTGAAGAGCTATTGAATGTTATTTTGTTTGAAGAAGAATTTGTGGTTGTAATTTAACTCGTTATTGGGTCAGTGTCGGTGGATTTTCATCTGTGCATTTTGCTTCTTGATTGGAAAATTTATGACATATGAATGAATGTTAGATTGATCCATCTTTATAACATGATGACTAGTCGGTTCATTTTTTAATACATATATATTGTCAAAGTATGACATCTCAAAAATTCATGTTATTTTTACATAATTTAGTAATTTTAAATATTATATATTTATTATTATATATACAAAATAAAAAAAAAATATTAAAAAAATTCAAATCCGCCTAGCCCGATTAATCCCCGATTAATCCCCAATTAATCCCCTGGGCGCTAGGCGTTAGCAATCCGAACGCCTAGCGCCTAGCGTCTTTTAGAACCATGGCCGCGGCACACACATTGTCCAGTTTTTGGCCGAGTAGTCTGTACCGTGGGCCACGGCACACTGCCGATCACTGGGGGCAGATTTGGCCCTGTGCCGCGGCACACTTCGGCCGGGCCGCGGCACACAGGGCAGTCAACTCTATAATTGCGTTTTTTCAGCGAGTTCAGCTCATTTCTTACCTTTTCTTCAACCATACAAGAGAGAGAGGCTTGAAGGGGGGATTTTCCTTCATCTATCACTTGAGTGTGTGATTTTCTTCATCTCCTTTCGATCGTGAAGCCCAGATAATCGATCTAACGCATGTTCTTCAGATCAAAGTGCTTGGATTTTCAAGAGGTAATTTCTTCAACATCTTGGATTTCGATTTTGTATTGAGATATGATGTTTTGGATGTTAACATCATGTTATATGAAGTGATATACGCATTATTATGGATATATTTGATTATTCATTGGATTATTGAAGGATTATTCAAGAACACTTTGAATATTGGGTTAGATTTGGGGGTTTTCGATTAATTGTTGTTGTAATCACGATTTTGGATATTCATAATGGATTATTGATCATATTGAAGATGTTTTGTTGGTTTGAAACACTTCTTGGGGATTTGATGTTGGTATTATTGAGGCTTGGTTATAAACAATCGAAGTTTGGCCACAAAGTGTTCGATATAATGCCCCAATGAACTTAGTTTAATCGTATCGACGTTTTGAGTTCGTTATATTCGTGTTTGATTCATATATTGAACGGATTGTTGGTAATTGTATTTATTCAAGGTTGTTCGAGCGACCGATACCTCAATTAGGACGTTGTTCGTGGAAGGATAATTGTCATCGGTGTTGAGTAAGTTAATTCTTACTCGGTTAAAAGGATATTCATTCCTTTTGTTGTTGTTCATTCATAATCATAACTCATTCATCATTGTATTAACCGTATTGAGACTTGTAATTATCGAATAATCATTTCATTCACGAGGAACAATGGTTCCAATCATTTCATTAGGTTATCAATCACTTCACTATTATTTTCATCTCGGTGAGTCATTCTTGACCTTGTCGAATTATTATCCATTGATATTCATTGTGGTCATTCTCGTTCATGTGACCCTCTGGGTTCATATTGCGTGGCCGGGTGCGGATGTGTGGAATTTTTAGTCGAGCACGTGATGGCCATGTATTGGGAGTGATACATTGGACTGTGCACACAGTAAAGATTAACTCCGTGAGACTAATTAGGTACAAGGACGGGTTTGTCCGGTCATCCGTCTTGTACACTTGCACAGAATACTATGGGCGTACTATGATACTCCTCTTCAGCGTAATTCATAACTAAGGATATTTCATAACTTCAGATATATCATGATTGTGTATTTTCAACCCTTAAGGATTGTTGTTCTGTGTAACTGACCCCGTTGGGGGATTTTGTTTTCAGGTCACGGCAAGGCAAAGGCACGGGAAGAGCATGTTGTCGGCGAGGAGTCCCAGTGATACTAGTAGGGGGCCTCAGTCATTCTGGTTATTTCAGTCATTTCAGTCATTTCCGTCATTTGTATTTTCTGCTGCAAAATTCCGTTTGAGATGTTTATTTATTCAGGGTGGTGTATTTTATCTTCATATAAAATATACTAGTATTCTGTATTGTCCTGGTGTATTGTACTTAAGCTCCTCATCGGAGTATTTGGTAATATAATGTGGTTCGATACTACAATTATATTATTTAATTCATCAGTTTTCATTCGCCTGGTGGGTCCTAGTTGGGGGTCCACGGCACTGTAATATCCGCCTAGTTTGGGGTGTTACAGGTAATGAGCGCTGCAGATTATAAATTAAGGATCGGTTTTTCATTTCTTCACGAGAACAAAACCATTCCTTCCTCCAAATTTCGTCCCTCTAAGTATGGTAGTGAAGATAAGCCCCTTCTAACTTGGTTATAGGCTTGGAAACATGGATTTGAGGCTTGGATATGAAGATGTCGATGATCCTAGATGTGTTTGATGGTGTTATTCATGTTCTTGAGGTATGTTGATGAACTCTACACCTTGAATTCGGATTTTGATTTTATTGTTGATGAATGATTCGTATGAAGATGATTATGGTGATGTTGTTGTGATTCTTGAAGTTATGTGAATTGTATGTTGAAGAATACGATAATATATGACTTGGATTTTGAGTTGGATGATTATCTACATGTTTAAGGATATCAGATTATGTTGTTTTGATGATTACGAACATGGTTTCGAATCACTTGGTGTTCTTGAAAGAACTTCTTGATGAATTTAACATATCAAGACGATCGTATGTTGAATTATCGGTATTTTTAGATATGAAGATCGAATGTTCGTTAAGTCATGTTGATTGTAGTGGTAGAATTCATATGTTCTTGATGAAATACGAATCATGATAACAATTTTGAATCCGAAATATTGTGATTGATCATCGAATATGATTTCTTTTACATTCGTATCAGTAATCGTATTGTGGTTGTGAATTCGTAATTGTTTGCTTTGGATTGTTCAGACTTGTGGTTAATCGAGATATTGTAAAATCGTTGGGTTTGTTGATCGGTTATATTGATTGTTAATAAAGATTATCGGATTTCGGTTCATATTATGGATATGAGTTCGTCATAGCTTGAGTTATACTATTTGGTTTTGTATATGATTGAGGAGTTGTTGAGCCATTTGTTAGGCGTCTTTTTATGCGCTTATTTATCATTATTTTATGTCCATCTTGAGCCTAATTCAGCATAAATGAGCTTTTAATGCACTATTCTTATATGTTTTGCAGGAAATCGGAGTCCGGAAGCCAAAACGATGTAAAACGGGCAAAAACGGCAATTTTTGGCCGGGGGCCGCGGCACGAACCAAGTGAGCCGCGGCACATGAAGATGTCCAGAAATCGCTGAGCACACTGTACTGTGAGCCGCGGCACAGGCTAAGTGAGCCGCGGCCCAGGAGGAAAAAAGGCGCCCAGGCATGGGGCGCTGAACGTGTGAGACGCGGCACAGATTAAGTGAGTCGCGGCCCACCGGGCGGTTTTGCTGAATATTCCGCGTTTCTGGGCCGTTTTGGAGCCTGTTCTCGACCTAATCACACGGACGCATTTTGGAGGCTTAGGACTGATATAAATAAGCATTGAAGGGCAGAAGAAAAAGGGATCGATCGGGGAGGAACTCGGAGGTGGATCGAGCTAGGGCGAAGAACACAAGGAGGAGATTTGTGGGCGACAACAAGACCACGGATTCCCTACGGTTTTTCTTAGTTTTTCTGCATCTTAGTTTCTAGATTTATTCGAGTAGGATTGTGATTGTAGCCGATTACATGACGGTTTGATTTATTTATTATTATTTCAATTCATTCATTATTCTATTGAATTGGATTTTTCTCATTGTTCTTAATGCTTTTTAATTGTCTGGCCAACAGTTGAATTGTTTTGAATGTCTTTATGGATTCGGGAGATGAAATTTAGGCATAGTTCTTGTGAGAATAATCATGATTTTCGTGAGATAGGGATATACTCATGGGAATTGTGAAGCCTATTTATTGTGGGAATTCTTGAACTGTTTTAGCTATTAATTATCTAATTCGAATAGGGATATATCGAGTTAATAATTCGTAGTATTTTCTATCGACCTTGGAAAAGGCTTTAGAATAATTTAGGAATTCCTCGCTTACAATCAATTGAATAAAAATGAATTGAATTGAATAAATATCATTCCTGATTGTTTGAGGTGAAAATCATAATCCTACGCCCTTATTAGTATTATTATTAGTAGTACTATTATTTATTTTCTGCAATTAGTTTAGGTATAAATCCCGTATAATTGTTCTTCAAATAAAATTGTCAGTCGACTATATTTTGGTACTTAGTGAAATCAGTCCTCGTGGGAACGATATCTTACTCATCACTTTATTACTTGTCTACGATAACGTGCACTTGCGTTTAACGTAATATCGCAACAAGTTTTTGGTGTAATATCCGACTGTAACTTTTCATTTTTTTACCTGTCGTTGTATTATTCGGATAATCTGATTATCAGAAATCGTTGCATTTAGTATTATGTTGAGGTATTATAGATTTGAATATCATATCATTGTTAGTTCATTTCAAATATGATGATTCGATGTTAATTAGAGAGTTGTATTTTGAATTTTTCTATTGATGTAGCGACGTTACACAAGAAGATTAGCGTACGCTAATCCTGTGTATTAGCGTGCGTAAGGTTTTCCTCGGTTGCGTACGCTAAGAAGGAATCGGCGTGATTGACTTCAACACGTGAGCCTTTTAACCGGTAGCATGCATGCGATCTATGTCCAGTGTCATGTCGGCGAGAATCTACTTTTACTAGCGTGCGCTAACCCATTCTTCATTAGCGTGCGCTAACGGCTGCAATAATTCAAGACGGTAGCCCGAAAGCCATTTACGTACGTAATATCGTTCGGATAGCGTACGTAAGGGCCTTAGCGACGCTAAAGCGTCCCGATAGCGTGCGCTAAGTGCACGATCTATTTATAGGACCGGCTGTTTTCATTTCTCCACGAACCAAACCGAATTTCTCTCTTCGCATATCATCCCTCTGCACTCTAAAAACGTTATAAACCTTCACCAACTTATTTCTAAGCCTTGAATCTCGGAGTGGAGCTCATTTTCTTGGAGCCTTGGAGTTGTTTTTAAGCTTGGGATATATTCTCTCATATCATTGAAGTTATTCTTCATTTACGGAGGTTGGTGTGTTTTCTTCTGCATTATTTTCTTATATTAATTATTGATGACGAAATATACTTCACCTAGAGTACATTAAGCAAGTAAAACATGGTTATAATTAAACTCTTTAAGCATTTTGATGAATATGTTAAATAAGGGTTTGAGATGGAGGTGTTCTTGATGATATAGTGATTTTAATCATGTTGTAGATATCATCACTCACCTTACGGACGAATTTAGCTCAAGAGAACGTTGATGGATCGGTTAGCTTCTTCATAATCTGGATTTAATCAAGAACTTAATATCATAAAGTGATTAATCACCATTTTAGGTATTTTTTTTTACTTTGAAAAGAACTTGATGATGTTAAATATGAGACTAGGTGATCTAGTTCGAAACCTTAGAAGCTTTAGCAAATCATGATTGTTCGGTTTCACTAGTCTTTGAAGATTGATAAAGGTTTTGATAATTACAACAATAACTTTTCACCAATCTATTGTGTTGATAACTTAGAGTGTAGTTCATCATAATGCTAAGTAGATTGTGTTCTTAAGTAGATGATCTGGTTATGAATGATACTATCATGGTAGATTGAGTATCAAATCCTTTATGACTATCCTTTTTGGTAATAAGAGATGTTGAAGAACATGAGAATTTGATTTAAACCAATTTTATTGGCAAATTGAAGATGTTATTGTTCATGGAATAACAAGAGAATTTCAAGACACTTTTGGTATGATAATCAGATTTTGGAAGATGAATTAGTTGTTTTGAAACCTCTCATTAATCGTTAAGGTATTCATCACGGGGGGGGGGAAATTATTCGAGTAGGTTGCGGGCGTCGTTTCCTACGAATTGATATTAATATTATGTGAATATATTATTGAATGAATTACGTTTCATTCAAGGTTGCTCGTTCGATTGAGTGTTTAACTGAGGATACCGTCCGTTTGGTCATTTGGAGAAGGACTATCTTTCACTTACGGATTTGAGGCAAGTTATCTTGCTTGGTTATAATGATGATTAGATTCTTCTGATGGTTATATTTTTCATATGTATGAATTGTTCATGAAATGTTGGTCGTGATTTGACACTGTCCTTGACGTTATTCCGTTTTCTTCATGGGGTTGCATTCCCAAGTATGTCGTTTTGAATCATTGATCTCGTTGGCCTTATTTTCACTTCGGTGAGTTTTTCTTGATCCTTAATCGGATATGTGATTTGTTGAATTCGTTGTCATGTTGTATCGTGACATATCCGGAATCATATCTGCGTTCCGATTGGTTATTGTGTAGGATTTTTAGCCAGGCACATATAGTCATCGGCGGATATTATTCCGCGTTGGACTGTGCACACGGGACGTAGTTTCGTGAGGCTAATTAGGTACATTGTCCTACGTATATTCAGATTCCATATACGGGCGGACATGTGCACGGACACATTTCCGGATCGGGCGTCTTGTGATGTCCATCTTTGAGCCATACCGTAAATCGTCCATAGTATTGGATGCTTGTGGATTCGTTTCATACGCCCGAGGGGTATGATCGATAGTCGGAATGATTTCTTTGAAATCTATATATGTGAATTGTATATGTCGAAGAATTGATTATCATGTATATCGACCTGTGTTGGGCGAAATACTTGTATTGTATTTTAGGTCGAGGCAAGGGCAAGGCACGGGAAGAGCATGTCGACGGCGAAGGATTCGGAGGATACTAGTTCGGGGCCCCTCATCTTTGTTGTCGGTTATGTTAAACCGTGTTGTATTATTTCTGTTCGTTTAAATTACTTTTGGTTGTATTTGACATTTAAAGTATTTTCCATCTCCATATGGTTTATACTTTTTCTTTTCGGATCTGTGTGTTGTAAGGCCGTTGGCCACATTTTAATAAACTCCTAATCGGAGAAATGACTTTTCATTGTGATTCGGTATCACAAATAATATTTATTTAACTGTTTTGGATATCGCACAGTGGGTCCCAGTGTGGGATTCACGGCACTGTAATAACCGCCATTTGGGGTGTTACAGAAGATGGTATCAGAGAGTCGTTTTATTTCATGAGTCATTGAGAAATGAACTAGTATCAAGAAACCTTCGTGTCACGTGTGACCTGTGCAAGCGCCTGACCCTGCGATCCAAATGCGGTATGTACTTTATAAGCCATGGTTTAATTACTGGCATGATATTGATATCAGTATAGGATCTCTTTGTTGATCATGTTATTTCAAGGAATTGTGACAGGATTTATCTGATTGATAATCCGAGGTAAATGCTGAATTTATTGTATAATTGAAATTATTCGACTTGACACCGATATGATACTCGGTGCGACATTTGTGGTGTCGATAACCATTTTCCTTTAATATGTGATTCCTTATTACTATTAATTCAGCGTGAATTTTGGTATCTTGAACTGTACTTATAGTTACCATTATGATTGACTCTTTCAGTATGGAAAGAAACCTGCGAGGTCGTGGCAGAGGGGGACGAGGCCGCGGAAGGGGCCGAATCCCAATACCTCGAGCCAACAGACGCGCGAATGCGGATCAGAGTTCCGCAGACAATGGTTCACCTTCTAGGGAACAATCGCACCACAGTGGGCGCGGGGATGCACGTGTCGATCCTTACGTCGTAATGCAGGGCATGATGACACAGATGACCCAGATGGGTCAACTAATGGAAGCTATGCAGAGGGCCGCTACTGGCCAGCAGCAAGGGGCTCATCCTCCTCCTGTGATTGGCGGACCCGTGAGTCGGATTATCAGCGACATCTCTCGCCAGCGACCACCGACTTTTGAAGGCTCCTCTGAGCCTGCTGACATTGCGCATTGGATCGAGCATTTTGAGAAACTTTTCCAGATGGTGGACTGCCCGGAAGAGAATCGCGTCTCGGTAGCCGCGTATTATCTTAGCAAAGGCGCTCATACCTGGTGGCTTTCAGTAAGGCCAGCTGATGGTGTTTACACTTGGGAGGAATTTAAAAACCTCATGCTAGACCGTTACTATCCAGGGCCACTCCGTGAGGCCAAACTGTCGGAACTTTTGAACCCCGACCCGTCTGAAGACGATGATGTATTATCTGTTGCTGAGAAATTCCAGGCACTCCTTCCTTTTGCCACGACAATTATTCGAACAGAGGCCGACAAGATCAAATACTTTCTCAAGAGGCTTAAACCCCGAATGAGAATGCAGCTGTTGAATCACCACTGTACTACCTTACCAGAGTTCATCGAAAAGGCTCTGGAATACGAACTCACCGCGAAAGAGATTTCCAAGAAACAACCACAGTCCAACAACAAAAGGTCCAAGAACCAGAATCAGACTGAGAGTTACCGGGGGACATTCAGGAAGCCCCAGTCATTGCCAAACCCCTCTGATCGTCCACCCATGGCGTCAAAGCCAGCTGGATCGCACTCTCGAGCGGTCCCCTCATCTGTTGTGTGCTATAACTGTGGGGGCCAGGGGCATATCAATTTCAACTGCCCAAAGCCCGCCATCACATGCCATACTTGTGGGAAGAATGGTCACCGTGCTCGTTTTGCAGGAATGGGCCGGACATGATCACGTGGCATCTCATACTCCTATTCAATCCTCTCTGTCCCGAACCGGACGCCTCCGTCCGCTTCCTATCAGACCAAGGCGAATAAGGGAATG
Organism: Orobanche coerulescens; assembly: GCA_033398695.1. Classification (NCBI taxonomy): domain Eukaryota; kingdom Viridiplantae; phylum Streptophyta; class Magnoliopsida; order Lamiales; family Orobanchaceae; genus Orobanche; species Orobanche coerulescens. The sequence goes on along the minus strand of CM065808.1, from coordinate 60,730,407 downwards.
GGCCGTGGGAATCAAAGTGGTACACCTGGTGCCGGTACTGCGAAACCCAGGATTTACGAGATGAAGAAAGCTGATGATCCCGAGGCCAGCATGATTTCAGGTATACTCGAGATCCATTCCCAGCCTGTGTGTGTTCTTTTTGATACCGGTGCTTCACACTCCTTTATATCTTCTTCTTGTTTAAGTCGTTTACCCCTAGACCATGTTATCAATTGTGAGCCCTACGTAATTGGTCTACCTGATGGTAGAAGAATTACTGGAAATCGTGAAGTCCAGGATTGTCCGATTCGTTTGAACGACCGTGAGTGGTTGTCAAATCTGATTGTAGTCGATCTACCTAAGGATGATATAATCTTGGGTATCGATTGGATGGATCGTCACGATGCAATACTCAGTGTCAAGCGGATGGTTACCGTCACTTGATGATGGATTCGAGTGTATTTTTCGAGGTGATAATCCCGATCGTCGGGAGAGTCATCAGCGCTATGAAAGCAAAACCGCTTAATCAAGGGTGTATTGGTTATTGGTGCTACATGACCAAATCGACGATCGATCGATTGAATTGGCCGACATTGGTAGTCCGAGATTACCCGATGTATTTCAGACGAGTTGCCGGGCTTACCTCCTCATCGTGACGTGGAATTTATTATTGAGTTAGAACAGTACGTCCCGCTCTCAAAAGCACCGTGCCGTATGGCTCCGGCGAGATGCAAGAATTGAAGAACCCGGCTCGAGGAGTTGGTGACAAAGGCTATATTCGACCTAGTCGTCCTTGGGAGCACCGGTGTTATTTGTGCGGAAGAAAGATGGGTCCCTACGCTTATGTATTGATTACCGTGAGCCGAACAGGTAACCATCAAGAACAAGTATCCCTTGCCTCGTATTGACGATTTATTGGACCAACTTGAGGAGCCGCCGTGTTTTCTAAGATCGACTTAAGATCGGTTATCATCGATTGAGGATTCGAGAGTCGACATTTCAAAGACAAGATTCCGTACTCGCTATGGGCATTACGAGTTCGTGGTGATGCCATTTGACTGACTAATGCACCTAAGTATTCATGGAGTTGATGAATCGAGTTTTTATTAACTATCTAGATCGCTTTGTAGTCGTTTTCATTGACGACATTCGATTTACTCTCGCGACCACGAGGAACACGAGAATCACCTCCACCAAGTTCTCGATACTTTGAGGCGAGAACAACTTTATGGGAAATTTTCTAAGTGTGAGTTACGGATGCCCGAGGTTGTCTTTCTCGGGCATGTGATATCAGCCGAAGGGTGAGAGTGGACCCACAAAAGACGGAAGCCATTCGAGATTGGCTACCACCGAAGAACGTGAAGGAAGTTCGTAGTTTCCTCGGCTAGTGAGTTACTACCGACGATTCGTGGAGGGATTCTCTAAAATTTCGCAACCGATGACTAACTTACTGCGGAAGGACAAGAAGTATTTGTGGTCAGAAGCATGTCAGAAGAGTTTTGAAGAGCTCAAGAGTCGATTGATTTCGGCACCTGTTTTGGTCTTACCAAAGGGAACGGAAGGATTTGTAGTGTATAGTGACGCGTCGAGACAGGGTCTGGGATGTGTACTAATGCAGGAAGGGAAAGTAATCGCCTATGCATCGAGACAATTGCGACCCTATGAAGTGAACTATCCGACCCACGACTTGGAGTTAGCAGCCGTGGTGTTTGCTTTGAAAATCTGGCGTCACTATCTTTATGGAGTTACCTGCCAGATCTTTACGGACCACAAGAGCCTAAAGTACATTTTTACCCAGAAGGAGTTGAACATGAGGCAGAGAAGGTGGCTAGAATTAATCAAGGACTATGATATCGAAATCCTTTATCATCCGGGTAAAGCAAATGTGGTTGCCGACGCATTGAGCCGTAAGACAAGACAGAGCAGATCTTGAGTCGTTTAACGGACACGAGAGGAATTGCGGTTGGACCTTATGAGGCCGTAAATTGAAGTTTGGTTACAGCGTGTTCGGGGACAACTTTGCACCCTTGATATTTCTTCGTCTCTTGATGATATGATCAAATCGAAGCAAATTACGGACCCATTCTTATCTAGGATTCGGGATGAGGTAACCTGGGGAAGCCCTGGATTCGTGATCCACGAGGATGGATTGATACGTTTTAGAAATCGAGTTTGTGTACCGTGACGAAGAATTGAAGAACTCTATCATGAGAGAAGCCCATGCTACCCGTACTCTATTCACGGGCTCTAGCAAGATGTATAAGGATTTGAAGCAGAATTATTGGTGGGGAATATGAAGCGTGAGATTGCCGAATTCGTTTGAGGTGTTTGACACATCGTGAGTTAAGATTGAGCACCGGCGACCGCAGAATCTTGAAACCGCTCCCGATTCCCGAATGGAAATGGGAAGACATATCTATGGACTTTATCACTAGCTTGCCGGCGAGTCGTCGAGGAATGAATACGATTTGGGTGATTGTGGACCGTCGACCAAATCAGCTCACTTCTTGGAAATTAAGGACACATGGGGCCCGAGAGATTGGCCCACTGCTTATTAAGGAAATTGTGAGACTACACGGTACCCCCAAGAGCATTGTATCAGACCGTGACGGGCGATTTGTGTCACATTTCGGAAGGCGCTTCATCGTGCGATGGGTACGATTGAATTTCAAGCGGCTTTCCATCCACGGTGATGGTCGATCGGAGAGAACCATACAGACTCTAGAAGATATGTTGAGAGCATGTGTTCTTGATTGGAAGGACGATTGGGAAGCCAGTGCCTTTGGTGGAATTCACTTATAATAATAGTTGGCACGCTTGATTCGAGATGGCACCGTATGAGGCATTATATGGCCGTGCCGTAGGTCCCCTTTGTGTTGGGACGAATCGCCGGAATCTCTGGGTACGGAACCCGATATGTTGTTAGCCGCCCGTGAGAAGATCACTTTGATTAGGAGTCGGTTGTTAACGGCTCAAAGTAGACAAGTCTTATGCGACCATCGTCGAAGACCGCTTGAGTTCGAGGTTGGTGATCATGTGTTAATGAAGGTGTCTCCTACTCGAGGTGTTTTTCGTTTCGGGAAAAGGGGCAAGTCGAGCCCAAGGTATATTGGGCCGTTTGAGGTTCCGGAGCGTGTAGGTGATCGGCCTATCGACTAGCCTTGCCACCGACCTTGAGTAAGATTCACAACGTGTTTCATGTCTCTCGGTGAGGAAATATGTTCCGATCCAAGCCACGTACTTCAATTGAAGACATAGATTTAGCAGAGGATCATTCGTACGAGGAGCGTCTGCGAGATACTCGAGAGGAGAATCAAGCAATTGCGGAACAAGACGATTCCCCACGAAAGTTCGGTGGTCAAGACACGGAGTCGAGGAGGCTACGTGGGAGACCGAGATAGTATGCGAGCAAGATACCCCGAGTTATTTACCCCTTAAGTTTCGAGGACGAAACTCTTTTAAGGGGAGTATGTAATATCCATTTGTAACTTTTCATTTTTTACTGTCGTTGTATTATTCGGATAATCGATTATCGAAATCGTTGCATTTAGTATTATGTTGAGGTATTATAGATTTGAATATCATATCATTGTTAGTTCATTTCAAATATGATGATTCGATGTTAATTAGAGAGTTGTATTTTGAATTTTTCTATTGATGTAGCGCCGTTACGGTAAGATTAGCGACGCTAATCCGTGTATTAGCGTGCGTAAGGTTTTCCTCGGTTGCGTACGCTAAGAAGGAATCGGCGTGATTGACTTCAACACGTGAGCCTTTTAACCGGTAGCATGCACGCGATCTATGTCCGAGCTGTCATGTCGGCGAGAATCTACTTTTACTAGCGTGCGCTAACCCATTCTTCATTAGCGTGCGCTAACGGCTCGCAATAATTCAAGACAGTAGCCACCGAAAGCCGTTTACGTACGTAATATCGTTCGGATAGCGCACGTAAGGGCCTTAGCGTACGCTAAATCGTCTCCGATAGCGTGCGCTAAGTCTCGCATGCCTATTTATAGGACCACTGCTTTTCATTTCTCCACGAACCAAACCGAATTTCTCTCTTCGCATATCATCCCTCTGCACTCTAAAAACGTTATAAACCTTCACCAACTTATTTCTAAGCCTTGAATCTCGGAGTGGAGCTCATTTTCTTGGAGCCTTGGAGTTGTTTTTAAGCTTGGGATATATTCTCTCATATCATTGAAGTTATTCTTCATTTCTGGAGGTTGGTGTGTTTTCTTCTCTGCATTATTTTCTTATATTAATTATTGATGACGAAATATACTTCACCTAGAGTACATTAAGCAAGTAAAACATGGTTATAATTAAACTCTTTAAGCATTTTGATGAATATGTTAAATAAGGGTTTGAGATGGAGGTGTTCTTGATGATATAGTGATTTTAATCATGTTGTAGATATCATCACTCACCTTCTGGACGAATTTAGCTCAGTAGAACGTTGATGGATCGGTTAGCTTCTTCATAACTGGATTTAATCAAGAACTTAATATCATAAAGTGATTAATCACCATTTTAGGTATTTTTTTTTACTTTGAAAAGAACTTGATGATGTTAAATATGAGACTAGGTGATCTAGTTCAGAAACCTTAGAAGCTTTAGCAAATCATGATTGTTCAGTTTCACTAGTCTTTGAAGATTGATAAAGGTTTTTGATAATTACAACAATAACTTTTCACCAATCTATTGTGTTGATAACTTAGAGTGTAGTTCATCATAATGCTAAGTAGATTGTGTTCTTAAGTAGATGATGCTGGTTATGAATGATACTATCATGGTAGATTGAGTATCAAATCCTTTATGACTATCCTTTTTGGTAATAAGAGATGTTGAAGAACATGAGAATTTGATTTAAACCAATTTTATTGGCAAATTGAAGATGTTATTGTTCATGGAATAACAAGAGAATTTCAAGACACTTTTGGTATGATAATCAGATTTTGGAAGATGAATTAGTTGTTTTGAAACCTCTCATTAATCGTTAAGGTATTCATCACGGGGGGGGGGAAATTATTCGAGTAGGTTGCGGGCGTCGTTTCCTACGAATTGATATTAATATTATGTGAATATATTATTGAATGAATTACGTTTCATTCAAGGTTGCTCGCTCGATTGAGTGTTTAATCGAGGATACCGTCCGTTTGGTCATTTGCGGAAGGACTATCTTTCACTTACGGATTTGAGGCAAGTTATCTTGCTTGGTTATAATGATGATTAGATTCTTCGATGGTTATATTTTTCATATGTATGAATTGTTCATGAAATGTTGGTCGTGATTTGACACTGCCCTTGACGTTATTCCGTTTTCTTCATGGGGTTGCATTCCCAAGTATGTCGCTTTGAATCATTGATCTCGTTGGCCTTATTTTCACTTCGGTGAGTTTTTCTTGATCCTTAATCGGATATGTGATTTGTTGAATTCGTTGTCATGTTGTATCGTGACATATCCTAATCATATCTGCGTTAGATTGGTTATTGTGTAGGATTTTTAGCCGTGCACATATAGTCATCGGCGGATATTATTCCGCGTTGGGTGTGCACACGGGACGTAGTTTCGTGAGGCTAATTAGGTACATTGTCCTACGTATATTCGGATTCCATATACGGGCGGACATGTGCACGGACACATTTAGGATCGGGCGTCGTGATGTCCATCTTTGAGCCATACCGTAAATCGTCCATAGTATTGGATGCTTGTGATCGCTCGTTTCATACGCCCGAGGGTATGATCGATAGTCGGAATGATTTCTTTGAAATCTATATATGTGAATTGTATATGTCAAGAATTGATTATCATGTATATCCGACCTGTGTTGGGCGAAATACTTGTATTGTATTTTAGGTCGAGGCAAGGGCAAGGCACGGGAAGAGCATGTCGACGGCGAAGGATTCGGAGGATACTAGTTCGGGGGCCCCTCATCTTTGTTGTCCGGTTATGTTAAACCGTGTTGTATTATTTCCTGTTCCGTTTAAATTACTTTTGGTTGTATTTGACATTTAAAGTATTTTCCATCTCCATATGGTTTATACTTTTTCTTTTCGGATCCTGTGTGTTGTAAGGCCGTTGGCCACATTTTAATAAACTCCTAATCGGAGAAATGACTTTTCATTGTGATTCGGTATCACAAATAATATTTATTTAACCTGTTTTGGATATCGCCTGGTGGGTCCCAGTGTGGGATTCACGGCACTGTAATAACCGCCATTTGGGGTGTTACATTTGGCGCCATTGCCGGGGACTGATTTTTCGCTAATATCAATACCAAGTGACTCTAATTTTAATTTGAAGTTTTTTTCTTTAGTCTCTATACTTTTATTTTCTTCATTATGTTTTCCTTTTAGTATCGTGGCCCTTGGCATTTCATAAATTTTGATGTTCTTAATAATTTGCCAAACAGGGTCAGTCATCCCCCTCCCCCAAAACAAAAGACCATGCTTGAATAATGTGTAGACGTTCTCAAAAATCCTGATAGTACCCTTTTCGAGCGAGAATGTGCAAGTCGTGGTCTTGAGATTCACTATGGTTATTTTCCAGCTCATATATTTAGTAGTGAAGTTGAGGGGGAGGTTGAGAAGAAAGACATGCTAAGTTTTAGGGTCGATCCCCCAGCACCCGATAATTACATAAAGTGTGATGAGCCTGTAGAAGAAGTTACCATTTATGATGTTTCCAAAGAAATTTCATTAAATTGTCATCAAACTTCGACTAATAAGGTGAACACTTTTGTCCCAAAGATTTTATTAACGGTGCCACGCATAATTTTTCCTAAATCCATAATGGGAGAGATTGACCCCATTACTTTTTGATTTTGTTGAGGCTGATACCATGAGTTCTAATGAGGTTGTTCATGATATGTCTTTATTATCTACCCATTCGAACTCTGCTTATTTTTTCATGCCTTATCATTATTATATTCTTCCATCATCTTTTGGTTGTCCTCATAATTATTCTTACTCATTATTTGTGGCAACCGGGCATGAACCAAAGCCTCCCTTATGGAATAAGAGGCTTATAGATTGTAAGAAGGGGGTATTTGGCAATCTCCCTAGAAAAAAGCCACGTTGAATTTTTGTTTGCCACGTCGTGCTCAAGACGTAAAATAGAGTGCTTGATGGGAGGCAACCCATCATTTTACTTGCTTTCTAGTTAGTTGTTTTTATTTAATTTTTCGTTAATAATTCTCTTTTCGTTGTTTTGTATTGTGTTTGGATTCGTGTATTCTTGTGGCCCTTATTTCTCTAATCTTTTTATAATCCCAATGAGTTATTATTCTTCATATTCTAGTCTTGCTTGATTTAATGTCTATTGTTATTTCATGACTAGAGACTAAGTTTGGGGGTCCCTCGTGATGTTCAGCATTATTTGAAGTATGGATTGACAGACGATTCCACTCAGACATGTGCTCGCTTTCAAGAAGACATTTGGAATAAGATTCACTTTTCCTTATCTCTTTTATTTTCACATGAGTTTTATTGCTGATGATTTTATGTGTAGTGGAATAGATTGAAGCATGCGTTATTTTCTTAATTTTTCTTGGTTATAAATTGTGATTTCATTATTGCTTTATTGTCCTCGCATGCTGTTGATGGTTTTTGCTAAAAACGTGAATTTTTCGTGCTCCCGTGTGTAAAACTGATGTTACGATACTGGGTTATCTTGGAAGAAATGGTTGAGTTTTAGTCGAGTTGTAGTCAGCGATATATGTTTCTGTTGAGTATTCAGTTAGGTCCGAAATTTTATCGTTTTTTGTAGAAATCTTAGCAGATAAGAAAGGAGACATACGAGTTTTCAAATCGCCGCCTATACGTTTGGTTACATTTTTCGGTTAGCTAGTCGTCCAGTAACATAAATCTTGTGGGCACTTAAATTGAGTTTAGAGTCGGACAGTTTTTCCCAAATAGTTGCGATATTATTTGTTCTATGATGGGAAGTCTAGTAACCGGGGGTATTCGCGTGACCCGTTATTTACTCTCGCGTAAAACGACGACCCTGAATAGATTAATAATTTAGAAATATCGCATTACCGATGATGGGAAGCCTAGTAACCGGGGGTATTCACGTGACCCGTTGTTTACTCTCGCGTAAAACAGTAACCTTGACATGCGGGAATTGCTATTCGAGTTTTTTCTCCACTGTAGAGGGGGGCTTAGTAACTAGAAGCATCCATGTGCCCCATGAGTGTCTTTTACATCAAACGGTTCCTCGATACATGAGAATGGAAATCCACCCTAGGATCATCCCGATGAAATATCCCGAGAGCCGAAACCTAGTGGTTAACTCGAATTATATTATTGATCATACATAAGGGAATGCTGTCCTAGGAGTAATTTTGATAATGAAACTCTTGAATTTTGCCACTAGACTGTGGGACTGGGCGAGTTGGCTCGTTTATTTTAACCCTTAATATTGGCGGTCGGTTAAATTCACGCTTGTTAATCTTTGAGCTTGATTTTCTTCATGAACGATTGATTAGGACTCAAATTGGTTACTTAGTGGAATCAGTGTCCTGGATATAACTCACTATTACGATACTTGTACTATTCTTTGAGATTTTCAGGGTAGTATTGATTAAGTTTAGCACTATGGACTTGCATGATTATTCACGATGCATTTTGTTTAAAATTGATAACTTTTGCTTGAGGACAAACAAAGGCTCAAGTTTGGGGGTATTTGTTAGGCGTATTTTTATGCGCTTATTTATCATTATTTTATGTCCATATTGAGCCTAATTCAGCATAAATGAGCTTTTAATGCACTATTCTTATATGTTTTGCAGGAAATCGGAGTCCGGTAGCCAAAACGATGAAAAACGGGCAAAAACGACAATTTTTGGCCGGGGGCCGCGGCACGAACCAAGTGAGCCACGGCACACGAAGATGTCCAGAAAGCGCTGAGCACACTGTACTGTGAGCCGCGTCACAGCCTAAGTGAGCCGCGGCCCAGGACGAAAAAAGGCGCCCAGGCATGGGGCGCTGAACGTGTGAGCCGCGGCACAGATTAAGTGAGCCGCGGCCCACCGGGCGGTTTTGCTGAATATTCCGCATTTATGGGCCGTTTTGGAGCCTGTTCTCGACCTAATCACACGGACACGTTTTGGAGGCTTAGGACTGATATAAATAAGCATTGAAGGGCTGAAGAAAAAGGGATCGATCGGGGAGGAACTCAGAGGTGGATCGAGCTAGGGCGAATAACACAAGGAGGAGATTTGTGGGCGACGACAAGACCACGGATTCCCTACAATTTTTCTTAGTTTTTCTGCATCTTAGTTTCTAGATTTATTCGAGTAGGATTGTGATTGTAGCCGATTACATGACGGTTTGATTTATTTATTATTATTTCAATTCATTCGTTATTCTATTGAATTAGATTTTTCTCATTGTTCTTAATGCTTTTTAATTGTCTGGCCAACAGTTGAATTGTTTTGAATGTCTTTATGGATTCGGGAGATGAAATTTAGGCATAGTTCTTGTGAGAATAATCATAATTTTTGTGAGATAGAGATATACTCATGGGAATTGTGAAGCCTATTTATTGTGGGAATTCTTGAACTGTTTTAGCTATTAATTATCTAATTCGAATAGGGATATATAGAGTTAATAATTCGTAGTATTTTCTATCAACCTTGGGAAAGGCTTTAGAATAATTTAGGAATTCCTGACTTACAATCAATTGAATAAAAGTGAATTGAATTGAATAAATATCATTCCTGATTGTTTGAGGTGAAAATCATAATCCTACGCCCTTATTAGTATTATTATTATTATTAGTAGTACTATTATTTATTTTCTGCAATTAGTTTAGGTATAAATCCCGTATAATTGTTCTTCAAATAAAATTGTGAGTCGACTATATTTTGGTACTTAGTGAAATCAGTCCTCGTTGGAACGATATCTTACTCATCACTTTATTACTTGTCTACGATAACGTGCACTTGCGTTTAACGAAATATCGCAACACCGTTGAGTTTGATTGATTGGTTATATCAGGAATTGATTATTATCGAATATGTGTTAATTGATTACTTCAATAGGTTGTGATCATTGATCGTTGGTTATAATCGTCGACTAGAAAAGTGTGTTGCGTCATGTTCAAGAATTGGTAGCGGCTTCATCATTATCGTGTCAGTATCAAGGCAAGTTATTACTTGCGCAGTTTATAATATTTAATGAATGGTTTCGATTTCATTCATTTATAATTCATATAGCAATGATTATAATTGTGAACACTGGAGAATTGGGAATGTACGTTGTTTTCAGATTTTGGGAATTTAAATCATAATGTATATGATTTACATTTGTTATTGGTATACTTGGGTATCGAGGATACATTGTGGTATAGAGAAAGACATGAATTATCTACTGTCCATGACATTTTGGACCGTCGAATATTGAGGATAATGGTTGGAGATGGTTTAGACATTGAGATTGCTCTCGGAGGACTCGGGGCAAGTACTCTAATCATTTTTGTCATTTTGTGTCGATCATATTGTGATACATTGTGTATTGTTGTTGTCATGCATTTGTGTATTGTTGTTAATATGCATTTGTGCATTGTTTTCATATATCCACCATATGTTGGTCCGATGGGATCATTATGGGAATCTATAGCTGTGTGCGCTGGATCGTTGGACAGGTATTTCCACCAGGTGTTGGTCCGACGGGATCATCATGGGAATCTATGTTGTGTGCGCTGGATCGTTGGATTACCATGTGTTGTTGTTGTGCATATGTATATTATTGGTTATCCATCTCGTGTTGATCTAACAGGGTCATCTTGGGATCTATGCTGTGTGCGTTGGATCATCGAATTTCCATAAGTATACATTGTTGTTGTTATCGTGGGCATATTGACGTTGTCATATGAGTATGCATTTGTAGGTCTTGTGTTAGGACCATGTATGTATGTTGTGTTGATCTGATCTTGGATTAGACTGACGTGATTTCGTCGTGGCATTTCATATCTTGAGGTATGTTCCGTGTATCCTTTGGTATATATCTTTTGATAGACAATCGATTATCATGTTGGGATTTGATGATGTTATCCGATAGATAGAATTGGTCAGAGCTCGTATTTTTCCGTATCATGAGTTAGTGATGATATTCTGATAATCTTGAGTATTGTTTAAGGAACAATACAGATGTTATGTTTGAGTTTATTGGTTAATCGAGATTACGAGATGTACAATATGATAATGGTTATTTTGATGAGGATTATTCGAGTAAGTAAAGTTAAGGCAGTAAGATTACATTGGTCGTATTCTTACTTAGTATTTTCATTGGTATGTAATTATTGACGCGATGTGATTGTTATCATTGTTGGATATTATGGCTGACCCCGTCGTGGGCTTTCTTTTTAGGTTCTTTGGATATCAAGGTTGTAGCGGTCGTGAAGAGATGATCTTGCCGGAGGATACTGTCTATGGCATGTGTTTGTGAATCGAGTATTCTGATTATATGTTGTATTATGCTGCTAGAGTATTTTTAACTGGTTGTCTTTTCTGATGCGTGAGTATTTCTTAAATGCCCTTTTGATTTTTGGCAACTTAAGTTACTTCGGAAATTGTTTTCTAAACTATTTTGTCGGTACGTGTGAGTGATAGCTTAACGTATATTTTTAAACTGTTGAGTTTTGGCATTTCGGGCCTTGTAGTTTCAAAAGACATTTTACGACGGTTTTGATTAGCAGATTTTATTAAATCTTCAAATGATTTTAAAAGATAGTACCGTCTTTAGCCTCTTGGGCATTTGTAAATGTTTGCGAAAATGTCTTTTAGCCTTGTGGGTTCCATCTCGGGGCCCACAACACTGTAATATTCCTAGATGGCTCTGGGCGTGTTACAGAATACGGTATTGGAGCTTAGGTTGAGAAAACCTAGGCAGTTGGGTCGAGTCGAGTCGTGTTTTTATCACGTCATTCGAGTTGTCAATTGACGAATATTAGAGCCCTGGGCTTTTGTTGTTCACTCAGGCTTGTGTGTTGTGTGATTTACCAGTATGGTACTGTGGTAGTTGTAAACTTTTCCAAATGGTATTAACGTGTTTCTTCGGATAGAGATCTAATGTGTTCTCGAGTTGAACTGAGTTTGCAAAATATGTATTTTGAAAATATCTATGTCGAGTATTTTCTAGAGTTAAGACATGTGTCAGTATCACAGGGAATCGTCGGCTTCACGATCTGTAAGTATTTGGATTTTTGAATTACATTGAGACTTATTGCCGTTCTAAGTTGATATGCTTTGAGATTCATAAAGATATTATGCGTCACAGTATGAGGTGACAGATTTGAGTCAGTATTGATAATCTCGAGAAGCTATGATTTTGAAAATCAATATGTCGGTTAAATTTTAGAAACGGAGTTTTGTATTCGGGAGAAGGACTGTGGATTGTTGAGAAGAACATGTAGTTATGTTAGTTCATTTTGAGATATATGAAACTGTTTTTAGCATTTGAAAATGATACTTTTCAAAATGAATTTTTTACGGATGTCTTACGGAAAATGATTTTGGGCCGAGACCCAATCGATTTTGAAATAGTTTTGTAACTTAGGACTTGGGGTCCAAAAGGGTTTTCTACTTTTTTAAACTTCTTGTAATGTGGAACGGGATTGGGCTGAGACCCTAATGTTGCAAAAAGGCTTTTCTGTTTTCTAAAACTCGTGAGATTTGTAAAACACTTTACTAATCGTTTATGCATTTTATTACTAACTTTTGGGGTTTCGGTTTAATTATTCAAATGAAACTTCTCGGGTAGTCTTTCATTGTGTTTGATTTGTCGATTATTCAATGTTTGTCATAGCATAGTTGAGGTGATCCAGGATGGGTTAATGGTTGAAGTTGCGAGTCATATGTGGAAAAGGAATTTTTATGGGAGTCTGTACATTAATATTTTGGAACTCTATTGTAACACCCCCAAATCCCATTGGGTCATTACAGTGTCGTTCACCCCACACCAGGAGATCCACCAGGCTAACACGACCAAAATACAACTAACTGACCAAAAGGGGAATCACAATCCCTACACTGACATCCAACATAATATTCCGATATGGAATTTCAATGACAACAGTGGGCCTACATGGCCTAAGTAAAATACAACGACATCCACGAGCCTTGCTCGGATAATACAAAACGACAATAACTGACAAAACTGGAGTACTCCAAACTATCAGATCGACATGAACACCAAAACATCTCGGACTAGTATCGCTCGAATGCCTCGTCGCCATCGTCATGCCCCTGTGTCTCAACTCTCTCCTCGCAAACACCTAAAACATGAAAACACGTTCCGCCCCCACGGGGTCAGTCATCCAGATAATGATTATCAAATACATGTACAACATGATATGCATCCAAAGGGCAGAATGAGTAGTATAGTAATGGTAATACGAGATGCTCACAAACCAAAGTAAGAATCGAGCATTCGTGAAATACTATGCCCACGGCATACGATCAATACCTGCTCAACAGGTTAGAACACAAGTGCCCAACGGCGAATCATCAATACAGAACACAACAATACATCACCCGAAGGTAAACCAAGCCAACACTGAAATAGATACGAATCACAATGCCCGAAGGCTCCAACAGGAATACCGATACATCACAATGGCCTGAAAGCCGAACAGCCCGAAGCTGTATATCATCGTAATACCCTGAATGTCACTCAGCCGAAGCTGTCAATCACCACAGTGGCCCGAAGCCAAAACAGCCTGAAGCTGTATCAATGAGGGCCAAAGCCACGGCACGAAGCCGTATCACAATGAGATCATCCAATGACCGTGACCTGCTGAATTGCAGGTGCTGGGAAACCAACCGCGAAGGTTCAAGCCCCAGACTTACCCATAATGAGATCACACAGTGACCGTGACCTACTGAACTGTAGGTGTTGGAAAACCAACCGCGAAGGTTCAAGCCCCAAGCTTACCCATAATTAGATCATCAACAGTAACGATCCCAAGATTACCAAATTCACAAGAACAATAGTGTGCTGCCTTAAGTCGGCCAACACGACAACAATAACTCACGGATGGGCACCGTCCTCGGCGGTCCCAATTTAAATACCTCGACTGCCTTGGAATGGCCAATCGATCACAACAACTCAACAGATGGAAACTATCCTTGACAGTCCCAATTCAATACATCGATTACCTTAGAATGGCCGATCGATAACAACGATACAACGGATGGAAAATGTCTCTGACAGTTCCAATTCAATACATCGATTGCCTTAGATTGGTCAATCGACAACACGACACAACAGATGGGAATCGTCTTCACTAATCCCAATTCAATACGTCTATTGCCTTAGAGCGGTCAATCGATAACGTTGACACAACGGATGGGAATTATCTTCGATAGTCCCAATTAAATACCTCGATTACCTTAGAACGGTTAATCGATAACCAATTATACTACGGATGAAATTATCTTCGATAATCCGAATTAAATACATCGATTACATAAGAATGGTTAATCGATAACCAATGATACAACGGATGGGAATTATCTTCGATAATCCTAATTAAATACCTCGATTACCTTAGAATGGTCAACCGATAAGAAATGATACGGTAGAATAGATGTCCCGGCATCTCAAACCGACAACCGAAACAGAGATGATAAACGAATATATCAAATGCCTTCAATCGGCCAATACAACATCATAGCAATAGTTCCAATTCGATAATAACGATTCAACGATGCCTCAGAACGACATTAACGTCAACAATAATAATCGATACATCGATACCGCGAACCGGCTATCGACAACATCAGTATCAACAAGAATCTCAATGCCTTAAACCAGCCATTAACGAACAACAATAACATATAGCATAATTGCCGAAAGGTATTGCATCAAACAATTCCCGAATATCAACAAATCACGAAGAGACTAAGTCTCGAAATGATAGAATACATTCATACACATATATGATAACACTAATCTCATTGACTAGTACAAGTATAAAACTTGCCTCAAACCGAAGGCTAGAAAGTCCTTCCACGATCAACGTCCTGGCACGAAACTACGAACGGCGCCTCCCGACGATCACAAACACTCGAACAACCTTGAATGAAAACGATTCATTCAAAAACACAAAATCAATAGAAAAAACAACAAGGACAAAGCCCGATTCAAATACGAATCGATCACACCGCACGAATGAATATCATAGTCCTCAACTATGAATTCTAACATCCTCCAACACCTAGATGATCAATTAGCATGATCATTACGTCCTTAACACTTGTGAAATCCATTCAACAAGATTCACTTAAGAACAATCATCAAAAACGAACATCTCAAAATGATAATATCACCAATATCATCAAATTGATCCTCCTACAATGATAATATTATCAATATTATCATTATCACCCCAAAAACATCATCAACTCAAAATCAAGATGTCTGAAACAAAAATCCTTCATCAATACATCATGAATTCGGATTAAACAACAAGATTCACTCAACCATTTTCAAATTATGATAATCACCTCCTAAATCATCATAAATCCTTACTAAAATGGTTAAAATCTTTCAAGAACACCACCAACAACAATAATCATCCCAAGACTATGTTAATTATATAACAAGCTTAACATAATCCTTCCTAGACATGATTATAACCTCCAAACAATCTAAAACATCAAGAACATAATCATACTCAAGCTATACCATCATGTTCTTCATCAAAAGTTTATCAAAACTATGAAGAATCATGATATACTCCATCAATCAAACAATATCCGAAGAAAACAGCAACAACAACAACATCAAACTCGAAAATCACTAGAGATTGAGGGAACTTACGAAACAAGAACAAGAAGAACCCTCCAAAAACCAAAGGAGCACCAACAAGCTTCCAACTTCAAGCTTCAATCCACGCTAGGATGATCAAGATCAAGTTGGAAGGGGCTAAACATCAATAACAAGTCTAAACGGACGATTCTAGGGAGAGAAAATGTGTTTTGGTTCATGAGGAAATGAAATACGAAACCAATATAAATAGACTGACAAGTCCATTACGTACGTTATACGCCCATGCTAACGTACGTAAGGGCCTTTACATATGCTATGTAAAAACATTAACGTACGTAAAGCTAAATCCAGAACTAACTGAACTAAAATACGAAGGCCTTAACGTACGTAAACAAAAACTTATTACGTACGTTAACAAGACCTGCATTACGTACGTAGAGCTCACCTCTTAACGTATGTAAGGGTCCGTTGTCTGCAATAGTGAGATCCAATCGGAAGATGCTCGGGACCCACCGGCCGAAAGTTGGCTACAAGGAAGGTTCCTACCACCTACCAAGAATTACGTACGTAACCTTACAGGCATAACGTACGTAATGGCAACACGCTAGCGTACGTAATGCTACACCCGTAGCGTACGCTAAGGCTATGAACTTAGCCCAAAATCCAAACTCTCCAACCAACATTCAAACGACGAAACCAACCCAACGACAAGTATAATATTTCGATCCCGAAATATTCCAATACAATATTCATTGTATCAGTACAAAACAAAAATACTTGTACAATTACAAATGAATACGTACAACTCAACAGTAACACGAAAAAAAAATTATCCCCGGATATTACATACTCCCCCCCCCCCTTAAAAAGAGTTTCGTCCCCGAAACTCAGGGTACGTAACAAGGGATAAAGACTATCCATCAGGATATGAAAACAACATCTCCAGGAATACTCCTCACTGCGAACCACTTCGCTGAGTAATGGGGCCAAGCCCACGGGTCCCCGCGTCTCCTCTACCCTAACACGGCGAAAAACAAGGGATAAAAACACTCAACCAACTGCGAGATCAGCCGAATCATGACTCTTCTGCTAGAGACCATCCAGAAAGTCGTACCAACCGCATGACTCGTAACACCGGCGTACACACCTTGCGGGTGACGCCCATTGTACATGTCTACAGTCATCAGTGTACACTTCCCCGTTCTCGTTGGCATCGAATATCCATGCAAACACTGACTTACATCACAAAAGAGAATAACAACGCACAAATATAGTCCTTGGAACTATATCAATCGCACGCCCAAGTCCTCGCAACTTGACATCTCGAATCACAATGAACGTTTACCCAGATCATCACAAAAATCTCGGGTATAGGACCAAAAGGAAACAAAATCACATCAAAGACTCAAGTTTCGAGATTCTCAGATACAATTATTACAAGACAGATCAACAACAAATGGTTCGCAACCACAATACTAAAATACAGACCGAGTCAATCATCAATCCGAAAACAAGGAAAATACAAATCAAGGTTACATCTCGAATGTAACCAACATCGATGTCCTACAGATCATCGAAATCCTCGATCTCATCGACTCACGGAACACCCAAATCTGAACTCGCTGCTCCTCCTCGGCTGTCCATACCTCTGGCTCTCGAAGCCTGATAGGACCCTTTGGATGAAGTACATACTAAAGTAACAAAATCTCTCGAGGCCCGTGAGCTTTCTCGAGATCTACTGATACTAGAACCCCTGCAGTATTTCTGAAGGTGTCCCTGCCTCCTACACAGAAAACAAGCAATAGACTGCATCGAGCACCGAGTACTGTGGTGTCCTATTGTGTCACAGTTAAAGCAAACAATGGTCGAGCTCGTCGTCTAAGAATAAGATGATTTCCCAGCACGAAGACAACTAGAAGACGACCTCTTGGACTTCGGAGCCCGATGTCCCTCTGAATGTATCAGCATCCTAGTCCTCCCACCCGAAGAAGCTGAAGGTTCTTTCCGAGCAAGCTCCTTGATCAAAAGCTCTACTCCAAGAGCCTTCTCGATGAATTCGCCAAGTGAGTTACAATTATGACTGAATAACTGCATCCTCAACTGCGGGTTCAACCTCTTGCTAAAATACTTAATCTTATCTGCCTCAGTACGGATAACAGAAGAAGCAAACTGAAGGAGTCCTTGAAACTTCTCAGCGATAACAATAACACCCTCGTCCTCGACAGATTCGGGGTTCAAAACCTCTGACATCTTGGCTTAACGAAGTGGAGCCGGATAATACCTCTCTAACATGAGAGTCTTGAACTCACTCCAAACACAATCACAATCGGTGGGTTTCACAGAAAGCCACCAAGAATAAGCGCCTTTACTCAAATAGTAAGCCGCTACTGCCACCTTACTCTCTTCCGGACACTGAACCATGTCGAAGAGTTTATCAAAATGTTCAAGCCAATGAACAATATCAGATGGTTCCGATGAACCCTCAAAAGTAGGCGGCCTCTGGCGAGTGATATCGCTGATAATCTGACTCACTCTCCCAGCCTGTCCATAAAACGGCACCTGGAGTCCCTGCTGCTGTGCACCACGAACCATCGAGGTCTGCATGGTTTCCATTATCTGCGTCATCTGGGTCATCATGCCCCTCATAATCAAGAAAGGGTCGATGTCAGTCCGATAAACTCCTCGAGTATGACGTCCTAAAGGAGAACCAGTCGCATAAGTCATATCTCCGGCCGAATTCTGATACACCTCGGCATCCGTACACGTATAAACATGAGGTTCTGGGTTTCGGACTGCTCTGCAGCCTTTACCTCCTCTGCCACGTCCTCGGATTCCTCTTTCCATACTGAAAGAATAACGTTTGATCATGAACAAAGCTCAAATATGCCTCAATGGACAATCCACAATGCTAAGTCATTAGCCAAACACGGGTATACATACTCAATAGGTAAATAGTCACCTCAAACATACTAATTATAGCCAATACTGAGCCCACACGCTCCAAAAAAAATAATCATGAATGAATCGTAACACAAATGTTACCTACAGATTTCAACAAAACATGTATAATCAATGACATAATGAATGTATGAACATAAAAGAGAATCGAGTCCTTACACAGGTCATACGAAGCTTCGAGGTCTTGCGATACTAGTCTTCACCGATGACGACTCGATGAAAGAATGACTCATACAGTCATCCAATTATCACGACTCACAAAGCCCGACTGTCCAGATCGTCATAACCTGACAGTTCACTACTACCGCGTTGGTAGAACCACATAACTCACATATCAGGGTATCTCACAACCCAATTCTCTGATACCATCTTCTGTAATACCCCCAAATTCCATTGGGTCATTACAGTGCTGTGGACCCCACACCAGGAGATCCACCAGGCTAACACGACCAAAATACAACTAACTGACCAAAAGGGGAATCACAATCCCTACACTGACATCCAACATAATATTCCGATATGGAATTTCAATGACAACAGTGGGCCTACATGGCCTAAGTAAAATACAACGACATCCACGAGCCTTGCTCGGATAATACAAAATGACAATAAATGACAAAACTGGAGTACTCCAAACTATATGACCGACATGAACACCAAAACATCTCGGACTAGTATCGCTCGAATGCCTCGTCGCCATCGTCATGCCCCTGTGTATCAACTCTCTCCTCGCAAACACCTAAAACATGAAAACACGTTCCGCCCCCACGGGGTCAGTCATCCAGATAATGATTATCAAATACATGTACAACATGATATGCATCCAAAGGGCAGAATGAATAGTATAGTAATGGTAATACGAGATGCTCACAAACCAAAGTTAGAATCGAGCACTCGTGAAATACTATGCCCACAGCATACGATCAATACCTGCTCAACAGGTTAGAACATAAGTGCCCAACGGCGAATCATCAATACAGAACATAACAATACATCACCCGAAGGTAAACCAAGCCAACACTGAAATAGATAAGAATCACAATGCCCGAAGGCTCCAACAGGAATACCGATACATCACAATGGCCTGAAAGCCGAACAGCCCGAAGCTGTATATCATCATAATACCCTGAATGTCACTCAGCCGAAGCTGTCAATCACCACAGTGACCCGAAGCCAAAACAGCCCGAAGCTGTATCAATGAGGGCCGAAGCCACGGCATGAAGCCGTATCACAATGAGATCATCCAATGACCGTGACCTGCTGAATTACAGGTGCTGGGAAACCAACCGCGAAGGTTCAAGCCCCAGACTTACCCATAATGAGATCACACAGTGACTGTGACCTACTGAACTGTAGGTGTTGGGAAACCAACCGCGAAGGTTCAAGCCCCAAGCTTACCCATAATGAGATCATCAACATGACCGTGACCTACTGAACTGTAGGTGTTGGGAAACCAACCGCGAAGGTTCAAGCCCCAAGCTTACCCTTAATGAGATCATCAACATGACCGTGACCTACTGAACTGTAGGTGTTGGGAAACCAACCGCGAAGGTTCAAGCCCCAAGCTTACCCATAATGAGATCATCAACAGTAACGATCCCAATATTACCAAATTCACAAGAATAATAGCGTGCTGCCTTGAGTCGGCCAACACGACAACAATAACTCACGGATGGGCACTGTCCTCGGCAGTCCCAATTTAAATACCTCGACTGCCTTGGAATGGCCAATCGATCACAACAACTCAACGGATGGAAACTATCCTTGACAGTCCCATTCAATACATCGATTACCTTAGAATGGCCGATCGATAACAACGATACAACGGATGGGAAATGTCTCTGACAGTTCCAATTCAATACATTGATTGCCTTAGAATGGTCAATCGACAATACGACACAACGGATGGGAATCGTCTTCACTAATCCCAATTCAATACGTCGATTGCCTTAGGGCGGTCAATCGATAACGATGACACAACGGATGGGAATTATCTTCGATAGTCCCAATTAAATACCTTGATTACCTTAGAACGTTAATCGATAACCAATGATACTACGGATGGAATTATCTTCGATAATCCCAATTAAATACATAGATTACCTTAGAACGGTTGATCGATAACCAATGATACAACGGATGGGAATTATCTTCGATGATCCTAATTAAATACCTCGATTACCTTAGAACGGTCAACCGATAACAAATGATACGGTAGAATAGATGTCCCGGCGTCTCAAACCGACCACCGAAACAGAGATGATAAACGAATATATCAAACGCCTTCAATCGGCCAATACAACATCATAGCAACAGTTCCAATTCGATAATAACGATTCAACGATGCCTCAGAACGACATTAACATCAACAATAATAATCGATACATCGATACCGCGAACCGGCTATCGACAACATCAGTATCAACAAGAATCTCAATGCCTTAAACCGGCCGTTAAAGAACAACAATAACATATAGCATAATTACCGAAAGGTATTGCATCAAACAATTCCCGAATATCAACAAATCACGAAGAGACTAAGTCTCGAAATGATAGAATACATTCATACACATATATGATAACATTAATCTCATTGACCAGTACAAGTATAAAACTTGCCTCAAACCGAAGGCGAGAAAGTCCTTCCACGATCAACGTCCTGGCACGAAACTACGAACGACTCCTCCCAACGATCACAAACACTTGAACAATCTTGAATGAAAATGATTCATTCAAAAACAAAAAATCAATAGAAAACAACGACAAGGACAAAGCCCGATTCAAATACGAATCGATCACACCGCACGAACGAATATCATAGTCCTCAACTATGAATTCTAACATCCTCCAACACCTCGATGATCAATTAACATGATCATTACGTCCTTAACACTTGTGAAATCCATTCAACAAGATTCACTTAAGAACAATCATCAAAAACGAACATCTCAAAATGATAATATCACCAATATCATCAAATTTATCCTCCTACAATGATAATATTATCAATATTATCATTATCACCCCAAGAACATCATCAACTCAAAATCAAGATGTCTGAAACAAAAATCCTTCATCAATACATCATGAATTTGGATTAAACAACAAGATTCACTCAACCATTTTCAAATTATGATAATCACCTCCTAATAATCACCTCCTAAATCATCATAAATCCTTACTAAAATGGTTAAAATCTTTCAAGAACACCACCAACAATAATCATCCCAAGACTATGTTAATCATATAACAAGCTTAACATAATCCTTCCTAGACATGATTATAACCTCCAAACAATCTAAAACATCAAGAACATAATCATACTCAAGCTATACCATCATGTTCTTCATCAAAAGTTTATCAAAACTATGAAGAATCATGATATACTCCATCAATCAAACAATATCCGAGGAAAACAGCAACAACAACATCATCAAACTCGAAAATCACTAGAGATTGAGGGAACTTACGAAACAAGAACAAGAAGAACCCTACAAAAACCAAAGGAGCACCAACAAGCTTCCAACTTCAAGCTTCAATCCAAGCTAGGATGATCAAGATCAAGATGGAAGGGGCTAAACATCAATAACAAGTCTAAACGGACGATTCTAGGGAGAGAAAATGTGTTTTGGTTCGTGAGTAAATGAAATACGAAACCAAGATAAATAGACTGACAAGTCCATTACGTACGTTATACGCCCATGCTAACGTACGTAAGGGCCTTTACGTACGCTATGTAAAAGCATTAACGTACGTAAAGCTAAATCCAGAACTAACTGAACTAAAATACGAAGGCCTTAACGTACGTAAACAAAAACTTATTACGTACGTTAACAAGACCTGCATTACGTACGTAGATCTCACCTCTTAATGTATGTAAGGGTCCGTTAACTGCAATAGTGAGATCCGATCGGAAGATCCTCGGGACCCACCGGCCGAAAGTTGGCTACAAGGAAGGTTCCTACCACCTACCAAGAATTATGTACATAACCTTACAGGCATAACGTACGTAATGGCAACATGCTAGCATACGTAATGCTACACCCGTAGCGTACGCTAAGGCTATGAACTTAGTCCAAAATCCAAACTCTCCAACCAACATTCAAACGACGAAACCAACCCAACGACAAGTATAATATTTCGATCCCGAAATATTCCAATACAATATTCATTGTATCAGTCCAAAACAACAATACTTGTACAATTCCAAATGAATACGTACAACTCAACAGTAACACGAAAAAAAATTATCCCCGAATATTACATCTATCGTGTGGTTTTCCAATGGAATGTCAGTGGATTTGGTGATGAGCCGAACTGGTATACAGGAGTATGGATGTAGTTAAGCATTTGCATAATTCCATTTTATTTAATCGTGTGTATTCGAAAAGAATGTCATCGAGAATTTGACATAAGCGAGCCGATTTAACTTTTCGAAAATTGATTTCGTGATCTTAAGAAAATTTATGATTTGAGTTTTGAAATTATTGAAAGAACTTTCGAAAATTTGTCTTCTTGACAAGATTATATGATTTCAAACTGGTTTTGAAAATGTGATTGATATACATATGCATTTAGTGCATAGTGCATATCATGTTGAAGTTATGAATGTGACTCACAAACTGGATAATACATCAATATGGTACGATGAAAAGAGATTCGAACTTTAGTATGGTAGTTTAGTTATCTGGGGATGATCGGTTGATTGATCAGATAAGAGAAATATGTTGCGTGTTGTACATTCATGCACAGAATATGATTTTGGAACTTTGGATTTTGTGAAACCGAGACATATGTGCTATGTGATTCCATTGGTGTGGTAGTAGTGCGATTTTACCAGAGTGATATTTGAATGATTTCTTTGTAAGTGTGAATTTGGGGATGGTGACCCCAGTATGGTTGTTTTGGGTAATGATTGGTCGTTCCCACTCTATGTAGGATAGGGGTATGTTCAACAGTCGGGTGTGTTCCTTTGAGATCCATTGTATGTGATTTGTGTAACGTTTTGAGAATTTTATTCTCTCGTATATCTGTCTTTGTAGGTTCTGTGTTGATCGTGCCAGATCTTACTGTGTAAGGGTATTCTTGGTTATTGTTGATCGTTCGTTGCTAATATTGAGTTTATCATGTCAATGGTATCCTCAGTTAATTTGTTGGTTGATCATTGTTAATGATCGTATAAACATTCGAATTTTGTGTCATTGTTGTGGCAGTTGTTTCACAGATGTATCGTGTATTATTTGTTTTATCGGAATTGGGACTTGATTGTGCGATCAGTCAGAAAAGATTTGACACAGATAGATTATTTCATCCGAAGATGATATATTTCATTGAGACTCATGGAATTTTGATTGTAAGCATATTGAGGCTTTACAGTGAAGTCACTTGCTAGTATCTCAGGAGATCGTCGACTTGGCGCATTTATAAGTATACTATTTTGGTTATTCGTTAATGATGATGCTTGACCGTTGTCGTGATGGTTTCAGTATATTTTGGTTGAACGGTTTGTTTGTTTTTCTATGACGGATTGCAAGTTTTTGAGGACGAAACTTATTTTAAGTGGTGTAGTCTGTAATATCATGAATTTCTACTACTGTTGTTTAATGTTATTTTATCCGAATTATGGTAGTGAAGATAAGCCCCTTCTAACTTGGTTATAAGCTTGGAAACATGGATTTGAGGCTTGGAGATGAAGATATCGAGGATCCTTGATGTGTTTGATGGTGCTATTCATGTTCTTGAGGTATGTTGATGAACTCTACACATTGAATTCGGATTTTGATGTTATTGTTGATGAATAATTTGTATGAAGATGATTATGGTGTTGTTGTTGTGATTCTTGAAGTTATGTGAATTGTATGTTGAAGAATACGATAATATGTGACTTGGATTTTGAGTTGGATGATTATCTACATGTTTAAGGATATCGGATTATGTTGTTTTGATGATTATGAACATGGTTTCGAATCACTTGGTGTTCTTGAAATAACTTCTTGATGAATTTAACATAGCAAGACGATCGTATGTTGAATTATCGGTATTTTTAGATATGAAGATCAAATGTTCGTTAAGTCATGTTGATTGTAGTGGTAGAATTCGTATGTTCTTGATGAAATACGAATCATGATAACAATTTTGAATCCGAAAGATTGTGATTGATCATCGAATATGATTTCCTTTACATTCGTATCCGTAATCGTATTGTGGTTGTGAATTCGTAATTGTTTGATTTGGATTGTTCGGACTTGTGGTTAATCGAGATATTGTAAAATCGTTGGGTTTGTTGATCGGTTATATTGATTGTTAATAACGATTATCGGATTTCGGTTCGTATTATGGATATGAGTTCGTGATGGTTTGAGTTGTAATACCCTCGCCTTTAATATTGTATTTTCTGATTTAAGCTAAGTATTTTCGCACCATATCTGTGTTGTTGTAGCGAGTATATCGACGAATTATGTTAAGTTGGAATCTTGGTCATTCATACTATATTAATTGTTGGGTGATATTGGGAGAATTCCATTTATGCTTGTTATAGCACTTAACGTACGTTAACCTATCTTCTTAACGTACGCTATGTACGTCGCCTTACGTACGTAACATCCATATGTTAACGTACATAATGCGGGAGATCCACCAGCAGTCCGCCTTTCGGCGGGTGGGGCCGAGCGGGGGTAGGTGGTCGGGAGTCGATCGCGACAGCCAAGTCAACGGCTATTACGTACGTAATAGCTATATAGTTACGTACGTAACGAATTGCGTGTTTTGAGGCAGAAGGATCTGATGAAATTGGTTACGTACGTAATGATCATGAGATTACGTACGTAAGGACTATAACGTACGTTAACCACTTTCGTTAAAGTACGTAATGCCGAGTTCAGATTATAAAAGTATGACTTGCCATTCATTTCCTACTCGACCCTTTCAACCTCCCAACTGATAAAAACGATTCCTTTCCCTTCCAACTCCGTTTCTAAGCCTTTCTAACTTGTGTTGGAGCTTCAGCACTTGATTGGCGACTTGGAGAGTTAGATATTGAAGTGTATCCCTTGAAGTGTTGGTGTTGTTCTTCATTTTGAGGTTGGTATTTCTTTAACTCATATCAATTCCATGCTTATGATGATGTTAGTAGATAAATACTTCACATAATGTTAGTTTAAGCTAGTGTAAACATGATAAGTTAATTGAATCATGCTCAAACTAAGTGAAGATTAATATTAAAGGTACTAGTGTTACTTCTTGATGTAAATAACTTCATAATGTGATTGTGTTGATAATGATATACATAAAACCTGATGTATAACATGATAATGGGAAGTTGATTATAGTCTCAACACTAGGAACATGTTAAGGATGAAATCCTTAATGATTAGAGGTGGGAGATATTAAACTTGTCTTGAACATTCAATTGATTCTTGAAGATAATATGGAACCATGATTTTTGGCCTCTTAAACCAACACTTTTGTAATAAAATTGTTGAAAGAATTATGTTAACCCTTTGAGGATGATCTTCACAAGATGGGATGAAGTTACTTTTAAAATTTCAAGCATCCAATGATATAACTAGGCTTTTAATAAATTCTTCAAAAGTAAAACAATGGATTTTGATAGAAGGAAGTTGTAATCTTCATATGTTCAAATTAATCGATTTCGTTAAAGGGTGTTAATCACTACATTAATAGGTTGATAATGTTCTTAAGAGGATTGTGTTGAATTGATGATACAAATGCGGTAGAGGAGAAGCCGAATTCCATTTCATTAATCAGTGCGTGTTAAGAGGCGTAAATTTAGATGATGTTCTTAGTTCACTAAAAACTTAAACTTATGTTTCATATAGTAATCAGTTTTGAATGTAATCGTTGGTAAAATAATGAAGAACGTAATTAAACACAAACTTATATCATAATTTGAAGTGTCGATGATTTGAAAAGATATTTTCACGATATTACATTGATAATAAACTAGACCTCAAGTATTTGACATTAATGTTAGAATATGTAAATGAACATGATAAACATATGATGATATAATTGGACCATTAAAGTGATCAATAGGATAGTTGATTTATTCTAGTAAATTTACGAGTATTATTTATGTAATAATACCGTTATCGTACGAATGTGTTGTTGAATGAATTATATTTCATTCAAGGTTGCTTGTTCACGTGAGTATTGTTAGACGAGGATACCGTTCGTTTGACCATTTAAAGAAGGATTATTCATCTACGGAATTGAGGCAAGTTATCTTGCTTGGTTATAATGATGGTTGAATTCTTGTGATTATTATGCGTTTCGTGTGTATGAAATGTTCTGATAATCTATGATTCGTGATATGGTGATACCCTTGATCGTATTATCATGGTGTTGGGGATGATATACCCGAAATTACCGTCCTTGTTACCGTTAGTCCTTTTGAGCTTGTTGACACTTCGGTGAGTTGTTCGATTCCTTGGTAAAAGTGTAATTCGTTGAGTTTCGTTGTCATGTTGTATCGTGACATCTCTGGAGTCATATCTGCGCGCCGATTGGTTATGTGTAGGATTTTTAGCCGGGCACTTGATGATCATGCGTGGATGTTTTCCGCATTTAGATCGTGCACACGAGACGTAGTTCGTGAGGCTAATTAGGTACATCGTCCCACGTATATTTTGGATTCCGTATACGGGGTGGACATGTGCACGGACACATTTCGGGATCGGGCGTACTGTGACGTCCGTCTTGAGCCATATTATATGGTCGTTCGTATATTTGGTTATGTTCGGCGATTGGGATCGATTGTTTATACGCCTTCGGGGTATATTCAGTAGTCGATGGTTTTATTTGAGATCAGTATATATATGAATAGTATAATATCATGAGAATTATTATCATGTATAGCTGACCCTGTGGTTTGGGGCTAAATACTTGTATTTCAGGGCGAGGAAAGGGCAAGGCACATGAGGAGCACAATGGCGACGGAGGGTTTTGAAGTATGCTATTTCGGGGGGCCCGAGTCTTTTGATATTCGGTTATGTATTATTGTGATTTTCATTTTATTTTGTGTCGGATGAATGTACTATAATCTGTTAGGTATTGCCCATCGTCATATGGTCTGTACCGAATTTGGATCCTATGTACGCTTGTTCGTATTAAAGACATGTATAACTTATACTCCACATCGGGGTTTTTATTGTGGTACGGTGCCACGTTGTCAGGTTGTAAGTCTATATCGTGATATCGCCTGGTGGGTCTCGGTAGGGGTCACGGCCTTTGTAATAGCCTTGTTTTGGGTCATTACGAGAAGATGGTATCGGAGAGTGTGTTTTTATTTTGAGTCATTGTAGAATCGAAATAGCATCAAGAAACCTTCGTGCCACGTGTAACCTGTGCAAGCGCCTGACCCGTCAAATACGGTATGTTCTCATGAACCATAATTTTATTACTGGCATGATATTGACGATGTATTGGTCTCCTTACTTATCTTGGCATCTTGCTAACATGAGGTAAAATTCATCTGTTTGAGGTGAACCTAAATTAATTATGTGATTGGAATTGTTTCGACTTGATGTTGATATGATATTGAGTGTGTAACACCTGTAGTGCCAGTGATTCTTTACGAACTGCTTTGTTGGATAGGAAATTCCCTGTTGCTATTAACTTAGCATGAATTATGATTGATAAATCGAACTGTACTTGTTACTTGATTCTTTCAGTATGGAAAGGAATCCGAGAGGCCGTGGCAGAGGGGGACGAGGCTGCGGAAGAGGCCGAATTCTGATACCACGAGCCAACAGACGTGCGAATGTGGAGCAGTTCCGCAGCGATGATTCGCCTTCTAGGGACCAATCACACCACACCGGAGAGAATGCACGTGTCGATCCTTACACCGTGATGCGGGCATGATGGCGGATGACCCAAATGGGTCGGTGATGGAAGCTATGCGAGAAATACTGCGGTCAACGGCGGGGACAACGGCCTCCGCCTCTAGTGCACAGGCGGGATCGTGAGCCGGATTATTAGCGACATATCGCGGCAACCTCCGACTTTTGAAGGCTCATCGAGCTGTGACGTGTACCTTTGGATAGAGCATTTGAGAAACTATTCGAGATGGTGGAGTGCCAGAGGAAAATCGAGTTCTTTGTGGCGACTACTACCTTAGTAAGAGTGCCCATACTTGGTGGCTTCGTGAGGCTGCCGATGGCGCGAGTACTTGGGAGGAATTCAAGAATCTTATGCTAGATCGTTACTATCTGCACCCTTCCGTGAAGCCAAATTCAGTCCATCGAACCCGACCCATCGAAAGACGAGGATGTGTTAGCGATTGCTGAAAAATTCCAAGCACTTCTCCCTTTTGCTACGTCAGTTGTCCGTTCGGAAGCTGATAAGATCAAATATTTCCTCAAGAGGCTTAAACCCCTAATGAGGATGCAATTACTCAATCACCACTGTACGACCTTACCGGAGTTTATTGAGAAGGCTTTGGAGTATGAACTTACTGCGAAAGAGATTTCTAAGAAGCAGCCTCAGTTTTCCAACAAGAGATCCAGGAACCAGACCCAAGGAGACAGTAACAAAGGCGTATTCAAGAAACCCCAGCCTGTACCAAATCCTTATGAACGGCCACCTATGGCACCGAAACCGACAGGAACGCACTCTCGGGCAATCAGCTCATCTGTTGTGTGTTATAACTGTGGGGACCAGAGGCATATCAGCTCCAAATGTCCGAAGCCGGCCGTTGCCTGTCACACTTGCGGAAAGAACGGTCATCGTGCTCTCTATTGCCGGGGTGGACTCGGGCGTGCTCCAGTAGCATCTCTTGCTCCAGTACAGTCTTCTGTTCAGGAACGTGCTCCTCCGTCCACTTCTTACCAGACTACCGGGGCGAACAAAGCGATGGGCCGTGGAAATCAAGCTGGTACACCTGCTTATGGGGTTGTAAAACCCAGAGTCTACGAGATGAAAAAAGCCGATGATCCCGAAGCCAGCATGATTGCAGGTACTCTCGAGATTCACTCTCAGCCCGTTTGTGTTCTTTTTGATACTGGTGCTTCACACTCCTTTTTGTCTAGTTCTTGTTTGAGTCGTTTGCATTTGAATCATGTTATCGATTGTGAACCTTATGTAATTGGTCTACCCGATTGTAGAAGAATTATTGGGATTCGTGAAGTACAGAACTGTCCGATTAGCATGAACAACCGTGAGTGGTTGTCCGACTTGATTGTGGTTGATTTACCTAAAGATGATGTAATCTTGGGTATCGACTGGATGGATCGTCATGATGCCGTGCTTAGCATCCGTAAGCGAATGGTGACCGTCACATCGGATGATGGCGTCGAGTGTATTTTTCGGGGTGATAATCCCAATCATTCTGGGAGAGTCATCAGCGCTATGAAGGCTGTGAGATTACTGAACCAGGGATGCATTGGTTATTGGTGTTACATGACCAAGACAACGGACCGTAGTTCGAGATTATCCAGATGTATTTCCAGAAGAGCTTCCAGGAATACCCCCACAGCGAGAGGTAGAATTCACCATTGAGCTGGAGCCAGGGACGTCCCCGCTTTCGAAAGCACCATATCGTATGGCCCCGACTGAGATGCAGGAGTTGAAAAGACAACTTGAAGAATTAACTGAGAAAGGATATGTTCGACCCAGTGCATCCCCTTGGGGAGCGCCGGTGTTATTCGTATGGAAGAAGGACGGATCGCTGCATTTGTGTATTGATTACCGGGAGCTTAACAAAGTAACAATTAAGAACAAATATACTTTACCTCACATCGATGATCTATTGGATCAGCTCCAGGGAGCCGCTGTATTTTCCAAGATCGACTTGAGATCCGGGTACCACCAATTGCAGATTCGAGAGTCTGACATCCCGAAGACAGCTTTTCGCACTCGCTATGGGCATTATGAGTTCGTTGTCATGCCATTCGGACTGACTAATGCACCTGCAGTATTCATGGAATTGATGAATCGGGTTTTTATTAATTATCTGGATCATTTTGTAGTCGTTTTTATTGACGACATCTTGGTCTACTCTCGTGATCATGAGGAGCATGAGTGTCACCTCCGCCAGGTTCTCGATGCATTAAGGCGAGAACAACTCTATGGAAAATTTTCTAAGTGTGAATTCTGGATGTTTGAAGTTATTTTTCTGGGACATGTGATATCAGCAGAGGGAGTAAGAGTAGACCCACAGAAGACGGAAGCTATCCGAGACTGGCTACCTCCGAAGAACGTGAAGGAAGTTCGTAGTTTTCTGGGTCTAGCAGGCTATTACAGACGATTCGTGGAAGGATTTTCCAAAATTGCTCAACCGATGACTAATCTGTTGAGAAAAGATAAGAAGTACTTGTGGTCGGAAGCATGTCAGCAAAGTTTTGATGAACTCAAAATTCGATTAATTTCAGCACCTGTTTCGGTACTACCTAGAGGAACGGAAGGATTCGTGGTATATAGCGATGCATCGAGACAGGGCCTTGGCTGCGTATTAATGCAGGACGGGAAAGTGATCGCCTATGCGTCCAGACAATTGCGTCCTTACGAGGTCAACTACCCGACTCATGACTTAGAGTTAGCAGCCGTAGTGTTTGCTTTAAAAATCTGGCGCCACTATCTGTATGGAGTTACCTGCCGGATTTTTACGGACCACAAGAGCCTGAAGTATATTTTTACCCATAAGGAGTTAAATATGAGACAAAGGAGGTGGTTAGATCTAATCAAAGACTATGATATCGAGATCCTTTATCATCCAGGCAAGGCAAATGTGGTTGCCGATGCCTTGAGCCGCAAGACGGTGCAGGAGCAGAATCGGCTCGTTTGGCCTTGAAGGAATTGCAATTAGAGTTCATGAGACCAGAGATTGAGGTCTGGTTACAACGCATTCAGGGACAACTGTGTACGCTTGAGATTCATCATCCCTTGATGAGACGATCAGGATGAAACAGATGACGGACCCATTCTTATCCAGAATTCGAGGAGAAATCGATCAAGGGAAGGCCCCTGGATTTGTGGTTCACGAGGATGGACTGACACGCTTTAAAAACCGAGTATGTGTACCAGCAGACGAAGAGTTGAGGAATACTATTCTGAAGGAGGCTCATGCTACCCCGTATTCCATACACCCGGGATCGAACAAAATGTATAAGGATTTGAAGCCGTATTATTGGTGGGGTAACATGAAACGGGAGCTTGCCGAATTCGTTTCGAAATGTTTGACCTGTCAGCAGGTCAAGATTGAGCATCAACGACCAGCTGGCATGATGAAACCGCTTCCGATTCCCGAGTGGAAGTGGGAAGACATATCGATGGATTTTATTACTAGCTTGCCGATGAGCCGTCGAGGCATGAATACGATTTGGGTCATTGTGGATCGATTGACTAAATCAGCCCACTTCTTGGAGATCAAGGATACATGGGCCCCTGAGAGATTGGCCCAATTATTCATCAAAGAGATTGTGAGACTGCATGGCACCCCTAAGAGTATTGTATCTGATCGGGACGGACGGTTCGTGTCGCACTTCTGGAAGGCGGTTCATCGTGCTATGGGTACACAGTTGAATTTCAGTACGGCTTTTCATCCTCAGACCGACGGTCAGTCTGAGAGGACAATTCAAACTCTAGAGGATATGTTGAGGGCTTGTGCTCTCGATTGGAAGCCTTACTGGGAAGCCCAACTGCCGTTGGTAGAATTCACATATAATAACAGCTGGCACGCCTCAATCATGATGGCACCTTATGAGGCATTGTATGGTCGTCGTTGTAGGTCCCCTTTGTGCTGGGACGATTTGTCTGAATCTATTGGTACGGAACCTGATATGTTATTGGCAGCCCGCGAGAAGATTTCCCTAATCAAGAGTCGCCATTAATGACCCAAAGTGCCGTAAATCATATGCAGATAATCGTCGTGAACACTCGAGTTTGAGGTTGGTGACCATGTACTAGTCAAAGTATCTCCTACTAGAGGTGTTTTCCGATTCGGGAAGAGAGGCAAGTTGAGCCCAAGGTATATTGGTCGTTTGAGATCACGGAGCAGTAGGCAACCTAGCCTATCGTTTAGCATTACCACCAGCTTTGAGCCGGATTCACAACGTATTCCATGTATCTCAGTTAAGGAAGTATGTTGCTGATCCAAGTCACGTTATTCAATTCGACGAGGTCGAAATAGCCGATGACCATTCGTATGAAGAACGGCCTGTGCAGATACTGGAGAGAAGAATTAAACAGCTGAGGAACAAGGCGATTCCCTTATTAAAAATTCAGTGGTCGATACATGGAGTCGAGGAAGCTACGTGGGAGACTGAAGAGAGCATGCGAGAGAAATACCCCGAACTATTTACCCCTTAGTTTCGGGGATGAAACTCCTTTTAAGGGGGGAGTATGTAATACCCTCGCCTTTAATATTGTATTTTCTGATTTAAGCTAAGTATTTTCGCACCATATCCGTGTTTTTGTAGCGAGTATATCGACGAATTATGTTAAGTTGGAATCTTGGTCATTCATACTATATTAATTGTTGGGTGATATTGGGAGAATTCCATTTATGCTTGTTATAGCACTTAACGTACGTTAACCTATCTTCTTAACGTACGCTATGTACGTCGCCTTACGTACGTAACATCCATATGTTAACGTACGTAATGCAGGAGATCCACCAGCAGTCCGCCTTTCGGCGGGTGCGGCCGAGCGGGGGTAGGTGGTCGGGAGTCGATCGCGACAGCCAAGTCAACGGCTATTACGTACGTAATAGCTATATAGTTACGTACGTAACGGATTGCGTGTTTTGAGGTAGAAGGATCTGATGAAATTGGTTACGTACGTAATGATCATGAGATTACGTACGTAAGGACTATAACGTACGTTAACCACTTTCGTTAACGTACGTAATTCCGAGTTCAGATTATAAAAGTATGACTTTCCATTCATTTCCTACTCGACCCTTTCGACCTCCCAACTGATAAAAACGATTCCTTTCCCTTCCAACTCCGTTTCTAAGCCTTTCTAACTTGTGTTGGAGCTTCAGCACTTGATTGGCGACTTGGAGAGTTAGAGAATGAAGTGTATCCCTTGAAGTGTTGGTGTTGTTCTTCATTTTGAGGTTGGTCTTTCTTTAACTCATATCAATTCCATGCTTATGATGATGTTAGTAGATAAATACTTCACATAATGTTAGCTTAAGCTAGTGTAAACATGATAAGTTAATTGAATCATGCTCAAACTAAGTGAAGATTAATATTAAAGGTATTAGTGTTACTTCTTGATGTAAATAACTTCATAATGTGATTGTGTTGATAATGATATACATAAAACCTGATGTATAACATGATAATTGGAAGTTGATTATAGTCTCAACACTAGGAACATGTTAAGGATGAAATACTTAATGATTAGAGGTGGGAGATATTAAACTTGTCTTGAACATTCAATTGATTCTTGAAGATAATATGGAACCATGATTTTTGGCCTCTTAAACCAACACTTTTGTAATAAAATTGTTGAAAGAATTATGTTAACCCTTTGAGGATGATCTTCACAAGATGGGATGAAGATACTTTTAAAATTTCAAGTATCCAATGATATAACTAGGCTTTTAATAAATTCTTCAAAAGTAGAACAATGGATTTTGATAGAAGGAAGTTGTAATCTTCATATGTTCAAATTAATCGATTTCGTTAAAGGGTGTTAATCACTACATTAATAGGTTGATAATGTTCTTAAGAGGATTGTGTTGAATTGATGATACAAATGCGGTAGAGGAGAAGCCGAATTCCATTTCATTAATCAGTGCGTGTTAAGAGGCGTAAATTTAGATGATGTTCTTAGTTCACTAAAAACTTAAACTTATGTTTCATGTAGTAATCAGTTTTGAATATAATCGTTGGTAAAATAATGAAGAACGTAATTAAACACAAACTTATATCATAATTTGAAGTGTCGATGATTTGAAAAGATATTTTCACGATATTACATTGATAATAAACTAGACCTCAAGTATTTGACATTAATGTTAGAATATGTAAATGAACATGATAAATATATGATGATTTATAATTGGACCATTAAAGTGATCAATAGGATAGTTGATTTATTCTAGTAAATTTACGAGTATTATTTATGTAATAATACCGTTATCGTACGAATGTGTTGTTGAATGAATTACATTTCATTCAAGGTTGCTTGTTCACGTGAGTATTGTTAGACGAGGATACCGTTCGTTTGACCATTCAAAGAAGGATTATTCATCTACGGAATTGAGGCAAGTTATCTTGCTTGGTTATAATGATGGTTGAATTCTTGTGATTATTATGCGTTTCGTGTGTATGAAATGTTCTGATAATCTATGATTCGTGATATGGTGATACCCTTGATCGTATTATCATGGTGTTGGGGATGATATACCAGAAATTACCGTCCTTGTTACCGTTAGTCCTTTTGAGCTTGTTGACACTTCGGTGAGTTGTTCGATTCCTTGGTAAAAGTGTAATTCGTTGAGTTTCGTTGTCATGTTGTATCGTGACATCTCTGGAGTCATATCTGCGCGCCGATTGGTTATGTGTAGGATTTTTAGCCGGGCACTTGATGATCATGCGTGGATGTTTTCCGCATTTAGATCGTGCACACGAGACGTAGTTCGTGAGGCTAATTAGGTACATCGTCCCACGTATATTTTGGATTCCGTATACGGGGTGGACATGTGCACGGACACATTTCCGGATCGGGCGTACTGTGACATCTATCTTGAGCCATATTATATGGTCGTTCGTATATTTGGTTATGTTCGACAGTTGGGACTGATTGTTTATACGCCTTCGGGGTATATTCAGTAGTCGATGGTTTTCTTTGAGATCAGTATATATATGAATAGTATAATATCATGAGAATTATTATCATGTATAGCTGACCCTGTGGTTTGGGGCGAAATACTTGTATTTCAGGGCGAGGAAAGGGCAAGGCACATGAGGAGCACAATGGCGACGGAGGGTTTTGAAGTATGCTATTTCGGGGGGCCCGAGTCTTTTGATATTCGGTTATGTATTATTGTGATTTTCATTTTATTTTGTGTCGGATGAATGTACTATAATCTGTTAGGTATTGCCCATCG
Organism: Orobanche coerulescens; assembly: GCA_033398695.1. Taxonomy (NCBI): domain Eukaryota; kingdom Viridiplantae; phylum Streptophyta; class Magnoliopsida; order Lamiales; family Orobanchaceae; genus Orobanche; species Orobanche coerulescens. The sequence goes on along the minus strand of CM065808.1, from coordinate 60,694,610 downwards.
TCATATGGTCTGTACCGAATTTGGATCCTGTGTACGCTTGTTCGTATTAAAGACATGTATAACTTATACTCCACATCGGGGTTTTTATTGTGGTACGGTGCCACGTTGTCAGGTTGTAAGTCTATATCGTGATATCGCCTGGTGGGTCCCGGTAGGGGGTCCACGGCACTGTAATAGCCACTGTTTTCGGGCTGTTACATATACTATTTGGTTTTATATATGATTGAGGAGTTGTTGAGCCGTTGAGTTTGATTGATTGGTTATATTAGGAATTGATTATTATCGAATGTGTGTTAATTGATTACTTCAATAGGTTGTGATCATTGATCGTTGGTTATAATCGTTGACTAGAAAAGTGTGTTGCAGTCGTGTTCAAGAATGTTCGTGAATTGCTTTGGTCAGGGCCGAGGAGCTCGTAGACGAAGGCAATAGAATTGGTAGCGGATTCATCTTCGTTGTGTCGGTATCGAGGCAAGTTATTACTTGCACAGTTTATAATATTTAATGAATGGTTTCAATTTCATTCGTTTATAATTCGTATAGCAATGATTATAATTGTGAACACTGGAGAATTGGGATTGTACGTTGTTTTCAGATTTTGGGAATTTAAATCATAATGTATATGATTTACTTTTGTTATTGGTATACTTGGGTTTCGAGGATACATTGTGGTATAGACGAAGACATGAATTATCTACTGTCCGTGACATTTTGGACCGTCAAATATTGAATAATGGTTGGTGATGGTTTAGACATCGAGATTGCTCTTGGAGGACACGGGGCAAGTACTCTAATCATTTTTGTCATTTTATGTCGATCATATTGTGATACATTGTGCATTGTTGTTGTCATGCATTTGTGTATTGTTGTTAATATGCATTTGTGAATTGTTGTCGTATGTCCACCATGTGTTGGTCCGACGGGATCATCATGGGAATCTATAGCTGTGTGCGCTGGATCGTTGGACAGGTATTTCCACCATGTGTTGGTCCGATGGGATCATCATGGGAATCTATGATGTGTGCGCTGGATCGTTGGATTGCCATGTGTTGTTGTTGTTGTTGTGCATATATATATTATTGGTTATCCACCTCGTGTTGATCTAACAGGGTCATCTTGGGATCTATGCTGTGTGCGCTAGATCATCGGATTTCCATAAGTATACATTGTTGTTGTTATCGTGGGCATATTGACGTTGTCATATGAGTATGAATTTGTAGGTCTTGTGTTAGGACCATGTCCGTATGTTGTGTTGATCTGATCTTGGATTAGACTGACATGTTTTTGTCGTGGCATTTCATATCTTGAGGTATGTTCTGTATTTCCTTTGGTATTTGTCTTTTGACGGACAATCGACTATCGTGTTAGGATTTGATGATGTTATCCGATGGATCGAATTGGTCAGAGCTGATATTTTTCCGTATCATGAGTTAGTGATGATATTCTGATAATCTTGAGTAATGTTTAAGGAACAATACAGATGTTATGTTTGAGTTTAATGGTTAATCGAGATTACGAGATGTACAATATGATAATGGTTATTTTGATGATGATTATTCGAGTAAGTAAAGTTACGGCTGCAAGATTACATTGGTCGTATTCTTACTTAGTATTTTCATTGGTATATAATTATTGACGCGATGTGATTGTTATCATTGCTGTAGGCTGCCGAGGCATTGCTGTAGGCTGCCGAGTCACTACCGAGCGGTTTCCTGTAGGCTGCCCACTAGTTCAAAAAGTGGATTTGGTCACACATGGGCAAAATGGAACGGCCACACATTCACATATTTATGTGGCTAAAGGTACCAAAATAGACAACATTTACTAATTAGCCACACATGAAAATTTCGATTGTGTGACCATTAGAACTGTATTGCCACACATTCGAACATTATGTGGCTAAAGGTAACTGGTAATATTATTTAGCCACATATGAATTTGGAACGTGTGACAAATACAAGTAAGCTTGAAGCATTAGTCACGATATACATATAAATAGTGACAAATATATGTCACACACTTGAACAATGTGACCAAATTGGCATATATGGTCACATGAAGTAATTTTTTATGTGTCTAAATCATATAGTCAAGTTTTGTCACACATTATTTAAGGGTGACTGCTATCTTTTGCTAATTATTTAGCCACATATGAATTTGGGACGCGTGACAAATGAAAAGTAAGGTTGAATCATTAGTCACGATATACATATAAATAGTGACAAATATATGTCACACACTTGAACACTGTGACCATATGCCATATATGGTCACACTAAATGTTTTTTCATACATTATTTAAGTGTAGCCAAAATCCAGTACATATGGTCACGTAACTTAATATGTGTGTTTAAAGTTTAGTTTGTGTTAGCTTGCCAAAAGCTAATGTGTATAGTCACATTTACTTCTAGCACGATCATGTGACTATATGCCTTTACAATAGCCACAGCATATCACAAATGTGTGACTAAATTATCTTTATGGCCACATTTAAGGTGATTATATGTGACCAATATATTCATAACAGTCACATCGTGAAGTATTCATGTGGCTATTATTTAGAGCAAAATGTGAAATCAGTCATCATTAAATTTAATGCTTTGTGTGACTAAATATTACAAAAGGCCACACAAACATAAAATTCATGTGACCATTGGACGATCAATAGTCACACAAAATACACATTTGTTCACTTTAAACAACATATGGTCACACTTATTAACACTTTTGGTCATATATTACAAAAGGCCACACAAACATAAAATTCATGTGGCCATTGGATGAACAATGGTCACACAAAAATACACATCTATTCACTTTAAACAGCATATGGTCACACTTATTAACAATTTTGGCCAATTTATGCTTAATTGTATGTGACTAAATACCTAAAACAAACATGCTTTGTGTGACTAAATATTATAAAATGCCACACAAACATAAAATTCATGTGGCCATTGGATGAATAATAGTCACATAAAATACACATTTCTTCACTTTAAACAGCATATGGTCACACTTATTAACACTTTTGGCCACTTTATGCTTAATTGTATGTGACTAAATACCCAAAACAAACATGCTTTGTGTGACTAAATATTACAAAAGGCCACATAAACATAAAATTCATGTGTCCATTGGATGATCAATAGTCACACAAAATACACATTTCTTCACTTTAAACAGCATACGGTCAAACTTATTAACATTTTTGGCCACTTTATGCTTAATTGTATGTGACTAAATACTCAAAACAAACATGCTTTGTGTGACTAAATATTACAAAAGGCCACATAAACATAAAATTCATGTGGCCATTGGATGAACAATAGTCACACAAAATACACATTTCTTCACTTTAAACAGCATATGGTCACATTTATTAACACTTTTGGCCACTTGAAGCTTAATTGTATGTGACTAAATACCCAAAACAAACATGCTTTGTGTGACTAAATATTACAAAAGGCCACACAATCATAAACTTAATGTGGCCATTGGATGATCAATAGTCACACAAAATACACATTTATTCACTTTAAATATCATATGATCACACTTATTAACACTTTTGGCCACTTTATGCTTAATTGTATGTGACTAAATACACCCAAAAAACATGCTTTGTGTGACTAAATATTACAAAATGACACACAAACTAAAAGTTCATGTACCATTGGATGAACAATAGTCACACAAAATACACATTTCTTCACTTTAAACAGTATATGGTCACACTTATTAATACTTTTTGTTACTTTATGCTTAATTGTATGTGACTAAATACCCAAAACAAACATGCTTTGTGTGACTAAATATTACAAAAGGCCACACAAACATAAAATTCATGTGGCCATCGGATGATCAATAGTCACACAAAATAAACATTTCTTCACTTTAAACAGCATATGGTCACACTTATTAACACTTTTGGCCACTTTATGCTTAATTGTATGTGACTAAATACCCAAAATAAACATGCTTTGTGTGACTAAATATTACAAAAGGCCACACAAACATAAAATTCATGTGACCACTGGATGATCAACAGTCACACAAAATACACGTTTCTTCACTTTAAACAACATATGGTCACACTTATTAACACTTTTACACTACAAGAAAAATGGGTATTTGGTAGGGTGTAAAATTGTGCCAAATACTCAAAAAGCCGTGCCAAATGCTATGTGCCATGAGTTGGTATTTGGCACGATTAGTAATTTACGGTTTTAAATGCACATTTGGCACACTTTCTGTTTTGTGCCAAATGCTTATTTGGTACGATCTAATCCACATGCCTAAAGTATTTGGCACAAATTAAATTTTTGAGCCAAATAATTTGACACATCATTATCTAACGTCCCAAAAATATGTGGTTTAGTTTTATGCCAATTAAAAAGATCATTTGGCACACTTTTAACAATTATTCCAAGCGTGTATTTGGTATTGTTCTTTTCCACTCCAAACAGATTTGATCAGGGGTGGTTCGGTACGGTATATCGAAAATTTTCATTCATACCATATACCTACCGAAATTTTCGGTATGATGAAAATCATACCGTTACCATACCGAAAATTTCGGTATGACCTATTTACATACCGTTATTGTACCGAAATATCGGTATACCGAAATCAAGCCGGTATACCGTTAATTTTTCGGTATATCGAAACTTCTGCGGTATACCGAAAATTTTAAGATATATCAAAAAAATTCAATATACTATACAGAGTTTGGTATACTGAAAAATTTCGATATACCGATAATTTTTCGGTACATGTCGAAAAAAATTTCGAATACCAAAAATTTTCGGTATACCTCGGTATATCGAAAATTTAAAAATCTCATATCGTTACCGTACCGAAAATACCGGTAACGGTATCATACCGTACCGAAAAACTCGGTATACCGAAAATTTCGATATTTTCGATATTTTTCGATACGATATTTTCGGTATTTCGATATTTTCGGTATTTTTCCCAGCCCTAGATTTGATATAGCATCATATTACGTACGCGTAAATAAAATGTAACTTGGAATAGGAACCCAAAATTGTAATATTCAGGGATAATTTTTTTTCGTGTTACTGTTGAGTTGTACGCATTCATTTGGAATTGTACAAGTGTTGTTGTTTTGGACTGATACAATGTATATTGTATTGGAATATTTCGGGATCGAAATATTATACTTGTCGTCGGGTTAGTTTCGTCGTTTGAATGTTGGTTGGAGAGTTTGGATTGTTGGCTAAGTACACTAGCCTTAACGTACGCTACATGTGTAGACTTACGTACGTTATGGGCTGAGTATTACGTACGTTATGCCTGTAAGGTTACGTACGTAATGCTTGGTAGGTGGCAGGAACCTTCCTCGTAGTCACTTTCGGCCGGTGGGTCCCGAGCATCTTCCGATCGGATCTCACTGTTGCAGTCAACGGACCCTTACGTACGTTAAGAGGTGAGATCTACGTACGTAATGTAGGTCTTGTTAACGTACGTAATAAGTTCTTGTTTACGTATGTTAAGGCCTGAGTATTTTAGTCCAGTTTGTTCTGGATTTTTCATTACGTACGTTAATGTCATGGCATAGCGCACGTAATGTCTCTTACGTACGTTAACCGTAGTGTATAACGTACGTAATGAGTTTGTCAGTCTATTTATGTTGACTTCGTATTTCATTTCCTCACGAACCAAAACACAATTTCTCTCCCTAGGATCGTCCATTTGGACTTGTTATTGATGTTTAGCACCTTCCAACTCGATCTTGATCATCCTAGCTTGGATTGAAGCTTGAAGTTGGAAGCTTGTTGGTGATCCTTTGGTGTTTGGAGGCTTCTTCTTGTTCTTCTTTGGTAAGTTCCCTCAATCTCTTGTTCTTCAAGTGATTTTCGAATTTTTGTAGTTGTTTTCTTCGGGTATTGTTTGATTAATGGAGTATATCATGATTCTTCATGGTTTTGATAAACTTTTGATGAAGAACATGATAACATTACTTGAGTTGGATTATGTTCTTGATGTTTTAGATTGTTTGGAGGTTTTTAATCATGTGTAGGAAGGATTATGTTAAGATTGTTATATGATTAACATAGCCTTGAGATGATTATTGTTGGTGGTGGTGTTCTTGAAAGATTTTAACCATTATAGTAAGGATTTATGATAATTTAAGGGGTGATTATCATAATTTGAAAATGGTTGAGTGAATCTTGTTGTTTAATCCGAATTCATGATGTATTGATGAAGGATTTTTGTTTCAGACAGCATGATTATTGAGTTGATGATGTTCTTGGGGTGATAATGATAATATTGATAATATTATCATTGTAGGAGGATCAATTTGATGATATTGGTGATATTATCATTTTGAGATGTTTGTTTTGATAATTGTTCTTAAGTGAATCTTGTTGAATGGATTTCACAAGTTTTAAGAACGTAATGATCATATTAGTTGATCATCGAGGTGTTGGAAGATGTTGGAATTCATAGTTGAGAACTATGATATTCGTTCGTGCGGTGTGATCGATTCGTGTTTGAATCGGGCTTTGTCCTTGTCGTTGTCTTCTATTAATTTTGTGTTTTTGAAAGAATCGTTTTCATTCAAGGTTGTTCGAGTGTTATGATCGTCGGGAGGCGCCGTTTGTCGTTTCGTGCCAGGACGTTGATCGTGGAAGGACTTTCTCGCCTTCGGTTTGAGGCAAGTTTTATACTTGTATTGGTCAATGAGATTAATGTTATCATATATGTGTATGAATGTATTGTATCATTCCGAGACTTAGTCTCTTCGTGATTTGTTGATATTCGGGAATTGTTTGATGCAATACCCTTCGGTGATTATGCCAGATGTGATTGTTATTCGTTAACGGCCGGTTTAAGGCATTGAGATTCTTGTTGTCGATAGCCGGTTCGCGGCATCGATGTATCGATTATTATTATTGACGTGAATGTTGTTCTGATGCATCGTTGAATCGTTATTATTGAATTGGAACTGTCACTATGATGTTGCATTGGACGACTGAAGGCGTTTGATATATTCGTTTATTATATCTGTTTCGGTGGTCAGTTTAAGATGCCGGGACATCCACTCTACCGTATCATTGTGTATCGATTGACCGTTCTGAGGTAATCGATGTATTTAATTGGGATTATCGAAGATAATTCCCATCCGTTGTATCAATGTGTATCGATCGACGGTTCTAAGGTAATCTATGTATTTAATTGGGATTATCGAAGATAATTCCCATCCGTTGTATCATTGTGTATCGATTAACCGTTCTAAGGTAATCGGTGTATTTAATTGGGATTATCGAAGATAATTCCCATCCTTTGTATCATTGTGTATCGATTGACCGTTCTAAGGTAATCGATGTATTTAATTGGGATTATCGAAGATAATTCCCATCCGTTGTATCATTGTGTATCGATTGACCGTTCTAAGGTAATCGATGTATTTAATTGGGATTATCGAAGATAATTCCCATCCGTTGTATCATTGGTTATCGATTAACCGTTCTAAGGTAATCGATGTATTTAATTGGGATTATCAAAGTTAATTCCCATCCGTTGTGTCATCGTTATCGATTAACCGTTCTAAGGTAATCGATGTATTGAAATGGGACTGTCAAGGATAATTTCCATCCATTAAGTTGTTGTGATCGATTGGCCATTCCAAGGTAGTCGAGGTGTTTGAATTGGGACCGCCGTGGACGGTGCCCATCCATGAGTTGTTGTTGTCGTGTTGGCCGACTCAAGGCAGTACGCTATTATTCTTATGAATTTGGTAATCTTGGGATTGTTACTGTTGTGATTAATTATGCTTTGGAGGCTAGTCTCGGCTAGTGCTCGATGGGTAAGCTTGGGGCTTGAACCTTCGTGGTTGGTTTCCCAACACCTATAGTTCAGTAGGTCACGGTCATGTTAATGATCTCATTATGGGTAAGCTTGGGGCTTGAACCTTCGCGGTTGGTTTCCCAACACCTACAGTTCAGTAGGTCACGGTCATGAAAAAATGCATAAAATATGTAGACAGATTGCTAAAGACTCGTTAACTTCCAGAAAGCATAAAGAGTCCATGAGAGCAATGTACTGTCCTTTTATAGGGTGCAGGGAAGATTAGATTAATAGTGAACGGTCAGATTTAAGGGATGGGAACCGCTTTTTGAAAGAACATACAGGATGGGTTCAGATGTAACTTGTACGTCTAATCCATTGGTTTTGAAATGATAGCCGGTCCCACTTTTGACAGTTCGTCTTCAACTATTGCATGAAACAGCGGTTTGAATTTTGAAATCGCGGTATTTGAGGCAGTAAAGTCCAGGTGTCTTTAAAACTATTAAAGGATAAAACGTTTTAAATTCAGATAAAGCACATGGACTAAAAACAGTTTACTCTGAGAAATTGTATGAATTAGACACTATTATAATATTAATTGATATCCTACAGTGTATGTGTATATCCGCGAAAATATAGCATTCCCTCTTAAAAGGTACATACAGGATTCAATTCTTACAACATTATTTGGATTAATACTGTATTCATGGGTTGTACTGTATTCCCCCTTAATTAATGCACATGTCACCTGTAGGAAGGCTTTATGCCTTCTTTTTTCTTACAGTAAGATTTGAGTTGTTCTGAGTGTACAGTTAATTATAGTGGATACTGTATTCTTGGGTCTTACAACATTTCCCCTCAATTGATGAGTAAAATGTAAAAACTTACAGGAGGTCTGGCTGTAACATTCCCAATTCCTAGTGAAGCATGCAGAATCTGGTTGTTCTGAGAGGTTTTATAAAGATGCCGGCTAACAGTATGTCTGTATGAATCTTCTCAATTCAAACATCTTTAATCTCAACATGGTTCCTGATGAAATGATGCTTCATGTTGGCAACTAAGTATACAATAAACAACTTGAATATGGAAACACAGTAAGCTGTGCGATTTTTGAAGTTAGTTTGCATAGTGGAAGTTTGTTGTGTGAGTTGCTGTAAAAACAGCAACTAGGCGTTCTCCTATTTGCTTGATGCGTACAGGGTTTTACAATGTATAATATCAAATTACAGTAGAATGAAAACAGCAAATACTAAAAGTAAATAACACACAGTTTAAAGAGGTTCAAGGTAAACCCATCTACGTCCACTGGTCCTCCACACAGGAGTAAAGAGTTTATTAAAATCACTACGTACACAACTATGTGACTTTAACTAAACCTGTCTCTGTATCATTCACACAGATTGATTTAGGGACTATAGCTTTGGGCCACTCACACAGATTGGCTTGAGCTCTTTCTTGACTCGCTTCTTCTCACACTAATTGGAGCTTCACCTTCAATGCTATTCTCCCCACACAGGTCGGAATACGCAAGGACCCTTAGTCCACATAGGGCTATTGATAAACTCAACGAATAAGGTAGAACACTTCTCTAACAGCAGCTTTATCATGGATGAACAATCGCTGTATGCGTGCTGTTTGCTTTGAGGACTTGTATATTTCTTCGCTTGGATACTGCTGTACGCTCACGAAATATACTTCTTTGTAATTGCTAGAATGTCAGAGAACTTGTCAGAGCTTTCGTGATTATGAATAACTTGGTTGTTTGTGTCCTCTGGATTGGGGGTATTTATAACCTTGGAAATGTATCTATTATAAATGAAGCCGTTGCTGGTTGGTGGGATGTTGACGTTTGTCAGTTGATTGGTGGCTGCTGAATATTTTAATTAAAGTAGATCACATTTAATGTTTCAGACATCCTTTCTGTCTTTGCATTAAATGCTCTTCAGAGCGTTCAGACTTATTTCTCTCCAGCTGCATTAAATGCTGTCATGTCAGCAATAAATGTTGCTTTAACCGTGAATACTTTATGAATAAACAATGTTTATCTCACAACAGTTTAAAGCCTTTTTATATTTAGTCCTGTTGGATGTGTTTTACTTTCAAGTAAAACACCTTCAGCCTGTATGTTGTATCCAACATATTATGTCTTTTTGCTGTATGAGGAAGGTTCTGTAGGATGGACCATCTAAGAACTCTTTCCTGTATGTTGGGGCTGTATGACAAGTTCTAACAGCTTCCATACTTGACAGTTTTCTGACTTCTTTGAGACTACTTGCTGTATGTTATCAAAACATGAATGTTTACCCAACAATTTCCCCCTTTTTGATAATGCCAAAACTCTTATATAGATGATTTCATCTGGGTCCAGAGAGGCAGTCTTCGTGTCTTCTCTCCGAATGATCTGATCTTTAATACTTAGTTTAGAAATATGAACTGCTCGCAGGCAAGTAACATGAATGGAAGTCATGTGGGCTTTTTTAAATCCGACAGGGGCATCAGACAAGGCGACCCCCTGTCGTCTCTTCTCTTTGTGATTGCGTCCGACTATTTATCTAGACTATTAGATAAAACTTTTCTTGCCCACCCCGATATGTTTTTCAAAATCAGGAAGAAGGTTCGGATTTCACACCTTGCTTATGCTGATGATGTGTTAATCTTTACCAATGCTTCCTACAATAATCTCCTCATTCTCAAAAATTGCCTAGATCACTACACCGCGAGCTCAGGACAAAAAATTAATAACTCTAAAAGTTCTTTTATTTTTGCCAAGCCGAACAATTTGTTGGTTCGTATGGTGAAACAAACGACTGGATTTTCTCAAACGAGTCTCCCAATTAATTATTTGGGAGCCCCATTGTGGAAAGGGAATCAAACTTTTGACATGTATGGTGAGCTTATTGCTAAAACCAGCGCCAAATTCCAGTCGTGGAATCACCTATTACTTACCTCGGGTGGCAGACTAGAACTTATTAAAACTACCCTGAGCTCTATTCCTTTCTATTGTCTCCAAGTCCTTAAACCCCCTAAAAATGTCATTATCTTCTTCGAACGGCTTTTTAACAAATTTCTTTGGGGTTCCAACGACAATAGAAAGAGACTTCATTGGGCAGCATGGCTTAGGCTCTGTTACCCTAAGGAAGAAGGTGGTCTTGGTTGTAGGAGTCTGGGGGACATCATTAAAGCGGCTCAAATTAAACTTTGGTGGAGGTTTCGTACCTCATCTAATATTTGGACCCAATTCATGAAGGCTAAGTATTGTAAACGTCTCCACCCCATGGTGGTTAAATCCAACCCCAATGACTCTCCTACATGGAAAAATCTTTGTGACATTCGTTCCTTAGCTGATAAATGGATTTTTTGGTATATTGGTGATGGCGATATCTCGTTTTGGCACGACAATTGGTGTGACTTTAGCCCGCTGTCCCAATGGGCTTCTAACCCCCGGCTAAACACCACCATTAACCATTTTTGGACTTCACACGGGTGGGATCGATCCAAACTTCTCTCCGTCATTCCCTCGGATCTTGGGGATTATGTTATGACCTTTCCCACTCATGTTGAGTCGGGCCTTATCGCTAATAAGGCCGTCTGGAAACTTACCTCCCACGGCGGTTTTTCCTTTAAAAGTGCGTGGGAGGCTATCCGCCAACGTCATGATACTCATCTTATTTTAAAACATTGTTGGAATCAAATTATTACCCCTACTATGTCGTTTTTCATGGTTAGACTTTTGAAAAAATGGATTCCCACTCCGGACGGCCTTAGAACGAGGGGCATTATTGCTGATAATTCTTGTTTTTGTTGTGATAGCACCGAGGACCTGCCTCATCTTTTTCTTAATGGCCCGATCGCATCTTCGGTTTGGGCCAACTTTTGTACCTTATTGGGCATCCCTCTTTTACAAACCAGATCTATTACTTTAGTTATGTCCCATTGGTTTAATAAAGCCTCGGGTGCTATCCACATTTTACGCATCATTCCTATACTCATTCTATGGTTTATTTGGTGCTCTAGGAACGACATGTGGGTCAAGAAGATTCCGTTCACGGCTCAGCGTGTGTGCGATGGAATTTGGGACTTCCTGTTCATGATTAAAGGCCAAAAATGCATTCCGCCGCGGGCCTGGCTAGGCGCCCCGGCTCTTTCAGATATTTTGGGTCTTCATTTCTGCCCCTGCAATTTTATTAATAATTTTGCATGTAATTGTAAAAACAAAAAAAAAGAAAAAAATCTACATAGTGAGATGGGTCAGGCCGACTCCTGGGACAACCAAAATCAACACAGACGGGGCCTCAAAAGGCAACCCCGGGGAGTCGGCTGTGGGGGGGATTGCTAGGAATTTTTTGGGAGAACCTATCTTTGCTTTTCACGAATTTATCGGCAACCATTCTAATAATTTTGCCGAACTTTTTGCTATTTGGAGAGCGCTGGACCTTTGCCACGACAGAAACATTCGTAAGGTTTGGGTTGAGATGGACTCGGCCATTGCCCTTTCCCTAGTCAACTCGCCTAACAAGGGTAATTGGCAAGTGCTAAACATCTGTCACAAAATTGCATCATTCAGGCGTGTCATGGATATCTCATTCTCTCACATTTATCGGGAAGGGAACACCATTGCGGACCACCTGGCTAATGAAGGTTATAAGTTCAGAAATTTTCAGCTTTATAGCCCGTCTGATCTGCCCGGGAAGATTAATGGCTTGATTAGGCTCGATAAAAATAATTTTCCATATGTTAGGTTTAAATAATCTCCTCGGCTGTTGTCGTTAATTGGGGCGTGTAGATGGGCTCATCCTCTCTCAATCTCTTTGGGCATGTAGTGGGCCTCGTCCCCCCACATTTCTGGTCCATTTAATAAATTTCGGTTTTTTCAAAAAAAAAAAAAAAAGTAACATGAATGGAAAATCCTACATGACTGTGTTACAACTGAACTTATGATTGGCGCCTAGGCACAATCTCACAGTGTGGTCTAGGTTGAATACAACTTAACCTATGAACTATTCGCAGACAAGTTCTTACAGCTTTAAGACTTAACGAGTTTATACTTGTTCAAATATTGCAAAAGCTTCGTAAACAAATAGGAAAACAGTAAGTTTAGATTACGAGCTGTAATCTTTCAAGAGAAATAAGTTTTATTGATAATAAGAAAGGATTGCAATGCTTGAAAAATTCGAATTGACAAACTGCAATGATAAACCTACAGGAGAAACCAAAAATTTTATTGATGATTGAAAAGTACACGGCTTGAAAGATAAAAGATAAATACTGCATCGATGAGTATACAGTACGATGAAGTACCACATATAATCGACAATAGCTAGTCCCTATAATGAGAATGTTTCCAAGTTTTTCGAACGGGATCATGATCGGTTTCTTTCCACCTGTTGCCTAAGGAGTCTTTGCCTTGGACCCTGTAGATACTTTGTCCTTCATGGTAGACATCCTAGGCAAGGATCCAATCTTCCAGATGGGTGACCCGTTCACCCTTCTGGTGTTTAGACTTCATCTTAAGCTGTAAGGGAAGCTTTCCTTCTGTCAGTAGTCTTGAGAACTCGTTGGCGGCATCCTCCAGATTTTTAAGTCTGTTGAACATGGCAGACTCCCTTATGAGAGTATAGAAGTATATCATTAGTTCATTGTTCTTCCAAGCTTTCAGATCCTCTGCTGAAGGCTGTCGGTCTGTTGGGAGCAAAATCTCAGCAGGCTTTCGTACTGTACTCCTCCATGGGTAATTGGAATACTGGAACTCAGGTCGAGAACTAGTTATCCTGTATCCTTTATCTCCTTGACCTGGCCCGGGTCCAGCCAGTCGTCCAATTGAAGTAGCAATATTTTCTTCTAGTGCAGCCTCTATTTCTCTTTCTTTATCCAGCCTCCACCTCTTGGCAGCCTCTTTAGACTCTTCCTCTTTTTGGCATCATCAAGATCCGAGACCTTGATGTGAATATGGCGAAGGAGCTTCATTGATTTGGCCTGTTGGGTCTTTAGATCATTGACACTATCGACCAGCTTCCCAACCACTACTGTTAGATTATCGATCTTGTGATCGTGGTCAGTCAGTTTGGAGCAGGTGTATTCAAGGGTGGTGATAGTATTTGCTTTAGCAACACGAAGCTTTTCTTTCTCTTGCTTCAGGATCCGCTCCTGATGCTGTTTCAGTTGATTGAGGGATTGCCATAGTGCTGTTGGCATGAGGCGAAAAGTCTCTTCCACATTGTTGATGGCCCTTTTCAGCTTCAGGAGCTTGTCCGGAGCTATTTTGCGCATCCAGTCTAACTCCTTTCTAATGTCATATAGGGCCTTGATGGCATCCTGCAGAAATACAGTCTGGCGACCGATGGTTGGAAGTTGCTCAATTCGTGCTTCGGTGCACAGAGAGCCATGGCACGCAATATTTTAGTCTGATGGTTTTCCTAGCTATATAAGAACCACGTTGTGATGGGGTTTCCGTGGTCTGTCATGAGGAGGAAACCTTCATCAGATTCAAAGTGGGAACCTGTAGAGATAGGAGATTCAACCTGTTCGGAAGCAGGGAATTCTGAAGGTTGAGTAGCAGGGCCTGTATGGGATACAGAAGGGACTAATTCCTCCTAGCTTGGATGGTGTTTAATAGTCGAAGCTACAGGAGGGACTGAATCCTCCTGCCGACTCCCAGCTTTCGACCGTTCCGGAAGAGGGACTATTTCCTCTTGGCAGATGGAGTGGGTGGCGTCTTCTTCTTCTGATATAGGATGAGCTTCCTCTATGGTAGAAGTAGCGGTTTCTTCAATGATGACAGGAGGGACTGATTCCTCTTATTTCTGTTCTTCATGGGCTACTTCCTGTTGTGGGGGCGGGGACTGTTGTTTTCTAGAGGATGTCCCCTGGCCCTTTTGGGATTAGATGTTGGCGACATCTCCTTTCCTAGCCTCTTCTCGGATTATCCGAAGACCTGCCTGTAAGGCATCAACATCATTGTCAGAGTCTGGGTCGGAGTGGTGGCTTGCTGATGGAACCTTGTCACTGGACTGTGACTTCCCTTTGAGTCGGGACTTTTCTTTTGCCATGAAGTAGTTTGAGATGAGATCAAGGCAAAAGTGAACTTCCCAGCAGATCAGGACCTCAATGTTCTGGGTGTCTGTGACCTCAAGAGCAAATAACTCCTCTTTTTTTCAGTCCTCCCAGTTGTACAGGGTTTCGTATGGGGCAATCCTATAGGATTTTCAGATTTTGAAGCGCTCATAGGATTTCTCTATTTGGACTTGGATGAGAGTGTAATTGATGATATCTGTTGGGGAGGGACTCCACACAGTAGTGGGCTCTACTGTTTGGTTGGGATCCTCAACAGGTATGGGAGCCTACTAGGGAGAGGGATCCCTGACAGGGGTGGGTACCCTGTTGAGAGTGGGACTCCATACAGGGGTGGGTGCCCGGTTTGGAGTTGCGGCTTTCGGCTCCAAAGGGGCAGCCGATTCGCCAGATCCTTCCAGCTTGATAAATAATTATTCATCTATCATAGACGCCACAGGCTCAGGATCTGCTGTAGGAGTAGCAACTGTTTCTTCCATAGGGGTTGCGCCCTGTGAGAGAGTTTCAGCGATAGGAGTTGTCGATGGGACTTTTACAGTGACCGCTGTAGTCACCGTAGGTTGAGCCTTAGAAGACTTATTGGTCTTCTTTATTTTCTTCTCGACATATTTAGGGGAGCTGCTGTCGGGAATACTTCTTTTTCTTTTCTTCCCATCACTCGAGATCTTCAGAGTGACGTCCCTCAGGTCACTTGAGGTTGGCATGCTAACAGGGTTGGGCACGTCAGCAAGGAGGAGTATTTTGTTCTATACGATGGGTCTGATTCCACAGATCAACTTCCCAGTTTTAATCTTCTTGGCGTCTGCGGATTGCTTCACTCCGCAATGAGTGAGGATGTGGTTCAGGATTAGGCCAAATGATTTCTTGGAAGACTCAGGCTTAGAAGCCTCCTCTTAGATACATTTCAAGAGAATTTGGCACCAATTGACTTTCTCGCCAGACATGATGGCGACCAACATTCTGCACCTTAAGTTGGTGCACATTTCGAAAGCACCAGTCCTGGTCTCAACAAAACGGCAGCAAAAATCATGAAGGTAGACGTATGGGAGAGTTAAGTTCTTCTTGTTGCAAGAAATATGAATGTTGGTGGCCATGGAAGTGCCAGTGAACAACTTCCAGTACTCAGACATCAAGTTTTCAGATTCGAAGGTCTCCAATTCCTCCATCTTCAGCCCATCTCAAGGCAACTTATAGATATTTTCTAGAAGATCCTTTGTTTAGAGGGATCTCAATCCCTTGCATAGTCCCAATAATATCAGTGATTTTGGTGCCTTTCCTCTGTGAGGAATATTTGAAGGTAGCATCCAGATAGAATTCCTCCACTATCTATTCATCGTAGGTGTCAGCATGATGACTTATCAGGCGATACAGGCCTTGTTGCTTTACTCTTGCAACAACCAAGTCCATGCCGATTCCGTCTTCACTTTTGAAGGCAATATTCTACATTAACACAGATTTGGCAAAGATGCGACCGTCAATGATGGATTCCTTTTTCTTCAGAGTGATGTAAGATGTCTGTGAGGTAGACATTTTCAAGCAAAGAGAGGTGAAGTAACAGGGAATAAAAAATGCAGAAAATATGTAGACAAATTGCTAAAGACTCGTTAACTTGCAGAAAGCATAAAGAGTCCATGAGAGCAATGTACTGTCCTTTTATAGGGTGCAGGGAAGATTAGATTAACAGTGAACGGTCAGATTTAAGGGATGGGAACCGCTTTTTGAAAGAACATACATGATGGGTTCAGATGTAACTTGTACATCTAATCCATTGGTTTTGAAATGATAGCCGGTCCCACTTTTGACAGTTCGTCTTCCACTATTGCATGAAATGGCGGTTTGAATTTTGAAATCGCGGTATTTGAGGCAATAAAGTCCAGGTGTCTTTAAAACTATTAAAGGATAAAAAGTTTTAAATTCAGATAAAGCACGTGGACTAAAAACAGTTTACTGTGAGAAAGTGTATGAATTAGACACTATTATAATATTAATTGATATCCTACAGTGTATGTGTATATCCGCGAAAATATAGCATTCCCTCTTAAAAGGTACATACAGGATTCAATTCTTACAGCATTATTTGGATTAATACTGTATTCATGGGTTGTACTGTATTCCCCCTTAATTAATGCACATGTCACCTGTAGGAAGGCTTTATGCCTTCTTTTTTCTTACAGTAAGATTTGAGTTGTTCTGAGTGTACAGTTAATTAAAGTGGATACTGTATTCTTGGGTCTTACAACATTTCCCCTCAATTGATGAGTAAAATGTAAAAACTTACAGGGGGTCTGGCTGTAACATTCCCAATTCCTGGTGAAGCATGCAGAATCTGGTTGTTCTGAGAGGTTTTGTAAAGATGTCGGCTAACAGTATGTCTGTATGAATCTTCTCAATTCAAACATCTTTAATCTCAACATGGTTCCTGATGAAATGATGCTTCATGTTGGCAACTAAGTATACAATAAACAACTTGAATATGGAAACACAGTAAGCTGTACGATTTTGGAAGTTAGTTTGCATAGTGGAAGTTTGTTGTGTGAGTTGCTGTAAAAACAGCAACTAGGCATTCTCCTATTTGCTTGGTACGTACAGGGTTTTACAATGTATACTATCAAATTACAGTAGAATGAAAACAGCAAATACTAAAAGTAAATAACACACAGTTTAAAGAGGTTCAAGGTAAACCCCTCTACGTCCACTGGTCCTCCACACAGGAGTAAAGAGTTTATTAAAATCACTACGTACACAACTGCGTGACTTTAACTAAACCTGTCTCTGTATCATTCACACAGATTGATATAGGGACTATAGCTTTGGGCCACTCACACAGATTGGCTTGAGCTCTTTCTCGACTCGCTTCTTCTCACACTAATTGGAGCTTCACCTTCAATGCTATTCTCCCCACACAGGTTGGAATACGCAAAGACCCTTAGTCCACATAGGGCTATTGATAAACTCAACGAATAAGGTAGAACACTTCTCTAACAGCAGCTTTATCATGGATGAACAATTGCTGTATGCGTGCTGTTTGCTTTGAGGACTTGTATATTTCTTCGCTTGGATACTGCTGTACGCTCACGAAATATACTTCTTTGTAATTGCTAGAATGTCAGAGATCTTGTCAGAGCTTTCGTGATTATGAATAACTTGGTTGTTTGTGTCCTCTGGATTGGGGGTATTTATATCCTTGGAAATGTATCCATTATAAATGAAGCCGTTGCTGGTTGGTGGGATGTTGACGTTTGTTAGTTGATTGGTGGCTGCTGAATATTTTAATTAAAGTAGATCGCATTTAATGTTTCAGACATTCTTTCTGTCTTTGCATTAAATGCTCTTCAGAGCGTTCAGACTTGTTTCTCTCCAGCTGCATTAAATGTTGTCATGTCAGCAATAAATGTTGCTTTAACCGTGAATACTTTATGAATAAACAATGTTTATCTCACAATGGTTTAAACCCTTTTTATATTTAGTCCTGTTGGATGTGTTTTACTTTCAAGTAAAACACCTTCAGCCTGTATGTTGTATCCAACATATTATGTCTTTTTGCTGTATGAGGAAGGTTCTGTAGGATGGACCATCTAAGAACTCTTTGCTGTATGTTGGGGCTGTATGACGAGTTCTAACAGCTTCCATACTTGATAGTTTTCTGACTTCTTTGAGACTACTTGCTGTATGTTATCAAAACAGGAATGTTTACCCAACAATTTCCCCCTTTTTGAGAATGCCAAAACTCTTATATAGATGATTTCATTTGGGTCCAGAGAGGCAGTCTTCGTGTCTTCTCTCCGAATGATCTGATCTTTAATACTTAGTTTAGAAATATGAACTGCTCGCAGGCAAGTAACATGAATGGAAAATCCTACATGACTGTGTTACAACTGAACTTATGATTGGCG
Source organism: Orobanche coerulescens (assembly GCA_033398695.1). Taxonomy (NCBI): domain Eukaryota; kingdom Viridiplantae; phylum Streptophyta; class Magnoliopsida; order Lamiales; family Orobanchaceae; genus Orobanche; species Orobanche coerulescens. Next base: position 60,675,831 of record CM065808.1, on the reverse strand, counting down.
CGTAGGCACAATCTCACAGTGTGGTCTTGGTTGAATACAACTTAACCTATGAACTATTCGCAGACAAGTTCTTACAGCTTTAAGACTTAACAAGTTTATACTTGTTCAAATATTGCAAAAGCTTCGTAAACAAATAGTAAAACAGTAAGTTTAGATTACGAGCTGTAATCTTTCAAGAGAAATAAGTTTTATTGATAATAAGAAAGGATTGCAATGCTTGAAAAATTCGAATTGACAAACTTCAATGATAAACCTACAGGAGAAAACAAAATAGAGCGAAACAAAAATGCAGACAGGCTAACTCCTATACTGAGAATGTCTCCAAGGCCTTCTATTAGGATCATTTTCGGTTCCTTTCCACCAATTGACTAGGGAGTCATTTCCTCAATCCTAATAAATGCTTCTTCCTTCTGGGGTTTGATCATAGCCAAGTATCCAGTCCTCAGGGTGGGTGATCCGTTCAGCTTTCAGATGCCTTGATTTCATCAGCATTTGCAGAGGGAGCTTTCCTTCCACTAATAGCCTCGAGAACTCATTCATGGCATCCTGTAGAATTTTGAACCTGTTGAACAGGGAAGATTCCCAGATGAGCATACAAAAGTATCATCAAAGAACTACTCAATAAATTTGGGATGAACAACTCCAAATCCTTGTCGACCCAATGAGCACTTCCGTGCAAATTAGTGCTGACGAAGCTGAAAAGCCGGTTGATCAATCACTCTACAAGAAGCTAATTGGCTCACTCCTGCACCTAACGGCTAGCAGGCCCGATATCCAGTTTGCTGCATGAGTGTGTGCTCGGTATAAAATATCACCTAAGGATTCACACTTCACGACAGCCAAACGAATCCTTAAGTACGTAAAAGGAACAATTGATGTAGGATTGTGGTATCCTAAGGAAGGAGGATTTTATTTGGTTGGCTACAATGATTTGGATCTCGGAGGCTGTAAGTTGGATAGGAAGAGTAAAAGCGGTACATGTCACTTTCTTGGACCTAGACTTGTGTCATGGTTCAGTAAGAAACAATTAGCCAACTCGCTTCATGCCACAAAAAGAAATTTTGTCTCCCTTATGTCTATCTGCATGACTTCTGCTGCCGGCTTATTGAGAACCGGACATGAGCATTCGAAATGTGCACAAACCTTCACTTCAGGATGATGGTGGCCATTATGTCAGGAGAAAAGGTCAATTGGTGCTAGATTCTGCTGAAAAGGATAACGGAGGAGGCTGCCAAACCTGAGTCTGCTAAGAAATATTTCAGCCTCATTCTCAACTATATCCTTACCACTGGTAGAGTTAAACAATCCGAGCATGCCAAGAAGATTGGCCCCGGGAAGTTCATTGGAGGGATGACTTCCACTGTATTCAAAAAATTGCCTTTGATTGCTAAAAGGACAAACCCGAAAGCCTTTCCAATCTCGAGTGACCCAAGAGATGTCACTGAGTGGATCGCGAGCCAGGAGAAATCAAATAAGAGAAGTGCCCCTCATGCTATCGAGAAAAAGAAAAAGAAGGCAAGGAAGTCTTCCAAGACTGTGCCTACAGTACCTGTAGCAGTTACTGTAGAGGCCTCTCATATTCCTGTCGCTGCTCCTATCCCACAGGGCGCAAACCCTATGATAGAAATAGTTGTTGCACAGACAGCAGATCCCGAGCCTATGGTGGCTATGATGGAAGAACAATTGTTTGCTAAACTAGAGGGTTCTGGCGAATCGACTGCCCCCTCGGAGCCAAAAGTCGCAACTCCTGATAGGGTACCCACACCTGTACAGGATCCCTCTCCCACAGGGTACCATCCCCAGTCCAGGATCCCTCTCCGAAATAGGCTCCCATACCTGTTGAGGATCCCTCTCCGAAACAGGCTCCCATACCTGTTGAGGATCCAATACGGAGTCCCTCCCCAACAGAAATAATCAACAATACTCTCCTTCAAGTCCAAATAGGGCAAGCGTTTGAATGCTTCAAGATATGGAAGTCATACAGGGTCGCCCCATATGACACCCTATACAACTGGGTTGACTGGAAGGAAGAAGAATTGTTCACTCTGAAGGTCACAGACACCCAAAATGTTGAATTCTTGACATGTTGGGAGGATCACTTTTGCCATGAGCTCATTTCTCACTATTATAAGGCAAAATAGAAGGCCAGACTAAAAGGGAAATTGCTGTCCGCTAACAAAGCTCCCTCACCAAGCCACCACTCTGACCCTGACTCAGATGCTGACGATGATGCCTTACAGATAGGTTTGCGATTAAGCCATGAAGATGCCATGGAACGAGAAATGGCAAATCACAACAGCCAACAGGGTCAGGGGACATGTGACAGAAATCAGTCCCCTCCCCCGCAACAGGAAGCTACCAACGATCAACAACAGGAGGAATCCGTCCCTCCTGTTACCGCTGAACAAAAAGCAACACCTGAATAGGAAGCCCATCCTGTCCCTCAACAACAAGAAGACGCTGCCTGCGCCATCCGCCAAGAAGAATCAGTCCCTCTTCTGGATCAGGGGGAGGCTGAGAGTCGGCAGGAGGATTCCGTCCCTCTTGTACTCCTGACTATAGAAAACCAAGCTGAACATGAGGTATCAGTCCCTCCAGTCCCTGAGACTGATCATGCTGCATAATCATCCGAGGCACTTGCTTCTGAAGCTCCCACTCATGAAGCACCTGCTGCCGAAGAGTCCGCTCAAGATGCCCCTGCATCTCCTATCTCTGTGAGCTCCAAGTCAGATTCTGATGAAGTTTTCTTACCTAATGACAGACCACAATGACCCCATCATCATTTTGTTCTCTGTCAACTCAATGAGCCTGAGGATTCCAATATCGCACGCCAGAGCTCCCCGCGAGCCAAAGCCCGCATTGAGCAACTCCATTCAATTGGACGACAGACAGTGTTCCTACAAGATGCTGTGAAGGCACTATATGACGTCGGAAAAGAACTCAATTGTATGTGAGGAACTGCCCTGGATGAGCTCTCCGATCTGAAAACTGCAATCACCAACGTTGAGGACGCGTTCCGCCTAATGCCTAATGCATTGTGGCAAGCACTCAATCAGCTCAAGCAGCATCACCAGAGAGTCATTCAGTAAGAACAAGAAAAGCTCTGAATTGTAGAGGCTAAGACGGTTGCTGCCCTCTAGGAGACCGGAACCAGACTCACAAACCATGATCAAAATATAGATAACATGTCTATGGTGCTCGGTACTCTGACGACCAAACAAGACAATGCTATGAAGCTCCTACAGGAGATTCATACCAAGGTATCAGATATTGATGATGCCAAAAGGGGTAAGAATCCATAGAGGTTGGCCGTCAAAGGGGCTAGAGAGAGAGATCGGTGTAACATTAGAAGATAGTGTTGCTGCTGCGATAGGCCATCTGGGCGCACCTACAAAAGGATACAGGGTATCTGGATCTCGACCAGAGTTCCAAGATCCCAACATCCCCTGGAAAAACAATGTGTGAAATCCGTCTGAGATATTGCTACCCACTGATCGACAGCCTTCAGCCGATGATCTGAAGAACTGGAAGAAAAACCAAATGATGGTTGATAAAGATTCCTGTAGACAACTGCTTCACCTGTAATTCGAGGAAATAACTAAGTTCCCCCATCATACTCATTTCAAATTTACTTTTCATGATATGAGAGAACCTTCGACATAAAGCAAGGTTAGTAGAACCAAATATAATATCATCAACATATATTTGCAACATTAACAGGTCATCTCATTCATGTATCTTGAATAGAGACTTGTCCACCGCACCTTTCTCAAATACATTATCGATAAGGTACAGGGACAGGGTTCTTACCATGCTCTTAGTGCTTGCTTAAGTCCATACAGATATTTCCGTATTCTGTATACTAGGTCTCCGCCTTCAGTGTTGACAAACCCTCGTGGTTGTTCAACATAGATTTCTTCGGCGAGGTCTTCATTCAGGAATATGCTCTTAACGTCCATTTGATATACTATAAAAATTTTATGGGCGGCAAAATCTAGGAATATCCTGATGGCTTCTAGCCTGGCTACAGGGGAAAATGTCTCATCGTAGTCTATGACTTCTTCCTGTCTATATCCTTGTGAGACTATAGGGGATTTGTTCCTGATAACAAGTCCATTCTCATCCTTCTTGTTTCTAAATACCCATTTGGTTCTAATTACAGCTTGATGTTTTGGCCTGGGCACTGGATACCATACATTGTTTCTTTCGAAACCATTAAGCACTTCTTCCATAGAAGTGATCCAGTGAGAATTATTCAAAACTTCATTGGTAGAAACAGGTTCGGATTGAGCTAGGAATATAGCTAGGGTGAACATAGCTAGTGTCCTATGTTCAGCTTTAGATTTCCATACAGGAAAAGTAGATTTATCAGAATTGGATTCTTCTTGCCCACACAGAACAGTTCCTTGTGTACTTCGTATTCTTCTTAGGGTAGATACACCAGCATCAATATCACATATAATTAACTCATGTGGGTGATCTTTCAACCATCTCCTGTCAGGTTCTAGTTCGGCATCCCGTACTATATCTTGAGGTGATCTAGCTTCAGCTTCAGCTTGTACAGCATCAGCTTCGACTATTTCTGTTCTAACAGATGCAGGATTGATTTCTAAGTCTGAGACAGGTTCTATTGGAGTCTGAGGGTCATCAATGGAAAGTTTTCAGATATTCTGGGTCAAGCCTTCTACTCCTGTAGGATCGAAATGAGGTTCATCAAACACTACATGGACAAATTCCTCGATTGTTAGCTTCCTTTTGTTAAAGATCCTGAAATCTTTACTGACAGATGAGAATCCAACAAATATTCCTTCATCCAACTTCTCTTCAAAGGTCTTGAGTTGATCTTTCCCATTATTCAGAACATAACACCGACATCCAAAGATGTGAAAATACAAAACTAATGGAGATTTATTATTACATACCTCATAGGTAGTTTTGTTGTGATGTTTGTTGATCATACAGCAGTTTTGTGTGTAGCATGCTGTATTTGTTCCTTCGCCCTAGAACCGCTGCGGCAACTTGCTTGCGGCGATCATGGTTCTTGTAGCTTCCTTGAGCGTCCTATTCTTTCGCTCGGTAACACCATTTTGTTGAGGAGTCCGGGCTGCTGAGTATTCGTGCTATATTCCATTGTCCGAACAGTATTGCTCTATAAAGTGATTTGTGAATTCAGTTCCTCTGTCGGAATGAATGGACACGATACTCAACCCTTTATCATTCTGAAGCTTTTTCAAGTGCTCTGGCAACTTTGTTGTAGTTTTTTTCTTCTTGCTTAGAAAGATTGTCCAAGAATGAGAAATCGTCAATAATAACGAGACAATATTTCTTACCTCCCAAACTTACAAGGTCAACAGAGCCGTAGAGGTCTATTTATAGCATATCCATAACCCTATGGGTGAACATGTATGATTTTCTTTTCAGGGTGGTTTTGACTTGTTTGCCTTTCGGACAGGGTACGAAGACGCTGTCTTTCTGAAATGACACATCAAACAAGCCCCTAACCATTCCATGTCTGGCAAATTTGTTGATTGTCTTGAAGTTGATGTGAGACATCCTCTTGTGCCATAGCCAGCTTTGATCTGCAGTGCCTTTGGCAACAAAACAAGGAATAACGGAGCTCATAGGCTTCCAGCCAGTAATATACATATTACTTGACCTGCTTCTTTTGAGAACAACTTCTTTGGTCTTGATGTCCTTCACTTTACAGTGGTCTATATAGAATTTCACCGAGAACTGTTTGTCACAGAACTGGCTGATGCTAAGTAGATTGTAGTGTAGACCTTCAACATAGGCTACATCGGAGACTTTGAACTTTCCTACAAGCAGGGTTCCCTTCCCTCTTGTTCTTCCTTTGGACTTATCACCGAAGCGCACCATTGGACCGCGACCTTCTACATAATATGACAGCTTGCTAATATCTCCTGTCATGTGCCGAGAACATCCGATGTCAAAGTACCAGATGTCCTTTTCCTTGATATCCTGTAAGCATAGAATTTAAGTAGATTTAGGTCCCCTTTGATTGTTGGGTCCATGTATGTTAGTGTCTTTTGGTATCCATATTTGCCTAATAGCAATTGGTTTCTGTAGGATACTTTTGGTTCAGTTTTGCAATGTCTACGCGGGGCAGGCACGTAGTAGCTGTGACTTTGATAATCATGCATGTAAAATCTAGGGTTATTATTATTATTCCAGTACGATTCCTGTCTCGGAGGTGGAGCAGTTTTCTTAGACCTTACAGCTTGTATTTTGGGTCTCCAGTTGGATTCTAGAGCTATTGATGATACTGCGCGGCGACCTGCTTTCTGGATGAATAACGGGGATCCTGTATCCAATATCTGGGCACACTGTACTATTAAAAGTACTGCGGTGCTTGCCTTTGATACTTATATACAGCCTTCTTTCTGAACGGCTGTTGGAGCTTTTGATATGCTCGGGGAGCATGCTGTTGATCTGGCCTTACAGGTCTAGGAGGTTGGGGTTTCCGCTGTCTGTGATATGAGCTAGGTGGTGGAATCGCAACCTTCACTATGCGAGGGGCAGATGTAGCCTTTGCATGGCTTGGAATTTCTTCAGGTAGATGAATGGATTCCACACCCCTGACGAATACCGCACTAGTTTTTCCCTTATTGGAGAATGAGTTATATCATAAGTCACTTTTATCATGAGCATGTTGCCCTGCTTAGAATTTCTTCCATCCGTTTAGATGATTTCTCGAATGATTTCAGGATGGTCTCTAATTCTCCTTCTCGTTTCTCGAGTGTTTTTACTTTGGCTTCGAGTAAAACAAAATCATTTGTCTTGCTCTCATTATGAGACTTAGCCTCATTTAGATCGTGGGCAAGTTGATGATTGCTTTCCATGAGTTTTTCAAATGTGACCTTGATGTTTTCGCAATCAATAGACATGTTTTCGTAATTATTTTTCAGCAAGTCATTTTCATCTTTCAACTCTAAGTTTGAAATTTGGAGTTGTATGTTTTTTCGTTTTAAAGTCTCATGGGCCTTTTGAATGTTTTTGAATTCATTCATCATGTTTTCAAAAGTATGCTATGCATTTGTGGGAGTAATTAAATTTCATCTTACTTCATCATCGCTATCCTCATCGTCCTAAATTTCTTTGGCCATAAAGCACATACATGTTTTATCTTTTATCTCATCATCGAACGAGTCACTCTCAGTGACATCCTAACAGCACTCATCGGCCTTGTTGGACGCAGGTGAGGCTTCTAATTCACCAATCAGGGCCTTGAGCTTGTTTTTTCAGACACGTCTTCTTTCATCCTTTTCTTGTTGCTCAGCTTCTGGCAACTTTTGCACTTTCAGATGTGGACATTTATTTGCATAATGTCCGAGTTTCCTACAGTTATAGCATAAGTTAGAATCACCGGATGAGGGAGTTTCTGAGTTTATCTTGTGAAAAGGCTTGGGACTGTATGGAGTCTTTCCAGACTGTTTAATGAACTTTTTAATTTGTACATGATCAGGGCCATTTCATCTTGTGACAGGATGTCATGATTGCTGTCTGCAGTCTTGTGTGAGGATTTGGATGTGCTGGGTGCAGAACTGTGTCTCCTGTCAGATACAACGGCCAGCGCTGTAGCCTTGGCAGGTGACTCTTCAGCCTTTTCTCTCCTGTCAATATCATACTCAAAAGCTTTGAGGTAAGAGAATAGGTCAAAAGTAGAAATATCACTAAGGTTACAGGATACACGCATGCCTGTAGTCTTAATGTTCAATCGAGCAGGAAGTGATCTAAAGATTTTTAAATTTTTATCCTTTTGGGTATACACTTTACCCAATGCTTCAAGTTCACCGACAATGACAGTGAATATGAGGTCAATCTCTTCAAGTGTTTCAGAATATTTCATTTCAAAAGATTCAAATTTCTGAGTAAGTTTGGAAATTTTGTTTTCTTTTGAGAGCTCAGTACCCTCGCAAATCAGCTTGAGTTTCTCCCAGATTTCATTAGCTGTATTACAGCTTTTTACCTTTGAGAATGTGCCTTTGTCGAGAGTGACAAACAGTGCATTCTTAGCTACATTATCGAGATTCGCATGCTTGCGATCGTCAGTTGTCCATTGCTCACGTTCATTCTCGAACATTTCAGCGTAAGGTTGTCCTTCTATCCTTGCGGCAGAATTAACCTTCATTATCTTTATTGGACCTTCATAGATGACGAATATCATCTCCTCGTGCATGGCTGCAAGATGAGCCTCCATCCTAATTCTCCAGCATCAAACTCGTTAATAGAGAACATAGGAACCTTATTTATCACAAGGGGATCCATTCGAGAAATAGGCAAGATGATGAAAATGTGACATAGTTTTCAAAAAGAATGTGACTTGTAGATCTGACTCAGTTAAAAATCGATCTATTCTTTTTAGAATCAACCGCTCTGATACCACTTCTTGGCCACTAAGTATACAATAAACAGCTTGAATATGGAAACACAGTAAGTTGTACGATTTTTGAAGTTAGTTTGCGTAGCAGAAGTTTGTTGTGTGAGTTGCTGTAAATACAGCAACTAGGCGTTCTCCTGTTTGCTTGGTGCGTACAGGGTTTTAAAATGTATACTATCAAATCACAGTAGAATGAAAACAGTAAATACTGGAAGTAAATAACACACAGTTTAAAGTGATTTGACGTAAATCCCTCTACGTTTACTGGTCCTCCACATAGGAGTAAAGAGTTTATTAAAATCACTACGCACACAACTATGTGACTTCAACTAAACCTGTCTCTGTATCGTTCACACAGATTGATACAGAGACTGTAGCTTTGGGCCATTCATACATATTGGCTTGAGCTCGTTCTCGACTCTCTTCTTCTCACATAGATCGAAGCTTCATCTTCAATGCTATTCTCCCCACACAGGACGGAATACGCAAGGATCCGTAGTCCAAAAAGGGTAATGATAAACTCAAAGAATAGGGTAGAACACTTCTCAAACAGCAGCTTTATTGTGGATGAACAATCACTGTATGCTGTGTTGTTTGTGTTTTCTTCTCTTGGATACTGTTGTATGCTCACGAAATATACTTCTTTGTAATCGCTAGAATGTCAAAGATCTTGTCAGATGTTTCGTGATTATGAATAACTTGGTTGTTTGTGTCCTGTGGCTTGGGGGTATTTATAACCTTGGAAATATATCCATTATAAAAGAAGTCATTGCTGGTGGTGAAATGTTGACGTCTGTCACTTGGTTGTCCTATCAACAATAAATGCTGCTTTAACCATCAATACTTTATGAATAAACAATATTTATCTCACAACGGTTTAAAGCCTTTTTATATTCAGTCCTGTTGGATGTGTTTTACTTTTCCAAGTAAAACACCTTCAGCCTGTATGCTGTATCCAATATATTATGTCTTTTTGCTGTATGAGGAAGGTTCTAGAGGATGGACTATCGAAGAACTCTGCTGTATGTTAGGGCTGTATGACAAGTTCTAGCATCTTCCATACTTGACAGTTTTCTAACTTCTTTGAGACTACTTGCTGTATGCTGGCAATTATCAAAACAGAAATATTGATCCCAACACTTCATATTGAGCAACTCGACAAGATTTGTTTCTTATAACAAGTCCATTTATATCCTTTTTGTTTCTAAATACCCATTTAGTTCCAATCGCAGCTTGATGATCTGGTCTAGGTACTAGATACCATACATTGTTTCTTTGGAAACCATTCAACTATTCTTCCATAGATGTTATCCGTGCGAATTCTTCAGAGCTTCAATGGTCGAAACAGGTTCGGATTGGGCTAAGAATACAGCTAGAGTGCACATAGCTAGTCTCCTAAGTTCGGCTTGAGATATCCATACATGAAATTGAGACTTTTCAGAATCTGTTTCTTCTTGTGCACAGAATACAGTTCCTTGTGTACTCTATATTCTCGTACGGGTGGTTACACCAGCATTGATATCTCCTATAATCAATTCATGGGGGTGATCTACTAGCCATCTCCTGTCAGGTTCTAAGTCGGCATCCCGTGCTGTATCTTGTGATGTTGGGGTTTCGGCTTCAGCTTGTATAGCACCAGCTTCGGCTGCTTCTGATCTTACAACAGTGGGATTGATTTCTAGGTCCATGATAGGTTCTATTGGAGTTTGGGGATCATCAATGAAAAGTGTTTGGATGTTCTGTGTTATGCCTTCTACTTCTGTAGGGTCATAATGGGGTTCACCGTATACTACATGGACAGATTCCTCTATTGTAAGCTTTCTTTTATTAAATATCCTGAAAGTTTTGCTGATAGAGGAGTATCCTACGAATATACCTTCATCCAACTTTTCGTCGAAGGTTTTGAGTTGATCTTTCCCATTGTATAGAACATAACACCTGCATCCAAAAATGTGAAAGTATGCAAGCATTTTAGTTTTATTATTGGAGTAAAGCATAATCATTTGTCTTTCACTTACTATGAGACTTTGCCTCATTTAGATCTTATACAAGTTGATGATTGCTTTCCATGAATTTTTCGTAAGTGACTTTGCTGTTTTCGCAATCCAAAGACATATTTTCATAGCTATTTTTAAGCAAGTCATTTTCGTCTTTCATCTCCGTGTTTAAAATGGTGAGATGTATATTTTCTCGTTTGAGTGTCTCATGAGCTGTTTGGATGTTTTTAAATTCATTCATCATGTTTTCAAAAGTATGAGATGCATTAATGGAAATATATGAATTTGAGCTTACTTCATCATCGCTGTCATCATCATCCTATATTTTTTCAGCCATAAAGCACATGTATGCTCTATCCTCAACTTCATCGTCGGAGGAGTCACCGTCAGTGATCACCTGTAGGCACTCCTCAGTCTTATTTGATGCGTGCGAGGCTTCTGATTCACCAATCAGGGCCGTAATCTTGATTTTTCAAGCACGTCTTTTCTCATCCTTTTCCTGTTGCTCAGCTTCGGACAACTTTTGCACTTTTGGATGAGGACACTTATTTACGTAATGTCCTGGCTTCCTGTAATTATAGCATAGTTTAGAATCACCAGATGATGGGGACTCGGAGCTTACCCTGTTAAATGGCTTGGGCCTGTATGAAGTATTTCCAGACTGTTTGATGAACTTCTTGAATTTGTGCATGAGCAAGGCCATTTCATCTTGAGACATGATGTCACCAGCTGCCTTTTGTGCCGACTTGGATGTGTTGGGTTCTAAACTATGTCTCCTGTCAGATATAGCAGCCAGTGTTGTAGTCTTGGCAGGCGACTCTTCAGATCTCTCTCTCCTGTCTATATCATACTCAAATGCCTTTAGGTCAGAAAAGAGATCAAAGGTAGAAATATCGTTTAAATTAGAGGACACACGCATAGGTGTGGTTTTTATGTCCCATCAGGAAGGGAGTGTTCTAAATATTTTCATATTTTCTCCTTTTGGGTATACACTTTACCCAATGATTCAAGTTCATCGACAATGTCGGTAAATCTGAGTTCAAGCTCCTCAAGCGTCTCTGTAGGTTTCATTTCGAAAGACTCATATTGCTGAGTAAGTTTAGAAATTTTGTTTTCTTTTGAGAGCTCAGTACCCTCGCAAATAAGCTTGAGTTTCTCCAAGATTTGCTTGGCTGTCTTACAGCTTTTACCTTAGGGAATGTGACTTTGTCGAGAGTGACAAAAAGAATACTCGATCGCCCGTTTTCCAGGTTCGCACGCTTGCGATCGCCCGTTGTCCATTGTTCACGCTCCTTCTCGAGCAATTTCGCATGGGGCTGTCCTTCTATCCTTGCAGCTAGATTGACTTTCATTATTTTATTGGTCCTTTCCGGATGACGAAGATCATCCCCTCATGTATAGCTTCAAGATGGGCTTCCATCTTAATTCTCCAGTCATCAAATTCGTTAACAGAAAACATAGGAACCTTATTTAGCATGGTGTATTCATATTAGAAATATGATAAATGATGAAGATGTGACACAAGGTTTTCAAAAGCTGGTAATTTGTGGATCTGATTTAGTTAAAAATCGATTGATTCTTTTTAGAATCAACCTCCCCGATACGACTTGTTGGCCACAAAGTATATAGTAAACAACTTATAAAGGTAGAATACAATAAGCTATATATCTTTCGAAGTTAATGCATAGCGGAAGACTAATAGTAAGTTGTTGTAAGTACAGGAACTAGGTACTCTCCTGTTTGCTTGATGCGTATAGGGTTTTCACAGTGTATACTTTAAATCACAGTTATAAATGAAAACAGTAAGAACGGAATGTAAATCACACACACACACACACACACACACACACATATATATATATATATATATATAAGTGGTTTGAGGTAATCCCCTCTATGTCCACTGGTCCTCCACACAGGAGTAAAACGTTTATTAAAATTACTACGTACACAACTATGTGACTTTAACTAAACCTGTCCCTGTATCGTTTTCACAGATTGATACAGGTATCACAGCTTCAGCCGTTCACATAGATTGGCTTAAGATTTTGCGACTTGCTTCTTCTTACACAGATCGAAGCTTCGTCTTCAATGTTATTCTTCCCATATAGGCCGGAACTAGCAAGGACTTAGTCCACACAGGGCCAAGGTTGATCTATATGGTAAAGATGGTAGAATAAGTTCAAACAATAGATGTATGCTTTGAAGAGCGATTGTTGTATGTTATGCTGCTTGCATTGAGGACTTTGTATATTTCTTCGCTTAGATAATGTTGTATGTGTTAGGAATACTTGTTAGATTTTGATGATGTCATTAATTTAAATCAAATGTTTATTAATTGGCAAAATGTAAGGAAGAACCAAATGAGTATCTTCCATAGGCCAAAATACGTTAAGTATAAAATTGGCAAAATGTAAAGAAGAACCAAATGAGTGTCTTCTGTAGGCCAAAGTTAGTTAGGCTGAATATCGGCTAAGTACTAAAGTACAGTCTAGTCCATCAGAGAAGTACAGCCGACTCCAATCAGAGTAGCTCTGGTCAACTAAATTTATCAGAGAAGTTTGACCAGTGCGGCCTGAGGTATCTTCAGAGAAAGTCACCTGATCAGACAAGTCACAAACAGTGATCAGCCGAGAAGACCTACCTGCAGAGATGTAAGCTGCACATCAGCCTACTCATCTACAGCCTAGTACTCCAAGTCCACGTCAGCATGCTTTGAAAAGTCAAATATTACGGAAAGCTCACATGCAACGTGAAGAGACAAATTGGAGTGATTCCCGCAAGAGATATGATTTATTTAAATCATCCTGACCCACCGTGAAGACTTTAATCCTTTTATATTCAAAAGATTCGGCGCTCACATGCAGAAGTCCTCACAACGGTCGGAAGATAAAATTAAATAATGGGAATCCAGCCTTGCAACGGTCAGAAAGAATAAACAATGAAGTCTCCCTCCAACGGACGGATTTGTTCAGATTTGCAACGGCTACAAGGAAGAAGCTCAGAAGATCTGACCTATATATATCTGAAGATTTGAATCTGAGCAAACACCGGTGCGGACATATACTCTGGCGATCAAAGCAAACAAAGCAATCTCAAGCAATCAAATAGCATCGTGAAAAGAGCAGATCCAAAAAGTTCATATTCAAGGAAGCTCTTAAGTTGGAGAAGACAAACACTCTTGTCTATAAATCTTGAGTACGGGTACTTCATTGGTTGAAGTAAGCGATCAAAGGCATCCGAGGATCGAGGATCAAGAGGTGCAAGGCGATCAAGTGTGTATACAACGGCACGGATTTCCACCGGTTGGAAGTCATGTAGTGTGTTGTGAATCACCGTAATCTTTATCACCGGTTGAAAATTATAGTGAATTCATCTCCAATCGGTTTGGAGAAAAGTGGATTAGTAGAGGATTACCCCACCTCCGAGACCACTATAATCGCTGTGTTATTTATGCTTTACCGCATCATACTCTAAATCACGCATACATTGTTAAGTGTTTCATTAAGATTAATTTATATTCGTCATCAGCTGACTTCCGCACTTATCCAAGAACAAACGACTCCAAGTCATTTGTTTGACTATCAGCTGAAGAAACTCACTCTTCGTGAAAAAGAGTTCAAGAGTTTCAACAAGTCTATTCACCCCCCCTCTAGACTTGTTCCTGGACGACTTGTGACCTACAAGTGGTATCAGAGAGGTTGGTTCATTTTTTTTCTCACGAACCAGATCTACACTAGATATATATCTTATCTCTCACTATATAATGGAACACATGCACTCTAGACTACCTGTCTTTTCAGTTGACGAGTATGATCTCTGGAAGATAAGAATGCAGGCACACTTATCTTCAATTCATGACGACATGTGGTGCATCATTGAAGACGGTCCATTCATTTTCGAGAAGGACAACACAGCCGAGGAGATCGCAGCTGGGAGGCCCGAAAAGATTCCCAAGAAGAGAACGGAGCTGACCCCCGAAGAGAGAAAGCTGGCCAATCTTGACAACAGGGCCAGAGATGTGCTATATCAAACTCTTGACAAATCCACAATGGTCAAGATCAAAAATTGTAAGAATGCCAAAGAAATTTGGGACACATTAGCTCTAATGTGTGAAGGAACAGAGCTGATCAAGGAGAACAAGTTGTCAATAGCTATCCAAAAGTTTGACAACTTTAAAATGAAGAATGGTGAATCGATAGACCAAGTGGACACAAGGTTCACTGAAATTATCAATGAAATCAACTCCCTGGGCAAAACTTATGGCAACAGGGAAATGGCACTCAAAGTCCTCAGATCGCTCAATCCCGAATGGAGCATGAAGGCTGTAGCTATGAGAGAGTCCAAAGACTCGAATAAGATAAAGATTCAGAGCTGTTCTCGATCTAAAGGCTTATGAGTTCGAGCTTCCAAGCTCATCCTCAATCGAGCTGCAGAGAAGGGAATCGCATTTGCAATGAGTCCCCTGCTAAGAGCTTATCTGATGTGAAACCTCCAAATCCACTAGATTTTGAGGAGGAAATGGCTTTCATTATGCAAAGGTTCAGTAACTTCAGAAAGAACTACTCCAAGTATAAGAAAAACTACAAGGAGAACCCAAGAAGGAACCAGAAGGTTGGAAACTGGAAAGTTGAATGCTACAACTGTCACAAAATAGGACACATCCAAATGGATTGTCCCGAGCTCAAGAAGGACGAAACCAAGAAGGAGGTGGGCAGAAAGGAAGAGAGAAGAAAAGCTCTCATCGGAGAAGACCAGGAGCATGTCGAATCAAGCGGCGATTTCTTTTCTGATGACGACGAGGAATATGATTGCCTGATGGAAAACTTAGCTGATGAAGAGGTAACCTCTAAACCTACAGGTTCAAATAATAGCTCAGCCATGTCGCAAGATATGGATTTACATGAATCGGTAAATCAGTTATTCAAAGATTTTAAAACACTTAAATCTGCACACCAAGCTGTATCAGCAGAGAAGACTCAGCTGCAAGATGAGAATAGGCAGCTGAAAAATGATTTCGAAAAACTCAGCCTAGATTTAAATAAGGTTGAGACAACTACAGCTGACTTTAAAACTGTGCAAGTGTCAATACAAATTGATATAGACCGCTAAATATTTTACTTAAAGAAAAATCACCGCACTTGCTCATGCCAAAGCCGAGTTCACTAAGTCGGCACGTATAAATAAAACTCAAAGCAGGAAATAACCTCCTGAAGGCGTCTTCAACTCTGGGCGAATTGTGTACTTATAAAAGGTCATTATATACCAAATCAGGCCTTGGATATGATTCTCACACTCCCTCTAGTTCTGAAACCAAGTTTATCAAGGGAGAAACAATGGTCTCGATCACGAGCACGTGTATAAACCGATTTTCAAAAACAGCAGTAACAATGAGTCAAACGTCTAGGCTGCAATGTTACACTGCATACCCACCTAGACAGCGACTAGGCAAAGGGCCTGTGCAAAAGCAAAGTTCTGCACAACATGCCCACTATTACCAACAACTCCCCAAAAATAGATTTCATAATGGGAGGGGATGGAAACCTCAAGGTTATCCAAATTACCAAATGAACAAGTGTGGAGACCACAAAGGTTTAATAAATGGTCTCGTTAGATTTAGAAATGGCCCACACTATTTTGAGGAATATCCGATACAATCCAACCAGGAGATTTAGACCTCGACCACGGGCACCTTATAAGGGTTATAATAATAATAACAATTCCTATAATCCAAGGAGAAATCAATTCTCCAGAAACCAACTAACCCCAAAGGACCCACACAAATTTGGGTACCTAAATCTCTGCTTGTTTAATTGCGAAAAGGTGGAAGGACTACAACCACATCTCCTCAAGCTCAAATTTTGGAGGAGAAGAATGGTTTGTAGACTGGATGCTCGAGGCATATGACCGGAACAAGAAGATGCTGACCAAATATATCAAAGAAAGAGGTCCCGATGTAACCTTTGGAGATAGCTCTAGAGGACAGACAAAAGGCTTTGGAGAGCTGCACCGAGGAAACATTGTCATATCCAAAGTTCATTATGTCAAAGGTCTCAAATACAACCTCCGAGCATAAGCCGATTCTGCGACGAGAAGAATCTAGTAGTCTTCACCATCTTGAAGTGTATGGTGATAGACATCTTATCCGGAGAAATAAAGCTACAAGGTTTCGAAGAAGAGATGTATACATGATTGATTGGAACACAGAACACCTAACTCTGTTTTCTATCCAAGATCAGGCGAGAATGGATGGTGTGGCACAAAAGACTATGTCACTGAACTTAAAATCCATCAACAAGATTAGCTCTCGAAGCTAGTCGAGGAGTTCCAAATGAAGCATTCAAGAAGGAAGCACTCTGTGATGCATGTCAGAAGGGAAAACAGACCAAGGCATCGTTCAAGCCAGTTCAGCCTACAACGCTCACAACAAGGATCTTAGATCTACTCCACATGGATCTATTTGGTCCTATCAAACCAAGGACTTTGAGCGGCAGAAAGCATGCTCTTGTGATTGTAGATGATTATTCAAGGTACACTTGGATCATTTTTCTATTCAAGAAAAGTGAAACCTTGACCAAGTTACCTGAGCCGAGGAGGATCGAATGAGAAATCCCTCTCCATAATCAAGATCGGATCGGATAGAGGAGGAGAGTTTCTCAACAAGGCGATAATCGATTTCAATGATCGTAATGGGATCCAAAGATGAGCTCTGTGACGCCCAGTGAGAATGGTGTTCTTTGAAAGAAGGAACAGAACTCTGAAGGAAGCGGCAAGGTCCATGATTGCGTAAGACCTACCCAAGAGGTTCAGGCTGAAGCTGTTAACACTGACTGCCACACCCGAGCAGAGTATGATAGTAGGGAGACATGGCAAAACTCCCTATGAGGTTTGGAATAATAGAACTCCTACCGTTGCTTACTTTCATGTTTTTGGTTGTAAGTGTTTCATCCACAACAACGGTAAAACACGGCTAAATGCCTTTGATGCTAAAACTGATGATGGTCTATTTATGGGATATTCCCAAAGAAGCAAGGCATATAGAGTTTTTAACAAAAGAACCTTAGTTGTGGAGGAAACACCCCATGTTGTTTTTGATGAATCTACCGTTGAGTACAGAAACAACTTGAGCAAATTGAAAACAAGCTCAAGTCAAGAACCCTTGAAGAAGTCATTGTACATGACACTGGAATGGTGGACTCACTGCAGATCACCGATGACCCAATGCGGTGATGAAGACCCAACTGCAGATCGACAGATCATCAAACCTATCTCGATCCAGCTTGCCGAAGAAGACCAATGGAGCAGACAAAGACTCATCTCAGCCTGTAACCAAGCTGCAGATGACAAGGCGGTAGCCGATCCATTCAGGCACTGTAATCCAGCAGATGCAGATAACCACGAGCAATCCAACAGGGGGAACAAACCTAAGAGGACGAGATTCCCAAATGGCTCAAGGATCATCCAATTCAAGAAATCATCGGAAAGTTGATCGATGGAGTCAAGACAAGACAAATAACTCTACCACAGAATGGCGATGTTCTCATGTTTCATGTCGCAAATTGAACCCAAGACTACAGAACAAGCCTTGGAAGATTATTCATGGATTAATGCCATGCAAGAGGAATTGAGCAGATGGAAAGAAACAAAGTTTGGGAACTAATGCATGCACTGATCACAAGAAAGTTATTGGCACCAAATGGGTGTATAAAAACAAGAGTGATGAAGACGGAGTTGTTGTTAGGAATAAAGCCAGACTCGTAGCAAAAGGTTATGCACAGTGTGAGGGAATAGATTTTGATGAAACTTATGCACCTGTTGCAAGATTAGAAGCCATCAGACTATTCCTCGCATATGCTGCATTCAAGGACTTTGAAGTCTACCAGATGGATGTAAAAAGTGCGTTTCTAAAGGGAATCCTAGAAGAAGAAGTCTATGTAGAGCAACCCCCAGGTTTTGTCAAAGGAGACAAAGTCTACAAGCTGTTGAAGGCTCTGTATGGACTCAAGCAAGCACCGAGAGCATGGTATGAAACACTGTCTGTGTTTCTTGAGAAAAATGGTTTTTGCAAAGGGAAAGTGGACAAGACCCTATTTAGAGTGGAGCACAAAGGCCACATATTAATAGTTCAGATTTATGTGGATGATATCATATTCAGATCAACCAATCCAGAACTATGCGAGAAATTCTCCAACCTCATGCAAGGAGAATTTGAGATGAGCATGATGGGAAAGCTTAACTTCTTTCTCGGATTACAAGTTAAGCAGATGGAAAAAGGAATTTTCATCAACCAAGCAAAGTATACCAGGGATCTTATCAAGAGATATGGAATGGAATCAGCCAAGCCCGCAAGAATTCCAATGAGCACAAGTACTCACCTGGATGCAGACGAAGCAGGCATATCAGTGGACTCAACCCACTACAGAGGACTCATCGGATCTCTTCTGTACCTAACTGCAAGCAGGCCAGACATATCATATGCAGTTGGAGTTTGTGCATGATTCCAGTCCAAGCCGAAGCAATCACACCTAGATGCAGCTAAGAGAATAATTAAGTACCTAAAGTCTACAATTAGTGTTGGACTGTGGTACCCAAAGGATGACAACTTCGAGCTATCAGGATACTCAGATGCGGACTTCGCAGGATGCAAAATCGATAGGAAAGAGCACCAGTGGAACGTGTCAATTCCTAGGAACCAGACTGATATCCTGGTTTAGCAAGAAGCAGGTTTCTAACTCTATCTCCACTACAGAGTCAGAATACCTAGCTGCGGGTAGCTGTTGTGCACAGATTCTATGGATCAGACAACAGTTAAGGGACTATAATATTATTGCCAACGAAGTTCCTATTTGTGTGACAACAATAGTGCTATTGCAATAACCAACAATCCGGTTTTGCACTCAAGGACGAAGCACATTGACGTTAAGCACCATTTCATTCGAGACCATGTGCTTAACAAAAGGGTTAGAGTTGAAAGAGTCAGCACAGACTACCAAATAGCTGACATCTTCACCAAACCCCTGCCAGAAGAAAGATTCCTAGAGCTTAGCAGAGACCTTGGATTACTAGATTGGGAATCTAGTTCAAGCAAGTCAAGGAAGGACGGACCCCCGAATCGGCCTAAGCCGATGCAAAGTAGAAGACAAAGGCCAGACGAAGCAACTTAGCTGTACAGAATACCAGGCGAAAAGTCAAACTCACCTGCTGCAGAGTGGTCAACAGTCAACGAAATCAAACCAGCTAAGTTCTCTAAACTAATCTCTAAATTTTTAATTATTATCTGTCATATTTAAAATATTATTTTGGCTAAACGAAATGGCATTTTATAAGCCAAGTGGCAATTTTAAATACACGCGTCACACGCCTATTTAATTAACCTCTACGGTGGCCAATCAGAATCAACCGTCAAATTTTAAATGGGGTCACCGATTCAAATTTGAAATTCAAAAGAATATGAAAAGGCGTACCACCATTTAAATTTATAATAAACTAATCCAAACGTCCTTTCATCTTCTTTATAAGGAAGAAAACCTTTCACTTTACTCTTTACGCGTTCAGAAACCCTAGAATTTACAGAGCAAAATATACACTAAAAATCCTAAAATCCTTTTTGCAGAAATGGCATCTTTTGAAGGCGTAAACTTGAAGGTGGTGAAGGACCAAGTCATCTTCTCCATGGTCGTAGACTTCGAAGGTTTATTGGAAGCAAATCTAGAGGATTTCGATATGCTCAACTTAATCCGGGCGATGAAGCTGAACGGAATCTACCCGTTTCTCGACATCAACCCGCAACATTTGTTCAAGGAAGATGTCGTCGAATTTTATCGTAATGCCTCTCGATTCAAAGACGGGATTAACGGCTGTCGGCGGAATCCCTTTCACCATAGATCGAGAGAAGATCCGCTCCGTATTCGGATGAAACATCGCGGCTTGGCGGTCAAGCTCTTAAACAATCACCCGCCGAAACCTGGAAGACGATCAAAATCGAAAACATCCCAGAGAAATTGAAGTTTACAGCAAAGAGGAATGAGTTGAAAAGGATTTATCGAGTCGCTTTGGACATCACAAACAAGATAGTGATGGGGATGGCAGGCAGCTATGACCAACTGTCATCATCTAAATTCATGGTGTTGGGTGCGTTAATTCAACAAGAGGAAGTTGATTGGGCGGATTATATTTTCAGGCAACTTGTTCGCGAGGTGAACAAGGTCGAATGGCTTGAAGGTGAGAAGAAATTCAAAACTAAGTTGGCGTTTGGAACGCATCTTAGTTGGTTGTTGGAGAAAATTGGAGTGGCTAAGGGAAACATTGATCCTTTCCATCCAAACAAGAGGCTAGGTCACATGGACCATGACAAGAAGAAGGTTGGAGTCACCGGAGAAGCGGCCAGTTGTTGAAGGATTTGCGGACTCAAGCTATTGCCCAAGATACGATTTATCGGACTCGAGACCAACTGCAGTGAGATCGGAGCTATGATCGAGTCCGAGAATGAGTCCGACGATACACCAATTGCCATCCGATTCAAGCGGAGGACCGGCCCAGCGGGACCTTCTAACTGCGGTCATCACGAACCCTCACCAAAGAGGCCAAGGAAGCTGCAGTTCGGCGAGGGAGAGCGGCTGAGCAACATACCGGCCGTCAGTTCGATCACCATCCATCCGACTGCTGCACTGATACCGAAACTCGTATTGTACTGTTATTACACCTCCTGTGTACATAACCGAAGAAGAGGAAGCAGGTCTTGTTATATCTATTCTGACGATTACACTTTCAATCTTTTAGAAAATAATACTTTTAATCTCTCCATTGAGCAACTTCAGCTTGTCAAACCACAGGCAGAAAAACACTCCTTTGTAAATATTTTTAAAGAGTGGAAAACTCTAAAAACCATGTCTTTTACAAATTTTCAAACCTTTGTTGAAACCAGTGGTTGGGAATATCCCCAAGCCACTGAGGATGTTCTGACTAATTTTTGCAAAGAGTCAGATTTAACTTTACTCCTCCAGGATAACTGGTTCATGTCACATTTTGAGACAAACATGGACCAGTTTATCCATTCTATAATGCTCAGTATTTTTAATGGTGATTTTGGAGAGGAGGAAGAGGAGGAAGTAGAAAAGGAGATTAGGATTGAAGAAGTTGATGAAGAGAATGAAATTATTGATCTAGCTGAAGAAGATGAAGAAGCAAAAGAATCTGAAGAAAATATACCAGTTGAAAAGGAGACAGAGGAGATTGAGAAGACAGAAGAAATGGATGATGAAGGGGATGAAGAAGAAGGAGAAGAAGTGGAGCAGGAAAAAGATGAAGAAGATAAGGATGATGAGAATGATGAAGGAGAAGAGAAGGAGAAGGATGATGCTAAGGATGATGATGATAATGATGATAATGATGATGGAGGTGAAGGAGGAGCAGAACAAGAAAATGAAGAAGAAAAAGAAAAAGATGAGGAAAAAGAGAAAGAAAAATCTGGAGAAGAAGAAAGGGAAGAAGGAGAAAGAGAAGGAGACAAAGAGCCAGAGCCAGAGCCAGAGGCAACTCATGCAGCTGCAGATAGGATTGTTGTACCTGCCAGGTACACCAGCCTAGATGCAGAGCTAGCAGAAGACTCCAGGTCAGGGACCCCGGAGAAAACCCAATCTGACCTACCTGCTGCAGCCAGGAGTCTGCAGTCTAGTGGCTCCCTTGCTGAAGGATCAGGAGAACACTCCCCATCAGCTCAGTTATCACCTACAATGACTGAGCTGATCAAGCAAATTGTCAGAGACACTATTGGGGAGCTGCTATCGACTCAGGTCACTCCTGGCCTTTAGACCATAAATGCCAAGATTGACACCCTACTTCAGAGAGAGATCCCTCAGCCTCCTCCTCCTACAAACAACAGAATGCCTTTTGGCATGTCTGATTGGATGAGCCGCATGGAGCAGCAGTTGACAACCCTTATTGATCTTTGGCAAAAGGGAAGAGAGGATTCGGGGAAGAGAGAAATCAGAAGTAAGAAAAAGCAGGATGTCCCTCAGATTGAAGGACCCTCCAGCCTAAAGAGGAAGGAAGCTGTAGATCGAGAAGACCAGGCTGACCAGCCTGTAGGAAAAAGAAGAAGGACCAGAGGCGGCTTTGAACCTACTCTTGAATGGGAAGGGTTGGAGCTATGGTATGTTGAGGATTTCGTTCCATTTGAAGCCCTTGAGATGTGGGGAGCTGCTAGGAAGAGGTTCATCAAAGACTATTATGTCTGGGAACTACTTCAAGATGACAAACTCTCCCCACAGGAGATTTTCATAAACTTCATGGAAGAAATCTATCCAAAGCTTTGGGCCATTCTGAAAAAGTACGCTAAGGAGCAAAATGCCTTTCCTATGATTCCCTTATTTAGAGCTGAAGAAGCACCAATCCGCATGGATGGTGAACTTGATGAGCTACAACTTCAAAAGGAAATCAAGCTAGTGTGCCTTGAGAACAAATTCAGATCTCAGCAGGAGCAGGATTTCGCAGCACTCGTGGTGAAAAGAAAATATGGCCTTGCTCCAGTCAAGGTAAGACCTATCGGAGCCAAACCTTTCAAGCCTGCCAAGCAGCCTATTCGAAGAGGCAGAGGAAGAGGCAGATGACTTTAGTTATTTTCTTACTTGTAATTTTATTTTCTGTACTTAAAACATTCTTGTAAAATTTCAATGATAAGTCAGAAAATTTTATGAACAGTCTGTTGAATGACAATTTTCCAGTTGTCTCAATATTAGACTGATTTCAGTTTTTGTCTCGCACTTAAGTGCAGACTTGGCCATTTGATTTCTTACTTAGTTTTGCCATCATCAAAATAGGGGGAATTTGTTAGGAATACTTGTTAGATTTTGATGATGTCATTAATTTAAATCAAATGTTTATTAATTGGCAAAATGTAAGGAAGAACCAAATGAGTATCTTCCATAAGCCAAAATACGTTAAGTATAAAATTGGCAAAATGTAAAGAAGAACCAAATGAGTGTCTTCTGTAGGCCAAAGTTAGTTAGGCTGAATATCGGCTAAGTACTAAAGTACAGTCTAGTCCATCAGAGAAGTACAGCCGACTCCAATCAGAGTAGCTCTGGTCAACTAAATTTATCAGAGAAGTTTGACCAGACTGCAGCCGAGGTATCTTCAGAGAAAGTCACCTGATCAGACAAGTCACAAACAGTGATCAGCCGAGAAGACCTACCTGCAGAGATGTAAGCTGCACATCAGCCTACTCATCTACAGCCTAGTACTCCAAGTCCACGTCAGCATGCTTTGAAAAGTCAAATATTACGGAAAGCTCACATGCAACGTGAAGAGACAAATTGGAGTGATTCCCGCAAGAGATATGATTTATTTAAATCATCCTGACCCACCGTGAAGACTTTAATCCTTTTATATTCAAAAGATTCAGCGCTCACATGCAGAAGTCCTCACAACGGTCGGAAGATAAAATTAAATAATGGGAATCCAGCCTTGCAACGTTCAGAAAGAATAAACAATGAAGTCTCCCTCCAACGGACGGATTTGTTCAGATTTGCAACGGCTACAAGGAAGAAGCTCAGAAGATCTGACCTATATATATCTGAAGATTTGAATCTGAGCAAACACCGGTGCGAACATATACTCTAGCGATCAAAGCAAACAAAGCAATCTCAAGCAATCAAATAGCATCGTGAAAAGAGCAGATCCAAAAAGTTCATATTCAAGGAAGCTCTTAAGTTGGAGAAGACAAACACTCTTGTCTATAAATCTTGAGTACGGGGTACTTCACTGGTTGAAGTAAGCGACTGTAAAGGCATCCGAGGATCGAGGATCAAGAGGTGCAAGGCAGTCAAGTGTGTATACAACGGCACGGATTTCCACTGGTTGGAAGCTGTTGTAGTGTGTTGTGAATCACTGTAATCTTTATCACTGGTTGAAAATTATAGTGAATTCATCTCCAACTGGTTTGGAGAAAAGTGGATTAGTAGAGGATTACCCCACCTCTGAGACCACTATAACTGCTTGTGTTTTTTATTTTTTTACTGCATCATACTCTAACTGCTGCATACATTGTTAAGTGTTTCATTAAGATTAATTTATATTCGTCATCAGCTGACTTCCGCACTTATCCAAGAACAAACGACTCCAAGTCATTTGTTTGACTATCAGCTGAAGAAACTCACTCTTCGTGAAAAAGAGTTCAAGAGTTTCAACAAGTCTATTCACCCCCCCCCCCCCCCTCTAGACTTGTTCCTGGACGACTTGTGACCTACAGTATGCTCAGGAAATATACTACTCTTTCTTAGCTTGATTGTCAGAGCTATTAGTCATATGTTTTGCACGAGATTCAGTAAGTCATGCGAGCAATGTCCTCTTGCTTGGGGCTATTTATAACCTTAGAAATAGATCTATTATAAATGTAGTCGTTGGCCGGTTGGTGAGATTTAGACGTCTCTGATTGGCGGATGCAGAATGTTTGAATTAAAGGCAATTCGCATTTAATACTTCAGACATTCTTTTTGACTTTGTGTTAAATGCTCTTCAGCGCGTTTAAACTGTTATCTCTTTCGGCCACATTAAATGATGTCCAATCAGAAATAAATGTTGCTTTAATGGTGAATACTTTATGACTAAACAAAGTTTATTTCACAATGGTTTAAAGCTATTCTTCAGTTCTGTTGGATGTGTTTTACTTTTCTTAAGTAAAACTCCTACAGCCAGACTGCTGTATCCAACACTCTTCAACTTCTGGTGTATAAAGATGTAGTCTATGTAGGATGGGACTCTGTAGGAATATCTCATGCTGTGTGGATATGCAATACGGAGTTTTCTAACAGTTTCCATACTTAGCGAACTGCTGACTCTAAGACTTCTTGCTGTTTGATGGCGATTATCAAAACAGGCTATGTTTTTCCCAACAAATCCCTTTATCGCGTGATATCCTATTTGAACTAAGTCATGGAAACTATCATACTTATTATGTTCAGATGCTTTCTCGATCTTAAGTAGACTGGTTGAATCAAATGACTCTTCATTTGAGCATGGCCATGTATTTTCTTCGGTCCTACGTATCGAGGGGCCCAACAGATATCTCTCCCTAATGAGAGGAACAAATCCCCATCTTGATTATTCATTGACCTCTACATGACTCCCACTAACCCGATCTCTAAACTTATGATCACCATATTTCAGATGACGTTGGATTACGTCAAGGCATAGCAGTTATCATGTTGGACTCTATGATAATCTAAGGTTCAAGGATTTATTGACATAATGTTATATTGATATTCACTTATGACATTTCCATGAAGTGATCTAAATGCGGGTCTGTCCAGTATTGCATTCTCCAGCCAATACCCATTGTAATATCCAGATTTATTACGTGTATTTCATCTGTATTCAACCCTGTATTATTCGGATTGGTGATTTTGATTATTGGAGTATGATATTTCGTGCATTGACATCATTGTACATAAGTATAGAAACTTGCAAAATTTCTCAAACAACCTCGTGATAGCGCACGCTAAGAATGTATCTTAACGCGCGCTATCGGGCCATTATTAGCGCACGCTATGCAGGTATGAGTAACGTGCGCTAAGGACTCAATTATTGAGCGGGACAGCTAGCTCATGCGCCAGCGGGACATGGGTCCGGATAAGATTCCCGCTGACGCACCCGGACAAATTCTGAAGTCAACCATTATTAGCGCACGCTAAGGGATGCTTAGTAGCGTGCGCTAACTTGTCAATAATGCAGAATATTATAAATGTGACAACAACCGCTTGGGCTTTCATTTCCTTCGTCTATACTTCATCTTTGAGAGTCCAGAGAGCAATAATCTCCCTTCTAAACACTTAGAACATGCATGAGTGATCATTGAATGATTGAGTATCACTTGTGAAGTGATCATTGAAGAGAAGTAACACCTTGGAGGGGCACATAACCAACCGGAGTCGGATTACACCTTGTGGTTCAGTGATTTCGGCATATTAAGGTATGTTCAACCTATCACCAGTCTTAGATTTGGATTTCCAATGGATATGATGATCATGTTAACGGGATATTGAATTTCATTAGTGAATTATTTCAACAACATCATGTTTAGAAGATTGGGATGTATACAATTACGATATTATTGTTGGAACCTTGAAGTTGGAATCCTAGTACTTCAAATGATGAGAGAAATATTCGGAAGTTAACAATCCGTATGATTTATGTTATCTTTGTGATCATGATTTGGAAAAGATATTATAAGAACTTAAAGGGAGAATCATCTTAGGAAATATTCTTTCGTATAAGTCGGAATTGTTAGTTCACCTCAAGATGAAGTCTGAATATGTTTAATGATAGTAGAATCTAATACATCAACCGGAGATCACCAACTTTGCATGAGAATTGTAATCAAGATGGATTATGGTGTCATGATGATTATACGTATATTTGCATCTTGAAGTTGATATCATACTGGAGATTATTCATAAGAGTAAGAACTTGGTATTCATGGAAGTAACATGAATTATCACGAAGGATTTCATTGTTTCGTTCATGGCAAGAACAGTTTACTGCTCAGCAGTAAACTGCCATGCAGAGATAGCGCACGCTATGTTATGCAGTTTAACGTGCGCTATCGAGCACTAGTTAGCGTGCGCTACGTTTGGTACGTAACGTACGCTAGACCATCGACGAAGTCGATTGGTAGTCGGTGAAATCGACCATGCGTCGTTAGCGTGCGCTAGGCTTTGTTGTTTGCGTGCGCTATCGGGCGACGTAACGCACGCTACACAGAGTACTTAGCGTGCGCGCTAAGCTCTTCAGGCATTGCGCTTTATGAACTTTTGACCGTTAATTGTTAAACATTCATACGACGTGAGTAAACTCTATATCATTTCTTTTGTTAAGGTTTGGTCTCGTTACGTGATTGATTGAGGAGGACGATCTTGAGTATTCATTTTCGTGGAAGTATTGTTATTGTCTTCAAATCGAGGCAAGTACCTTAATTGTTTTATGTATTGTTGTTATACATATTGTCGTGCATGTATGTCGTTATTGTGTGTCCACCTCGTGTTGGTCCGACGGATCATCGGGGATCTATGCTAGCGTCGCTGGATCATCGGACGGGTTTTTCCACCACGGGTTGGTCGGCGGGATCATCGTGGGTTCTAGGCGGTGAACGCTGGATCGATGGAAATACCATGTGTATGTATTGAAATCATGATGTGATTATCGATTGTGTATGTTATGTTTGAGTTTCTCGTAGGAGAAGACTCGTTGGTATTTTGTCGTTTACGTTATTATTATTCACCGTGAGATATGAATAATATGTTGTGGTACTTGTACTAGCATCGTTGTGCTAACCCCTTCGGGGGTGAACATTTTGTTTGTGTTCAGGATCCAGGAGAGCGGGGAAACAACCACTGGAATTGTATGACGACGAGGGTGCAGAGTGATGTCCCGACCGGGTTTATTTATCTGTTGTTTATTCGTTATTTCAATAAGTACTCGAGTACGCAGTCGTTTGTGATGATTTGAATTTGTTGATGTATTATTGAGTTCTGTTGAACAATTGTACTATTTCTGTATTTTGGTCAGAACTAATGTACTGTAATTCCGTTATTTCCATTCGTCAGTACCCTTTTATACTTGTTCAATTCTTCAGCCTTGTAAATCCTTATGTAAAGGATTTACGGCGCTGTAATATTCCCGAATATATCGGGGGTGTTACAGAATATGGTATCGGAGCTAAGATTATGGATATCTTGTCCGTTGGGTTAAAATAGGGGTCATTTATGTCTTTTGGGGCAACCGGCCATGAATGACATCACTGCACTGCCTACGTCTTCATGCGAACAATGGTTGTAAGTTCCTAAACTCTATCTCGTTCTTTACATATTGTATCTCTTTATACTCGAATATTAGAACGATGTTGTTTCCTGTATATTGAGTGTTTATGCTTACAGTATGTTGAGAGGCGGACGTGGACGTGGTCGCGGTCGTGGACGCGGACGAAGAAATGCCGAAAGGGAGGCGTCACCTTCTAACCAGGCCAGTCATAGCTCCGGGGAGCCGCAGCAATCTATTAATAATGAACCAGATCCTGCTGTACCAGAGATCCTTCGTCAAGTGGTGAACCAGATGACTGGTTCGCCTGTGTCGTGGACCGAATGCAAGTGGCGGTGGGACTACGGCAGGAGAGAGATGACAAGGGATCCCGGATATGGGAAATCGAGGTGACCGGTGGGTCGCAAGAAGTGGCGAAGATGCAACCACCCAAATTCGACGGTATTTCCGAGACTCCCACCGGGATCATTGGTTAAAGGAGCTGGAGAAAATCTTTGCGGAATCAAGCGCCAGACGACCAGGAGAGCCTCTATCGCTCAATATTTTACGATAGGGAAGCGTCCGAATGGTGGGAAGCCATACGGCTGTAGACCATGATGCCGATTGACAGAGTTTAGATTAATGATGGAAGCTTCAGATTGCCCTCGTCCCCGTGAGGGAAGCCAAAGTTCGGGAGTTTTTCTCCGCTCGCCATCCGATGTGTCGCATCCTGTGCGATCAAGACGTTTAACCAAAGAATGGCATTTGTTCGACATCCGGTCGTAATGCATGCGTAAATGATGATTCATTTCGATATGAGAATGAAACAGAAGTTCGAGGTACATGTCCGGATTCGAATGTACCACACTCCGCCAATACCAGGATAAGGCGTTGGCATATGAGATCAAGGAAGCGGCCATGGAGAAATTTTGAGAATCCAAGAAACAGAAAGTCTCGGTACTTTTACAGAGCACAAGAACAGTGGGGCCCGTAAGGCCCAGTCATCCTTTCACTCTTTCAAGAAACCTCCGCACCCAGCTAGGAGCGGAAAGAATTTCGGGGCGACATCAACTATTACTGATGTTACCAGGAAATGCTTTAACTGCGCCCAGACGGGGCACTATCGACGGAATTGCCCCTTCTGCCGTGACTTGTTTTGATCAGACGAGAGGGACATCGGGCGGTGTTTTGTGAAGAGGCTGCAAAGTCTTTTAGAGCCCGTACACCACGGCCGACCCGTAAGGAGGCCAGATTCCACAGACGCGGCAAAGTGTTCGGATGCCTCGGAATTTTGGCCGCGGGCGAGGCAGAGGACAATGGGACCGAAAGGGGACATCGAGTGCCGGATCTGCTCCCACGTGCATGCGAGATGAGGAGGACAGACGATCGATGATCTTTGTCGCATCGTGCATCGAGATCCTTTCCCAGCCAGTTAGCGTTTTATTCGATACAGGAGCTACACATTCTTTCATATCTTTGTCTTGTGTAAATCGTTTGAATATTTCCGGTTTTCATGCTTGTGAACCTTATGTTGTTGGTTTACCGAGTGGAGAGAGAATTGTCGGAAATTTAGAAACTAGAAATTTCCCTGTATCATTTGGAGGCAGAGAGTGGCTCTCAAACCTGATCGTGATAGAAATGCAAGGAGATGACCTGATACTCGGAGACAATTGGCTTAATCGATATGGAGCAATTGTGAACTACCGAAGGAGGAATATCTCGCTGATCGCTGACGATGGTTCCGAGATTCTGTTTGAGGGATGGAAACCGGGAAGCTCAGGAAAATTGATCAAGGCGATGAAGTTGTCACAAATTGTTGAAACAGGTCGCATCGGCACCGTGTTACGCAATGAAGAAAGAAGACGAAATTGTGGAACTCTCATCCATTCTGTTGTGAACGAATTTCCAGATGTGTTTCTGACGAGTTACTGGACTACCTCCACGAAGGGATGTGGAATTTACCATTGAGTGGAACACGGAGCGACACCGATTTCCAAGGCACCGTATCGTATGGCACCTACCGAGATGTACGAATCAAGAAACAACTAGAGGAGTTCTTGGATAAGGGCTATATTCACCAAGCGTTTCACCACAGGGAGCGCCGCTTTTTCGTCCGAAAGAAGGATGGATCGCCCGACCGTGTATTGACTATCGAGAGCCGAACAAGATGACGATTAAGAACAAGTATCCGTTGCCACGGATTGATGATTTGTTTGACCGATTGCAAGGGGCAACGGTATTTTCTAAGATTGATCGAGATCAGGATACCATCAACTGAGGATTAAGGAGTCTGATGTTCCGAAATCAGCGTTCAGAACTCGCTACGGGCATTATGAGTTTGTAGTGATGTCGTTTGGTCTCACTACCGCACCTGCTGTATTTATGCAATTGATGAACCGTGTGTTCATTGAATTTTTGGACAAATTTGTGGTCGTGTTTATTGATGACATTCTGGTGTACTCTAAGAGTCCTGAAGAACATGCGCAGCATTTGCGGATAGTATTGGAGCTTTTGAGAAACGAGCAATTGTACGCCAAACTTTCTAAGTGTGAATTTTGGCTAAAGGAAGTAATGTTCCTCGGCCATGTGGTGTCAGCTAGAGGAGTCCGGGTGGATCCTCAGAAGATCGAAGCAATATTGGATTGGAAGCCTCCAAAGAACGTGAAAGAGGTTCGAAGCTTCTTAGGACTTGCTGGATATTATCGTCGATTCGTGGAAGCGTTTTCTAAAATTTCCCGCCCACTTACTCGACTTCTGCAGAAAACTCAAAAGTTTGAGTGGGACGAGTCGTGTCGACTAGTTTTGATGAGTTAAAGAAGAGACGACGACGGCACCGATTCTATCACTTCCGCAGGAACCGGAGGATTCATAGTTCTGATGATGCTTGAATCAAGGACTTGGGTGCGTGTTGATGCGTAATGATAAGGTGATCGCTTATGCGTCGCGACAACCGAAACCTTATGAAGTGAATTACCCGACACATGATTTGGAGCTAGCAAGGTGGTTTTTGCCTTGAAGATCCGGAGGCATTATCTCAGACGGACTCACTGTCAGATCTTTACGGATCATAAGAGTCTTAAGTATATATTCAGTCAGAAAGAGTTGAACATGCGGCAAAGAAGATGGTTGGAACTGATTAAGGACTATGACTTGGAGATTTTATATCATCCAGGCAAAGCGAATGTAGTGGCCGATGCACTTAGCCGCAAGCCTGTCTCTATTCAGATGCTGGAGACGCTGACATCCCAACTTAGCCTTCAACGAGAGATGATTCGTGAAGGAATTGAGGTATGGTTAAAAAGAGTCCAAGGACAACTGTGCGTGATGGAGATAACTTCATCTTTAACCGAAGAAATCAAATCTAGACAGGTAGATGATCCTCTGATGGTTCGGTTACATGATGAAGTGATCCAAGGAAAGGCCCCCGGATTCATAATTCATGATGATGGAGTTTTGAGATTTCAGAACCGACTCTGCGTTCCCGATGTTGATGTTCTGAAACAGACGATTATGAAGGAAGCTCATAGTTCGCCCTATTCTATCCACCCGGGCACCAGTAAAATGTATAAGGACTTGAAGCAGAATTTCTGGTGGGGCAACATGAAGCAAGACGTAGCGGACTATGTTTCGAAATGCTTGACTTGTCAGCAGGTTAAGATCGAGCATCAACGGCCTGGCGGAATGTTGAAGCCGCTCCCGATTCCTGAATGGAAGTGGGAGGACATATCGATGGACTTTATCACTAATATGCCAAAAACCAGGACAGGAATGAACATAATTTGGGTGATAGTTGATCGTTTAACCAAATCAGCTCATTTTCTAGGCATTAAGGATACGTGGGGACCAGAGAGGTTGGCACGAGTCTTTATTTCGGAGATAGTTCGATTGCATGGTACGCCTAAGACCATTGTTTCTGATCGAGACGGCCGTTTTGTGTCTCACTTTTGGAAAGCAGTTCATAAGGCCTTGGGGACCGAATTGAACTTGATGCACTTATCACCCGCGATCGACGGACAATCTGAGAGAACTATACAAACGGTGGAAGACATGCTAAGGGCCTGTGCCTTAGATTGGTCAAACGATTGGGAAGTTCATCTACCGCTGATTGAATTTACCTACAACAATAGTTGGCATGCTTCTATTAAGATGGCACCGTTTGAGGCATTATACGGAAGGAGATGCAGATCGCCCTATCCGGGACGATTCATCGGACTTGATCGGAACAGAACCAGAGTTGATCGAGCAGACTCGAGAGAAGATAGCCTTAATTCGTGAAAGGCTGCTGACTGCCCAGAGTCGCCAGAAATCCTATGCGGACGTACGCCGCCGCCCATTGGAGTTCAGTACTGGAGATCACATACTTTTGAAGGTTTCTCCTACTCGGGGAATCTTTCGTTTCGGAAGGAAAGGAAAGCTGAGTCCGAGATATATCGGGCCATTTGAGATCCTCGAGAGAGTTGGGGAGTTGGCATACAGATTAGCATTACCGCCGTCATTGTGCCATGTTCATAACGTGTTCCACGTATCCCAGTTGCGGAAATATATACCAGATCCCAGTCATATCATTGATTTCGGTGAGATCGAAGTCGCACAGGATGGGACGTTTGAAGAAAGACCAGTCAAGATACTCGAGAGTCGAGTTAATCAACTGAGGAACAAGTCAATCGTTTTGGTCAAAGTTCAGTGGTCACGTCATGGAACGGAAGAATCCACCTGGGAAACGGAAGCTGATATGAAGTCCAGATATCCCGAGTTATTTTCGTCTTAAGTTTCGGGACGAAACTCCTTTTTAGTAGGAGAGTATGTAATATCCGGATTTATTACGTGTATTTCATCTGTATTCAACCCTGTATTATTCGGATTGGTGATTTTGATTATTGGAGTATGATATTTCGTGCATTGACATCATTGTACATAAGTATAGAAACTTGCAAAATTTCTCAAACAACCTCGTGATAGCGCACGCTAAGAATGTATCTTAACGCGCGCTATCGGGCCATTATTAGCGCACGCTATGCAGGTATGAGTAACGTGCGCTAAGGACTCAATTATTGAGCGGGACAGCTAGCTCATGCGCCAGCGGGACATGGGTCCGGATAAGATTCCCGTTGACGCACCCGGACAAATTCTGAAGTCAACCATTATTAGCGCACGCTAAGGGATGCTTAGTAGCGTGCGCTAACTTGTCAATAATGCAGAATATTATAAATGTGACAACAACCGCTTGGGCTTTCATTTCCTTCGTCTATACTTCATCTTTGAGAGTCCAGAGAGCAATAATCTCCCTTCTAAACACTTAGAACATGCATGAGTGATCATTGAATGATTGAGTATCACTTGTGAAGTGATCATTGAAGAGAAGTAACACCTTGGAGGGGCACATAACCAACCGGAGTCGGATTACACCTTGTGGTTCAGTGATTTCGGCATATTAAGGTATGTTCAACCTATCACCGCCTTAGATTTGGATTTCCAATGGATATGATGATCATGTTAACGGGATATTGAATTTCATTAGTGAATTATTTCAACAACATCATGTTTAGAAGATTGGGATGTATACAATTACGATATTATTGTTGGAACCTTGAAGTTGGAATCCTAGTACTTCAAATGATGAGAGAAATATTCGGAAGTTAACAATCCGTATGATTTATGTTATCTTTGTGATCATGATTTGGAAAAGATATTATAAGAACTTAAAGGGAGAATCATCTTAGGAAATATTCTTTCGTATAAGTCGGAATTGTTAGTTCACCTCAAGATGAAGTCTGAATATGTTTAATGATAGTAGAATCTAATACATCAACCGGAGATCACCAACTTTGCATGAGAATTGTAATCAAGATGGATTATGGTGTCATGATGATTATACGTATATTTGCATCTTGAAGTTGATATCATCCTGGAGATCATTCATAAGAGTAAGAACTTGGTATTCATGGAAGTAACATGAATTATCACGAAGGATTTCATTGTTTCGTCCATGGCAAGAATCTTGCTTTCGCCAAAGAAAGCGCCATGCAGAGATAGCGCACGCTATGTTATGCAGTTTAACGTGCGCTATCGAGCACTAGTTAGCGTACGCTACGTTTGGTACGTAACGTACGCTAGACCATCAGACGAGTCAGTTGGCTGGTCAGTGAAGTACTGACCATGCGTCGTTAGCGTGCGCTAGGCTTTGTTGTTTGCGTGCGCTATCGGGCAGACGTAACGCACGCTACACAGAAGTACTTAGCGTGCGCTAAGCTCTTCGGGCAGATTGCAGTTTATGAACTTTTGACCGTTAAGCGAATTGTTAAACATTCATACGACGTGAGATAAACTCTATATCATTTCTTTTGTTAAGGTTTGGTCTCGTTACGTGATTGATTGACGAGGACGATCTTCGAGTATTCATTTTCGTGGAAGTATTGTTATTGTCTTCAAATCGAGGCAAGTACCTTAATTGTTTTATGTATTGTTGTTATACATATTGTCGTGCATGTATGTCGTTATTGTGTGTCCACCTCGTGTTGGTCCGACGGGATCATCGGGGGATCTATGCTAGCGTGCGCTGGATCATCGGACGGGTTTTTCCACCACGGGTTGGTCTAACGGGATCATCGTGGGTTCTAGGCAGTGAACGCTGGATCGATGGAATTACCATGTGTATGTATTGATATCATGTTGTGATTATCAGTTGTGTATGTTATGTTTGAGTTTCTCGTAGGAGAAGACTCGTTGGTATTTTGTCGTTTACGTTATTATTATTCACCGTGAGATATGAATAATATGTTGTGGTACTTGTACTAGCATCGTTGTGCTAACCCCTTCGGGGGTGAACATTTTGTTTGTGTTCAGGATCCAGGAGAGCGGGGAAACAACCACTGGAATTGTATGACGACGAGGGTGCAGAGTGATGTCCCGACCGGGTTTATTTATCTGTTGTTTATTCGTTATTTCAATAAGTACTCGAGTACGCAGTCGTTTGTGATGATTTGAATTTGTTGATGTATTATTGAGTTCTGTTGAACAATTGTACTATTTCTGTATTTTGGTCAGAACTAATGTACTGTAATTCCGTTATTTCCATTCGTCAGTACCCTTTTATACTTGTTCAATTCTTCAGCCTTGTAAATCCTTTTGTAAAGGATTTACGGCGCTGTAATATTCCCGAATATATCGGGGGTGTTACACCCATAAATTTGATCCGTACCATGTGCATAATCATCCAATGATTATCAATCAAACTTATACTAGTGTATTAATCACTCGCATCTCCACTCTACATGATTGGACCAGGAATATATGAATACTCTTATTATTCATGAATAACTATTAATTGATAATTATAATAGTAAAACATGCACACATTATAATAGTCAACGATAAATAGATGATACCAAATAACTTTATTTAAATGTAACAATTATAAATCTAGGCACACCGAATATCCTAGGACACTATTCTAGACAATGTCCCACTTGCACTAGGACCATTCATTCATGACTTTTAGTCTTATCGATCTAGCATGCTCTTTATGCTTTCTTTTTGAGAGAGGCTTGGTAAGTGGATCAACAACATTCTCTTCCGTTGCTACTTTACATATTGTAATATCTCCTCGTCTCACGATATCTCATACTAGGTGATATTTCATGAGTATATGTTTAGAATTATCACGGAACCTAGGCTCTTTAGCTTATGCAATAGCATCATTATTGTCACAATAAAGGCTTATGGGACCCTGGATGGTTGGCACCACTCCTAGTTCAGTAATGAACTTCTTGATCCATATGGCTTCTTTAGCTGCATCGGATGCTGCCAGGTACTCAGCTTCTGTTACAGAATCAGCAATCGTGCTTCCCTTGGAACACTTCCAGCTCACAGCACCTCTATTCAATACAAGCACATAACCAGTTTTCGATTTAAAATCGCCTCTATCGGCTTTGAAACTTGCATCGGCATAACTATTTATAGCCAGCTCCTATCCTACACCTCCATAAATTAGGAATGCACTCTTAGTTCTTCTTAAGTACTTTAGGATGGTTTCACTGTTGTCCAGTGACTTTCACCTGGATTTGTTTGGTATTGAATTGTCATGCTAGAGGCAAACAATACATCTGGTCGAGTACAAATCATGGAATACATGATCGATCCAATAGCCAAAGCATATGGAATCTTGCTCATGCGGGCTCGCTCATCAGGAGTCGAAGAACTCTGAGTCGTACTCAGATGAATGCCATGTGACATTGTTAGGAGTCCTATCTTGTAGTCCTGCATATTGAACCTCTTCAATATTTTGTTAATGTAGGTAATCTGACTCAGATAAATCATTCTCTTTGATCAATCTCTGTAAATTTCTATCCCAACAATTTAAGCAGCTTCTCCTAATTCTTTCATGGAGAAACAACTTCTCAACCAAGTCTTGACTATCTGCAAGGTGGGTATGTCCTTTCCAGTGAGTGATATGCCATCTACATATAAGACTAGGAAGATAACTATGCCCCCATTAATCTTCTTATACACACATGGTTCATCTTAATTTTGAATAAATCCAAAATCTTTGACAGTTTCATCAAAACGAAGATTCCAGCTTCGAGAAGCCTATAAATGGATCTTCGAAGCTTGAAACTTTTTAAGAATTTTCTGGATGAACAAAACCCTCAGGTTGTGTCATGTACACATCCTCGAGTAAGTTTCCGTTACGAAACGCTGTTTTAACATTCATTTTCCATATCTCATAATCATAGTACGCAGCAATAGTAAATAAAATTCTAATTGATTTAAGCATGACTACTCATGAAAAGGTCTCATGATAGTCAACACCATGAGTCTGTATATAACATTTTGCAACTAGTCTATCTATATAGACATGAAGATTGTGAACCATGTCTTTCCTCTTTTTAAAAACCCATTTGCACTCAATGGTTTTTATAACCTCAGGTGGATCTATCAAGTTCCAAACTTGATTGTCGTATATGGACTGCATCTCTAACTTCATGGCCTCTAGCCGTTCCTTGGACTCTGGTCCTAAAGCAGCTTTTTTATAGGTACTAGTCTCATCATCTATGAGCGATGCGTCATCGTCCTCTGTCACGATATACCCATATCTCTCAGGCTCATGTCGCACCCTATCAGATCTGCGAGGGACTTGTGTACTTTGAACTAGCTCCTCAACTAATTGTTGAGCCTGTTCAGTTTACATCGGTGAGGCAATGTATTCTTGTGGTTCTAAAGTTTCCTCCGGTATTACTTTTCTCCCACTATCTCTTTTGGAAAAAAAATTCCTTTCTAAGAAGATAACATTTCGAGCAACAAACACTTTGTTCTCTGCGGGCTTATAAAAGTAGTATCCTTTAGTTTCCTTAGGTTATCCCATAAATCTTTCAGATCTGGCCTCCATTGTTAATCACTTGGTGTCTTACGAAAGCTTCGCAACCCCAAATCTTTAGAAAAGACAAGTTTGGTCTCTTACCAATCCA
Source organism: Orobanche coerulescens (assembly GCA_033398695.1). Taxonomy (NCBI): domain Eukaryota; kingdom Viridiplantae; phylum Streptophyta; class Magnoliopsida; order Lamiales; family Orobanchaceae; genus Orobanche; species Orobanche coerulescens. Next base: position 60,638,182 of record CM065808.1, on the reverse strand, counting down.
TTTCTCAAATAGAGTCTTTTCAACTGCTTTAGATGAAACACGGTTAAGGGTGAATGCTGTTGTTTCTAAGGCGTGGCCCCAAAATGATAATGGAAGCTCCATTCGAATCATCATGGATCGAACCACATCTAATAAAGTTCGATTCTTCCTCTCGGACACGCCGTTATATTGAGGTGTTCCAGGAGGAGTAAGCTGTGAAACAATTCCACAACTCCTAAGATGATCATTAAATTCTTGACTCAAGTATTCGTCAACTCGATCCGATCGAAGGACTTTAATTGCCTTGCCAAGTTGATTCTGTACTTCACTCTGGAATATTTTGAACATTTTAAAATATTCATGTTTATGCTTCATAAGATAAACATATCCATACCGACTAAAATCATCGGTAAAAGTGATGAAATATTGGTATCCTCTGGCATGAGTTCTAAGAGTTCCGCATTAGTATGTATTAGGCCCAATAGATCACTATCCCTTTCTCCATGATCGGTGAAAGGATTCTTCATCATCTTGCCAAATAAACAAGATTCGCATGTCCCATATGATTCATAGTCAAAGGGTTTAAAAGTCCATCGTAATGGAGTTTAGAAATGCGTTTTTCGTTTATGTGGCCAAGTCGGCAGTGCTATAAGTAAGTCGGATTAGAATCATTGATCTTAGATCTCTTGGTCGCAATGTTATAGACTTCTAAAGTATTAGATTCATCTAGATCAATATTTTAAAGGCCAGTATATAGCTTTGAAGTACCATAAGCAAGTCATCAAAGAAAATATGAATAATCTTATTCTTAATAAGAAAACTGTAACCTTCACAATCTAATGTAGAAACTAAAATAATATTATATTCATAGCAGGAACATAATAGCAATTGTTCAAAACCAAAAAAAAATATTAGGTAAATCTTGATCATAAGTTCCAACGACTAGTGCAGCAACTCTTGCTCCATTGCTGACTCTAAGATCCACTTCCCCTTTCTTCAGCTCTCTACTGCCTCTCAACCCCAGCACATTTATACAAATGCGAGATACAAATCCAGTATCCAATACCGATGAGTTAGAAGTAGATAAGTTAACTTCTATAAAAAATATACATGTGGTAGTCTCACTACCTTTGGTACACTTTAGCTCTTCCAAGTAAACCTTGCAATTTCTCTTCCAGTGTCCTGGTTTATTGCAGTGATGGAAATTTCTATCTTTGGGAGCTTTTGCCTTGAAAATCGGCTTAGTAGGGTCTTTAGCTTTGGTAACTTTTGCTTTACCTTTACCCTTGCCTTTGTTTTTGAAGACTTCCCTTTACTGACCATCAACGTGGCTTGGTTTCTTCTTAATATTTTGCTCAGCCGTTTTAAGCATCCCATGCAGCTCAACAATGGACTTCTCCATCTCATTCTTATTATTGTTCATAACAAACTGACTGAAACTATCGGCCAATGAGTTTAAGATCACATCCATGGAGTGCTCCTTAGAAAGTGGAAAACCAAATTGCAAGAATACAAGCCTTGAAAGTTTTCATACCTCTATTGCCTAGCGTGCTTTGAGAAAGTCTTCTTGAGATGAGCATTAAGCTCATAGGCTTTCATTTTTTCCAGATTCTTCTGAAGTTCTGAAAAAATTGTAGCCAACATAAGACAACTGAAATCTAGAATCATCACAATATTTCTTCCATTTGTCTTTTATTGCTTTGTTAGCATTATCAGCAGGCTCATCGGGAATTTCTTCCTCAAGAATGTACAACTTCTTTTCTTGCTTGAGAGCTATTATCAAGATCCGGATCCAATCCAGATAGTTGTTGCCATTTTCCTTGAGCTTGTCATTCTCACAGACGGACCGCATTGAAATGGTGGATGTGTTGTTTGATGCGATTCTATTATCTACAAAATTCATTATGCAAAGTATTTAATCACATTTCCATTTCTCGAAAAATACTCCCACTAAAAAAAATACCCTCAATTTACAATATTTGTAATTTTAGTGGGCTAAGACCCCATTTTGCACAATTCTAAACTCAGCTTTGGCATGACGGCTGGAATTGAGCTACTTTAGGTGGATAACCCATTATCGATTAATTCATATGTAACTCTTAGATTATACTTCTGGGATTTGGCATCTTATGTCCAAGTATGTTATAATATCATCTTATACCTTAAGGTTCAGAACTATTTTGAATTCTTAGTTCATTAATATATATATATATATATCACCATTACCTATCATACTTTACTAAGATAATCCGAGCACCCAGCTTTGGCATGACCTGCTCAAGATGATCGAATTCTTGATAGGTGTTTTAATGAACATCATTAAAAAAATTTTGACGAGGGATTTTATTGCATGGTGCTTGTCTATGTTGGTTAATGTACATCTAAACATACATCGCATCACATACATGCATAAATGTAAACATACATAGCAACATACGACATAATAAATAGGACCGTGTATAGTATGACCATAATCCTAACATAATTTTCATGAGTCAACATGAAAATCACAAAGGTAAATCTAAAGGGTATAATTGGTCTTCATTGATCTTCCAACTCCTTGGAACGTACGCGATCAATTGGCTCCTTGAGTCCGTCCTTCATGTCCTCCTTATCGTCATTACATTAATGAAAAACAATACTACACTAGTAAAGTAATTAAAAGCGTGCAAATAACACGTAGGCCATAAATAACCATAATAAATAATCACACATCGGCGGGATGAATAGCACCCCGGCCACCCAGGTCCGAAACTTGGTCTGCGCAACATTTTCGCTATTTTCGGCCCATATTTTCTCACAGGGCGCGGGTCGAACCAGAGACGCAAGCAATCAGTAATCCTAGCCTAGATCCCCGCAGCTCGGCCCGATTTGTGACCCATTTCTGGACAGTTCCCTCCAGAACAGTTTCTTGATATTAACACTGGAGAAAATAGCGAAAAACAGTACAAAAATAAATTTTTTATGATCCTATTTAATCATAAATCAGAAAGATTATTTATAAAATCGCCATTTTATAAATAAGATCAACAACATAATTCATATATTCAAAAAATATATAATCATGAACTATATAAACAATTAAATTAATTGCAAGTTTGCTCTGATACCAGTGTTGGGTTTTACATGTATCTAATACATCAAATTTTGTTGGAATATTTTATTCCACACATTCATTTTAGAGGTGTTGATGATAAGTTGTTAAACAAACAAAAACAACAATGAATCAAGAAGAAGTCGAACATGCACAATCTGGGCAGAAGAACATTGAATTGAAGTAAAACCACATATAACGTACACTATACTCTATACAACAAGGATAACGTACGCACTATAGAAACTCAGCTGAAGATACAGCATGGACAACATACGCTATGGTGCAAGACCAACATACACAATATTCTGCGATTAACGTACGCAATACATACGTGTTAACGTATGCTATGTAATATGTAACTCGAATTCAAATGAAATCAATCTGTTGGATTGATTCTAGAAGGTCAAAAAGCATGCAATAGATATATGACTTTAACGTACGCTACAAGGGGACATTTACGTACGCTACAAGGAGAAATTAACATACGATACGGATAGACTTAACGTACGCTACGTAAGAGACAGAAGCTACTGTACTAAATGAACAAACAGACGTACGCTACAGGAAAGTGTTACGTACGCTAAAGGTGTTACGTATGCTATGATGGAAGTATAGCGCATGCTATGAACAAACCATTGACCAAAGGCTAGTTTAGGCTTTGAACCCTATAAATACCACTTCATATAGTATTCACCTTACAACAACTTCAAACAAAGCTTATATACTTCAGATATCATTATCTTCGTTATTGTTGTTGTAATCAAGATTAATTGTTACAGTTCGAGTGTTCTATACACTCAACCAAACACGAGAGGAAAGAAAGGATTATAGAATTAATTCGATGTTATTAGGATCGTGGATCCGGAATTGTTAGAATCATAATCTAAATCAAGGTAGGTTCTTCTAGTACCAATACAAAGCTAGAAAGGTTGATTTCTTATCCGATAGAGAAGAAAAACGATTTATCTTAGACCGACATAAAGACAAGATTGTAACGGTTTATCTTGGACCGATAGAAGACAAGATTGTAACGGTTTACCTCAGACCAATAGAAGATAAGGCGGAAAGGTTTATCTTAAGCCTATTGAAAAAGATATGAAGAGAGGACGTAGGCACATTGCCGAACCTCTATATATCGCTGTGTCATTTACATTCCGCACTTAATCGCTTCTGCAATCGCAGAAGAATTCTATATTCTTGACCGCGCTATCTAAACCCCCTTCTAATGGCGGCACCAATCCAAAAATTGGTATCGGAGCGGGTATCTCTTATAGTCGGCTTAACATCCAAGGAGAAAAAGATCCAGTGGCGCTTCATTATGCCTTGATCAAAGGCCTCGCCTTAAACCGACCTCCATTATTTGATGGATCAAATTTCATGACGTGGAAAAAGAAGATGCCAATATTCATCCGAGCCTATGATATTGAGCTCTGGACAGTCATCTGTCTTAGTCCGAAAATTCCCACGAATTCCAATGGTACTCTAAAAAGCTTCGAAGAATACGTTGACGGATTGGAAAAACGACCATTACAATAGCAAAGCAACGTAATTGCTTTATTGTGCTTTAAATCCGGAAGAACATAATCGTATTTCCTCGTGTGATAGTGCCAAAGAAATTTGAAAAATATTTGAGGTAACTCACGAAGGAACAAATCAAGTCAAGGAGACGAAGATAAATATGCTTCTCCCCGACTATGAGCTTTTCATGATGAAAGACGAAGAGTACATCAAAAATATGCTAGACCGATTCTTAGTTATTACAAATGGGCTAGCATGCTTCGAAAAACCCTTATCGAGTAGTGAGAAGGTCAATAAAATATTGAGATCACTACCTCTCGAATGGGATGGCACGGTTACGGCAATTATGGAATCTAAAGATATCATACCCTTGATTTTAGCGCCCTTGTTGGTTTGCTAATAAATTATGAGATTGTCCTTAAATCTCGGAATACGAAGCCGAAACCGAAGGAAAGATCTATAGCTTTAAAAGCTAATAGGATGTCAAGAAATAAAGAAACTATCCCAGTTGATGACGATGATGAAGAATCGGTATTTTATGTCAAAAATATCAATAAGTATCAAAACTTGTTAAACCGGAGAAGAAGAGACTTCAACTCGCATGTCCGAAACGAATCAAATCGGTTCGACAATAATTGTCGAAATTATGGAAAATCCGGCCATTTTGCGAAAAATTGCCGTGGCTCGACTTCTAAGAAGGAAGTGTTGATAGCCACCTGGAGTGACGAGGATGAAGAACAAGATAATATTCAAAATAATCTCGCACTCATGGCAAGGATCTCGTTTGACGACAGTGACGACGAAAGCCAGGTAAGTACCTCATCTCAAGATGAACTCTTTTATGCTTTCGAACAATTACACATGGATTTTCAAAATTCACTCAAAGGTAATAAATCCCTCAAAATTAAAAATAAAGTTTTGGAAGATGAAATCTCCAAATTACCAGAAAAATGGAAATTTATTGAAATCGATCATTCATTATGCCTTGAAAAAGAAAATAAATTAAAAGATGATCTTTTAAAAGTTCAAAATGAACTCAAAAATTTAACGAATAAATTTTCTCTCGAAAATGAGAAATTTAAAAAATTACTAAATGTTCAAAAAATTTCGTTAAATAAACAAGGTTTAGATTCAAAAATAATGATAAAAACGAATCCTTAAATTTCAAAATACCCCAATATGGTAAATGATTAAAAATCGGGCATCACATTACAAATTGTAAAAGACCAAGACGGACAATCAAAATAAAGAAAATATGGATTCCAAAAGGAACCATAATATCAAACATCGTCTATTTACCAAATGAAAAATGATCAAGAGTCGGTTGGATCCCTAATATTCAAAATTAATTATTTCAAAATAATCGGTATTTAACTCAGGGGGAGTTATTTTTTAAAAGGGAGAGATATTGTTCAGGAGAAGTTTTACCCATTTCTTTTCCTATTTAATTTATCATCAATTTTAGGATTTTCATGCACCTTTTGCTAATGACAAAAAGGGGGAGAAGAATGACGAGAAAAATGAAAAAAAAAAAAATATAATGAGGGAGAAGAAGATCAAAAGAGAAAAAGAGAAGTAATAATGGGGAAAAGAAAACTAACGAAATGGACAAAGCCGAAAACTTTGATCTGTATAAATTTTTTGTATTTTTTCAGGTCTAAATCCCATCGAAGTATTGTTGTTTTGTCATCATCAAAAAGGGGGAGATTGTTGGAACATTTTATTCCACACATTTATTTTAGAAGTTTTGATGATAAGTTGTTAAACAAAGAAAAACAACAATGATCAAGAAGAAATCGAACATGCACGAGCTGGACAGAATAACATTGAATTGAAGCAAAAACACATATAACGTACGCTATACAACAAGGATAACATACGCTATGGAAACCCAGCTGAAGATACAGCATGGACAACATACACTATGGTACAAGACCAACGTTTAACATACGCAACACATATGTGTTAACGTACTATATGCAACTAGGGATGTTAATGTACTCGAATTCAAATGAAATCAATCCGTTGGATTGATTATAGAAGGTCAAAAAGCATGTAACGGATATATAACTTTAACATACGCTACAAGGGATGTTAACGTACGCTAAAAGGAGACATTAACATACGATATGGATGGACATAACGTACGCTACGTAAGAGACAGAAGCTACTGGACTAAATCAACAAACAGATAATGTACGCTACAGGAAAGTGTTACATACGCTAAAGGTGTTACATACGCTATAATGGAAGTATAGCGCATGCTATGAACAGACCATTGACCAAAGGCTAGTTTAGGCTTTGAACCCTATAAATACCACTTCATATGGTATTCACCTTACAACAACTTCAAGCAAAGCTTATATACTTCAGATATCATTATCTTCATTATTGTTATTGTAATCGAGCTTAATTGTTACAGTTCGAGTGTTTTATACACTCAACCAAACACGACAGAAAAGAAAGGATTATAGATTTGATTCGTTGTTATTAGGATCATAGATCCGGCATTGTTAGAATCATAATCTAAATCCAAGTGAGGTTCTTCTAGTACCGATAAAAAGCTGAAAAAGGTTGATTCCTTATCCGATAGAAAGGTTTATCTTGGACCGACATAAATACAAGATTGTAACGGTTTATCTTGGACAGATAGAAAACAAGATTATAATGGTTTACCTCGGACCGATAGAAGACAAGGCGGAAAGATTTATCTTAAGCCTATAGAAAAAGATACAAAGAGAGGTCGTAGGCACATTGCTGAACCTCTATATATTGCTATGTCATTTACATTCCGCACATAATCGCTTCCCCAATCGTAAAAGAATTCTATATTCTTAACCGCTCTATCTAAACCCCCTTCTAGTGGCGGTGTCAACCCAACAAATTTGAGCAAAAATGCAGCAGAATACTAATTAAAAAACCCAAGATGAGGATCTTCATGCAGTAATTTAATTGATTTAATAAAGAGTTCGTCGAATTACCTTAATCCGAAGAACAGATCTAATCCGGACCAGAAGCTGATGAAAGTCGCCTTCCTATTTCGGTGATCCACACACGAACAATTTGCACAAGCTGGATTTCTAGATCCTTAAGAATAATATTAATAAATAGTACAACAGATGATCCCTTGCTAGAAAGATTATACTGTTGATCAAGATCAACTAAGAGAAGAAGACGGGATGGCCGAACCGGGACTTCTTGGACAAAAAGTTACTGCTAATTTGGTGAAAGGGGGAGGGGTCGAACTTTTGTCTTGTTTCTCTTGTGACAACTCCTTGTCCAAGACCCTTTATTTATGAAGTAAAACCTAGTGTTAAAACTATATTATTTGCTTAGTTACACCTCAGCTTATTAAATAATACAATATATAAATAAGATTATATTATACTACCTCCGTTCTCTTATAATTGCAATATTTGGACTTTCACGCTTGACAATGCACAACCTTGATCATTAATATCTTTAATTCTTTATTTTTAAAAATTATAAGAAGTTGGTATTTTTGAAAGTATATTTCGAGATGAATCTAACAAGATCTCACATGACTATATTTTTCTATATTTATAAATCACAAAAGACGGTCAAAAGAGAATATGTGAACATTATAATAGTCAACATGTTGCAATAATAAAGTCACGGAGGAAGTATATTATTTATTATTCAATTCTCTAGTAAATATAATATCCAATATTATATCTATCTTTCCCAGTTGATATAATTAAATAATATAATATATATTATCTTATATTATACATTACTCATTCTTTAATAAATAAAATATCCAATATTATATCTATTAATTATCTTTGCTTGTATTTAGTTATCGTATGTATGATCCAAAAGTCTTATATTATGTTGGCAATCATTTAATATCTTATTAAATGATAAATCATAAGCGGTTTCTAGCAATACATTATGACTACCCAAATAAACCATTTAACGTGTCAAATCCCTTTGTCGCGCGATATCCTATTTGAACTTAGTCATGGAAACTGTCATACTTATTATGTTCAGATGCTTTCTCGATCTTAAGTAGACTGATTGAATCAAATGACTCTTCGTTCGAGCATGACCATGTATTTCCTTCAGTCCTACTTATCGAGAGGCCCAACAGATATCTCTCTCCCTAACTAGAGGGACAAATCCCCATCTTGATTATTCATTGCCCTCTACATAACTCCCACTAACCTGATCTCTAGCCTTTATGATCACCATGTTTCAGATGACGGTGGATTACGTCAAAGAATAGTAGTTATCATGTTGCATTCTATGATAATCTCAGGTTCAAGGATTTATTGACATACTGTTATATTGAGATTCACTTATGACATTTCCATGTAGTGATCTCAATGTGGGTCTGTGTAGTATTACATTCTCCAACCAACACCCATAAGTTTGATCTGTATGATGCGCATAATCATCCGATGATTATCAATCACACTTATACTAGTATATTAATCACTTGAGTCTCCACTCTATGTGATTGGGCCGGGGACATATGAATAATCTTATTGTTCATGAATAACTATTATTCGATTATGATAATATTAAAATATGCACATGATAATAATCAACGAGAAATAGATTATATCAAGTAACTTTATTTAAATGTGAAAATTATAAATATAGGCACATCGAATGTCCTAGGGCACTATTCCCAACAAATATATCTTTGTTGAGAGTGACAAATAGTGCATTCTTGGCATTGTTGTCCAGATTCGCACATTTGTGACCACTGGTTGTCCACTGTTCCCTTTCTTTTTCTAGCATTTCTGCATGAGGTTGGCCTTCCATCATGGCAGTAGGGTTGACCTTCATGATTTTGACAGGTCATTCCTGTATCAAAAATATCATCTCTTCATGCATGGCAGCAATATGGGCTTCCATACTAATTATCCAGTCATCAAACTCATTAATAGAAAATATAGAAACTTTATTGATCATTGATGTATCCATGACAATGGTAGGATGAATGATAGAAATGCACAAACGGAGTTTTCAAAAGTTAGTGATTTCGATCTGATTCAGGTAAAAAATCGACCGATTCTTGTAGAATCAACCTCTATGATATCACTTATCGGTTACAGTATACTATTTTACAATTTAGAAAGGGGGAGTTGAATAAGTTGTACTCTTTTTAGAAGTTATATTTGTAATACCCGTAATTTTGATTTCCGGTAATTTATTTTTTTTATCGGAAGTCTATTTTGACGACTCACTCATGACCGTTTCGTCATTCTGAGAATGATTAATTCTGCACTTTTTGTCATCCGAGTTCGTTTCGGTGTCGTTTTGTTGAGTTCCGTGCTTTTTGACGACTTTTCCGCACTTAGGTTCGATTCTTGCGAATCTCGTTCGAAACTGGTGTTTCGAGTTTCCCGTAAGTCAGTTTAACTTTGTTAGACGTGTTGTGAACTTTGGTTTGGTTATTCGATCGCGTATCGTGATTTTCGGGTGTTTTGGGCCATTTTGTAATTTACCCAAAGTTATGGGTATCCATATCTGTATTTGTTGTCTCAACCCATTTATTGGTCGTGTATGATTAATTATTGCATTATGTTTTCATTTCGGGTCGATGAGGTTGTCCGCGAGCTTTTCGTCGTGTTCGTTCCGTATGTTTTCGGAAATCGAGTCGTCGGATCGTGACGGCTGAGCACTGGCCGAACAGGTGCGGCAGGCACGGTCGGAAGTGCTGGGCACTGGCCGGGCAGGCACGGCAGGAACCGGCATAGCGCACGCTACGGCCGGAAGGCTGCGTGCGCTAACCGGCAGGTGTAGCGCACGCTATCGGGCGGCCCAGCGTACGCTGTCGGGCTGGGCAGAGGGGTTACTGGAGTACTGGACTCGGGGAGGATCGGCAGGTAGCGCGCGCTACGACCAGAAGGCTGCGCACGCTACCTGGCCGAGTCAGTAGGGCAGTGAGGTTCTGGATTGCGGCCTGGGCCGATAGCGCACGCTAGCCCAGCAGCCTAGCGCGCGCTAGGCTGCACCAGTATAAATGTGATAGAGCAGCCTCATTTTCACTCGTTTTTCATTTCCTTTCTTTTCTATTCGTGGATGGATCTTCGGAGGAGGCGAAGCCATGTTGTTGAACAACAAATCCACGAAGTTCTTGAGTTCATATCATTGATTGATCATCCTATATCATCCTTTGATCCAGCGAATCAAGGTAATCTCTTCTTAGAACCCTAGTTTCTTGAATTTTGGGGTTTTTGCGTTTTTGACCGATTCGTTCTGTATCGTTGATTAATCCATGATGGGTATGATTAATCTTGGTAGTATTCTTGTGTTAACATCATTTAATCCATTGTTCTTCGTCGAATCGAAGTATACTTCTTGATTTCCTTCGAATCGACTTTTTAGGGGATTTGTTCTCGATCTCGTTTTCATCCATTTTTGATGGATCGATTGTTGTTAAATGATGTTGTTAAGCATATCCTATGGATTGTATATCTATATTTCAGTTTGAAATTCCGTTTTCGTGTTTTGACGGGACGAATCGTGTTCTTGGCCGTTTTGGGGGAAACACTTGAACTTTCGTCATTCGTTCTTTGAATTCAACGGCTTTGAGTCATGCTATGGAATTTGTTTTCATTGTTGCTATTGTTGTTCGTAGTTTATTGTTGCGGGTTAACGTTCGGTGGAGTCGGCGGGTTCGTAGTCGGTTCGTGCCAACTTACTTCGGTCGATTCTACGCGTTGTGATTATTCGAGGCAAGTACCTTGTCCATACATTTCTTGTTTTGTGGATATGATGATTGGTGATCGTCTTGGTATGTTTGTTTGTTTGTTTGAAATGAGTTTTAACCAAGGACATTTGACGAGATCTCCGAGGGTTAATTAATCAGGGGTCTTGAGCAGTATTGGGAGGATGAGAGGCTGTGTCTTTGGTGGGCTGTGTTGACATTCTATGTTTTGGGTCGAGGACCCCGTGTGATGTTGATATGATTGATCTCGTGTTGATTTTATTTGGATTTGGGTCGAGAACCCCGTGTGATGTTGAGAGGTTTGATCTCGTGTTGATATTATTTGGATTTGGGTCGAGAACCCCGTGGAAATATTTGTGAACACTCGCTTGGGTTGATTGAATGGTTTTTCTTGCAAATTTCTTTCCGCCTACTGGTCGAGGACCCTGTTGATTTTGGAAGGAGAAGTATTCGATAATCCTAAATTTGTTTCATTTAAAACTCTCGATGGCATTTTAAATGGTTTTACAAATTGTTTCCCTTGATTTATGATCTTTCGGTTTTGGAATGTTGTACCCAAACTCTTGCCTCGGGAAGTACTTTTTGTTACGTTTGGATCTTTGAGGATTCCTGGTTATTGTTATTCGTGGAATGTGAATTGTATGGCTTGTATTTGCACTTTGTTCTTGCACTAGCAAAACAGTGGAGTTTTGCTAACCCCCGAGTATTCGGGGGGTGGATGTCTGTTTTTGCATTCAGGTTTGGGAGCATAACACAGGGTCGGCACGAAGGATGATGAAAGATGAACGATACTAATCACACGAGGATCCGTATGAGGTCATTGGTTTAGTTATAGTTTATTTTCCGCTGCAGTATTCTTTCCCATTGTACGGGAGTGTGTTGTATTCGACCCCTGCGTGGGCATGTATTGTAATTGAGTTGTATGTATTTGTTGAAAGACCAAATCGGTATACTGAGTCATTTTAGCCTTAAAGGCATCGTTGAGTTGTTCGGTTTTGTTACCAGCCTGGTAGAACCTTGAGGAAAGGTTCTACGGCGTGTAATATCCCTGAGCGGATTGGGGGTGTTACAATATTTGCATAGCGAAAGTCTTAAGTTAAGTTGTTGCAAGTATAGCAACTATACAGTCCCCTATAGCTTGGTGCTTACATAGTTTTCTGTGTAAATATACTAAGAATCACAAACAGTATGAAAATAATAAGTGCAGGAAATGACAAGACAGTTTTAATATGGTTCGAGGTAAACCCCTCTACATCCACAGGTCCTCCACACAAGAGTAAAAAAATTTTAAAATCAAGGCGTACACAACTATATGATTTTAAATAAACCCATCGCTATATCGTTCACACAGATTAATACAGCCGACTGTAGATTGAGCCATTCACACTAATAATCTATAGGCTTCTTCGACTTACTTTTTCTCACATGGATTGAAGCTTCATTCTTGAACTCTATTCTTCCCACACATGTCGGAATAAATCGACTTAGTCACACAGGGCTAAGGGTCTCAACAGTAGGGTTTTTGAAGTAACACGAATGTAATAACAGTTGTAGGCTTTGTAGGCTTCGCTATAGTTATGTGTTCTCTATTCAGGACTTTGATATTTCTTCACTCAATATATTTGTCGTACGCTTGAATAAATATATTGCTCTTGGATTCTTGATCAATCAGTAAGTTAGCAATAGTTTCATCAAGTTCATGAGTTATGAGCAATGTCCTCTTGCTTGGGCTATTTATATCATTGGCAATAGATCCATTATAAATATAGTCGTTGGCCGGTTGGTGAGATTTAGACAGATCTGATTGAAAGCTTTAGAATGTTTGAATTAAATATGCTTAACATTTAATGCTTCAGACAATCTCTTCGATCCGCATTAAATGCTCTTCAGTCTTTAATCTTTTCGGTTGCATTAAATGCAGTCCTGTTAGCATTAAATGCTACTTTAAAACTGTGAATACTTTGAATAAAGAAATGGTTATCTCACAACGATTTAACATTCTAAGTCTATATCATGTTGGATTGTGTTTTACTTTTCCTAAGTATAACATCTACATCTTTTTTGTTGTAGCCAACAGTCTTCTTGTTGGACGCAAGAAGTTTTATTTAGCTGTAGGAATTGACTTCTTAGATGCTGAATGAAGTTACGCTGTATGGACAGACTGTAGGTGCATTTATCAAAATACTTAGGGTATTATTTTTCCCAACATCGTCAAATCGGTATAGTTTAGTATGGATTGAACCATCTCCAACAGGGTTAGATTCCTTCTTTATGAAACGACATTCAACTGGGGAGTAGCTGGAGATGCAAGTTGCAATACTATTCCGTAATTCTTTCAAGAACTCATCAAACTCGTGATCATATTCACTTCTCGATCCGATCGAAGTGCCTTAATATGATTACCGGTTTGATTCTTGACTAATGCCTTAAAATCCTTGAATTTTGAGAAGGCTTTAGATTTGTATTTAATTAGGTACACAAAACCATACCTTGTATGATCATCAGTGAACGTGATGAAATACTGGTATCTGTTTCTTGCTGTTTCCAAAGCACCACATACATCGTTATGACTCAATCCAATTTTATCGGCACCTCTTTCGAAAGTCCTTGTGAAGGAAGACTTAGTCATTTTGCCTTTAAGGCAATACTAAAATAAGTAGGATAGAGATCCAATCCTAATGGATCCATAAGTCCATCTTTTTCCATTTTGTGAATCTTGGTATGACCAACATGACCAAATCTAAGATGCCACTTTAACGCTTGGTTAGTTTCATTTCTACCATGTTTTCTAGTCATAGTATTAACAACAGTTTTATTTTGCAAATTTACATGATAGAGACCATTCAACAATGTGGTTGATACAAGTAATTTATTCTTAAAGTAAATCTTGCAACAACCATCACCGATGTAAATATGGTACCCTTTTCTATTCATAATAAGAATTAAAACAATGTTCATGTGCCCCTTGGGCACAACTAACGCATCATCTGATATTACAAAAAAACCAAATTCCAAATCTAAGAGAAGTGATCCAATGTTGGTAGCTTCCACAGACCGTCCGTTTCCAATTGTTACCATCACTTCCCCATCGCCAAGTTGCCTACTTCATTCTAGAAACTGATTCATTGTGCAAAAGTGAGAACTAACACCTCAATCTAGAATCCAAGAAGTAGAAAAAACAGTAGTTGAACAATTCGTTTCCAAAACTAAGTTCTGTACCTGTTGCACCATCGACCTTCGGACAATACTTTCTCTGTTGGTCCACCCATCGCGTTTCAAGCATTAGTCTGTTGCTTTGGCCTTACTTTCTTTCTGAACCATGGGAGCCTTTCCCTTACCCTTTTCAGCCACAACTTTGGGGCCTAACTGCTTCTTCGTCGTCATCTTCTTTTTGGAGTTGTGAGGCCCAAAATAGGTAACAAGTGCAGCCTCCTTCACCCTCGGTGTCTTCATCTGATATTGGGCGGTGGACAATTTGTTCATCAAACCTGTTAGACTACAAGCAAGCTCATTGTAGTTGAACTTCATTACAAAAAAATTGTGGGAAGGAGTCATGCAGAGACTGAAAGATGAGATCAGTCTGGAGAGAAGCATGCATCCTAAAATCAAGAGCTTCCAATCTCTCGATCACAGAGATCATTTTGAGGATATGGTCCCCAAATTTCTCTCCTTCTTTCATCTAAGCTACGATCAGCTGCTTCGATATCTCATATCGATCCATTTGGCTATGCTTCCATAAAGCTCGGTCAGATGAGCCAATATCTGCCTAGCAAAAGTTATTTTTTCTTGTGCTCTCTGTAGCTCATTTGTCATTAAGCCCATCATGAGTGATGAACCCTGACATCATCTTTGACCCACTTTTCATGGGCATCCCCCCTTACTGATTTGCTCTGGTCTGAGTAGGAGCGCACTTTTATTTATAGATATGTTAATTATGACCCGAGTTTAGAATTAAGGACTTTCATATTCATAACTCGGCTCCCACTAATTTTATCGGAAATCCACACTCCTATGTGGAAATTCGGTTAGATTTAGTTCTTAGTGGTGATCAAGTTCTTTATAAAACTTAATATATTGCAACACATATGGTTTCTAGTCTATTCAACTTTATTAAGTGGTGTCCAACATCGATGCATCTAATGGATGATTTGAGCTTCCTTTATCCTTAGTTCAGTTGCCTCAACTCGTACGGTATATATGGCTACCCCAAATATACTACCCCAACATACTCGGAAAATAAATATACCGCTTTAGATTACTAATTTCCTAGTTTTTGATTGAGGGTAGGATACCTCGCATCCTTTACTAACTTAGTGTTTGTTTGTGGAAGCATTACGTGATTATAGTTAGGCTTTGCACATTACTCCAGTTTAGCAATCACATTATATCTATACATCCAATCCAAATGAATATAAATAAAACGCAACCTAGTTGCTAACAACATGCAACTCATGGATTTTCCTATGTAATGGGCCAAGCGACTGAGCCTAGAAAAATCTTGAATCGCCATATTCTCGATGGATTGCCACAGGCTATCTCCATGCTATCTATCAATTATATTTGGGAATTTTACAACACAAAAAGTCTATGAAAAGAAATAGGGACTGAAATTGGCCTTGACAATCAATCCCAAAAAAAAAAAAGATTGGCTCTAAATAGACTAATCCATAAGTTACACCCCACTCCGTATAATACAACATATATTATGGAACGGACACTAAAACTATTAATTTAATACATTGATTCAATCAACATAGAAAATTAATCCATTTAGTTTCACCATAATTAATCTAATTAATTCAAAGCACAATTTTAACTATTTCTAAATATTTTAGCCAAAATCATTTTCAATCAAGTCAAACTTTCCCATGTTTAAAATATAATAAATACATGTATTTTAAATTTGATTTGAAAAATATTGGAAAAATATCAAAACTGAAAATTTCAGAGAAAATGGGGTCCTGGCAGTAAAACTGTCCGAGAAAACTGCTGCTGGGAGTAGTCTTTTAGGTCCAACCCACAGACCCAGCCCAACAGCGCGCGTATCCACCCGCTGCCGCGAGCCCCGCGAGACCCGACATCTGTTGTCGGGTAGCACATGGGAATACCACACACACAGCACGTTTCATTGCGCCCCTTCCAGACGTGGTGTGGCAGCCCTCCGGTAGCCGCAGGCTTCCACCACCTGTGATGGCTCACGGCTGTTTCTGACCATAATATTAAATTTAATATATCTGAATTTTGTGTTTACAAAGACGAATAATTATAATAAAAATTTCAGATTCGCATATAAACACAAATTCACGAAATTAAATACTAGGAACAATTAAAATAAATCTAACAATTCTAAATTGCAATCATGTGTTCTAAACACACAATATCTCATGTATACGAGAGCATTAACGTAGCTATGATACCACTATTGGATTCAGGCCAGAATAAAAATGCAGGGGAAAATAAGATTCGCACAATAAACCATGTGCTCATCCGAATCCAGAGGGATCGATTAACGATCGTATACTCGAAGAAAAATAAGGCTGTGGAAACTTTACCTTTATTGGGAAAAATTGGATCGGTCGAAACTGACGTGTTTGATGATGATGATGATCTTGTTTCGTCAATCTGAAAGCTTGAACTGATCCAGCACTGAAAGTACGATGCCTCTACTTCACACGCGTTGTATTGAAGCACCCGAACAAAATCTCCTCCTTCTCACAAGGCTTGTATGCCACGGCTATGATGTGGGGGAAGGGAATACTTTTTCTCTCTCTTGGTGGATACAAGATTAGATTAAAACCCTTAGGTTAAGGAGGGAGAAGGTTGTATTTATACTACTTTTCTTAGGGATTTATGTCCTTAAAAGGACAAAAAGGGCCAAATTGGCCGCCCCATTTGGGCTCCTCTTATGCCACCATGAGCTTAGCCACTAAATTCAATTCATCCAGGTAGAAGTATTGCATTTAAATTAAATAATCAAGTCAATTAACTAAATGAATAGTATATATAATTACTAGATAATTCCTCCAAAAATATTATTCAATTAATTAAATGACCGACTTAGTGAATTAAATTAATTACCGGGTAATATAATTTAATTCACTACTTTGTGATAATTTATCCAATAAATTAATTAGACATCCAATGCCAAATATCCGCATAGAGAAAATTAGGTCATGTTAATTCGATGTCTATCCAGTTGCGCGGCTCCGTATGTTCGTCTTAGTTAACAATGGCATGATCCAAAGAGTGTGGGTAACACCTAGCCAGACCCATGGCTCACACTGTAACCCAACTGAGATCGAATTATTAGGATCATTCTAAACCTCTATATTTATGAATATCGTATACATATAAAACCTTCATTTAGATGTCCGAATCAAGTTTTACTGTCAAGGTAAAGTCAAAATCTAATACAACTTGACACTATGCCATGTTTGTGCAAATCAAAATTACTTAACTATCATATATCAAAAACAACTAGCTCATTTGCTTTGGCCAAAGACTTTTGATCTTATTTGCCACTAACCGCATAGGACATACACCTGCTCACTTATAGGAGAAGGAATCTTATCTTGGTATTCCGTAAAGACTAGTACTTGCCCGCAAGCTGCACTTCGAGATTGACCCCTACCTTCACATATCATGGGTCGAACTACTCTAATGACTAACTTAATATCCTAAGCATGTCTTGTATTGAAACCTTAATGTTGGGATAAATAATATTGTTTTGATAATTGCCAAACAACAAAAGCTTGATACAGCAAGCCCTGTATCGAAAGCCGGTTGAAGTTGCAATCCTGTATCGAAGACCTTACCATTGTTGGGATTCGGTGCCTAAAACGAAGGCCCAGCGGAAGCGGTAAAACGAAAATTAATTCGATCCGAATCCCTACGAGGATCGATCGAGCTACGTATATACGAATATCAAAAACGAAATACAAGAGATACAAGAAACATACCCTCGTAGTCCGTTGATTAAATGGATAACCTTCTCTTGAGCTATTCCCCAAGCTTTGCTTGATCTCTACGAATCTATTCCGCTTCAAGCCCTTGAACGATCCAACGCTGAAAGCACCGCGTCTCTACTTGCCACGCGCCGGAAAAACGAACAGAATGACAACACCTTGCTATCCTCCGAGGATACGGCTAGAGCTAGGTGATGAAGCTTGTTATAGATATTAATATCACTCTAAGTGCATGAATATCTATCTCTCTCAATATTTCCTCACAAAATTTCTCTAAGAAGTTGTGAAGAAGATGAATGAAGAAGATGAATAAAGAAGATGATGAAGAAGACTTCTATCTCTCTCTCCTCTTCAACCTCACGTTGGAAAATGAAAGTTGCTTGGAATAATGATAAGTGAGAGATGTCTTCATCTTCATTTATTCAACTCTCCACATGCACATCTCATAATTATGAGAATCAAAGCCACACCACCTCAATGATCAACCATAAAGAATGGAACATGGGTCCATATGAAAGTGGGTGGAAGTGTGGGGTTTGGCCCATGTAGAAATCGGACAAGTTCGGTTCGTTTTGGACTCCCGCGAGTCCAAACAGATAAACTCCGATTCCATATCGATGTATTTATATTGATTAATTAATCTAATTAATTAAACATATCAAATACATTATAACATAATTAATTTCTCCAAGAAATAATTATATCCATGAATTAAATTAATCACCTAGTGATATATTTAATTCATTAGGCCGTAAATCAATTTATCCAATAAATCGATTTAGACATCTAATATCCTAAATTTAGATATCCAATATCTAATATTCATAATGAGAGAATTAGCTTGATTCATTCCGTTGTCAATCCTCATGCGCGACTCGTTAGGTCCGTCTCAGTCAGCAATGGGAGGAACCAAAGAGTAGTAGCACCACCTAGCCAGCCTGGCGGCCTACACTGTACCCCAACTGAGAACGAATGATTGGGATCATTCAAGAACCATTCTGTCGTGAATACCAATATACGTATAAACCCTTCTTTCAAATGTCCCGATCAAGTTATAGGGTCACGGTCAGTCAAACCCTATCTGTACTTGACGCTATGCATGCGTTAATGCAAATCGAGATCATCGAGCTGTCGTGTATCTAATACAACTAGCTCCAATGCTTTGGCCAAAGACTTATGATCTCATCTGCCAATAACCGCATAGGACATATAACCCGCTCACTAACGGGAGAAAAAATTCTATCTTGGTATTCAGTAGGACCTGCTACTTGCCCGTCAAGATGCACGTCGAGGTTGACCCCCGCCTTCCGGTTTACAGGGTCGAACTACTCTAATGAAAATCTTGACGTCACAAGCACATCCATACTAAATCCTCAAGTCGAAGGTTCACGAATACCTATCACAACCTTTCGATTCCGTCATTGACTGTCCCGGAGTGAAATCCATGTGACGAATCGAGGGTGAGTCGGTTCGAGTATACTAATCCAATTAGCATACCTATAACGTGTTCTCCCACTAACCATTAGTGTTCGACAGGCACTCTCCATGTCAAAGAACACGTCATACAAGTCTTCACATAAACTTAACGCCCAGTCAAGTTTCATCGACTTGCGAACGATTAAGTATTTGAGCTATAATCTTTTCAGTGCCGACCCCCTTATCCAATAAGGAGTGGAACGTTTTGCTCTCAAATACACGGACTAGTTTCTATATGTTTATTTACAAGTTAGGAATGCCAGTAACTACCAGTAAATAAGAAACATTCGTTTGCCTTATATAAATGGTTTACATAATTACAAGTACAATGCCCTCACTCAACAACCTCTGAGTGGCATTCGAGGGCATACTCCTAACAATCTCCCACTTGCACTCAATGCCACACACTATGGTATCTAATACCCATGTTCTCCAGATGACGCTCCAAGCTAGTCTGAGAAAGTGGCTTGGTCAGTGGATCGACGACGTTGTCGGCCGAGTCTACTCAGGCAAAGACAATATATCCCTTGCGAACAAATTCTCTTACGAGATGATACTTCCTCTCAATATGTTTGGTGTTGTGAAACCTCGGCTCCTTGGCTGCGCTACGACTCCGTCGTTGTCGCGATAAATGGAACAGCAACTCAAAGACATGGTATCATTTGAAGTTCTCCCAGAAACTTCTTAATCCAGAACCCTTCCTTGGAAGCCTCCGAGGCTGCTTGATACTCAGCCTGACAGGTGGAATCAGCAGTCGCGCTTTGCTTGGCACTACGCCAAGATACTGCTCCTCCATTAAGAGTAAATATATAGCCAGAAGTGGACATCGAGTCGTCCTTCAGTCCTTGGAAGTCCGAATCAGTGAATCCCACCACATCCAATTCTCCACCGCCATACATAAGAACCATATCTCTAGTTCTTCTCAAGTACTTGAGAACGTTCTTTATAGCAGTCCAATGTTCCCTACAGGTTTGCACGAAACCTACTCACCACGCTTACAGCATGCGCGATGTCAGGTCTTGTACACAACATAGCATACATAAGGCTACCCATGGCCGAAGCATATGGTATATTACTCATTTCCTTGCGTTGTTCCTCACTTTGAGGACACATCTTCAAGGCGAGTTTTATTCCATGTTGCATCGGTAGGAACCCTCTTTTAGAATCATCCATCTTAAATCGCTTTAAGATCTTATCTATATAGAGGGCTTGGGAAAGGCCTATTGTTCTCTTCGCTCTATCCCTAGAGAGCCGAATACCAAGAATATAGGTTGCTTCTCCCAAGTCTTTCATGGAGAAATTACTCGAAAGCCAAGCTACGTAACTAAGCATTCCCACATCATTTCCTATTAGTAGAATGTCATCTACATATAGTACTAAGAATGCGATCTTGCTCCCACTAACCCTCTTGTATACACAAGGTTCCTCTTCATTTTGCACGAAATCAAACTCTTTGATTGCCTCACAAACGAAGGTTCCAACTACGCGACGCTTGCTTCATCCATAAATGGAACGTCAAGCTTGCACACTTTCTCGAATATCGACTTGGACACAAAGCCTTTAGTCGCTCCATATATATTTCCTCCTCGAGGAATCCATTAAGGAAAGCCGTCTTTACGTCCATTTGCCATATCTCATAATCGTGGTAGCGGCTATAGCAAGCATCATGCGAATAGACTTGATCATGGCTACGGCGAGAAGGTATCGTGGTAATCGATCCCTTCCTTCCGGGTATAACCCTTTGCCACAAGCCCGGCCTTATAGGCCAACCTTGCCATCACCATCGCCTTTCTCTTGTAGATCCACTTGTTCCCAATAGGCATTATGCCCTTGGGGCGGTCTACTAGAGTCCAGACTGATTGACATGCATCGAGCCTATCTCGCCTTCCATAGCTTCACGCCATTTCGCGGAGTCTACATCCACCATCGCTTGGTCATAGGTCGTCGGCCGGTCTCTTGGCTATCACTTGGAACCTCATGGAGACCTGGTTCCTCCAAGTGCACAAGCCCATACCTCACAGGTAAATGAGACACCCTACTAGACCTACGAGGTGGTTGTACTTGTGTTTCATAAAGTTCGGTTCCAGTTTCTTGCACAGGTGTCTCTCGAGGAGTTTCATTGTATTCTTCTAAAGAAATACTTCTACCTGCTCCGCCTTCCTGAATGAACTCATCTTCCAGGAAGTGTGCTTGTAAAGCAACAATGATCCTTCGATCTTCGGGCATGTAGAATAGATATCCCATCGTCCCAGACGGGAATCCAATGAAACGTCCCTTCGCAGACCTAGCTTCCAACTTTTCCACCTTAGTCTTCTTGACATAAGCGGGACATCCCCAAATCCTAATATGATTAAGACTTGGTTTCCTTCCTTCCCACATTTCATGTGGAGTTTTAGGAACGAATTTGGAAGGACATCTGTTCAAGATATACGCGGCAGTCAGGAGTGCATACCCCCACAGGTAAATCGGCAAGTCAAGATAGCTCAAGATGGAACGGACCATGTTCAACAGTGGTCCGGTTCCTTCTTTCCGACACACCATTTAACCGAGGAGTACTGGAGATGTTAGTTGTGAAACTATTCCATGTTCCTTAAGGAACTCACAAACCCCGTGCTCATATACTCGCCACCTCGGTCCGACCGAAGTGCTTTGATATGATTACGGTTTGTTTCTCGACTAGGGCCTTGAATTCTGGAATTTCTCAAAGGCCTCGGATTTATGTTTCATTAAGTATACATAACCATACCTAGTATGATCAATCGTAAACGTAATGAAATATTGATATCCGTCACGTACGCCTTCCAAAGCACCACATACATCGGTATGGATTAATCCCGATTTATCGGCGGCTCTTTGAAATGTCCTGTGAAGGGGACTTAGTCATTTTGCCTTTAAGGCAAGATTCACAAGTAGGAAAGGGATCCGATCCCAATGGACCCATAAGTCCATCTTTTTCCATCTTGTAAACCTTGGTCTGACCAACATGACCAAGTCTAAGATGCCATTTCAAAACTTGAGTGGTTTCATCCCTACCGCGTTTTCTAGTTATAGTATTCACAACTACTTTGTTGCTGAGATTTAGATGATACAATCCATTCAACAATGTAGTAGTACCCACTAGTTTATTTCTAAAATAAATTTTGCAGGAACCATCACCAATGAAAAATGAAAAGCCTTTTCGGTCCATGACCGGAATGGATACAATGTTTTTGTGCCCCTTGGGCAAAATAAGTACATCTTCTAAAGTCAAAACAAAGCCGGATTCTAAACCCAAAAGAAGTGATCCTATGTCGGTCGCCTTGACACTATGCCCGCTTCCGACTGTGATCATAAATTCTCCAGCTCCAAGCTTCCTACTTTGTTCCAGATCCTGATTCACGGTACAAATATGAGAACTGGCACCAGAATCCAAGATTCAGAAGTAGAAAATACAAAGAGCGCAACAATTTGTTTCCAAAACTAAAAGTTACAGACGAAGTGCCATGAAGAATCGGACAGTCTCTAGCCCAAAGGGCCCACTCACCGCACTTGAGACAAGCATCCTTCTTCTTCTTGTTCTTTGGAACCATCGGGGCCTTGCCCTATCCCTTAAGGTCCTTAGCTTGTGGTCCAGTCCGCTTCTTGGTCTTTTTCTTCTTATTCTTAGACTTCCGAAGTCCAGAAGAAATCACAAGTGCAGACTCCTTCATCCGCGGGGTCTTCATCTGAGACTGAGCGGTCACCAGTTTGTTCATTAGCCCAGCTAAGTTACATGCAATCTCATTGCAGTTGAAGTTTATAACAAACTGTGAGAAGGAATCAGGGAGAGACTGTAGGATAAGGTCGGTTTGGAGAGAAGTATCCATTTTAAAATCAAGAGCCTCCAATCTCTCGATCATGGATATCATTTTGAGGACGTGTTCCACAACCTTCTCACCTTCCTTCATCCTTGCACCGAACAGTTCAGTTCTGCTGTGCTCACCATAAAGCTCGGTTAAGTGAGATAGAATTTGCCTAGCAGAAGTCATTTTCTCATGAGCTCTCTGAAGCTCATTAGACATGGAAGCCATCATATAAGCACGGACTTTCACATCATCCTTAACCCACTTTTCATGGTTTTCAATCTCTTCCTGATTGGCTCGAGTCCGCATAGGAGGCGCCGGAATGTCCGTCTCCAAGATGTATCCCAGTGCCTCTATACTGAGGACAATCATCAGATTGCGGAGCCAATCCACAAAGTTAGGTCCCATTAAGGTGTTCTTTTCGAGTAGAATTGCGAGTGGATTCATTGTCATATTGAGATTTGTCTGCATTAAGTATAACAGATTAATTAGTGACTCATTCAATTATGTTCTGAGTATAGAATTTAAGGTCTTTTCTATTCTTGTTACCCAGCTCCCACTATTTTTATCGGAATAACACACTCCCATGTGATATCCGGAAGTATCGTCGCTCTACTTCATAGTGGTGATCGAGTTCTTTATAAATCTTAATAGAGGGCAACCGAACAGGTTTCTAGTCTATTAATTTTCTTAAAGTGGTGTCCAACACCAACCCATCTAATGGATGATTCGATCTTCTTTTTCCCCTTGTTCACTCACCTCAACCTATACGGTTTCTATGGTTCGTGAACAAGTTAAGTTTATACCATCGACGCAAATCAGTTTCACAATTGAATCTTATCAGGCAACCTATCAGGTTTCTAGGGATAAAATTTGCTCCAACCGAAGGCATCCAATGCGCTTCTGGTAATTTATCCGTCCTCCCCGAACGACTACCCCGATAACTCGGAAGCATAGCACATCCGGTTTGGATTTCAATTTCCCGAAAAACTCGATGGAGGGAAGGAAAACCTTGAAACCTTATAAACTTAATTATTTATTGTGGGAGAATTTTCGCGATTAATGTTACACTTTGCACATTAATCATATTAACGCGTTTGTGGCATTCATACAATATGAAACAACCATTCACAACCTAGTTGTTACCAACATGTGGTTCATGGACCGTTCCTAGAAAACAAAAACTCTGTAATCTAATTACAAGTCTTCGTCTTGAATCTTCGTCTTCTCGAAATGGATCTTCCTCCGGTCTTCGTCATTACATATAAATTTTACATCGAAAATTGCATCCTAGATACAAACATTTCTAGTAAAATAAATAGGCATAAAATGGCCTTTACAACCCAATCGAATAAAACGAACGATTCAAATCTAAGTCCACGAACCACATCCCCATTCAAAAAACATTCATCCAATAAATACTATATAAATGGAAAGCGTAGAGATACATTGATCCAATCAACAATACGAACCGATCCAATCGATTCACACAATCGGTAATTTGATAACGTTCAAAATAATTCGGTCGACCATTAATATTCCAATTAATCATATTTCCCTTATAAAATGAAATACTATAAATCATTTTAATCATATTAAATCCAATTTAACATGCGGGAGATTAATTTTTAAGAATACACGAAAAAATCGAGCCGGTGAAATCGGCTCGCATGGCCGAAGTCACTCGGCACTTACCGGCAGACAAGGCTGCACGGCCGAGTCACGCTCGGAAGATGCCGCCCAGACACGACCGAGTCCCGTGACACGGCCGGTCGCCTGGGCATGACTTGGCCAGATCGTTAACACGACCGTGTCACCCAGACACGGTCGAGTCACTCGCCAGATTACCCTTTTTGTCCAAAAAATCGTCCGACGACGATTCGGGCTAGATTTTCGACCGGATATCCAATATCAATATTTTCCGACTTTCATATCTTCAATATAAATCATATTTCCCAGAAATTTAAGATTTATATTTAGACATAAACTTACGAAAAATACAATTATTACGAACGAAAAACATATACCACGATTATGACTAAAATGATTTCAAATCATTCACCATCTAATCGAGCATTCCAAATGCCAATATCGTATATACGATCGCAAGACCTACGCTTCGATACCACTGTTGGGATTCGGTGCCTAAAACGAAGGCCCAGCGGAAGCGGTAAAACGAAAATTAATTCGATCCGAATCCCTACGAGGATCGATCGAGCTACGTATATACGAATATCAAAAACGAAATACAAGAGATACAAGAAACATACCCTTGTAGTCCGTTGATTAAATGGATAACCTTCTCTTGAGCTATTCCCCAAGCTTTGCTTGATCTCTACGAATCTATTCCGCTTCAAGCCCTTGAACGATCCAACGCCGAAAGCACCGCGTCTCTACTTGCCACGCGCCGGAAAAACGAACGGAATGACAACACCTTGCTATCCTCCGAGGATACGGCTAGAGCTAGGTGATGAAGCTTGTTATAGATATTAATATCACTCTAAGTGCATGAATATCTATCTCTCTCAATATTTCCTCACAAAATTTCTCTAAGAAGTTGTGAAGAAGATGAATGAAGAAGATGAATAAAGAAGATGATGAAGAAGACTTCTATCTCTCTCTCCTCTTCAACCTCACGTTGGAAAATGAAAGTTGCTTGGAATAATGATAAGTGAGAGATGTCTTCATCTTCATTTATTCAACTCTCCACATGCACATCTCATAATTATGAGAATCAAAGCCCCACCACCTCAATGATCAACCATAAAGAATGGAACATGGGTCCATATGAAAGTGGGTGGAAGTGTGGGGTTTGGCCCATGTAGAAATCGGACAAGTTCGGTTCGTTTCGACTCCGCGAGTACAAACAGATAAACTCCGATTCCATATCGATGTATATATATCGATTAATTAATCCAATTAATTAAACATATAAAATACATTATAACATAATTAATTTCTCCAAGAAATAATTATATCCATGAATTAAATTAATCACCTAGTGATATATTTAATTCATTAGGCCGTAAATCAATTTATCCAATAAATCGATTTAGACATCTAATGTCCTAAATTTAGATATCCAATATCTAATATTCATAATGAGAGAATTAGCTTGATTCATTCCGTTGTCAATCCTCATGCGCGACTCGGTAGGTCCGTCTCAGTCAGCAATGGGAGGAACCAAAGAGTAGTAGCGCCACCTAGCCAGCCTGGCGGCCTACACTGTACCCCAACTGAGAATGAATGATTGGGATCATTCAAGAACCATTCTGTCGCGAATACCAGTATACGTATAAACCCTTCTTTCAAATGTCCCGATCAAGTTATAGGGTCACGGTACCAAACCCTATCTCGTACTTGACGCTATGCATGCGTTAATGCAAATCGAGATCATCGAGCCGTCGTGGTATCTAATACAACTAGCTCCAATGCTTTGGCCAAAGACTTATGATCTCATCTCGCCAATAACCGCATAGGACATATAACCCGCTCACTAACGGGAGAAAGAATTCTATCTTGGTATTCAAGAGACTCGCTACTTGCCGTCAAGATGCACGTCGAGGTTGATCCCGCCTTCCGCTTAAGGTGGTCGAACTACTATAATGAAAAACTAGACGTCAAAAGCAAAAACCTACTAAATCCTCAAGTCGAAGGTTCACGAATACCTATCACAACCTTTCGATTCCGTCATTGATCGTCCCGAGTGAAATCCATGTGACGAATCGAGGGTGAGT
This sequence comes from Orobanche coerulescens, assembly GCA_033398695.1. Classification (NCBI taxonomy): domain Eukaryota; kingdom Viridiplantae; phylum Streptophyta; class Magnoliopsida; order Lamiales; family Orobanchaceae; genus Orobanche; species Orobanche coerulescens. The sequence goes on along the minus strand of CM065808.1, from coordinate 60,610,883 downwards.
CGATTCGAGTATACTAATCCAATTAGCATACCTATAACGTGTGCTCCCACTAACCATTAGTGTTCGACAGGCACTCTCCATGTCAAAGAACACGTCATACAAGTCTGCACATAAACTTAACGCCCAGTCAAGTTTCATCGACTTGCGAACGATTTAGTATTTGAGCTATAATCTTTCCAGTGCCGACCCCCTTATCCAATAAGGAGTGGAACGTTTTGCTCTCAAATACACGGACTAGTTTCTATATGTTTATTTACAAGTTAGGAATGCCAGTAACTACCAGTAAATAAGAAACATTCATTTGCCTTATATAAATGGTTTACATAATTACAAGTACAATGCCCTCACTCAACAACCTCTGAGTGGCATTCGAGGGCATACTCCTAACAACCATAGCGCCAGCATACAGCAAAACTTTCACGCTACTAAGATACAGTAACAAAGTCTTAGTTAAAAATCCAAGTATGGAAGCTGCCTCGAAACCTCAATACAGCACCCTTCCATACAGCGCCGAACTACTCCAAAATGCCTACAGCACAAGTGGATACAGCATTCACATCGGAACAGGACTGAAGACCGCTTTAAAAGGAATCTTTAGTATTCACTAAAGTCAAGTACCGTTTGATAAAGAAGTATTTAAATACTGAAAGGATAAAGTATTTAAATACTGAAGCTGTCAGAGATCTTCAAATCCCGCAATATCCAGATCCTGGTCTATTCAAGTTATCATGGAATCTTGCCCAACGGATCTATCTCAACGGATATAATATTCAGAAGACTATATATATCTTATAAGAGCGTTGAAGATCAACATATATACTGAAGTTACCAAATGAAGAAGCTATCATTATATACATCAGAGCAAAACATATCTCCAGAAGCTTTCTGCAAGTTAAGATCCAAAGAGATATACAGTGCTCAACATCAAGAACAGTCATCATCTGCTCAAGAACTTCATATTCAAAGCTGCTGTTCTTACCTGGTTACCTACCTTTTACCTTGTGTAAAAACTGAGCTCTGTGTGAACTCAACAAGTTATTCTGACCTGTGTGGGACGAATAAGAGGACGAAGCTTTGGAACTGTGTGTGAAGAAGCTAGTCAAGAAGAAAGCTTTAACCAATCTATGTGAACGGTTGAAAGCGACAGTCTTTGTATCTATCTGTGTGAACGATACAAGGATAGGTTTAATTATAAATACATAGTTGTGCACGCAATATTTATAATAAACATTTTACTCCTGTGTGGAGGACCAGTGGACGTAGAGGGGTTTACCTCGAACCACTTAAATACTGTGTTATTTACCCTTTCGCCGTTACTGTTTTCATAACTGTGATTTATACAAGTATACACTGCAAAACCCTGTACGCACCAAGCTAACAGGAGAATAGACCGAGTTGCTATATCGACAGCATATCTACTACTTTAAGACTTCCGCTACACACTCTGACTTAGAAAATTATACAGCCTGTTGCTTAAATATTTTCCAAGCTGTATCCAGTATACTTGAGAGGGACCAACAATTGGTATCGGAGCGGTTGATTCTAAAAAGAATCAGTTGTATTTTTAACTGAATTAGATCCTTAAAAACACTTATTTTCGAAAACAGTCTTTGTAATTCCCATCTTCTAATATGGATATCTTTATGTCCAACAAGATATCTATGTTTCACATTAACGAGTTTGATGACTGGAGAAACAGGATGAAGAACAAACTCAAAGCCCTCATTGGAGAATCAAAAGCTCCGCCAAAGACCGAAGAATGTCTTTAGGGAGTCACTGATAGTGACTCGTCTGAGGATGAGCTAGAGGATAGAGCCTATGTGTGCTCTATGGCCGAAGTTAAAGACGAAAATGAAGACGGCGATGATGATGAGGTAAGCTCCACCTCAACTATTCCTATAAATGCATCTCATACCTTTGAAAATATGCTGAATGAATTTAATAACATTCAAACGGCCCATGAGATATTGAAAGGAGAAAACATACAGCTTGAAATTTCTAACTTAGAGCTGAAAGAAGAAAATGACTTGCTGAAGAATAATTACGAAAATATGTCGGTTGATTGCGAAAAACAAAGAAAGTCAATTTAGAAAAACTCATGGAGAGCAATCATCAACTTGCTCATAATCTAAATGAGACTAAGTCTCATCTTGAAAGCAAGACAAATGATTTGGCTCTACTCAAGCCAAAGTAAAATCTCTCGAGAAACGTGAAGGAGAATTAGAGACAATCTTGAAATCTTTCGAGAAATCCTCTAAAAGAATGGAAGAGATCCTAAGCACGGGCAACATGCTCATGATAAACGTGGCTTAGGATACAACTCGTTTCTCCAACAAAGAAAAATCTAGTACGGATTCGTCAGAGTGAGGAATCCATCCTCGTATCAAAAGAAGTTCCGAGTTCGTGAAGGAACTGTTGCACCGCGAATGAAAAGCCGCCATTCCACCCCGCAATTCTACAATTCGAGACAGTGGAACCAATAGCCACTCGTATATGACTCAAAGATGCTCCACAAGCATATCATAAACGCCAGCAATATTCAGAAGAAGGTCAGATCCAACCACCAAAGGCCCGTGACAAAGAAGACTCTGCATGTGGCTTGCCTAGACATTGGATACAAGAGCCCCGCTACTCCTCGAGACAGCAGGTGTCCGCACAGTATCAACAACAGAATTGGGAATCCAACTGGAGACCCAGGAGGCAATATGCAAGATCTATGAAAATGGCTCCTCCTCCGAGACGACAATCGTACTGGAATAACAACTATAATTATCGATTCTTCATGCATTATAATTATCATAATTACAACGACTACGTGCCTGCCCCACGTAGATATCAATATAATGGACCAAAAGTAGCCTACAACAAACAAATTGTTGCCCGGCAAATTTGGGTACCAAAAGGCAATATCACACCAGGACCCAAAGTTACTTGATATCCATGCGTCGACATGAATTGGAAGCGCTACAGCAAGAAATCCCTATAAGTTTTTATGCTTTTACTCATTAAGTGAGGGGGAATACTGTAAGACCCAAGAATACAGTGTTAATCCGAACATTTATTGAATCCTGTATGTACCTTTAAGGGGGAACACTATATTATTCGCGGATACATTATTTTCACTACAGGACATCAATTTTGATTGATAATCTTTTTATTACTGTAAGAACTCGTCTGCGAACAGTTCATAGGTTAAGTTGTACTCAACTAGATCACAAATGTAAGATTGTGCCTGCGCGCCAATCATAAGTTTAAGATGTAATAAACTTTCCTATCATGTTAGAACTTGCCTGCGAGCAGTTCACATTTCTTTTAGATCAAGTGCTGAAGACCAGATCATTTGACAGAAGATCAAGAAGTCTGCTTTTGATATTTTCCAAAAAGAGGAAACTGTTGGAAAATCATCTCCTGTATCGAAGTTGCCATCAAGTGGTTATCGAAGGGGAAATTGTTTTAGCTTGAAGAGGCTTTTGATATCAAGAACTTGGCATGATCAAGAAGTTTTTGAATCATCAAAGAAGTTTTGGAAATTATCAAAAAGGGGGAAATTGTTGGGATAAATTATATTTTTTTGATAATTGCCAAACAACAAAAGCTTGATACAGCAAGCCCTGTATCAAAAGCCGGTTGAAGTTGCAATCCTGTATCGAAGACCTTACCATAGCGCCAGCATACAGCAAAACTTTCACGCTACTAAGATACAGTAACAAAGTCTTAGTTAAAAAGCCAAGTATGGAAGCTGCCTCGAAACCTCAATACAGCACCCTTCCATACAGCGCCGGACTACTCTAAAATGCCTACAGCACAAGTGGATACAGCATTCACATCGGAACAGGACTGAAGACCGCTTTAAAAGGAATCTTTAGTATTCACTAAAGTCAAGTACCGTTTGATAAAGAAGTATTTAAATACTGAAAGGATAAAGTATTTAAATATCAAGCCGCGAGATCTTCAAATCCCGCAATATCCGGATCCTGGTCTATTCAAGTTATCACGGAATCTTGCCCAACGGATCTATCTCAACGGATATAATATTCAGAAGACTATATATATCTTATAAGAGCGTTGAAGATCAACATATATACTGAAGTTACCAAGTGAAGAAGCTATCATTATATACATCAGAGCAAAACATATCTCCAGAAGCTTTCTGCAAGTTAAGATCCAAAGAGATATACAGTGCTCAACATCAAGAACAGTCATCATCTGCTCAAGAACTTCATATTCAAAGCTGCTGTTCTTACCTGGTTACCTACCTTTTACCTTGTGTAAAAACTGAGCTCTGTGTGAACTCAACAAGTTATTCTGACCTATGTGGGACGAATAAGAGGACGAAGCTTTGGAACTGTGTGTGAAGAAGCTAGTCAAGAAGAAAGCTTTAACCAATCTGTGTGAACGGTTGAAAGCGACAGTCTTTGTATCTATCTGTGTGAACGATACAAGGATAGATTTGATTATAAATACATAGTTGTGTACGCAGTATTTATAATAAACATTTTACTCCTGTGTGGAGGACCAGTGGACGTAGAGGGGTTTACCTCGAACCACTTAAATACTGTGTTATTTACCCTTTCGCCGTTACTGTTTTCATAACTGTGATTTATATAAGTATACACTGCAAAACCCTGTACGCACCAAGCTAACAGGAGAATAGACCGAGTTGCTGTATCGACAGCATATCTACTACTTTAAGACTTCCGCTACACACTCTGACTTAGAAAATTATACAGCCTGTTGCTTAAATATTTTCCAAGTTGTATCCAGTATACTTGAGAGGGACCAACACTTAAGTCAAAAGTCCATGCACACCTATCGTAACCATACGATTCAGTCATTGACTATCTTAGAGTGAATACCATGTGACAGAATGGAGATGATCCGTATCCGAGTATACTAATCTCATTAGCATACCTACAACAAATGCTCCCACTACTTCTAAGTGAAGACATGCACATCTCCAGGCAAATGTTTGTACAAGTCCTAAATAAACTTAATATCCAGTTAAGTTTTATCGACTTGCGGACAAGTTAAGCAAATTGGGTTCCGAACACTTCCACTGCATTAACTTCTTATCTCATAAAGATTAAAATCTTCATACTAAATTTTAATGGACACTATTTATATTTATTTACCATATGAGGAATGATAATGACATACAGTAAATAGAGAAATAAAAAATGCCTTTTCAATAAATAAATCCATAATTACATATTAATGCCCAAACGTTATCATCCTCAATATGGCATTCGAGGGTATTCTCTAACATAACCAAATATGCACAATTGACACTCCAGTTCGTTTGAGTCCAAAATATAAAACTAGGCTTATCATGTTACCAACTGGTATACATAAACTAATTGGTTAACAAAGGGTCTAAAATTTATGAAAAGTAAAGTTGTGTGCAATATTACATAATTCCAGGCAAAATATGCAAACCTGTGCGCATAACCAATAACATAATCACCATACATATTCTTTTTATGGTGGTTTATGTGAGACCGTTGGTATATGCACATGATATAGTATACGTTGATCTCTATCATGAAATAAACATCAAGTACTTTTTGATGTGAACTTTCGGCATCATCAAGTCCTTTGATGTGATAAAGGAGGTGAGCCCTCTAAATTATCTTGGAAGTTTTGCAGCATTTTGAGTCGACATGCGAGCGACATGTGACCAACTTGTCGGACCATCTGCCAAAACCATAAAATACATAATGGTCTTCATTTCGGATGGATGGATCCAAAAATATCTCTTTTTATTCATTGTAAGAATGGAATATTTGCTTTTGTTTCTTTAAGGTAGAAAGGTCTTGGTACTACTTTGGATAAAGAGCAGGGTTGGTTTTGAGTTGTCCCCACATTTTCACTCAAAAAAAAAAGATATATGTGCGAGTTCTTTATTATATGGATCATCATATCTCGACCAAGGTGACTTAGTCTATCGTACCAATGCCTGTATAAGTCAGTGTCCCAAATTAAATTGGTGGTGACAGCATAGGATTCGAAAATCCTAATAGTAGTGAGGTACATATCACTAGATTGACTCATGAGTTTTTATAAGATGTGTTTACATCCACATTCATTAAAAGTGTTAAATGAAACTCTATTGTAATCTCATGGTGACTTTCAATAGAAACCATTACTACGTATATCAAGTATTTAGGTGCATGTAGAGCATCAATACCTCGGAAAAGACTGCTTTTAGGCATCAAGAATTTGCCATTACCTTTTCCTTAGATAAGGTTTGGAAAATAGCCGGGCAGGCAGTCGTAAAATAAAAAAATCCAGTCACCAGAGTTATGGCAACAGGCGACCTTCCAGATATTATCGGATAACAAAAAAAATTAGAGGTTTAGTTGTCCTTTAATTTGATTTATTTAATTTATTTTTCTAAGATTTTTTGAAGGTTTATTATTGTTGAACATTTGATATTATTAAATTAAGTACAAAAGGGAGGGGGTAAAATGAAATTTTCAGGTGCACACTACGACCAAAAAACACCAATATCCTTTATATTAACCACTAGAGATAATATGTGCCGTAATGGTACGGTGGAGGTGTCAAACGACACGGTGACAGTGTCATAATTTGATTAATATAATATAAAAATAGAAGATAAAAAATATCAGCATCAGAGGTTCGTTGTATAATATCCGGGAATTATGTTACCTGTTATTCAGGAGAATTTGTCATTTTGTGCCGGTTATTTTAGTTTGTTGGTGATTAATCGATTTTTTTCATATATGTTGTTCGGTTAGGTGTCGTGTATGGAACCGTGTGTTGTTCCCGCTTGTGTGGTTGTTCTCGTTGGGGACCGTCAGAGGTTCGTTGTGCAGCTGGAAGTCGTATTGTTCGTGGATAGTTGCATTGTTGTACCGGGAGCAGGTCGAGTGTATTGTTGTTGTTTGTTACGTACGTTAACATGTGTTATGTACGTAACGTGTTGTAGATAACGTACATTATGTGTTTGGTTAACGTAAGTTATCACCCATGTCGATTTGGGCAGAAACTTCTGGAGATGTCTTAACGTACGCTATATGGGGAGTATAACGTATGTTAATGTTTGTTGGCATACGTAATATTGGGTTCTTTACGTACGTTAAGTCAGAAGCAGATTGGGGCAGTGAGCTCAGTGTTGGACATTACGTACGTAACATTATTCGATTACGTACGTAATGACTGTTACGTACGTTGACCTTGTGGTGTAACGTACGTAACGTGCTGCGGTCTATATATAGGCCAACAACAAACTTTAGTTCGCGATTTTCTTCATTTGTTCTCCCTCGTTCTTGTTATGGTCGATCGAGAGAGTTCCAGGGGTTAGGGTTGATCAAGATTTCATTGTCCAGCAATATTCTTGAGTTCCTAGCAAGGATTAACGTCATCTAATCCTTATTCTTCATCGGATCGAGGTAATTTCTTGAAATCTCCTAGGGTTGACTTTCGGTTTTCCTTCTTGATTTTCATTATTCATACGATTTTGAGTAACGGTTGATGTTATTGAGTATTATTAATCGTGTTCTATGGATTGTATATCTATATTTCGAGTTCGTTTAACTTGATTGACGATTTGAATGTTCTTGGGAGTTATTGAACATTTAATGTTCGATTAAATGTCCCAATGAGTTTCCCTTTGATAGTTTGGTGGGATTTCCGTTATCCTTGGTCTTGATCCTCGATGTAAACATGTTTTCGTGGTTTTCGCCAGGAGGATTATAGGTGTTCGAGGTTTCCCGATTAAGCCGTATTCGTCGGAGTGTTCGGTAGCGGTTAATGAGGCAAGTATCTTGCTATACGATTTGTGTCTTGTGAATAGAGACTTCGTGTTGGGTTTACGATTATTTGGTTTACCTTCGTGAATATTCTTCGTGTGAATTTATTATGAATTGATTATTGCGAACGTTTGATGGTAGTGATGATATCCTTACTTGTTTAACGTTGTGGAATTGTGTTGATTGTGTTAATCATATGGTTAGTGGCATGCGTGATTGGTCATGATTGAGTTATCGTGATGATTATGATATTTGTGCCGGTTTGATTACATACTTGAATATGTATTGCGGTGTGTTGTTGAATGGTTTGACATATTGGTAATAATGTGTGTTTTTCATGGTAATGTGATGAGTTGATCAATATGAGTCGTGACGTGTCAATGTATGTGATCCGGGTAGGGCCCGTCGAGGCCTCTGGAGTTCGGTACATGAAGTGTACGAACAGTGTGTGTGTGTTCCGGGTAGGGACCGTTGAGGCCTCTGGAGTTCGGTACATGATGTGTACGAACAAACTGTGTGTTGCGGGTAAAGTCCGTCGAGGCCTCTGGAGTTCAGTACATGATGTGTACAAACAACGGGTATGTTCCGGGTAGGGTCCGTCAAGGCCTCAGGAGTTCAGTACATGATGTGTACGAACAACGTGTGTGTTCCGGGTAAGGTCCGTCGAGGCCTCTGGAGTTTGGTAAATTATGTGTACGAACAGTGATCGTGTAACAGAGATCGATTGGATAACATTTTGAAGTTGGGTCACGGACCCATGATGATATCTTAACTAATGTGTTTTGAAACGAGAACTGGGCTGAGGCCCAAACGATTTTGAAAAAGGTTTTGTAACCTCGGACTCGAGATCCAAAAAAAAAAAGAATTTCTACTTTTAAAAATCCCCGAGATGATGAGTTTATTGTCAAATACTTCTTTGCTTCAATTCGAAATTCTAAAACCTCTCGGGAATATTTTGATAGTTGATTGTCGTATCTGATTCATGGTTGTTATTCGCTTGTTACATTTCGTATAATATTATACTTGTACTAGCAAAATAGTTGAATTTTGCTAACCCCCGAGTAATCGGGGGGTGGATGTCTGTTTTGTGTCCAGGTACTCGTAGGATCGTGGGAGCAGTCACAGGATTGGCACAGGGAGTGACGAGCTACGATACTAATCAGGGGTGGAGAGTTGGTAGAGTTATGTTGTATTGTCATAGTTGAAATCAGTTTTCCGCTGTATTATACTTCGACCCCTGCGTGGGTAATGTTGTATAAAGTTAGTTTCTATTGATTGAGTTGTGCTACCTCATCGGTCCGTGTAGTTACTTGTAACTGGCCTTAATGGTCTGTATTATTATATTGTTTGACCCTGGCCGGGCAAGTATTTGGTCATTCTAGGAGATTTATCCTGGTAGATCCTTGTGGAAAGGATCTACGGCGTGTAATATTCCCATATGGTTTTGGGGGTGTTACATTTATGGTATCGGAGCTTTGGTTGTGGAAACCTAGGCTGTCAGGTTGAGACGATTCGTGATTTGTCGAGTGGTGTGTTGTCGTGTCATTCGAGTTGTCGGGTGACAAGTTGAGTTGTGCATAGTCACAATATGTCGGATGTGTTATCGGATGAGATTAGTATCGTGGGAGATCGTCATCTCCGTGCGGCCAGTGGACGTAAGTCTCCTCTTTTATGCATAGTATTTGTGTTTCATGATTTCATTTATGTGCGATATTTGTGATGCATAATTTTGTTTGCACGGTGTTGTGTAATGGAGTTTGTATTCGATACTTATGATACACTGTATGTGCATAGAACTAGAAGTATTGATGGTTTGACTTTGAACCACCGCCTAGGGTGGTATGATGTGAAAGCTGTGAACCTTGATGTGTTTCATAAAAGAGTATCGATGGTAGAGTTGTGAGAAACTCAGATAGATGGTTTTGTTGTATGTTTAAACTTGATGCCCACGAGATGTATTTGATTGAATTGGTGATCCTGTTTGCCGTGTGGACATGTGGTTTTAAGTTCGATTATTTTTTGATTGTTGTAATTATGCCCGCTGTTGGTAGGTTTGAAAATGTTTTTCTGAAAGACTTTATGGGTTTGAGTATTTTTGTGGAAATCGATTTTTGAAAATATTTTGATGGTGCGGTTAAACAACGATTTCGTATGAATTTTGAAATCGGTTGAATTTTGACAAGTTGGTCATGTATTTTCAAATGACACCATCAGACGGTATTTGGAAACTGTGTTTTAAAGTATTTCGGATATTGCAAAATATTACAGTCATTTTTGGTTATGATCGAAAGGATTTTGGAAAATTTTTATTTTGCAAAACGATTTTGATTTTCGGAATTTAAAACATTATGTGTTTGTGTGTTGCGACAAAGTCGTTGCAACTAGCTTGTTATGTTATTATGCCCATTGGAGAATTTTTACAGTGTTTCTAAATGTCAAGATACATTGTTAGGAGTCGATCCTTAACCTTCAGAGCCGTTCGAGGCTGCTGGGACAATCCTGCTGTCTTGCAGCTAGTGGTTACGGCCGTAAGATGTTCTCCATCACAGCCGTAAGCTCGTAGATGTTATGGCCGTAGGAAGTTAGTGTTACGGCCATAAGCTCCTAGTTGTTACTGCCATAAACTGCATGTTGTTACTGTAATACCCGAGATTTCTGTTATGTAATTGGAACTTGTGATATAGTAATGATTGTACTTTTGTATGAGTACTATTCTCTGTATTTCTTAATCCGATATCGTCGAGCATATAATTTCGTGTATGAGATTTTAAAGGTTGAAATTTCGTGCATGTAGCGCACGCTACAGGCTAAGGGTAGCGTACGCTAGCATGGTTTCATAGCGCACGCTACAGAGTGTCAATAGCGCACGCTATGCGTGGTCAGATTGATTGAGACATGCGGTAGGTGAGATCTGGCCGGGGGACCCCTGTCGGATCGTGTCGGATGTACCTGGACGGCTTTCGGGAAAAGCCGAGTCAACGCCTTAGCGCACGCCATGTATATGCGTAGCGCACGCTAAGTGCCGAGTACGCTTTAGATCGTGGAGCCGTTAGCGCACGCTACGAACAGTGTATAGCGCGCGCTAATAGCCATTTATTATAAATAGGACAGCATCCTATTCGTGAATTCAGTTCCTTCTTCCCCCATAACCCGAACTCTTGCACTTGAAACATAACTCCACTCGTCCTAAACACTTCGTATCAACCACCTAGTTCGAGATTGAAGATCATATATCATTGGAGATTGGTGTTCAAGCCTTCGGTGTTGGATTGCTTCATTTTCATCTGTGTTCTTCACTACTTTGAGGTAGGTGATTCTTCACCAATGATTAGTAATGTTCATAAGGAAGATTTGAATCATGTTTGGATAGCAAGTACTTCGTTTATAACTGGTCATCACATGTTAGAAGGATACTTTTGACGTATCGGTACTAGATGTCGAATGAACCTTTGAACCATCTTATTATAAGGACTCCTAAGCATGTTTAAATCGATTTATGATCAAGTAATCGGATATTACCCAGTTGATACGTTGTATACGTTGGAATCATGTGTTTTGGAACGTAAGACGATGGAACTTAGATTATTTCTTGAAGATCGTAGAGGAATTGTGATATCGAGATAACTATCCGTATATTTGTATCTCATGATCATAGAAACTTCCAAAAACCTTATTATCATGATATGCCCGAGGATAACTTGTAATATCACCATAGGATTCATGAGTTCTTCACCATTCAACCCAATTTTCGGTTGCGATTACGCACATGCAAGATTAGCGCACGCTAACATGTGTGAGGTAACGTGCGCTATCGAGGTTCTGCGCACAAAACGCACGTAGCGACGTTATGAGGCGCCGAGTCGATCGCCAGCTTCATGGCTAGCGACGCTAGTCTTATACGATAGCGTACGCTAATCAGCCTTAGCGCACGTACGAGTACGTAGCGCGCTAAGCAATCCAGCAGACTTGTTTAGTTTGAGCTTTTGGTACCGTAGCCAATTGTTAGGCCATTGTTCGACTCGAGATGATTTGTATATCGTTCCTTTTGTTAAGGTTCGAGCTTGTTACGTTGATCGGAGGAGGCGGCCTTCGAGTGCGTCGAGAGCATTGAAGTATATCGTTCTTGCCATCTTCGAGGCAAGTATCGTGATATGTTAAAATCGGTATTTTTGGAGTATGCGTATGATTATGCATGTTGTTGAACATGATATTTACTTCGTTGATTTGTCATGATATTCGTTATATAGTGTTTATATGTTCATGTTGATGAACATAATGATTTGGCATGTGGGTATGCATGAGTTGTGTTTGTATACGTTGTACGATCTATGCTGAGGGCGGTGGATCGGATGTCCACCTCGTGTTGGTCCGACGGGATCATCTTGGGATCTAGGCTGAGGGCGTTGGATCATTGGACGGGTTATTTCCACCTCGTGTTGGTCCGACGGGATCATCTTGGGATCTATGCTGAGGGCGCTGGATCATTGGAATACCCATGTTGTGTAATGGAATCTTGTAGATTCGCATTGTCGGATTCCGGTAGCGGAAGTCCGTGTGGTGTATCTTGTTATGTATTGTTAATGCATATTCGAATTGTTTAACATGATACTTGTACTAGCATCGTTTTGCTAACCCCTTCGGGGGTGGACATTTGTTTTGATGTTCAGGTAGCCGAGGAGCAGGGAAACAACACAGACCGACGTGACGACGAAGGGGTTGATGATGTTTATTGTTATTGGAGATTTGTTGTCTTGGTTTGGTTTCGTACTCGAGCACGCGTGTCCTTTTGATATTAATTCGATATGGTTGTATTAATTACCCGTTGAACCCGGTTATGCGTTTTCATAAACTTGAATTTTCGCAGTGTTGATGTCTTATATTTACTTTCCTTTTTAATTAGCCTTGTAAATCCTTACTTAAAGGGTTTACGGCGCTGTAATTATTCCGAATATCTCGGGGTGTTACAGTTACGGCCGTAAGCTTTTGACTGACTCGGTGATAATCTTGTTGTTACAGTTGTATCTGTGCCCTTTTACTGATCATTTGATTTATGTTGATATATTCGTATGGTCCGCCAGTGACGACTGTGAACTTTAACTATTGTATCGGTAATATCGCACTCAGTTGGTTACCTTGTACGTCGTTTATGGTGGTGATGTTATATATTTATAAGGTCATTTTGATGACATCGGTTATCGAGCAGGTTTGATACTTCAAAAATGTTGTTTTGCAAATGACTTCAAAACAAAACAGTTATGATAATGGGTTCATGGTTCTGATTAAATGACCGAGGTATTAAAAGTACTTTTCAAAAATTCGATATCATCAAAATCTTTCAAACTCAAGATTTTTAAAATATTATCATTTGAACTAATACCTCGGAAAATTTTATTTTTTTTTAATATTACCCATGTTTGACCACAATGGTATGTACAATGTTTTAACAGTGATTGTTGAGATGTAGGTCGTACATCTCTGTTGATGTGACCGTGTGAATTTAGGTTTTATTATTGCAGCGATGGTTCGTGTATTCATGTTATGACTCGGAGTGAATATTTTATTGTTCTGCTGTTTGTTGTCCTATGTTTATTATGTGATGTTTGTTATATTATGTTATTCTGAATGGTTGTCCGTTCAGTATGCCGAGAGGTCAAGGCCGAGGACTTGGTCGTGGTAGTGGTCGTAATCAGGAGCATGAGAGGGCGATCGTTGTCGAGTGCCAATCAGCTCAGTACAGATGGTCGAGATGACCAGTTGCGTGATCAGGGACAATCAGCCAGAGGTAATGTTGACGTTGGCGTTGCCACCGTCCTTCGTCAGGTGGTTGACCAGTTGGCACAGATGAATCAGACCATGCACCGGGATGAGATCCCAGATGGGGAAGATGGAGCTAGTAAGTGGTTACGAGATGTGATGAGAATGCACCCGCCCCGTTTTCTAGGTTCTTCGGACTCGTTAGGTTAGGAGAACTGGCTCTTCTAGTTGGACAGAACATTTGATGATGTAGCTTGTACGAATGAAAGAAGAGTACCTATTGCCCAATACCTGCTCGACAAGGAAGCTGCAGACTGGTGGGAGGCCGTAGCGCCCAGTGATCGTACAGCTACTTGAGATGAATTCAAGACTGCCATGGAGACGGAGTATTGTCCGCCGCCTGTTAAAGAGCCTAGGATTGTTGAGTTTTTCTCCTCTACGCCCTAAGATGTATCGATATCTCAGGCAATAGTCGATTATAATCGACAGTTGTGTTATGTTCGGGATCAAGTGAGAAGTGCGGCAGATAAGGTTCGTTATTTCGATATGCGTATGAAACCTCATGCTCGACACTGTATGGCTCCTTTTATGTGTACCACATTGAAGGATTATCATGATCGAGCCTTAGCATTTTAAATGGTTATAATGTCTACAGAGTCTGTATCTGCGGCAAAGAAACAGAACATTTTTGATGACACATCGGGAAGTAAGGGAATTGGGATTCCTAAACCTCAACCCTCGTATCAGTTGAGTATGGGACCTTCTTGGTCGACTGGAGAATCTAAAAGACCCAAGCTGGTGTCTTTGAGTTCTGTGTTGGGTTTTACGTGTATCTAATACAATAAAATTAAGTAAAACACAGCGGAATAAATAAACGAAAAACCTAGACGAGGATCTACATTCAGTAATTTAATTGATTTATTAAGAGTTCGTCGAATTACCTTAATTCAAAGAACGGATCTGAACTAGACTTGAAGCAGATGAATATCTCCTTCCTCTTTGGGTGATCCACACACGAACAATTCCACAAGCCGTATTGCTAGATCCTTACAAATAATATTGTTGAATAGTAGAACACAAATTCCTTACTAGAAGGATTGTACTATCGATCAAGATCAACTAAGGGAAGAAGATCAGATGACCGAAGTTATTCTCCTACTGTAAGAGAAGGGGCCGATTTTTTTCTTTCTCCTTGGGGGGCGATTTTGTGTCTTGATTTCTTATAACAACTCCTTGTCCAAGACCTTATATTTATACTAAGTAAAGCCTAGAGTCAAACTCTAGTATTTGCTTAATTTCCCCTCAACTTATTAAATAATACAATATATATAATATTCAATATTATATATATTACTTATTATTTAATCTCCTTATAAATATAATATCAAATATTGTATTTATTATTCCGAGTTGATATTTATTCTTACTTGTCGATAATTGTCGTACGTGCGACCCAAAAGGCTTATATTATGTTGGCAATTATTTAATACCTTATTAAATAATAAATCATAAGCGGCCTCTAGAAAGACATTATGATTACCCAAATAATATAAGTTAATAGTCCATTAAACCTTTTAACATGTCAAATCCCTGTCACGCGATATCATATTTGAATTAAGTCATGGAGTGTGTCATACTTATTTATGTTCAAATGCTTTCTCGATTTTAAGTAGACTGATTGAATCAAATGACTCTTCATTTGAGCATGGCCATGCATTTTCTTCAGTCCTACTTATCGAGGGGCCTACCAGATATCTCTCTCACTAAGGAGAGGGACAAATCCCTATCTCGATTATTCATTGCCCTCTACATGACTCCCACTAATCCTGATCGCTAACCTTTATGATCACCATGTTTCAGATGACGTTGGATTACGTCAAGGCATAGTAGTTATCATGTTGGACTCTATGATAATCTCAGGTTCAAGGATTTATTGACATATTGTTATATTGAGATTCACTTATAACATTTCCATGCAGTGATCTCAATGCGGGTCTGTCCAGTATTAGTTACTAATACCCATAATAATGTTCTTGGGAGTTATTGAACATTTAATATTCGATTAAATGTCCCAATGAGTTTCCCTTTGATAGTTTGGTGGGATTTTTGTTATCCTGGGTCTTGATCCTCGTTGTAAACGTATTTTCATTGTTTTCACCTGGAGGATTGTAGGTGTTTGAGGTTTTTCAGTTGAGCCGTGTTCGTCGGAGTGCTTGGTAGCGGTTAATGAGGCAAGTATCTTGCTATACTATTTTTGTCTTGTGACTAGAGACTTCATGTTGGGTTTACGATGATTTGGTTTACCTTCGTGAATATGCTTCGTGTGAATTAATTATTGCGAACGTTTGATGGTAGTGATGATATTCTTACTTCTTTAACATTATGGAATTGTGTTGGTTGTGTTAATCATATGGTTTGTGGCGTGCGTGATTGGTCATGATTGAGTTATCGTGATGATTATGATATTTGTGCCGGTTGATTACATACTTGAATATGTATTGTGGTGTATTGTTGAATGGTTTGATATATTGGTAATAATGTGTGTTGTTCGTGGTAATGTGATGAGTTGATCAATATGAGTTGTGACGTGTCAATGTATGTGATCCGGGTAGGGTCCGTCGAGGCCTCTCGAGTTCGGTACATGAAGTGTACGAACAGTGTGTGTTCCGGGTAGGGTCCGTCGAGGCCTTTGGAGTTCGGTACATGATGTGTACGAACAACGTGTGTAGGGCTATCTAAAAGGTTCCTGGTTAGTGGTATTAACTGGAACCGAACCGAACCGACGTGGTTCCAGTTAACAGAGAACCACTATTTGTGGTTAGGGTGCGGTTTGTGGTTCCTACTTGAAAAAAAATATGGTTAGTGGTTAACCGGAATCGAATGGTTCCAGAACCACAGAACCACAAACCGAAATTATGATAAATTAATAAATTACAATTATATATTTTTATCCTAAAAAGAAATTCAATTGAATTAATAATATGTAAATTAATTAACCCACATCAATTCTCCGTTTGTGATTGTTTTGCATTTTAATCGTTGGATTTATAGATTAATTTTAACTTATAGTTGTTGTATTTATGGGTTCATTGTGTGTTGTCTACTATTTTTGTTTTGAAAGATTAATTTTAGCATTTTAAAATTGATTATTTCAGTTTTTTTCGGATAAAAGAGAAAAAGAAAAATAGTTTTTAAGGTTAACCGAACCGGGACCATATCTAATCGGTGTGGTTCCAGTTAACCGAAATTTAAAGTGGTGTGGTTAGTGGTTCCTATTTTGGGGCGTTTATGGTTCCGGTTAACCGAAAATTGTGGTTCGGTTAACCAGAACCGAACCACTCGACACCCCTAAACGTGTGTGTTCCGGGTAGGGTCCGTCGAGGCCTATGGAGTTTGGTACCTGAAGTGTACAAACAGTGTGTATGTTCCGGGTAGGGTCCGTCGAGGCCTCTGGAGGCCCTAATGATTTTGAAAAAGGTTTTGTAACCTGAGACTCGAGATCCAAAAAAAAGAATTTCTACTTTTAAAATCCCCGAGATGATGAGGTTATTTTCAAATACTTCTTTGCTTGAATTCGAAATTCTAAAACCTCTCGGGAATGTTCTGATAGTTGATTGTCGTATCTGATTCGTGGTTGTTATTTGCTTGTTACATTTCGTATAATATTAGACTTGCACTAGCAAAATAGTGGACTTTTACTAACCCCCGAGTAATCGGGGGTGGATGTATGTTTTGCGTCCAGGTACTCGCAGGCTCGTGGGAGCAGTCACAGGATTGGCACACGGAGTGACGAGCTACGATACTAATCAAGGGTGAAGAGTTGGTAAAGTTATGTTATATTGTCAGAGTTGTAATCAGTCTTCCGCTGTATTGTACTTCGACCCCTGCGTGGGTAATGTTGTGTAAAGTTAGTTTCTGTTGATTGAGTTGTGCGACCTCATGGGTCCATGAAGTTACTTGTAACTGACCTTAACGGTCTGTATTATTATATTGTTTGACCCTGGCCGGGCAAGCATTTGGTCGCTCTGGGAGGTTTAGCCTGGTAGATCCTTGTGGAAAGGGTCTACATCATGTAATATTCCCATATGGTTTTGGGGGTGTTACACGCTGGGCCGGCAACCCATCAAAAAACAGCCCAATAGGTGGTCGGCGGCCTGCTAGAGAACAGTCCAGCTACAGCGAGAGGAAAAACTGGTCGATCGCCTCATGTCAGCAGGCGGGCCTGCCATTAGAAAAAAGTTGGCCAACTGGCAGAGATCTATTGTCGGCCAGTAGAAAAGTAGTTCGGTGGGCCTGCCATTAAAAAAATGGCCAGCTGTCGGAGGTCTACCGGCGGTATCCCACCAGAAAGCAGGTCGGCCCGAATGGTGTAAAAAAATCAAGCGGCCGACGGTGGTGTATCAAAAGTAGGCCGACGGGCCTGTCATTTAGAAAAAAAATACACTGATCTTGTCGGAGGTCTATCGGCGGCCCTCAGCCTAGCATAAAGAAATGACCTTCCATTTGCGATCGGCGGCAGCCCGCACGAAAGCAGGCTGACGGGACTGGCTTATTAAAAGAAAATTTGGTCGACTGCTGGAGGTTTTCCGACCACGGACGGAGGCCCCTTCGGAAAAACCGGTTGATTGGTAACCCGCTGGAGGTCCGTCGAAGAACCCAATTATGAAAGAAAAAAGGTTTAAAAGATTATTTGTGAGGGGTAGAATGATCTTTTCAGTTATGGACGATGACCAAACAACATCAATGTCACTGTATTATAGACTAGAGATGATTCGTGCCATAATGGCACGGTGGCAGCGCCATATTTGATTAAAATAAGTAAATTATCAGATTATCTTGCTAGAAAAAAGTTATATTAGTTCCCGAAAATCTATCGCAGCGGTGGGTGGCCTGTCGGAAAATATGCCGACAGGCCTAATAAAAAAAATGATCGGTGGCCGAAGTCTACCGGCGGCGGCCCGCTGAAAAGCAAGATGGGGTTTGCCCTTTTCAAAAAAAAAGAGAAAAAAGTAAAAAAAAAATAATCGGCCGTTGGAGGTCTGCCGGCAACGGTCCAGCCGGAAAGCAGACTAGCGGTCCTGACCAGAAGAAAAAAGAACTGGCTGGTTGTCAATGGCCTACCGGATGCGGCCCGCCCTGGCGTAAAAATATTTTAAAAAAACTAGCCGACAATCGGAGGTCTGCCGGTGGTCTCGCCGACAAAATTGGTAGGCCGGCGACCCGTCGAACTCGGAGAACCCTGTTAGGAATTTTTTTTGAAGATTAGTTGTTCCTTTAATTTAATATTCTAAGAATAATTTTGAAAATTTATTGTTATTGCACATTTAATATTGTTATTAAATTCAACATAAAAAAGAAGGTAGAGATAAAATAATATTTTCACGTAAGAACAACGATAAGAAAAAAATAATTACATGATCATGTTATTGGTCCTCCTTGGACCCATAAGGGTCTTAAAAAATAAAATAAATTACACTAAAATCTCAAACACACCAAAATCACAAAAACGACATCGGTATATTTCAGTCCAATTAGAACCGAACCAAACTAATTCAGTTTGATTCTAATTTTTTTTGTTTTTCGGTTCGGTCCTCTTGGATTTCATTTTTTTGGTTCTTTTTTTGGAATTTTTCTGTTCAATTTTTAATTTTCGGTTCCGAAATGCCCCTAATAGCTAGTATTAGCTTTCACAATAGTGTAATTAACTTAAATAGAATTGTCCTTTTAAAGTCGGGGGAATTCAGCCGTATTGGCGGGATAAAAGTGACAACGTTCAAGAATATTCGATGAAAATGGAATGGAACTTGAGCAGTAGTAAAAATTCCTGGACTAGGTTCAATAGTTTGAATAATTTTTACGACCATTTAAAAAATGACGAGATCCAAAATGCTTTTATACAGTATCTGATGTGGCTGAAGCAATATACTCATTTAATAATTTATTTGAGTTTCAACTACCAAATATTTAAAATACTAGTAGTTTTCTGTTGTATTAAAAACAAGCAAGACAAGAATTAGGACAGAAGATGTGTATATTCTCATTGATAAGGTCCCTTTAAATAGGGAGAGATTCATATTCTGGAACATTCTAACAGGTCTAGTCCTACACGAACTAGGAGAAGCCCATTAACCTGTAGACTAAGGCACACATGTGTATTTACTTTAACACTGCCCCTTGTGTCGAGTTTTTAACGCATGTCAAGTTGCCTCGTTAAAACCTCGTCAAGTAAAAACCACATGGGAAAAATGCCTTGATCGTAGTAAAAAGAGTACAACATCAGACATATAGGTTATGCTAATTTTGTTAAGCCAAAACCTCTTTTTATTATTTCATCTATCAATGTGCTCAAGAACGTGATCAGTTCGTCGATCAATAAGCTAAACGTTCTAGTTACCTCGTTAAAAACCTTTCCAAGTGATAAAAACTCAGTGGGAAAAAGAATCCTTGGTTAAGGAAAAGAGTGTAACTTGCGACGTGGATGTAAGACTCCCCCTCAAGTCTACATCTCCCCCTGATTAGTTCATCAATCAAGGAATCTGAAAAACAGTGCATGTAATGTTGCCTCGTTAAAAACTTTTCCAAGTAACAAAACCCATTGGGATAAAATAAACGTTGGTTAAAGAAAAGAGTACAACATTGTTAGGTAAAATTCGTTGTACCTCACCCTCACATCCGATCCTTACTTCGATCTCGCGAGTTCGGAAATCCTACGCATTTTGATATTTCTCACATGTTTTTCAACTATGGCCTTGGGCAATGATTTATTGAATAAATCAGCCGCATTGTCCTTAGACTTCACTTGCTTAACTTGGATATTAAGGAGGGCCTGTTGTTGCTGATTGTAGAAAAACTTTGGAGAGATAAGCTTTGTATTATCCCCCTTGGTATACCCAAACTTCATCTGTTCGATGCAAACGGAATTATCTTCTTATATGCATGTGGACGCATCAATGACATTACTTAGTCCACTGTTACCTTGATATATGTGACGATGGATCTTAACCATATAAAATCATGTACCACCTCGTGTAGAGCGATAATCTCAGCATGATTCGAGGAGGTAGCAACAAGGGCTTGCTTAGTTGATCTCCAAGATATAGTGGTATCCCCAACGGTTACATAACCAGTTGGGATCGACTTTTATGTGGGTTTGAAAGATACCCAGCATCAGGAAACCCTACCAACACATTCATCGGGCTAGTAACATTGGCACTCACACTTGCTTTAGTAATTGTGCAATCATTGGCAGTTTCGTTAGCCTTGTATGAAAAGAGAAGTCCCAAGTCAATGGTTCCTTTCAGGTATCGAAAGATGATCTTGATACCGGTCCAATGACATTGCGTGGGCTCACAACTATATCTTGCCAACAAGTTCACTGAGAAAGCAATATCAGGCCGAGTACACTTAGCTAAGTACAATAATGCACCAATTGCACTTAAGTAGGGAATTCCAGCTCCCAAAAGCTCTTCGTCGCATTGCTTTGGATGAAATGGATCTTTTTCCAAGTCCAGACTATGACCAATCATGGGGGTGCTAATCGAGTGTGCCTTGTCCATATTAAAATGCCCGAGTATCTTTTGGACATAGGCAGACTGGTGGATGAGGATTCTGTAAGCTAGGTGATCTAGATACCTATACAAATCGAGTTTTTCCCAGATCTTTCATCTCAAATTCGGATTTTAGATAGCTTGTGGTTTCCCTTTACTTCGTCAAGAGTATCGATTATGTTCATATCGTCGACCTATACAGCTACAATTGCTAATCCGGACCTTATTTTCTTAATAAACACACAGGGACACAGTTCGTCGCTCTTATATCCCCTTCCAATCAAGTAGTCACTTAGGCGGATTTACCACATCCATCCGGATTGTTTTAATCCGTAAAGTGAGCGTTGTAATACCCGGTTGTAATTCATTCATTATCATTCAGTAATTATCAGTCAGTAATTGTCACTAAGTAATTTTCACTCATTAATAATCACTCATCATTCATGATTCATTCATTTGTATTCATCGTTGGCATTTTGTAACCGTGTAATAGTTACCGATCGTCATTCATCTCCGTTTGAGGATCGAGACGAGAGTATTATCATAATCATCGTGAATGGTAGTCTTGTGTTGGAAGTATCATCTATCACGTGTCATTGGACTTAATTACATTCATACAAGTATTGTATGTCGGATCATTTACCGTTTGTAGCGAGTAGACGGAGTTTTCGCATTTTCGTCACTTACAGCAACGAGTTACGGTCGTAACTAATCATGCATTACGGCCGTAACATTCATTCGTTAGCTTAAGGTTGCTTTGGCCGAAGGTGAGATACGGCCGTAAGGTAGGCAGGATACGGCCGTAATTTGTGTTCGTGGTTTTCAGGAAATGTCGGACGAAGAGGGCTTACAGCCGTAAGGGTTGCGGCATACAGCCGTAAGATGAGGCAGGTACGGTCGTAAGGCTTGGCCGGTTACGGCTGTACGTTTCGAGCAGGGTGCCTGGTCAGTGTCGACGAAGGTGTCATATGCCCGTAAGTCTTGCCGAGTACGGCCATAACAGTCTAGTTACGCCCATAAGGCATGTGCGGTACGGCCGTATGTCTGTCGGCAGATGTTCAGACGAGGCCGAATTATGCCCGTAAGGAGGGCTTGTTACGGCCGTAAGGCCGTTGACCTTGGAAGTTATGGTCGTAAGCGAGGTGAGTTACGGCCGTAACTCGGAGCTGTATTTAAAGGACTTGGACGAGACTTTGAGCTCATTTTCTCATTTCTCCACTTTATTTCCGAGAGAGAAGTCTTGAGGGGGAGATTTTTCATCATCAATCACTTGGGTGTTCGGTTTTCATCATCTTCATTCGTTTGTGAAGCTTGGATAGTCGACTTAACACGTTTCCACCGGATCAAAGTGTTTGGATCTTCAAAGGTAATATTCTTCAACATCTTGGATTTCGATTTTGTGTTGAGATATGATGTTTTGGACGTTATAATCTTGTTGTATGAAGAGATATACATATGATTATGAGTGTGTATGAATATTCATTGGATTATTGAAGGATTATTCAAGAACACTTTGAATATTGAGTTAGATTTGGGGGTTTTCGATTAGTTGTTGTTGAAATCACGAATTTGGATATTCATATTGGATTATTGATTGTATTTAAGATGTTTGTTGGTTTGAAACACTCCTTGGGGATTTGGTATTGGTATAATTAAGGATTGGTTGTAAACAATCGAAGATTGGTTGCAACGTGTTTGATATAATGCCCCAATGAACTTGGTTTAGTCGTATCGACGTTTTGAGTTAGTTATAATCGTGTTTGATTTGTATATTGAACGGATTGTTGGTAATTATGTTATTCAAGGTTATTCGAGCGACCGACACCTTATTTAGGACGTTTGTTCGTGGAAGCACATTCTCCACCGGTGTTGTGTAAGTTAATTCTTACTCGGTTAAAAGGATATTCATTCCTTTCGTTATTGTTCATTCATAATCATAACTCATTCATAATGTATTAACTGTATTGAGACTTGAAATTGTCGAATAATCACTTCATTCACGAGGAACGACGGTTCCAATCATTTCATTGAGCTATCATTCACTTCACTATTATTTCATCTCGGTGAGTCATTCTTGACTTTGTCGGATTGTTATTCATTAATATTCATCATGGTCATTCTCGTTCATATGACCTTCTGGGTTCGTATTGCCTGGCCGGGTGGTGATGTGTGGGATTTTTAGTCGGGCATATGATGGTCATGTGTTCGGGTTCACCGACACAATGGACTGTGCACACGGTAACGTACATCCGTGAGACTAATTAGGTACAAGGACGGGTGTGTCCGGTCAATCGTCTTGTTCACATGCACATACCATTACGGGCGTACTACGATGCCCCTCTTCAGCTTAATTTCATAATTAAGATATATCATGATTGTGTATATTCATCCCTTGAGGATTGTTGTTCTGTGTAACTGATCCCGTTGGGGGATATTGTTTTCAGGTCATGGCAAGGCAAAAGCAGGGGAAGAGAACGTTGACGGCGAGGAGTCCCAGTGACACTAGTAGGGGGCCCCAATCCTTTCGGTCATTCATGTTGTCGTCATTTTATTTTCCGCTGTAGATTTCCGTTTGGATACTCCATTTCATTCAGTATTGTATATTTTATCTTCATATAAAATATACATGTATTCTGTATTATCTTGGGTGTGTTGTACTTGAAACTCTTTATCGGAGTAATTAATGATATAATGTGGTTCAGTACTACAATTATATTATTTAAGTCATTAATTTTCATTCACCTGGTGGGTCCCAGTCAGGGGTCCACGACACTGTAATAGTCACCTAGTTTGGGGTGTTACATAGTTGGTATCGGAGCGTGGTTTTAAATACTACCTTCCGAGTCATGTCTGATTTGAAATCATCGTCATCAGACTAGTATCATTGGACTTTCACGTCACGTGTGACCTGTGCAAATGTCGAGCCCCTCAGACCGAAAGAACTGTAAGATTTCTAACGCCATGGTATAATTTTTGGCAATCAGAATCACTCATTCATCATTCAACAGTCAACAATCCTCATCATCATTCATTTTGATCAGGACGATCATGTTAACTCATTAATCACTTAGTTCATTTCACTGTTCAGTTGTTGATCTTGAGGATCATATCATTAATCTTGTTAACTTATTCAAGATAATCATTTCAAGAATTTCATCAGATAATCATGTCACCTCAGTTAATCATTCATGCAATCACTGTGTTAGAGTGCGTATGCTCATTTTTCATCATCTCATGACGTAATCATAATATGATATTCATGCGAGAGCTATAATTATCATGTGACTTTCCTACTTCAGTATGGAGAGAGCAGGCATAGGACGCGGGGAACGAGGCCGCTGTGCGGGCTGAAACTCGAGAGCTAGTGTGAATACACGCGCGAACGCGAGGAACAACGCTAATTCATCGAGCAGCGACGCCCACTCATTCACCCAGAAACGATCATTCATTATCAGGAGTCGTACCCGGGACACAGCTCAATCAGAAGGTGTTCGGGTTGACCCACTCGCTTTTATGCAGGGCATGATGGCCCAGATGACACAGATGGCATGCCTCATGGAGACGATGCAGAACTCAATGGCTCAGAATCAGCAGGCTCCTCCGCTGCCACCTCAGGGGCAAGAGAGGGGTGTAAGCAGTATTACTGGTGACATATCTCTCCAAAGGCCACCTACTTTTGAGGGTTCATCTGAACCGGCGGATATTGTTCACTGGATTGAGCATTTCGAGAAGTTATTTGCTATGGTAGAGTGTCCTGAAGGACACAAAGTTTCAGTTGCGGCTTACTATCTGGGTAAGAGCGCTCATTCATGGTGGTTGTCGTTGAAGCTCACCGACGGATCATGTGCTTGGGATCAATTCAAGACTCTCATGGTGGAGAGGTATTATCCGGACCCACTCAGAGAGGCCAAGTTATCATAATTACTCACTCCCGACCCCTCAGCAGACGAGGATGTTCTCGCCATCATCGAGAAATTTCAGGAACTTCTTTCTTTCGCCTCATCTATTATTCACTCCGAGGCAGACAAGATCAAGTATTTCAGCAAGTGACTGAAACCGTGTATGCAGATGCGGTTGCTTAATCACAATTGCACCACTCTAGATGAATTCATCGAGAAAGCTCTTACTTATGAGCTTACTGCTAAGAAGATTGCTATGCAGTAACCTTCATCTGCTAGCAAGAAGTCTAAGAATCTTAATCAGTCTGAAGGCGGTCAGGCAACCTTCAACAAGCCTCGTGCAGGCTCTACTTTCTCTGAGCGACCTCCTGTGGCACCCAAACTGGCGGAATCACAGTCCTGAGCGGCCAGTTCGGCCATCACCTGTTTCAACTGTGGAGAACTTGGTCATGTCAGCACCAAGTGTCCGAGGCAGACTATCACATGCCACAACTGTGGGATTGTTGGGCATAAGGCCCGTTTTTGCCGAAGGGACTCCAAACCTACTTTGGCGTCATCTCAGGCCCCGAAGCAGTCAGTCGTTCATAATCAGGCCACTCTGTCTGCGTCATTCAAGATGACGGGAGAAAACAAAGGTGGAGCCAAGAGCTATCATACGGGAGCGTCCGGTTCGGGGGCCGGCAAGCCCCGAATTTTTGAGATTAAGAAGACCGACGATCCGGAGGCCCCGATGATCTCAGATACACTCGACATTCTATCTCAACTTGTGTGTACCCTTTTTGATACTGGTGCATCGCATTCATTCATTTCCGAATCATGTTTGAGTAGACTACGTCTGGGTAGTGCTACTAGTTGTGAGATGTATGTCATTGGTCTACCTGATGGTAGAAGAATTATCGAAAATCGTGAGATTAAGAATTGTCCGATTCAACTTCATGGCCGTGATTGGTTAGCAGACCTAATCGTGGTAGATTTACCGAGAGACGACGTCATCTTGGGTATTGATTGGATGGATCATCACGATGCCATCATTAGTGTCCGTAAGCGTATGGTCACTATCATTTCAGACAATGGGGTCGAATGTGTTTTTCAGGGAGGTAATCCCAGTTGTTCCGGGAGATTCATCAACTTTATGAAAGCAGTGAAATTACTCGGTCAGGGGTGTGTTGGTTATTGGTGCTATATGACCAAGACCGAGAAATCATCAATAATGTTGGCGGATATTCCGGTAGTGAGAGAATATGTCGATGTATTTCCAGACGAGTTACCTGGTTTACCTCCACAGAGAGATGTGGAATTCACGATTGAGTTGGAGCCTAGTACGTCTCCAATATCGAAGGCACCGTATTGAATGGCCCCGACCGAAATGTAGGAGTTGAAGAATCAACTTGAGGAATTTTTTGAGAAAGGTTATATCCGACCGAGTGCGTCCCCGTGGGGAGCACCAGTATTATTTGTCAAGAAGAAAGACGGTTCTTTTCGTTTGTGTATCGATTATCGGGAGTTGAATAGGGTGACGATCAAGAATAAGTATCCTCTACCCCGTATTGATGATCTCCTAGATCAACTTCAGGAAGCTTCAGTATTTTCCAAGATCGACTTAAGATCTAGATATCATCAGTTGCGAATTCGAGAGTCGGATATCGCAAGGACAGCGTTTCGAACACGTTACGGTCATTATGAGTTCGTGGTAATGCCGTTTGGGTTAACTAATGCACCTGCGGTATTCATGGAATTAATGAATCGGGTTTTCATCAACTATTTGGATCAGTTCGTGGTTGTCTTCATTGATGACGTTTTGATTTATTCTCGTGACCGAGAGGAGCACGAGGCTTA
Source organism: Orobanche coerulescens (assembly GCA_033398695.1). Lineage (NCBI taxonomy): Eukaryota > Viridiplantae > Streptophyta > Magnoliopsida > Lamiales > Orobanchaceae > Orobanche > Orobanche coerulescens. The sequence goes on along the minus strand of CM065808.1, from coordinate 60,584,072 downwards.
CCTTCATCAGGTTCTCGACGTGTTGAGATGAGAGCAACTCTATGGAAAGTTTTCCAAATGTGAGTTCTGGATGTCCGAAGTGACGTTTCTCGGACATGTAATTTCATCAGACGGTGTGCGTGTTGATCCTCAGAAGACGGAGGCTATACGAGATTGGCTACCTCCGAAGAATGTTAAGGAAATCCGAAGCTTTCACGGATTAGCCGGCTATTATTGGCGGTTTGTAGAAGGATTTTTTAAAATCGCTCAACCAATGACGAACCTTCTGCGAAAGGATAAGAAATACACGTGGTCCGACGCGTGTCAGTGGAGTTTTGAGGAACTCAAGAGCCGATTAATTTCAGCACCTGTCCTTTCCTTGCCACAAGGGACGGAAGGATTTGTGGTTTATAGTGACGCGTCCGGACACGGTCTTGGATATTTATTAATGTAGAATGAGAAGGTTATTGCCTATGCTTCACGGCAATTGAGACCTTACGAGGTTAATTATCCGACCCACGACCTCGAACTAGCAGCCGTAGTTTTCGTGTTGAAGATTTGGCGTCATTACCTTTATGGCGTCACCTGTGAGATATTCACCGATCATAAGAGTTTGAAGTATATATTTACTCAGAAGGAGTTAAATATGCGACAGAGGCGGTGGTTGGAACTAATCAAAGATTATGATATCGAGATCCTGTACCACCCGGGTAAGGCAAATGTGGTTGCCGATGCCTTGAGTCGTAAGTCCGTTCAGGAGCAAATGCTTGCTCGTTTAACAGTTCACAAGGAACTTCAGCAGGAATTCCTTAGACCCGAGATCGAGGTCTGGTTACAGCGAGTGCAAGGGCAACTTTGCATGTTAGAGATTTCATCGCCACTTGAGGAGGCAATCAGAGTGAATCAGGGTTCAGACCCATCATTGTTGCGCATCCGCGAGGATGTGGCTCAGGGGAAAGCCCCTGGATTTGTGGTCAACGAGGATGGACTTTTGCGATTTAAGAATCGGTTATGCGTACCGGCGAATGACGAGTTGAAGAACTCAATTTTGAGAGAAGCTCATGCTACCCCTTATTCCATTCATCCGGGGTCTAGAAAGATGTACAAGGACTTGAAACAAAATTACTGGTGGAGTAATATGAAGCGAGAAGTCGCAGAATTTGTTTCGAGATATTTAACCTGCCAGCAAGTCAAGATAGAACATCAGCGACCGGCGGGTATGCTGAAACCGCTCCCTATTCCAGAGTGGAAGTGGGAAGACATTTCTATGGACTTCATCACGAGTTTGTCGACGAGTCGTCGTGGCATGAATACAGTTTGGGTAGTTGTGGACCGTTTAACTAAGTTAGCTCATTTCCTTGAGATTAAGGATACGTGGGGTCCCTATATACTTGCCCAGTTGTTCATCAAAGAGATAGTGAGATTGCATGGTACTCCTAAGAGTATCATTTTCGATCGTGACGGACGATTCGTGTCACATTTTTGTAAATCAGTTCATCGTGCTATGGGAACTCATTTTAACCTCAGCACAACATTTCATCCTCAGTCCGACGGTCAATCAGAGAGAACTATTCAGACATTGGAGGACATGTTGAGAGCATGTGTTCTCGATTGGAAAGACGATTGGGAAGCCCAACTACCGTTGATTGAGTTCACATACAATAATAGTTGGCATGCTTCGATTAAGATGGCACCTTACGAGGCCTTGTATGGTCGTCGTTGTCGATATCCTTTGTGTTGGGATGACTTATCAGAATCAATCGGCACCGAGCTCGATATGCTTATAGCCGCCCGTGAGAAGGTAGCTTTGATCAGGAGTCGTTTGTTGACCGCTCAGAGTCGACAGAAATCATATGCAGATAATCGTCGTCGACCACTAGAGTTCGAGACAGGTGACCACGTGTTGGTCAAGGTATCCCCGAGTCGAGGTATTTTCCATTTCGGGAAACGGGGGAAGTTGAGTTCGAGATTCATTGGACCGTTTGAGATTTTGGATCGAGTAGGAAATCTGGCTTATCGATTGGCTTTACCTCCGGCGTTGAGCCGAATTCATAATGTGTTTCACGTCTCTCAGTTGCGGAAGTATGTCGCCGACCCGATCCACATACTTCAGTTTGACGAAATCGAGATCGCGGATGATCATTCGTATGAGGAGCATCATATACGAGTTTTAGAGAGGCGAATCAAACAGTTGAGGAACAAGACGATTCCTTTGGTCAAGATTCAGTGGTCTAGACACGGAGTCGAAGAGGCTACTTAGGAAACTGAGGATAGTATGCGGGAGAGTTATCCCGAGTTGTTTGACCCTTAGTTTCGAGGACGAAACTCCTTTTAAGGGGAGAGTATGTAATACCCGGTTGTAATTCATTCATTATCATTCAGTAATTATCAGTCAGTAATTGTCACTCAGTAATTTTCACTCATTAATAATCACTCATCATTCATGATTCATACATTTGTATTTATCGTTGGCATTTTGTAACCGTGTATCAGTTACCGATCGTCATTCATCTCCGTTTAAGGATCGAGATGAGAGTATTATCATAATCATCGTGAATGGTAGTCTTGTGTTGGAAGTATCATCTATCACGTGTTATTGGGCTTAATTACATTCATACAAGTATTGTATGTCGGATCATTCACCGTTTATAGCGAGTAGACAGAGTTGTCCCATTTTCGTCACTTCCAGCAATGAGTTACGGCCGTAACTAATCATGCATTACGGCCATAACATGCATTCGTTGGCTTAAGGTTGTTTTGGCCGAAGGTGAGATACGGCCGTAAGGTAGGCAGGCTACAGCCATAATTTGTGTTTGTGGTTTTCAGGAAATGTCGGACGAAGAGGGCTTACGGCCGTAAGTGTTGCGGCATACGGCCGTAAGATGAGGCAGGTACGGCTGTAAGGCTTGGCCGGTTACGGCCGTACGTTTCGAGCAGGGTGCCCGGTCAGTTTCGACGAAGGTGTCATACGCCCGTAAGTCTTTCCGAGTATGGCCGTAACAGTCTAGTTACATCCGTAAGGCATGTGCGGTATGGCCGTATGTCTGTCGGCAGATGTTCGGACGAGGCCGAGTTACGCCCGTAAGGAGGGGTTGTTACGGCCGTAAGGCCGTTGACCTTGGAAGTTACGGTCGTAAGAGAGGTGAGTTACAGCCGGAACTCGGAGCTGTATTTAAAGGACTTGGACAGGACTTTGAGCTCATTTTCTCATTTCTCCACTTGAGTTCCGAGAGAGAAGTCTTGAGGGAGAGTTTTTTCATCATCAATCACTTGGGTGTTCGGTTTTCATCATCTTCATTCGTTTGTGAAGGTTGGATAGTCGACTTAACACGTTTTCATCGGATCAAAGTGTTTGGATCTTCAAAGGTAATATTCTTCAACATCTTTGATTTCGATTTTGTGTTGAGATATGATGTTTTGGACGTTATAATCATGTTGTATGAAGAGATATACATATGATTATGAGTATGTATGAATATTCATTGGATTATTGAAGGATTATTCAAGAACACTTTGAATATTGAGTTGGATTTGGGGGTTTTCGATTAGTTGTTGTTGAAATCACGAATTTAGATATTCATATTAGATTATTGATTGTATTGAAGATATTTGTTGGTTTGAAACACTCCTTGGGGATTTGGTATTAGTATAATTAAGATTGGTTGTAAACAATCGAAGATTGGTTGCAACGTGTTTGATATAATGCCCCAATGAACTTGGTTTAGTCGTATCGACGTTTTGAGTTTGTTGTAATCGTGTTTGATTTGTATATTGAACGTATTGTTGGTAATTGTGTTATTCAAGGTTGTTCGAGCGACCGACACCTTATTTAGGACGTTTGTTCGTGGAAGGACATTCTCCACCGGTGTTGTGTAATTTAATTCTTACTCGGTTAAAAGGATATTCATTCCTTTCGTTGTTGTTCATTCATAATCATAACTCATTCATAATGTATTAACTGTATTAAGACATGAAATTGTTGAATAATCACTTCATTCACGAGGAACGACAGTTCCAATCATTTCATTGAGCTATCATTCACTTCATTATTATTTCATCTCGGTGAGTCATTCTTGACTTTTTCGGATTGTTATTCATTAATATTCATCATGGTCATTCTCGTTCATATGACCTTCTGGGTTCGTATTGCCTGGCCGGGTGGTGATGTGTGGGATTTTTAGTCGGGCATATGATGGTCATGTGTTCGGGTTCACCGACACAATGGACTGTGCACACGGTAACGTACCTCCGTGAGACTAATTAGGTACAAGGACGGGTGTGTCCGGTCAATCATCTTGTTCACATGCACATACCATTACGGGCGTACTACGATGCCCCTCTTCAGCTTAATTTCATAATTAAGATATATCATGATTGTGTGTATTTAACCCTTGAGGATTGTTGTTCTGTGTAACTGACCCCGTTGGGGGATATTGTTTTCAGGTCATGGCAAGGCAAAAGCACGGGAAGAGAACGTTGATGACGAGGAGTCCCAGTGATACTAGTAGGGGGCCCCAATCCTTTCAGTCATTCATGTTGTCGTCATTTTATTTTCCGCTGCAGATTTCCATTTGGATACTCCGTTTCATTCAGTATTGTATATTTTATCTTCATATAAAATATACATGTATTCTGTATTATCTTGGGTGTGTTGTACTTGAAACTCCTTATCGGAGTAATTAATGATATAATGTGGTTTGGTACTATAATTATATTATTTAAGTCATTAATTTTTATTCGCCTGGTGGGTCCCAGTCGGGGGTCCACGACACTGTAATAGTCGCCTAGTTTGGGATGTTACAAGTGTTACAATCGAACTGAATACGCACTACGTGGTCTAGAGTCACTTGACTTGGGTAGTGAAATGCCATCAGGCACATTCATATATATATCTGTCTATCAAGATCCCCGTAGAGATATGCAGTGACCACATCCATTGCTTCATTTCCTGTCCTTCGGAAACTACTAAGCTAATTAAGTAATGGAACGTTATCACGTCCATTATGGGAGAATATGTATCCTCATAGTCAATTCCAGGGTGTTGTGAGAAGCCTTGGGCGACAAGTGAAGCCTTGTACCAAAGGACCTCTTTCTTATCATTTCGCTTTCTGAAAAAACCCATTTATGTCCAACAGGCTTTACACTTGGCGGGATTAGCACTACTGGGCCAAATACCTGGTGTTTTGTCATAGAATCAGGTTCTGCCTAGATTGCTTCTTTCCATTTGGGCTAATCCACTCTACTTTGGCATTCGGCCACAGAGCGTAGTTCGATATCATCATGCTCCAAGATGTCATGGGTGACGGCGTAAGTGAACGCATCATCAATGCGAGTTGTCGACCTATCAACTATATCGCACACACTCTCATACATGGAGATTTCTTTGTTCTTTGGGCTTGAATCAGACCTCGCGGCGTCCCCCAGAAATGATTCGTGGACATAGCTATAGGCAGAAACAATCTCGTGGGAAGGGTTCCCGGAATTGATGTTTAGGGGATCATTATGTGCCTCACCGGCCCTTTTTTTCCTTGGGCGAGTGTCAATCGAACCAAATGGTCTTCCCCTCTTCCTATTAGGAGCCACGGCCTCAGCCGCACTGCCACCAGGTGCATTAGCAGCACTCAGTTCGTCGGTGTTGCGCCCCTTTCTGGGGACTTCTAACCTTGCAGACACGTTTGCAATAGGTATATGTGATCTCGTCACTTTTGCGATATCATTATACGTATCAGGCATCGAATCTGCTATGTTCTGAATATCAAGAATTCTTTTCACTTCACTATCACATAGTGAAGTTCGGGGATCGAAATGACAGAGTAGGAACTGACCACAATAATTCATGTCGTTCTTGGAGAAAGTTCGTCTTCTCCCCTCCCCCTAACAACATGAAGGTTGTCTCATCGAAGTAACAATCTGAAAATCAATCGGTAAATAGATCGCCTGTCGAAGGTTCTAAGTAGCAGATAATGGTTGGGTATTCGTATCCAACATAAATACCTAAACGTCTCTGCGGGTCCATTTTATTGCATTGTGGGGGCACAATTGGCACATAAGCTGTACAACCAACTATTCGCAAATGTGAAATGTCAGGCTCATATCCAGTTACCAACTGGTATGTAAAAAGTGATTGGTTAGTTGTGGGTCGGAAATGAATAAGTAAAGCTGCATGCAAGACTGCATATCCCCAGGCAGAAACAGGTAAGTTAGTGCACATAACCAATGCCCAGGCCACCATCTGAATTCATTTGATGGTTGACTCTGCGAGACCATTTTGCGTATGCACTTGGGGTACGGGATGCTCTACATCGATCCCGATCGACATGCAGTATTCGTCGTATATTTTAGATGTGAACCCTCCAGCATTATCGAGTCTTATTGACAGAATAGGGTGGTCAGGGTGGTGAGCCCTTAGACAGATAATATGTGCAAGAAGCTTTGCTAAAGCAGCATTTCGAGTGGACAATAGGGCGATATGTGACCAACATGTCGAAGCGTCAACCAGAACCATAAAATATCTGAATGGCCCATATTCTGGTTGAATAGGCCCAGAAATATCATCTTGAATCCTATGTAATAATGGAATGTTCTCAGTTGCATTTTTAGCGTAGGAATGTCTCGCTTCTACTTTGGCTAAAGAGCAGGCTTTGCAGAAATGACGATGTGCATTTAACAAAGTCAAGTTTGTAAAATGGGCTGATGTCTCCGGTACTTTGGACGACATGGTGAGGGAAACACCGACAAAGTTCTTTATGTTGGGTTGTTGTCCCTTTCTACTTTGCACGCGAAAGAAAGGATGTCTGTGCGTATTCTTAAGGATGCGAATCATCATGTCACGACCCGGATGTCCTAATCTATCGTGCCAAAGCATGTACGAGTCAGCATGCCAAAGTTCATTTTGGATAATCGCATAGGATTCAACTGCTGGGTGTTACGTGTATCTAATACAATAAAATTGAGTAAAACGCAGCGGAATAAATTAACATAAAACCCAGACGAGGATCTCATGCACTAATTTAATTGTTTGATTAAAGGGTTAATCAAATTACCTTAATCCGATGAACAAATCTAAATTCGGACTAGAAGCAGATGAATATCTCCTTACGAATAATATTGATAAATAGTACAACACAAATTCCTTACTAGAAGGATTGTACTATCGATCAAAATCAACTAAGGGAAGAAGATCAGAAGACCGACGTCGTTCTCCTACTGTAAGAGGTGGAGGCCGATTTTTCTTTTCTTCTTGGGTGTGGGGGGGCGATTTTATGTTGATGTAGGGTTTCTTATGACAACTCCTTGTCATAGACTCCTTATTTATACTAAGTAACCCTAGATACAAGAATCTAGTAATTGCTTAGTTACCCCTCATGTTATTAAATAATACAATATATATAATATCTAAGGGGAAATTACAGCCAACTACCCTATTAGATGGTCTCTTTACACTTTAGTCCCTATTGTTTCATAATTACAGCGAAGGACAAAAATATGAATTGGTGTTGACTTCTATTAAAAAGACGAAAATGACCCTCTATTTACTTGAATAAAACATTTCTTTTAAAATACATTTCATATTAAACAAATAGCTTATAAGTTATTAAAGTGTTTGGCTAATACATTTCTTTTAAAAAATATTCTTTTTTCAGAAAATAATTTTTTTTCCGAAATATAATTTTTTTCCAGAAAATATATTTTTTTCTTCACAAAAATATTTTATTTTATTTTTTTCCAGAAAATAATTTTATTTTTTCGAAAAAATAATATTTTTTCAAGAAAATAATTTTATTTCGAAAAAATATTATTTTGCCACAAAATATTTTTTCCTCCAAAAAATATTTTTTTTAATTTTTTCGAAAAAATATTTTTTTTATTTTTTTTCCAGAATATTTTTTCCTCCAGAAAATATTTTTTTTAATTTTTTTGAAAAAATATTTTTTTTATTATTTTTCCAGAAAATAATTTTATTTTTTTCGAAAAAATAATATTTTTTTTTCAGAAAATAATTTAATTTCGAAAAAATTTTATTTTGCCAAAAAATACCTTTTTCTCCAGAAAATATTTTTTTAATTTTTTCGAAAAAAATATTTTTTTTATTTTTTTCCAGAAAAATAGTTTTATTTTTTTGAAAAAATAATATTTTTTCCAGAAAATAATTTTATTTCGAAAAAATATTATTTTTCCCAAAAATAATTTTTCTCCAAAAACATTTTTAATTTTTCGAAAAATAAAAATTCCATAAAATAATATTTTTTCAAAAGATAATTTTTTCCTTAAAATAATTTTTTTTTATTTTTTTCGTAAAATAATATTTTTTCCCAGAAAATACTTTCTTTTTTGGAAAAAATATTTTTTTCTAGAAAGCTTGAAAATTTATTACACTGAAATCCAAAAGTGTTATATATTACACTGAGATCCAGTATGTGCCACCCACGTGAGGCGAAAAATAAATGGGTAAACAAAAAAAAGAAAAAGAAAAGGGCAAATTAGCAATATCAGTACTCTCTCTCCAGTGACATCATCTGAAAATTTGACTTTTGTCCTTCTTTGTAAATATAGTTTCTGGACAGTGCAAAGTTTGTCATTCATTGTAATATCTGAAACAATAGGGACCAAACTGTAATTAGACCATCTAAAAAGGTAGTCAGATGTAAATCGCCCTAATATCTAATATTATATATTACTTATTATTTAATCTCCTTATAAATATAATATCCAATATTATAATTATTTCCAGTTGATATTTATTCCTACTTGTCTATAATTGTCGTACGTGCGACCCAAAGGCTTATATTATGTTGGCAATTATTTAATACCTTATTAAATAATAAATCATAAGCGGCGTCTAGCAAGACATTATGATTACCCAAATAATATAAGTTAATAGTCCATTAAACCTTTTAACGTGTCAAATCCCTTTGTCACGCGATATCATATTTGAACTAAGTCATGGAGTCTGTCATATTTATTTATGTTCAAATGCTTTCTCGATCTTAAGTACTGATTGAATCAAATGACTCTTCATTTGAGCATGGCCATGCATTTCCTTTAGTCCTACTTATCGAGGGGCCAAGCAGATATCTCTCTCACTAAAGAAAGGGACAAATCCCCATCTTGATTATTCATTGCCCTCTACATGACTCCCACTAATCCCGATACCTAACCTTTATGATCATCATGTTTCAGATGACGTTGGATTACGTCAAGGCATAGCAGTTATCATGTTGGACTCTATGATAATCTCAGGTTCAAGGATTTATTGACATACCGTTATATTGAGATTCACTTATGACATTTCCATGCAGTGATCTCAATGCGGGTCTGCCCAGTATTAGTTCTCCAACCAATACCCATAATATTGATCCGTACCATACGCATAATCATCCGATGATTATCAATCAAACTTATACTAGTATATTAATCACTTGAGTCTCTACTCAACGCGATTGTACCATGGACATTTGAATAATGTTATTATTCGTGAATAACTATTATTCAATTATTATAATATTAAAACATGCACACATTATAATAATCAACGAGAAATAAATGATATCAAATAACTTTGTTTATATGTGACAATTACAAATCTAAGCACATCGAATGTCCTAGGGCATTTATCCTAACAATATCCCACTTGCACTAGGACCATTCATTCATGACTTTTAGTCCTATCGCTCTAGCATGCTCAACATGCTTGCCTTGTGAGAGAGGCTTGGTAAGTGGATCTGCAACATTCTCTTCCGTTGCTACTTTGCATATTGTAATATCTCCTCGTCTGACGATCTCTCTGACTAGGTGATATTTTCTGAGTATATGTTTAGAATTAAGATGGGACCTAGGCTCTTTAGCTTGCGCAATAGCACCATTATTATCACAATAAAGGCTTACGGGACCCTGGATGGTCGGCACCACTCTTAGTTCGTTAACGAACTTCTTGATCCATACGGCTTCCTTAGCTGCAACCGATGCTGCCAGGTACTCAGCTTCTGTAACAGAATCAGCAATCGTGCTTTGCTTGGAACTCTTCTGACTCACAGCACCTCCATTCAATACAAACACGTAACTAATTTACGATTTAAAATCGTCTCTTTCGATTTCGAAACTTGCATCGGCGTAACCTATTACATCCAGCTCGTTTCCGACCCCTCCATAAACTAGGAAATAATCCTTAGTTCTTCTCAAGTACTTTAGGATGGTTTTCACTGTTGTCCATTGACTTTCACCTGGATTCGATTGATATCGACTTGTCATGCTAAGGGCAAACGATATATCTGGTCGAGTACAAATCATGGCATACATGATCGATCCAATGGCCGAAGCGTATGGTATCTTGCTCATGCGGGCTCGCTCATCAGGAGTCGCAGGACTCTGTGTCTCACTCAGATGAATGCCATGTGACATTGGCAAGAGTCCTCTCTTGGAGTCTTGCATATTGAACCTCTTCAATATTTTATTAATGTAGGTTCATTGACTCAGACCAATCAATCTCTTTGATCTATCTCTATAGATCTTTATCCCAAGAATGTAAGTAGCTTCTCATAAGTATTTCATTGAGAAACAACTTCCCAACTAAGTCTTGACTGTCTGCAAGGTGGGAATGTCATTTGCAATGAGTAATATGTCATCTACATATAAGACTAAGAAAACAACTATTCTCCCACTAACCTTCTTGTACACACATGGTGAATCTTCATTTTGAATGAACCCAAACTCTTTAACAGTTTCATCAAAACGAAGATTCCGGCTTCGAGAAGCATGCTTCAACCCATAAATAGATCTTTAAAGCTTTCAAACCTTTTTAGAATTTTCTGGATAAACAAAACCTTCAAGTTGTGTCATGTACACATCCTCGAGTAAGTTTCCATTAAGGAATACTGTTTTGACATTCATTGCCATATTTCATAATCATAGTATGCGGCAATGGCAAATAAAGTTCTATTTCATTTAAGAATGACTACTGGCGAAAAGGTCTCATCATGGTCAACACCATGAATCTGTCTATAACCTTTTGCTACTAGTCTAGCTTTATAGGCTTGCAAATTATCATCCATGTCTTTCTTTTTTTTATAGACCCATTTGCACCCAATGGTTTTAACACCCTCAGGTGGATCTATCAAGTTCCAAACTTGATTGTCATACATAGACTGCATCTCTGACTTCATGGCCTCTAGCCTTTCCTCGGACTCTGGTCCTGAAGCAGCTTCTGTATAGGTACTAGGTTCATCATCTATGAGCGATGCATCATCATCCTCTGTTAAGATATAACCATATCTCTCAGGTTCATGTCGTATCCTGTCAGATCTGTGTGGGACTTGTGTACTTTGAACGGGCTCTTCAACTGATTGTTGAGATTGTTTGGTTTCCATCAGTGAAGCGATGTCTTCTTGTGGTTCTCGAGTTTCCTCGAGAATTACTCTTCTCCCACTGTCTCTTTTGGAAATAAATTCCCTATCTAAGAATACAGCATTTCGAGCAACAAACACTTTGTTCTCTGCGGTCTTATAAAAGGAATATCCTTTAGTTTCCTTAGGATATCCCACAAATAAACATCTTTCAGATCTGGCTGCCAGTTTGTCAAACACTTGGCGCCTTATGAATGCTTCGCAACCCCATATCTTTAGAAAAGACAAGTTTGGTCTCTTACGAGTCCATTTCTCAAATGGTGTCTTTTTAACTGCTTTAGATGGAACATGGTCAAGGGTGAATGCTGTTGTTTCTAAAGCGTGGCCCGAAAATGATAATGGAAGCTTTGTTCAACTCATCATGGATCGAACCATATCTAATAAAGTTTGATTCCTCCTCTCGGACACTCCGTTATGCTGAGGTGTTCCGGGAGGAGTAAGTTGTGAAAAAATTCCACAACTCCTAAGATTATCATCAAACTCTTGGCTCAAGTATTCGCCACCTCGATCCGATCGAAGGTCTTTAATTGTCTTGCCAAGTTGATTCTGTACTACATTCTGGAATATTTTGAACATTTCAAATGATTCATGTTTATACTTCATAATATAAACATATCCATATCGGGTATAATCATCGGTAAATGTAATGAAGTATTGGTATCCGCCTCTGGCATGAGTGCTAAGAGGTCCGCATACATCAGTATGTATTAGGCCTAATAGATCACTGGCCCTTTCTCCATGACTGATGAAAGGATTCTTCGTCATCTTGCCTAATAAACAAGATTCGCATGTCCCATATGATTCATAGTCAAAAGAGTCTAAAAGTCCATCATTATGGAGCTTAGAAATGCGTTTCTCATTTATGTGACCAAGTCGACAATTCCATAAGTAAGTCGGATTAGAATCATTGAGATTAGGTTTCTTGGATACAATGTTATAGACTTCCAAAGTGTCGGGCTCATCTAGATCAATATTGTAAAGGCATGTATATAACTTTCAGTACCATAAAGAAAGCCATCGAAGAAAATACAAATAATCTTATTCTTAATAAGAAAATTGTAACCTTCACAATCTAATGTAGAAACTGAAATAATATTCCTATTCAGCATAAACATAATAGAAATTGTTTAAAACTAACAAAAGCTCGTTGGGTAAAACTATATCATAAGTTCCTACGGCTAGTGCAGCAACTATTGCTCCATTCCCGAATCTTAGATCCACTTCCCCTTTCTTTAGTTCTCTACTGCTTCTCAACCCCTGTACATTTGTACAAATGTGAGATCCACATTCAGTATCTAAAGAAGTTAGAAGTAGATAAGTTAACTTCTATAACAAATATACCTGTGGCAGTCTCACTACCCTTGGTACGCTTTAGCTCTTCCAAATAAATCTTGCAATTTCTTTTCCAGTGTCCTGGTTTATTGCAATGATGGCAATTTCCATCTTTGGGAGCTTTTTCTTGAAAACCGGCCAGTAGGGTCTTTAGATTTGGCAACTTTTGCCTTACCCTTACCCTTGCCTTTCTTCTTAAAGGACTTCCCTTTTGCTGACCATCAGCACGTGGCTTGGTTTCTTTTTAATATTATGCTCAGCCGTTTTAAGCATCCCATGCAGCTCAGTAATGGACTTCTCCATCTCATTCATATAGTTTATAATGAACTAGTCGAAACTTTCGGGCAATGAGTTTAGGATCACATTCGTGGAGTGCTCCTTAGAAAGTGGAAAACCAAGTCTTTCAAGATAATTAATATATCTTTTCATCTTGAGTACATGAGCGCTGACAGATGTCCCCTCAACCATCTTGCAAGCATATAAGGCTTGAAAGGTCTCATACCTCTATTGCCTAGCATGCTTCGAGCAAGTTTCCTTGAGGTGAGCATTAAGATCATAAGCTTCCATATCCTCCATATTCTTCTAAAGTTCTGGACAAATGGTAGCCAACATAAGACAACTGACATCAATGGAAACATCACAATGTTTCTTCCATTTGTCTTTTGTTGCTTTGTTTGCATTATCAGCTGGCTCATTGGGATTTCTTCCTCAAGAACATATAGCTTTCTTTCTTGTTTGAGAACTATTCTCAAGCTCCGGATCCAATCCAGATAATTGCTGCCGTTTTCTTTGAGCTTGTCCTTCTCAAGGACTGATCGCAGCTAAATGGTGACCGTATTGTTTGATGCCATTCTATAATATCTACAAAATTCAATATGCAAAGTATTTAGTCACATTATTTTATTTCTCAAAAAATACTCCCACTAAAACAAAGTACCCTCAATTTTACAACATTTGTAATTTTAGTGGGCTAAGATACCATTTTACACAATCCTAAACTCAGCATTGGCATGACGCCTAGAATTGAGCTACTTTAGGTGGATAACTCTTTATCGATTACATCATATGTAACTCTTAGATTATATTCATGGGATTTGTGTAACACCCCCAAAACCGACCGGAAATATTACAGCGCCGTGGGCCCCATATTGGAACCCACAAGGCTAAAATCATTTCCGCAAATGTTTAAAAATGCCAAAAGGTCCTTTGAAAGTACACACACACGCAGTGGGTAAAATCACAGTTCAAAGAATATCGAAAGCCATTTAGAAACATACACACACAGCGGATAAAACATAATTAAATACATTTGCAGCGGAATTAGAAAAACCAGAAAAGAATACACAATCCGAACAATCACGCCATAGCCAGTATCACCGGAAAGCTCATCCCTTCACGACCGCTACTAGCTCGAACTCCGAGTACCTAAAAGATAAAGCCCACGACGGGGTCAGCCATAATACCCAACAATGATAACGATCACATCACAAAAACAATACATATCAATGTAATTACAAGGTAAGAATAATTCCAATGTAATCTCACCGTAGTAACCTTACCAACCTGTCACAATCCATAACAAATCAATTCTTACCATAACCCAAGCCCCGTGTCCTTAAGTGATGAATGAATTCAAAAGTAACCACATGTATCCGAAACGATACCAAAATTCCAAAACTTATCATATCTCAATATAGAATGATCTGGCCAAGACTAACTCTATCGGCTGGGTCGCACAATCAGATCCCAATACTGATAGAAACTGATATCACACGATACATCTGCAAATCAACTATCCCGAAACAATGGCAAGTCCCGGATATCAATACAAGCATGAATGCTCACACAATCGATAATGATAAACGATCAAAGCATCACGACGGAAATATCAATGACATGATATTTCCACACAAGATCGACAAAGGATCAACCACGAACGAGAATACCATGATGTGGTAACTCCAACAGGATCAATGAAGAATCAATACCCTAGAATACCGATGACATGATAAGGATCAACGAAGAATCAATAATCGAGAATACCGACGACACGGTAAGGATCAACGTAGAATCAATAACCTAGAATACCGACGACACGGTAAGAATCAACGAAGAATCAATAACCGAGAATACCGACGACACGGTAAGGATCAACGAAGAATCAATAACCGAGAATACCGACGACACAGTAAGGATCAACGAAGAATCAATAACCGAGAATACCGACCATACGGTAAACTCCAACAAGATCAATAAGAGTCGACAATCAGAAATACCAACGGTACGATAAACTCCAATAACATCGACAAAGGGTCAACAACCGAGAATACTGACGACACAGTAAACTCTAGCAAGATCAATAAGGACCAACAACCGGGAATACCAACGATACGGTAAACTCCAATAAGAGCAATAAGGAATCGACAAACGAGAGTACCGACGACACGGTAAACTCCAATAACACCAATCAAGGACTAATAACCAAGAATACCAACGGTGTGACAACTCCCAAACAGAATCAATAAGGATCAATAACGAACGAGATTACCAATGACAGGGTGAACTCCAAACGAGATTTATTAAGGATCAATATCAATGAGTTGACCCCCGATATGGTAACTCTGAACGAGATTAGTAAAGGATCGATATTAATGAGTTGACCATCGATATGGTAACTCCGAATGAGATTAGTAAAGGTTCAATGGTGACGGATACACGAGAGAATAAAATCATCGACCATATACAGATCATATATACGGAATTACAAAGACAACCCGAATTCTGAACAGATACGATTATACATGAATTGTGAACAACCAATCAATAAGACTCAAGATGGACGTCACGATACGCTCGATCCGGACATGTGTCCGTGTACAAGCCAGCCACGGGTATTGATCAATACACCTCTGGTCTCGTACCTAATCAGCCTCACGAAGTACGTCTCGTGTGCACAGTTCAATATGAGGTCGAAACCAACACATGATACACGTGCCCGTCCAGAAAATCCTACACATGAACGATCAGAACGTATCTGACTCCAGATATGCCACGATACAACATGACAACAAACCTCGAAGAAACGCATATCCAACAAGGATCAGAAGATTTTCCAAGAGGGTAACAATAACTCGATCATGAAAGACCGACACGACCACAATGTCGTATTCCGTCAGACAACAGTCCACAGCATGCTCAACAATGCATATAATAATAGCACATAAACTCCCAAGGCAGCAGCCAAGGGTCACGGAAACATCTACTCAGGAATACTCCGGACAATATCACATCAACTCCCAAGACAGCAGCCGAGGGTCACGGAAGCATCTACTCAGGAATACTCCGGACATAGGTGCCATTTAGGTCTTATCCCCTAACACATCGGCCCAACAGATTACAGCTCAAAGAAAGAGCACATTACAAAACGTAATAAACGATGGTGCACGCTCACCACATGAAATATCAACACACACATGCAATAATGCAACATGATAATTATCAAAATCTAACAATATTAATTTACCTCAAGCTGGAGACGCTAGCCTTTCCACGACCAACCGCCCTGAACGAATACACAGTTTATCCGACAATCCAAAATGATGTACAGTCCATAACTAATACCCAACCACCATCCCGAGTTCAACATCGACACGATAACTAACCTTGATATCCAACTTCTCATGCAATAGACCAAATTATAATTCACGTTCCCAATTCCACTAGACATCCTTAAAATCATATACATTATGATTTATCTTAGTCCAAAAATACCATACATACCACCATTCCGACAATTCATATATTTCTTAATACCATTGCTATATGAATCATAAATGAAATGAAAACGAAATCATTTATTAACATTATGAACTGAGCAAGCATAACTTGCCTTGATACCAATTCGACGAAGCCACTATCAATCCCTCCGTCTTCGTCTACAAGCTCCGCAGCACAACGGTTAGCTTCAACGATCACTAAACGCAACCTAATGCAATAATCAATTAACGATACGTTCAATAACAATCAACAACCGAAATGACCAAGTAATCAAACTCGATGGTTCAATGACATCTCGATCATACGAAACCAAACTGTATCAACTCTTAACAATACGAACACAA
Organism: Orobanche coerulescens; assembly: GCA_033398695.1. Taxonomy (NCBI): domain Eukaryota; kingdom Viridiplantae; phylum Streptophyta; class Magnoliopsida; order Lamiales; family Orobanchaceae; genus Orobanche; species Orobanche coerulescens. Next base: position 60,567,241 of record CM065808.1, on the reverse strand, counting down.
GCCGAAATTCGGTGTTCAATGGTCCTAACAATGTCTTCAACATATATACTCCTCATAACATCATGAATCGCAACAAACTACTAAGAACATCGAGAATATTACGATTCCATAATCATAACAACATAATCGAATCATTTGATCACCAATTCATTATCTTCCCTTAACAAAATTCTCGTAAATACCAAGGATCATCACAACAATATCAATTCAACCATCATTCATACGAAAACGTGTAGAATTTTCTAAGTTCTACTCATTGAGATATTTCATCGAATACTTTGAAGGCATAGTCCAATTTAATCGTTTAATCGAAGAAATACTCGAATTTGTTCCACAAAACTTCAAGGATAATGAATGATTACGAGTTTAGAAGCAAGTTCTATCAATAATCTGAATCAAAACGAAGCAAATCGGCCAAAACACCAAGAAACCTCAAGAACATCCAAAAACCAAAAGTTCAGGTGTTCTTACCTTCGATCCGGGTGGAGGATGATGTTAATCCATGATTCCAACTTCCAAAACATGTTGCTATAAGTTGATTCTACTCAAAACCATCATCTTTGCTGAAGAAATCGCGGAAGAAATGAAGAATAGTGAAAAATGGCGAGGATGACTCTGTCCAGGCCTGCCGGCACCTTACGTACGTAACCGGCGGGTCCTTACGTACGTAGCCGGCCGTGGCCTACATTAATGTCCAGTTTGTTCGGCACCCTTACGTACGTAACCGGTAGCTCCCTTACGTACGTAATCGGCCATTACGGCCGTAACCGGCCACTACCTACGTACGTAATCGGCCAGTCCTAGCCCCCAGCGAGTCACTGCCGACCGTGATCGGCCATCCCTGCGAGTCACTGTCGACCATGCTCGGCCACTACAGGTCCTCTCGGCCATGAATCGGCCAGCCGCCCCGTAACGTACGTAACACTTATTCCGTTGTGTACGTAATACGTATGTTGACTTGCTACAGTATTATACTCGTATTACGTACGTAATACACCCTGTATAACGTACGTAACTCCATCCGTTGACTCACCTGTCCACATTAGCGCCGAAAGCTGCCGACACCGGGCCCAACTGTCTGATTCCTCTTGTTACGTACGTAATACCTTACTCATAACGTACGTAACACGTACCACTTAGCGTACGTTATCTAAAAGTCTTAACGTACGTTAACAAATCCATACTTAGCCATTTCCGGCAATTCCTGTCCAACGTCTCGACATAACAAATGTGAACATACGACATACTGAACACATATACGAAATCCCGAAAATATTCTCATACGATACGTCTGATGCACGATACCCTAAATTACAATTGTCGACCAAGTACGGAAATCATACAAATACCCATATGGTATATCCGACATCGAAAACACACCAAGCATGTAATATCCTAGAATCAAAATAACCTCGATAGACATACTGGCACGACTGTCACGGTTTCCAAAATTATCCACTCATATCGTGTCGGTCCCACTCTGTACAGTACAACTCAGATAAAATAATGCGAAAATTCATAGTGAAATTCTAGGATATTACAATTTGGCATCTTATGCCCAAGCATGTTATAATCCCATCTTATGCCTTAAGGTTCAAAACTCTTTTGAATTCTTTGTTCATTAAAATACATAGGTATCACCATTACCCATCCTATCTTACTAAGATAATCCGAGTGCACAGCTTTGGCATGACCCACTCAAGATGATCGAAGTCTTGATAGGTGTTTTTCAAATGAACGGCATTTAAAAAATTTAACGAGGGATTTTTATCCTATGTTAATGTCTATGTTTGCTAACATACATCTAAACATACAAAGCATCACATACATGCATAAATTTAAACATACATCGCATCACATGACAATTAAAAGCATAGGACCATGTATATCATGACCATAATTCCTAATGTGATTTCCATGAACCAACATGAAAATCACAAGGGTCAAACTAAAAGGTTGCAATTGGTCTTCATTGATCTTCCCAACTCCTTCGAACGTCATACGCGATCAATTGCTTTTCGAGTCCGTCCTTCTCGTCCTTCTTGTCTTCAGTACATTAATGAAATTTAACACTACACTAGTAAATTAAATTATAAGAGGTGCAAATGACATGCAGGCCATAAATAATAAATAATTTAAATAGACGACTCACAGGCCGTAAAACCAAATATACTTAAACGACACGCAGGCCTTAAAACCAACCCATAAGGAAATAAATTATCCAATCACATTGGTCAATTTTTGGTCATGCCATACACCATACACATACCATAATAAATTATCAAATAATTAATAAAGCATGTAATATACTAAATAATCAATCTGTCTGACAATCAGACAATAAATTAAAACTGTGTCAAAAACTAACAATCTGGATCCCTAGCCCAGATGGCTGAGCGCGCCTCTGCCCACGGATCCGCACGGGTTCGAAACCCAGCGGCAGCAGTTGCAATATTTTGCAACTATTATTTCCAATTTCTTAATAGATTTAATATCTTTTATAAAAGATCCGTGTACAATTCAACAAACAAACTGGCGTACCACATGGTAAGTCGGCTGAAGGGAATCCGGGCGACCAGGGATCGAATCCTTGGAATATCAAAAAAAAAAGTTGCTAATTAAAATGACCTGCGGGTCCATATCCGACCCGACTCATACCCAACCTATCTCGGAATAGATCTGTTCCAGAACAGTTTTGGAGCAGAAATTCGCGAAAAAGTTCAAAAAATCTATTTTTGACAATCCGATTTAATCAAATTAAACCAGAAAAATTATTTTATCAAATCTATATTTTATAAACACAATCAAGAACATAATTTACACATAAACATGTTCTACATAAACAATTAAATTACATGCAAGTTGGCTCTGATACCACTGTTGGGTGTTACGTGTATTTAATACAATAAAATTGAGTAAAATACAGCGGAATAAATTAACATAAAACCCAGACAAGAATCTCATGCAGTAATTTAATTATTTGATTAAAGGGTTAATCGAATCACCTTAATATGACGAACAAATCTAAATCCGGACTAGAAGCAGATGAATATCTCCTTGCTCTCTGGGTGATCTACACACGAACAATTCCACAAGCCGGGTTGCTAGATCCTTATGAATAATATTGATAAATAGTACAACACAAATTTCTTACTATAAGGATTGTATCGATCAAGATCAACTAAGAGAAAAAGATCAGAAGATTGACGTCGTTCTCCTACTATAAGAGGTGGAGGCCGATTTTTCTTTTCTTCTTGGGGCGATTATGTTGATGTAGGGTTTCTTATGATAACTCCTTGTCATAGACTCCTTATTTATACTAAGTAACCCTAGATTCAAGAATATAGTAATTGCTTAGTTATCCCTCATGTTATTAAATAATACAATATATATATATATATAATATCCAATATTATATATATTACTTATTATTTAATCTCTTTATAAATATAATATCTAATATTATATTTATTATTCCCAGTTGATATTTATTCCTACTTGTCTATAATTTTCGTACGTGCGACCCAAAGGCTTATATTATGTTGGCAATTATTTAATACCTTATTAAATAATAAATCATAAGCGGCCTCTAGCAAGACATTATGATTACCCAAATAATATAAGTTAATGCTCCATTAAACCTTTTAACGTATCAAATCCTTTGTCACGCGATATCATATTTGAACTAAGTCATGGAGTCTGTCATACTTATTTATGTTCAAATGCTTTCTCGATCTTAAGTAGACTGATTGAATCAAATGACTCTTTATTTGAGCATGGCCATGCATTTCCTTCAATCCTACTTATCGAGGGGCCCAGTAGATATCTCTCTCACTAAATAGAGGGATAAATCCCCATCTTGATTATTCATTGCCCTCTACATGACTCCCACTAATCCCGATCGCTAACATTTATGATCACCATATTTCAGATGACGTTGGATTACGTCAAGGCATAGCAGTTATCATGTTGGACTCTATGATAATCTCAGGTTCAAGGATTTATTGACATACTGTTATATTGAGATTCACTTATGATATTTCCATGCAGTGATCTCAATGCGGGTCTGTCCAGTATTAGTTCTCCAACCAATACCCATAAGATTGATCTGTACCATATGCATAATCATCTGATGATTATCAGTCAAACTTATAATAGTATATTAATCACTTGAGTCTCTACTCAACGCGATTGTACCAAGGACATTTGAATAATCTTATTATTCGTGAATAACTATTATTTGATTATTATAATATTAAAACATGCACAAATTATAATAATCAATGAGAAATAAATGATATAAAATAACTTTATTTATATGTGACAATTACAAATCTAGGCACATCGAATGTCCTAGGGCACTTATCCTAACATCAACAACCCTAGTTATAGTGATGTAAGTCCACTCGATTAACTCGTAAGTTTTTTCTGAGATGCATTTTCGTCCGCATTCATTAGAGGTTATATAGAGGAATCTTATTCCATTCCCACAATCTGTTTCAATGTTAAAACCATTGCTATGTATATCCATGAAGCTTAGTAAGGTTCGAGTCGCTCTTGTTGCATATAGAGCGTCGGTGATGGTAAAAGTCGTGTCGTTAGGCATTAAGAACCGGCCAGTGTTGTGTCCTTGAATGAGCTAAGATGATCCAATCATCATGGTCACCGATGTGCGATAGGCTATTAGTTCGATGAATAATAACCTATTTCTAAGGATAGTATGGGTGGTACCACTGTCTACCAAGCATTCAAGTTTCCCATCATTCATTCCTACGGAAAGTGGAGAAACTAATGAACTTACAAACTCAAGCATAAGGAGCAATACTCAAGACGTAGAATAAATCCAATCACATGTATAACGTAAGCAACAATAATATCTTGTTCAAAAAAATAAAATTCATCACATTTTTATTGAATAAAAACTTCTAAGCCAAAACCAGTCAAAACGAAAATTGTCAATCAAAACATAAATATAAATTAGCCATATAGTGGTGCATCTAATGACTCCGGCTCGTATGTATTATTATGACAATCGGTTACTGTGAAATGGACATTCGGAGGAATGTCGTAATCATTTTCCTCCATATATTGAGCCTCTGCTTTGGTCTATCTATATTTATTGTATGCAGCTGCGACATGCTTGCTTACGTGGCAATTTCGGAACCAATGGACACATTCCACAACGAAACCATAGGGCGTCGTGTACTCGTTCTGTGAGAGCAGGAGGCTTAGGAGTTACTTGTTGCTTGATCCCATGGCCTAGCGATCCGGGAGCATTACCTTTTCTTTCTCTGCTGGAAGAGCCTCCACGACCTCGACCACGTCTACGACCGCCACGTCCCTTACCACCATGCAGTTTCATTCCATGTGGTTTAGGATTATCGCGTCCAGTACCTTGTTCGTCGGGTTGCCTTCCACATTTCGTTTTGCGAAATTGGCCTCAGGAATTTGCTTTGTCCCGGATGGCCTGGCATTATTGTACACCAATACCTCATTATGCCTTTCAGACACCTGAAGGAGGTTGATTAGCTTACTGAAGGTGGTGATACGTTTGTTATCGTACTCCAATCGGTACTGGTTCGCTAGTATCAATGCTGAAGTAGGAAAAGTGGAAAGTTTTTTCTAGATCATGTCGTCCTCTGTAATTTCCTTCCCACAGAAGTTCAGGCGTGCCTTGAGGTGGAGCATATCATTGTTGAGATCGTTGACTCGTTTATAATCAAGCAAGTGGATTTCGTTCCACTGCACGATCAACTCGGGAAGTAAGGTATTGTGTATATTCCCGATATGGCCCTTGAGGGCATCCCACAGTTCTTTGGGGGATTTCAACTGTAGATACCCCCACCTTAGGCTAGGGTCGATGTGTCGCCTAAAGAACATGAGCGCACTCACTTTCACCTTATCAGACGGTATGTTGGCCGTAGGATCAAGAAGCGTTGCGCTATAGTCCTTAGCGAAAAAAGTGGTCTCGACATGGAATACCCATCGATGGTACTCAAGTCCTTATGAATCCAGGATGTCGAATTCCGGATGAGTCGGATAAGCCATCTATACAAGATGAGGAAATGAATAAGTTTCACATAATCATGAGTTTGGCCATGATAAATTATTCAATAATGGGATTGTTTTATTTTAGAACCAAGATATGGTCATGGTTTCGATGCGATACTCATGAAGTTTAGTTATCATGGTACTATGTGGGTAGTAGAAAAACAATCATCTAAACTAGACTATGAATGTAGCCTAATTGCATGCACATATATATATAATATATATTAATATATATTATATTATATATATAATATATATATATATATATATATATGCAAATTATATATAATTATATATAAACATATAATTCCTATGTTATATAACGCAATACACATTATGCTGTCAAATGGTATCCTATGGCGCAATAAAAATTAGTTATTAATCCAAGAGTATGAATTAAATAATTTAATTCAACTGGTTAATTAATTTATTTGTTTTAATTAGGTGTAATTAAATCAAATTATAAAGCATATTATGTTATTAGATCAAATAAATAATACACGAAGCAAATAGTAGGTTTTGTCTTGTGTACCTTGCTTTGCGATTGGGGTAAAAAAATAATTTGATTGAAATCTGCCTGATCAGACTGGACAACAACCGAATCAGTTGTTAACTGGGCGAAAAACAGCGAGCTGGGTCTACTTCGTGCAGGTCGGGATGGAAAAGAGGCACGGGCTGATGGTCTCGGCGGCGGTCTGAAGAAAGTGACTCGCGGCGGACGGTGCGATGGCAGTGGTGCAGAGGGCTGGGAAGACGACCAGCAGCGCCGCTGGTCTGGTGTGCTGGGAAGACGACTCCGATTTGCAGAAGACGGCCGCTCCGATTCGCGGGGGAAGAAGGGTTGTGCGGCGGGTTCAACGACGGAAAGAGTAGGGTTTCTGTTGTTAATGGCCGGCAACGTGTTTTCTTGCTCCGGCAGCAGCGGTAGGGGGTTAGGATTCCTACAGAATTCAATTTTTTTTAGTAATTTTCAGAAAAATTGGGATGGGAAAAATTTTCTTACTCAATTGGAAGACTACTACGTGTTGGTAACATGTTGGTGTAAAAGCAAGTAAGACAATAATTAGGGAAGAAGATGTGTATATTCTCATTGATAGAATCTCTTTAAATAGGGAGAGATTGCCTATTCTAAAACATTCTAACGGACCTAGTTCTACACTAATTTTGGAAAAATTCGTTAACTTGTAGACTAAACGTGTCTATTTACTTTAACACTTTTCCTAATTATTCAATTAATTTAAGTATACAAATTAACAATATTAACAACAATAAGTATTTTGATTTCACGTGTAACCGGAATTCCTGAATTGTGAACGTGCAACAAGAACGTGAAGAATCGAGTCGCGGGAAAATGTTAAAAACAGTCATCGCCGCTTCGCACTGAAATTAATACGTGTCACCTTCTCTCCATGCAGCAGTGCCACCAATACTCACTCCGTGCATAATAGTGACATGTATATTTCGGACATGTAATAATCTGTCTAGATTCCACATTCTCAATCAAATCGAATTTATTAATAATTTGGTGGTAGTTTTGAAGCTCACATCGGTCAAGTTTGATTTCCCAAAAAAAAAAGGCATTTAATTTTAAATTTGCAGGTGCACCCATGGTAGAACTAATTCATACTTTTCTCAACCTAGCAGCTCCTCCTTTTACCTTCTTCTCCCTTCTATTTTTCTTGCCACCCTTCCAAATCTTCAAGTTCTTCCTCTCTGTTTTGGGTACCCTTTTCAGCGAGGATGTTGCCGGCAAGGTTGTCCTCATCACAGGGGCATCCTCCGGCGTCGGCGAGGTAAGTCGTATTATTCTTCCCTCATTTTCCTGGAACCAAACAGGCATTACTTCATTTTCTTGTTGTATGATTAAAATTAAGTTGAATTATTTCAGAATGTTTTTTTTTTTTTTTGGTCTTTTTGTGTGTAGAGTTTGGCATACGAGTATGCAAAAAGAGGTGCTTGCTTAGTTCTTGCGGCCAGGAGAGAAGGAAGTCTTCGGGAAGTGGCTGAAAGGGCACGAGATCTTGGATCCCCTGATGTCGTAGTCATACGTGCTGATGTTTCGAAGGTGGACGACTGTAGGAGGGTTGTTGATCAAACTATGAATCATTTTGGCAGACGTAAGATCATTATTAATCGTCTTTATTCTAATTTTCCTTTTTTTTCCCTTCCCATTAGCTAGCTAGTATGGTGTTTTTAGTTATTTACCGTCTTGATCAGTTCGCCACATACTTTTGGTGTGATTAATGTATCTGCAGTGGATCATCTGGTGAATAACGCGGGTATTACGTCGGTTGCTATGCTGGAAGAAGTTCATGATGTTACTGATTTTAGAGCGATTATGGTACACCATTCTTTGATTTATTTTGCCAGTTAATTGGTTTTATACATGGTAGTTCCCGGGGTTGAATGTTTGGATTCTGGGATGAACTGAACTTGATACTTGAGAGTAAATGCGTAATTTTGGTTGCAGGATATCAACTTTTGGGGCTTCGTATATATGACCAGGTTTGCGGTCCCCTACCTTAGGAACAGTAGAGGCAGGATTGTGGTGCTTTCTTCCTCGGCCTCCTGGATGCCTACACCAAGGATGAGTTTTTACAATGTTAGTACCATCGTAGCTAGATCGAAATCAACGACTGACTCAGTACTCTTAATTTGCTATTATTCTTTTAGTTTAATTGATCGAGCACTTGTTTGACAATTCATACATTAGGCGAGCAAAGCAGCCGTTTCACAGTTCTTTGAGACGTTGAGGGTGGAATTTGGGCCGGACATTGGGATAACGCTTGTTACTCCGGGATACATAGAATCTGAGCTTACCCAAGGCAAATTCTTGAACAAGGCAGGCAAACTTGAAGTTGATCAGGAAACGAGAGATGTAAGTACATCTTCTTACTCTTTAAGCCCTTCTTTTTTCCTTGGTAGCTCAACCAGAAGCTGAAAATGTGGATTGTAGGTACAAGTGAACCTAGTGCCAGTGCTGGGGGTGGAGAGGTGCGCAAAGGCCATAGTTCGGGGTGCGGTCCGTGGGGAGCGATACGTTACAGAACCGGCATGGTTCAGGGTGACTTACTTGTGGAAGCTTTTCTTCCCTGAAGTGGTTGAGTGGACATTCAGATTGCTGTCTATGACTAGACCGGGCGAGCCCTCCAGGGAGGCTCTTGGGAAGAGGCTTATGGATTACAGTGGAGTTAAGAGTGTGCTTTACCCAGAGACGGTGGAGGTGCCGGAGCCCAAGAGAGACTAGTTGTTGTTTGACTCTGCTCGTACGTATGTAGTAGAGATTAGTATGTTTACTAGGTTGTCTCATATCTGGCTGTCGGCGTGTTGATTATAAATAGTGTACTGTAAATGTTGTCTTTTCTGAAATGTATGGTTTAAATAAGATGGTCGGTTTCAGTGATAAGGACTTGGTGATTTCTTAATTATTGAGTCGAAGGGTTGCATGGATAAGGTCCCCATGAATGGCTACTATCCCATTTTCACTACAAATCTAATCAGCATGGATAAGGTCCCCATGAATCGACATTCTGGACTCGCACAACTAAACGTTATTATTTTGGCCCAATCAGCCTAAATATATATCCCACCTATACCATTACCGAGCCGGCTCAGCCCATTGGCAGCCTTTTTAATAGGAACCGTTCGATCAAGATGTATTAAGATATATCTAATTTGGACCGTCCATCTTATCCTATTAAAACTACCCTAATCCTAACCCTCACTCTCATTTCTTTCACTCCGACTCCACCCTCCCCCCCCCCCTTCTCTCTCGTAAGTTTTTCTTTCTCGGTCAATCTTCGATTTTGCTCCCGATTCTCCCTACCTCCCCTCCCCCGTGAGCTTTTGAATATAACAATGGAATTTCGTGACCGATTCCATCTTTGTGGGTATAAAAAGCTCCGCTGGGGACTGGAGTTAATAAATCGAGAGAAAAATCGATTTGTGCCTTGAGAATCCGAGTGAAAACGAGAGTAATCTCTTTGGTAAGAACCGTGAGTAAGATTGAGGCTTGGTTCTCTGAGTTTTCTGGGTTTGGTGAAGGAGCTACCGGGTTATTGGCCGGCCGGAGGTGGTTTGGGCAAGTCCTTTGTGGACAATCGTTCGTATCGGTGTCAATTACTAGGGTTTTTGGAAGATCTGAGCCTACACATCTAGTTTCAACAAAAGGAGTTTTCTTGATTTTATTTATCTCCGAATAAATTGCTGTTCTTGGTGATATTGTGCAATTTATTATATATATATATATATATATATATATATATATGTGTGTGTGTGTTATATATATTTTTGGTATTTATCTATATTTATATATATATTTGTTATATATATAAATATATATATATATACCTGCTGTATGTAACACCTCGATATATTCGGAATAATTACAGCTCCGTAAATCCTTTGTATAAGAATTTACAAGGCTAATTTGAGAAATATGAGATAAATACTAAAGTGTTATCAAAGTAAAAGAAGTTCACACCCGATCGACAAATCAATGAGTCTATTATTACAAAACATCTCCAAAACATCAATAACATAAGCGTACTCGAGTACTGGAATATAACCATAAAACCAAAATAACATAATTCACATCACTGAGCCACTTCATCGACATGTCGGTACTGTGGCTGCTTTCCCACTCCTCGGCTACCTGAACATCAAAATAAATGTCCACCTCCGAAAGGGTTAGCAAAACAATGCTAGTACAAGTATCATAATACATAAATCATCAATGCATCATAAATCATACAAAACGGACTTCCGTCATCGGAATCCGACGATGCGAATCCTCACGATTCCATCAACACAATACAGGGTAATCCAACGGTCCAGCGCCCTCGGTATAGATCCCCATGATGATCCCGTCGGACCAACGCATGGTGGAAAACCCGTCCAACGATCCAGCGCCCTCGGCATAGATCCTCATAATGATCCCGTCGGACCAACGCATGGTGGACATTCGATCCAGCGCCCTCAGCATAGATCCTCATGACCCCCTCGGATCATTTACAACATAAACCATGCAATCATGCATACATATATGCATTTCAATATGTTCATCAATACGAACAATTAATAACGAATACTACGATAAATCAAAGAAATTAATCTCATACTCGACAACATGAACAAAACCATATGCATTGTCAAAGTTCCAATATAAACCAAACTCAACATATGATACTTGCCTCGAAAATGGCAAGAATGAAATACTCCAACAAATGTCACGCGTCCGTATGTCACCGCCCCTCGATCGACCCCTATGCAAGGCTCGGACCTTGTTCAAAAAGAGATACAAGGAACTTAACATACTACTCGATACTAACGTACGATCACCGAATACTTATATTAGAATCGTAAAGTAGTGACGTAAGGCCGGTTCAAGGTTAGTACACTAGATGAGGGCTGAACCGGAATTGATAATACACTTCATGAGAGTTGAACGATCATTTCGGAGGTGAAGTATCGATGCTTATGAGTTCAAGGGTTTACAAGACATTAAAGTTTTCGGGTTCAAATATGAGATTCGATTCCACATTCACATAAGTTCGGCTATGATGATTTATCACAAAATGTTACTCAAGATGACAAGCATGCCCAAGCATTACGCAAGGAAAACGATATTACGGTGATCCGGGTTGAGTTCAATAACATGGCCGATTTATCATCCACATGAACATGAAGAATATTGTCAAAACAAATTCCTCTAACATACATGAATTTCATCAGTGGAACATTGAAGGATTTTATAAAATCTAATTAACATCATGCTCATAATTCCAACGAGGTAAGGATACTACAACCTAAGGTTTTTATCCATCAAGGCTCGATCAACATTCTTAACAGCGAGGGAAAAACAAGGTATAATCGGGTTCTAATCTCCAAAATATAGTGCTGGTCTCAAAAGATCTTTCACTAATCCAATGATTTCCGAAACCAACTCAAAGCATAGCTAAGAACATAAATTCTAGCTTTGGTGAATCGTAACATACCTTAAACGGAAGGATAAGTTGGAATAACTTGAAGAACTTTATGCCCAAGAGCTAGAACACCGATCCTCAAAGCCCCTTCGTCTTCAATGATGTGTTAGGAAGCTGATATGAAGGTTGAAGATGGAGAGGATAACTCTCAAAGTCGCGGAATTATGTTGTGGGTTGAAGTGGAAGTCTAAAAATGAAGGAGGGTGTTGTCCTGTTTATAGAAAAGGCTTATTAGCGCGCGCTACTCCTTCAAATTAGCGTGCGCTAACGGGCTATCAGTCTACTGACTCTGACGTGTCTCGGTATAGCGTGCGATAAACGGCCTTACGTGCGCTAAAATCAACGATTAGCGTACGTTAACCACTACTTATAGCGTGCGCTAACGACTGAACGAAGGTCCACTGACCTCACTGTACTAGACTTAGCGTGCGCTAGCCTCGTACCTTTAGCGTGCGCTAAGTACCGTTGACTCGACTTTCCCAGAAAGTCGTCCAGGTTCATCCCGACATAATCCCAACGAAATCCGCGGTCTGATCTCACCTACCAACATGTCTCAATCATGCTGACTACGTATAGCGTGCGCTATGAAACCCAAATTAGCGTACGCTACGCTTAGTTGATAGCGTGCTCTACAAGTGCGAAAATCATAATTGAACATATTCATGAAACCATACGCTCAACAACACTGGATCATGAAATACGGAGAATAATACTCAGATCAAAATGCAACAAATACAATACCATAAGGTTCAAATACACATCAGAAATCTCGGGTATATCCTCTCTCCCTAAAAAGAAGTTTTGTCCCGAAACTTAAGATGAAAACAACTCCGGATATCTAGCCTTCATACTGTCCTCCGTTTTCCAAGTGGCCTCCTCGACGCCATGTCGTGACCATTGCACTTTAACCAAGGATATTGGTTTATTCCTCAATTGTTTGATCCTACTCTCAAGTATTCTGATTGGTCTCTCTTCGAAGGTGCCGTCATTAGCTATCTCGATTTCGCCAAAATCAATGATATGACTGGGATCTGGTATATATTTCCGCAACTGGGATACGTGGAATATATTATGAATGTGACTCAGTGATGGTGGTAAAGCCAACCTGTATGCTAATTCCCCAACTCTTTCAAGGATCTCGAATGGCCCGTTATATCTCGGACTAAGTTTTCCTTTCCTCCCAAAACGGAAAATTCCCCGGGTAGGAGAAACCTTCAATAGTACATGATCCCCAATCTCAACCTCCAACGGGCGACGGCGCATGTCTGCATAAGACTTTTGCCGACTCTTGGCAGTCAACAGTCGTTCCCGGATTAGAGCTACCTTCTCTTGAGTCTGAACTATTAACTCTGGTTCCGTCCCAATCAAGTCAGAAGAATCATCCCAATACAGGGGCGATCTACATCTTCTTCCGTACAATGCTTCAAACGGTGCCATCTTAATGGAAGCATGCCAACTATTGTTGTAGGTGAATTCAATCAAGGGCAAATGAACCTCCCAGTCGGTTGACCAGTCTAAGGTACAAGCTCTAAGCATGTCCTCTACTGTCTGAATAGTCCTTTCGGACTGACCGTCCGTCTGAGGATGATAAGCTGCGCTAAAGTTCAGCTCAGTTCCCAAAGCCCTGTGAACTGCCTTCCAAAAGTGCGACACGAAACGACCATCTCGATCCGAAATAATGGTCTTCGGTATACCATGCAATCGAACTATCTCTGAAATAAACACTCGTGCCAATCTCTCGGGTCCCCAAGTATCTTTAGTACCCAGGAAATGAGAGGACTTGGTTAATCGATCAACTATAACCCAAATCATGTTCCTTCCCGTATTGGTCCTTGGCATACTGGTGAGAAAGTCCATCGATATATCCTCCCACTTCCACTCAGGGATCGGAAGTGGCTTCAACATTTCGGCAGGTCGCTGATGTTCAATCTTAACCTGCTGACAAGTCAAACACTTCGAAAGTATTCTGCTACGTCCTTCTTCATATTTCCCCACCCGAAATTTTGTTTTAGATCCTTATACATCTTACTGGTGCCCGGGTGAATTGAATAGGGCGCGCTGTGAGCTTCCTTTATAATGGTCTGTCTCAATACATCATCATCGGGAATGCAAAGTCGATTCTGAAATCTCAGAATTCCATCGTCTTGAATCACGAATCCTGGGGCCTTCCCTTTCTTTACTTCGTCACATAACCGAAGAATCAGAGAATCGTTCAACTGCTTGGATTTGATTTCCTCGACTAGTGACGAGGTTAGTTCCATCACATATATTTTCCCTTGGATTTCTGGTGACCATACTTCAATCCCCTCGCGAATCAGTTCTCGTTGAATGCTGGTTTGGGACGTAAGTGCTTCCAACACTCGAAGAGAAACAGGTTTACGGCTCAGTGCGTCGGCTACCACGTTTGCTTTACCCGGATGATAGAGGATTTCCAAGTCGTAATCTTTGATCAATTCTAGCCATCTTCTCTGCCTCATGTTTAATTCCTTCTGACTAAAAATATACTTGAGGCTCTTATGATCTGTAAAGATCTGACAATGAGTGCCGTATAAATAATGTCGCCAAATTTTCAAAGCAAAGACTACAACTGCTAACTCCAGATCATGAGTCGGGTAATTAATTTCGTACGGTTTCAACTGTCGAGAGGCATCGGCAATCACCTTACTCTTCTGCATCAACACACATCCCAGACCCTGATTCGAAGCGTCGCTGTATACTATGAATCCCTCGGTTCCATCTGGTAACGCTAATATAGGTGCTGTCGTCAGTCTTCTCTTAAGCTCATCAAAACTCGCCTGGCATTTCTCATTCCACGTGAATTTCTGAGTTTTCTGCAACAGCTGAGTGAGCGGATGAGCAATTTTGGAAAATCCCTCTACAAAACGGCGATAATATCCAGCAAGTCCTAAGAAGCTTCGGACTTCTTTCACATTATTAGGAGACTCCCATTCCAAGATTGCTTCGACTTTCTTTGGGTCCACCTGAACTCCGTTAGCTGATACCACATGCCCAAGGAAAGTTACTTCCTTTAGCCAGAACTCGCATTTGGAAAGTTTCGCATAAAGCGTTCGTTCCTCAAGGTGTTCAGAACAACACGCAAATGCTCAGCATGCTCCTCGGGGTCTTTCGAATATATCAATATGTCATCAATGAAAATGACCACGAACTTATCTAAGTATTCTAAGAATACCCGATTCATCAATTGCATAAATACCGCAAGAGCATTGGTGAGTCCGAATGACTAAGGACTACCGATGCAACCGTGTGTGGGTGTGGGTGAATTCTCACGGGGTTTTCCTTCGACCTCAGCTCCTACAATCGGCTAAGCTTAGTTGCTAAGTTACGAGCTAATAGTTGTTGATTATGAGCATGAAGATTGTGATTAATAAAGGATGTATTTCCTATAGATGGATATTGTGGTTGCACAACTGTTTAAGATATTTGGTGTTGTTTTAAGAATTGAGCAATGTATGATGTAAGAACGCATGAATAAATAAAGTGTGTAACATATGGAAGTAAGCTCACGATTCTCATCAGCAATTGAGATAAGGTGCGTAAATGGAGTTCTCATTACGATTTGATGAATATCTATGAATCCACATTTCTCTTTACGATTTGAGTGCTTATTTGTTTAACTCTTTGTCTCAAGTTGCACGAAAATCGTTTGATATTGTTTCTTGTGACTATGTCTCACAAAAAAATATCTACCATGAGGTGTGACTGTGAACATCATACCAGTGGTTCAAATGAAATCATAATGTTAACAGTTTTCAAAGAGAAATAACTATGTACGTGAACTCAGTAGTGCATTGTTGAAGAGAACATGAAAATTGTATGTGATGATTTTGATGGTTTCTACTAATTTTCATGACAGATATGTGGAACGACATATAATTCTTTTGTGGACATGCGATTATTGTACAAATGCAATGGAAATCAACCTTTGGGTCTCGCTCATTTGGAGAACAAGAAATACAAAAGCATTGTTGGTCTAAAGGTTAATTATGATTATAAAAAGTTGATATAAATAAAAGATTAATTTTTTTATCAAAAAACAAGACCGATGCATCGCACGGGTCCGAATGACTCGTTGTTAGTACTTAGTAGTTGAACAATTAATAAATTCTGTTGTATTTTTCGTATTCTATTAAATTTTAACTTATTGTATTTTTTTTAATTTTCTTCGATATAGTTATATATATTTGGGTGCATTTAAATTTGAGTTTTACGGGCATAATAATGGACCCCACATAATATCTGTGTCTCCCACCAAGCATTCTCTCCCTCTTAGAGCACCCTTTGGGGTAGTGCGTTAGCAAAAAAATCTTGTCGCGTCAGTAAAAGCACTCTATGCGTAAATCTTTTGGCGTATATTTTGTGTAATTCTTTGGCAGAAAATGTGGTGCCGTTGGATAATTTTTTTTTTCATTTACATAATTTATTAAGAGATATATAAAATTAAAATTAAAACACATTAGATTAATTAAAAAAACATTACATAGAAATATAAAAAAATACGAAAAAAGACATTAAAAAAACATTAAAATTAAAAATACATAAAGTTAACTAGTCTTGTGTTGGATCTGACGCCCGGATTCGTGCTTTTTGGGCATTGACGATAGCCGCATCGATCGGATCCATGTTTCTTGTGTCGATTTGTAGCACTCGCAAGTTCTCGGCTATCTTTTAAAAATTGTATAAATCAACTCTCGCATTTGACTCTCGTTCGATAACCTCCATCTTTGCCTTGCGGTCTAACTCGTATTGTTGTTGCATCATTTTTTGAAACATTGCCGGGTGTGAATCGGAACTAGCAGTCGAGTTTGACGAACGTTGACTCTTAGAAATTCGGTACATGTCGTCTGGCCGTGGCAACGCGTCTGCTCCAAAATGCTCGGGTTCCTCGTCCGTAAATCGAATATGATTTCGCCTTGCCAATGTCGATTCGGGATTTTTCCACTTGTGCTTGTTTCAAAAAGGCCCAAGCACTCATGTGTTTAAAGTCTAAACCCGTCGCTGTTTTATACAATATATGCACCCGCGTCATAAAATCTTTATCGTTCTCCCCACTCATAACACTCGTTTCATTCACTAACGAATTCCACTTGATAACCTCTCGATTCATTGTAGTCCACTTTCCCGTCAACATGTTCTTGGTACGAATAGTTAACTTGCGTTTCTCGGCTTCCATATTGTATACGTCGAGAATTCTATACCAAAACGTTTCCTTTTGTTGATCCGCATCCCTTTTTGGATCCTCGGAAATTTGAATGAAACACTCCGCCAAAAGCAACCCCTCGTCTTGGTTCCAAATATTTCGAGATCGGGTACCGTCTTGCGGTTCTTTGTTTTTTTCGCCTTCCCCTTACTCTTCGTCTTCATTTTTTTCGACGTCGGGGTCGGGACCGCCTCTTCTTCATATTCGTCTTCGTCTTCGTCTCGTAGATGGAAGGATTGTTGGTCGGAATTTGGTTGTGAAGCGGTGACTTGGTTTGGTTGTTGTTGAGAAAATTGAGTATATTGTTGTTGTTGAATTTTCCATTGACTAAATAGCATTTGTTTTGCGGGATTCATATATGGGTTTGGGAAGTAAGGCATTCGGGGGTATGGATTCGAAGACGAGCCTGGATTGTTGGTCGGATTCGAAGACGAGCCTGTATTGTTGGTCGGATTCGAAGATGAGCCCGGAATTTGGTTCGAAGGGTCGTTTAGCATACTGGTAATCCATTGTTGGTTGGGATTCATTTTATTTGGAAAAAAATAAGAGAAGTAGAAAATAGCATGTTATAAAATAGATTGGAAGTGTGTGTGAAGTATGAAATAATGAGGTATTTATAGGATTTTTAAGGAGTAAAATTTGAATTTTTGGGGGTATTAAATTAAAAAAACGGCTATAAAAACGTTGCCCAACGGTCATCTTTTCCCCAACGTTCAGATTTAATAAAAAAAAAGAAAAAAATCTTTGACGCTGAATATTATGTATAGCGCGAGGCTTGGTACGCTGCGCTGTTGATGGTTTTGGGCTGGTAGAATGGCGCGAGCCATGCAGACATGCGTACCCCTTCTTCTTAGGCTCTTACGCCATATATATAATGTAGGGTCATGATCTCATCTTCTAGCCATATATGTGAATACAGTATTAATATTAATCAGGATCTCATCTTCTAGCCATATATGTGAATACAGTATTAATATTAATTTTAATAATTATATAAATAATGATATAAAATAATTATATCATAATATGTAATAATCATGATCTATCCGAGACCATGACTGTTGATAGGAGCTCTTGGAGGCGCCAAATCAGAGTTGTGGATTCCTTTGTAGGGAGCGATGCTGTTGTTGAGAGCCTCAGGGTTGGGTTGTCTCGGTTAGCTTTGACCTAGAGCATTGCATATTTTCTTTTATTGTATATTTTATCCTATTGTCTTTTGCATGTGGTTCATCGAGAGTGCAGTTGCCAAAGTCCCATTAGGTAATGCTCATGTGAATTAAGCCATGGGTTCAGGTATGGTTTGGAGCTTTTTCATATCATATGCTTCTTTGTATATATCATGTGCACTAAGCTGGGGGTCTTCACGGAAACGGCCTCCCTACCGTAAAAAGTAAGAGCATGGTCTGCGTACATCTTATCCTTCCCAAACTCTGCTCTGTGCGGGATATATTGAGTATGTTTGGTTTTGGTTTGGTTTTAAACACCGAGTAAGCGCCCAAACATGTGAATCACCCTGTGGCGAAGAATATATAACCATAATATAGTTGTTTGGAAAGTGCACATACGTGTCAGTTTTTATCCATGCAGAATAAGTAACAATTATATATATATATATATATCTTTTGCTCCCATCTCTCCTTGATTATTTGATTTCTTCATCAGACTCTACAGTCCTTCTTCAAAACTCTTCTTCTTGATGGATTTAGTCAACGGATTTCTCAACATTTTCGCACCCATTTTATCCATTGCCATATTCTGCTGCTTTTTTCCAGCCTACCTCTGTTTCAAATCTGGCCAGTACATATGGCGTTCACTTTTCAGCGAAAACTTGGCCGGAAAGGTTATTGTCATTGCCGGAGCTTCGTCTGGAATGGGAGAGGTTTGATCACATCTACTAATTTCCTGTAAATCATGCATGACTCAGTGTTCACTGTTCAGCATGGTCATATTCTGATCAGCTCCTAGGATACATGCTGCGCCTGCACTACTAATCAATTAACTTTGTTCAAGAAAATGCAATAATTCTCTCATCGATTTCACTTGGAATTTCTTCGTGCATTGATCTTGAAAAACTTCCGTTCTACTGCAACTGTGTTATTCATGATCTGTGTATTATAAACACATGGTGATGTTGTTGTTGTTATTATTTATTATTATTTATTATTATTCATGATCTGTATATGATAAACACATGGTTATGTTGTTACTAAATAAAAAAAATCTTGTCTGGCCATCCAAATGGTGATTTTGGTTGTATTTGATGAGCTTAAAGCACCTAGCTTATGAGTATGGAAAGAGGGGTGCGTTACTGGTTATTGGAGCAAGAAGAGAGAACGCTCTGCGAGAAGTTGCAGAGAGGGCGTACTTGCTTGGCTCTCCTCGTGCTGTCCCCGTACGAACCGATGTCTCCAAAGCTGAAGACTGTAGAAGACTGATTCAAGAAGCCATAAACCAATTTGGCAGACGTAAGTGTGTGTGTATATATATATATATATACATATATCTGGGCGGGCATATCTCCAAAATAAGAATAAAATATATTATTCGACTTATACATATATATATATATATATATATATATATATAACCAATTTATGCTATGAATGCAGTGGATCATCTGGTGATGAGTGCTGGTATCACCCCAGTAAGCTTGTTTGAAGATACATTTGAAGTGACCAATTTCTCTCCAGCAATGGTAATCAACTCAAACTGTAATTTCCTTCCAACTTATTTTGGATTTTGTTTTTTGGAGATAACAATAGAAAAGTGTTGCATGCCTTTGTATTCATAGGATATAAACTTCTGGGGTCTGGTTTACACAACTTACTTTGCTGCTCCCTACTTGCGGATCACAAAGGGCAGAATTGTCGTGATTGCATCTTCAGCTAGTTGGTTGAATGCACCTCGGCTAAGCTTCTATAATGTCCAGCATCCTCTATCCTTACATTATTGTTACTCGAATTTTTCAAACTTGTTTTGTATACTTGATATACTAGAGCTTGCTACACTAAAGCTGCACCTTACCTTGTTTCAGGCAAGTAAAGCTGCAGTAGTAAGTTTCTTCGAAACCATAAGGACCGAGTTTGCACCAGATATAGGAATCACGATACTCACACCCGGACTGATCGAGTCCGAGATGACAAAAGGCAAGTTTCTCAACAAGAAAGGGAAGATTGTACTGGACCAAGATTTGAGAGATGTAAGATCCTAAGAACCATAAATCATGTAAAATAGAACGACCTTCTGAATAGTATCTAAAAACATGTACTAATATTTTAATGGAATTGGAATTGGCCTGCTTTTGACAACTCAGGTTGTGATGAGTGCTGTCCCAATAGAGTTGGTTGTACGACTTGCAAAGGCAACTGTGGACAGTGCATGTCGCGGGGACAAGTACTTAACCGTGCCGCCCTGGTTCAAGACAACCTTCTTCATCAAGTTGTTGCTCCCGGAGGCAGTAGACTGGTTCAACCGTTGGTTCTTCATCACTGGGCCAAATATCCCACCAACCGAAGCCATTAGCAAGAAATTCGTAGACCTACCTGGTGTTAAAGACATCGTTTGGCCGGATTCTGTCAGATCCCCCAAGATTAAAACCAACTGATATCCTCTTCAGGGATTCTCATGAGGCTCTTGTAATGTATGTAAGAGCTAGGCAGCACAAATTTGGAAGTCTGATCTCAAACAGTTATCTATTTTGTGCTACATCAGCAAATAATAAAGTGAATCTCATGTGAATTAGGGCTCCAACCAATTGTTCATGCATTTGCAGCAAGTAAGAAATTCAAGTTTCAATCTGTTGAAACAACTGTCCACATTCAAACAGTTACTAGCATGTGATGTAGTTACAAGCATAATGCTCAGGACCCTAATGTTAATAAAAGTTGGGACCGCTCAATAATTCTTTTGGTAAAGTACACATGGAGAACCCTTGTGTATTATATAGAGTTAAGGGGACAATGTAATAGGATGCAGATGTGATAGGTCCTCTGGCCGAGAACCGAAGGATTTGAGCCTTTTAAGAAGCAAGCAGGCATCAGATGCAGAACAACCCTGGTTCATCTCAACAGCCACTGGCCGAGGAGAAGCTTTATTCATCTCCACAAGCATTGTCCCCTGGGAAAAACAAATAATTAAACAGATATACAAGTTCACGTTCAACTAATCTTTCTTGTATGTCGGTTGGAAGACAAACAAATACGTTACCGTGGTATATCTTCACAACTTACTACTGTCTGATTGAACTTGAATCCATCACTACTGTATTAAATTGGGATTCAGATCAAGTATCTATGGACCCTACCCAAAGGCATCCATTGTAGTTGCAATTCTTTGGTCCTAACTCAGCCGACGCTGGACATGAACGTCTCGACAAGACTTATTATTCTCATGATATTGTTATTGTTAAGTTGATATAGTAATTGAGCAAATGAAGGGAAAACATGCCGTCAGAGCTTAGAGATGACTGGTCGAAAAGCAAACAAAAGAAGGCAAGGCAGAATCTCCTGACCTCAAAATTGACCAAGAATTTCTGGAACTGTTTTAATGTCTCCTTCATCGCGCTGACCTGCTCGCTGTCTGAAGAGTCGAGAGCAGTCGTAACCTCCTGAGGAGAATAACCTATCCCGTTCTGTACAACCTGATACCGAACAAAAAGCAGCAACTGATTTGCGCAATGATAAGAAGAATCTAATAATAGGGTTACTATATGAATCCCTATGTGTATCATAACTCACGCTATGATCAATGAGAATCTCAGAGATGAGGCTGCCATCATCAACAAAAACCCGAAGCTCATATATAGCTCTTTGTTTGTATTGAAATCCCTTAACAGCAGTCAGGAAGCACTGCAAAACGAAATAATATATACGCCACAAACATTTAATAAATTATTACAAGACACTTAGGCATAGTTGTTAGGCGAAAGGTGCATTAACGCGATACGAGCTCCTATAGCTTGAGGCGCAAGATGAGGCGTGCCTTAGATAGGTGAGGCGAAAAAAAAATTATAGTATAAAACTTATAGTCACATAATGACATGATAACTTAATAATTAAAAACACTGAGGTGTCGGAACAACAAAAACCATCTAAAAGTGTTCTTAAGAAAAGAGAAATAATACACCAAATAAAGAGGCGTGCCTGAGGCGCACCAAAAAGATGAACTGACACGCCCTTTACTACCCGCCCTTGGGCTTAAAAAGCAAACCTGATTTTTCATCTGCGCAGCTCGCACCTCAAGCGCACCTTTAACAACTAGGCACCAAGGTAATTCAAAATTCTACATAAAATCATCTAGGACAGTTCACTAGAACCACCTAATTCAACCCCGGCAACCACCCTACTAGATTCTGACTTACTAGGAAAAAGAATTTCATATTTTAGTAAATTTTGAAATGATATAGGAACAAAACAAATCATGAGAAAATTAACAATCAAAGGTGGACACTGTTGACTATTCTAATTTCGGAAGGATCAAACTTTAACCAACATTATTCATAATAATATTGATGCAAATTTTAATAAATGGGGAAAAGGAAAAGTATATTCAAGAAGGCTCCAGAATATACTTGAAGCTGATTATTCAGAATCTAAATTCAATGAATTCAGGGAATGGCCAGGTTCATTGTATGGTCAAAGTATATTAATTAAAGTGTCCTAGAAGCTAAAAGGTCCCTAGAATTTATTAGTATGTCATGTAACTAGAATATTTTTATGGACCTATAAATACATGTAACCACAAGTGTTTAAGGCAGATTTTGAATGAATTAAGTTATATTATCATCCTTGGGTGTGAGACCTAAGCAATCTAGGTGTGAGGCCTAGCTTTTCTTCCTTATTTCCCATCATAATCAGTTTCTTTACTTGTTTGTTTAAAGTTTAACCGCCGAATATTAAAGATCCTACATCAGATTTGGTATCGGAGAAAGGCAGCGCTATGTCGACTCGCAGTGGACGAACTTTTCGAGGACGGCTCACTGATGCAGAACGGGACAAATTATTGCTACAGATGATGGAGCAACTTAATACTATGAATCTGCGACTGGGAGAAGTTGAAACAAAGATCAATCACAATGAAGCAAGGTCGAATGCAACCGTCAATGATCAAGATGGAGAGGCATCCGATGTTAACAACAAGGAAGGCAATGAACAACCACATGGAGAAGAAAACCAGAGGCGGGAACCAAGGAATAACAGGCCCCCTCCCGTGCAGCAGCCACATATGTACGATTGGGGCAGAAACTTCAGGAACAGAGGTCAATTTGAGCCATACGATACAGCTGGAGATATCACAAAGAAAGTGAGAATTGACGTACCAGATTTTGATGGAAGATTTAATGCTGCGAACTTTTTTGATTGGATTTCAGCAATTGAAGAGTATTTTGATTGGTATGATATGTCTGACGAGAGGAGAGTCAGATTCGCCAAAATGAAGCTGGTCAATCTTGCAAAAGTATGGTGGAATGGTGTCGAAGCGGACATGAGGAGATTCGGACGACCTCCCATAGCGACTTGGCAGGAAATGAAAGCAAAGCTGAGGGAGAAATACATGCCACCAAACTACGAGGATAGACTTTGTGAACAGCTTGTCAATTTAAGACAAGGAGCGATGACAGTAGCGGAATACATGCAGAAATTTGATGAATTAAAAACTAGAAGCCAGATTGTTGAAGATCCTCGTCATAGTTTGGCAAGATTCAAATCTGGTCTCAAGTTTGAAATAAGAAAAGAAATGCTAAAATACACTCCCTGTAGTGTGGACAATGCTTTCCAGATTGCACTTGACTTGGAGGAATATCTAAATTTGACGGATCTCAAAAAAAATAACTCTCAACTAAAAGAGTCAACAACCAGAAAATTAAATGGCAGTAACCCCGCATCAAAGCCAGTATATACAAATAAAAGAGAAGGTGGAAAAGGAAAGGGAGTCGATAATAGTGACCGTTGTTTTAGGTGTGAAGGCAGAGGACATAAGGCTTATCAATGTCCCACAAGAAATAATCTTCATATAGGGATGGAGGAAAAAGAGCAACTAGAAAATGAAGTGGCTAGTAACGAAGATGGCGAAGAAACTCCACAGTTCAATGTCGATGACTTGGCTGATTCAGATCAAGATACCTCTCCTGCTATGGTTGTTCGACGCATACTTGCTACTCCAAGAGTTAAGGAGGGAGATTGGAGAAGGACAACAATTTTTCACACACTTGTAACTTGTAAAAACGAGTTACTTAAGCTTGTTATTGATGGTGGAAGCTGCATGAATGTCATTTCAGCCTCGGCAGTGGAACGATTAAAACTTCCTACGGAACAACATCCTCAACCTTACCACGTTGCATGGATTGATAATACATCTCTTCCGGTAAGTAAACGTTGCTTGTTCCAATCAGTTATGATCGTTACAAAGATACAGTTTATTGTGACGTTGTCCCATGAATGTCACACACATTTTACTTGGACGGCCTTGGTTGTTTGATTATGATGTATATCATTGTGGCAAGGAGAATACTTATCATTTCTTATGGAAAGGTAATAATATCACACTGTATCCCAAAAGTTCTGAGGAGCTAAGAAAAATGAAGAAGATCAATTTGAAAGCTGCAGAAACTCCATCAGATCAGAAGTTAATCCAATTGAAATCTGCATCTGATAATTCTAAACTGGAGAAAAAGGTACTTCAGTTGCTTACAAAGAAGCAATTCTTGCGTGAGAGCAATGAAAGTGGAGTAATTTATGGTATGGTGGTCAAGCAAGTGAATCAAAATAAAGATTCAACAACTAAGGAGTTACCAAATGAAATTGAGACATTTTTGCACGAATTTTCTGATATTGCACCTGATGATCTTCCAGATTCTTTACCTCCAATGCGCAATATCCAACATGCTATTGATCTTATTCCACGAGCACAAGTTCCAAACCTGCCGACCTATAGAATGAATCCCACGGAGCATGCTGAACTAAAAAGGCAGGTAGAAAATCTCTTGTCGAAGGGATTCATTAGAGAGAGCCTTAGTCCATGCGCTGTTCCGGCTCTTTTAACACCAAAGAAGGATGGAAGTTGGCGCATGTGCGTAGATAGTCGTGCAATTAACAGGATTACCGTCAAATACCGTTTCCCAATACCACGACTTGATGATTTGCTTGATATGATGATAGGTGCTACTATATTTTCAAAAGTTGATCTAAAGAGTGGCTACCATCAAATTCGAATTCGGCCCGGAGATGAATGGAAGACTGTTTTTAAAACCAAAGATGGGCTTTATGAATGGTTGGTTCTGCCATTCGGATTGTGCAATGCTCCCAGCACATTTATGCGAGTAATGACTCAAATTCTCCAACCCTTTATTGGCAAGTTTTTGGTTGTGTATTTTGATGATATACTACTATACAGCAAGACCAAGGAGGAGCATCTCTCGCATTTAAGACAAGTCTTAAGAGTTCTGCGACAAGAAAAACTCTATATCAATACGAATAAGTGTTCCTTCTTGACATCTGAAGTTGTATTTTTGGGTTTTATTATATCTGCCAAAGGCGTGGCAGCAGACCCGGAGAAAGTCACCGCCATTCTCAACTGGCCACTTCCACAGAGTTTTCATGGCTTGGCTACCTTTTATAGGCGCTTTATTAAAAATTTCAGCACTATAATGGCTCAAATAAGAGACTGCATGAAGAAAGGGCAATTCAAATGGACAACAACCGCTTCTACAACATTTAAGAAGATTAAGAATGCATGACCCAAGCCCCAGTTCTCAGGCTTCCAGATTTTTCAAAAGTGTTTGAAGTCGCTTGTGACGCTTCACATGTTGGCATTGGAGGAGTACTCAGCCAAGAAGGGCATCCAATAGCATTTTTCAGCGAAAAACTCAATGAAGCAAAGATGAAATATACTACTTACGAAAAGGAATTCTATACAGTAGTGCAAGCACTTCGATACTGGCGTCATTACCTTATTTATAAGGAATTTGTGCTTTATTCAGATCATGAAGCTCTCAAGCACATTAATACTCAAAAGAAGATGAATCAAAAGCATGGCAGGTGAGTGGAGTTCTTACAGGAATATGCTTTCGTCATTAAATATAAAGCGGGTGTGGAAAATAAAGCTGCTGATGCTCTTAGCCGAGTAATATATGTTATGAATACATTCTCTGTAAAGGTTGTAGTTTCGAACGGCTAAAAGAGGAGTATTCAACATGCAAAGATTTTCAAGTTGTCTATGCCGAGATAACTTCTGGTCAACATCAAAATCATGCTAACTTTTCTCTTCAAGATGGTTATTTATTCAAAGGGCATCGTCTTTGCTTACCATCTACTTCAATACGTGACCAGATTATTTGGGAATTACATGGTCGTGGACATTTTGGAAGAGACGAGACAATTGCTATGATAGAAGAAAGATTTTACTGGCCACGTCTTAAACATGATGTAGCAGTTGTTGTTGCCTGATGTCGCACTGCCAGTAGCGAAGGAACAAAAAAATACAGGTTTATATATACCTCTTCCCATTCCTCACGAACCTTGGCAAGATTTAAGTATGGATTTCATACTTGGTTTGCCAAAAACAGTACGGGGGCATGACTCAAATTTTCGTGGTGGTAGATCGATTCTCAAAAATGGCGCATTTCATTCCTTGTTCAAAAACGGTAGATGCAGTTCACATAGCAAAGATATTTTTTAAAGAGATTGTTCGACTACATGAACTACCAAAGACCATAGTGTCCGATCGAGATGTAAAATTTACGAGCTATTTCTGGCGAACTTTATGGCGTTTAATGAATACACAATTGAAGTTTTCTTCAGCCTATCACCCTCAAACAGATGGGCAGACGGAAGTTGTTAATAGGAGTTTGGGAAATCTACTACGCTGCTTAGTTGAGGACAAATTAACAACTTGGGATCAGATTTTGGCAATTGCCGAGTTCGAGTACAATAGTTCTGTCAATCAAACTACAGGTCGCAGCCCCTTTGAGATCGTATTAGGCATGCAGCCTAAGAAACCAATTGATTTGGTCCCTCTACCTATTTTGGGTCGTCACAGTGCAGATGCGGAGGCTTTTGCTGAACATATTCAACAATGATGTTCGTCACAAGATTTCTGTTAGCAATACTAATTACAAAAGCCACGCAAATTTGCATCGTAAACATACCAAATTCGAGGTTGGAGATCAAGTCATGGTGCGACTCCAGCCTGAACGTTTTCCAAATAGCAAATACAAGAAGTTGCAGTACAGGCGTGTTGGGCCATATACTGTCATTCATAAGATTAACTCAAACGCCTATGTTCTAGACCTTCCAGATGACATTGGAATTAGCAATATCTTCAATGTAGAAGATCTTACTATTTATGACGGACACAACTCTTCAGAACCTATTGTTCCAGTTCGCCTTCCTCCGGCTTCAAATGTTCGTGAACAGATTGAAGATATTGTAGATACAACCATTGTTTCTACTCGTAATGGTGGCTATCAAAAATATTTAGTCAAATGGAGAGATAAGCCATGGTCTGATTGTACGTGGGTTTCTGATGAAGAATTTAAACGTTTAGATCCTGATCTTTACGATAAATATCACTCATTTAACTCGTCGGAGCCGAGTTTTTCTAAGCCGGAGAGAAATGATGCAAATTTTAATAAATGGGGAAAAGGAAAAGTATATTCAAGAAGGCTCCAGAATATACTTGAAGCTGATTATTCAGAATTCTAAATTCAGTGAATTTAGGGAATGGCCAGGTTCATTGTATGATCAAAGTATATTAATTAAAGTGTCCTAGAAGCGAAAAGTTCCCTAGAATTTATTAGTTCTTATGTCATGTAACTAGAATATTCTTATGGACCTGTAAATACATGTAACCACAAGTGTTTAAGGCGGATTTTGAATGAATTAAGTTATATTATCATCCTTGGGTGTGAGACCTAAGCAATCAAGGTGTGAGGCTGATGTGAATCAAGATATTATGAAGAACCCGGATGAGGACTTGAGCATGCCGACTGGACCAATAACGAGGTCTCGATCAAAGAAGTTCAAAAATAATTTATCGACACTCATCATTGATATGTTTAAAAATAACTATGTTATCAAAGACAACAAATTCGTGAGTAGTGTCGAAGTTGTCGAACAATAAGTTTTTCGTTTATTTTATCTTGGTGTATTTTAATTTGAATTGTATTTCTTGAGTTGTATTTTTATATTTTGAGTTGTATATAATCGAGTCGTGTAATATTAATGTCGAAGACGATCGGAAAAGACGAACAAACAAACAAGGATCAAATTCCCGCGCGTAAGATCGACACGCAGCAGTCTCGTATTTTGGCCATAACTTACTCGTCCGAAATCCGATTCGGGTGATTCAGTGTCTATGGAAAGCTAAGAAAGAGAGCTACAAATATTGTTCGGACCATAGGACCAAATTCGGAGACATTGGAGCTCGAAATGATAAAGCAGACAGCATCGGATTTATGGTGACTTGTTGTCCTTGTTTTCACACCTTAAAATCTTGGTCTTTGATATTTTGTCACCTAAACATATATTGGTGACTTTGTATCAGATTTTAGGATCTTTGAATGTTGATTTTTCTATTTTGTAGGTTTCTAGTTGTTTCCTTGTTCACACTAGAGTTAGGTGTAAGATTTTGGCTATAAATAGCCTTGAAGTTTCATTGTAAGAGGACACCAAAGATT
Source organism: Orobanche coerulescens (assembly GCA_033398695.1). NCBI lineage: Eukaryota > Viridiplantae > Streptophyta > Magnoliopsida > Lamiales > Orobanchaceae > Orobanche > Orobanche coerulescens. The sequence continues at coordinate 60,538,317 of CM065808.1, read as the reverse complement.
TTATGAATTTGAGAGTGTTTGTATTAACAAACCTTTGTGAGTGCTTTCTTGTTTTGTTGAGTGTGTCTCCAAAACATCTCTTGTGTGATTTATATACTTATCAAGTGCAATCTTGTTAGTATTTATATTCCACCCCTTCCGAGTTGCTACGGCGTGTCACGTAGAGGTTTGGAAGTAAAGCCCCATTTTGCTTATTTTGGAAACATCCTGGGAACGAATTCATCTAGCGGTGTCGGTTACCATAGCGTGTCGTGTGGGGGTCGCATCAGAGGCCTAGCTTTTCTTCCTTATTTCTCATCATAATCAGTTTCTTTACTTGTTTGTTTAAAGTTTAACCGCTGAATATTAAAGATCCTACATCAAATATGGGATAAGACTCAATAGTCGCCCAAGACTGTGTTGAATTGCTTTTATATTTTAGATGCCTTCCAATTGAATAACAACTCTACAAAAAATCAATGACGTGTCGTGCCACATGTACTCGTCGTATATAGCCACACACTAAATGCTACGAAATCCAACAGTATAGATGCAATGTCTAGTGAGTTTGATGGTACAAGTGTACTACCGAGGTCGGCATTAGGCTATATTGGGTAAAGACTACAATCTTAAATAAATCAGTAGTCATTATGGCATACCTTTATTTTCCCTCGAACAACAGATACTTCATCTTCCATCGCAGCGCACTTTGCTGATAAACTAGCCAAGTATGTAAAAGGAATATCTTTATTTCTGGAAAGCATAAACTGGTGTTCCAACTCATCCAAGATAGTTATTTCCTCCACATCCATAGGCAGGGCAGATGATCCAGTGGGCTCGAGGTTATGTCTACCCACTGAAACACCGACATTTTGCACAGAAATATAATCAGCAGGGATGCTGGGTGGTGTCACTGCCATAGAGTAACCATAAGCGAAGTAGAACGCTGAGTGAAAATCTAAGAGATATGCAAGTAGTACTACTATTACAAGTCCATGTTAGATTAATATACCCCGCCTAGTCTCCCCTGATGGCGTCTCAACTTGTGTCAAGGCTTCATTAATATCATGTGAAATGGTGACACGTTCTACTGGCTGCACCTCAGGCAATGAACTACGCTCAGCATTACTCCTCATAGGAACTCCAAAGCCTTCCCTAGGTCTGCCATTACCAGGGATACTAAATACATTTCCTGTAGAACATCGAAGCAAGCAAATCAGGAAACTAACTGATACAAGTTTTTGGGTTTATTACAAAAAGAAACCTTGAGGTTTGACCTAATTACAAAAACCCCAGCTAACTTTCAGAATCTCAAAAATTACCCCTGAGGTTTTATTTTGTGTTACGTTACCCCCTTTCATAAGAAAAAACATTTCAATCCGCCTTCATGTTTACAAAAATATTGCAGTTGGACTCTTAATGTTAACACTCGGATAATTTAAAAGTTAGCTGGTTTCTTTTTGTAATTAGGCCAATCAAAGTACGGGTACTTTTTGTAATAATTCCCAAGTTTTATTGGTCTCTTGAACTCACAGACCTTGTCCAGCAACATGTAAAGGTATACTTGCAGGCATATCAGTATGCCTTGGAACTTCATTATGTTCTTGTGCAGATGACGAGTTCGGCTGAGCATTATTTCTACCCTCTGGAAATGTAGTGGCTTGTCTATGTGTTCCATTGGCAGGAACATTAACTGGAGTTCCTGAGGAGCTTGAATGCAGATGAATGACGAGAAGAGAACAGAATATACTTATGAGAACCATGGCTGAAATACGAATTTGCACGACTACACAACTTGACATACCTCGTGTACTTGCTCGTTGAGGTCCTGTATTCACACTGATGTTTCTATCAACTTCCCCTTGAAAAGCATTGTTATCTGGTGGCCACGCAGCAAGAGTTGCTCTAGTTGCAAGAGGAGGAACCACTCCTGTCCTATTTCTGGCATTGGGTAATTAAAAGGTTTTATCACAGTTATGGAGATCTGTCTCATTAATTTTTCTAGTTTAACTTTCCATTTCAACCATGAAGATCTCAAAATTCAATTAGAAAAGAGACATTGGCGACCCACAAGTACTATTAGGAGTAAAGAATCCGGGAAAAGATAATAATGAAATTTGGTTTCATTGCTAAGAAAATAAGTAGTAGTAACCAGAAACTTGAACACTTCCCCAGTTCTGCCCAGCAAGAACTAAGTTGCCCAATGGCCAAAGCTATTACAATGAAATCACTCCCCTCCCCATTCTACCGGCTATCCTATGTTATAAATATAACTATTATATTATAAAGGGAAACAAGAAATAAAAGCAGCAAAACATAAATAGCAATTAAGGGAATCAAACAGTCAGAATCCCAAAGTCTAAGCACAAAGCAGGATCCCAAAGATTAAGCATCAATCAAAATTTCTTGCCTTCTATTCCATTTTCTTTATCAAGTACAGTAAGCTTTTTAAGAATTTCACAGAGCACTTCTATTAGTGGAAACTTTTCCTCTGTACCCCAGCACTGTAATCACGGCTTATCATACTTTTATAAGTACTACAGGTTTCACCAGCCTACCCACTTCAAAAAATTACTGGAAATCTCAGTATTGGGCTGAAACAACTGTTCAGGAAAAATCAAACAAACCAAACCTACAGCTAATTCTCATTAATGTAGGCATTCAAACTCTTCCTACCTGGTACTTATGGAACAAACTTGTGACTTCGGTTGTAAAAGTATCTCCTCCTTTTGGTTGTAAAAGTACATCTACTCTTTTTGGTTGTAAAAGAGTATCTCCTTTTTATCCAAATATTTACAGGTTTCTTCTGGATCTTTATTCACAAGTACAACTGAACAAAAATTGAGATCCAACTAGTGAAAACTGAAATGAAATGGTGCCCTTCATCTAGTAACACAATTACAACAGAACCAATTGCAACAAGAAGTTGGATACCTTTTCCCCCGTGATGGCTTATTTATTTCATTAACAAGCCTCTGTCTTGCAGCTTCCAACTCCTCAACAGAGCCCCCCAAAACTTGAAGAACTTCAGGGACCAACATCAACAGCCCATGCCTAATATTTACATTACAAACAGCTACCTGTATCAATTTGCGAAAAGTTTAAACAATTTCCACCACCTCCTATTTAGCTAACAAAAAACAAGCCAGATGTACATACACGAACCTTTAATCCTGCAGGGGCCAGAGCCTGGAGATCCTGGATAGGCCTATATTCCATGCCAAACACACGCTGGACACCATCAGTCATAGACAATTTGAGGCACCTCCAGTTTCCCGCTCCAGCATTTTGGTATCTTCTGCGAAGAGGGCAGCTAATATTCACCATCTCATCCACCTGCATAATCATCATCATAGAAGCTGTGTTATAGAGACGTCACACAGAAACCATCCATCTCAAACTTACCAAAAGCACACAGGTTTCACTAAAGGACACAGTACAATTCAACTAATCATATTCTTAACAACTGCAAATATATCTCTAGCATGAGTTTTACTTAGGAATTTGATTACCAAAAGAATGCTAACTACTTCTGTAAAGATGGCTAACAAAAAAAGGATTGTGAAGGCACATGTCATTCCACATTTCAAGCGTGCTGCCTGCCTCTCTATAATTGAATACTAATTTTCATTATCATTTCCAGTATTAAACTCTGTAGCATACATTTCGTCCCCATTCTACACAAGAAAACTAACACAAATTTGTGCAGCACTTCTACTACATACAAGTACTGCAAAATACGGCTCTTTATTACCTGCAAAACAAAAGGGCCTTTGAGATCAACTAAATTCAAGGTATGCACATCTCGAGGAAGCACGCCTGCCCCACAATAATTCATGTCCGAGCGCAAGAATTGCTCGAAACAAAGCTTCGCCTTGGCTGGATCGTCCATTCTTTGAGACCCTGCCACCGATGACTGAAGCCCATGTAAACAAGACTCCAGCCATTCCTTCTTCAATCTAAGTCCAAGGCTCTCCAAAACCCCATTCACTGGAGATTCCGATACCTCAATATAATAATTATTATTACCGTTCGCATTGTCAAAACTGGAACCGTCAGTGGCTTCGCTCATGATAACGTTTTCTTCGTCGTCGTCCGATATATCTAGAGGAATCGGTTGATCTATTCGGCTCCTACATCTATTAGTGGTTGAATAGTTGCTGCTGGGAGTAGGGTTTGAGGAATTGAGGGTTACTGTTTGAAAATCGGTTTCCATATCGTCGATGATGACGTCAAACTCTTCATACTGTTCTTGCTGTGGTGGTGGAGGCGAAGGTGGGTGTGGTTCTTCGTCTTCTTCGTCGGAAGAGCAGACCACGCGGAGGCGCCTTCTTGACATTTCCTCGTGTGTACTTTCCCTCCAGTTTTTGCTGTATTGACATTTCAAAGGATGGGAGCGGTGCGACTCGACATCTCCTGTTAGACCCCGTTTATCGAAAGTATAGTTGTCAAATTCCAATTGGTAAGTCTAAGGTGAATTAAAAAAAAAAAAAAAAAAAAAAAAAAAAAAAAAAAAGTCTAAGGTGAATTAATACATGGACTTAGGTATAATTTTGAACTTTTTCAAATCATATACTTTTTTGTATTTATCACTCACTATTTTGTTATGCATTAAGCTGACGGTCTTCACGGAAATAATCTCTCTACCGTAAAAAGTAGAGACATGATCTGCGTACATATTACCCTCCTCAAACCTTACTCTGTACGAAATATACTGAGTATGTTTGATTTCGTTGATTTTACTAATTAAAAAAGAAAATTGAAATGGGCATTTAAGCGGAGGTCGAAGACAGCAAAAATGAAACCACCAATGGTCTCTCTCTCTCTTCTCTTCTTTCCACCAATGGGGTGGAGAAACTTGTCTCGGTTGTTTGAATTTTAATTATATATAGATAAAATTGAAATAAGTTTTGCATAATATATAAAAAAACATATACCAAAATTTATATCTTTTCATTCTCTATAAATAGAATATATTTTCACACACTTGAAAATTTTATATTTTATATCGAAAATGTCAATTTGTGTTTTTAATATTTTTTTAATAATAATAGTTTATCTAAATTATTTAAAGTACAATCAATTATATTATGTATAATGAAAAAATAATAAAAACAAAAATATTAATTATTATGGTTGGATGGTTGGATGGCCGTTGGTAAACCACAAAAAATAGAGGTGGTTGGATTGAGTAAAAATTTAAGTAAAAAAAAGAGAGAGAAATTAATAAAATATTGAAGTGGTTGGATGGTTTGGTGGTGTCATTGATAAACTTAGTCTAAAGAATCTTGGGGTCGATACGAATAAAAAACGGGTTATTACATATCGGTCCAATAAGAATATTGTTTAAAATCGATCGTATTTTACACCATCTAATATATTAAAAAATATTTTGGTAAAAAAAAGATAAATTTAAAAAAGTATTACACAAATATTACCATACTAAAATAATTGTAAAAATAATAATTTAGGTCGGTATTCAATGCAAATTCGGAAAATCATTACTCGCAAGACGAGAGATATATATTCCACTGGGCGCGGGTATTGGAGTACCAAATAACTCGTATCCAAAGATAATATCTCAGGTAACCAACTACTCTTTATAAGTGTCAAATGCATTATGTAATTATTTACTTCGTGTCATATATTTTTTTTAGTTAGTCTATATTTATTGTGTGTATTATTGAAGGAAAAATAACTGAGACAGAAAGTAGGGCAAAGACTGTATATTATTCCGTTGATGACATCCTTTAAATAGGGAGAAATATATACAAACGGGTTTAATCATACCCTAACTAGGAAAGTCAGTAAACTAACAGATCTAGGCACACATTGGGTATTATTACTTTAACACTCCCCTTTGTGCCTAGTCTACAAGCGCATGCCATGTTGCCTCGAAGCCTCGTCAAGCAAAAACCCAGTGGGAAAAAGAGTACAGCATCTAGACACATCAAGTTTAGACTTCGTCCTTTGAATCTATCCTCTCATATCATCGTTACATTTGATCATAGCGCTACTAAGGTGACCATTCCATCGATCCCTAAAATCATACATCTTGTTACCTCGTTAAAAATCTTTCCAAGTGATAAAAACCCTCTAGGAAAAATGATCCTTGGAAGGAAAAGAGTATAACGTACGGTGTGGATGTAGGACTACCCCTCAAGTCTACATCTCCCCTTGATTTGTACATCAATCAAGTAGTACGGTGTGGATGTAAGACTCCCCCTCAAGTCTATATCTCCCCCTGATTTGTACATCAATCAAGTAGTCGTTGCCTCATTAAAAACTTCGCCAAGTAACAAAACCCAATGGGAGAAAATGAACCTTGGTCAAATAAAAAGTACAACACATGTGATTAAGTTTCTTTATAATCATCATTTCCTTGTGATCTTTACATCGATCTCGAGAGTTGGAAAAATCTACATGTCCCCCTAATGCTTACATTCATATACCGTTGCCTCGTTAAAAACCTTGCCAAGTAACAAATCCCAGTGGAAAAAATAAACCTTGGTTTAAGGAAAAGAGTGCAACATATGTAAGTATGTTCCATTATATCTCACATATTTCCTGTTATGATCATTCCATCAATCAAGGGGATTTACAAGTTACATCATGTCCATAAATGTAAGTATGCTCATCAGTGGCAGTACTTAACCGCTAGTTCCTCACAAGTGTAGAATGATAGTTCTTAATCATGTACACTCACGGACTGATTCATTCTAAGCAATAATTATCGTGAAGGAGGTAGCCAATAGGGGTTTGCTTAGTCGATTTCCAAGACATAAGCAATTCACACCAACACATATTTTCTGGTAGTTGCTTCGGCACCAGCATTTACTTTAGCATTTGCCTTTTCGTAAGCAGCTTCCTTTGCCTGCTTGTAGGGAAAAATAGTCTCAAGTTAATGGTTTCTTTTAAGTATCAGAAGATATTCTTGATACCATTCCATTGATGTTGCGTCGATGTTGAACTAAATCTAGTCAGCGAATTAACTGAGTGATATCAGGCCGTGTACATTGAGCCAAGTACAATAATGCGCTATTGCAACTCCCAAAGCTCTTCGTCACTTTCCTTTAGACGAAATGGATCTTTCCTTTGCATCCAAATATTCGACCTATCATGAGGTGCTAGTCGGGTTTACCTTGTCCATATTAAGGTGCCTGAGAATCTTCTGGGCATAGGTAGACCGGTGGAATGAATTCCACAAACTAGATGTCTATGTCAATGCCTCGACAGAACCGAGTTTTCCCAAGATCTTTCATCCCAAACTCAGATTTCCAGTATCTGGTGGTTTCTCTTTTTTCATCAAGATCGATTATGTTCATGTCATCGGCGTACATTGCGATGATCGTGAATCCGGAACTGATTTGTGAAGATGCAGGAATACAATTCATTGTTCTTATATCCCTTCGCAATCAAGTAGTCACTTAGACGGTTATACCACATCCTTAAGGATTGCTTCAAAACCGTAAAGTTGAGTATTTCAATCTAAATGCAAACGCACTCCGTGGTTTAGAGTCACTTGATTTGGATAATGAAATGCCATCGTGCACTTCTATATATATCTCCGTATCTAGATCCCCATAGAGATACGCAGTAACCACATCTATTGGCTGCATTTCCAGTCCCACAGAAATTACTACGCTAATCAAACAGCGGAACGTGTACGTGGGAGTACATTTTCTCGTAATCAATTCCAGGGCATTGTGAGAAGCATTACTTCGTGAACCTTGTACATTAGGACTCTACTATTCTCACTATGTTTTACGACAAAGGTTCGGTTATGCCCTTCAGGCTTTACACTTGATTAGGTTAGCACTGCCTACACCAAATACCTGTCTCTTTGTCAGAGAATCTAGTTCTACCTGGAATATTTCTCTTATAAGCCAATCAGATCTATGTTGATTTCATCCAACTGAGCGAGGTTCGACATCATCGTACTTTATGATTCATGACATGTCATAAAATTGGGTGGTTGATCAGGCCACACCCTCATAATTTCATCGAGATTCTTGATTTTCTGAATCATATCTTTGGGGCGTCCCCCTTGTCATGACTCATGGACATAATAAAATCAAGCATGATCTCATGAAAGAGTTCATTGATGGTTAACATGTGAATTTGTGCCATACTCTACCTCTTCCTTGGGTGAGTATTTAGTCGAACCATGAGGCTTCCACCCCTTCCTTCGCAGAGAGCCACGACCTAAACCACACCTTCACCAGGTGCAGTCGCATCACCCAGTTCATTGGTGATGTGCCCCTTACAGGGGACTTCTAACCTTACAGACACATTTGCAGATGTAATGTGAGATCTTGTCACTTGAACGATATCAGTAAATGCATCAGGCATCGAATCTGCTACATCCTGAAGATCGAGTGTTCTTTATGCTTCACGGTGACATTGTGAAGTTCGGGCATCATAATGAGACAAAGTGGGGACACACCATGACAATTCCTGTCGTTCCCTGAGAAATTACATTTTCTCTCCCCCTAACGATATGAAGGTTGTCTCATTAAAGTGACAATCCGCAAATCGTGCGGTAAAGAGATCACTGTGAAGGTTCCAAATAGCGGATAAACGTCTGGAGATTCTTATCCAACGTGAATACTTAATCGTTTCTAAAGACCATGTGCTGTGGGGCGCAAAAGGCACATATAATGCGTAACCAAATATGCGCAATTGGCACTCAAGTCCTTTTGGGTCCAAAATACAAAAATCAGGCTATCCAGTTACCAACTGGTACGCATAAACTAATTGGTTAGCAGAGGATCTAAGAATGAATGATTTAAGTAAAGTTGCGTGCAATATTGCATAATCCACGCAAAAATATGCTAATTGGTGCGCATAAACCAATGACATAATCACCATACATATTCTTTCAATGGTGGTTTATGTGAGACCGTTTTCATATGCACATGGGACGAGATACTATTCATTAATCTCTATCATGCAATAAACATCAAGTACTTTTTGATGTGCACTCTCCAACATCATCGAGTCCTTTAGATGTGATAAGGGAGGTGAGTCCTTATAAATTATTTTGGAAGTTCCAGCAGTTTGAGTGGACAGGAGAGCGACGTGTGACCAACATGTCGGAGAATCCATCAAAACCATAAATACATAAATGGTCCGCATTTTAGGTGGATGGATCAACAAATATCTCTTTATATTCAGCGTAAGAGTAGAATGCTTGCTTTTGTTTCTTTGGCGTATGAAGGTCTCGCTCCCACATTTATTAAAGAGTAGGCTTTGCAAAAATGAGCGGTGCGCATTTGATATGCATCTGGTTCTTTGGATAACATAACATGATTAACATCAACATTATTCTTTATGTCGAGTTGTTGCCACCTTTTCACTCGAAATGATATTCGTACAAGTTCTCTAGTATATAGATTATCATACTTCGACCAGGATGACCTAGTCTATTGTGACAAAGCCTATATGAGTCTATGTCCCAAAGTACATTGTTGGTGACAACATAGGATTTAAAAAAACTAATAGTAGTGAGGTACAGTCCACTAGATTGACTCATGAGTTATTCTAAAATGCATTTATGTCCACATTCATTAGAATTAATAAAAGAAACTCTATTCCATTCTCACAGTGGGTTTCAAACTGGAAACCATTGCTACGTATATTATTGGGACTAAGTAAGGTTCGAAGGGCTCTAGGTGCATACAGAGTATAGGTAACTTGTAATTGAGTGCTATTTAGGCATCAAAAATTGAGCATTATCTCGTCCTTTGATGAGTTGGGAGGACCCAATCATCGTAGTTACCGAGGTTTGGCAGGCGACTTATTCGATGAATAGAAGCCTTATTCTACATTCAAGTTCTACTCGATTCATTCATTAGAAGAGAGTGAAATTTCTAACCATAAACATGCAAGCAATATTCATTTCTTTGAAATAAATCTAAGAATATAAAGTAAGCAATAATAATATCTTGTTCTAGAAAAAATAAAGTTGCATCACACCATTACTGAATATAAAACATCGCTAAAATCGTTCTGAGGTAACAATGCCAAATTTAAACGAAAAAGTAAACATAATGATGACATTCAGTCATAAAAGGGTGCCTCTAATGACTGTGGCACGCATGGCTCAGTGCGATTATCGGTGACTGTGAAATTGACATCGGGGGACTCGTCGAGAGCATCTTCCTCCATGTAGTGAGCCTCCCGTTATTTGGACTCTCTGTATTTCTTATAATGTGCTGCGACTTGCTTGCTTGCATGGCAGTTCTTGTACCAATGTCCAGCATCTCCACATCGATAGCACGGTTCATCGCGAACTCTGACTTTGGGAGCGACAGGAGGGGTAGGTGCTTTATAATGTTCTTGGATAGTAGAGCCGGGAGCACCAAGTATTCGCATTACATTGGAAAAAACCCCATGTCCTTGACCAAAAAGCCTATCATGTCCAGTCCCCTATTCATTGGGGTAGTTTTCATCCTTCACTTTGGCATAATTGGCCTCGGAAATTTTCTTTGTCCCAACCGTCCTGACATTACTGCTCACTAACACTTCGTTATGCCTCTCAGCCACTTGCAGTAGGCTGATTAGCTTACTGAAGGTAGATGCGTTTATTATCATACTCCAGCCTATACTGGTTCGCTAGTATAAGAGGGGAAATAGGGAAGGTGAAAAAAGCTTTATGGATCATGTCATCTTCTGTGATATCCTCTCCACAGAAATTCAGGCGTTGCCTTGAGAGAACATATCTTTATTCCACTGCACGGTCAATTCTGGGAGAAAAGTACACATGTTCCCAAATCGGCCCTTAAGGACATCCCACAGTTCTTTGGGGATTTCAACTGTAGATATTTCATCTCATGCTTGGGTCGATATGTTTCCTAAGGAACATTAAAGCACTAGCTTTGATTTTGTCAGACGGTGCTTCACCTGTTTTTTCAAAGATAGTAGCACTATAGTCCTTAGAGACAAAAGTTGTCTCTACGTCCAAAACCCATCGATGGTGTTGTTACTCAAAATATTATCCGGATATAATATTGCTGGAATAATCGAGTAACAAACAAATGCGAGAACACTTCCGTGGGAAAATAAATAACACAAGATTTGCCGGGGTTGTTAATCCCGGTCTTGAATGCTCTCGCGAGATGTTATTAATAAGAATACGTATGAGTACAAATATTAATGTAAGGATGCGAATACAATGAGTGTAAAAGATCCTAGTTATCTAGCTCTTGAACGAAGCTTTGTGTGTTCTTGCTCTCGTTTCTGCCGACCGTCTCAGGATTGAGAGGCGCTGAGAGAGAGAGAAAAGACCGAGAGATAGTTGTTGCCAAGAGTGAGAAAGCCAAGTGAAGAGTTGAGCTTCTGAACTGGACATGAGCCGAGAATCAGAGAGAGACAGAGATATTTCCAAGTGCAGGCAGCCTTCTATTTATAGGAGCTAGATGCTCTGTTTACTAACGGGCGGTCGCCTTTCATGTAATATAATAAGGGGCGATCGTCTTTATGTCACATGGGATGTTTGCCTTAAAGTCCATGGTTGCTCTTGGCGGCCGGTATGTGATCGATGAGGAGCCGGCACGCGTCCTGAGTTGCTGTCACGGGTGGTCCCACTGTACAACTTTCGGCGGGTCTGTTGGTTGGTGAGAAGATGCTGACAGGCTGTCGTCAACGATCCATGTCTAGTGGTGCCTTTTCCGGATCTGCATGTGGGACTCTGTATGAGCTTCGGCCTTCGCCGACTGGACAGGCGATGGCTTCGCGTGGCATGAATCGGTCGTCATTTGGTCGGTCCCCAGGGGTCGATCGCCAAGTGCCGAGAGACGATCGCCTTAGATGTCGATCGCTCGACACCGGGATTTGTCCTAGGACCTTCGGTCGGCCAATCTGCCTTGGCTGTTGGGATCTGGCTCGGTCACCCGGTCTATGAGGCGATCGCCTGTTGAGACGTATAATTCTCGACACAACAATTGCCCCCAACTTGCTCTGATGTTGAAGACACGGGGTGAGGTGGTTCTTGCTGGCGATCGTTGAGGACAAGTATGGGCGATATTTGTGCGGACTTTGGTTTTGGACTTGGGCGATCTGTTCGATTGGCGAGCTATCTTCGGTCTTGTACCTGTAATAAACAATTTTGGTCGATTCCTCCTAGAAAGCTGATTGTTTCGTCGCTAAGTAACCATGCACAGTCGCGGAGTTCGATGGACCGACTCCATGACCGTGTCTTATGCGCGAGCGACATTGTCTATCTCGTGACTCATTTTATTGTGAGGGTCCTCTGTTAGGCTGCGCCTAGCCTCGTATTTAAACGAAGGGCGTGCGGTCTTGGTCTAGAAGAGTCCTTGCGCGGGGCGTCGTCGGATTAATCAACTCCACTTCCGCGGCTTGTTAGCTCTGCTTCCACCTTGGACCGCCATGAAGATGGCGACCCTCGACGGTGTACGTTGAGACGGGGGTAGGGACGCGTCGCATTGTCCGGGCTCACCAAGTTAGATGATGAACCTTTGAGGGCGGGCGAGCGTGTCCACTAATTAGTTTTGGAGGGCCCTCAGACTACGCCTGCCTCGTATTTAAACGAAGGGCGGGTGATCATGGCCCAAAGGGACCTTGCATGGCCGAAGCAGTCGGTTCCATCGACTACCTGGACCATGGCTTCACTCTTCTACCTCGGATCGTCATGTAGATGCCGACCTTCGACGGTGTACGTTGTGCGGGAGAGGCGATCTCGTGCCGTAGTCCACTATGTTAGATGATGAACTGTAGATGGCGAACGAGTCCTCCAGTTTTGATGATGTCGTTTGATAATGGCGATCGGGCTGGAAGACTGGTGGTCGTCGTTCGACTGCCGATCGCGTTACTCATAGGTTGAAAAGTAACCTTTGCCTGGACAAGAAGTCTGCGGCCTTGGCGCGGAAGATTGCGTAGGTCGGGGGGATGTCCTTCGTTAGGTGCCTGAACATAGGCGAAAGTGTTGGGATTCCGAAAATAAAATGAAATACGCAGCATAAATAAATACGAATCCCAAACAAGATCGATCAAGTAACGTATATATGAAAATATAAATACGAAGATAAAGATCATACCCTTGAAGCCTTTGAAATAAATCTTCGTAAAAATGATGATGATCACGAACCCCGTCCCGAACACGAAATCCCTTCGTTCCAAGTATCAAAAGGTACGAAGCCTCTACTTCACACGCGTCGGAAGTTGCCCGGAAAAATTCGATAGCAATCCGTTCTCCAAGAACACGGCTAGGAATTACTATAGGAATTTATATCTTATTTTCTTTCTTATTTTGTATCATCTCAAAGATGAAAAATTGAAGAAAAAAATATCTCTCTCTCTCACAAAAGAACTCACGGCTGGACTTCAGCTCTTCAGCATGAAAAATATGATGTCAAGTTCTCAAGACAACTTCTCTCCATTTTCTTATAATGTAATGATATATAAAGGAATAAAATATTCCTTTACAACTATCATTCACAATTATGTGGAAATCTCAACTCTAAGTGAGTTCCCACACACATACAAGATCATGCCATGCCATGAGGGGTGGGTGGCCACAAGGAAGTTTCCTAGAAAACGAGCCGAGCCACTCGGCTCGTGTATGCAGACGTTCGTCAAACGACTCAGTTAAATACACTCCTTTTAATTATCAATATATTTATATTAATTAATTAATCTAATTAATTAATTATATCAAATACAAATATATTTCTCTAAGAAATATAATTTATGAATTAAATTAATTACTCGGTAACTTAATTTAAATTCTTAAGACCGATATTTAATTTATCGATAAATCATAATTAGATATCGATATCTAATATTAATAGAGAGATAATAAATTCACATTTATCCGTCAACGCTCACGATGCGCGACTCAGTAGGTCCGTCTCACCGACATTGGGAGGAACCAATGAGTGCGGGCGGCACTTAGCTTGACTAACGCCGCCTTGTAAACCCGATCGAGAACGAATGAAGGGATCATTCCAGAACCATTATGTCGTGAATACTATATACGTATAGACCCTTCATCAGATGTCCCGGTCAAGTTTTCGGGTCACGGTAAAGTCAAACCCTACTGTTGACTAAACTCTATACATGTGTTAATGCAAATCAAGACCGACTGATTAATAGTGTATCTAATACGACTGTATTAGAATGCTTTGGACAAAGACTTATGATCTTATTTGCCATTAACCATATAGGACATTCGCCTGCTCACTAACAGGAGATAGAATCCTTTCTTGGCGTACAGTAAAGACTGCTACCTACCCATATAGTCCGCACTTCGAGGTCGACTCAGCAATTAAGCAAATGAGTCTAACTACTCTAATGACAAACTAAACGTCACAGGCACATCTTCTACTGAACCCTCAAGTCAAAGGTCCACGTATACTATCACAACATTTCGATTCATCATTGACTCTCCGAGAGTGAATACCGTATGACTGAATCGAGTATGAGTCGTGTTCGAGTATACTGGCCCCACCAATATACTTATAACTATGCTATCAAGACGTGCACACGTCCTAGCATCAGTTATACAAGTCGTATTAAAACTTAATGCCCATTTTAAGTTTATTGACTTGCGAACAATTTACGTAAATAAACTTTAAACACTTCCAGTGCATTTTCTCTTATCCCATAACGAGAATGGAATGTTCGATTTATTTACATGGACTTCACTTCAATGTTTACCAAGTCAAGAATGCAATTGAAATACAATAAACAGTGAATGAATCGTATTGCCTTTTTATTAATTATTCCATAATTACAAGTACAATGCCCTTACTCTCTCATCACCTGAGTGGCATTCGAGGGCATATTCCTAACAATCTCCCACTTGCACTCAATGCCACACATCATGGTATCCAATACCCATGTTCTTCAGATGTCTTTCTAAGACGGCCTGAGATAATGGCTTAGTCAGCGGGTCAGAGACATTGTCTTCTGACTCTACTCTTTGCAATGAAACATATCCTTTTTCCACCATCTTACAAACGATGTGGTATTTTCTCTCTATATGCTTGGTGTTGTGGTAAGCCCTAGGCTCCTTGGCTTGGGCGATAGCTCCATCATTATCATAGAATAGTGATATAGGCAGCTCCGTATTAGGCACCACTTGAAGTTCTTGCATAAACTTCTGCATCCAAAATGCTTCTTTGCTAGCCTCTGAGGCAGCTTGATACTCTGCTTGGCAGGTGGAATCTGCAGTAGCAGTTTTCTTGGAGCTTCTCCAAGATACTGCTCCTCCATTGAGAGTAAACAAATACCCAGATGTCGACTTAGAGTCGTCATTGTCTCCTTGAAAATCAGAATCGGTGAATCCGATCACTCTCAGTTCTCCACCACCATAAGTAAGAACCAAATCTCTAGTTCTTCTTAAGTACTTAAGAATGTTCTTTACGGCAGTCCAGTGTTCCCTACCCGGGTTTGCTTGAAATCGGCTTACCATACTCACGACGTAGGCTAAGTCCGGTCTCGTTCACAACATAGCGTACATGAGGCTACCCACTGTTGAGGCATAGGGTACCTTACTCATCTCTCTTGTCATCCTCACTTTGAGGACACATTTTCGTGGTGAGATGAATTCCATGTCGTTTGGGAAGGAACCCTTTTTTAGATTCATCCATCTTGAATCTTCTCAGGATTTTATCTATATAGAGGGCTTGGGAAAGTCCTATCATTCTTCGCGGTCTATCTCTGTAAAGACGGATCCCTAGAATATAGGAAGCCTCTCCCAAGTCTTTCATGGAGAACGTTTTAGAAAGCCAAGCTTTCACAGTGCTGAGCATTGCTACGTTATTTCCTATAAGTAGAATATCATCTACATATAGTACTAAGAACACAATGTTGCTCCCACTGACCTTTTTGTAAACACACGGTTCCTCCTGATTTCATACGAAGTCAAAGTCCTTGACTGCTTCGTCAAATCGAAGGTTCCAACTCCGAGAAGCTTGCTTCAGCCCATAAATGGCTCGTTGCAGCTTACACACCTTATCAGACCTTCGAAGTGTAGGTTGTGTTACAATAGGTTCAGTTCCTTATCCCTGATCAGATGTCTCCTTAGGACCTTCATTATGCTCTTCCAAAGAGATATTTCTACCCGAGCCACCTTCCTGAATGAATTCATCCTCAAGGAAGTGCGCTTGTAATGCCACAACGACCCTATGGTCTTCTGGCATGTAGAATAGATAACCCATCGACTCCTCTGGGTATCCAATGAAACGTCCTTTGATGGACCTCCCTTCCAATTTGTCCACCTTAGCCTTCTTGACATAGGCTGGATATCCCCAAATCCTTATGTGATTAAGGCTTGGTTTCTTACCATTCCGCATCTCATGCGGAGTGATAGGAACGGATTTGGAAGGACATCTATTAAGGATATAGGCAGCGGTTAGTAAGGCATACCCCCACAGGTAAATAGGTAAATCAGTGTAATTTAACATAGAGCGAACCATGTCCAACAAAGTTCGATTTCTCCTTTCTTAAAGACCATTTAACTGTGGGGTTCCTGGCGGCGTCAATTGTGAAACTATTCCATGTTTCTTAAGGAACTCATCAAACTCTATGCTCATATATTCACCACCTCGGTCCGACCGAAGTGCTTTGATATGACATCCCGTCTGTTTTTCAACTAGGGCCTTAAATTCTTTGAATTTAGTAAAGGCTTCGGATTTATGTTTCATTAAGTACACAATCCCATACCTAGTATGATCATCTGTGAACGTTATGAAATATTGATATCCATCTCGGGCCACTTCTAGAGCACCACAAACGTCAGTATGTACCAATCCAAGTTTATCGGCAGCCCTTTCAAAAGTCCCTGTGAAGGGGGACTTAGTCATTTTGCCTCTAAGGCAAGATTCACAAGTTGGATAGGGTTTTACACCCAATGGACTTAAAAGTCCATCTTTCTCCATTTTCTGAACCTTGGTCTGACCAACATGACCAAGTCTAAGGTGCCATTTAAGAGCTTGATTAGTATCTTGCCTACCACGTTTCCTAGTTATAGTGTTCACTGCTGTTTTATTTTGCATGTTCAGATGATATAAACCATTCAACAATGTAGTTGTGCCAACCAATTTATTTCGAAAATAAATTTTACAACTACCATTTCCAATGAAGAAACAAAATCTTTTCCGGTCCAAGACTGGAATGGATACAATGTTTTTATGCCCCTTGGGCAAAACAAGTACTTCATCTAATGTCAAAATAAAACTGGATTCTAAACCCAGTAGGATTGATCCAATATCAGTTGCCTCGACACTGTCCGCTTCCGACAGTGATCATTATTTCCCCAGCTTCAAGTTTTCTACTTCATTCCAGATCCTGATTCATAGTACAAATATGAGAAGTGGCACCTGAATCCAGAATCCATGAAGCAGAATATATAGTAGCTGAACAATTAGTTTCAAAAACAAAAAGTTCCGCACCTGATGCGACATTAATCTTAGGACAAGTCCTTCGACAGTGACCCATCTCACAACATTCAAGGCATTTGTCCGTAGGTTTTGGACCGCCTACATTTTGAACCTTTTGGGCCTTGCCCTTTCCTTTCTGTACCCCTTTCTTGGGTTTGTACTGCTCGTAGGTCTTTTTCTTCTTGTTCTTGGACCTCCGAGGCCCAGAAGAAATCACAAGAGAAACCTCTCTCGGTTTAGTCTTCATGTTAGACTGCGCTGTCACCAGTTTATTCATTAGCCCAGCTAATGTGCATGTAATTTCATTACAGTTGAAATTTATTACAAACTGCGTGAAAGAGTCAGGGAGAGATTGAAGTATGAGATCAATTTCAAGGGATAAATCCATATTAAAGTTGAGCACCTCGAGCCTCTCAATCATAGAGATCATCTTGAGGACGTGGTCTCCCACTTTCTCTCCTTCTTTCATCCTAGCACTGAACAACTGCTTTGATATCTCATATCTAGCAGTCCTACTGTGCTATCCATAAAGTTCAGTCAAGTGTGCGAGAATCTTCCTAGCAGAAGTTATTTTCTCGTGCGCTCTCTGTAGCTCATTTGTCATTGAGCCCATCATAAAGCCATGGACTAGCACGTCATCCTTGACCCATTTTTCATGGACGTCAATATCTTCCTGATTACCCCTGGTTCGGATTGGAGTCGGTGGAATGTCCGCCTCCAAGACGTATCCCAGAAACTCCATACTGAGTTCAATCATCAGATTCCGCAACCAGTCAACAAAATTGGGTCCAGTTAGGAGATTCTTTTCAAGTAGTATTGCAAGTGGGTTTTTAGCCATTTTTAAAGAGATCCAGTTTCGTTTTCTGCAAAGATTTAGATAAGATTCAATTAGTGACTTGTTTGATTATGATCCGAGTAAAGAATTTAAGGGCTTTCTTTATTCATAACTCGGCTCCCACTATTTTATCGGCATTTACATACTCCCATGTTAAATCCGGAAGTCTTGGGTGACTTCATAGTGGTGATCGATTTCTTTACAAAGTTTAACAGAGGGCAACCCATACGGTTTCTATTCTATTATTCTTTATAAAGTGGTGTTTAATACCAACTCATGTAATGAATGATTTGATCTTCTTTTACCCCTAGTTCACTTGCCCTCAACCCATTCGGTTTCTATGGCTCGCTGAACTATCTAAGTTTAAACCGTCAACTCCTATTAGTCTGACAATTGAATCTTACCCGAAAACCCATACGGTTTATAGGGGTTTGATTTGTCACAACCAAAGGCATCTAATGCACTCTAGGAATTTATCAACTTTCCCCAAAAATATTACCCCGACATACTCGGAAGAATAATATTCCGGTTTAGATTTCAATTTTCCATGAGTTTGACGGAGGGTAGGAAACCTCGTAACCTTTATAACTTAGTGTGTTTGTAGTCGGGAGAATTTCGAGATTAATGTTACACTTTGCACATTAATTCATTTATACGCGCGTTTGTTGGTTTGTCAATCATTCAAAATAAAAAACAGAAAATAGTAACCTAGTTACTACCAACATATAGCTCAAGGACCTAATTCCTAAGTAGTGGGCCAAGCGAATGAACCAATAAATAAAAACACAGTCTTCGAATCTTCGTCTTCTCGGTCGGTTGTCTTCGGTCTTCGTCATACCCAAAATAATAATTACATCATTGAAAAATTGCATCCTATACAATTTTTTCTAGTAAATATAAATAGGCTTAAAACGGCCTTTACAACCCAATCGAATCGAACAAATCAAAAACTAAGTCCACGAGCTATATCACCATCACATAAGGATTCCATACAACATGTAATGGCAACGAAATTAAACAATTAATTTTAATATAAATTAATCTAATTAATCTATAAATTAATCTATTCAATTTCTACTATATTAATCCAATTAATATAAAGTGGCATTAAAATTAAATAATCAATTAATATATTAATCCAATCAATATAAAATTAATCTATTCAATTTTAATGGTATTAATCCAATTAATACTAATAATCGTCATTTAAATTCATTCGAAGTAATCGAGCCAAAATAATATTTTCGTTTAATTTATTTCCCTTAACTAAAAAAAATATTCCAAATATTAATTTAGTCAAATTAAAATCCAATTTAAATTTTTGGGAAATAATTACAACAAAATATAAACTTAAAACGGAGTCCCGGACAATCCGGTTTTAGGCCCAGCCATGGCGATTCAAAATCGGGCCAAAAACTCGAGAGCTGCTGGCCGAGCCATGCTCGGCACTGGCCGAGTCCCGATCGGCGAGCATCGGGCTGCGTCTCGGCACTGCGACCGAGACATGGCCGAGCATGCTTTCGGCAAAGCGGCCCAGCGATCTTGCCGGCGACCGTTTCTTCGTTTTTCGGCTCGTTTTCAAAAACGTGATGCTACAACGAACAATTTAAAATCTACGATTATTCCAAACATGATTCTAAATCATAATCATCATCCAAAAGCATTCAAAATGCACAAATAATCGTATATACGGAAACATTGACCTCGCTCCGATACCACTGTTGGGATTCCGAAAATAAAACGAAATACGCAGCGGAAATAAATACGAATCCCAAACAGGATCGATCAAGTAACGTATATACGAAAATATAAATACGAAGATAAAGATCATACCTTTGAAGCCTTTGAAATAAATCTTCGTAAAAATGATGATGATCACGAACCCCGTCCCGAACACGAAATCCCTTCGTTCTAAGCATCGAAAGGTATGAAGCCTCTACTTCACACGCGTCGGAAGTTGCCCGGAAAAATTCGATAGCAATCCGTTCTCCAAGAACACGGCTAGGAATTACTATAGGAATTTATATCTTATTTTCTTTCTTATTTTGTATCATCTCAAAGATGAAAAATTGAAGAAAAAAATATCTCTCTCTCTCACAAAAGAACTCACGGCTGGACTTCAGCTCTTCGGCGTGAAAAATATGATGTCAAGTTCTCAAGACAACTTCTCTCCATTTTCTTATAATGTAATGATATATAAAGAAATAAAATATTCCTTTACAACTATCATTCACAATTATGTGGGAATCTCAACTCTAAGTGAGTTCCCACACACATGCAAGATCATGCCATGCCATGAGGGGTGGGTGGCCACAAGGAAGTTTTCTAGAAAACGAGCCGAGCCACTCGGCTCGTGTACCGGACGTTCGTCAAACGACTCCGTTAAATACACTCCTTTTAATTATCAATATATTTATATTAATTAATTAATCTAATTAATTAATTATATCAAATACAAATATATTTCTCTAAGAAATATAATTTATGAATTAAATTAATTACTCGGTAACTTAATTTAAATTCATAAGACCGATATTTAATTTATCCAATAAATCATAATTAGATATCCAATATCTAATATTAATAGAGAGATAATAAATTCGCATTTATCCATCAACGCTCCTGATGCGCGACTCCGTAGGTCCGTCTCAGCCGACATTGGGAGGAACCAATGAGTGCGGCAAGACTTAGCCCGACTAGCGGGCGCATCAGAAACCCGACTGAGAACGAATGAAGGGATCATTCCAGAACCATTATGTAGTGAATACTATATACGTATAGACCCTTCATCAGATGTCTCGGTCAAGTCTTTGGGTCACGATAAAGTCAAACCTTACTGTTGACTAAACTCTATACACGTGTTAATGCAAATCAAGACCGACTGATTAATAGTGTATCTAATACGACTATATCAGAATGCTTTGGCCAAAGACTTATGATCTTATTTTCCATTAACCGTATAGGACATTCTCCTGCTCACTAACAGGAGATAGAATCCTTTCTTGGCGTACAGTAAAGACTGCTACCTTCCCGTATAGTCCGCACTTCGAGGTCGACTCAGCAATTAAGCAAATGAGTCTAACTACTCTAATGACAAACTAAACGTCACAGGCACATCTTCCACTGAACCCTCAAGTCAAAGGTCCACGTATACTATCACAACATTTCGATTCGTCATTGACTCTCCGAGAGTGAATACCGTGTGACTGAATCGAGTATGAGTCGTGTTCGAGTATACTGGCCCCACCAATATACTTATAACTATGCTATCAAGACGTGCACACGTCCTAGCATCAGTTATACAAGTCGTATTAAAACTTAATGCCCATTTTAAGTTTATTGACTTGCGAACAATTTACGTAAATAAACTTTAAACACTTCCAGTGCATTTTCTCTTATCCCATAACGAGAATGGAATGTTCGATTTATTTACATGGACTTCACTTCAATGTTTACCAAGTCAAGAATGCAATTGAAATACAATAAACAATGAATGAATCGTATTGCCTTTTTATTAATTATTCCATAATTACAAGTACAATGCCCTTACTCTCTCATCCCCTGAGTGGCATTCGAGGGCATATTCCTAACAGAAAGACCGTTGAATCCCCCGAGGATCGAGTAGAAGGCGATCTCGTCGCTTACGGGCTCGCCGTTGAGGATTATCTCGTCCACCCAGTTGATGTAGTCCGAGTCGGACTCTTCTTCCCCTTGCTTGATCTTCATCATGCGATGGGGACCTTCTGGTCGAGCGACCTTGGTGGCGAAGTACGACGTGAAGTCGTTCGCCAGTTGATCAAAGGAATTGATGGATCGCGGCGGTAATTGTAACACCCCCGTGATTTACAAGGATATTACAGCGCCGTAGATTCTTTTTAGAGAATCTACCAGGCTAAGACCAACACAAAATATATTAAACGATAACAAAACTAGGACATTCATCCATTAAAAGACACCAAATTCAACTCGATAAGTTGTACACCACAATACCAAATAACAAATCGTCCCGTAGAATCATAAAACACAACCATTTCAACGGGAGTACAACAACATCATTAACCATCAAATCTGACACGACATACAACACAGACAGTACCCGCGCGAGTATAAAACCAAAACATGACTTTGACCATGACCAAACAACCACCAACTCAAATTAGCACACGATATCACTGCTACCCACCAAGCTCGTGTCCGCCCTGTGCTAGTCCTCCCTCTGGACTTGTACCTGAATACACAAAAGTATATCCACCCCAAAAGGGGTCAGCAAGAAGCCGGTGCAAGTACAATGATTCTAGAATATGTACAACAAGTGAATAATCAACAAAAAACCACAGAAATCACAGTGTCATCACAGATATTCTGGAATACCACATCACAATCATCATCACAAAACAACCTCCCGAGCTATACTGGCCCCGCATCCCGCAAGATATGCACCCCAAGAGACCTCGTCAGGTTCTCTATGGTTGTATAGCCCAACCGAGTTATCCGTAGGGAAATGCAGCCTACCGGACCCCAGGGGACCCTCACTGGTTTTACTCGGCTCACACACACTCGATCAACAATTGGCACAAATCACATTTTTACATACACACGAAGTACATTAAACACAATCAAAGTACTTGTCTCAACTCGAACGACACGGGAAACAATGAACGGATGGACGTACGGTTAGAACTTCCTTCAACAATTCAACCCTAACACATCGAGATACCGAATCAAAACACAACACCATGGAAACGGAAGAATTCACCCTAAGTTCTACCCTTAGAGACATTTAGTCGAACATTAGGAGGCGACAAAGGTCGAACCCAAGAACGGATTAAAAACTCGAAATTTGATCCATAGACTTTGAGGGAAAATAAAGGAACATGATTACAACATCATAATCTAACATAATCCAAAGCCAAAACAAAATTGAATCAATAATTCCCAACAAACCCCAAAATTCTTTGAAATAACTTGAAGAACTTCAACCACATACCTTAATTCAACCAAGAGATGGATAATTCTTCAATAATGAACTTGATATCTTGATTCTATAGTGTTTGGAACATGTTTATGGCTTGATTTTGGAGTTTAAGATGAAGGATTCTAGGTGGAGGATGAAGGGAAGGTGCTAGAATGCCCAAAAAATCGACCAAAGGCTATATATAGCTCCCGAAATTGGTTTTTTAGCATTTATACACTTCCAGTCGTGTCACAGGACACGGTCGAGTCAGGGGTCGTGTCACAGTCCAGAACCTTTTTGCTTAACCGTAACAGTTCGACATGCCCGCCTCAAATGACGCGGTCGTGTCACTGCACCAGGGTCCGCTATTTCGACCATAATTCCTTCGTCCGGACTCCGATTGACTCACCGTTTGAACCATTAGAAAGCTAACTAAATTCTGTACAATTCTATAAAATTTTAGAATTTTTG
Source organism: Orobanche coerulescens (assembly GCA_033398695.1). NCBI lineage: Eukaryota > Viridiplantae > Streptophyta > Magnoliopsida > Lamiales > Orobanchaceae > Orobanche > Orobanche coerulescens. Next base: position 60,514,673 of record CM065808.1, on the reverse strand, counting down.
GATTTTTGTGAAATTTATGGTGATCGACCGAAGTCAGCCCTTGTGCAAATCACAATTCGGAAATACCTACTCTTATTCTATTAACCCCCTTTTGGTAATACATTCATATCTTACGGCCATAACTCTCGAGTCACCACTTCGACATTACGGCCAAAACGAGCACAATCCGAAAATCACAAAACTCAATAATTATCAGCCATGAACATACCAAGGTCAATCATCAATACATACGATCCAAATAGCCACAATACCACAAAATATATCTAAAACAACACTCATAAAATACACGGGTATTACACTCTTACCCCCTAAAAAGAAGTTTCGTCCCGAAACTTAAGATACAAAAAGTTCGGGGTATCGGCATGCATACTATCCTCGGTCTCCCACGTGGCCTCCTTTATTCCATGCTTAGACCATTGGACCTTTACTAACGGAATCACTTTCCGTCGCAATTGTTTTACTCGTCGCTCTAGTATGGTTAACGGTTGTTCTTCATACGTGGCATCGTCATTAACCTCAATCTCTTGATAATCAATAACATGGCTTGGATCGAGAACATACTTACGCAATTGTGAAACATGAAACACATTATGAACATGACTAAGTGTTGGAGGCAACGCTAGTCGATAAGCTACATCACCTACCTTGTCCATGATCTCGAAGGGGCCAATATAACGAGGACTAAGCTTCCCCTTCTTGCCAAACCGAAGAACTCCACGAGTCGGCGATACTTTCAACAACACATGGTCTCCTGCCTGGAACTCTAACGGTCGACGACGAATGTTGGCATATGACTTTTATCGACTCTGAGCGGTCAACAACCTTTGCCGAATAATTGCGATTTTTTCCCGTGTTTGAACCACCAAGTCCGGTTCTACTCCAAGTAACTCGTACGGTTCGTCCCAACAGATTAGCGATCTACACCGTCTTCCATATAATGCTTCAAACGGAGCCATCCCAATCGAACTATGCCAACTGTTATTGTACGCAAATTCAATCAATGGTAAATGAGTCTCCAAATCTTCTTTCCAATCCAACGCACAAGCCCTCAACATGTCTTCCAGCGTTTGGATCGTCCTCTCCGACTGTCCGTCTGTCTGGGGATGATAAGCGGTGCTGAAATTCAGTTTGGTACTGAGTACTCGATGTATTGCTTGCCATAAATGAGACACAAAACACCCATCGCGATCAGACACTATACTTTTTGGGGTACCATGGAGTCTCACAATCTCCGCAGTAAATAACCGAGCTAACCTCTCCGGTCCCCAAATATCTCTAATGCCCAGAAAGTGTGCGGATTTGGTTAGCCGATCAATGATCACCCAAATCATATTCACTCCAGTTCGCGTCTTTGGCATTCCCACAATAAAATCCATCGCTATATCTTCCCACTTCCATTCCGGAATTGGTAGCGGTTGCAATTTACCGGCAGATCTCTGATGCTCCGCTTTAACCTGCTGACAAGTCAAGCATTTCGACACGAACTCCGTTACATCTTTCTTCATGTTCGGCCACCAAAAGTTTTTCTTTAAGTCCTTATACATTTTACTCATACCCGGATGAATCGAGTACGGAGTAGAATGTGCTTCATTCAAAATCACTTGTTTGAGATCATCCCGATTAGGTACACAAGTTCTACTTCGAAATCGAAGAACTCCGTCTTCATCGATTAAGAATCCAGGAGCTTTTCTTTTAACACTGTCTTCCCGAAGCTGCACAATTGAGAGATCATCTAACTGTTTGGACTTAATATCTTCCATCACGGAGGATGTAATCTCAAGGAAACGCAACTGTCCTTGAGTTCTGTGAGGCCAAACTTCAATTTCCAAATCAATCAACTCTCGTCTGAGCTTCGGTTGAATGGTAAGTAGTTCCAACTTCTGCAACACGACTGACTTGCGGCTTAACGCATCGGCAACAATATTTGCTTTACCTGGATGGTAAAGAATGTCAAGATCATAATCTTTAAGCAATTCCAACCATCGCCGCTGACGCATATTAAGCTCCTTCTGCGTGAATATATACTTCAAGCTCTTATGATCCGAATACACTCGACAAGAAGAACCATATAAGTAATGCCTCCAAATTTTCAACGCAAACACCACAGCGGCTAACTCAAGATCATGAGTAGGATAATTCATCTCGTATGGCTTTAATTGTCGAGACACATAAGCCACTACTCTCTCATTTTGCATCAATACACATCCCAATCCTTGTTTAGAAGCATCACTATAAATAACGAAACCTTCCGTTCCTTGTGGTAAGGCTAGGATCGGAGACGCAGTCAGCCTCTTCTTTAATTCATCAAAACTCCCCTGACACTCGTCACTCCATTCAAATTTCTGAGTTTTCTGCAATAATAGGGTGAGCGGTCGAGCAATTTTTGAGAATCCTTCGACAAATCGACGATAATAGCCCGCTAATCCCAGAAAACTCCAAACTTCCTTAACATTCCGTGGAGGCTCCCAAGCTAAGACTGCTTCAAGCTTTTGAGGGTTTACTCGAATACCATCGGCTGATATGATGTGTCCCAGAAAAGAAACTTCTCTAAGCTAGAACTCGCACTTAGAAAATTTAGCATAAAGCTTATCAGCCCTCAAAATACTCAACGAGATCCTCAAGTGTTCGGCATGCTCCGTCTCACTTTTGGAATAGATTAAAATATCGTCAATAAACACCACCACAAATTTATCGAGATATTCGATAAAGGTTTTGTTCATAAGCTTCATAAATGCCGCTGGAGCATTTTTTAAACCGAATGGCATAATTACGAATTCGTAATGCCCATACCTCATTCGAAATGCTGACCTGGGGATATCCGAATCTCGAATTCGCAGTTGGTAATATCCTGACCTCAAATCAATCTTGTAGAAAACCGTAGCCCCTTGTAATTGGTCAAATAGATCATCGATTCTTGGCAATGGATACTTGTTCTTGATAGTGAGTTTATTCAACTCACGATAGTCAATACATAGCCGTAAGGACCCATCTTTCTTTCGTACGAACAATACCGGTGCACCCCATGGCGACACACTAGGCCGAATATAACCTTTGTCCAACAATTCACCCAATTATTTCTTCAATTCTAACATTTCCGATGGGGCCATTCTATACGGTTCCTTGGATATTGGCACCACATTGGGCTCTAGTTCGATGACGAACTCCACTTCACGATGTGGTTGCAATCCCGGCAAATCATCCGGAAATACGTCTGGAAATTCATTCACAACTGGAACAGAGGACAACTGTACCTCGCCAACTTCCGACTTCAACGCGTAACACCAATAACTGGTACAACCTTGTCGCAATAATTTCATCGCCTTAATGGCTCGAATAATCTTCCTAGAAGTACCAGGTTTCTTCCCTTCAAAAACGTGCTCAGTACCATCCGGCGTGGCTATCGAAATTATTTTCCGATGATAATCTACTATCGCTCTATGCCGATTTAACTAATCATCACCGAGGATTAAATCCGCTCCCATCATATCGATCACAATCAAGTCGGATGACCAATCTTTACTGCCAATGGTTACAGGACAATTGACAATCTCTCGATCCCCAATTATCCTTTCCCCACTTGGCATCCCAACAATAAAAGGTTCACATGCAGAGAGACCGTCTAGACCCAAACGATTCACACAAGACAATGATATAAAAGAATGAGTAGCTCCAGAATCAAACAATACATCTACCGGGTGCATCGAAATATAAACAATACCTGACGTAGTTGCAGTCCCTACGTCATCAGTCCGTATCATCTCGTACAATCGAGGTGGAGCTGATCCAATACTAGGTGCATCCCTACGCTCGGTCTTACCTCTATCACTGCCGCATCCGACACTCGGAGTTGGCTGACCCAGAATCGTGCCGGAGTAGGAGACTGTTTAGAGAAGATCCTGCCCACTGACTCACAATATAATGCGCGATGACCCTGCTTCCCACACTTAAAACAATCAATGGGGCGAGAAGTGCAACGAGAACTGATATGTCCCGGATTTCCACAATTAAAACTAACTTTCGGCACTCCTCCACTAGGCTGAGGGGAACCAACAGAAGATTGCACAGAAGTTTGAGGCCTACGCGATCCACTGCCTCGGAAACTACCAGAAAATTTCGGTTTCTTCGAGCTCGAAACTGCAGGAACCGGAACTGACACCATCTCATAAGCAAGTGCTCTATCCTGATATTCTCTCAAAGTAGTACACCCATGTAACACCCCCAGATTTAACCGAAAATATTACAGCACCGTGGGCCCCGGGATGGAACCTACAAGGCTAAAAGAAATTTTGGCAATCATTTACCAATGCTCAATAGGCCAACGACGGTACTATCTTTAAAATATTTGAAGACTATATAAAATATGTCTATCAAAACCGTCGTAAAATCTCGTTTGAAAGGACAAGGCCTGAAATGCCAGAACTCAACACTTTAGAAAACGATTTTCCAAAGTAACTCAAGTTACCAGAAACGAAAGGTCATTTAAAATACTCACGCATCAGAAAAGACAATAGTTAAAACTACTCTTGCAGCAGAATACAACAACTGATCAGGAAACTCAATACAAAAACATGCCCTAGCCAGTATCCTCCGGGAAGCTCATCTCCTCATGACCGCTACAAGCTCGATATCCAAAGAACCTAAAAAGAAAGCCCACGATGGGGTCAGCCACAATATCCAACAATGATAACCGTCTCATCACATTAATAATTACATACCAATGAGAGTACATGCATATATTCAATCAATCGCAAAATATCAATATTAAAATAGATGTACTTATAATTAAAATATAAGATATGAGCTTACTAAAATAAGATGAAACTTAAGGGGAGATTTCAAATATGTTATCTAGTGCATGAAAATATGATGTACTTTTTTTCTTGATTGAACTTTTATCCCAGAGGATTTTTCCCAAACAAGGTGTTAACGAAACAGCTTAATCACGACCAATACAAATTCTCCAAAACAGACTTTGCATGTATTGCAGTATTATAAGAATATGAGTTCGAGATTACGAATTCCATTGAAGATAATACTTATACTATACACAGAAGAATTTTTTGAAGTGTGTGAGGCATATTTATATAAAACATGTTGCGCTCACCCCCTTGGCAGATGATTTGTCCCATTGAGTTTTCTTAACAGGATTTTTAATGAGACAACTGTAACGGCGTATTAGCATGGATAATGTAGTTTTTTCCTTTATTGGGATTTTTCCCACTTAGTTTTCCTAAAAAGGTTTTAACAGGTTATATAGTATAATAATGGCTTGTTTGCTATGTGTGATTAAGATATATAATATATTTAATACATTTTTATATCTTGTTTGGTATAAAGTATAGGGCCCTTGATAAAATTCGGGCCCGTATAAATAATACTGATTTTTGGTATTACGTATCCCACCTAAGAGGTGATATTAGGTGATACTAAACAATACTGCAACTAATAAATTCAATAAACTACCGTGATATCTATATTTTGCAGAGAATTTAATAAATCGTACCAAATATGATATTAATTTCTTATATTGTATAAGGAATCCCAGTCAATCTTATCAAGCTTTATCACATACAACCTAGCAAACGAGCCCTAAGGATCACTACATAGATAAATATTTTTCCTCAAAGATTTAAAAATAGAAGGAGTAATCGTGTTATGATTTTTTTCCTTCTTTTCCTTCACTTATGTTGGCTTGGTTAAATTTTAAAACATAATAAATGATAAAAATAAGAGCGAAAGATTGAGTTAAATAAATAATAATTGATAAATAAAAACAAAAAATTGAAATAAAAAAATGAGAAACCGAAAGAAATGATCTTTATACGAAATGATACAGGATCCGAGGTTAAAAAAAAATATAAAAGATAATTATACGAGAGTAGAAATATTGTTACAGAAAAATAAAAGTAATGAAATATAAAAAGGAAAAAAATAAAGAACAAAAAGAGATCTTTTATACAAAGTGCTATCTAATCTGAAGTCAAAAAATATAAAAAATAGTTATGCAAGAGTAAAAATATTTAAATAAAAAGAATATCGTAAATATTTGTTTTACATTAAATATATAAATAAATTAGATTAATTTGAAAAAATATCATAAAATTAGGAAGGGTAGAATAAAATGGGGCATATTAGACTTTTCTTCTTATTTTGTCAACTTGAGGGGGGAACTAAAAGGAGGAGGAACTAGTAGACACCGAAATTAAAATTAGGATTGGAAAAAAATATTGAAAAAATTAATTCAAACCAAAAAGCCGATCGAATCGAATCATATTGGTTATCGAAAATTCAAAAATCAGAGATTTTGGACTGAAATTGAACCAATCCAATGTAATTCGGTTCGATTTTGTATTTTATAAATTAAAATCGATATCGAACTGAAATCCAACCAAAATATTTAAAGAAAAAATAAATTTTATCCATGTCGTGCTTTTTTACTGTTTAGGAATCTTTTTTTTACCGCCTCATTAATATCAAGTAAAAGTTTACGTCCACATCATCCATAATATGATATGCTATATAAGAATTCATATTTATATACACTTGTTTTTTTCGTAACTAGTGAGTAAAAGGTTTTAAAATGTGTGTGCATATGATATTTTGTGTAGAACATATTTTGGACTACTTCTCTAATTACATGATTTTTTTTTTAAATATATTATTGAGAAACCAACATATCAATTCAGATTCAAAGTATGTGTGTTTATTTTCAAAACATGGATCATTATTTGTGTGGTGGAACATAATCCAGACAATTTATCCCACTTTTTATGTTAAAAATACATTATAAAAAGTGAGAATCAATTTTTTAATACCAAATCATAAAATTGATAAGTTATATATCCTCATTCATAATAGTGTAAGTTATTGATACCATTTTGCTTAAAAAGACTGTCCTCCAAAAAGGTGTTGATGTTGACTTTCCTTTTTTTACTTTTTAGTGATAGATTTAAGGGTATTAATGTTTTTTGGTATAAAAAACATATACTCTTATGAATGAGGATATATAACTTGTCACTTTTATGGTTTGGTATTATAAAAGATAGAACCCTTATAAAAACTCAGCAGCAGCAATTCATATTCAAAGTGTGTGTTTCATTTTTTAGACCGTATTCTGGATAACACTGTGGATTTTGATTTGATCGACTATGGCCGAACATTTTATATTTTCTTTTCCTTTAATTTAGTATTATGATTATTTTATTTATAATAAAAAAATTGATCAACCTTCCGAAACCGACGAGTTAGACCGACCCGAAATTCTAAAAATCAATTCATGTCAATTAGGTTTACGTCACTATATTGAAAATCAATTTAAATAGGTTCAATTTACATGTTTTCTGATGCAGTTCAATTAACGAACTGATGCCGACCCTAATTAAAATACACGTCCAAGTTATGTCTGTGAAAGTTTGTAAAAATTTAAAATCAAAGGTAATTAAAAGAAAATTTAACAGATAATTCAAGTTTTTCTTCTCTTTGTCCTTTTTTCTTTTTGTAACAAACAAATGTGATACTTCCTATGTCCGTCAAATATGTGCCCGGAAATTTTCGGCACGAACTTTAATGAAAAAGTGTTGAGTGCGTGGAGTACAACATGAGTGGAGAATAGATCTCATATTAACATATTATTGAGTTAATTAATATATATATAAATAGTATATAAATAAATTTGAGTAACGCACCAAATAAGAAAATAAGGAACAAACTCGGAGAAAGAGTATATAATTGTGGAAATTGAGCATAAATGCATCTCCAAGCATCTACTCTACCCTTTCATAGAGGGTTTCTTTGTAATTTTGAAAATACTTTTATTTATTTATTTTTTCTATAACTACCCCCGATAATTTTTGTGCATCCCTTATCTATATATACTTGCTCTATTATTTTTTTTTCCCAAAACAATCAAAGTAGTCATCACCATATATAGATTATCTCCAACAAATTTCGTAAAAAGATTCTGTTGGTGACCGATGTAATGTGGGCGAACTAACTGACACGTCGTCCTGAAACCAACACGTGGACCAATCCCGAGAAATTGATCTGGATATTATCCAACTTAGATATCTAGCACCGGCGAAATCAATGAACTATTCAAGTTATACAAGTCTCTTGGATCACCCCAATCCTTACGGGCCGGATATATTCAACCTCGATATCTGGCCCAGTCAATGAAAGCACCAACCACTCAAGTTGGCTACATGGAGATTTGGCAACACGTCCTACGAGCAAACCCAAAGACCGATTGCCTCGATAAAAGAGCGACCATTCCGAATCGATGAACACAAGCAGGGCGCTACGTGTTCGATTTGCATAACAGTAGGAGTCATATCCATGCAAACTGGGCCAGCTATCGCGACAACAAAGCTACAATGTCACTGATCTGCATGCATGTACAACAATTAACCAACGAATGACATGTGTCCGAGCGGGATTTTCTATAAATATCAACTCGGGTCATTAATGGGGATCCAAAAATTTTTGCCTTCTGCAAAAACAAAAAGCTCATAACCGAACCACATTTCAAATCGCTAGTTCAATAATACAGTCATTTCCTGTCGTTATTTTCATCTTTTAACTCCAACACGATTTCTTTATAGCAATTATACACTCCTACATGGAAGATTCGTGGTTACGTGAAGAATTAATTATCTACATCATTCGCAAGTGATTACGTCAATTTATTAACAAACATAAGCAGCAACAAATTTGCGCGGAAACTAAATTAACCAAATCATATGTCAAAGTTGTGTCAGAGTTATGTGTTGCAGCCCGCAGGAACCATCATTATATATATATATATAGGGATCTCTCTTTTTTAGTACCAAACCATAAAAGTAACAAGTTATATATCCCCATTCATAAAACTATAAGTTTTTGATACCAAAATGTGTTAAAAGACTTTATTACCCTTAAAGTCTACCAATAAGAGAAAAAAAAAAACTAAAAAAGAAAAAGGAAGATTATTAAAACTAAACAACAATAAAAAAAGGTCCCACAACTCAATATTGCAAAAAACTCTCCTCCTCTCTGCAAAAAAAGTCTCCCGTCGTGAAACCCTTCGCCGGCAAGAAAATGTCGACCTCCGACTACCACAATGAATCAAGACGCCGGAAGTTCCGCTAGTGGCACTCCATCCGAAGAGCAATTCCACAATGAGCCGGTTAGTGTATTTCATTCACAAACGATCGTGCCACGATGGTTGTTCATCTTCCCACGATCGTCTTTGAAGAAGATGAGACCATCGTGTACACGATGGTCTTTCGTGGGCACGATGGCTACACACGACGGCGATCGTGTGTGCCGTCGTGTGCTAGAAGTGCAAAGCTCCGCCTTGCACACGATCGCCGCACACGATCGTTTCCCGTCGTGTGAACTGTCGTGTGACACACGATGGTCTTCACACGACGGGCATCGATCGTGTGCATGCGATCGTGTGCAAGGCGTAATTTTTTTTCGTTCTCTTAAGCATTTTATCATATTCTTATGAGTTGTATGTCCATATTGCAGATGGTTGCGTATGGAAGAGACCGACATTGCGTTTTGTTACACGTCAAGTGAATCTTTACATACGGGAGGCGGTATTTAAAGAGATCATTGAGACATTAAGGAGTATGGGCCGCAATTCCGCCGTTGCCGATCGAGCTATCGAGAGCTTGACCGAGGGGTCTGGGGCGCTTGATTAAAGTTAGGAGGAATGGGAGTTCAAATCGCCCTACATCACTTGATTGCTCGTCAATTGGAGGGTGATCAAATCCCCGCGGATGAGTCGTGGTTCCAGGTTTGCGGAGGACCATTCGCTTTACCGCCCGTGATTTCGCCTTGATCACGGGACTCCATTTTGGAAACTCTACCTTCCATCCCGGGACGACCATCTCCTTCCGTCCGACGGTATTTTCCATGAGAATACTCCATGGCAAAAACATTAAGGTTAGTGTTCGCGGAAGAGGTTCAATGCTCGAGATTTTGGTAGAGACATAAGAGATTATCTCAAGGTTGCCAATTTGCTTATCTACTACTACTTTATCCTATGCCGTGACGACATGATGGTCGAGACATGGGCATGGGCATTAGTGGAGGATTTCGAGCGATGGGATATGTTTCCTTGGGGTTCTTATGCCTTTGGGGTTTTATCTTACTACATAGGCAACGTTGCCATGAAGGAGGGACAAGAGCACAAGGACTATCACTTCTATGGTCTGTTTGGGCTTTACAAATATGGTCCTATGAGATGATTCTGCATTGGGAGCATTGTGTGGTAGTCGAGATAAACTGTCCAAGTCCCCGGTGTTTGATGTGGACTACGAGGAAGATGTTTTGTGATTTCACTCATTTCTTCGACGATAAGGTACATAAATTTGTAAACGTATTTTCTCCTAACTTCACTCATCTCTTCAACATTATGTGATTGCCCATCTAATGGTATGCTTTAATGACTATTGTTGCGGACAAAGTACTTCCTCTTTACCGCATCCGGAGGAGGATGAGGCGGAGTATTACTACGAGCTTTGAGAATGGCTCGCCTTATGACGTTAAGTTCATTAAGCTGTAAGAATAGCCGTGAGGAATAAGGCGGATGAGCTGCGCCGATCCCGAGGAAGAAAGTTATGGATAGGTTGAAGAAGGTCAGGAAAATTGATTACATATGAGTCGGCACATAAAGTGTCGAAGCGACGTGGCAGAGTACCCCACCAAGACATGGTGGGGAGACATCGACCGGAGAGGCAGCCAGAGAGGGTGTGTTGTGTCCACGGACTTCCTTGTCGGACCACACCCGTGACACGAGCAGGATGAGTACTTCGATCGCCGTTTGAAGGCGATCTTGTACGACGATTCGAGTCCGGATTTATTGCTCGAGTTTCTCGCCGGTGCTTTCGGGATCGTGGATTTCTTCGGACCTATGCATAGGCGTTCTAGGAGCCGGTACATTACTCGGTGGGAGCCATGATAGGCCTCGTCATTACGCCTCGATAGCGGCGCCGGCGGAGGATTCCCGACCCTCCACGTCACTCGGTCCTCGGGCGCACACACGGTCACCATTCTCATCGTCGGCCTAGTCATCATTCGAGTCACCATTCTCGGCGTCACCGAGTCACCATTCTCGGCATCCGCCTACCCACCATTCCGAGGTCCAAGACAGTCACCATTCTCGATTCATCATTCGTTGAGCGGACTCGGCGGCCCCTTGATTACGAGCATCGGTATGAGCCATTTGAGGCGCCGTTTCAAGATATGGGACGATGTTCGACCGGTTTCGGGACGAGCATCATTACGTGCGATGTTTCGCAGTGAGGGTGGTGGTCTGGCGGCAACCTCCATTTCGGATCGAGCGGCCGATTTTGAGATCGAGCATTTATCTGACTCTCGATCGTTATAGTTGTGAGAGGGATGCCGAGGGTGACGAAGATGGTGAGAGTGCCGAACGCAGCATTTGGGTGAGCGTAGTCTTCCACCGAGAGTGAGTCGACCATCTGCCGCTCTTCGAGAGCCTTTTGTGGTTGCGCCTCCCGGAGATAGCGAGGCTCAAGAAGTTGTACCTACGCTTTAGGAGGGAGCACCACGTGATGCTATTGACCTGTGTTTGGAGACTGTGCATGCTCACACCCAGGAGTTATTTGACCTGATATAGTCTAGACGTGAAGACTTCGATGCCGAGGTGATAGACTGTTATGTGCTTGCGACTCGAGCGAGGCTTCGGAGGAGTCCGTAGTGTTGGTGTCGGTAGAGTTGGCACCGTACTTGCCGGCTCCTATTTTACGTAAGTTCTATAACCTACTCACTTGTATATCATTGGTTTGATATCGATATTTTTTAATTTTGTGGTTTGGCTTTTGTAGTTAGTTTTGGCCAACGAGTTTGCAAGACTCCATCCGGATGATCCACTTGGCATCAAGGTGACGGGGAAGCCGGTTTACAAGGAGTGGAAAATTCCTAAATGCATCGAGGACTACATGACAGGTCTTGATACACCACATGCGGTTCCATGGTTAAATTGCAACGAAGTAAGTTTGAAATTTATATTTATATATAATTGACGATTTGTTGCGATTTGAAATTTATATTTATAAATGATTCGCTATGTTTGATGTGATGATCTTATATGATTACATATTGTGTTTGAATAGATCATTGCCATTTGTTGCCTCGACCAAAGCCACTGGGTGACTATCAAGATTGACATCATAGCATGGACCGTGGAGTTGTACGATTCCTTGTCACACCACCACGAAGATGGTCGTTACCGCTTCAACCAAGCTGCGACCGATTCTGCGTCGATGCCTCGTGTGCTAGCTCAATCCGGGTATTGGATGAACAACCAATCAAAACGAAGTATGACACGGAGATGAGTTTCAAAATTATGCCACGAGAGCTACGTTCATACTAACGACAATCACAGCTTGTGGCCCCTTCGCGTGCATGTACTTGGATCGACTCTGCCTCTGCAAACCTGTGGATCAAGGCACCAAATCAAGGAACTTAATGAAAAATATATTAAGAAATATCGATATGGCCTAGCTGCTAAAATCTTTATGTTGTCTTTAGACATGTAGAATGGTTTATGTTGTGTTGTACAATATTTATGTTGTATTTAGACAGTTTTGGATGAATGTGTGAGTGTTGTTAAATCTGAATGTGTTGGCTCTGTGTTACACACGATGGATGCACACGATCGTGGCCATCGTGTGTTGCGATCGTGTGCAACCTACCCACGGTCATGCGTCTGATGCTGTCGTGTGCGCACGATGGCTGGCATGACCGTGTGCACACGACCGTGGGAACGGCCGTGCACACGATCGTGTGTTCAATCGTGGCCACGATTGAACACGCGACCACGATTGAACACACGATCGCTTGTTCAATGGTGGCCACGTTTTTGCGCACCCGATCGCGTTTTCTCTCGGGGCCACGACCGTGTACACGATCGTGTGCATATGAACTTTTGATATTTTTGCAAATTTGAAGTATTGTATTATCTAGAATGATGTTTTGTGATTCAAACATCGCTTGTTCAAACATTAATTACAATATGGCTTCTTATACGAACTCCTATTTGTCATTTCGTTGTAATTCATTAGTATATGAGGTCATTCATCCAGATGATTGAACTTATCCGTACGTACTAATAGAACAATTGGACGACACATGATATGCAATATATTATGGTAATTCAATCAATAACTTGTTATATAAGTGTATCATTAACAATTATTTGTTAATATATAAGTAACAACACCTAAATTGACGAGTAATTTGAGAAATTGGTGAAAATTCTTGACGTTCTTGTGATTCAAACATCGCTTGTTCAAACATTAATTACAATATGGCTTCTTATACGAACTCCTATTTGTCATTTCGTCGTAATTCATTAGTATATGAGGTCATTCATCCAGATGATTGAACTTATCCATACGCATACTAATAGAACAATTGGACGACACATGATATGCAATATATTATGGTAATTCAATCAATAACTTGTTATATAAGTGTATCATTAACAAATAATTGTTAATATATAAGTAACAACACCTAAATTGACGAGTAATTTGAGAAATTGGTGAAAATTCTTGACGTTCTTGTGCACACGATCGCGTGTTCAATCGTGGGCCACGACCGTGTACACGATCGTGTGCATATGAACTTTTGATATTTCGCAAATTTGAAGTATTGTATTATCTAGAATGATGTTTTGTGATTCAAACATCGCTTGTTCAAACATTAATTACAATATGGCTTCTTATACGAACTCCTATTTGTCATTTCGTTGTAATTCATTAGATATGAGGTCATTCATCCGGATGATTGAACTTATCCGCATCTTAATAGAACAATTGACGACACATGATATGCAATATATTATGGTAATTCAATCAATAACTTGTTATATAAGTGTATCATTAACAATTATTTGTTAATATATAAGTAACAACACCTAAATTGACGAGTAATTTGAGAAATTGGTGAAAATTCTTGACGTTCTTCTGCACACGATCGCTTGTTCAAACATTAATTACAAAATGGCATCTTATACGAACTCCTCTTTGACATTTCTGCGTAATTCATTAGTATATTAGGTCATTCATCCAGATGATTGAACTTATCCATACGTACTAATAGAACAATCGACGACACATGATATGCAATATATTATGGTAATTCAATCAATAACTTGTTATATAAGTGTATCATTAACAAATAATTGTTAATATATAAGTAACAACACCTAAATTGACGAGTAATTTGAGAAATTGGTGAAAATTCTTGACGTTCTTGTGCACACGATCGCGTGTTCAATCGTGGCCACGACCGTGTACACGATCGTGTGCATATGAACTTTTGATATTTTTGCAAATTTGAAGTATTGTATTATCTAACGATGTTTTGTGATTCAAACATCGCTTGTTCAAACATTAATTACAATATGGCTTCTTATACGAACTCCTATTTGTCATTTCGGTGTAATACATTAGTATATGAGGTCATTCATCCAGATGATTGAACTTATCCGCACGTACTAATAGAACAATTGACGACACATGATATGCAATATATTATGGTAATTCAATCAATAACTTGTTATATAAGTGTATCATTAACAATTATTTGTTAATATATAAGTAACAACACCTAAATTGACGAGTAATTTGAGAAATTGGTGAAAATTCTTGACGTTCTTGTGCACACGATCGCTTGTTCAAACATTAATTACAATATGGCTTCTTATACGAACTCCTATTTGTCATTTCGTCGTAATTCATTAGTATATGAGGTCATTCATCCAGATGATTGAACTTATCCATACGTACTAATAGAACAATTGGACGACACATGATATGCAATATATTATGGTAATTCAATCAATAACTTGTTATATAAGTGTATCATTAACAAATAATTGTTAATATATAAGTAACAACACCTAAATTGACGAGTAATTTGAGAAATTGGTGAAAATTCTTGACGTTCTTGTGCACACGATCGCTTGTTCAATCGTGGCCACGACCGTGTACACGATCGTGTGCATACGTGGATACAGCGCCAATTTGACACCTGGTTGCCAACGTGTCACACGATTGGAACACACGATCGCGGCGATCGTGTACACGATCGTGTGCATACGTAGATACAGCGCCAATTTGACACCTGGTTGCCAACGTGTCACACGATTGGAACACACGATCGCGGCGATCGTGTACACGATCGTGTGCATACGTAGATACAGCGCCAATTTGACACCTGGTTGCCAACGTGTCACACGATTGGAACACACGATCGCGGCGATCGTGTACACGATCGTGTGCATACGTAGATCTGGCCAATTTGACACTGGTTGCCAACGCGCCACACGATTGTAACACACGATCGCGGCGCTCGTGTACACGCTCGTCTGCATACTTGTATACTGCGACTATTTGACACCTGGTTGCCAACGTGTCACACGATTGGAACACGCGATCGCGGCGATCGTGTACACGGTCGTGTTTACTTCAAAGGTCATTATTTTATTATAAAATCCCGTCGGTCCCCCTTTATTATAAGTCGGTCCCCCTTTATTATAAAATCCGAGTCCCCCTTTACTTTAAAATCCCATCGTCATTGTCTCCACCCCTTTTTCACTTCAAACCCTAATCAATTAACATCGGTTAAAATTCATTAAAATCAAATACGCGAAATGAGCGGCGATTACGAAACCGATTTAGAGGAAGCGAAGCACCACCACCAAAAAGAAGAAGGAGGATACCTACTCCCAACCCACCATACGTAACTAGGCCGAGAGGAAGATACTCAATGCTCGAGTAAGTTTTTGATTTTGTTGTATGTGTAGTGACTATCATTGCAAATTAATGTGTTTCATGAAACAGGTCTATTTAAAAACACTGCGAGCACTCAGTCATACTAGATGGTGATGATGATAATGATTTGGAGATTTAGAATAAAAGCAAAAAGTTATTTTGGAAGAGGAAGTTCATGAAGACGGTGATACAAGACTAAAGATACGCAGCAGATTGGGGAAAAGGGATCCAATTGATTGTTTTCGTTATGTTATTATTAGATATTTTGTGTGATGGTGATTAAAATTTGTTTTGTAAAGTTATATGCTTTGGAATCGTAAACTATTGCTCTTTGAAGTGAGCTACTTTGTTATGGTTAATGTTTGGCTCCATAGTCACCTTTATTTGCTTTACATTCGAACACTTAAATTTCAATTCAAAGGTAAAGAAAATATACACAAAATTATGCATTTCAACTAATAATCGAATCTTGAATCAATACATGGTCGATCAAAATATCAACACATTATTGTTGCTAGTAAGTCACATGATATAAAAATACATAAGGAATTTAAGTTTCACGGTATGGACATCCCCTTATGTCATGGTCATCATTACGGCAAATGCTACACCTCTTCTTCTGCCGGCGCCTTTGCCTCGGTTGTGCATCGATTTCTTGAGTTTCTTCAGGATATTCAAATCCACACCCCTATGGGAATGAATGCTTTGCAAGATTTTCTATTGTGGCCGGTTCCTTTACACCTACCGCACACCCGAGGCCGCCCACTGCAAATTTTCAACAATGACCGTGCGCGACTCATCCTTGGTCGGCCGGCTTGTCGTACCTCCTCTGGAGGTACGCAAACGATGGATGAGATCTCCGGTGGGACATTCCACTCATCAGGATGTGGGATGGGACTAATATGCTCCTTATAAGTCTCTCTAAGGCCTTGTTGCTTGAAATAACGACTAACAAAATCATACACGGACAAACCATTGCCGGCACGCCTGTTACAATAAGCAATTATGTCAAGGATGTTGTATAGGATAATGTATTTTTTATATTGATGAGGTGATAAATCCAGACCATCCCTGTTTTGCAAACGATGGGAAAACACGATCGCGTCGATCGTGTGTTACGATCACGGGGATCGTGGGGTCACGATCGTGTGTTACGATCACGGGGATCGTGGGGTTACGATCGTGTGTTACGATCACGGGGATCGTGGGGTCACGATCGTGTGTTACGATCACGGGGATCGTGGGGTTACGATCGTGTGTTACGATCACGGGGATCGTGTGTTACGATCGTGCCCATTGTGTTACGATCGTGCCCATCGTGTGTCCCATCGTGGGTTACGATGAGGGCGATCGTGGTTACGATGAGGGCGATCGTGGTTACGATGAGGGCGATCGTGGTTACGATAAGGGCGATCGTGGTTACGATCGTGCCCATCGTGGGAAACGATCGTGCCCATCGTGGGAAACGATCGTGCACACAACAGCAAAGACATGTACCTTATAGCGGCAGCGGCATGACGACATGGAATCTGATCCAAATCAAACTCACGACAACAACATGTCCATGTTCGAAGGTCGACCTCATAAGAAACTTTGTTTTCTTCGACTTTATAAACAAGTGGGGTGGTAGCTCGAGCGGTAAGAGTCGAGGCTTGCACAGAGTTAGAAAGCTTTTCAAAAGTGTGCATTGTCAACTCATGGTCTCTTGACGTAGCTTCTCCCCGCTTCTCATCAAACCAATTCTCTAAAATTAGGCGAAATATCTCAAGTAACGAGCAAACAGTAAACGTCTAGCCCACAACATACGATTATTAAAGCATTCAACAAAGATTGGATGTCAAGAAGTTATAGCGTCGTCTAGGACACTTCGACCTAGCCCACCTCTCTGGCCCCGATTTGAAAGGCGCTGTGCGCCCCATTAGGGCTTTCGATATGTAGTTTGAAAAGTAGTTTTCAAAAACTTCTTCTCGATGCGTGTAGGCGATTCTAAAGAGTCCTATAGCATGCGCACCATAGGAGGTCGATTTTTGCAAGATGGTGATAGCAAAACCCGTGGAATACATTCGGATAGACGGCTCAAAGATTACGAATGCTCTTATGTTGGTCACTCACAATCGCAAATCTTCCGTCGGATTGTAGTATCTCGCAGTTATACATAAAATAAGTCCATGACTCGTCGTTCTCTATCGGACCGAGACCAACAGCAAGAGGAAAAACTTGCTCGTTCCCATCAAATGTGACGGCCGCAAATAGAGTTCCTTTATTCCTTCCCTTTAGGTGGGTCCCATCAACTATAATCACCGGTCGAAGGCACGTATCAAATGCCCTAATACTGGTCCGAGTGCAACGAACATGTGGCGGAACACTCCCTCACGAGTCGTCCTGCAAATCATAAATTGTCCACGGATTACTGTTTTTAACAAATACAGATAAGATGGGAGCCTCTGATACGACTCATCGAAGCCGCCATATGTATTCTCTATCGCTATATTCCTCGTCCGGAGAGCAAAACTGTATAGCATGTCAATGCCATACTCCCTACACATCTCTGCAATCATCTCCTTTGGCCTCAAAGTGACCCCTCACCGGTCAATCTTTTAGCAAAATAATGGGCGGCAACCTCAGAAGTGACCGATCGTGCGGCAGCACGGTTCAAATCGTGGTAATAAATGTGCTCCAATGTCAACTTAGTAATTCTCCAAATAGTTGCACCTCAATAGCACACAACCTAAATCGACAATTTCTTCGCCACTCTTACAGACAAACACTATACGTTTATCGGCGGACGATCAGTGATACACTGTAGCATGATTTCCATATGTTACATTCCTACAGTTATCCTCAACTCCGTCTTCGAACGAAAGGTGGACCCCACCTCTAGGCGGCCGTGCTTAGGTGGAGGCCGCTCGACCCAACCCAAAGTCCGGCACTACGGGTCAGGAAATGGAATGATCGATTACGCATTGATTGTAGATGCTCATGCTCGCTCGCAGATTGATGGTCGGATGAGAAGTTCCGACGACTCATAATCCTATCCATTTGGGCGGTTGGCGAACCCAAGCAAGAAATTCCGTAGATAGTGACTCAAGCAAGTCTTTACAACAATCTTCATCTTCGGATGTATGCACCTCTTCATCTTCCTCATCTTCCTCGTCTTCCTCATCTTCCTCGTATTGATACTCTTTGGAAGGCATGTCATAATTTATGTTTCGGGCTCTACTCTCGAGTGCTACATCCCATATTAACCTCGGGAGTGGAGGAGTCACGTTCTCAACATAGACCTCGGGATCCTCCTTGTATTCTACTAGTAATCGAAGTATCTCGGTATCGCCCTTAATAGGACTTTTACTTTGTTTCCTTTGGCCATGTGTGTCAAGTACCATAATTTGTAATCGGACTCATTTGGACCACCCAAACCCTCTCCGATAACCCCCACGAGGTTTGCACGACTAACTTTGCTCGTGTCGATATAGACAAAAAGGAGTCCCCGTCTACATATGTCGATCGCTCCCAATGACCACCGTGATGTATCAAAATACGCCGCCACGACATCGATTACAAAAAGATGAATAACTATTCGGAAAAATGAGCGAACAATATTACGGTCGCTTGGACACGGCGATGCACACTGGCCGTACACTACCGTGTGCGGTGATCGTGTGCAAGTTTCGCCCATGAACACGATCGCCGCACGATTTTATACGATCGTGTTAAGCGATCGTGTACACGTTAGTGTTGCGCCGCGATGTTAAGGTCGTTGCGCGCGGTCGTTGGACACGATCGTTGCACGGTGGCTTCCCATCGTGTGCGGCGATCGTGTCGTAAACAGATCTGGAATTTTTTCATCGTTCAAATAATGATACATACCTTCTTTATGAACTCGGAAGCACGACAAATGAAGTCCTATTTCAACGTCAACTTTTATTTTCGAACAATCTTGTGATTTCTATAAGATTTTTGAGAGACCCTTTGTCAAAAATAAAATGGTGT
The DNA here is from genome assembly GCA_033398695.1 of Orobanche coerulescens. Taxonomy (NCBI): domain Eukaryota; kingdom Viridiplantae; phylum Streptophyta; class Magnoliopsida; order Lamiales; family Orobanchaceae; genus Orobanche; species Orobanche coerulescens. The sequence continues at coordinate 60,494,889 of CM065808.1, read as the reverse complement.
GTTGTTTTGATGTATATGTTTGTAGTTAAATTTTGGTTCTGGACATTAATATCGATCGGAGGAGGAAAGTAAAAAAGAAAAAGAGAAGAAAAATAGTTTAAAATAAATATATAAAAAAAAAAGAAGTCAACTTTTAACACAAAAAGAGAGGACATTTTAGTCTTTTCAATCAAAATGGTACCAAAACTTATAGTTTTATGAATGAAATTTATAGAACTTATCAATTTTATGCTTTGGTATTAAAAAATTGATTCCCACATATATATATATATATATATATATTCCTACTATATACTAAAGGGGTGGGAATAGGTTCCGTGCCCCATTAAAAAATCCCTCTCTTTTTTTTTTTTTTTCCTTTGTTTTTTTTTTCCTTTTATATTCTATGCACATCTTGGTTTTTTAAGGCACCTCCGTTTTTTTTTCTTTTTTTTTTCTTTTTTTTTTATTCTCTCTATATAGAAAATTGAGCATATTTTAAATTTTTTTGTTGTGCTGTGTACTATGGGAGAAGTCATGGGTTTCGGGTTTGACTAAATAAATGTAGTGTAGGTAGTGAATAATATATAAAGGATTAAATAGAGTAACTTTTTGTTACATTAAAAAATAACAACTTTTTACATGTGTTGTGTGTTACTACTTTGACATGAATAATATTTTACTTACAAACAAGCAACCAGATATATAAATAAAAAAAACTACTTTAATAGGAAACATTAAAATTTAAATTACTTTGCAAGACATTGTTCTATTTAGTACCTATTATAAAAGTAACACTCAAACACTTCAGGGATTTAACGTATCGAGAATCACAAGAACTATTATATGTACGTGTATATTAAGTAGAAAATCAGAAAATATCTATTTTGTCAGTTTATTCTCTCTAAATACTATAGGAGGGGAAATAGGTCTCCGTGCATAGATTAAAAATTCATTTCGCCATTAAATATATTTTATCATTTAAAGAAAAGTAGGAACTGCGTAGTAGTTTGATGTACCCCTAATAAAAGAAAAGACATGAATTAAAAAACGAAAAAGGGCGGTTGCATAAATAATTAGCCACACCTACCGAAGAGCCAATATTAAAAAAAATTACAACAAAAATTAAATAAATAAAATAAAAAAAATAAATAAAAAATTACAAAACAAACATTGAACCTTTTAATATTTAAGATTTTTTTATATAACAAACTTTATTTGCCAAATATATAATAAATACCTAGCTGTTTATTAAATAAAAAAAAACTGACAAAAAAGTCTTTCGATAGAGAACAAAACAAGTTCAATCTTGATATGGTTTTGACGTACGTATAATTACAATGGTGCCCGACCAAATATGATAACTACAAATACAGTTTGACACAATATTTATTGCAAACAAATACAACACATGTCGTTAAAAAACATACCATGATCTCACAACGAAGAGCCCTTTTCAAACATTATTCGTAAATGATTATTGCAAAAATTTCTCGAAAATTCATTTACGCAGTATGCACCTTCATACTTGTTATATATATATATATATATATATATATATATATATATATATATATATATATATATATAGAGAGAGAGAGAGAGAGAGAGAGATGAATCAAATGAGAATAACTTTTTAAATAAGAAATGAGAATAAATCTGAATCGTTAATCTTTGCGTGATCTACGGTTCAAATTAACATATGCATAAAATATATATGAATTTCATGCATCGAAATGCCAATACAATAAAATTATATATGATATGCATAAGAATGTGGATGCATTAAAACAGTGCATATCATGCTCAACTTTTCGTGAGAACAAATTTTAAGTATCCATTTAATCAAGATATATGGACCCAGGGCCGGCCCACATAGTGGGCCAAATGGGCCTCCGCCCAGGGCAGCAGCAGCCCAAGGGGCATCATCGGCCCATCCATCTAGTAGTAGTAGTATACTAGGTTTTTTTTTTTTTTTTTAAACCCTCTCTCCAGTCTCTCTCTCGCCTCTGCCTCTCTCTCGATCGATTTCCCCTCTCTCTCTGACTCTCTCTATCATCACTCACAAATCAAAATCACCCGGTCGGTCACCGACTCCGACTGGCGACACCACGGCGACTCGGTTTCTTGTTTAATGTTTGAGTTTCTTTTCTTCTGTTCTGCTGTGCTGAACAGCCCGTGACCGTCCGTGAGTCCGTGAGCGTGAGGCCGAGGCGTGACTCCTTCCTGGTGGCTGGTGGTCGGCGTCGCCGCGTCGCTCTGCCTCTGCGTCTGCTGCCTCTCGCCCGTTTCATCCAATTGGCCAGGCCACAATCCCCATTCCCCAACCCCAGGTGTTTTTTTTCCATTTTTTTTGCCCTGCCAGTAATTTTTTTATTTTATTTCTTGGTCTTTTATTTTATTTCTTGGTATTATTTGCAGCTAAATTATTTGGTATTATTTTCTTATTTGCTTGGTATTAGTAGGACCGTATTACTTGGTATTATTTGGTATTTTTGCTTAGTTGCTTGATTACTTGTTGAAAAATGTTTCCTAGATCACAACCATCCGGAGCTCAAAATCGAAAAAGAAAGAAAAAACAACAAGAAATTGCTCAATCTTTACATGGATCATTAAATAGATTTTTTGTTAGACAAGAAAAACCCATTGAAAATCCTAATGACAATATGGAAAATTGTGTTGACGAAGAACTTATTGGTGATCCTAATGACAATGTGGAAAATCTTGTTGATGAAGAACTTGTTGGTGATCCCAATTCTAATGATTTTGTGGAAAATCTTATTGATGAAGAAGTTGTTCGTATTCCTAACTCTAATGACTTTGATGAGCCTCATGTTGATAAAATAGATTTGAATATTTTTGAGCCGAGTGTTTGGGATGGTATGAGTTCAAACATGAAAGATTTGCTTAAAGAAAAGGGGCCATTAGAGATCCAAATGTTGTTTTTCCAAAAGATGAACAAAATAGACATTTTTCTTGCACTCATTACATTCGGAAGCTACGAAATGGTGAATCCTATGATCGAAAATGGTAGGTTTATTCCAAAGATTTGGATAAAGTTTTTTGTTTTTGTTGCAAATTGTTCAAAGTTGCTAGATCAAAAAGTCGATTAGCAAGTGAGGGACTTAATGATTGGAAACATCTTAGTTATGCATTATCATTACATGAAAATAGTTGAACATTGGATTAACTTGAGAGCATGGTCGAGTTGAAAATGAGGTTAGACAAGAACCAAACTATTGATAAGGACTTGCAAGAGTTAATCAAGAAAGACACCGTTCATTGGAAACAAGTTAAAACGCATAATTCTTTGTTGTGAAATGTTTGGCACAATATAATTTGACTTTTCGTGGAACAAATGAAAAGCTTTATGAAGAGTCAAATGGTAACTTTTTAGGTGTTCTTCAAATGATTCTTTGAATTTGATCCGTCATGCAACACCATTTTCATATGATTAAAGAAAAGAAACTCATCATCATTATCTTAGTCATAAAATTCAAAATGAGTTGATTGAAATGTTGGCATCCAATGTAAAATGTGCAATTATTTCAAAAATCAAAGAGGCAAAATATTTTTCTGTCATTCTTGATTGTACTCTGATGCAAGTCATAAAGAACAAATGACTTTGATTGTAAGAGGTGTTGATGTAATGAGTGTTCCTATTAAAGTAGAAGAGTTATATTTATAGGTTTTAGTTGTATAATATACATACGTTAAAGATCTCATATATGTGCTACAAAATGATTTGAAAGATCTTGTTTTGGATATTGATTGCGTGCGAGACGGGGGTTATGATAATGGGGCTAATATGAAAGGAAAGCATCAAGGTGTTCAAAGAAGATTACTTGATATAAATCCTAGAGCTTTTTACATGCCATGTGGATGCCACTGTCTTAATTTAGTTTTATGCGATATGGCAAACTCTTGTCACAAAGCAAAAACTTTTTTTGGTACATGTCAAACGATTTATACTGTATTTGCTAATTCTACAAAACGGTGGAGCGTTTTACTTGAATATATTGATGACTTGACTTTAAAGTCTTTATGTGCTACTCGTTGGGAAAGTCATGTTGAAAGTGTTAGAGCAATAAAATCTCAACTTGGCCAAATAAAAGATGCCTTAATAAAATTAGCCAACGTATGTGAAGACGGAAAAGTGTGTAGAGATGCTGAATCTTTGATAAATGGTGAACTTTCAAGTTTTGAATTTGTTTTAAGTTTGGTCATTTGGCATGAAATTTTATATCGAATCAACTTGGTTAGTAAAAAATTACAATCAAAAGATATGCTTCTAGATGTTGCGGTAAAAAACTTGGAAGGATTGGTTGTTTATTTTGAAAAATATAGGGACAATGGATTTGACTCAGCTATTATTGAGGCTAAAGAAATTGCAGAAAACATTGGAGTTGAACCCGAATTTCCTCTAAAACGTTATGCTTGTAGAAAAAAATATTTTGACGAGATCCCAAATAGTGAAAGAGAACAACAATCTGCACAAGAATCATTCAGGACCGATTACTTTCTAGTTTTAGTGGATATGGCACTTTCTCAGTTAAGAAGTAGATTTGAACAGATGAAACATTTTGAGTCTATATTTGGGTTCTTGTTTAATGCGTCACAGTTGGTCAAATTAAAAGATGATGAATTAAAGAAATGTTGTTTGAATCTTGAGGTTGCTTTGACACATGGTGACGATGTTGACATTGATGGGAAGTATCTCTTTACGGAGTTACAAATTTTGCAGGGCATGATACCATCTGAAGCATACGAGGAAGAAAAACCTTGGACGTCTATTCAAGTTATGGAGTTTGTAAGGAAGGTGGATATGTTCCCACACGTGTTGCTTGCCTACAAGATTTTGTTAACCATACCAGTCACGGTAGCATCTGCGAGCAGTTTTCAAAATTAAAGCTATTGAAGTCATATTTGCGGACTACCATGAGTCAAGAGAGGCTTAACGGGTTAGCAATTTTGAGCATCGAAAGTAAGTTTTTAGCGAATGTTGACTATGAGAGATTAATTGAAGATTTTGCTTCACGAAATGCAAAAAGACATCGTTTTAGGTGATATTATGTTTGTTTTGTTTTTCGGGATTTTGGTTTATGACATTGTAACTTTTCTTTTTAATAATAATCGGCGTGGGGATGAGCCGCCTAGCTTGACTAGGTTCCAAACCCCTTCAAAAAATTGTGTTATTAGTTTCTTAAATTAAGGGGCATATTTTTCGCCCTTCGCCCAGGGCATCCGAAACTATTGGACCGGCCCTGTATGGACCAAATTCATTCTCATCTCTTAACTTAAGTCCCATTCTCACTGGAACCACAAACAAACTTTGAATATAATTGCGGGTTCTTACTTGTATCTACAACTCCTCTATTTCCAGAGAGAAAGCTTATTCCATAACACTAATCCATATATGCTGCTAATCCAAACACCAGCACCTGTAATTTGACTTTGAGACATCAAAAAGCTCATCTGGGGTCATATTCTCGATTTCCCTGTAGTTCAATGAATCGTAAGCATTCATCAGACCGGGGGGACCCCGAGCAGCCAACGACGAGTTTCTTCCTTTTGTTTGGTGCTTTTCAGAACGTAATCTCTTGTACAACCTCATTACAGATACACAATCTTCATATGGATCATGAATTCCTGATTGTATGTCGTACCTATTATGTCAAAGCACCATGTCAGTTAAACGCATCGAATAATCTGCTTGTGTTGTGTTCATAACTGTCCTAACCCAAATAAAGGTCTTTTCGGCAAAACTAGTTGTAGATGTTGGTTGTTGACTGTTGCTGCCGAAATAGCTATTTGACATTCATGTTCGACACAAACCGGCTGTTGAAGCAAAATAAAAATAAATGAAATTGTGCTTTAAACCTAAATTTCATAGCTTTTGTCCAACAATATTCCAAAAGCTAATTTTATTAGCTTTCATAAAACAGTATTTCAAAAGCTAATACTATCATCCACCACTAATTTGACAAACACCACTATTCCTATCTAGTACTCCCTCCATATATAAATAGATGTCGATTTCGCTTTTCGAGATGAAACACTGCCCATTCATAACTTTTTTATAATTATATTACGAATTACAAAATTAATATTCTCGAAATATTACATAATTTTTATATGTGCAATACCTAAAAAGAATAAAATGGTCGAAGTTCAATAATGAAAAATTCAAACATCTATTTAAATACTGAGAGAGTAGTTGAAGCACTAAAAGCTACTCCAAACGCCGATGACGAACACGCCTTAAACATGAAGATGAGATAATTAATGGCGCCCATGCAACTATGTTGAACTATATTGACGTTCATTCATAAGACGAAAGACTGCAGATCATCACGAGTAAAAGAGAAACTTGCCCAAGATAGGTCTTCACCAGGTATTTGAGAGAATGACTCACGAGATTCGTCTTCATTAAAGGAGGGTACTCGGCCGTATCCCTGCAGATTACAGATGGTGAAAAGATTTAGCGAACAAAATGCGTCTAGTTGTGCACCATAAGGGATTTTTTTAACCAAGTGCATAGTTTACAGACTACTGAAGCGCAACCGAATCTAGAGTACTTCAGCAACACGAGGAGAATTTCTTTCTCTTAAGGTAAAAGCCAAACAAAACACTGGTTTGAACTCTCAAATCAATTTCAGGAAAGTGAGAACGCGCCAACCAAACACATTTTATCGAGTCAGAAGCACATTACACCTTTTTTCTTTTACTTCATAATCCCTTAAACTTTTTCAGTTTGAACGACCGATAGAATGATTTTTTAATAACTCCTAATCTTCTATATCTGCAAATATAATATAAATCAATTTCCTTGTGCTTCATGAAAACGGTAATACAACCTTAAACGGCCACAAAACAACTTCACCTCAGCAAATGATCAGGATAGTTCATTTTAAGGCAATCTAAATCATGCTCAAGTCCATGACCCACAAGAACTCTAGCTTTTCCACCATTCAATCGTAATATCCCGATCGACTCTCCATTGTACAGAATATGCATAATTTTCTCCTGCACTTCTTTGAGCGGCATGGCATCACTCAAATGGTCTTCTGTGATACCAGTGACCTCGTATCTAAAAGTTGTGTTAAGAACAATAATTAGTAATGAATAATTACAAAAAGGACCCTTGAGGTTTGACCTAATTACAAAAAATCCCAGCTAACTTACAAAATTACGAACATACACTAAAATGAGAGCTAATTGTAATATTTTCATAAATAATGAGAGGGGAGGAGGGGAATGTTGTTTTGCTTATGATGGGGACCAATGTAAGATAATAAAATTTCAGGAGCAGTTTTTGTAATTTCGAATATTAGCTTTTTTTTAGTTAGGTCAAACCTCGATGGTACTTTTTGTAATTAACCCTATAGTAACTGAGTCGTGAATTGAATGCACATGGTAAAATTAAAACAAAATACATGAAAGTCAGACACCTATAATCGGTAACAGGAATTTGAGGTAGTACGTAAGTGTGGAAAATCAGTTTCTCATATTCATCAACGAGGCATACCCTCGCACAGAGATCGAGTGATCCATCACTTCCACCACCAACCATTTCACAATCGATAGCAACAGCCTCAAGACGACTCATATCACCATTTTCAGAGTTCACTGGAGGATCATATATTTGAGATTCTGTACAAGGCATCTTCATTGTTCCATTCCATGTATAACAAGGTAAAAAGGTTAAGTAAACATATAACTAATATGCGAAGGCCGTTCTTGGATGAATAAGATTAGGGACAGTTACAAAACGTACCCCTAAGATTTAATCTCAAAACAAAAGAATCAACTAATTTTTCCTAAAAAAAATTCACCTTGAGGCTATAAATGTCTTACATTTTGCACCTATCGTTAGTGGAGCTAAAGGAAATAGTTAAAGTTGTCAAATATTCTTACAGTTACCTTCCCAAACTTTTCTAAGAACAACCTCATCTCTTCATCTTGCATTTTACGTTTACATCCCTCGATTCTACTACATATTGCAAATACTTAGACAAAGAGTTGAGGGGTGTAATTGTGATATATTTGACGACATCAGCAAATTCCATCAGGTCAACTAACAGTTGGGGCAAAATGCAAGACGAAATAAACCTCACGGGCGGTTTTCGTAATTTTCAGAGTTAGCTGGGTTTTCTTGTGAAAACCCCAAACATCAGAGGTAGTTTTTGTAATTTCTCCCTTTAGATTATCTACAATAGAAATTCTAGTTATGTCATACGGCAAAGCATAATCATTTCTAACTCACAAGTGAAGCAGAGGCAGGTAGACAACATATTTGCTGGTGTTCATGGAGAACAACTGGGCCGTCAAAGATTCTCATACAGAGCTTGCAACCTCTTTCAGCAAAGATTTTCGAACAACCTCCTTTAGCCAGCGGACCTGGATGATTTCACAGAGAAGTATGAGAAACAAACACCAATATCAATAGTCAGCACAATATAACCCTAACTACGAAAACTTTTCTCACCAGTTGTGTGCTCCCTTAGTGACTCAAACGATTTGCAACGTTTTTGACAAACATCGCAACTAGGTTGGTGAACAGAGTGGTACGAGGTTTTCATATGTGCAACCAGATGCTCCTTCTTCTTGTACTGCTTGAAACATCCTGCACACTTGTGCCTGGGATGAGACTAAAATGTAAGCATGGTCGGGAGTGCTGGGGCAATTCAAGCAAAATAAATCAATACATAAGATAAAATCTGACTTTAACTAAGTATGTTTCGAAGAAAGATTGATTCATGTAAATCTTGTTGTGTTAAAAATCAGCAAGAAATCCAAATAATAGTATGAATGAAGATACCACCTGAAGACAAGATACATTAAACGTTCAGATATTTGATATTTGAGTTGGTATATCGGACAACATGATGTATGCTACAAAGTACACACTAATTGTGATTACTAACATAATCACTCTGGTATATAGCATAATCACAACTGGTGTGTAATATAATTACAATGAAAATATGACGCAACAACATAATCACAATTGGTGTATAACATAATCACCACTGATGTACCATGCACGGTACATCATGTTGCACGGCATAATTTTCCTGATGTTTCATGAAATACATAAACAATGATTAGAAACATAATCACAACTAAAACACCTCAAATGATTATTTCGGCGTGCATATATGTGAATGAGAGTGCACAATAAGGAAATATCCTACTATCAATACTTTTATTTTTCTTTCTTTTCTGAAACAGGCAAGTCATAAGATAGATTAGTGCATGAGTCGAAGCAAATATCTGCATAGAATGAGCCGGACGGAGCAAATATCTGCGTAGAATTTCACCGCAAATTCTCCACGGCCTGGCTACAACAACAACAATGCCGTTAAACTGTAAAAAAAAACTACAGGCATCGGTTAATTTCTGTAAGTGCATATGGCAACTCAACAAACCTCTACTCAAAATTACGCATTGCTGAAGCAGTTCTCATACTAACCATGAATTCTCCATATACTCAAACGTGATTTTTGCATGAATTGTAGTGTTAACTAATTTTCGACAATTAATTGGCACTATAATTTTCATCCACCGACCCCAACATATTACTCGAACATGATTTTACTCAGCACCAAAACAGTGTTAATAAATATTAAAAAAATAAAAGAAACTGCGATAAATATGCAAAATCGTCTGGAAACTCTTAAACTGACATTTCTTCTCATTTTCAAAAAATCTCACCAGCAATTAAAAATAGTGCTAATGTAAACTAAAATATGCAGCACCAACAAAATAAAAGGAAGCGACCTCTTCGTTGATGATACTAGGGTTTCTGTAGGATCCCCGCCGGACTCCATGGCTGCAAAAGAATATGGAGGAGCAATGGAATTGTTAATAGAGTCGCTGCTAATCACTACCAATCGAGATTAATATATAATCCATTTTGTTTCTCTGTCATGTCCATTTGGGATATTAAATTATCTACATTCTTTCCTTTTTTTTTTCTTTTTTTTTTTTCTTTGATAATTCAGTAAAGTCACGGGTTATCTCTCTCTTATCTCTTCTCATTACTGTCACTAAATTAAATCGCGGGATGTGCACGAACAGATCAGTGTCTTATCGGGTTCTGCAGAACCAGACCATCCCAGTTAAAGAGAACATGAAGTCCTCCCCCAAATCGAACTCACACGAATAATATTCAGTATGAAATCCTGTCAAAAGTTTAAGGTGGAGATAAGAGAGAGATAACCCGTGACCTCCACCCCACATGAGTTTTTACACCCATGTGGTGGCCAGCTAGACTAGACGGTTGATTTCTTTCCTTATTTTCTTTCCACACGTATAATGAGGACTTGGATATAGGTAAGTCGCATTTAGTCATGTTTTTTCGATTTTGGGAGTTTGGGAAATTTCATGTGGATGTACAATTATTATCGAGCTCAGTAAGTACGAACTTGTAATTTAAAAAAAAGTCGACTTTTGAACAAATATGTAATACTGTTATAAGTTAGACTTGGATTAATTACGAATGTCGATGGGTCACGTAGGGTACGAGTATGTCTCTTACATGCCCTATTTTCGGATCGAGTTCAGGTACCGTTCATCGTTAATTGAGTACCCAGTAGGTATTCTGCATGTATCTCTATATTTAAGAATATAAATATTTTCTAATATCTATCATATGTACATATAATTTAATTAATAAATTCAATTTATAAACAAATATTTAAAATAGTATAGTTTATGTAATAATATATATAATATATAATATAATATTTATAAAATTCAAACGGGTACGCGGTCGGGTAATCGGGTCGGGTAATCGGGTTGGGTAATATGCTATATGCATACCCTACCCGTGCCTAAACATAAAATTTTGGATTCGTAGATACCCGATCCTATTACGAGTTTATCCAAGGGGTAGGGTCGAATGCGGATAAGTTGACATCCCTAGGATTGATGATGTACTTGAATATGATATGATACTCCCTCTGTCAGCTCGAAGCAACGGTTGGTGTATATTTGGTGTATTTTAGGTAATAATATGTAAGTAATTATGATAAATGTGTGATGGAGATTAAAAATATTGATAGTGATTGTGTGATAGAGATTAAAAGAAAAATATTTTTATTTGATTTGATGGTGTAAAAGTAATAAATGTAAAATTTTTGAAAAGACAATAAATGGGTAAATGTATAGTTTTAAACGGACGAGAGATCACTCATTATTAAATAAAATATAATTGTATGGCCAACCATATATATATATGAATGAGGCTTGATCCAACTCGTGCGATGCACGGTCTTTGGTTGCAGACGCTTGAATGGACATTGGTTGCAGACGCTTGAATGAGCATATGAACGTATTTAGATGCCTATTAGAAAATTTGTATTGTATTTATTTTAGAGGATTTGATTGTGATGTTATCATAACTTTTGCATTTAAATTAGTTTATTTACATTAAAAGTTACAATTAAAATAGTCTTTTCACATGTAGTCTTTTAATATGAATAAGGACTCATCTGTAATGCTTTTTAGTGTAGAATTTTTTTAGTCTATGTAATTAGTTATATGTAATGTATTGTATTTATTTTAAATGTTCATAGTGTAATGTTTTATCAACCCGTGCGTTGCACCCATTGCATCTAAATATTCATAGTGTAATGGTCGGTACTAATTAGGTTTCCAGTACTTAAAATAGTTTATTCATATTAAAAGAGTACATATAAAAAGACTTTTTCTAAGACGTTACATTTAAAAGAGTCTCTTCACATGTAATCTTTCAATACTAACAGCTTTTCTTTTAACATTCTACAATTTTATGCAATCTTGAAACTACGATATGATTTCGTTTTTAATTCACAACGGTTACCAACTTACCATCCCACCAAGCAAAAAGTAAAAGTGAATAATCCAAAATGAATGGACATGAAGAGTCTCCATTATATTGTAGGAGACTATTAGTAGCATCATCATGAGATAGAGAGAAAGCGTGCATATTGATTATGTAAATCATTAATATGAGGTAAATTTCCAATGAAGAATGCCACCTGTAAAGCAAAATACCCATGCAGCCATGATGTATCTATAATATTTTTCAACTTCTTTATTCAATGTATACCAATATCGTACCTATGTGTCTGCATACATATGTGATACGTGTTTATGTATGCATTGATGAATGTATGTATGTGTCAAATTTACCAACTGTTGGAGGTCCGACTCAGTATTCACATAAGCTTCTCATTATTACATGCATATATTCATTCATTCATTAGCTTTTCATGAGTTGAGGTCCGACTCCTCATTGGACCGCACAGATGGCTGCCAGCAGCAGCCGCGGACTTTAAGGCAGACAGCCCATGTGACATAAAGACGATCGCCCCTTATTATATTACATGAAAGGCGATCTCCGTCGATGTGAGCATCTCAGCTCCTATAAATAGAAGGCTGCCTGCACTTGGAAATATCTCTGTCTCTCTCTGATTCTCGGCTCACGTCCAGTTCAGAAGCTCAACTCTTCACTTGGATTTCTCACTCTTGGCAACAGCTATCTCTCGGTCTTTTCTCTCTCTCAGCGCCTCTCAATCCTGAGACGGTCAGTAGAAACGAGAGCAAGAACACACAAAGCTTCGTTCAAGAGCTAGATAACTAGGATCTTTTACACTCATTGTATTCGCATCCTTACATTAATATTTGTACTCATACGTATTCTTATTAATAACATCTCGCGAGAGCATTCAAGACCGGGATTAACAACCCCGACAAATCTTGTGTTATTTATTTTCCCACGTAAGTGTTCTCGCATTTGTTTGTTACTCGATTAATCCAGCAATATTATCTCTGGATAATATTTTGGGTAACAACAATTGGCGCTAGAGGAAGGGGGGCGGCGTCTACCCTCAATTTTCATTCCTACCGTCTCGAAGAACACTCACTGTTCTCCGGGGCATATACCTGAAGAAACACTCACTGTTCTTCAGAGAAAAGCTTTCAGAATCATGACTTCTACCTCTGCATCGAATAAAGCCGCTGGTCGCCAGACGCCTCATTCCGTCTCAATCCGAGCCACATCCTATGGCGGAGGGTAGCCGCCGCGGTACGAGACTCTCGATCCGGCCCCCGAGGGACGGCCCAAGCCTCTCGCTCGATCAGTTCCAAACCGCGGAACAGATCGAAGAGGCCATGGCCATCCTACAGGAGCGACGGAGAGCTTTCGACGCACCGCCCGCTATAACCCCCTCGGCCATCCGCCGCGTGAGCAAACGGAAGTTCAAGGGGCTACTGGCCGAACGATCGCCTGGAGGCCCCGATTCACAAGAAAAGGCATCCGCAAGGCCGAACACCTCCATTTTCAGCCACCTAGGCAGCGACCAATCTTGGCGACTGGGGCAGTTTGGCCCCAGCCACGAGACGACGGAGCCCGAGTCCGTCACCAGGAGTTCGGCGTACCCAACTCCCAGAAGGCAGGCCAACTATCTGGCTCCTCCTCGCCAAAGAACCGAGATCGGCGACCGCAGAGTCAGGAGATCGGTACACGATCGCCTCGGCTCCCGCTCCGTAAGCCGAACCACGAGCGACCATGCTACAGCGATGGCCACGATGCAACGCCAGCTCGACGACATGAATGCGCTCCTAGAGACTGGGGCAGGCGCCAATGGCAATATCGCCGGGCCGAGCGAGCCACTCGCGGTCCACATCGAGCTCGCCCCCGTGCAGCGTAGGATCGCTCCTCCCAAAATACCTGCATGCGAGGAGGTCGGATCCGAGACTCACTGAGCAAGTTCGGATCTACATGATAGGTGCGGGGCATCGACGCGACCAGTGCCGAATGTTCTGCTAATTTGGCGACTGCCCAGATGGAACATCTCATTACTGTAATACCCGTGTATTTTATGAGTGTTGTTTTAGATGTATTTTATGGTATTGTGGCTATTTGGATCGTATGTATTGATGATTGACCTTGGTATGTTCATGGCTGATAATTATTGAGTTTTGTGATTTTTGGATTGTGCTCATTTTGGCCGGAATGTCGAAGTGGTGACTCGAGAGTTATGGCCATAAGATATGAATGTATTACCAAAAGGGGGTTAATAGAATAAGAGTAGGTATTTCCGAATTGTGATTTGCACAAGGGCTGACTTCGGTCGATCACCATAAATTCCACAAAAATCCAAAAATTCTAAAATTGAGTCGGACCTCAATGGAAATCCCATGATCCAGCGCCCTCACCATAGATCCTCTGATGATCCTACTAGATCAACATGAGATGGATAACCAACAATATACATATGCACAACAACACATGATAAAATCAATGATGCGAATCCACAAGATTCCATCAACACAATACTGGGTAATCCAACGATCCAGCACCCTCAGCATAGATCCCCATGATGATCCCGTCGGACCAACGCATGGTGGAAAACCTGTCCAACGATCCAGCGCCCTCAGCATAGATCCCCATGATGATCCCGTCGGACCAACGCATGGTGGACATCCGATCCAGCGCCCTCAGCATAGATCCTCATGACCCCATCGGATCATTTACAACATAAACAATGCAATTATGCATACACATATGCAACTCAATATGTTCATCAACATGAACAACATATACATCAAAAACATGAACGACACTATGATGAAACAACTAGGCTGACTTCATGTTCAACAACATGAATGACAACCTGCATGATCAACAGCATTAACACTAAACCGAATCAAACTAAGATACTTGTCCCGAATCCTTCAGGAGAAATCTCGATGTCAAATCGTCACCCATATTTATCCTTAATACTCGGCGATCCCAACGTACCATGGACTATAGATACTCACATTCTAATATTTATCGCAATGTAACCTTGATACCCGAATATGCCAATAACCGAGATAAAGCATATACATTAGGATTTAACTCCCAAAACTCGAATACAATTTATAATCTCAAATCTCCTGTATTACGATTATAAACATTGCTATACGAATTATAAACGAATGAAACTGAAACCATTCATTAAATATTATAACTGAGCAAGTAATAACTTGCCTCGATACCGATACGACGATGATGAAGCCACTACCAATCTCATTGCCTTCGTCTACGAGCTCCTCGGCCCCGACCAATGCAATTCACGAACATACTCGAACAAGACCACAACATACGGCTATAATCTCCAATCAATAACCTCAACTTATTACAATAATAGATAAACAACAAGTTCGATAACAATCAACAATCGATATATCCAATCCACAACCCTAACGATTTCAAAATATCTTGATTAAACACAAGTCCGAACAATCTAACTCAAATAATTACGAATTCATTCCCATGATTCCACAAGGTCCATATATCGATTTGATACGGCGAGTATACAAACTTAACTAAAATATTCCAATCAATTTCTCTTTCAAAACTTCAATTAAACACTTTGAAGGCGGAAATTCAAAGTTATACTCGGATCATCAATCAATAAACACCAACCATGTCAAGAACACGAAGAACACAATCACAAATATATATGTCCGTCAACATATAGTCCATATAACCTCACGAATCGTAACAACAAAACCATAATCATCTTCATACGAATCATTCATCGACAATAACATCAAAATCCGAATTCAAGGAGAGGATTACCCAACATACCTCTTAGAAGATGAAATATACAAGTAAACATTTCCCTTGATTAACACGGTGCGAAGAAAATGATGAAAGGAAAGACTCCCGATCCAACATCCTTCTAAAGTTCGTTCCTAAATCACAACGATATCAATTCAATCACAATTCTACGAAAACATATAGAACTTCCCAAGTTCTACCCCATTGAAGCATTTTATCGGACACCTTGAGGGCATAACCCAATTTAATCGATCAACGGAGAAATTCTCGAATTTGTTCCACAAAACATCAAGAGTAATGAATGATCTCAAGAATACAACAAAGTTCTATCAACAATCTGATTTAAAACGGATGAAATCGGCCAAAACATCAAGAAACCTCAAAAATCCCCAAAACCAAGAGTTTAGGTGTTCTTACCTTCGATCCGGGTGGAAGATGATGTTAGCCATGAATCAAACTTCCAAAATATGTTGCTCCGTGATGTTTCCATCCAAATCCATCCATTTATGGTGAAAAATCGCGAAAGGAATGAAGAAAACATGAAAATGCCCAAGTGACCCGGTCCAGGCCTTTATATAGCCGGGACCTGTCGATACCTTACGGCCGTAACCGGCCATGGCCTACCTTCCTGTCCAATTTGGCCGACACCCTTACGGCCGTTGCCGGCAGCAGCTTACGTACGTAATAGGGCCTTACGGTCGTACCCGGCCACAACCTTACGGCCGTAATCGGCTAGTCTTGACGCCCAGCGAGTCACTGCCGAGCGTGATCAGCCATCCCTGTGAGTCACTGCCGACCATGATCGGCCATCCAGTGAGTCCTCGGTCACGACTCGGCCAGCTGCCTCCTAACGTACGTAATACTTAATCCATTACGTACGTAATACGTACGTTGACTTGCTACAGTAATATACTCGTATTACGTACGTAATACACCCTGTATAGCGTATGTAAATCCATCCGTTGACTCACCTGTCCACATCCGTTGCCGAAAGCTGTCGACACAGGGTCCCACCTGCCGACCACAGCTCGTCATGTCTGATTCCTTTGTTACGTACGTAATGCCTTATGCATAGCGTACGTAACACTTAGCACCTTAACGTACGTTAACTCTACTCCTTAA
This sequence comes from Orobanche coerulescens, assembly GCA_033398695.1. Classification (NCBI taxonomy): domain Eukaryota; kingdom Viridiplantae; phylum Streptophyta; class Magnoliopsida; order Lamiales; family Orobanchaceae; genus Orobanche; species Orobanche coerulescens. Next base: position 60,478,187 of record CM065808.1, on the reverse strand, counting down.
CGTATGTAATCCTTGTGTTTTAGCGTACGCTAAGTGTACATCGTAGCATGCGCTAGTGTGGCTGTACTTAACCATTTCAGCTACTCTTGTCCAACGTCTCGACATGCAGAATACGAACATACGGCATACTGAATACGTATACTCAACTCATTACATCCTCAAATGCAATTGTCGATCAGATACGACAATTATACCAATACTGACATCTCAGTCCTTAATTTATTTTATCCATACTGTACAGTCGTAGCGTACGCTAGTGTGGTTGTACTTAACCATTTCAGCTACACTTGTCCAACGTCTCGACATGCAGAATACGAACATACGACATACTGAATATGTATACTCAACTCATTACATCCTCAAATGCAATTGTCGACCAGATACGACAATTATACCAATACTGACATCTCAATCCTTAATTTATTTTATCCATACTGTACAGATTCCACGCTGTACAACATAACTCGGATAAAATAATATTAAACAACAGTAGTAGAAATTTCGGATATTACATACTACACCACTTAAAATAAGTTTCGTCCTCGAAACTTGCAATCCGTTATAAAAAGAAACAAACTGTTCAACCAACATATTCCGAAACCATCGCGATAACGATCAATCATAGTTATTAACGAACAACCAAAACAGTATACTTAAAAATGCAAATTTGACGATCTCCTGAGATACTAGCGAGTTCCTCCACAGTAACGCCTCAATACGCTTACAATCATGATTCCAAGAGTCCCAACCAAATATATCATCGTCGGATGAAATAATCTATCTGTGTCAAATCCTGTCTGTCTGGTTACACAATCAAGTCTAAATCCTACTAAAAATCAATAATACACGATACATCCATGAAACAACGGCCCAAATCAACGACACAAATCCCGAAATATCGGAACAAAATTCGAACGCTCATACGATCATTAACAATGATCAACCAACAAATTAACCGAGTATATCATCGACATGATAAACTCCAATATGACCAATCAGAGGTCAAAACACAATCGAGAATATCATCATCATGATAACCTCCAATATTACCGACGAACGATCAACTAAAATCGAGGATACCTTCACGCGGTAAGCTCTAACACGATCAATACAGAACCACATAAATCGATATACGAACGAATAAAGTTCTCAAAATGACACACCAATCACATACAGTGGATCTCAATAAGTTGAACATGCCCTTCGGCATACGAACAACCAATCAAAAACCGACAAACATATCCAAACATACATGGGGTGGGAACGGCCACCCAATATTCAAACAATCAGCATGGGGTCACCATCCCCAAATCTACACTTACAAAGAAATCATTTAAAGTCGCTATGGTAGAATCGTACTACTACCAGACCAATGGAATCACATAGCACATACGTACCGGTTTCATAAAACCCATAGTTCCAAAATTACATTCTGTACCCGAACCTACAACACGCAGCATATTTCTCTTATCCGATCAATTAACCGATCATCCATGGATAATCAAACTATCATATTAGAGTTCGAATCTCTTTTCCTCGTACCGTTAGTGTGTTATCCAGTTTGTGAATCTCACTCAGAACTTCACCATGATATGCAAAATGCGTATGTATATCAATCACATCTTCAAAATCAGTTTGAAATCATACAGTCTCGTCAAGAAGACAAATTTTCGAAAGTTCTTTCAAAAAATTCAAAACTCAAAACATAAATTTTCGTAAGACCACGAAAATAATTTTCGAAAAAATAAATTAGCTCGCTGGTGCCAAGTATTCGATAACAGTTTCCTTCGAATCCGCACGATTTCAAAGTTTTAAAATGAAAACTATGCAAATGATTGACCACATGCCTACTCCTGTATACCAATTCGGTTCGTCACCAATATTCACTGATATTTCATCAGAAAATCACCCGATAGAGGTCCAAAATCTCAATATATAAACTCGGATAAAAACTCCTCTTCCATACATGACTCGCAACGTCAAACATTAACCCATCTTGGGTCACCTCAAATATGCTATGACAAAACATTGAAACAACTCAACACATTGAAAGACTTCCCGAGAGGTTTTATTTGAATATGTAAACCAAAACCCCGAAAGGCAGTAATAAAATGCATAAACGATAAGTAAGGTGTTTTACAAATCTCGGGAGTTTTAAGAAAACAGAAAAAAGCCGTTTGAAACCTTAAGGTCTCAGCTCGTATCTCGTTCCGCATTACAAGAAGTTTAAAAAGTAGAAAAACCCTTTTGGACCCCAAGTCCTGAGTTACAAACCTATTTCAAAATCGATTGGGTCTCGGCCCAAAAATCATTTTCGGTAAAACATCCGTAAAACGTTCATTTTGAAAAGTATCATTTGCAAATGCTTGCAAACAGTTCCATATATCACAAAATGAACTAACATGACTACTTGTTCTTCTCAACCATGCACAACATTTCTCCCAAATGCACAATTCCGTTCCGAAATCTAACCGATATATTGATTTCCAAAATCATAGTTTCTCAAATAATCAATCTGTCCCAATTCTGTCACCTTATACTGTAACGTATAATATCCTGCAGAATCTCAATGCATGTCAACTTAGAATGACAATAAATCTCAATGCAATTCAAGAATCCAAATACTTACAGATCGTGAAGCCGACGATTCCCCGTGATACTGGCACATGTCTCGACTCAAAAAAAATACTCGACACAGATATTTTCAAAACACACGTTTTACAAACTCAGTTTAATTCGAGAACACAATACATCTCTATCCGAAGAAACACGTTAATACTATTTGGAAAAGTTTATAACAAGCCCAGTACTACACTGGCAAATCGCATAACGCATAAGCCCGAGTGAACAACAAAAACACATGGCTCCAATATTTGTCAATCGACAACTCGAATGACGCGACAAAAACACGACCCAACTCGACCCGACTGCCTAGGTTTTCTCAACCTAAGCTCCGATACCATATCCTGTAACACCCCCAGATTTAACCGGAAATATTACAGCGCCGTGGGCCCCGGGATGGAACCCACAAGGCTAAAAGAAATTTTGGCAATCATTTACCAATGCTCAATAGGCCAACGACGGTACTATCTTTAAAACATCTGAAGACTATATAAAATATGTCTATCAAAACCATCGTAAAATCTCGTTTGAAAGGACAAGGCCTGAAATGCCAGAACTCAACACTTTAGAAAACGATTTTCCAAAGTAACTCAAGTTACCAGAAATGAAAGGTCATTTAAAATACTCACGCATCAGAAAAGACAATAGTTAAAAGTACTCTAGCAGCAGAATACAACAACTGATCTGGAAACTCAATACAAAAACATGCCCTAGCCAGTATCCTCCGGGAAGCTCATCTCCTCACGACCGCTACAAGCTCGATATCCAAAGAACCTAAAAAGAAAGCCCACGACGGGGTCAGCCATAATATCCAACAATGATAACCGTCTCATCACATTAATAATTACATACCAATGAGAGTACAAAATAAGAATACGACCAATGTAATCTTATCGTAGTAACTTTACTTACTCAAATAATTCTCATCAGAATAACCATTATCATATTTCGCATCTCGTACTCGATTAACCAATAAACTCGAACATAATATCTGTATTGTACCTCAAACAATACTCAAGATTCTCAAACTATCATAACCAACTCACGATACGGAAATATACCAGTTCTGACCAATACGATCCATCGGATAACATCATCAAATCCCAAGACGATACCCATTGTCCATCAAAAGACAAATACCAAAGGAAATACGGAACATACCTCAAGATATGAAATGCCACGACAATCATGTCAGTCTAATCCAAGATCAGGTCAACAACATATGGACACGGTCCTAACACAAGACCTACAAATTCATGCTCATATGACAACGTCAATATGCTCACATCAATAACAACAATGTATACTCAATGGAAATTCCATGATCCAGCGCCCTCAGCATAGATCCTCTGATGATCCTACTAGATCAACATGAGATGGATAACCAACAATATACATATGCACAACAACACATGATAAAATCAATGATGCGAATCCACAAGATTCCATCAACACAATACTGGGTAATCCAACGATCCAACGCCCTCAGCATAGATCCCCATGATGATCCCGTCGGACCAACGCATGGTGGAAAACTTGTCCAACGATCCAGCGCCCTCAGCATAGATCCCCATGATGATCCCGTCGGACCAACGCATGGTGGACATCCGATCCAGCGCCCTCAGCATAGATCCTCATGACCCCATCGGATCATTTACAACATAAACAATGCAATTATGCATACACATATGCAACTCAATATGTTCATCAACATGAACAACATATACATCAAAAACATGAACGACACTATGATGAAACAACTAGGATGACTTCATGTTCAACAACATGAATGACAACCTGCATGATCAACAACATCAACACTAAACCGAATCAAACTAAGATACTTGTCCGGAATCCTTCAGGAGAAATCTCGATGTCAAATCGTCACCCATATTTATCCTTAATACTCGACGATCCCAACGTACCACGGACTATAGATACTCACATTCTAATATTTATCGCAATGTAACCTTGATACCCGAATATGCCAATAACCGAGATAAAGCATATACATTAGGATTTAACTCCCAAAACTCGAATACAATTTATAATCTCAAATCTCCTGTATTACGATTATAAACATTGCTATACGAATTATAAACGAATGAAACTGAAACCATTAATTAAATATTATAACTGAGCAAGTAATAACTTGCCTCGATACCGATACGACGATGATGAAACCACTACCAATCTCATTGCCTTCGTCTACGAGCTCCTCGGCCCCGACCAATGCAATTCACGAACATACTCGAACACGACCACAACATACGGTTATAATCTCCGATCAATAACCTCAACTTATTACAATAATAGATAAACAACAAGTTCGATAACAATCAACAATCGATATATCCAATCCACAACCCTAACGATTTCAAAATATCTTGATTAAACACATGTCCGAACAATCTAACTCAAACAATTATGAATTCATTCCCATGATTCCACAAGGTCCATATATCGATTTGATACGGCGAGTATACAAACTTAACTAAAATATTCCAATCAATTTCTCTTTCAAAACTTCAATCAAACACTTTGAAGGCGGAAATTCAAAGTTATACTCGGATCATCAATCAATAAACACCAACCATGTCAAGAACACGAAGAACACAATCACAAATATATATGTCCGTCAACATATAGTCCATATAACCTCACGAATCGTAACAACAAAACCATAATCATCTTCATACGAATCATTCATTGACAATAACATCAAAATCCGAATTCAAGGAGAGGATTACCCAACATACCTCTTAGAAGATGAAATATACAAGTAAACATTTCCCTTGATTAACACGGTGCAAAGAAAACGATGAAAGGAAAGAGTCCCGATCCAACATCCTTCTAAAGTTAGTTCCTAAATCATAACGATATCAATTCAATCACAATTCTACGAAAACATATAGAACTTCCCAAGTTCTACCCCATTGAAGCATTTTATCGGACACCTTGAGGGCATAACCCAATTTAATCGATCAACGGAGAAATTCTCGAATTTGTTCCACAAAACATCAAGAGTAATGAATGATCTCAAGAATACAACAAATTTCTATCAACAATCTGATTTAAAACGGATGAAATCGGCCAAAACATCAAGAAACCTCAAAAATCCCCAAAACCAAGAGTTTAGGTGTTCTTACCTTCGATCTGGCCGGAACATGATGTTAGCCATGAATCAAACTTCCAAAATATGTTGCTCCGTGATGTTTCCATCCAAATCCATCCATTTATGGTGAAAAATCGCGAAAGGAATGAAGAAAACATGAAAATGCCCAAGTGACCCGGTCCGGGCCTTTATATAGCCGGGACCTGTCGGTACCTTACGGCCGTAACCGGCCATGGCCTACCCTCCTATCCAATTTGGCCGACACCCTTAAGGCCGTTGCCGGCAGCAGCTTACGTACGTAATAGGGCCTTACGGTCGTACCCGGCCACAACCTTACGGCCGTAATCGGCCAGTCTTGACGCCCAACGAGTCACTACCGAGCGTGATCCGCCATCCCTGTGAGTCACTGCCGACCATGATCGGCCATCCAGCGAGACCTCGGTCACGACTCGTCCAAGTGCCTCCTAACATACGTAATACTTAATCCATTACGTACGTAATACGTACGTTGACTTGCTACAGTAATATACTCGTATTACGTACGTAATACACCCTGTATAGCGTATGTAAATCCATCCGTTGACTCACCTGTCCACATCCGTTGCCGAAAGCTGCCGACACAGGGTCCCACATGCCGACCACAGCTCGTCATGTCTGATTCCTTTGTTACGTACGTAATGCCTTATGCATAGAGTACGTAACACTTATCAACTTAACGTACGTTAACTCTACTCCTTAACGTATGTAATCCTTGTGTTTTAGCGTACGCTAAGTGTACATCGTAACATGCGCTAGTGTGGCTGTACTTAACCATTTCAGCTACTCTTGTCCAACGTCTCGACATGCAGAATACGAACATACGGCATACTGAATATGTATACTCAACTCATTACATCCTCAAATGCAATTGTCGATCAGATACGACAATTATACCAATACTGACATCTCAGTCCTTAATTTATTTTATCCATACTGTACAGTCGTAGCGTACGCTAGTGTGGCTGTGCTTAACCATTTCAGCTACTCTTGTCCAACGTCTCGACATGCAGAATACGAACATACGACATACTGAATATGTATACTCAACTCATTACATCCTCAAATGCAATTGTCGACCAGATACGACAATTATACCAATACTGACATCTCAGTCCTTAATTTATTTTATCCATACTGTACAGATTCCACGCTGTACAACATAACTCGGATAAAATAATATTAAACAACAGTAGTAGAAATTTCGGATATTACAACCCAAGGCCCGCCATAAACTTTCGGACCTCCGGTTTCATCCTTGCATCGAAATGAACTATCTTGTCTATCTCATCCTTAACCCGATCTTGGACATACACTAACTGCTTGTTGTATGTCTTGATTGCCTCAGAAATAGGAACATCTTCGGGTTGAGCTCTGAAGAACTCACTGACTCTTGCTAAGCTGTCTGGCGCCAGGACAATCTTCCGCCATCAATTCTTTAAATTCTTCCCAAGTGACATCACGGTCCTTGGGCTTAACAGCTCGCCACCAGTCCGAAGCGTCATCAACTGTCAGATATTGAGCAATCGGGACTCTCTTGGCTTCAGGACAACCAATACCGTCAAAGATCTTCTCCAGCTCAACTAACCAATGATCCCAGTTGTTCGCATCACCGGAACCATCAAATCTGGGAGGGTTCATCTTCATAACTTCTTGAAGCCATCGATCCTCAACCTTCCTGCCAGTATTATTATTCTTCACCACTTGTGCCAGTTGGTGCACTTGTGTTACGACTTGTTGAAGAATGTTAGGCACTTCGGCCTCCGAGCCTCCATCTGAACCTCCCGAAGGGATCGGGTCTGACCTAGTCGCAGAACGAGATGCCGATTCTGAAATGGACCTCTCGGACTCAGACACTACTACTCTGCCACGGCCTCGGCCACGACCGTGTTGACAGATAGTTCTACCTCTCGGCATACTGAAGAATAAGAATGGTTCAACAAGGAAACGATTACAATAATAGATTGCACAATATTAAGTAATTATTTTCGAAGTAAAGAAACAACCAACATCTGAAGGGTCTTCCAGAACAGGCAACACGGGGTGGTAGCATGCCAATGATATCGTAGACAACAACTGACTTAATTGATTAGGGTTTGTAGTGAAAAGGGGGGCTACGGTACATGTATTTCACTCTCAGTCAATGAAGATGGGCTTATATTGAAAGGGGGGGGGGGGGACCGACCCACGATGGGATTTTATAATAAAATAATTGGATGTTGACCTTTGCAGTAAACACGAATGTGCACACGATCGCCACGATCGTGTGTTCCAATCGTGTGACACGTTGGCAACCAGGTGTCACGTTGTCTTTGGTGTCAAATTGGCACTGTATCCACGTATGCACACGACGGGACACACGGTCGTGTCCACGATGGAACACACGATCGTGTGCATAAGAACATAAAAATTTTTCACCAATTTCTCAAATTACTCGTCAATTTAGGTGTTGTTACTTATATATTAACAATTATTTGTTAACGATACACTTATTTAAAAAGTTATTGATTGAATTAACATAATATATTGCATATCATGTGTAGTCTATCTGTTCTCAGTGTATTAGTTCGTACGGATAAGTTCATCATCTGGATGAAATATCTCATATACTAATGAATTACAACGAAATGACAAATACGAGTTTGTATAAGAAGCTATATAGTAATTAGTGTTTGAACAAGCGATGTTTGAATCACAAAACATCCTTCTAGATAACACAATAAATCAAATTGGCAAAAATACCAAAAGTTTATATGCACACGATCGTGTACACGATCGTGCCCACGATGGGACACACGATCGTGTACATAAGAACATCAAAAAATTTCGCCGATTTCTCAAATTACTCGTCAATTTAGGTGTTGTTACTTATATATTAACAATTATTTGTTAACGATACACTTATTTAAAAAGTTATTGATTGAATTAACATAATATATTGCATATCATGTGTAGTCTATCTATTCTCAGTGTATTAGTTCGTACAGATAAGTTCATCATCTGGATGAAATATCTCATATACTAATGAATTACAACGAAATGACAAATAGGAGTTTGTATAAGAAGCTATATAGTAATTAATGTTTGAATAAGCGATGTTTGAATCACAAAACATCCTTCTAGATTACACAATAAATCAAATTGGCAAAAATACCAAAAGTTTATATGCACACGATCGTGTACACGATCGTGCCCACGATGGGACACACGATCGTGTGCACAAGAACATCAAAAAACTTCGCCGATTTCTCAAATTACTCGTCAATTTAGGTGTTACTTTTATATTAACAATTATTTGTTAACGATACACTTATTTAAAAAGTTATTGATTGAATTAACATAATATATTGCATATCATGTGTAGTCTATCTGTTCTCAATGTATTAGTTCGTACGGATAAGTTCAATCATCTGGATGAAATATCTCATATACTAATGAATTACAACGAAATGACAAATAGGAGTTTGTATAAGAAGCTATATAGTAATTAATGTTTGAACAAGCGATGTTTGAATCACAAACATCCTTCTAGATAACACAATAAATCAAATTGGCAAAAATAACAAAAGTTTATATGCACATTATGGGACACACAGTCGTGCCCACGATGGGACACACGATCGTGTGCACGGCCGTGCCCACGATGGGACCCACGGTCGTGTGCACACGGTCATGGCAGCCATCGTGCGCACACGACAGCATCAACCCATGACCGTGGGTAGGTTGCACACGATCGTGACACACGATCGCCACGATCGTATGCATCCATCGTGTGTAACACAGAGCCAAAACATAAAGATTTAACAACACAACACGATCGTGACCCACGATGGCCACGATCGTGTTCATCCATCGTGTGTAACACAGAGCCAAAACATAAAGATTTAACAACACGACACATTCATATTGCAAAAACTGTCTAAATACAACATAAATATTTAACAACATGACACATTAATCTTGCCACAACACAACACACCATAAACCATTTTACATGTCTAAAGACAACAAAAAGATTTTAGCAGCTAAACCATATCGATATTTCTTAATATATTTCTCATTAAGTTCTTTGATTTGGTGCCTTGCTTCTGGGTTTGCAGAGACGAGTCGATCCAAGTACATGCACGCGAAGGGGCCACAACTGTGATTGTCGTTTTGTATGAACTGTAGCTCTCGTGGCATAATTTTGAAACTCATCTCCGTGTCATACTTCTTATTTGATTGGTTGTTCAGCCAATACCCGGATTGAGCTAGCACACGAGGCATCAGACACATAATCGGTCGCAGTTGGTTGAATCGGTATCGACCATCTTCGTGGTGGTGTGACAAGGAATCGTACAACTCCACGGTCCATGTTATGATGTCAATCTTGATAGTCACCCAGTGGCTCTGGTCGAGGCAAGAAATGGCAATGATCTGTTGAAACAAAATATGTAATCATATAAGATCATCACATCAAACATAGCGAATCATTTATAAATAGCGAATCATTTATAAATATAAATTTCAAATGGCAACAAATCGTCAATTATTTATAAATATAAATTTCAAACTTACTTGGTTGCAATTTAACCATGGAACCGCATGTGGTCTATCAAGACCTGTCATGTAGTCCTCGATGCATTTAGGAATTTTCCAATCCTTGTAAACCGGCTTCCCTGTCACCTTGATACCAAGTGGATCATCCGGATGGAGTCTTGCAAACTCGTTGGCCAAAACTAACTACAAAAAGCCAAACCACAAAATTAAAAAAAAATCCACATCACACCAATGATATACAAGCGAGTAGGTTATAGAACTTACGTAAAATTGGGAGCCGGCAAGTACAGTGCCAACTCTACCGACACCAACACTACGGACTCCCCTCCGAAGCCTCGCTCGAGTCGCAAGCACATAACAGTCTATCACCTTGGCATCAAAGTCTTCACGGCTAGACTCTATCCAGTCAAATAACGCCTGGGTGAGAGCATGCCCAGTCTCCAAACACCGGACAATAGCATCATGTGGCTGCTGCTCCCTCCTAAAGTGTAGGTACAACTTCTTCAGAGTCTCGCTATCTCTTGGATGCGCAACCACAAAAGGCTCCCGAAGAGCAGCAGATGGTCGACTCACTCGCGGTGGAAGACTACGCTCACCCAAATGCTGCGTTCCGGCACTCTCACCATCTTCATCACCCTCAGCATCTCTCTCACAACTATAACGATCAGAGAGTCATGCAGTAATTGCTCGATCTCAAAATCGGCCGCTCGATCCGAAATGGAGGCTGCTCAGACCACCACCCTCACTTGAAACATCGCACTATAATGATGCTCGTCCGAAACCGATCGATCATCGTCCCATATCTTGAAACGGCGCCTCAAATGGCTCATCGATGCTCGTAATCAAGGGGTTCTTGAGTCCGCTCAAAGAATGATGAATCTAAGAATAGTGTTGTCTTTGGACCTCGGAGAATGGTGGGTAGGCGGACACCGAGAATGGTGACTCCGTGGCCGAGAATGATGACTAAGTGTGGCCGAGAATGGTGACTGTGGCTGCGCCAAAGACGAGTGACGTGGAGGGTCGGGAATCCTCATTGGCGCCGCTAACAGATGCGAATGACGAGGCCTATCATGGCTCCCGGTGAGTAGTGCAGGATCCTAGAACGTCTATGCATAGGTCCGAAGAAATCCACGATCCCGAAAGCACCGACGAAACTCGAGCAATAAATCCGGACTCAGAATCGTCGTACAAGATCGCCTTCAAACGGCGATCGAAGTACTCATCCCTGCTCGTGTCCTGGGTGTGGTCCGGACAAGGAAGTCCGTGGACACAACACACCCTCTCTGGCTGCCTCTCCCGGTCCGATGTCTGCACCATCTACTGGTGGGGTACTCTGCCGGCGTCGCTTCGACACTTTATGTGCCGACTCATATGTAATCAATTTTCCAGCAACCTTCTTCAACCTATCCATAACTTTCTTCCTTGGGATCGGCGCGGGCTCATCCTCCTTATTCTTCACAGCTATTCTTACAAGCTTAATGAACTTAACGTCATATGGCGAGCCATTCTCAAAGCTCAGGTAGTAGTACTCAGCCTCATCCTCCTCCAAATGCGGTAAAGAGGGAAGTACTCTGTGCTGCAAAATTAGTCATTAAAGCATACCATTAGATGGGCAATCACATAACGTTTAAGAGATGAAGTCAGGTGAAAATACGTTTACAAATTTATGTACCTTATCGTCGAAGAAATGAGTGAAATTACAAAACATCTTCCTCGTAGTCCACATCAAACACCGGGGGACTTGGACATATTTATCTCGAATACCACACAATGCTCCCAATGAAGTAATCATCTCATACGACCATATCTGTAAAGCCCAAACAGGACCATAGAAGTGATAGTCCTTGTGCTCTTGTCCCTCCTTCATGGCAACGTTGCCTATGTAGTAAGATAAAACCCCAAAGGCATAAGAACCCCAAGGAAACATATCCCACTGCTCGAAATCCTCAACTAATGCCCATGCCCATGTCTCGACCATCATGTCGTCACGACATAGAATAAAGTAGTAGTATATAATCAAATTGGCAACCTTCACATAATCTCTTATGTCTCTACCAAAATCTCGAGCATTGAACCTCTTCCGCAGAACACTAACCTTAATATTTTTGCCATGGAGTATTCTGTGGAAAATACCGTCAGACGGAAGGAGATGGTCGTCCTGGGGATGGAAGGTAGAGTTTCCAAAATGGAGTCCAGTGATCATGGCAAAATCACGGGCCGTAAAACGAATGGTCCTCATGAGCACGGAACCACAACTCATCCGGGGGGATTTGATCACCCTCCAATTGACGGACAATCAAGTGATGTAGGGCAGTATTTGAACTCCCATTCCTCCTAACTTTAATCAAGCGCCCCAGGACCCCCTCGGTCAAGCTCTCGATAGCTCGATCAGCAACTGCGAAATTGCGGCCCATACTTCTTAGTGTCTCAATGATCTCTTTAAATACCGTCTCCCGTATGTAAAGATTCACTTGACGTATAATAAAACGCAATGTAGGTCTCTTCCATACGCAACCAGTCTGCAATATAGACATACAACTCATAAGAATATGATAGAATGCTTAAGAGAACGAAAAAAAAAAAATTCTGCCTTGCACACGATCGCAGGCACACGATCGATGCCCGTCGTGTGAAGACCATCGTGTGCCACACGACGGTTCACACGACGGGCGTCGATCGTGTGCATGCCACACGATGGTCTTCACACGACGGGCATCGATCGTGTGCCTGCGATCGTGTGCAAGAAAGGAGCCTTTGGTCTTCTAGCACACGACAACACACACGATCGACGACCGTCGTGTGTAAACCATCGTGCCCACGAAAGACCATCATGTACAAGATGGTGTCATCTTCTTCAGCACCATCGTGGGACGATGAACAACCGTCGTGGCACGATCGTGTGTGAATGAAAATACACTAACCGACGGCTCATTGACGAATTCCTCTTCAGATGGAGTGTCACTAGCGAAACTTCTGGCGTCTTCAGATTCTCTGTGGTAGTCGGAGTTCGACAGTTTCTGGCCGGCGAAGGGTTTCACGACGGGAGAGTTTTTTGCAGAGAGATGATGAGAGTTTTTTTGCAGAGGAAAATAGAGTTGTGGGACCATTTTTTTATTGTTGTTTGCTTTTAATAATCTTCTTTTTTTTATGTTTTTTTATCTTTTAGTGGTAGACTTTATGGGTAATAAAGTCTTTCAACACATTTTGGTATAAAAAACTTATAGTTTTATGAATGAGGATATATAACTTGTTACTTTTATGCTTTGGTAATAAAAAAGAGAGATCCCTTAATATCATTCATTTTTATACCCAAAATACCCTTATTTCACAATTTAATTTTATGGAACTACAAAAAGTATAATTCTACAATTTAGTCTCATGGAATTTTTTATGGAACTACAATAATTACCCTATTTGTTTGAATATTTATACTGATTGTTACGATTATAAATATTTGTTGATTGTTTAATTTCAAAAAAAAATATGAATTCCATGAGAATTCTAGGGTAAGAGGTCGAATTTCTAATCTTCGATCAAGATTTTTGTAGTTCCATCAAATAGTCAATGAGAATAAAAGCAAAATTTTTTGTAGATTTGTTTTGAAGATTGGAAAAAAGTGAAACCTGTTAAAGTAAATACACAGTGTGTGCCTTAGTCTACAGGTTAATGGGCTTCTCCTAGTTAATGTAGGACTAGGCCTGTTAGAATGTTCCGGAATATGTAATATCTCCCTATTTAAAGGGATCCCATTAATGAGAATATGCACATCTTCTGCCATAATTCTTGTCTTGTTTACATTTACTACAACACGTTATCAGCACGTAGTTCCCAACTGAACAAGAAAAATCCCTTCCGTTATGTTTCTGCAAAATTACGAAAAAAACCAAACCCCTAAAAAACCATTGTTGTTGTTGTTGTTATGGACGCACAGATGAATTTGAGAAAGAATCGCTCGACTACATCAATTGCTGATGTGGTTCATGAGTTGCTGATTGAGATTTTTGTTAGACTTCCCTCTTAGGAGACGGTGGTTACGAGCAAGAACAACTGCCATGGACCTTTCTGTCAATGGTGCGGCTGAATACTGGTGATGGCGGTGATAACACGGCGAAGATCCCTGATCGTAATTCACCAGCTTATTATGATAAGGAGACTGACGATCCCGATGGCGAGTGGGACGAAGACTACAATTTTATCTCAGAAAAACTGTAGCAGGTACTTTCCACAAGGCGAATGGAACGAGGAATATATGTTCATCCAAACAAATCGATGGTATGCCCTAGAAAAGAATCGTGTCTTTCCTGTAAGGTACAAAATCCGAATAACCCTAGTATTTGCAACATGCGCGATTTTACATGCTTTAATTACTTTAAATGCATATTTATATTTCATAAATTTGTTTATGCTTAATCTAATCAATTAAAGCATGATACATTAATAACTTTAATTAAATTAACGCGAATTGCTTAAAGCAACTTGAATTAGAGTAAATTCACGTTGAATTGTAATTATATTGCGTCATAAGAAACCTACTTGACTGCATAATATGTGTATAGATATAATTCTAGGATTATATATCTATATCTATAAATATACATATATTTTGCATGCATATATAGATATCGCATGCAATTAGGTTACATAATTAGTAGATATCAATGCCTAATTCCTATTACCTACAAAGTACCATGATAACGAAACTTCATGTGTATTTCTAATCGCATCGAAATCATGACTATATCTTGGTTCTAAACAAAATAATCCCAATATTGAATAATTTATCATGGACGAACTCATGATTATGTGAAACGTATTCGCTTCCTTCTCTTGTTTACGAGTATGGATAATCTAACTCATCCGAAATTCAGCATCTTGGACTCAGAAGGACTTGAGTGCCATATATGAGATTCTGATATTAAGACGTTAGCGCCGCACTTTCTGTTCATACAGACGACGAACCGTTTTAGAAGGTGAAAGAAAGCGCGCGAATGTTTTTAGGCAAAATCTCGAGCCCAACTTATGGTAGGAATATCTTTAGATAAAATCCCCAACGAACTGCGGGATGCCCTTAAGGGCCATTTGAGAATACTGTTGCTCGAATTGACCGTGTAGTGGGACGAAATCCACTTGGTTTATTATAACAAGTCAACAATTTCAATAAAGATATGCTCCGCCTTAAGCTGCGTCTTATTTTTTTTTTTTTTGAAAATAAACGCACAGAAGACGACATGATCCAGAAAAAAAAAACTTTTCAATTTCCCTACTTAAGTGCTTATACTAACGAATCAGTATATGCTAGAGTACAATAATTCTAGGCCTACCAAGACAAAGCAAATTCTTGGGGCTAGTAATGGCAAAATGAAATGTGGAAAGAACCCCGACGAATAGGGGACTCGACGTGCCAATCCCAAACCACATGGGATGAATTCGCATGGTGGAAACGGACGTGGCAGTCGTAGGCGTGGTCGTGGTCACGGAGGCTCTTCCAATCTTCAAAAGTAGTGAGAAGAGACGATGCTCCTGGCTCCCAAGAAACGAGTTGACTCCTAATGTGAGATTGCCGCCATTGGTATACGAACTGCCATGCAAGCAAATATTTCACGGCCAACTACAGATATTGAGATTCCGACGAATAGACAACTCACTATATAGAGGAAGGCGACCATGACATGACCCCCAATGTCACTTTCGTATTTACCAATGGCAATATCGCACCATACGTGCCAAAGTCATTAGACACCCCCCCTTTATGACTAATTTTATCGGTAGACGTTATAATATTTTTCAATAATGGTCTGATCTATTTTGGTTTCGAACAAGATACTACGTATACAACTGATTGACTCTATTCGAAGTACCGAATATTGTTCCTATGCTTATGGTTCAGAGTTTTTATTACTCGTGTTCTCGTTTGACGAATAAATCGAGGAATGCTCGAGTGATAGGCTAATGGTAATATCCTATAACGTATCGATGATTATGATGACTGGATCATTCCAGTTCATCCAAGGACGCGGCACCCCCGGTTCTTGATGCCCAACTGCATTGTTTTACAGTCACCGACACTCTATGTGCATTGAGAGTGACTAACTCGAACCTTACAAAGCTTCAAGGATATACGTGGCCACAACTTTCAGGTTGTAACTCATTGTGAGAATGGAATAGAGTATCTCTATATCATCTCTAATGAATGCGGTCGAAATCGCATCTTAGAGAAACTTACGAGTCAATCAAGTGGACTGTACGTCACTGTGATTAGGATTGTTGAATCCTATGCGATTACCGATAACGAACTTCGGGACGCTGACTCATACAGGCTTTGGCATGATCGATTGGGGCATCCAGGTCACGACATAATGATATGCACGGACATCCTTTTCTTTCGCGTGCAAAATAGAAACGGGCAATGAACCCACATAACGAAGTTTGTTGGTGTTCCTCAAGCTACGTCGTCCAAAGCATCGGAGACTTCCACCCGTTCTACACGTTTGACACTATCAAATGCACATCGTTTCTTCTGCATGTTAGGAATACTTGTTAGATTTTGATGATGTCATTAATTTAAAATCAAATGTTTATTACTTGGCAAAATGTAAGGAAGAACCAAATGAGTATCTTCCATAGGCCAAAATATGTTAAGTATAAAACTTGGCAAATTGTAAAGAAGAACCAAATGAGTATCTTCTGTAGGCCAAAAGTTAGTTAGGCTGAAAATCGGCTAAGTACTAAAAATCTGACCTAGTCCATCAGAGAAATGCAATGACTCGGTCGAGTAGCTCTGCAGTCAACTAAATTTATCGAGAGAAGTTTGACGCTGCAGTAGAGTACCTCAGGGAAGTCACCTGACCAGACAAGTCACAAACAGTGAACAGCCGAGAGGACCTACCTGCAGAGATGTAAGCTGCACATCAGCCTACTCAACTACAGCCTAGTACTCTAAGTCCACGTCAGCATGCTTTGAAAAGTCAAGTATTACGGAAAGCTCACATGCAACGTGAAGAGACAAATTGGAGTGATTCCCGCAAGAGATACGATTTATTTAAATCATCCTGACCCACCGTGAAGACTTTAATCCTTTTATATTCAAAAGATTCGGCACTCACATGCAGAAGTCCTCACAACGGTCGGAAGATAAAATAAAATAATGGGAATCCAGCCTTGCAACGTTCAGAAAGATTAAACAATGAAGTCTCCCTCCAACGGACGGATTTGTTCAAATTTGCAACGGCTACAAGGAAGAAGCTCAGAGATCTGACCTATATATATCCAGAGATTTGAAACTGAGCAACAACCGGTGCGAACATACATTCTAGCGATCAAAGCAATCAAGCAATCTCAAGCAATCAAATAGCATCGTGAAAAGAGCAGATCTAAAAGTTCATACTTAAGGAAGCTCTTAAGTTGGAGAAGACAAACACTCTTGTCTATAATCTTGAGTACGGGGTACTTCTTGGTTGAAGTAAGAGGCGTAAAGGCATCAGGATCGAGGATCAAGAGGTGCAAGGCGATCAAAGTGTGTGTACAACGGCACGAGAATTCCACTTGGTTGGAAGGCTGTTGTAGTGTGTTGTGAATCAACGTAATATTTATCACTTGGTTGAAAATTATAGTGAATTCATCTCCAGTAGTTTGGAGAAAAGTGGATTAGTAGAGGATTACCCCACCTCGAGACCACTATAATTGCTGTGTCATTCTTGTTTCTTTGCATCATACCTTAACTACTGCATACATTGTTAAGTGTTTCATTAAGTTAATTTATATTCGTCATCAGCTGACTTCCGCACATATCCAAGAACAAACGACTCCAAGTCATTTGTTTAAACTATCAGCTGAAGAAACTCACTCTTCGTGGAAAAGAATTCAAGAGTTTCAACAAGTCTATTCACCCCCCCTCTAGACTTGTTCCTGGACGACTTGTGACCTACAAGTGGTATCGGAGCGGTTGGTTCATTTTTTCTCACGAACCAGATCTATACTAGATATATATCCTATCTCTCACTTTATAATGGAACACATGCACTCTAGACTCCCTGTCTTTTCAGTTGACGAGTATGATCTCTGGAAGATAAGAATGCAGGCACACTTATCTTCAATTCATGACGACATGTAGTGCATCATTGAAGACGGTCCATTCATTTTTGAGAAGGACAACACGGTAGGAGATCGCGGTGGGAGGCCCGAAAAGATTCCTAAGAAGAGAAGCAGGCGACCCCGAAGAGAGAAAGGCGCGATCTTGACAACGGGGCCGAGAGATGTGTTATACCAAACTCTTGACAAATCCACCATGGTCAAGATCAAAAGCTGTAAGAATGCCAAAGAAATTTGGGACACATTAGCTCTAATGTGTGAAGGAGCAGGCGATCAAGGAAAACAAGTTGTCAATAGCTATCCAAAAGTTTGACAACTTTAAAATGAAGAATGGTGAATCTATAGACCAAGTGGACACAAGGTTCATGAAATTATCAATGAGATCAAGCTGCACAGGCAAAACTTATGGCAACAGGAAATGGCACTTAAGGTCCTCGGATCGCTCAATCCCGAATGGAGCATGAAGGCGTAGCCATGAGAGAGTCCAAAGACACGAATAAGATAAAGATTGAAGGCTGTTCTCCGATCTAAAGGCTTATGAGTTCGAGCTTCCAAGCTCATCCTCAATCGAGCCTGCGAGAGAAGGGAATCGCATTTGCGGTGAGTCCTGCTAAGAGCTTATCGATGTGAAACCTCCAAATCCACTAGATTTTGAGGAAGAAATGGCTTTCATAATGCAAAGGTTCAAGAACTTGGAAAGAACTACTCAGTATAAGAAAAACTACAAGGAGAACCCAAGAAGGAACCGGAAAATGAAGCTGGAAAGTTGAATGCTACAATCTGTCACAAAATAGGACACATCCAAATGATTGCCCCGAGCTCAAGAAGGACGAAACCAAGAAGGAGGTGGGCAGAAAGGAAGACAGAAGAAAAGCTCTCATCGGAGAAGACCAGGAGCATGTCGAATCAAGCGGCGGTTTCTTTTCTGATGAAGACGAGGAGTATGATTGCCTGATGGCAAACTTAGCTGATGAAGAGGTAACTTCTAAACCTACCGGTTCAAATAATAGCTCAGCCATGTCACAAGATATGGATTTACATGAATCGGTAAATCAGTTATTCAAAGATTTTGAAACACTTAAATCTGCACTTGCTCATGCCAAAGCTGAGTTTACTAAGCTGACACAGATAAATAAAACTCAGGCGCAGGAAATAACCTCCCTGAAGGCGTCTTCAACTCTGGGCGAATTGTGTACCTATAAAAGGTCATTATATACCAAATCAGGCCTTGGATATGATTCTCACACTCCCTCTAGTTCTGAAACCAAGTTTATCAAGGGAGAAACTATGGTCTCGACTGCTGAGCCTGTGTATAAACCAATATTCAAAAACAAGCAACAACCAAGTCAAACGTCTAGAGTGCGATCGAGTTACAGACTGACCACCTAGACAATGACTAAGCGATGCTTGAGCAAACGGCCAGAGACACCTTGCCCACTATTACCAACAACTCCCCAAAAATAGATTTCATAATGGGAGGGGCAGATGGAAACCTCAAGGTTATCCAAATTACCAAAATGAACAAGTGTGGAGACCACAAAGGTTTAATAAATGGTCTCAGCCTAGATTTAGAAATGGCCCACACTATCAAAATTTTGAGGAATATCCGGTATACAATCCAACCAGGAGATTTAGACCTCGACCACAGACACCTTATAAGGGTTATAATAATAATTCCTATAATCCAAGGAGAAATCAATTCTCCAGGAAACCAACTAACCCCAAAGGACCCACACAAATTTGGGTACCTAAATCTCTGCTTATTTAATTGCAGAAAAGGTGGAAGGACTACAACCACATCTCCTCAAGCTCAAATTTTGGAGGTGAAGAATGGTTTGTAGACTCTGGATGCTCAAGGCATATGACCGGGAACAAGAAGATGCTGACCAAATACATCAAAGAAAGAGGTCCCGATGTAACCTTTGGAGATAGCTCTAGAGGACAGACAAAAGGCTTTGGAGAGCTACACCGAGGAAACATTGTAATATCCAAAGTTCATTATGTCAAAGGGCTCAAATACAACCTCCTGAGCATAAGCCAGTTCTGTGACGAGAAGAATCTAGTAGTCTTCACCATCTTGAAGTGTATGGTGATAGACATCTTATCTGGAGAAATAAAGCTACAAGGTTTTAGAAGAAGAGATGTATACATGATTGATTGGAACACGGGAACACCTAACTCTGTTTTCTATCCAAGACTGTGGCGAGAATGGATGGTGTGGCACAAAGACTATGTCACCTAAACTTCAAAGCCATCAACAAGATTAGCTCTCGGAAGGCTAGTGAGAGGACTTCCAAATGAAGCATTCAAGAAGGAAGCACTCGTGATGCATGTCGAAGGAAAGCAGACAAGGCATCGTTCAAGCTTGATTCGGCTAACGCTCACAACAAGGATCTTAGATCTACTCCACATGGATCTATTTGGTCCTATCAAGCGAAGGACTTTGAGCGCGAAAGCATGCTCTTGTGATTGTAGATGATTATTCAAGGTACACTTGGATCATTTTTCTATACAAGAAAAGTGAAACCACGACCAAGCTACGAGGCTGAGAAGGATCGAATGAGAAATCCTCTCCATAATCAAGATCGGATCGGATAGAGGAGGAGAGTTTCTCAACAAGGCGATAAGCGATTTCGGCGATCGAATGGGATCCACATGAGCTCTCTGCGGCCAGGACTCCCAATGAGAATGGTGTTCTTTGAAAGAAGGAAAGAACCACGAAGGAAGCGGCAAGGTCCATGATTACGAAGCGGACCTACCCAAAAGGTTACGAAGTGAAAGCTGTCAACACAGCCTGCCACACCCAGAACAGGAGTATGATAGTAGGGAGACATGGCAAAACTCCCTATGAGGTTTGGAATAATAGAACTCCTACTGTTGCTTACTTTCATGTTTTTGGTTGCAAGTGTTTCATCCACAACGGTAAAACACAGCTAAATGCCTTTGATGCTAAAACTGATGATGGTCTATTTATGGGATATTCCCAAAGAAGCAAGGCATATATAGAGTTTTCAATAAAAGAACCCTAGTTATGGAGGAAACACCCCATGTTGTTTTTGATGAATCTACCGTTGAGTACAGGAAACAACTTGAGCAAATTGAGAACAAGCTCAAGTCAGCAACCCTTGAAGAAGTCATTATACATGACACCGGAATGGTGGACTCACTGCGAATCGGCTGATGACCCAATGCGGTGATGAAGACCAATGCGAATCGAGACGGATCACCAAACCTATCCGATCCGATTCTTTGCGGAAGAAGACCAATGGAGGCGACAAAGACTCATCTGCGATTGAGAACCAAGCAGATGACAAAGCGTGGCCGATCGATTCTGAACGAGAACCAGTGATGCGAGATAACCACGAGCAATCAGCAGAGAACAAACCCGAGAAGAGGGCGAGATCCCCAAATGGCTCAAGGATCATCCAATTCACAAATTATCGGAAAGTTGGTCGATGGAGTCAAGACAAGACGATCAACTCTACCGGCGAGAATGGCGATGTTCTCATGTTTCATGTCACAAATTGAACCCAGGCAGCCAGAACAAGCATTGGAAGATTATTCATGGATTAATGCCATGCAAGAGGAATTGGAGCGAGATGGAAAGAAACAAAGTTTGGGAACTAACAGATGGACACGATCACAAGAAAGTTATTGGCACCAAATGGGTGTATAAAAACAAGAGTGATGAAGACAATTTGTTGTTAGGAATAAAGCGGACTCGTAGCAAAAGGTTATGCACAGTGTGAGGGAATAGATTTTGATGAAACTTATGCACCTGTTGCAAGATTAGAAGCCATCAGACTATTCCTCGCATATGCTGCATTCAAGGACTTTGAAGTCTACCAGATGGATGTAAAAAGTGCGTTTCTGAACGGAATCCTAGAAGAAGAAGTCTATGTAGAGCAACCCCCAGGTTTTGTCAAAGGAGACAAAGTCTATAAGCTGTTGAAAGCTCTGTATGGACTCAAGCAAGCACCAAGAGCGTGGTATGAAACACTGTCTGTGTTTCTTGAGAAAAATGGATTTTGCAAGGGAAAAGTGGACAAGACCCTATTCAGAGTGGAACACGAAGGCCACATATTAATAGTTCAGATTTATGTGGATGACATCATATTCGGGTCAACCAATCCAGAACTATGCGAGAAATTCTCCAACCTCATGCAAGGAGAATTTGAGATGAGTATGATGGGAAAGCTTAACTTCTTTCTCGGATTACAAGTTAAGCAGATGGAAGAAGGAATTTTCATCAACCAAGCAAAGTATACCAGAGATCTTATCAAGAGATATGGAATGGAATCAGCCAAACCCGCAAGAATTCCAATGAGCACAAGTACTCACCGGATGCGAGGCAGGCGAGCATATCGGTGGACTCAACCCACTCTGAGAGGACTCATCGGATCTCTTACGCCTCACCGCAAGCAGCCGAGACATATCTTATGCGATTGGAGTTTGTGCAAGATTCGATCCAAGCCGAAGCAATCACACCTAGATGCGGCCAAGAGAATAATTAAGTACCTAAAGTCCACAATTAATGTTGGGTGTGGTACCCAAAGGATGACAACTTGAGCTATCGGGATACTCGAGATGCGGATTTCGCAGGATGCAAAATCAATAGGAAGAGCACTAGTGGGCGTGTCGATTCCTAGGAACCAGGTGATATCCTGGTTTAGCAAGAAGCGAGTTTCTAACTCCATATCCACTCTGAGTCGAATACCTAGTGCGGTATTGTTGTGCCTGATTCTATGGATCGAGACAACGATTAAGGGACTATAATATTATTGCCAACGAAGTTCCTATTTGGTGTGACAACAATAGTCTTTGTGCAATAACCAACAATCCGGTTTGCACTCAAGGGAAGCACATTGACGTTAAGCACCATTTCATTAGAGACCATGTGCTTAACAAAGGGTTAGAGTTGAAAGAGTCGGCCACGAGACTACCAAATAGTGACATCTTCACTAAACCCTTGCAGAAGAAAGATTCCTAGAGCTTAGCGAGACCTTGGATTACTAGATTGGGAATCTAAATCAAGCAAGTTGAAGGAAGGACGGACCCTCGAGAATCGGCTAAGGCGATGCGGGCGAAGACGAAGGCCAGACGAAGCAACTTAGCTGTACAGAATACCAGGCGAGAAGTCAAACTCACCTGTTGCAGAGTGGTCAACAGTCAACAAAATCAGACCAGCTAAGTTCTCTAAACTGACCTCTATATTTTTTTTAATTAATATCTGCCATATTTATAATATTATTTTGGCTAACAAAATGGCATTTAAAATATACATTTTATAAGCCAAGTGGCAATTTTAATACACGCGTCAAACGCCTATTTAATTAACCTCTACGGTGGCCAATCAGAATCAATCGTCAAATTTTAAATAGGGCCACCGATTCAAATTTGAAATTCAAAAGAATATCAAAAGGCGTACCACCGTTCAAATATATAATAAACTAATACAAACGTCTTTTCATCTTCTTTATAAGGAAAGAAAACCTTTCACTTTACTCTTTACGCTTACAGAAACCCTAGAACTTACAGAGCAAAAATATACACTAAAAATCCTAAAATCCTTTTTGCAGAAATGGCATCTTTTGAAGGAGTAAACTTGAAGGCGGTGAAGGACCAGGTCATCTTCTCCATGGTCGTCGACTTCGAAGGTTTATTAGAAGCAAATCTAGAGGACTTGATATGCTCAATTTGATCAGGCGATGAAGTGAATGGAATCTACCGTTTCTCGACATCAACCTGCAACATTTGTTCAAGGAAGATGTTGTTGAATTTTATCGTAATGCCTCTACGATTCAAAGACGGGATTAACAGCTCAGTCGGCGGAATCCCTGTCAGCATAGATCGAGAGAAGATTCGTTCTGTATTCGGGATGAAACATCGTGGTTTGGCGGTCGAAGCTCTTAAACAATCACCCGCCGAAACCTGGAAAACGATCAAAGTCGAAAATATCCCAGAGAAATTGAAGTTTACAGCAAAGAGGAATGAGTTAAAAAAGATTTATCGAGTAGCTTTGGACATCACCAACAAGATAGTCATGGGGATGGCAGGCAGCTATGACCAACTGTCATCATCAAAATTTATGGTGTTGGGTGCGTTGATCCAAGAAGAGGAAGTCGATTGGGCGGACTATATTTTCAGGCAACTCGTGCGCGAGGTGAACAAAGTCGAGTGGCTTGAAGGTGAGAAGAAATTCAAAACTAAGTTGGCGTTCGGAACGCATCTTAGTTGGTTTTTAGAGAAAACCGGAGTGGCTAAGGGAAACATTGACCCTTTCCACCCAAATAAGAGGCTAGGTCACATGGACCATGACAAGAAGAAAGTTGGAGTCACTGGGAGAGCAGCCCAGTTGTTGAAGGATTTGCCAGACTCAAGCTATTACCCAAGATACGATTTATCAGAGGAATCGGACCGACTGCGGTGAGATCGGAGCTGATCGAGTCCGGAACGAGTCCGACGATACACCAATTGCCATCCGATTCAAGAGCGGGGACCGGCCCCGAAGGACCCTCTAACTGCGGTCATCACCGAACCCTCTCCAAAGAGGCGAGAAGGCTGCGATTCGGCGAGGAAGCGGCTGAGCACCATACCGGCCCATCAGTTGATCACGGTTCATCCTGAAGACTTGCCTGCACCAGATACTGAAACTCGAATTGTACCTGTTATTACACCTCCAGTGTACATATCCGAAGAAGAGGAAGCAGGTCTTATTATCTCTATTCTTGAAGCAGATTACACTTTTAATCTGTTAGAAAATAATACTTTTAATCTCTTCATTGAACAACTTCAGCTTGTCAAACCACAAGCAGAAAAACACTCTTTTGTAAATATTTTTAAAGAGTGGAAATCTCTCAAAACCATGTCTTTTACAAATCTTCAAACCTTTGTTGAAACTAGTGGTTGGGAATATCCCCAAGCCACTGAGGATGTTCTGACTGAATTTTGCAAAGAGTCAGATTTAGCTTTAATCCTCCAGGATAAATGGTTCATGTCACATTTTGAGACAAACATGGACCACTTTATCCATTCTATAATGCTCAGTATTTTTAATGGTGTTTTTGGAGAGGAGGAGGAGGAAGTAGAAAAGGAGATTAGGATTGAAGAAATTAATGGAGACAATGAAATTATTGATTTGGCTGAAGAAGATGAAGAAGAGAAAGAATCTGAAGAAAATATACCAGTTGAAAAACAGTCAGAGGAGATTGAGAAGACAGAAGAAGTGGCTGATGAAGGAGATGAAGATGAAGGAGAAGAAGTAGATCAGGAAGAAGATGCAGAAGATAAGGAGGATGAGGATGATGAAGGAGAAAAAAAGGAGAAGGATGATGATCAGAATGATGATGATGATGATGATGGTGATAATGATGATGGAGGAGAAGCAGGAGCAGAGAAGGAAAATGAAAAAGAAAAAGATGAGGAAAAAGAAAAGGAAAAATCTGGAGAAGAAGAAGGGAAGGAGGAAGAGAGAGAAGGGGACAAGGAGCCAGAACAAGAGCCGGAGCCGGAGCCTACTCATGAAGCTGCAGATAGGATTGTTGTACACCGTACACCGGCTGAAACGCAGAGCCGAAGACTCAGTCGGGGACCGGAGAAAACCCAATCTGACCTACCAGCTGCAGCCAGGAGCCTGCAGTCTAGTGGTTCTCTTGCAGAAGGTTCAGGAGAGCACTCTCCATCAGCTCAGTTATCTCCTACCATGACTGAGCTGATCAAGCAAATTTTCAGAGACACTATTGGGGAGCTGCTATCAACTCAGGTCACTCCTGACCTTCAGACCATAAATGCCAAAATTGACACCCTTCTTCAGAGAGAGATCCCTCAGCCTCCTCCTCCTACAAACAACAGAATGCCTTTTGGCATGTCTGATTGGATGAGCCGCATGGAACAATGATTGACAACCCTTATTGATGCTGGCAAAAAGGGGGAAGAGAGGATTCAGGGGGAAGAGAGAGAAATCAGAAGCAAGAAGAAGCAGGATGTCCCTCAGATTGAAGGACCCTCCAGTCTAAAGAGAAAGGAAGCTGTAGATCGAGATGACCAGGCTGTCCAGCCTGAAGGAAAAAGAAGAAGGACCAGAGGCGGCTTTGAACCTACTCTAGAATGGGAAGGGATGGAACTATGGTATGTTGAGGATTTCGTTCCATTTGAAGCTCTTGAGATGTGGGGAGCTGCCAAGAAGAGGTTCATCAGAGACTATTATGTCTGGGAACTACTTCAAGATGACAAACTCTCCCCACAGGAGATTTTCATAAACTTCATGGAAGAAATCTATCCAAAGCTTTGGGCTGTTCTGAAGAAGCACGCTAAAGAGCAAAAAGCTTTTCCCATGATCCCTCCATTCAGAGCAGAAGAAGCACCAATCCGTATGGATGGTGAACTTGATGAGTTAGCACTTCAGAGGGAAATCAAGCTAGTGTGTCTTGAGAACAGATTCAGATCTCAGCAAGAGCAGGATTTCGCAGCACTTGTGGTGAAAAGAAAATATGGCCTTGCTCGGTCAAGTAAGACCTATCGGAGCAAACCATTCAAGCACAGCGGCTACTCGAAGAGGCAGAGGAAGAGGCAGATGACCTTAGTTATTTCTCTTACTTGTAATTTTATTTTCTGTACTTAAAACATTCTTGTAAAATTTCAATAATAAAGTCGAAAATTTTATGAGCGATCTGTTGAATGACAATTTCAGGTTGTCTCAATATTAGGCGATTTGATTTTGTCTCGCACTTAAGTGCAGACTTGGTCATTTGATTTCTTACTTAGTTTTGCCATCATCAAAATAGGGGGAATTTGTTAGGAATACTTGTTAGATTTTGATGATGTAATTAATTTAAAATCAAATATTTATTACTTGGCAAAATGTAAGGAAGAACCAAATGAGTATCTTCCATAGACCAAAATATGTTAAGTATAAAACTTGGCAAATTGTAAAGAAGAACCAAATGAGTATCTTCTGTAGGCCAAAAGTTAGTTAGGCTGAAAATCGGCTAAGTACTAAAGTACAACCTAGTCCATCATAGAAGTACATGACTCGATCAGTAGGTAGCTCTGGTCAACTAAATTTATCAGAGAAGTTTGACCAGATCGGTATGAGGTACCTCGGGAAGTCACCCGACTGACAAGTCACAAGCAGTGAGCAGTGAGAGGACCTACTGCAGAGATGTAGTGCATCGACTACTCAACTCTGACCTAGTACTCCAAGTCAAGTCCACGTCAGCATGCTTTGAAAAGTCAAGTATTACGGAAAGCTCACATGCAATGTGAAGAGACAAATTGGAGTGATTCCCGCAAGAGATACGATTTATTTAAATCATCCTGACCCACCGTGAAGACTTTAATCCTTTTATATTCAAAAGATTCGGCGCTCACATGCAGAAGTCCTCACAACGGTCGGAAGATAAAATAAAATAATGGGAATCCAGCCTTGCAACGTTCAGAAATATTAAACACTGAAGTCTCCCTCCAACGGACGGATTTGTTCAAATTTGCAACGGCTACAAGGAAGAAGCTCAGAGATCTGACCTATATATATCCAGAGATTTGAAACTGAGCAACAACCGGTGCGAACATACATTCTAGCGATCAAAGCAATCAAGCAATCTCAAGCAATCAAATAGCATCGTGAAAAGAGCAGATCTAAAAGTTCATACTTAAGGAAGCTCTTAAGTTGGAGAAGACAAACACTCTTGTCTATAATCTTGAGTACGGGGTACTTCACTGGTTGAAGTAAGAGACTGTAAAGGCATCCGAGGATCGAGGATCAAGAGGTGCAAGGCAGTCAAAGTGTGTGTACAACGGCACGGAATTCCACTGGTTGGAAGCTGTTGTAGTGTGTTGTGAATCACTGTAATATTTATCACTGGTTGAAAATTATAGTGAATTCATCTCCAACTGGTTTGGAGAAAAGTGGATTAGTAGAGGATTACCCCACCTCTGAGACCACTATAATTGCACATGTCATTTCTTGTTTCTTGCATCATACCTTAACTACTGCATACATTGTTAAGTGTTTCATTAAGTTAATTTATATTCGTCATCAGCTGACTTCCGCACATATCCAAGAACAAACGACTCCAAGTCATTTGTTTAAACTATCAGCTGAAGAAACTCACTCTTCGTGAAAAAGAGTTCAAGAGTTTCAACAAGTCTATTCACCCCCCCTCTAGACTTGTTCCTGGACGACTTGTGACCTACACTGCAAAGCCTGCGCTATGGACAAAGTGGGAGCGAGACCTTCCTACGCTAAAGATGTGAAAATGCCATTCTTACATAGGATTCAAATAGATATTTATGGACCGATTCAACCAGAGTGTGGACCATTTAGATCTGGTTGATGTTTCGACATGTTGGTCACATGTCGCCCTCTTGTCCACTAAAAATGCTACTTTTGCAAAGCTTCTAGCACGGATTATCTATCTAAGGGCTCACCACCCTGACCATCATGTTCGGTCTATAAGACTTGATAATGCTGGAGAGTTCACATCTAAAGTACTTGATGAATACTGCATGTCGATTGGGAGCGACGAAAAGCATCCCATCCCCCACGAGCATACGCAAAATGGTCTCGTGAAGGCAACCATCGAATGAATCAGATGGTAGCCCGGGCATTGGTTATGCACACCAATTTGTCTATTTCTGTCTCGGGTTATGTAGTCTTGCATGCAGCTTTACTTATTCGCTCATTTTAGACCCTCCGCTAACCAAATGATTTGTGCGTACCAGTTGGTAACTGGATAACTAAACGATTTGTGCGTACAAGCTTGAGTGTCAATTACGCATATTTGGTTATGTAGTATTGTGCCTTCTGCACTCCCACAATGCATGGGTATTGAAAGACGATTAAGTAGCTACATTGGATACGAATCCCCAATGGTTATCTGCTATTTAGAACTTTCGACTGGTGATCTCTTGCGGATTGTCACTTCGATGAGACAACCTTCCCGTCGTTAGGGGGAGGAGAGAAGACGAACTTTATCAGGGAACGACAGGAATTGTCATGGTGTATCCCTACTTTGTCTCATATTGATCCCCGTATTTCGCTATGTGATAGTGAAAATTCTCGATCTTCGAAACGTAGCAGATTCGATGCCTAATGCATTTACTGATATCGTGAAAGTGATGAGATCATATATACCAATTGCAGCCTGTAAGGTTGAAAGTCCTCGGTAAGAGGCGCAACACCGACGAATCGAGTGTTGCCATCGCACATGGTGGATGTGTGATTTAGGCCATAGCTCCCTAAAGGAAGAGGTGGAAGCTACTTGGTTCGACTTAACACTCACCTAAGTAGGAGGTAGAGTAAGGCACAAACTTATATATTAGTCATCAATGAACTCGTTTCATGAGATCATACTTTATTTTACTATGTCCATGAGTCATGACGAGGGGGCGCCCCGAAAATTGATATGATTCAGAAAATCAAGAAATCTCGATGAATCACGAGAGCGTGGACTGATCATCCACCCACTTTGATGGTCCATCGTTGCTCAAAGCATAGAGCAAAACGATGTCGAACCTCGCTCTGTTGTATGATATCAACATTGAGTTACTTAGCCTTAAATGATAAATCATTCCACGCAGAACTAGATTCTTTGACAAAGAGACAGATAATTGGTAGATATTGCTAACCTCACCAAGTGTAAATCCTGTAGGACATAAAATAAACCTTTGTCAGGAAGCGTAATGAGAAGAATGAAGTACTGAAGTACAAGGCTCGAAAGTTCTCATAAACGCCGTGGAATTGACTGAGGAGACGTAATCTTCCTAAGCTACTTCATCAGTTTAGTAATTTCCGAAGGGCTGGAAATGCAGCTCATAAATGTAGTTAGAGATATCTCTATGGGAATCTTAATATAAAGATATATATGAAAGTGCTCGATGGCATTTCATTACCCAAGAAAAATATTTAATTTCCAATAGAAAAATATTAATTATGACGTCATAATCCTGGGGGATCTACATATAAAATTTTAATTACAACTTTTCTTTAAAAAAGAAAGAAAAATAAATAACAACTTGAGTGGGATTTATACGGACTCTTTTTGTGGAAATTTTAGAGGCATATATGTAAATTTGAGTAAAGTTTGATTATTTTACATGAAAGGGTCTGCTTATAACGATATTTGTATTACTTGAAAGGGGTATTAAATGTGAAAAATTTTACTTTCCCGTAAAGTTTACATATTTTACGAAATCTTTTTGATAGCTATTTTTGTTGTGAACTTGTTCGTAACTAAAATAACTAATATTATACACACAAGTCATATTCAACGGCAATTTTAAACTATCAAAAACAAATTACCAATGAGTTTCCAAAATGACAGTGAACTGAGAATAGTACATATGTGTAATTTAGATGTAGTATATATTAAAATAATAATAGACAAATATATCATTTATTTTATTTTATAACAATTATTGTTATAATATAATGAGAAAGTTTAAAAAATAAAAGTGATGTCATTTTATGTAATTTTATAAAAAAACAGCTAGCTTATCAGCTAAATTACTAAATATCTACATTAAAATTACCTAGCTTATCAGCTACCTAATCAGCTAATCAGCTAGCTTATTATCAACTAGTTTGCTAAACACAGCCAAAGGATATAGGTGTGGAAAGGAATCTTATCGGCTGCTTAAATTTTCCGTACTTAATTCATGCTTAAAGATTTAGGTATTTCAATTTACTTGATCAAATGAATACAAGAGTACACATGTACTCAAACAAGTGAGTATTGTTGTACTCATATAATATGATTAGTGTTTTACGCACACTTAATATGTACAAGTGACGAATACTCATGTACTCGGTCAAATAAATACACATATACTCTTGTACTTGGCCAGATCAAAATGCAAATACTCACTTATTCAGCAAAATGAGTACAAAAGTACTAATGTGCTCGACCAAATGAGTACAATAATATTTTTATATAAATATTAGGATACTTCATTATTAATTGACCGAGCAATATGAATACTAAAATTCATATAAACAAAATTTAAGTACTAAAGGATTTAAGCAACAAACCTAGATTCATTTTAATATTATTCATCTCTATACCCAAATTACTCTTATTTCACAATTTAATTTTATGGAACAACAAAAAAGCATAATTTTGCAATTTAGTCTCATGGAATATTTTATGGAACTATGAAAATTACCCTGTTTGTTTGAAAATTTATACTGATTCTTATGATTATAAATTTCCATTGATTGTTTAATTTAGAAAAATTAAAGGTTTTATTTTTATTTAAAAAAAATATAAATTCCATGAGAATTCTAGGGTAAGAGGTCGAGTTATTCTTCGACCAAGATTTTTGTAGTTCCATACAATAGTCCATGAGAATAAAATACAAAAATTTTTGTGGACTTGTTTTGAAAATTGAGGAAAGGTGAAACCTACCATTTTTAAGTGGAAATGAGCAGATAATGGGTATGTTTGGATGCATTAACTGATAATCTAGCTGATTGTTGATAATCTAGCTGAAAACCAATAATCTAGATTATGTCAGATAATCTAGCTGAAAATTGATAATCTAGCTGTAGTATGATAATTTAGATTATTGTATTTAAAAGTGTTTGGCAAAACTAGCTATCATACTAGCTGAAATTTATAAAATGACATAAATGTACATCTTTTATATTTATTGTTATATTATAATATTACAAAAACAACCTTAATATTTATATTAACTCTTATGTTGCTTATTATTCTTTGACATTATGCAATATTATTATTTATTTTGTTTTCAACTTATAATGGTATTTTAGGTTTTTTTATGTTATCACTTATATTATTATACAAATTTTATACAAATATTTATTAAGGGTAAAATCAGAATGAAAAAATAAAATCTCTATATTTTATATATATATATACACAATAAGGGTAAAATCGGAATGAAAAAATAAAATCTGGTAGCTTTGGGTTGAAAGCTATATTCGAAAGCGTTTGAATTTAATCTAGATTAAGATTATAATCTAGATTAAATTAGCACCATCCAAACAAGATTTTGAAGGTCAAATTAGATTATTTGACCCACTTTAATCTAGATTAAGATTATAATCTAGATTAAGTGGTCGACCAAACATACCCAATATGTAAAGTGTACAATTGAAAAATCATGTACTAAATTTGCAATCCTTAATAATTGGAAAAGATGGAAACCTCTCACTTAAATTGGGAAGGAGGGCGAGGTCGTATTGAGTATTATATAGATGGATGAAGGATATAGGTGTGGAAGGAAATCTCATCTACTGCTTAAATTTTCCGTCCTTAATTCATGCTTAAAGATTTTAAGTATTTCAATTTACTCGATCAAATGAATACACGAGTACACATGTACTCGAACAAGTGAGTATTGTGGTACTCATATAATATGATTAGTATTTTACGCCCACTTAATATGTACGAATGCACGAATACTCATGTACTCGGTCAAATAAATACACATATACTCTTGTACTCAGCCAAATCAGAATGTGAATACTCATTTATTCAGCAAAATGAGTACAAAAGTACAGATGTGCTCGACCAAATGAGTACAGTAGTATTTGTTTAAATATTAGGATACTTCAATATTAATTTTGACCGAGCAAATTCATTTAAACAAAATTTAAATACTAAAGGATTTAAGCACCAAATCTATTCGAGGTGTAAAAGTAATCTCGCTTTTATAATGACACGTCGCTTAAGGACCTATTTTCCCCAACTTTAGTTCCGTTCAGTTTCTTTTTTTCAGTTCAGTTCAATTTGAGATTATTATTATCTACTATTATTTGATATTTTTGTTGATATTATTATTATTTCAATTACTATTTTGCTAATTATTATAATTATTATTTGATCAAATATTATATTATTATTATTGCTTATTATTATTATTCTTATTATCTAATTATTATTGGTAATAATAATGATAATAATTATTATTATTCATTTTCTTAATTATATCAGACTCTGCTATTCATACTATCAGACTCTTACAGCAAGTTAACAATCTGCCGAATAAGTCGATAGAAGAAGAAGTAGAAGAAGAGATAGAGATGTATTTATACATGATATCAAGCTGGGATCAATGTGACAGAGAAGTTAGAGAAGTGTTTTAACAAAGATGCATTACCTCAGGGTAAAATTCCTTCCTCTCCGGCAGGGAATAGATTATTAAATTCTGCACACCACGAATCTATTTGAAACAGAGTAAGAAAGATAAGAAGAATGAAGGTTCTTGATAAGTAAAATGATACTCCTACCGTCCCACTTGAAGAGTGTAATTTTGTTAATATACAACTTTTTAATTTGTCATTTTAACGAAGGTACAACCCCTTTCGGACCATATATTCACACACATGTTATAATTTTTTTTCTCAAATAACTACTCTTGTAGCTTATACTTACTCCGTTCTCTTATTATTGCAACGTGTTGACTATTACACTGTTCACAAACTGTCTTTTGATCATCTTTTGTGATTCATAGGTATGAAAAAAATAGTCATGTGAGATTTTGTTAGATTCACCGTGAAATATATTATCAAAATATCAAATTTTTATAATTTTTGAAAATAAAGAATTAAAGATATTAATAGTCAAAGTTATGCATTGACAAACGTAAAAATACAGATGTTGCAATTATAGTAGAACAGAGGTAGTATAAGAAATATTGCATAAATTTTAATTAGATATTGATATATTTTTTTTTTTTTGAAAGTTTACCTTGAAAAATCATGTTTTGAAATTAAGTGGGACTGATGGAGTATTTAAAAATTTAAATAGGATTTCCCGCACAATTGTCCGCATGGGCATTCAACCTGCCTCACGGGTGGCGATTGCAATGACGCAGATTCGAGTCACGGCGAAATTAGTGTGGAGTTTTATCCTCCAATGTGGGGGATAGCTCCTTGTGGGCATCAGACACTGTTCCTCTCACCTAGTGGGCCGTTGAATCACTATGATTTAATTCCTCCACCAATCCCTGTCGGGCCGGGGAGTGGGGACCCTGGGGACGAGGAATTTCGCCTTTTGCTACAAGGATTTCCGTTTCATTCTGAAACCAAGGCAACAACCCCGATAAAGGGGAAAGATCGGCCCAATGGTTAAAATTAGCAAATGCATGGTTCCCATGCGAAGGCTCTGACATCAGTTTTAATTAGTGACGTTAGATCTACTAAGCAAATTATGCATTATGGAAAAGAGAGAAAGAAAAACTAAAAAAAAAAAAAGATTGAATCTTCTCAATCTTCGAATGAAGCAAATCACAGGGTGTGGAAAGAAAAATTGTTCCCGAAAAAAATCAAGTCCTCCACAATAATTATAAACATACAAAATTTTGTAGGAGTTATTTCTGGAATATAGGGTCGGAACAGGGCGCGCCGCAGTACAGAAGGGAGTGTGCTGCGACACACTATTTTTCTACAAATTCTCCCTCGCTCACTGGACTCCGGGCCGCGGTCCCCTGGAACTTCCGTTCGGCCATTCCCTTAAGTGTGCCGCGGCACACATTGTCCGGGCCGCGGCACACGAAGTCAACTCAGCTTTGGGAGTTCTTTTTAGCAGCATTTGTGCTGTGTTTTCTTCACTACTTCACTCACCGATTTTTGAGAGAGAGATATACTAGAGAGATACAAGAGAGAAGAAAAATAGAGAGATATACTTGTTCGATTTCCCAGAGTTGTACCGATCGGATCGTCGTGATATTTTGACAAGAGCTTGATAGCGATTGGGCAAATCTTTTCACCGGAGTAGATCGAGGTTTTGAGTTCGGAAGTTCAGGTATTCTGTTAGCTTTTTGTGCAAGCTATTTACGGTGTTTTTATTTATCGATCTTGTTGTTGTGTATTCTAAATACTTGAAAATTATTTATTATCAAGTATTTGAAGATTATCGTTGTATACCTCTAGTTTGTACTAGGGACGAATCATGTATTGTGAATTGGTGATAGTGGATTTAAGCGGCTTCAGTCCCGTAGTTTTTACTCTCGTCTTGAAGGGTTTTCCACGCTAAAAATTGTCTCGTTGTTTATTATTTTTGATATCATTTGTATTGTTTGTCGAGTTGTATTTGATTTACTCTAATCGTCGATAACCTCAAAGTTATAATTAGGGCTGGGAATTTTCAACACGAAACCCGTAGAACCGACCGGAACCGAACTGAAATTCTAGGTTCGGTTCGGTTCCTGCGTGTTGAAATTATGTATTTTTTGGAACCGAACCCGAATTTAGAAATTCGGTTCGGGTTCGATTCCTGCGAAAAAATTCATAAAAACATGAAATTACCTACTTACCTTTTTTTATTAATATTAGTTAATTTATAAAGAAAAATAAAAAAATTCTAGAAGTATAATGTCTTACTTAATTTATTGAAGTTCAAGTTACTCTTTTGTTGCTTCATTTTGTTTGATATTTTGATTGTATCAAGTGAACATTCAATATGTATCTTCACTATCTTGTTTTTAATTGAACTATTGTTGTTTAGAAATTTAAAATGGAGTCATTAAAATTGAATTTTTTAAATTGAAACAGATGAATAGATTCATATAGACATGAAAAAATGAAACTGAAATATTATCGGAATCGAACCGAAAATTTCGGTTCGGGTTGTGTTCGGTTCCGAAGGAAAAAAAATATGGAACTGAACCCGAAATACAAAATTCGGTTCGGGTTCGATTTCTGCAAAAAAAAAAATCAAACCTGATTTCCGACAGCCCTAGTTACAATTGAGATTGGGAAAGTTGTCAAACGAGGTTCCGCATTTTCGTTGTGACGTCTTTGTGTCGTTTTTCCCAACAAAATGGTATCGGAGCCACGAGATTTTTTTTGTTTCGTGGTTGTATTATCTCAATTGTAAGGAAGCCAATACAAGTAGAATAGTGAATTTGAATGGTTCGAACTACCATGTATGGAAGGGCAAGATGAAAGACCTATACGTGAAGGATTATTATCTACCGGTCATTAGCAAAGACAAACCGGAAGGCAAGTCTGACCCGGATTGGGCTATTTTGCATCGCCAAGTGTGTGGCTATATTCGACAATGGGTTGATGATAATGTGTTGAATCATATTAGTGGAGAAAAGAACGCTCGAGAATTGTGGCACAGGCTCGAGCAATTGTATGCTCGGAAGTCGAGGAATAATAAGTTATTCCTCATTAAACAAATGATGAACCTAAAATATCGAGATGGGACTCCTCTGTCGGATCATTTGAATGCATTCAAAGACATCATTAATCAACTTACAGGAATAGGGATTAAATTTGAAGAGGAGGTTCAAGCTTTGTGGTTGTTGGGCACATTACCAGATACTTAGGAGACATTTCGTACGTCGTTGTCTAACTCTGCCCCTGATGGTGTCATTTCGATGGAACTTGCTAAGGGGAACATGCTGAACGAGGAGGTCCGAAGAAAGTCATAGGGATCTTCGTCACAGTCGGATGTTCTTGTTACCGAAAGGCAGGGGAGAGGTCAAAGCAGAGGTCCGAGTAATAGAGGGCCACAAAGAAGTAATTCCAGGGGAAATATGCCAATATGCTACCATTGTGGTAAGAAAAGGCATACGAAGAAATTTTACCGACAACTAAAGAAGGAAAATCGTCAAGGCAGAGAAAACACTCAAAAGAAGGAGAGCGGGAGTAATGAAAAAGTCGAAGTAAATACTACTACCGAGAAGTTCTTTGTATGTCGCGACTATGACATGGTGAACTTTGCCAGAGATGAGTCGATTTGGGTGGTCGACAGTGGAGCTACGTGTCATGTTACATCACGTAGGGATTTTATTCCTCTTATTCTCCGGGTGACTATGGGATAGTTAAGATGGGTAACGATGGGTTATCTAAGATTGTTGGAGTTGGAGACGTACACTTGAGGTTCGACATCGGTGTGGAACTTGTTTTACGTAATGTGAAACATGTTCCGGATATGAGGCTAAATGTGATTTCCGTTGGCTTAATCGATGATGATGGCTATTGTAGCGGTTTTGGCAAGGGAGTGTGGAAACTCACTCGAGGTTCCTAGATTGTCGGAAGAGGAGAGAAGACAGGGAAACTGTACGTGACACTTCCAAAGGTCACGATTAATGCCGTGAACACAGTTGACAATAATGACATGACCGAGCTATGGCATAAGAGGCTCGGTCACATGAGCGAGAAAGGGATGGCGCTATTATCAAAGAATGAGGTGCTATCCGGGGTTCACGATGTACATCTTAAAAGGTGCTCTCACTGTCTAGCTGGGAAGCAAACGAGAGTCACTTTTAAGAGCCATACTGCTTCACGGAAGGAAAATGTTCTTGATCTTATACATTCCGATGTTTGTGGTCCTATGAAGACTAGGACGCTTGGTGGTTGCCTATATTTTATCACATTCATCGACGATCATTCGAGGAAGGTGTGGGCATACACCTTAAAGACCAAAGATCAAGTTGTAGATGTTTTTAAACAGTTTCATGCCTCGGTGGAGAGAGAGACCGGGAAGAAGTTGAAGTGCATTCGGACGGATAATGGTGGATAATACACTGGGCCTTTTGATGAGTATTGCCGAGAGCAAGGGATCCGACATCAAAAGTCATCACCAAAGACTCCGCAACTTAATGGCTTGGCGGAGAGGATGAATCGGACTTTGGTTGAGAGAGCTCGATGTTTGCTCTCACATGCTGGATTACCAAAGTCATTTTGGGGAGAAGCTTGAACACGGCGGTTCATAATTTGACGCCATGTGTTCCTTTGAAGTTTGATGTCCTGGACAAAGTGTGGAGCGGTAAAGACATTTCATATCGCCACTTACGGATTTTCGGATGTAATGTGAGCCTTATATTGTGGGTTTACCGAGTGGGGAAAGAATTGTGGGGAATTTAGAAACTATAGATTTTCCTGTAACAATTGGAGGCAAAGAGTGGCCCTTAAATCTGATTGTAATAGAGATACAAGTAGACAATCTGATTCTCGGAGACGATTGGCTGAGCCGTTACGGAGCTATTATGAACTACCGGAAGAGGAATATCTCAAAGATATCCGAAGATGGTTCCGAATTATTATTCGAATGATGGAGACCAGGAAGCTCAAGGAAAGTGATCAAAGCTATGAAAGTTGTCAAACTACTGAAGCAAGGCTGTACCGGGTACTGGTGTTATGCGATGAAGAAAGAAGGAAGAGTAGAGCTTTCATCTATTCCTGTTGTGAGCAAATTTCCAGACGTGTTCCCTGATGAATTACCTGGACTACCTCCACGATGAGATATATAGTTTACCATTGAGCTAGAACTGGGAGCTACGCCGATTTCTAAGGCGCCGTATCCTATGGCACCTACCGAGATGTATGAATTGAAGAAGCAACTGGAAGAATTGCCGGACAAAGGTTATATTAAGCCAAGTGTTTTGCCCTGGGGTGCACCAGTTCTTTTTGTTCGAAACAAAGATGGATCGCTTCGATTTTGCATTGACTATCGGTAGCTACACAAGATGACGATCAAGAACGAGTACCCGTTGCCATGGATTGATGATTTGTTCGACCAATTGCAAGGAGCGACAGTATCTTCAAAGATCGATTTGAGATCGGGATACTATCAGTTGAGGATTAAAGAATTCCATGTTCCGAAGTCAGCATTCAGAAATCATTACGGGCACTATGAGTAGGGCTATGAACAAATCTAAAAGTTCGATTCGGTTCGAAGGATTCGGCTTGAAAAAGCTCGATTCGTGGCTCGATTCGGGGCACCAAACGTAGAGCCAAACCCTATAAAATAGGATTTGGAGAATCGAACCAAACGGTTCGGCTCGATTCGAGGGGCTTTGGCCTAAGACATAAACCCCTCCCATCCTAGGCCGAACCATTCAGCTTCGACGAATCGGACCGTACTATATTCGAACTATTTTGGACTTATGGAGTTATACTGGACTTTAACTCGAGCCGAATCGAACTATATTCGAATGGTTCGGAAATTTGAGCCGAAACGAATCGAACTATAAAAAATAAAATTAGCATTCGAGCCGAATTGAACCTCAAATTTTGAGGTTCGAAAATTTCGAGCCGAATCGAACCGAAGGTTTGAATTATTTCGAGCCGGACCGAACCCAGTAAAGGTTCGGTACAGTTCGGATCGTTTACAGCCCTTCTATGAGTTTGTAGTGATGCCGTTTGGTCTAACTATTGCGCCTGCTGTGTTTATGCAGTTAATGAATCAAGTCTTCATAGAGTATTTGGACAAATTCATAGTTGTGTTTATCGACGATATTTTGGTCTATTCCGGATCGTTTTGAACCTCTTAAGGAGTGAACAGTTGTATGCCAAACTGTCTAAATCCGAATTCTGACTAAAGGAAGTGATGTTCCTCGGTCATGTAGTCTCAGCGGAAGGGGCAGAGTAGATCCTCAGAAAGTCGAGGCAATTTTGGAATGGAAATCTCCTAAGAACGTGAAGGAAGTCAGAAGTTTCTTAGGACTTGCTGGGCATTATCGTCGGTTCGTGCAAAAAAACCCAAAAGTTTGAATGGAACGAGATGTGTCAGGCCAGTTTTGATGAACTGAAGAAGAGATTGACGACGACTCCAATTCTAACACTACCACAAGGACCTGAAGGATTCATAGTTCACAGTGACGCTTCAAATCAAGGTCTCGATTGTGTACTGATGCAGAATTAGAAGGTGATGCTTCACGGCAGTCGAAGCCATATGAAGTAAATTATCCAACTCATCATTTGGAACTGGCAACTTTTGTTTTCGCCCTGAAAATATGGAGACAATATTTGTACGAGGCTCACTGTCAGATCTTCACAGATCATAAGTCTTCAATACATCTTCAATCAGAAATAGTTCAACATGTTACAGAGGAGATGGCTGGAATTGATTAAAAACTATGACTTGGAGATTCTTTATCATCCTGAAAAAGCGAACGTAGTGGCTGATGCACTGATCCGCAAACCCGTTTCCACTCGAATGCTGGAGACGCTCACGTCCCAAATCAGCATACAACAAGAATTTATCCATGAAGGAATTGAAGTATGGTTACAGGGAGTCCAAGAATGTGATGGAATTAACTTCATCGTTGACCGATAAAATCAAATCTAAGCAATTGGATGACCCCCTGGTAATTCGGTTACGTGAGGAAGTGGGCAAGGGAAAGGCCCCAGGATTTGTAATTCATGAAGATGGAGTTCTGAGAATCCAAAGTCGACTTTGTGACGGTTCCGCGAACATTTGGGTTAGCCACTCCGAGAGGGCCCGACGGGATCAAGGAGGGATTCGCGTATTGTCGGATCCACGGGTAACCAGGAGTACTTTTAGCCTTGTGGCTTGATGCATTTTTGTGATATGCCCAGAGTATCACGATGTTTTGACTTACCATAATGCTTGGGATGTAATACATACTCATCAGAGGTACTTGGACTGGAATGGCTTAAGAATGATGTGTTGTGTGTAATTGATCCTCAGTTGTGAATTGATGTCTGACTATAGTCTTCGTGATTATTTTCCAATCAAAAGCCCCCGGGATTCGGAGTTATTTTCAAAGTGCTTACTTGTTTAATTTACTTTCAAGACTTGAACTATTTTAACTACATGAAACATCTCGGGAAGTCTTTCTAAATTAATCAAGTCATTGTATTCCCAAAATATGACACGTATGACTTGTATTTATACTTGCACTAGCAAAACAGTGGAGTTTTGCTAACCCCCGAGTATTTGGGGGTGGATGTCTGTATTGCGTCCAGGTATTTGCAGGTTGCTGGAGAGCGAATCACAGGATCGGTACGAAGGATGATGGAAGACAACGATACTAATCACATGAAGAGTAGTCGTTGAGTATTTGGTAGAGTCTTGTTGTTTGTCTCTCCGTTGTATTGTTCTCCCGTTTTATGGGGATGTTGATGTGTTCCAACCCCTGCGTGGGTACGAATTATGAGAATCAGTTATGTATGTTTGATATGTTGTGTTGTGGCAAAAGACCAAATCGTGTTGGAATATTTATTCTACATATTCATTAATAGTGTTTTGATGATTAAGTTGCTAAACAAAACAAAACAACAAAGAAGCGAAGCAAAGCAACGAAGCAAAGGAAGACGCAAAAAGGTGGACAAAATGCAAAGCTAGACATATAAGTTAGCGCACGCTAACGGATCCTGCCTGCAGATCAGAGGAGTTCGAAGTTACCTGAAGTAAACCTTCCTGATGAAGATAGCGCACACTACACATGAACATTAACGCACGCTATCGAAGGCTATTTACCGTTGAGAAGACATTCAAACACAGAATGACGTATGTGCTGACATAAGGCATAACGCACGCTACTGATGATATTTAGCGCATGCTAAAGAGTTTGAATTCAAGTCAATCAATCTGTAGGAAGATGCTGAACCAAAGTCATAAAGTTGGAACAGTCAGTTTGACAGAATCATACAATGGATACTTGGTTAGCGCACGCAAGATGCAAAGTTAAACGCATGCTAATATGTGTACTTAACGTACGTACTCGATTTTATGTTTGCTTTAATCCTTGAAAAGAATGCTACATATGGCTTCTCTCTATAGCGTGCATGTCATCATGAGCAACATATTTTCCTATATGCATGTAGAACATAATCATGTTAAGATTCATAAGTGTACAAATCAATGAACAAATGAATCATTAATTAGGAAAAAATAGAGAGTTGAGAAACGCCCAGAAAAGGGGCTACTGGGCTCGATAGTCGGCCAGAATAGGACTCGGGTGCGGCGGTTCAGCAGCTCGGTGTTTGAGGTGGATCTCCAATTTTTCTCGTAAAAATCTGCTTCTGTTAGTAATCAATATTACTCAGAATCCTATCTCCACCGTTGAATATATAAATATTTATGTTGAGAAGTTTCTATAAAGATTTCACACCGATCCGACGGTTAACGAATCGAAAAAATAATTTTGGTACGACTGCGCTGTGGAGAAAATTTACGTGCGGAAATTCTCATCTCTCATTTTGATTTTCCCTTTTTTTTCGGGTCAGGCTGGTGCAGATCGTGATATGATTAGGGCCGGAGGCGGCTGAAGTTGAGTAGACGAGCAACAACTTAGGCTGGTGAAAAGGACGACCGACCGATCTGGTGTGTATCGACCGCGGGAAGGGGAGAGTACTCTTTTTAGCCGCGAGAAGGCGGCGGGAAAACCTGCGCGTTGAATTCCAGCGGGGAAGATGGCGGACTTGAGGTCCTGAGGAAGATGATGAGTTGGACATGGCTTCTGGTCGTGAGATCGGAAGCAGCAGCCGGCGTAGGTGGCTGAGCGCGACGGTGGTGGAGGGCTAGGATTTCGAAGCCTGTTTTTTTTTTTAAATCTGCTTCTGTTTGTGTACAGTTTCGTCTAGAAATACTGTTTCGAATCAAATCTCCACCATTAAACTTGTAGTTATGTATATCATTAACATGCTATCAAAATTTGAGGTTGATCCGACAGTTAACGGAGCGAGAAACGCAATTTCCACACAGTCTCGCAGTGTAGAAATTGACACGCGGAAATCGCGATTTTTTTTTTGAAATTTCGAAAATTCAGAGAGAGAAAAATTCTACCGTTAGAGCAACGTGCTAATAACGTGTTTCAGGAAAAGTAGTAAAAAAAACAATAGAAAGCAAAATATGCAAAAGCATTGTATTGATAACATTGATAGATGGACCTTTATATAGACATTACAATAAGACCCGACCATACATAAGATTCTTTACAAGAAAAAACATCAAGTAGA
Organism: Orobanche coerulescens; assembly: GCA_033398695.1. NCBI lineage: Eukaryota > Viridiplantae > Streptophyta > Magnoliopsida > Lamiales > Orobanchaceae > Orobanche > Orobanche coerulescens. The sequence goes on along the minus strand of CM065808.1, from coordinate 60,435,099 downwards.
ATCCTACTACCTCTAAAAGGATCTAGAATTCCTACCATCTATGATACATATGTAATCAGTATTAAGTAAGACACATCACAGGAATAATAATTCCCGGAATAAGAAGTTAATAAAATATTTAGTACACTCTACACGTATAATAATAATGTATAATAGTTTCATTAGCAATTATGCAACTATGAAAAATCTAGTGAAGATGTCCATTGATTTTCTTATATCGTATGTTTTGATTTTCTAACTATATAAATCATTTTCAATAATATACTTTTTAACTATCGAGATAAAAAATAAATATATATCAAATAAAACTCGACTTATAAAAATAAGGCAATATTGCTTAAAAATAATTTTATATGTAATCTTCTTTTAGCCCATTGCTCTAACTGGGCTACGCCAGAAGCCCAAAAGAATAATCAATCCAACACCATTTTCATTTTAATGATCCTCTTAGTAAATTTTCACCATGAAAAAAAAAAAGAAAAAATAATTATTAATATGCATTAACTACATTAGACGATATTCATTTTTTAAAACACTTAACAATTTATACTTAGGGGTGTATTGGTTGTGGATTCTGTGAGATTTTTTTGGAATTTAAAAAGTCCGTGGATTTTTATGGATTTTCTAATTCCACAGATTTCACGCAGAGTTTGAGAGGCTTTTTGTGATTGATTTACATGGATTTTCATTTACTTTGCAAGAATATAAAGTCCAGTTCAATTCATGAAACAAGAACAAGCTAGCCTCAACTAAAAATAATAATAATAGTAGTAATAATACTAATAGTAATAATAAATAATAATAATAGTAGTAATAATAACAATACTAGTAGTAGCAATACTAGTAATAATAATAATAATAATAAATAATAATAATAATAATATAGTAATTATAATACTAATAGTAATAATAATAATAATAAATAATAATAATAAAATAGTAAGACTAATTATAATACTAATAGTAATAACAGTGATAATAATAGTAATAATAATACTAATAGTAATAATAAATAATAACAGTAGTAATAATAATACTAATAGATAGTAATAATAATAATAATAAGAAGAAAAATAATAGTAGTAATAATAATAATAGTAGTAATAATAAATAATAATAATAAATAATAATGCTACCAATAATAATAGTAATAACAATAGTAATAATAATAATAAATAATAATAATAATAATAATAATAATAATAATAATAATAATTAATTAGGGATCAGAGGCTTCAAATGTGGCGGTCGAAGAGGGGAGGGTCGCTCGCACAGAGATAAGAAAGGTGAAAAAGTCCATCAAAATCTCGTGTGATGAGGTAAGCTTGTTGGAGGATTTTTCTCTTTGTATTTTTGAATGAAAATCCTGCAAAATCCATGAGATTTTAAAATCTTTAAAAGTTTATGAAGTTTTGAATACCTCTGAATTTTTAAGGAATTTTCAAAATCTGAATTGAATACCTGAAAATTTTTACGGACTTTTTCAAAATCCAGATTGAATACCTCCAAACTTTTAAAGTTCAAAAAAATCCAATGAAATCCTAATTCAATACACTCCCCTTAGTGAAAAATGACGCTTCCTTGGTAAAATTCTCAAGAAATAAAAAGCAACATGAGGTCCAAAAATCTCAGGAGAGATTAAATTCTATAACCAAACCAAACCAAACCAAACATACCCAGTATATCCCGCTCAGAGCAGGGTCTGGGGAGGGTAAGATGTACGCAGACCATGCCCCTACTTATTACAGTAGGGAGGCTGTTCCGTGAAGACCCCCAGCTTAGTGCACAGCAGAATATTGAGTGATAAATACAAAAGAAACATATGATTTTAAAAGCTCGATATCATACCTGAGCCCATGGCTTAATCCACATGAGATTTACCTAAGCGGATTTTGGCTACTTCACTCCCGATGAACGCTGCTCTAACAGAAGAGAGGTTGGCTCAAGGCACAACTCTCTGTCAAAAATACACCACACGCAAAAACAATAGGATAAAATATACAATAAAAGTAAAAAAAAATACAATGCTCTAGGTCAAAGCTAACCGAGACAACCAAACCATGAGGCTCTCAACTACAGCACCGCTCCCTACAAAAGAATCCACAACTCTGATCTGGCGCCTCCAAGCGCACCTATCAACAGTCATGGTCTCGGAAAGGTTTAAGGCCTTCAAATCTAATCTCAACTGCTCTTCCCACGTCCTCCTCGGTCTGCCTCTCCTTCTCTCCCCGACAACCAATAAACTCTCGACCCTCCTCACCGGAGCAGATGCCTGCCTCCTGCGGACGTGGTCAAACCATCTCAATCTCTCTTCCCTAACTTTCGCTGAAATGGGCGCCACTTCCAGCGCGTTCCTGAAAATCTCGTTCGCGATTCTATCTAACATTGTGCGACCAAGAATTTATCAAAGCCAAGAACGAATTAACAAGGATTTATACATGGGATTAGAAGAAATATATACGGAAGCAACAAGAATTAATTAAACATGGGCTGGATTCCATGCAAAGAGACCTTAACTGAAATTAGACAAAAAGAGAAATTTTGTATACAGCAGAAACTTTGAAAATATTTGTATTTGGTAAAATTAGCTTGGAAGCGTGGTTTGTTGCATTATTTTGAAAGACCCGGGATTACCTAGTTAATTTATTAGTATAGAATAATGATCTTTTGACAAAAAGTTTAAGACAAAAAATACGTTTTAAATAGCCCTAAATTGATTTATGTTCCCTAATCAATTAAAAATGCAATTTTCTGATTTTAGCCTATTTTTTTCTTCCTACTCTACCCATACATTATTTTAATTTTTAATTATTGTAGCAATACCTTTAAAAACATCCCTATTTGCCCCATTCTCCTACCCCGCCACCCAACTCCCCACCGCCATATCCCAAATGCCCCCGCTGCATCACCCTCTCTCTCCATGTCTTGCTCACAACCAAATCTCTAATTCTAGCCTTGCTCGTCTATGTACAGATCGTGAGGGCAGTTTTTGATGGGTCTTATCGATGATCGGCAAATATAGGGGGTCGGGGGTTTTGGCTGAGGTGTGAGACCTCGTATGATTTTATTAAGGCACACAAGAACCCGGAATAGGCGAAACCTGAACTTCTAAACTCGTCTATGTCGGAATATAATGTTGTGAGGGATGGCATTGGCGTTGCAATTAACTTCTCCAATATGATAATATTAGAGGGAGGTTCTCAGATAGTTTTAGATCAGTTGAGTCATTGTCTGCAAAATAGATGTTTACCCAAATATCCGGAAAAGAAGAAAAAGGAAATGGATTCAAATTTTCAAAGAAGAGTTGAAACATATCGGTGCACTGCGAGGCTTTTGGAAGGGATACCCATTGGATGCTACCTAAGGTTGGAATACATAAAAGAGGGCGAAAATATTTTAAGCGACCTTCTAGCCCAACTTTCCGTTCATTTTCCCCAGAGCCGAAGATACACCAGCATAGCAGAAATCAAGGAGGAGTACGAGGCTGTAAAGAGTGAGGTAGACAGTATTGTAGCTGGTTTGTCATCTCAAGATAAAAGAATTAATACAAAGACACAAAGAAGAAAGGATAAAATTGTCACAAAGATAAAGAATTTGACTTTCGCTGTAACAGCGTCCCAGTCTTCCTCTTAGATTATTTGTACTACAGGGTCGTTATTTGACTTTCCTTGAATGTGTCAATTTTATCATATGCATGATAATTAGGGTCGTTATTTGTTTTTTAATGAGTTTATTTGTTTCTTTTGTTGGTGAAATTATTTAATTTTGAGGAACTCTTTTCGCAGTCTTTTTTTTTTTTTTTTAATATCCTTGAATGTGTCACAATTTTATCATATGCATGATAATGAGAAATGGTTTAAGAGGCTTCCACGAGGCTTTTTTGGTTTAATATCCTTGAATGTTGGAGCTTTGACTTTGGCCGCAACAGCATCCCAGTCTTCCTCTTTCAATGTCGGCAGCCCTTTCTTCTTTGTGTCTTGTATTAATTCTTTATCTTCTGGAGATGACAAACCAGCTATAATATTGTCTACCTCACTCTTTACAGCCTCATACTCCTCCTTGATTTCTGCTATGCTGGTGTATCCTCGGCTCTGGGGAAAATGAAGGGAAAGTATATCTGCTATGCTGGTGTATCTTCGGCTCTGGGGAAAATAAAGGGAAAGTCGGGCTAGAAGGTCGCTTTAAACATTTTCGCCCTCTTTTATGTATTCCAACCTTAGGTAGCATCCAACGGGTATCCCTTCCAAAAGCCTCACAGTGCACATGTTTCAACTCTTCTTTGAAAATTTGACTCCATTTCCTTTTTCTTCTTTTCCGGATATTTGGGTAAATCTATTTTGCAGACAATGACTCAACTGATCTAAAACTATCCGAGAATCTTCCTCTAATATTGTCATATTGGAGAAGTTAATCGCAACGCCAATACCATCCCCCACATCATTATATTCCGACATAGACGAGTTTAGGAGTTCAGGTTTCTCCTATTCCGGGGCCCTGTGTGCCTCAATAAAATCGTACGAGGTCTCACACCTCAGCGCAAAACCCCCGACCCCCTATATTTGCCGACGATCGATATGACCCATCAAAAACTACCCTCACAATCTGTACATAGACGAGCAAGGCTAGATTTAGAGACTTAGTCGTGAGCAAGACATAGAGAGAGAGAGAGGGTGATGCAACGGGGGCATTTGGGATATGGCGGTGGGGAGTTGGTCGGGGGTAGGAGAATGAGACAAATATGGCTTTATGTTTTTAAAGGTATTGCTACAATAATTAAAAATTAAAATAATGTATGGGTAGAATAGGAAAAAAAAATACGCTAAAATCAGAAAATCGCATTTTTAATTGATTAGGAAACATAAATCGGTTTAGGGGTATTTAAAACGTATTTTGTCTTAAATTTTTTTTGTCAAAAGATCATTATTCTATATTAATAAACATGGGGATGGAGAAGCTTGTACCTTAGGTTTGGAGTCATCAGTACAAAGGTATCGATTAAAATGCACTAGTTTCATTAAACCAACTTTCCAAGCTTCGTTAATCTCCATCTGTCAAAAATTACTGAAGAAGTTCCATTGCATCTCCTCGTCTCCTTCGACATCAAGTCTATTCAAATGCTCTAGAGTCAGTGAACTTAGGTGCTGGTGAGTGAAATAGAACTGCCGTGAACATTTGTGGGATATGCAACTTATTTTCTATATAACAGATATATGCAAGTTACAACTGCTATTTTTACCTTTCAAAATGATTGAGAGATGAGTGATCAGCCTGAAGGTTTAGATTCAGAAAGGGATCAGTCATGCTATGCAGTCTCTGCAAGCATAATCTGGGCATTATTAATTCTTCAAAGGATGATTTGTTCTCATATTTGCAGGGTAGTAATAGATAACAAACACAGCCTTTTATGCTAACAAATAAATGTTGGTTGAGAGGAGCAATAAAGAAAATACCATAGCAAAGTAGGAGGTAAGCTGAAAATCCATTTTGGTGGCTGTAATAGAATACGGAAGCGATTCCTTGATCTCCCCCAGGTTATGAATTGATGGAAGAATTGATGGCAGTGTAACAGATGCATATCTGCAGAACATTTACAAGTAATAGGACAAAATAGGAAACAACGGGGTTTAGTTGACCTTGGCTTCTTAACTTGAAATGAACATCATAATTCATGGAAGCCTGCCGGTATCTATATTCTATACCCACATATGAGAGAGAGAGAGAGAGAGAGAGAGAGAGAGAGAGAGAGAGAGAGAGAACAACCACATGAAGTAAACAGCTAAGTCCCTATATCCCTTTATATACATATAAATATCCAGAGTTCCTCTGCTCATTGCAGCAGTGAAGTTGAAAAAATGGCATATGCTATGAATTATTGGCTCACAATTTTCTTCATATTAGCTCTTGAAATTCAATCTTCTCATAGCATGATTACAAAGATGATCAGCCCTACAGAACTGCATATCATTTCCAACCTCCCAAGAATTGGATGAATGGTAACAAATCTAATATCATACTATTTCTTCATCATTACATCTTATGTCTCCTCAATGTTTTGGCTAATTCTAACCATTTTTCTTTGTTTGGGAAATGTTTTTCTACACAACTTTGGATTCTCAGATCATAATGGTGAGTTTCTCTCTTTCCTATATAAATAACACACAGTAGTAACATTTTTTCATGTTGCAAAAGCTCAACTTTCTTGCAGCTCATCTAATTAACTACCTGAGTACTAATGCAGGGCCAATGATACACAAAGGATTCTACCACTTATTCTACCAATACAATCCCAAAGGAGCAGTATGGGGAAACATAGTTTGGGCACATTCTACATCACAAGATCTCATTAACTGGACACCTCACCCCTTTGCGATCACCCCGACCATCAAATCCGACATCAACGGATGCTGGTCGGGTTCAGCCACTATTCTCCCTGACGGCAAACCAGTCATTCTCTACAAAGGGATCAACCCACAGAACCAGCAAGTTCAGAACATAGCAATACCAAAAAATCTTTATCTTATAGAGTGGATAAAGCCATCATACAATCCTGTGATGGCACCTACACAGCAAAACATAATCAATGCTACCTCATTTAGAGATCCTACGACCGCTTGGTTAGGCCACGATGGATGGTGGAGATTGATAGTTGGGAACAAGATAGACCGGAGGGGAAGAGCACTTATGTATAGGAGTAGATATTTTGTTCACTGGACTCAAGCTAGGTGTTCGTTGTATTCAAAAAGGGGTACCGGCATGGGAAACTGAAGCAAGGCCTCCTGTTACTTTTCTAACCTCACTAGCTTCTTCGCAAGAATCTAAAATACGGTTTATAGCTAATTAAGGCATATATTGACAGTGGCAATTCATTATAACATCCAGAATCAGATTCCCATTAAAAATTTCGCTCAATTAATATTCACAGATTATGTAACTACTCATCTAACAATGTCAAAAGAGAGAGTGATGATACTCACTTGGTTTGAGTTTTGCCCTCGGAAAGTCTCGTGGGATCTGAGGGAGCACTTTTAAGTTTCCAAGCTTCCTTGATATCCACCTGCCCAAAAAAAAAGCAAAACAAGGAAAGTAGCAATTCTAATTTCAGTAACAACAATCCGAAACTTAGCAACTCAAAATGGGAGTGAGGGAAGGATCGATGTTCTTACCGGCATTCCAGTAAAGTTATCTGATAAAACAAGACCATAAACCAAAAACGAGAAAACATAGTATAAGTTAGTCATTATATTCGATTATGGTTTTGATACTCGTAGTAGTAATTGAACCAAAAAAGCAGGAAAACGTTGAGAAATAATACGATTCTGGTGAATGAAGCCTACGGTAGAGTAGTTTTGCTTTTCTCAGTTAGAATAATTAATTTGGAAACTGAAGTTAAGAAAATGCGAACTAAACTCAAACAAGAGATAGTGTATCTTGATTAGGTACCAGTTTTCTTTTATATCGAGATTCTAATTTTACATTTGATTAGTTCTCGGAAGAACAGAATCCGGCTCTTCAAAACTGCTATCAATTAAATCACGAGATCGCTATTCAGCTCTCTGGTTCTTAAATATTACCAATTACCACGCATAAAGAGTCGTCCATCAAGTGATTGTTTCAGGCTGGACCCAGCCTGTCCAGCCTCAGGTTCCCGTCGAGTTGAGTCGTCTCCCAATGATTGCTTCATACTGGACCCACCAATCCAGCCGCGGGTTTCCACCGAGATCAGACTGCTGCTTGAGAAGTCCTCAATATTTAATATTCCACCAGCATATCCCATGGGACTAGGGCCTACCCCCAGCTGAAATTGCGGAATCATGGACCCCTAAATAAATTAACGTCCTTTGTAGAATTCCAACCCGAGTCTCTCACTTGAAGTGGGTGACCTTGACCATTGGAGCAAGCCCAATGATTTAGGTACTATTCTTTGAGAGCTAGTTTGGTAGCCATGTTACGGCAGGTTAGGATAAATTAACCTACTGAAAAATGCATTTGGTAGCCTTGTTTTGTTAACTCCTTGGCCCAACTTTAAGTTGTTCAAGCTTGGCTTACGAACTCACCAAAATTGTGGGTTTAAATAACATGAATAATCTCAAAATTACCCCAAGTCTTATTGTTTTTTTTAAAATTCAGAATATTAATATTAAAAATCGGAAATTTTTATTTAAAGTTCGAAAATAAAAAATAATAATTAGTTCGAAAATAAAAAATAAAAATCGAATGTTTTTATTTAAAATTCGAAAATAAAAAATAAAAATTAGTTCGAAACTAAAAAATAAACATCGAATGTTTTTATTTAAAGTTCGAAAATAAAAAAATAAAAATCGGTTCGAAAATAAAAAAATCGGATGTTTTTATTTAAAGTTCGAAAATAAAAAATAAAAATTAGATGTTTTTATTTAAAGTTCGAAAATAAAAAAAAGTCGGTTCGAAAATAAAATATAAAAATGGGATGTTTTTATTTAAAATTCAAATATAAAAAATAAAAATCGGATGTTTTTTTTTAAAGTTTTTGAAAAAGAAGTGGAATATTATTTTTCATAAATAAATAAAAACTAAATTACTATATATATATATATATATTTTAAATCCTGCTAGTTTTTGTTTTTGTAATTTTTTTACTTTTCATAAAAAAAAAACTATTTTATTTTTTCAAAATAATCTAAAAACCGAAAAAATTAGATTAAAGATTAGTATTAGTATTCCAGATTTTTTTTTCCTATTCACAAGGATAAAAATGTAATTTTCCAATTTGATCTAAATAGTACATTTTTTCTACCAAACACTAAACTATCATCCTCACTTTATCTAACTTGCTATAACTAACTTGCTATATCCTAACGTGGTATATCCTACCTTGACTACCAAACGGCCCTAAATGTATACACTTGAGTGTTGATACAATTTATTCAAAAAAAAATTCTTAATTCTTTTCAATCAACTAAGATTCCAATTTATCAAATAACAAAAATATAATTTAAAATATTATATAATTCCTGAGTAGATTTTAAAAATAGACTTTTATTATGACAACATTATATCTTTAAAACAGACTTTTAAGTATGAAATTTATTTTTCTATTTATATACATGTTTCATATCATGTGGATATTGCAATTGTTCAATATCTTAAATTATGAGAATATCTCGAGTTTGATTTCTTGTTTACATTGTGCACTAAAATAAGTTGTAAAGGACCATTATTAATATTGATAAATCTAACCCAACATCTAAAGTTTAAATGATATTAGACCAAGCCCAAGCCCAAGCCCAAGCCCAATTAGGAACTTAAATAGTCTTCTTCCTCACACCTAGGGCTGTAAACGGATCGAAGTATACCGAACTATGGTAGGTTCAAAGTTCGGTCCGCATTTTTTCGAACGCACGTTCGGTCCGGTCCGATTTGTGCGAACCTCAGATTTTGAGGTTCAAAGTTCGGCTCACAGGGTTTTTTCTGTAAAAAATATTCGGTCTGAAGTCCGAATTTGCGAACAGTTCGAAATAGTTCAAGTTCGCAGGTTTCTAAAACACATCAGTTGGGTGGGTGGGCTTTAAATGGGAGTTGGGGTTGGGCTTTTGGCCGCTTGGGAGTTGGGAATGGGGTATTACCGTATTAGTTTAGTAATTGGAAATGGAAAATATATGGGCCAGAGGCCCTTTAAGAGTTGCGGACCCGACTAAATCGAACCGTGCGGTCCGATTCGCCGAATTATGGATTTTAACGTTTGAGTTCGCGTTTGCATGTGCGAACCGAGACGTGAGCCGAACTTTTTCGAGACAAATAATGCGAGCCGAATCGAACTTTTTACGTTCACTCACAGCCTTACTCACACCTAAACCCTGAGGTTTGCAAATATCGGGAAACAAACATCAGCCACCAATTCTTCTTAGAAAATATGATTCGACCATGATAACAGAATGACTGGTAACCGAGTTGACTCTTTTGCCTTGCTCGACTTGCCAATAGACTCGTACGAGTCGCTTTTTTTAAACAGTGCTATTAAAATAATGAATCGTGAAAATCCAAGAACCAACCACCAGTTGCCTCTGTTGGGAGATCAGCTAAAATCGTCCATCTTCACAATTTTGGGTTTGATATTGAAGGGAAAATGTTGGGAGACATTTTGGTTAAAAACAACCATAAATGATTAAGGACAACTCCAGACTTTTTCCTCTTCCAAACAGCATTTGGTTAATCCTCCATTTTGCCAATACTTGCCTGATTCTCAATCAAGATTCTACCTCATTTTCTCTTCAACAAACCTAGCTAATAATGTTCAAGCAGATTCAGTTCTAGTTATTTAGAACATGAAAAAAACTGATTCACATCACAGGACACCTCTTCCTTCAGCATCAAATGGACAAATCTCAAAACGAGTCAAAACACACAATTCAATCATCATTCAGTACTCGGGCAATATAATCATTTTGACAATGAAGCCTAAACAAGAAACTAGGTTTATCAATATATTCAAAAACATGCTAAAAGATTTAGACCCATTTAGATTATTAAACAGCAAAAAGAAACACACTTGATTCATCAATTCAACAAAGTATACGAGGTTCAACCTAATATAACTGAACCATAAAGGGCAGGCATGTCTGGACGAACCTTTTCACAAAAATACTTAAGTCGGGCGTCATCAGCATCTACTATTGATTCAGTGTCAAGACGCTCTGCAAAATCGATAAGGAAGGCCAATTTTAATTATATCAATCGTTTTTTTCGATGCATTGACATTCCCTTTTCTTCATTCTAACAATTGACACAGTAATCGTCAGGAATGAAGAAAATTAAAGACAATCAAATATCTTCCCCCTGCCCCTTCTCTTTATTCACATTTTTCTATTTGTAGAATAAGGAATGAAAGAGAGATAAAAGTGGATGCAATGTCTATGAGACCGGGGTATTTTTTCTAAAAATACAATTTTAGTTATTATTGAAAACATTATACAAAAGGGAGCCCTCGCACACCGTTTGGAGTTGCTACCATAGTTGTTACAGGCGAAAGGCGCACCAAAGGTGATAAGGACTTCTATCGCGTGAGGCGCAAGGCGTAAGGCGAGGCAGGACCCTGACAAACATGAGGCGCAAAAAAATACAAGATAAAATAAAATAAATTGCAAAACTCATAAACACATAATGAAAAGAAAGTATAACTATCCCAAAAACCATAGGCGCATCTAGGACTCTAGGCGCACTGTAAAACAATGAAAAACAACCTTTAAACGTGTTAAAAAACTAATTATACAGAGGCGCGCCTAGGGGCACTGAGGCGCAGGTAACAGGTGCACCAAGGCGCACGCCTCACCCATATCGCCCGCCTTTGGTCATGAGAGGCGAAGAGGGGTTTTCTCTATGCGCATGTCGCCTGAGGCGCGCCTTTAACAACAATGGTTGCTGCCATGTGACTTGGAGGTCACAAGTATAAGCCCATGCAAGGTGAGATCGCCTTTGCATCAGTCCACAACATGGACCCAGCGCATAGCAGGAGCTCTTGTAGCACCGGTTGCCCTTTTAGTAAACAGTATTATATCAAGTCTTTATTGTGAGGAAGATAAGATATATGTATAAGTCACATTATGGACGTGCATGCAACTGTAGGAATAATTTCCAAAATATAGGAAAAGAACAGCACGGGCCGCGGCACATCTCGGCCGGGCCGCGGCACATTAATTTCTTTGGCCGCTGGAAAGGGCGGCTCATTCCTGCCGGGCCGCGGATGAGCCGGGCCACGGCTCATCCCTGCCGAGCCGCGGCCCCTGCCGATACACACTTCAAATGGTCGAGCGCACTACTGGCCGCAAAGACCTTGGCCGGCCGCGCCCTCGACATACCCAGGCGAAATTTTTGTGTGCCGCGACACACTTTGCCCGGCCACGACACCTGAGGTCAACCAAAGAAATGGGTTCCTTTTATCAGCACTTCCTGCGAGATTCATCATTATTATCACCTACACATTTTTGAGAGAGGAACAAGAGAGATAGAGAGATAGAGAGAGAAACAAGAGAGAGAATACATTTCTTCAATTTCTCGGAGATTTATCGGTCGATCGTCGTGATATTTTGACAAGAGCTTGGTAGCTATTGGGCAAATCTTTTCACCGGAGTAGATCGAGTTTTTGAGTCCGGAAGTTCGGGTATTTCGTTAGCTTTTTGTGTAAGCTATTTATGGTGTTTTCTTTTCTCGGTCTTGTTGTTATTGTGTATTCCAAATACTTGAAGAACATTTATTACCGAGTATTTGACGATTGGTATATACCTCTAGTTTGTATTAGGGACGAATCATTTATTGTGTATTGGTGATAGTGGATTTAAGCGGCTTCGGTCCCATGGTTTTTACTCTCGTCTTGAGGGGTTTTCCACGCTAAAATATTGTGTCTCGTGTTTATTGTTTTTGGATATCATTTGTATTAATTATCGAGTTGAAATTGATTTGCTCTACTCGTCGGTAACCACAAAGTTACAATTGAAGAGTGGGAAGTTGTCAAACGAGGGTTTCTGCATTTCTCGTTGTGACGATTAGTCGTGTTTTTCCCAACAAAGTGGTATCGGAGCCACGGGATTTGTTGTTTCGTGGTTGTTTAGTATCTCAATTGTAAGATGGAAGCCAATGCGAGTAGAATGGTTAACTTGAATGGTTCGAACTACCACGTATGGAAGGGGAAGATGGAAGACTTTCTATATGTGAAGGATTATTATTTACCATTTTTTAGCAAAGATAAACCGGAAGGCAAGTCCGACGCGGAGTGAACTATTTTGCATCGCCAAGTTTGCGGATATAATCGACAATGGGTTGATGACAATGTTTTGAACCATATTAGTGGAGAGAAGAATGCTCGAGAATTATGGCACAAGCTCGAGCAATTGTATGCTCGGAAAACGGGGAATAATAAGTTGTTCCTCATTAAACAAATGATGAATTTGAAATATCGAGACGGGACTCCTCTGTCGGATCACTTGAATGCATTCCAAGACATAATTAATCAACTTGCCGGAATGGGAATTAAATTCGAAGAGGAGGCGCAAGCTTTGTGGTTGTTAGGCACATTGCCGGACACTTGGGAGACGCGTTAAATGCGTCGTTGTCTATGACCCCGATGGAGTCATTTCGATGGAACTTGCTAAGGGGAACATGTTGAATGAGGAGGTCCGAAGAAAAGCAGAGGGATCTTCGTCACAGTCGGATGTTCTCGTTACCGAAAGACGGGGGAGAGGTCAAAGTAGAGGTCCGAGTAATAGAGGGCCACAAAGGAGTAATTCCCGGGGAAGTATGCCACAAAGTAGAGGTCCGACTCAATTTTAGAATTTTTGGATTTTTGTGGAATTTATGGTGATCGACCGAAGTCAGCCCTTGTGCAAATCACAATTCGGAAATACCTACTCTTATTCTATTAACCCCCTTTTGGTAATACATTCATATCTTATGGCCATAACTCTCGAGTCACCACTTCGACATTCCGGCCAAAATGAGCACAATCCAAAAATCACAAAACTCAATAATTATCAGCCATGAACATACCAAGGTCAATCATCAATACATACGATCCAAATAGCCACAATACCATAAAATACATCTAAAACAACACTCATAAAATACACGGGTATTACAGTAATGAGATGTACCATCTGTGGGCCAGGTCGCCCAGCGTTAGCAGGAACATTCGGCACCTGGTCGCGTCTGATGCCCCGCACCCAGTCATGTAGATCCGGAACTTGCTCAGGTGAGTCTCGGGATCCGACCTCCCCTCGTACAGAGGTATTTTGGGAGGAGCGATCCTACGCTGCACGGGGGCGAGCTCGATGTGGACCGCGAGTGGCTCGCTCGGCCCGGCGATATTGCCATTGGCGCCTGCCCCAGTCTCTAGGAGCGCATTCATGTCGTCGAGCTGGCGTTGCATCGTGGCCATCGCTGTAGCATGGTCGCTCGTGGTTCGGCTTACGGAGCGGGAGCCGAGGCGATCGTGTACCGATCTCCTGACTCTGCGGTCGCCGATCTCGGTTCTTTGGCGAGGAGGAGCCAGATAGTTGGCCTGCCTTCTGGGAGTTGGGTACGCCGAACTCCTGGTGACGGACTCGGGCTCCGTCGTCTCGTGGCTGGGGCCAACCGCCTTGCCCGCCAAGATTGCCATTGCTAGTGGTGAAAATGGAGGTGTTCGGCCTTGCGGATGCCTTTTCTTGTGAATCGGGGCCTCCAGGCGATCGTTCGGCCAGTAGCCCCTTGAACTTCCGTTTGCTCACGCGGCGGATGGCCGAGGGGGTTATAGCGGGCGGTGCGTCGAAAGCTCTCTGTCGCTCCTGTAGGATGGCCATGGCCTCTTCGATCTGTTCCGCGGTTTGGAACTGATCGAGCGAGAGGCTTGGGCCGTCCCTCGGGGGCCGGATCGAGAGTCTCGTACCGCGGCGGCTACCCTCCGCCATAGGATGTGGCTCGGATTGAGACGGAATGAGGCGTCTGGCGACCAGCGGCTTTATTCGATGCAGAGGTAGAAGTCATGATTCTGAAAGCTTTTCTCTGAAGAACAGTGAGTGTTTCTTCAGGTATATGCCCCGGAGAACAGTGAGTGTTCTTCGAGACGGTAGGAATGAAAATTGAGGGTAGACGCCGCCCCCCTTCCTCTAGCGCCAATTGTTGTTACCCAAAATATTATCCAGAGATAATATTGCTGGATTAATCGAGTAACAAACAAATGCGAGAACACTTACGTGGGAAAATAAATAACACAAGATTTGCCGGGGTTGTTAATCCCGGTCTTGAATGCTCTCGCGAGATGTTATTAATAAGAATACGTATGAGTACAAATATTAATGTAAGGATGCGAATACAATGAGTGTAAAAGATCCTAGTTATCTAGCTCTTGAACGAAGCTTTGTGTGTTCTTGCTCTCGTTTCTACCGACCGTCTCAGGATTGAGAGGCGCTGAGAGAGAGAAAAGACCGAGAGATAGCTGTTGCCAAGAGTGAGAAATCCAAGTGAAGAGTTGAGCTTCTGAACTGGACGTGAGCCGAGAATCAGAGAGAGACAGAGATATTTCCAAGTGCAGGCAGCCTTCTATTTATAGGAGCTGAGATGCTCTGTTTACTGACGGGAGATCGCCTTTCATGTAATATAATAAGGGGCGATCGTCTTTATGTCACATGGGCTGTCTGCCTTAAAGTCCGCGGCTGCTTTGGCGGCCATGCATGATCGATGAGGAGCCGGCATGCGTCCCGAGTTCTTTATTGCAGGCGGTCCCACTGCATAACTTTCGTAGTGCTGCCGGTTGGTGAGAAGATCTTGTGGTGTGGTCAACGATCCATGTCTAGCGGCGCCTTTTCTGGATCTGCATGTGGGACTCCGTATGAGCTTCGGCCTTCGCCGACTGGACGGGCGATGGCTTCGCGTGGCATGAATCGGTCGTCATTTGGTCGGTCCCCAGGGGTCGATCGCCAAGTACCGAGAGACGATCGCCTTAGATGTCGATCGCTCGACACCGGGATTTGTCCTGGGACCTTCGGTCGGCCAATCTGCCTTGGCTATTGGGCTCTGGCTCGGTCGCCCGGTCTCTGAGGCGATCGCCTGCTGAGACGTATAATTCTCGACACAACAGATGGTATTCAAGCTCTTTTGAGTCCAAGATATCAAATTTGAGGTGAGTTGGATCAGCTATCTTAATACAAAAAAAGAAAAAATAATTTTTCACAGTTTACCATGAGTGCTTTTCATGATAAAATTTTCAATAATGGGAGCGTTATTATATTTCGGAATCAAGAAATGGTCAAAACTACTTTCGATGCTATTCGAGAATTACCCATGAAATTTCTTTATCATGGTTCAATTTATGATATGTGGTAGAAAATATATAATTAAAGTCTACTACTCATGAAGCCTAATTACATGCGATATCTATATATGCATGCAAAATATATGTATATTTATAGATATATACACATAATTCTAAGAATATATCTATACACATATTATGCAGTCAAGTAAGTTTCTTATGCCGTAATATAATTATTAATTCAACGTGAATTTACTTTAATTCAAGTCACTTAAAGCAATTCGCTTTGATTTAATTAAAGTTATTAATGTATCATGCTTTAACTGATTTAATTAAGCATAACGAATTTATGAAATATAAATATGCAATTAAAATAATCAAAGCATGTAAAATTACACATTGCAGATACTAGGGTTCGAATTTGTGTACCTTATGGGAAAGACCTGATTCTTTCTAGGCATACCGTCAGTTTATTTCGTAAATTGCCATCTTCGTTCCAATCACCGTTTGGGCCGTCTTGATTTCTTGCATGACATGAAATATAAAAAGGTTAAGTTAATAAAAAATATAATTAATCTATATTTTTTAAAAAAAAAATAGGAAAAGAACGGTCCTTGTATGTTGTGAATTAGAATTGTAATTGGGCCCAGGAACATATAAAGCCCAGAATTGTTGGTCCGAGTGGAGCTGAGTTCTGGGAATCTGGTTTCTGAAGCCGGCGGTCGTGATCGGGGAGGATGACGGTCGATAATGATATTTAAGGTTTTGCCGCATCTGGTCGCTGGGTCACGTGGGCTCGGAATTGGAGTGTGAAATCGGAGCTGGCGGATGGTGCGAAGTGCTGGATCTAAGGCCACGATTTTGCCGGCTTCGGTGTGAGGAAGATGGTGGGGTCGGCGGCGATCGTTAAAGACTGTGAAATCGGAGTGGTCAAATTTTTTTTCTTGCTCAGTTGGGAGACTATAACGTGTTGACATCACTTTAAATAGGAAGAAATACATACAAAGAGGCCTAATCCTACTCTAACTAAGAAAGACCGTAAACTAACAGACTTAGGCACACATTGGGTATTATTACTTTAACATGTATATATTTGTAGAGAACCCTTAAATTAATCACAGTATGAAAGGTGCTGAAAACTCGCTCGGTACCAGTTACCATCTTCCCGCGCATCTTCCTCTACTTCTCTCTCAGACCACCTCTCCAGATCGAGAAAATTGATTAGGCCCCACAAATAATGGGTTAGGTTTTCGAGAAAATGGAATAGGATTTCTGTGAAATACTTTACTACCTTCGTCCACTACAATGTGTTCATTTTTAACTTTTTCCGTCAAAATTTATAAATTTTAACATAAATTACAACCAATATAAAAAAAATTATAGTAGTGGAAGTACTTGATGATTTTTCTTAATATGTATTTTCAAAATATAACTTATTTTTTCTATATTTTTTTTATATACTGGCAGCAATTCGTGGTCAAAGTTTTTAAATTTTGACCAACAAAATCAAAAATAGATACATTTTTGTAGACGGAGGGAGTAATATTTTTATTATATGTCGATGTTAATTCTGAAATAGGATAGGTTGTTGGATAATGCTTAGAATTCTAAATATCAAATATATGCTGAACAAATCCTTAAAGAGGCGGTAATGATGGATTGGTGACAAATGTCAAGGGCATAACTTAAAAAGGCACATGATTAACAAAGAAATATTTAATTTCCTTATATTTTTAGGCAACCTAGAATGGTTCCTTCGAACCACATTATTGCAAGAGGTCGAACTCTATGATAACTCAAGTTTTGGATTGTTACGAAGAGGAGATGATATCACTTTGGAGGAAAAAAATTTGAAATTACCGAGCAATTAGTTCATAATATTCGGGACCATTGACGGAGATGCGTTGAATGATGTTGGAAAGGAAGAAAGACATAATAAAAGTCGAGTTTTTTGAAAGAATGTTACTTATCAGGACAACCAAGAATTACAAGTTGACTAAAGGCAAAATTGAAGAAAATTTGAGAAGAGGAGACATAACAAGCAAGGATTTCGATGATATGTCAATTTCATATGTTCTTGCATTTACACTTGTTCAAGCACTTGGAGCAAGTATTGGTTGGCAATATAAGAAGTATCCTGCCAATGTGGGATAAATGTACAAAATATAATTGAATCATGTTAATTTACTACAAGATGGCTGGAATCAATGACAAGAATCGAAAGGCAAATAATGGTCATACTATTACCTTGTTGCAAGTATATTTCATTAAATATCACAAATATATTCTATTTATGCAGTTTTTTAAGTTGACTCTACTGAATATTTTTCTTCACTTACGGTATTTCTTGTGTGAAGGCACAAACCATTGTTTAAAACAGTCATCCCAAGGTGCGTCAATAAGGAGTTAAAGGCACTTATGATGGCCCTTAAGGACAAAGACACGAATAATTTCGTTCACAATGTGGTAAGAATATAATGGATCGAAAAACCCTAAACCATTCGCGCGCCTCCAACGCTCTGATCCCGAGGGTGATTTGCTCCTTCATACACACGCCGCCACGTCAAGCTCCAACCGCACCCCTTTCTGACCACTATCTCCGGGGACCACCACCACCAATCGACTTACCGTCCTCCCCCAACCCTTCGCCCATACTTCAGAAATCGGCGCCAGTAGCCTGACCTGTGACACCCGCGACTTTCACACACTAAAGGTGAAAATCGCCTTCCTCATCGCCCAGCCTTCCATCTCATCTCTGACGCTGTATCTGAACCCTGTGCACAGATCCAGAATCCCCAAAGCAAGCCGCGTACAACAACACCGCATATTCATGCCCCCCGTCGTCGCCTTCACCCTCTCCGGCGATTAAGGCCTGCTGCATTTATGACGCGGCGAAAACGGGCATATCGGACGCCCGAAAATACATCTGTTGTGTCTCTTGTATTCTCCGACACTGTCCGTTGCATACCAGTTTCATCGCCTTCAACAGAAAAGTTGCTTTCAGCACGTGAAGTTCTACAACCTCCGTCCGATGGAAGTTCCGACATAGCTCCGATTAGCAAAGGTGTACCTGATACTAGTCTTGTCAGAAACGAATTTCTTATAGCCCTACAAGTGCTCGATGTCGCCCAGTCGTCTTCCACTACATCATCTCCGAAAAACCTAGCTGTAGGGTTTCTACCGTCATTCAAAATCCTAGTGGCAGACAACATATACTTTATCTGGATTACTAAACACCGCCCTAAATTACTAGACACCACCCTATAATATTACCTTTTTGCCTTTAATTCATATTAAGCAGATTTATAATCTTAATTTCTTAATACTTTTCTCTCTCGACCTATTGTAAAGACCCCACCAGTCTCAACCGCATCGCCGCCACACCACCGCCGCATAACCGCCGTCCGCCGCCGCACCGCCACCGTCCGCCGCCATGACCCGAAAATGAAAAGCTACGGTAAATAATTTTTTTTGTTTTACTGGTACTTTGGCCGCGGCCGCCGTGTCAGAGTGCACGACAGAGGCCGCAGCCGATATTTTGTCACAGGCGTCCGACGATGACGCCTGACCATGGCACAGGCGTCCGCCGATTCCGCCTGTCCATGGTGCAGCGTCGTAGGCGGGCGCGCGGCTTGATGTACGAGGCGTTCAAGTCGGACGTCCAAACCGTACATAGGCGTCCAAATCGGACACCTAGCCGCTGGAATAGGCGTTTGGGACGGACGCTTGAACCATGGTCGTGGCATCCAGACCAGATGCCCCTGCCTTGGTTCAGCGTCTGGCCGGGCCTTGATCATTTTTGGAAAAAAATAAAATTTTCAATTAATAATTAATAATGTGTATTATTTGTTATGATTACTACTTATTAGTTGTATTGTTTGCTAAATGCAGATGAGAGGGGGAGCGGGCAAATCTATGCCGCTAGTAACAGAGTTGATGGGTTCTGGAGCGCGTCAGACCAGAGCTCGTGGTCTTGATGCTTCCGTTCGTAGACAGCGGGAGGCAGAGCGTAGGGGATTCGAGGACGTACCTTATACTGATTTTGTTACTGAGGATTCGAGCGAGTATTATTCGCACGATGAGGCCGACGATCAGGAGGGCGGTGATGATTCTTCTTCCTTTTCGTGCCGGGTTCGGAAGGGGAGAGGGAGGAGGTTTTTCACTTCTGGGTGTACCAGTAGTAAACAACGTAGGGCAGAGGATGACACATTTTGGATAGTTACTGAGGAGATGCCTGGTGGCCCTATCGACGACAACGTTATCCCGAGTTTTGGTGGGCATGTCGCCGCGCATATCTGGACTGGAGATATGAGAGGTTTGCTGAAATGTCACACTAGGACTGCTGCTTGTCAGAGCTTGAGTCAGTGGCGCTCAGTGATGTCACCCTCTTTAGTGAGTCGGATCAGTGGGACTGAGTTATCCCACCTGACGGACGCCATGTTCAGACATATTGACTCCCCGTTGATTTCTGCATTCGTTGAGCGGTGGCAGATCGATACGAACTCTTTTCACATGCCGTTTGGAGAGGTGACCATCATGTTACATGATGTGTGGCAGATTCTTCGCATTCCCGTCGAGGGGCGATTGGTTGATGCCGATAGCACATCTACACAGCTGTAGGTGGATGTGATGGAGGTTCTTGGAGTATCGCAGTCGGAGCTACTGAGTACTCACTGGGGGGGTGGCGGCGTACTTATGGACTCGAGTTTCAGGTCATGCCGCGATGGAGGTCGAGTGGAGGGCACCCAGGCCGTAGCTTGGATGTGGTTGTTATTTGGATCCACCTTGTTTGTTGACAAGAGTGGTAACCGGATTAGGCCGTCCTGCATATTGGAGGTGAGGGACGGTATGGATACGACCGGTCAGTATTCATGGGGTTCGGACACATTGGCTTTCATGTACCGTCATCTCGGTATCGCTAGTCGCGGCGACTCCATGGGTATTTGTGGATGTCTTACCCTCGTTCAGGCTTGGATTTATGAGTATTTTTCCTGCTTTCAACCTCATCGAGAGCGTATGATTGTTGACTCCACGCAGCCTCGAGCTTCTAAATGGAGTGTCCAGCCTGAGGGTAAGGACGAGCACCGACTCCAGTCTTTGCTTCGCCGCATTGATCAGTTGACAGCCGCAGAGGTATAACGATTCCTTCTAACAATCTCACAATTCATTTAAAAATAACTTGTATAATTTGTTGATTACATGTACGCAGATACAGTGGTTGTCTTATGGTCCTGATCTAGTGATGGATGTCCCGAGAACCACATTCGTTGGATGGCTACGATATCGGGATATTATCGAGCCATACATGCCTGGTCGGGCATTACAACAGCTCGGTTATGTGCAGACCATCCCTTTCCCGATCACCAGACCAGAGAAAACGGTTCGGGCGTGGTCGAGCAGATTGTACCGAGTTGACTATCCCATTCGGATGTCATCTGATGCTTGGATGATGTTTCCGGGCGCATACAGACTTCCTCTCGCTGACTATCAGGCTGCTACTTATGATCAGGCTACATGCGCCGATGATTACATTGAGTGGTATTATCGGTATTCGCACCCTCAGCTACTGACGATGGTGCAGCACCTGGATCAGTGATCCCTTCTCGTTCCAGCAGCGATTACGTATGTTCTTTAACTTTGCACTTTGTTTGATTTCATCATACATTACTCATTGTATTATATTGTCTATATTGTTTACAGTGGGTGAGTCGATTGGCCGGTATTACCCAGCACTGTATCAGATACCTTCCCCAGACCAGGCGGAAGAAGCGACGACGATGCTTGAGTACATGAGGGATTGGCATTTGGCCAAATGATTTTGTATTTTGTATTTTGTTTGTTTTGTGTAAGACGGTATTTTGATTGACACTTTCGTTTTTTTTTTGTATCTTGTATTTTGATTGGCACTTTTGTTTTGCATTTGGCACTGTACTTTTGTTTGTTTTATTTCTCTTCTGCATACAAAAACGAAAATTTTTCTGTCAACTATCACGATCAACAAAAAAGAAAATCAACTATAAAGATCAACAAAAACGAAAATTTTAATAATTAAGGAACATACAACAAATTCATTTTTAGATCATACCGACTAATCTATTCCATTTTTCTGTCCTGCTCGTATACACATTCTCCCAGCCACCAACTACTATCATGGTATCTAAACCAGTTAGTCACTATGGGCGGTACAGGAAAATTAGGCATTAAATCTAGACGAATAAAATATTTGTACGTATCTCCTAAATGACAAATGACAATCTCTTGGCTAGGCCGTGTTGCCGTTGAGTAGGGGTGGGCATGGGACGGGACGGGACAGGCCTGGGGTCATCCCACGTCCCGTCCCGTGTTATAACAAGCGGGACGGGACGGGACGGGATTGATAATTTCAAAATTTCATCCCACGCGGGCCTTATCCCGGTTGGGACGGGACGGAACGAGATGGGACGGGTTTAGTCCCGCATAAAAAAGTTCAAAATATAAATTAGAAAAAAGTAAGAAAATCTATAATTTTATACATATAAATTCGGGAAAAATATCCAACAAACTAATTTAATAGCCTAAATTAAACTTTTAAAATAACAATTATTAACATTGAATACAACATATCCATTTTTTTTTGAAAAAATATCAGTTACTAACTTTATATCGGTTAATTAGGTTTGTGTATAATTATAAAATATAGATAGTAAAAAATAAAAATAGTTTATTATTAAAAATTAATTAAAAAATGGTTACAAATAATAAAAATATATGGTTTTAAAAAGGGTTAAAAACTTAGCGGGACGGGACGGGCCATACGGGCCTCAAATTTTTTGTCCCGTGTCCCGTCCCGCAGTTACTCTAATGGGACGGGATGGGACGGGCTTAGTGTTTTTAATTTTGGATCCCGTCCCATCCCGGGTAATTTTGGGACGGGACCGGGACGGGATCGGGATTTTGATTTTTTGTGCCCACCCCTACCGTTGAGGGTGCTTTCAACGGCAGCACAATGAGACATGAAAATAAAGATCTACCATTTCCGAATCCGAATAGTATGACGGCGACATTGAAAATAGTAGCAATAGGGAATAAATCTTCAGCCACAGCCATCCAATGATCTGATCCACATGCACCTGTTAGGAATATGCCCTCAAATGCCACTCAGAGGATGAAAGAGTGAGAGCAATGGTATTGTAATTATGAATATTATATTTAATAAGGCAATTATTATTTCTATATTATTGTATATCACTGACATTGTGATTTGGTATATAGAATAATAGTCATTTCATTTGAGAGCGAACATTCTACTCCTTATGGAGATAAGGAGATAGGCACAAGAAGTGTTTAGAGCTCGAATGCTTAACTAGTTTGCAAGTCGATAAAACTTAACTAGGCAGTAAGTTTAGACAAGACTTGTATAACGTGTACTTTGATATGTAAAGTGCCTGTCTTGACTAACAGTTAGTGGGAGCACATGTTATAGGTATGCTAATGGGATTAGTATACTCGAACACGACTCAACTCGATTCGGTCATATGGAAATCACTCAGGAATTGTCAATGATTGAATTGAAGGATTGTGATAGGTATACGTGGACCTTTGACTTGAGGTTTCAGTAGGAGATGTGCTTGTGACATTAAGTTAGTCATTAGAGTAGTTCGATCCAATTGACGGTTGGTGTGGTCAACCTCGAAATGCAACTTAGTGGGCAAGTAGCAGTCTCTACTGAATACCAAGATAGGATTCTTTCTCCTGTTAGTGAGCAGGTAAATGTCCTATGCGGTTAATGACAAATAAGATCATAAGTCTTTGGCCAAAGCATTCAGAGCTAGTTGTATTTGATACACGAGAGCTCGATGATCTCAATTTGCATTAACAGAAAGCATAGAGTCAAGTTACAGTAGGGTTTGACTTTACCGTGACCCTAATACTTGACCGGGACATATGATTGAAGGGTTTATACGTATACGGTATTCATAACATAATGGTTTTGGAATGATCCTATCATTCGTTCTCAGTTAGGTTACGGTGTGGGCCACGAGACTGGCTACATGGTGCTAACACTCATTGGATCCTCCCAATGCTAACTAAGACGAACCTACAGAGTCGCGGCACAGGAATTGATGACGAATTATATTTAGCTTATTTTCTCTTGGTTAATATTGGACATTGGATGTCTAATTTAATTTATTGGATAAATTAATCGGTCTCGTGAATTAAATAAATTACTGGGTAATTAATTTATTCATATTGTTTCTTAGAGAAATTATTTTTAATATAATTAATTAATTGGATTAATTATTTTTATTAATATTGAAACGTACCAAGGTTTGTCTATCGGATTAGATACACGATGGTTCGTTTCACGGACCCAAACGAACCAACTACTTTTTCTCCTCCCTTGGCCGCACCCCCACTCACCTCACATGGTGTATTATCATCTTATTTGACTTGATGGTCTATTTATTTGTTGTGGGGACTTTAATTATACATGGTGTATAATTAATACTTTTTGTTTATTGGCATGATGTGTGGTGTGATGTGTTTTTATGTTATACAAACAACACCATCTTTATTCCACCATATGAGGCTTATCCGTGAGTTTTGACGAAAAAGGAAGGTGATTTTCTAAGTTTATACATTTTGAGTTCTAAGTGTATTTTGAGAGAAAACAATTTTTATAAAATACTTAGAGTATTTATAAAAATATATATAAGATAATTCTATCAATTTCTAGCCGTATACTTAGAGTATGAATTGATAGAAATATTTTCCGGTCATCTTTCCGACGCGTGATACGTAGAGGCACGGTATTTTCGGTGCTCGGGAATTTCCAGAAGCTCGATCGGTTGGACTCGTGTTCGTGCTCGAAATCAAGAAGATATTATCAAAGATCTACGAGGGTATGATTTCTTTATTATCTTCGTCTATTTATATTTGTTTATACGATGCTTGATCGATCCATTTTGGGATTTGGTTTTTATCCGGTTTGACCGGTTTATTTTCCGCTGCGTTACTCGTTTTTATCACCGATTCACAACAGTGGTATCGAAGCGAGGTCTATGCAATCGTATATTCGATATTTGCATTTGGAATGCTTGATTATTTTTTATGATTTAGAATCATAATCATTTTAATTGTTGATGTTTAATTGTTCATCTAAAAATTATTTTTCATGATTTTATGTTACAATATAAATCTATTTTTCTTTTGAAAAACTGATTTAATTGTGTAATATAAAAATTAGAAAAATATTATTTTTGGATTCGGGACGAAAAAATGAGCCGGAAAATTGGCCGGACCGTGACTCGAAATTTGGACGCTGTACATTGGGATAAATTTCAATTTGGTGGGTTCTTTGGTGAAATTTGAGTAGCCATGAGCTTGGCCCGGGCCTTGTGTTTTCCGACTCCGTTTTTATATTTCGTTCGGTAAATTAGTTTTTCGCAAATTAAATTGGATTTAGTTTGACTAAAATATAATTATGGTAATTTTATTTTAAGGGAATTAATTTAATGAAATATTTATTTTGTCCGGAGCAAATTAAAATTAACGGTTAAGTGAATTAATTGGATTAATTCTTATTGTTGGATTAATTTTTGTTGATTAGATCAATTTTAGATTAATCATTATTGCCATTTATTTTAAGGTAATTGTTGCATTAATTTTGAATGGGGATGTAGTTCATGGACCTAGTTTTGAATCGTTTGTTTTGTTCGATTGGGTTGTAAAGGCCATTTTGAGCCTGTTTATTTTACTAGAAATTTGTATAGGATGCAAATTTTCAAATGTAAAATTTATATGTAATGACGAAGACCGGAGGAAGATCCGCTCGAGAAGACGAAGATTCAAGACCGAAGACATGCAATTAGATTACGATGTTTTTGTTCTAAGAACGGTCCATGAACTGCATGTTGTTAGTTTTAGGTTGTGTATGTTTTCATATTGTATGACAAACAAACAAATCGACAAATCGCGCTTATAAACGGATTAATGTGCAAAGTGTAACATATAATTGCATTAATACTCCCACTTACAAATACTAAGTTATAAAGGTTACGAGGTTTCCTACCCTCCCTCAAACTCATGGAAATTGAAATCTAAATCGGAATATTATTCTTCCGACTATGTCGGGGTAATATTTTTGGGGAAAGTTGATAAATTCCTAGAGTGCATTAGATGTCTTTGGTTGTGACAAATCAAACCCTATAAACCGTATGGGTTGTCGGGTAAGATTCAATTGTCAGACTAATTGGAGTTGACGGTTTAAACTTAGATAGTTCAGCGAGCCATAGAAACTGAATGGGTTGAGGGCAAGTGAACTAGGGGTAAAAGAAGATCGAATCATCCATTAGATGAGTTAGTGTTAGACACCACTTTATAAAGAATAATAGAATAGAAACCGTATGGGTTGCCTTCTATTAAACTTTGTAAAGAAATCGATCACCACTATGAAGTCACCCAAGACTTCCGGATTTAACATGGGAGTGTGTAAATGCCGATAAAATAGTGGGAGCCGAGTTATGAATAAAGAAAGTCCTTAAATTCTTTACTCGGATCATAATTAAACAATCACTAACGAATCTCAAATTATTCTCTGCAGTTAACAAAACTCTCAATATGACAATGAACCCACTCGCTATATTACTTGAAAAGAACGTCCTGACTGGTCCGAACTATGTGGACTGGCTTCGAAACTTGAGGATTGTCCTGACTATGGAAATGCTGGGATACGTCTTGGAGGCGGACATCCCAGCGGCTCCTGCAAGAACCTGAGCCAATCAGGAAGATGTCGATGCCCATGAGAAATGGGTAAAAGACGACATAAGAGTGCGAGGGTACATGTTAGGTTCAATGACCAATGAGCTTCAACGTGCCCATGAAAAGATGACGTCTTTAAGAGCCATCTTAGCACACCTGGATGAGCTCTATGGAGAGCATAGCAGAACTGCTAGATATGAGATATCAAAGCAATTATTCGGAGCCAGGATGAAGGAAGGAGAGAGGGTTGGGGACCATGTCCTCAAGATGATCTCGATGATTGAGAGATTGGAAGCTCTTGATTTTCAGATGCATGCATCTCTCCAAACTGACCTTATCCTGCAGTCACTTCCTGACTCCTTTTCACAATTTGTCATGAACTTCAACTGCAATGAGATTGCATGTAACTTAGCTGGGCTAATGAACAAACTGACGACTGCCCAGTCTCAGATGAAGACAAAGGGAAAGGAAGCTGCACTTGTGATTTCTTCTGGGACTTGGAAGTCCAAGAATAAGAAGAAAAAGAACAAGAAGCAGTTAGGTCCAACAGCCAAGATCGACAAGGGAAAGGGCAAGGCCCCAATGGTTCAAAAGATCAAGGGGGCCAAGAAAACGGATGTATGCCTCAACTGCGGTGAGCTAGTGTTGGAATATTTTGTTCCATACATAAATTAAAAGTGTTTTGATGATTAAAGGCGATAAACAAAACAAAACAACGAAGAGGCGAAGCCAAGAATCGAAGAAAACGAAGCTGGAAAATAGTGTTCTGCACAAGCCTAACGTACGAAACTCAGCATGATTAACGTACGTAAATGAAGCAGCCTTATGTACGTAACGAGAGTAATATAACGTACGTAATGTAGTTCAAACCAAGTGAACATTGGAGGAGTCAAAGTCAGAAAAGCATGCAACGGACACATGACGTCAGCACTGACGTATGGCTTAACATACGTAATGGAGTATATGCTAACGTACGTAACCAATATGACGAAACTCCCTGGACTGAAACTGGAAGAGGCTTATGTACGTAACCCGTGGTGGTTAATGTACGTAACGAGGCTTGCATACGTAATAAGGGGATGATAGCGTACATAATGAGCAGTCTGGCAGCTAACGGCTAGTTTGAGGATGAAGCCTATAAATACCATGTCTATGGTATTGATCAACAACAACAACTTCAACCATACTACACATTCATCTGAGATTGATATTCATTATATTGTTGTTGTAATATTGAGCTTACATTGAGTGATTGAGTGTTATACACAAAATCATACACGAGTGGTAAAAGAAAAGATACGATTGGATTCAGTGTTATTAGGATCAAGGATCCGGCATTATTAGAATCGCAATCGGTATCTTAGTGAGGCTTATCTAGTGCCGATAGAAAGCTAGAGAGGTTGTTTCCTTGTCCTACAAAAAGGAAAACGGTTTAACTTGGACCGACGCAAAGACAAGTACGAACGGTTTATCACGGACCGATAGAAGACGTGATTGTAAATGGTTATACCTCGAACGATAGAAGAGAGGCATAGAGGTTGCTATATTTAACCTATTGAAAAAGATAAAGAGAGGACGTAGGCTCATTTATAGCCGAACCTCTATAAATCCTTGCATCATTTATTTTCCGCAATTTTATTTACGCTTCCGCAAACGGCGCAAATATCCGATCCCGTACCCAACAGCTAGGCCACTGGAAGAGGTACTGTCCAAAGCTTGACCGTAATGCGCCTTCAGGTACGGAACTACTGGTTTTAGAAACAAATTGTTCTGTAACTGTATATTCTACTTCTTGGATACTTGATTCCGGTGCGAGTTCTCACATTTGTACAATGAATCAGGATCTGGAACGAAGTAGGAAGCTGGATTAAAGGGAGGTGATGGTCACCGTCATAAGTGGGCATAGTGTCGAGGCTTCTGATATCGGATCCCTTATGTTGGATTTAGAATCTGGTTTTATTCTTACTTTAGAAGATGTACTTGTTTTGCCCAAGGGGCACAAGAATATTGTATCAATTCCGGTCATGGACCGAAAGGGATTTCACTTGTTTATTGGAGATGGGTCCTGTCGTATTTATTTCAGAAATAAATTGGTTGGTACTGCTACATTATTAAATGGTTTATACCATTTAAATCTAAAGAATAAAACAATTGTGAACACTATAACTAGGAAGCGTGGTAGGGATGAAACGAACCAAGCACTTAAGTGGCATCTTAGACTTGGTCATATTGGTCAGACCAAGGTTCATAAAATGGAGAAAGATGGGCTTACGGGTCCATTGGGATCAGATTCCTATCCAACTTGTGAATCTTGCCTTCAAGGCAAAATGACTAAGTTACCCTTCGCAGGGACTTTTGAAAGAGCTGCTGAAAAACTTGGATTGATCCATACCGATGTTTGTGGCCCTTTTGAAGTGGCACGGGATGGATTTCAGTATTTCATTACATTCACTGATGACAATACCAGGTATGGATTTGTGTATTTAATGAAACATAATTCTGAAGCTTTTGCTAAATTCAAGGAATTTAAAGCCCTAGTAGAAAATCAAACAGGTAACCGTGTTAAGACTCTTCGGTCAGACCGAGGTGGTGAGTACATGAGTACCGAATTTGATGAGTTCTTAAAAGAACTAGGAATAGTGTCACAATTCACTCCTCCAGCTACTCCACAATTAAATGGTGTATCAGAAAGAAGGAACCGAACCTTGTTAAACATGGTTCGCTCCATGCTTAACTATACTGATCTACCAATTTATCTGTGGGGTTACGCGCTCCTTACTGTTGTGCATATCTTGCACAGATGTCCTTCCAAATCCATTCCTAAGACTCCACATGAGATGTGGAGAGATAGGAAACCAAGTCTTAATCACATTAGGATTTGGGGATGCCCTGCTTATGTCAAGAAGACTAAAGTAGAGAAATTGGAAACTAGGTCTGTGAAAGGTCGTTTCATAAGATATCCAGGGGATTCCATGGGATATCTATTCTACATGCACGAAGATCATAGGATCATCGTTGCTATACAAGCACACTTCCTGGAAGATCAGTTTATTCAGGAAGGAGGGGCAAGTAGAAATATTTATTTGGAAGAAATAAAAGAAACACCAAATGAGACACATATGCAAGATATTAGAACCCAACCTTCTGAAATAAAAACACAACCTCGCAAGTCTAGTAGAATTTCTCAATTACCTGAGAGGTATGGCTATCTGCATCAAGAGGAACTGGGTGTACATGAGATGACAGAAAGTAGTCAAGAGAACGATCCTTCTACATACGACCAAGCGATGGTAGATGTTGACTCCACCAAGTGGCATTATTAAATGGATTCCTCGAGGAGGAGATTTACATGGAACAGCCTAAGGGATTCATATCTCAAACCAATATTCATAAAGTATGCAAACTTCAGCGTGACATTTATGGACTGAAGCAAGCTTCACGGAGTTGGAATCTTCGTTTTAACGAGACATTCAAAGAGTTTGATTTTGTCCAAAATGAAGAGGAGCCCTGTATTTACAAGAAGGTTAGTGGGAGAAAAATTGCGTTCTTAATACTATATGTAGATGACATTCTACTTATAGGAAACGACGTAGGAATGCTCAGTTCGTGAAAGCTTGGCTTTCTAAAGAGTTCTCAATGAAAGACTTGGGAGAAGCTACCTATATTCCGGGTATTCGTCTCTACCGGGATAGAGCAAAAAGAATGTTTGGTCTTTCCCAAGCCCTCTACATAGAAAAGATCCTGAAGCGATTTAGGATGGAAGATTCTAAAAGAGGGTTTCTACCTATGCAACATGGTGCAAAACTTTCCTTAGAAATGTGTCCTCAAAGTGAGGAAGATAGAAAGGAAATGAGCAAGGTACCTTATGCTTCGGCAGTAGGTAGCCTTATGTATGCAATAATTTGCACTAGACCGGACATTGCCTATGCTGTGAGCATAGTAAGTCGGTTTCAGTCAAATCTAGGGCAGGAACATTGGACTTCTGTAAAGAACATTCTTAAGTACCTAAGGAGGACTAAAGACTTGGTTCTTACATACGGCGGTGGAGAAATTAGAGTGATGGGCTATACAGACTCAGATTTTTCGGGGGACATGGATGCTCAGATGTCCACATCACTCTGAATGGTGGGGCAGTTTCTTGGAGAAGTGACTGCTATCTCTACATGTCAAGCTGATTATCAGGCAACCACGGAGGCTGCTAAAGAAGCTTTTTGGATTAAGAAGTTCACTGAGGAACTTCAAGTGGTTCTTAATGCGGAGAAGCCCGTGACGCTGTTTTGTGACAACGACGGAGCTGTTGCACAGGCTAAGGAGCCTAGGGCTCACCAAAACACCAAACATATTGCGAGAAAATATCATTTTGTTCGAGAAATGGTTCGAGATGGGAATGTTATACTACAGAGAGTAGACACAGCAAATAACGTTGCTGATCCGCTTACCAAGCAACTATCTCAGAAGGTCTTAGAGAGACATCTAGAGAGTATGTGTATTAGATACCATAGTTTGTGGCATTGAGTGCAAGTGGGAGATTGTTAGGAATATGCCCTAAAATGCCACTCAGAGAATGAGAGAGTGAGAGCAATGGTATTGTAATTATGAATATTATATTTAATAAGGCAATTATTATTTCTATATTATTGTATATAACTGGCATTGTGATTTGGTATATAGAATAATAGTCCTTTCATTTGAGAGCGAACATTCTACTCCTTATGGAGATAAGGAGATAGGTACTAGAAGTGTTTAGAGCTCGAATGCTTAACTAGTTTGCAAGTCGATAAAACTTAACTGGGCAGTAAGTTTAGACAAGACTTGTATAACGTGTACTTTGACATGTAAAGTGCCTGTCTTGACTAACAGTTAGTGAGAGCACACGTTATAGGTATGCTAATGGGATTAGTATACTCGAACACAACTCAACTTGATTCGGTCACATGGAAATCACTCAGGGATTGTCAATGATTGAATTGAAAGATTGTGATAGGTATACGTGGACCTTTGACTTGAGGTTGCAGTAGGAGATGTGCTTGTGACATTAAGTTAGTCATTAGAGTAGTTCGATCCAATTGCCAGTTGGTGTGGTCAACCTCGAAATGCAACTTACTGGGCAAGTAGCAGTCTCTACTGAATACCAAGATAAGATTCTTTCTCCTGTTAGTGAGCAGGTAAATGTCATATGCGGTTAACGGCAAATAAGATCATAAGTCTTTGGCCAAAGCATTCAGAGCTAGTTGTATTTGATACACGAGAGCTCGATGATCTCAGTTTACATTAACAGAAAGCATAAAGTCAAGTTACAGTAGGGTTTGACTTTACCGTGACCCTAATACTTGACCGGGACATATGATTGAAGGGTTTATACGTATACTATATTCACGACATAATGGTTTTGGAATGATCCTATCATTCGTTCTCAGTTAGGTTACGGTGTGGGCCATGAGACTGGCTAAGTGGTGCTAACACTCATTGGATCCTCCCAATGCTAACTAAGACAAACCTTCAGAGTCGCGGTACAGGAATTGACGACGGATTATATTTAGCTTATTTTCTCTTGGTTAATATTGGACATTGGATGTCTAATTTAATTTATTGGATAAATTAATCGGTCTCGTGAATTAAATAAATTACTGGGTAATTAATTTATTCATATTGTTTCTTAGAGAAATTATTTTTAATATAATTAATTAATTGTATTAATTATTTTTATTAATATTGAAACGTACCAAGGTTTGTCTATCGGATTAGATACACGATGGTTTGTTTCACGGACCGAAATGAACCAACTGCTTTTTCTCCTCCCTTGGCCACCCCCCCACTCACCTCACATGGTGTATTATCATCTTATTCGACTTGATGGTTTATTTATTTGTTGTGGGGATTTTAATTATACATGGTGCATAATTAATACTTTTTGTTTATTAGCATGATGTGTTTTTATGTTATAAAAACAACACCATCTTCATTCCACCATATGAGGCTTAGCCGTGAGTTTTGAGGAAAAAGGGAGGTGATTTTCTAAGTTTATACATTTTGAGTTCTAAGTGTATTTTGAGAGAAAACAATTTTTATAAAATACTTAGAGTATTTATAAAAATATATATAAGCTAATTCTATCAATTTCTATCCATATACTTAGAGTATAAATTGATAGAAATATTTTCCGGTCATCTTTCCGACGCATGATACGTTCGGTGCTCGGGAATTTCCAGAAGCTCGATCGGTTGGACTCGTGTTCGTGCTCGAAATCAAGAAGATATTATCAAAGGTCTACGAGGGTATGATTTCTTTATTATCTTCGTCTATTTATATTCGTTTATACGATGCTTGATCGATCCATTTTGGGATTTGGTTTTTATCCGGTTTGACCGGTTTATTTTCCGCCGCGTTACTCATTTTTATCACCGATTCCCAACAGCACCACCATCCCATGTAATACGTCCAACCTCATGTTCAATCCCATCATAGTAGATCGATCGGTACAGTTTACAGTTAGCCATAATTTCATTTGCAATGCATACACGTACAATACGCCATTTATCTTGGTCGCCAAATATGTAGTCGGCGATAACACGAAATCCACAATTATCGTCTCCGGGGACATCAAGAAAACCTTCTACAAACGGAAAAATAATTCCCGGTATCTTGTCGATATGGTGATAGTTACCTATCTCCACTTGGTGTTGTGCATCTGCAAACCCATATTCAATATATTACATATTATCGTAACAATATCAAACTTAAAAAGCATATCACGAGTATTAATAAATTTGTTCATACCCGATGAAGAGGCATTGTGGACTGATGCAGAAGAGCTGCGGCCACGACCACTGGATGAGCGGGAATGGTCACGACCCCTTTGGCTATACTCCCAACCACTAGGATCGCATCTAGTTGATGAACTTCCTCTTGGTCGACCCTCAACTGCCGTATTCACTTGTGGTTCAACGTAACGCGTTTGATCAGGGTGAAGATGATCGTGGATCATAAGTGATACGTTACGGACAACTGCAAGATCGCTCTGTCTGACCTCATCGACAAGGGCCTGGAAGTACCGCTGGTCCTCTGATTCAGCACCGGTAGAAGGATCGACAAATTTGGTCGTGTCCACACCATCACTAATAATAAGTGTTTGCCAAAATATGTGAAGACGACTAACACTACATGGGGTCCGCGATTCCATAAGTCTCTTGAGCTCACACGCACAAGGAATCTGATGGGTGGTTTGGAGTGCACAACCGCAACGATGGTACACTTGATCACTTAATTCTCTCATACATGTCAATTCATTCGACAATAATCGCAGACAATGATGGGAAACACGACAACGCAAGTAGTTGAATGGAAAACCAGAGTACACCACGCCTGTACGACACCTAAACTGTTCAAGTATGTATCTGATCTGGGTTAGTTGTGATTCAATCTCCTGGTTCACTTTGGTCCAGACGGTATCGAGGGCTCCGGTGGAAGAATTAAGCCATTGCTTTAACTCAGCATGTGCACTCTCTACTCTACAAGTGATTGTGTTTCCAAAATGAAGCACTTTATTCGTCCACGCAACAACGAACATCTCCTTGTATTTTAGCCATGTACCCTCAACGTAGGATATCACCTTAGGATTCCATCTCCATGTATCCTTCATGAGTTGCACCGCTTGATCGTATTCCTCTTCGGTCGCTGCTTCCATGATTTTCTTCCATTTCCCATTTTTAAACTTTTGGCCCATTTCTTTATCTTTTCCACAAATTTTGTAGACCTTGTCTTCAACATCCTTATTAATATGCCATGTACAAAGCAAGTGGGCACTCTGTGGAAATATCTCTCCAATAGGACGCATCAATCCCAACTCGTGATCCGTAACAATAGCCGTCGGATGAACATCAAACCCAAGCAAAATTTTCAACTTCTCCAACACCCACGCATATAACTCGATTCGGTCTCATCTTTAATAATTGCATAGGCGATTAGGAAGTTCTTGTTACATGGAGTCATCCCGACTATCTCGAGAAATGGCATCTTATACTTATTCATTTTGTAGGTAGAATCCATGCCAATGAACCATCTGTAGGTCCGGATTAAGTTGATTGACGTTGGATGTGCCATGAACACGTGGGTAACAACATTTGTATCCGGGTCAGCCTGCGTCCAATGTATGTAGTTATTCGTCATAGACAAATTGTGAAACTGACCGACGATATCTCTTTATTGAAAATCATGCTCCCTCAAGTAGTCTCTATAATTATAGATATGTCGTATAGTCGGTTTGTCCTTGAGAAATTTATTCTGAATGGCCGCCAAGATGGCACACGGCTTGGCTTGAGCAGCACTCATCTCATGAACAACTTGTTTGGCCGATTTACTCAGTCCACTCATTTGACGATGCCTCTCCAGATATACAATAAATGTGTAATTGTGCATACCCTTACTCCCAGACATCGGTCTGATTATCCAACCACTCAAGTCATGCAATTGTTCGGCCTTTATCTGAAATGTACACTTTCATGCTTTCGTCTTTGTGTCCTTTCGAACAGAGACATCCAAATCTCTTAATACCCCTCTGTACCGTTCAACACGGTTACATCTCAATAGCTTTGTCTTTCCTTTATTCTTGTATGACGAAATGATCAACTCGAAACCAATTTGAAGAGCAATTTTTTTCGCCCAACCAATCGCATCACAATCACTAGCGAATATTTCGTCATTAACGAAATAACCACTATAATCAACGCCGTCACCTTCAAATTCTTCCAATATAACCTGAAATTTTTAATTGATAGAATGTTAATAATAATACCAATAATATTATTATTAAAATTTAAAATCTTGCAAAAAAAATGTCCAGGCATCCAAAAATTGCGCCTGGACCATGGCCGAGGCGTCTGGCATGGACGTCTGGCCACGGTACAGGCATCTGAATCGGACGCCTAGCCATGGCACAGGCGTCTGAATCGGACGTCCAGACCATGGTTCAGGCGCCTAGTTTAGACGCCTAGACCTAGGACGGAGCGTCCGTAGCAGACGCCTATACCATGGTCCAGGCGGAATCTGTGGACGTCTGTACCATGAAACAGGCGGAAGATTCAGACGCCTGCGTCATTTTCTCCGAAAAATTACCTCCAGATGTGAATTCTCGTCCATTTTCGTAGTTGTCGATGATATTGACGATATATATTTGATTGTGTGTTCTGTAGAATAAATGAAAAATTGTTTCTAGATTTCAATTCAAAAAACTTGTGTGTTGGTGTGTTGGGTAGAAATAATGAAAGATTTTCAAATGGACAAAAAGGTAATATTATACGGCAGTGTCTAGTAATTTAGGACGGCGTTTAGTAATACCCTACTTTATTGAGCTGAATCCGGAAGCGAGCGACCCGTCAATCTTAGGGCCGCGACCATTCATCCCGTTGGGCCGATCAAATAGGTCCTCCAAAGCCCAATCAGAAGCAATTGAGGTTAGTCCTTCAAATTTAATTCCCAACCACCACGGGCCTGCTACTATTTGACCAGCCTTTCCACCCAAACCGACATCCAATACCTGGCCCATTTCTCTGCCCGGGCCTAATTTTGCCTATCCTAATGATATCAACACCCCACCCTTTGAGCCCTATTCATGAGCCCTCCCAACCCAGCTTTTATCCAACCCCTCTACCCAGTGCTTTCCGACGGCCCAACCCATCTCCTCATTACTGTCCCAGCACAACCTCACACCGCAGCACATCTCGGTTAATCCAACCACTCTCGGCCTCCCTTCCACACCCACCAAGCCCAATCCCATATCACAGCCAATAAGCCCAACGATACAATTAAGCCCATAATTAGCCACACAACAGGTCGACACCTCCTCTAACCCCGGCCCAGAAACCACCCAGGCCAATATTATACACCAGGCCAACCCATCTCACCACGACCCAAATAATACCCAACCCAAACTCAAACAACAACCCACCCAACCCGATCCTAAAACCGCTACTGCCACTCAATCATCCCATGAAGCCGATACAGCACCACCTGCTAGGGCTGTCAAAAAAATTCGAAAAATCTGATTCCGTCCGAAATATCTGTATTCGTATTCGGAAAAAGCGGATATTATCTATATCCGAAAAAAAGCGGATACGAATATTATCTGTATCCGATGATTCCGGATACGGATACAGATATGGATATAGGCGCATTCGTATCCGAAAATATCCGTATCGGAAATTAATTATATATAATATATATTTTTAGTATAATTTTAATATATAATTATAAAATATAATCATGATACTCCCAATAGTACTTTGTCACATGTCTTCATTCTTTATTTCTCAATATTAAAATATAAGCATGCGGTATAAGTTATCTTTACTTATTAGTTATTTCCCTTTCTAGCACAACAATCAGGTCAGCTAGCCCAAGTAGTATTGGCTAGTAAGGAGAATGAGCTCCACCAGGGTTCAAATCCCTCCTCCTGCATTTAAATTTTTGAAGATTAAAAAAAAGTGGCAGATACGGATAATATCCGTATCCGGATAGCATTCATCGTATATTATCCGTATCCGATCCGTCCGGATATTTCCGAATCCGAATACGGATTCAGATACCTTTACTAAATGCCGGATTCGGATACGGATATGGCCATATCCGGCTCCGTATTATCCGTTTGACAGCCCTACCACCTGCATCAAAGACAAGCGTAACCTGCCCCACTGCCCCGGTTCTTTACAATCCGACCCGGCAGTCCGATCCAGTAATGAACGATTCGGACATTCCGACCCGACAGAAAGCTTCGTATGCACAAATGGTGAATATTCCACCCGATTTGGCACAATATCCAGGTATCATCCTGCAACACGATTCGACAGTTAAATAATATAATTTCAACAGAGGTAAGGTATGTCCATTTAGTACTCTTTCCCCCGTTAATGAGAAATGCATGTATCTTTTTCATCTTCTGATATGATTACTCTAGCTGCATCTTGGGATCGTACTCTGATTTTGAAATTTTCACATGCTATCCCGACCCCTCGTGATGTGTCCTCTGCATTGAATGATATGAAGTTGAGGGGTAAATGTAGTTGGAGTTGGATTAATTATCGTCACCTAGTTGTTAAATTCGATAATTATGATGACTATAGACGTGTTTGGTTAGGCTCTGGCTAGAATTTGTTGTTGGGAATTAGTTCCCTAGGGCATTCGATGTGCCTAGATGTGTAATTGTCACATTTAAATAAAGCTATTTGATATCATTTATTTCTCGTTGATTATTATAATATGTGCATGTTTTAATATTATAATAATTGAATAATAGTTATTCACGAATAATAAGATTATTCAAATGTCTCTGGTGCAATCGTGTTGAGTAGAGATTCAAGTGATTGATATACTAGTATAAGTTTGATTGATAATCATCGGACGATTACACGTATGGTACAGATCAATCTTATGGGTATTGGTTGGAGAACCAATACTGGACAGACCCGCATTGAGATCAGTGCATGGAAATGTCATAAGTGAATCTCAATATAACAATATGTCAATAAATCCTTGAACCCGAGATTATCATAAAGTCCAACATGATAACTGCTATGCCTTGACGTAATCCACCGTCATCTGAAATATGGTGATCATAAAGGTTAGCGATCGGGATTAGTGGGAGTCATGTAGAGGGCAATGAATAATCAAGATGGGATTTGTC
The DNA here is from genome assembly GCA_033398695.1 of Orobanche coerulescens. Classification (NCBI taxonomy): domain Eukaryota; kingdom Viridiplantae; phylum Streptophyta; class Magnoliopsida; order Lamiales; family Orobanchaceae; genus Orobanche; species Orobanche coerulescens. The sequence goes on along the minus strand of CM065808.1, from coordinate 60,396,928 downwards.
CCTTTCTTTAGTGAGAGAGATATCTGCTAGGCCCTTCGATAAGTAGGACTTAATGAAATGCATGGCCATGCTCAAATGAAGAGTCATTTGATTCATTCAGTCTACTTAAGATCGAGAAAGCATTTGAACATAAATAAGTATGACAGACTCCATGGCTTAGTTCAAATATGATATCGCATGACAAAGGGATTTGGCACGTTAAAAGGTTTAATGGACTATTAACTTATATTATTTGCGTAATCATAATATCTTGCTAGAGGCCGCTTATGATTTATTATTTATTAAGGTATTAAATAATTGCCAACATAATATAAGCCTTTTGGGTCGCACGTACGACAATTATAGATAAGTAGGAATAAACATCAACTGCGAATAATAAATATAATATTGGATATTATATTTATGAGGAGATTAAATAATAAGTAATATATAATATTTGATATTATATATACTGTATTATATAATAAGTTGAGGGGTAACTAAGCAAATACTAGAGTCTTGAATCTAGGGATTACTTAGTACAAATAAGGGATATATGACAAGGAGTTATCATAAGAAGACAACACCAAAAATCGCCTCCCTCCCACCTCTTAATCTCTTAGAAAATCGGCCATCTCCTTCTACAGTAGAATTTGCGGACCGATCATCTAGTCCTCTCCCCTTAGTTGATCTTGATCAATAGTACAAAACTTCGAGTAAGGAATTTGTGTTGTACTATTTATCAATATTATTCGTAAGAATCTAGCAATCCGACTTGTGGAATTGTTCGTGTGTGGATCACCCAAAGAGGAAGGAGATATTCATATGCTTCTAGTCCGGATCTATATCTGTTTGTCGGATTAAGGTAATTCGATTAACCATTTAATCAAACAATTAAATTACTGCATGAGATCCTAAATTGGGTTTTCATATTAATTCTTCCGCTGCGTTTTACTCTTGATTTATGTATTCGATGCATGGAAACCCCAACAGTTGTATCGGAGACGACTTGCAAGTAATTTAATTATTTTACGTAGAACATATGTGTAAATTATGTTTTTGATTATGTTTTTAGAATATAGATTTTATAAAACAAATTTTTTTGGTTTAATTTGATTAAATCGGATCGTTTAAAAATAATTTTAAATTTGTTTTTGCATAAGCTGTGTCCCGAGGCTCGAACAGCCACGGCGATTCAGCGAGTTCGGGCAGGTCGGGCCGGGTCCGGGTCAGACCAGGACCCGCGGGCCGCGGTAAGAGGTCGGACCAGGACCTGCGGGCCACGGTATAGCAAAAATATACCACGGCCAAAGGGATTCGAACCCGCGCTGGTTCAGCCGTAGGCCGCGCCCGGCCCATCTTGGCTGGAGCACTTTTTTGTGAATCTTGTTCACTGATATTCTACTTGACTCCTGTTTTTGAAAAATCAAAATTAATGTTTTAAAATGAATTTACCCGTGTTGGTTCAGCCGCAGGCCGCGCCCGGCCCATCTTTACTGGAGCACTTTTTTGTGAATCTTGTTCACTCATATTCTACTTGACTCCTATTTTTGAAAAATCAAAATTAATGTTTTTTAAAATGAATTTTTGCGGCCGGCGGGATTTGAACCCGTGCGGTCGTGAGGGGGAGAGACGCGCTCGGCCATCTGGGCTAGGGATCCAGATTGTTGATTTTTGATCGGATATTATTCGTATACCTGACTGTAAGGCAGATTAATATTGTCATTAATTAATTATTTGATAATTAATTTTAATACTATGATTAACTAATTATGTGATAATTAATTCTAGTAGATGTTTAGTGTATGGCATGACCATAAATTGAACAATGTGATTGGATATTTTCAATTTAATTTTAGGTTGGTTTTACGGCCTGCGTGTTGTTCAATTATAATTAGTTTTACGGCCTGTGAGTCGTCTATTTAAATTATTTATTATTTTATGGCCTGCGTGTCGTTTTCACCTTTTGTAATTAATTTACTAGTGTAGTGTTAAATTTCGTTAATGTAATGAAGACAAGAAGGACGAGAATGATGGACTCGAGGAGCCAATTGATTGCATATGACGTTCCAAGAAGTTGGGAAGATCAATGAAGAGCAATTGCAACCTTTTAGATTGACCCTTGTGATTTTCATGTTGGCTCATGAAAATCACGTTAGGAATTATGGTCATACTATATACGGTCCTATGCTTTTAATTGTCATGTGATGCGATGTATGTTTAAATTTATGCATGTATGTGATGATATGTATGTTTAGATGTATGTTAGCAAACATAGACATTAACATAGGATAAAAACCCCTCGTTAAATTTTTTAAATGACGTTCATTTGAAAAAACACCTATCAAGACTTCGATCATCTTGAGTGGGTCATGCCAAAGCTGGGCGCTCGGATTATCTTAGTAAGGTAGGATGGGCAATGGTGATACCTATGTGTTTTAATGAACTAAGAATTCAAAGGAGTTTTGAACCTTAAGGCATAAGATGTGATTATAACATGCTTGTGCATAAGATGCCAAATCCCATTAATATAATCTAAGAGTTACATATGATGTAATCGATAAAGAGTTATCCACCTAAAGTATCTCAATTCTAGGCGTCATGCCAAAGATGAGTTTAGGATTGTGCAAAATGGGATCTTAGCCCACTACAATTACAAATGTTGTAAAATTGAGGGTACTTTATTTTAGTGGGAGTATTTTTTGAGAAATAAAATAATGTGACTAAATATTTTGCATATTGAATTTTGTAGATAGTAGAATGGCATCAAACAACACGTCCACCATTTCATTGCGATCCGTCCTTGAGAAGGACAAGCTCAAAGAAAACGGCAACAACTATCTGGATTGGATCCGGAGCTTGAGAATAGTTCTCAAGTAAGAAAGAAAGTTGTATGTTCTTGAGGAAGAAATTCCCTATGATCCAGCTGACAATGCAAACAAATCAACAAAAGAAAAATGGAAGAAACATTGTGATGATTCCATTGATGTCAGTTGTCTTATGTTAGCTACCGTTTGTCCAGAACTTCAAAAGAATCTGGAAGAAATGGAAGCTTATGAGCTTAATGCTCATCTCCAGGAAATTTCTCGAAGCATGCTAGGCAAGAGAGGTATGAGACCTTTCAAGCCTTATATGTTTGCAAGATGGTTGAGGGGACATACGTCAGCGCTCATGTACTCAAGATGAAAGGATATATTGATCATCTTGATAGGCTTGGTTTTCCACGTTCTAAGGAGCACTCCACGGATATGATCCTAAACTCATTACTCGATAGTTTCGGTCAGTTGATAATGAACTATAATATGAATGAGATGGAGAAGTCCATTGCTGAGCTGCATATGGTTGAGCAGAATATAAAGAAGAAACCAGGCCACGTGCTGATGGTCAGCAAAGGGAAGTCCTTCAAGAACAAAGGCAAGGGCAAGAGTAAGGCAAAAGTTGCCAAATTTAAAGATCCTTCTAAGACAATTTTCAAGGCTAAAGCTCCCAAAGATGGAAATCGCCATCATTGCAATAAACCAGGACACTGAGAAAGAAATTGCAAGGTTTACTTGGAAGAGCTAAAGCGTACCAAGGATAGTGAGACTGCCACAGGTATATTTGTTATAGAAGTTAACTTATCAACTTCTAACTCCTCGGCATTGGATACTGGATGTGGATCTCACATTTGTACAAATGTGCCGGGGTTGAGAAATAGTAGAGAGTTGAAGAAAGGGAAAGTGGATCTAAGAGTCGGCAATGGAGCAAGAGTTGCTGCACTAGCCGTAGGAACTTATGATCTAGTTTTACCCAATGGGCTTTTGTTAGTTTTGAACAATTGCTTTTATGTTCCTGCTATGAATAGGAATATTATTTCAGTTTCTACATTAGATTGTGAAGGTTACAGTTTTCTTATTAAGAATAAGATTATTCGTATTTTCTTTGATGACTTGCTTTATGGTACTGCAAAGTTATATACTGACCTTTACAATATTGATCTAGATGAGTCCGACACCTTGGAAGTCTATAACATGGCATCCAAGAAACCTAAGCTCAATGATTCTAATCCGACTTACTTATGGCATTGTCGACTTGGTCACTTAAACGAGAAACACATTTCTAAACTTCATAATGATGGACTTTTAGACTCTTTTGACTATGAATCATACGGGACATGCGAATATTGTTTATTGGGCAAGATGACGAAGAATCCTTTCACCGATCATGGAGAAAGGGCTAGTGATCTATTAGGCCCAATACATAGAGATGTTAAACGGGCTAGCCCTAGCGGTTTCGGGCTAGCCCTAGCGGGCTTCGGGCTAAACGGTCCGGGCAAAAAAAGCCCGGATTTAAACGGGCTAGGAAATATCGGACCTAACCCTAACCCTAACGGGCTTCGAGCTAAACAGGCTAAATATTTAAAAAATCTATTTTTTATTTTTTTATAAGTCATAAACCAAAAAAAATAGTAACAATATATTTTATACATATAGTAACAACTATACTATAATAAATATAACAAAAAATACACTTTTATGTATATACATATATATATATATATATATATATGTATACACACACACACACACTATATTAACAAATACAGTAATAATATATATTATATATAATATTAATATATATTACATATATAATATTAATATATTTATATAAATATAGTATTACTGTAAGTTGAAATTAACCATATATATATATATACATATATATATATATATATATATATATATATATATATATATATATCGGCCTAGCCCCAGTGGGCTTCGGGCCAGCCCTAGCGGGCTTCGGGCTAGCCCTAACGGGCATCGGGCTAAACGGTTCGGGCCAAAAAAGCCCGGATTTAAACGGGCTAGGAAATATCGGCCCTAACCCGGTTTTTTAGCGGGTTAAACGGGTCAACCCGCCGGGCCCGAGCCCGTTTAACATCTCTACCAGTACATACTGATGTATGCGGACCTCTTAGCACTCAAGCCAGAGACGGATACCAATACTTAATCACATTTATCGATGATTTTAGTCGGTATGGATACGTTTATCTTATGATGCATAAACATGAATCTTTTGAAATGTTCAAATAATCCAGAGTGAAGTACAGAATCAACTTGGTAAGACAATTAATTGTTAGGAGTATGCCCTCGAATGCCACTCAGAGGATGTTGAGTGAGGGCATTGTACTTGTTATTATGTGAATCATTATCATAAGGCAATTGTTTGTTTCTTTATTTACTGGTAGTCACTGGTGTTCCTGACTCGTAAATATATATATATATATATATATATATATAGAAACTAGTTCGTGTATTTGAGATCAAAACCGTCCACTCCTTATTGGATAAGGGGATTGGCACTGGAAAGGTTATGGCTCAAATACTTGATCATTCGCAAGTCGATAAAACTTGACTGGGCATGTGAAGACTTGTATGACGTGTTCTTTGACTTGGAGAGTGCCTGTCGAACACTAATGGTTAGTGGGAGCACACGTTATAGGTATGCCAATTGGATTAGTATACTCGAACCGACTCACCCTCAATTTGTCACACGGATTTCACTCTGGGACAGTCAATGACGGAATCGAAAGGTTGTGATAAGTATTCGTGAACCTTCGACTTGAGGATTTGGTAGGGATATGCTTGTGACGTTAAGATTTTCATTAGAATAGTTCGACCCAGAAAACCGTAAGGTGGGGGTCAACCTCGACGTGCGTCTTGACGGGCAAATAGCAAGTCCTACTGAATACCAAGATAGAATTCTTTCTACTGTTAGTGAACGGGTTATATGTCCTATGCGGTTATTGGCAGATGAGATCATAAGTCTTTGGCCAAAGCATTGGAGCTAGTTGTATTGGATACACGAGAGCTCGATGATCTCGATTTGCATTAACTCATGCAAAGCGTCAAGTACAGATAGGGTTTGACTGACAGTGACCCTATAACTTGATCGGGACATTTGAAGGAAGGGTTTATACGTATAGAGGTATTCACAACAGAATGGTTCTTGAATGATCCCAATCATTCGTTCTCAGTTGGGGTACAGTGTAGGCCGCCAGGCTAGCTAGGTGTTGCTACAACTCTTGGTTCCTCCTATTGCTAATTGAGACGGACCTACCGAGTCGCGCAATAGGATTAACGACGGAATGAATCGAGCTTATTCTCTCATTATAAATATTAGATATTGGATATCTAATTTATTAGATATTGGATGTCTAATTAACTTTGGGACATTGGATGTCTATATTAATTAATTCAATAAATTAATTTGCGGCCTAATGAATTAAATAAATTACTGGGTGATTAATTTAATTCATAGATATAATTATTTCTTGGAGAAATTAATTATATTATTTTGTATTTGATGTGATTAATTAATTAGATTAATTAATTGATATAAATATATCGGAACAGATTGGAGTTTATCTGTTTGGACTCGCGGGAGTCCGAAACGAACCAAACTCATCCCGATTCTTCTAGATGGCCGCCCCCTTCCACCAACCTTCCTCTTAGTCTCTGTCTTCATTTTATAAATGGAAGACCAAAGACTTAAGAGATATGGTATCTCTTATAATAATATGAAAAGTGTATTTTATTAGGTGGAGTTGAAGAATAAAACAAGACCACATCTCTTGTCTTGAAAGAGTGATATCTCACGGCTCATTGAAAGAAAAGAGAGAGGAAAATAGTTTTCCTACTCTTCACATTTATTCTTCATCCTTCTTGTTTTCTTGGAGAAAATTCAAGACATAAATTGAGAGATATAGATTAAAGACTAAGAGTGTTATAATCTTGATTAGCAAGCTCATATAACCTTGTTCTAGCCATATTCTTGGAGGATAACGAGGTATAGTCGTTCCGTTCGTTTCTCCGGCGCGTGGCAAGTAGAGATGCGGTGCTTTCGGTGTTGGATCATTCAAGAGCTTGGAGCGGATTGGATTCGTGGATAGCATTTAAAGCTTGGGGAATCATCTTCAAGAAGTACACCATCTAATCAACGGACTATGATGGTATGATTCCTTATCTTCCTTGTTTTCGTTTTATATTCATATATACGTAGCTTGATCGATCCTCGTAGGGATTCAGATCGAATTAATTTTCATTTTACCACTTCCACTGGGCCTTCGTTTTTAGGCACCGATCCCAACAGTGTTATCGGAGCGTAGGTCTTGCGATAGTATATAAGATATTTAGCATTTGGAATGCTTGATTGGATGTTCTTATGATTTGGAATCATAATCGTATTAATCATTGATTTTCCATTGTTCATCTAAAAATTAATTTTTCATGATTTTATGTTACAATATAAATCTATTTTTCTTTTGAAAAATTTATTTAAATGTGTAATATAAAGATTAGAAAAATATTAGTTTTAGAATTGGGGCGAAAAAATGGTAAAAGCGTAACGGACGGCAACTTGAGGTGTCAAGACGCGCCATGCGGTCCCATTACGTGGACATGCGCGGTGTCTGCGGACATGCTCGGCGACTTCGCCGGGCCGCCAGACGATGGTCGCGATCCAGCCGGCCTTGCTCGGCGGCTGGCAAGCGATGCCGAGTTGGCTTGTAGTGTTTTCGACTACATTTTTTATGTTTCGTTCGATAATTAATTTTCCACAAATTAAATTAGATTTAATTTGACTAAGATATTATTATGGTAATTTTATTCTTAGGGGAATTAATTTAATGAAATATTTTCTCGTCCGGAACAAGTTATAATTAACGGTTGTTTTAATTAATTTGATTAATTCATTCGAATGGATTAATTTATATTGATTGGATCAATATTTAGATTAATTATGAATGCCATTTATTTAATGTGTTTATTGCAGTATTTTTGAATAGTGATGTGGTTCATGGACTTAGTTTTGAATCGTTTGGTTTTATTCGATTAGGTTGTAAAGACCGTTTTGAGCCTATTTATTTTACTAGAAATATTTGTATCTAGGATGCAACTTTTCAATGTAAAATTTATATGTAATGATGAAGACCGGAGGAAGATCCATTCGAGAAGACGAATATTCAAGACCGAAGACTTGTAATTAGATTACGGAGTTTTTGATTCTAGGAACGGTCCATGAACTACATGTTGGTAGCAACTAGGTTGTGAATGTTTATTCATATGGTATGAATGCACAAACACACTTAAACGAATTAATGTGCAAAGTGTAACATTAATCGCGAAAATTCTCCCACGACAAATTATTAAGTTTAAAAGGTTTCAAGGTTTTCCTTACCTCCATCGAGCTTTCGGAAAATTGAAATCCAAACCGGATGTGCTATGCTTCCGAGTTATCGGGGTAGTCGTTCGGGGAGGATGGATAAATTACCGGGAGCGCATTGGATGCCTTCGGTTGGAGCAAATTTTATCCCTAGAAATCTGATAGGTTGCCGGATAAGATTCAATTGTGAAACTGATTTGCGTCAATGGTATAAACTTAACTTGTTCGCGAACCATAGAAACCGTATAGGTTGAGGGGAGTGAACAAGGGGAAAAAGAAGATCGAATCATCCATTAGATGGGTTGGTGTTGGACACCACTTTATGAAAATTAATAGACTAGAAACCTGTTCGGTTGCCCTCTATTAAAATTTATAAAGAACTCGATCACCACTATGAAGTAGAGCGAACGATACTTACGGATTTCACATGAGAGTCTGTTATTCCGATAAAAATAATGGGAGCTGGGTTAAAGAATAGATAAGACCGTAATTCTATACTCAGATCATAATTGAACGAGTCACTAATTAATCCGTCGTACTTAATGCAGACATAACTCTCAACATGACAATGAACCCACTCACAATTATTCTGGAAAAGAACACCTTAATCGGACCTAACTTTGTGGATTGGCTCCGCAATCTGATGATAGTCCTCAGTATAGAGGCACTGGGATACGTCTTGAAGAGATAAATTCACCACTAGAAGGGGGGGTTGAATAGTGGTAATGCGGAATATCGAACTTTCTCGCGAATAAAAGAAAATAGAGCGGAAAGTAAAAGACTCAAAGATTTATAGAGGTTCGGCAACTTGCATACGTCCTCTATCCGACTTCTTTTTATATTGGCTCAAGAACAACCACACACTTGACTCGTCTTCGATCGGTCCGAGTACAACAACTGTTACAACCGCTTGTCTTCTATTGGTCCAAGCTCAACCACTCTCAAAATAAACTTTGTTTATCTAGTGTTCTATCGGAACTAGATAATCCTTAATTACGAATATTGGAGTGTAATCCTAATAATGCCGGATCAAAGATCCTAATAACACCGGATTAGTGACTCTAAATTCGTTTCTCTAATGCTCTCGTATGAGTGATGCAACACTCACAACCAAATGAAAGAATACAAAGTATAATAAATATTACAAGATGTATCACTCTTTGTATATTTCTTCTCACAACTTAGAATGTAATAAAAGATAGAAAACTGAGCGCTCAATTTTGCTTTGATTGCTTGTATACTTGAATGCTTTAAGTTGTGTATGAGATACCCAAATGATATGGGTATTTATAGGTGTCAGTCCTTCTTCGAATTCTGATATTTGTATTATTAGCGTGCGCTAATAATACATCCATAGCGTGCGCAATCGATCTCTGACTTGGCCGATATGAACGGTCACAAAACTGTTCCAACGGTAAAATTATATGTCTAGCGTGCGCTAGTCATACCTTCGTATTGGTCAACAGGTCTTCAATATTGACTTTAGATTATGTCGGTTTATCTCCCCAACGACTCTTTCCCAACGGATGAATTTATACTTAGCGTGCGCTACCAATTGTACATAGCGTGCGCTAGTATTGTTTAATATTAACTTTCCAGATTTCTCGGATCTCCTTTTGACTCCTGCGTTCCAACGGGTAATTTGACCAACGATAGAAATTTGAATGATTTAGCGTGCGCTAATAAATGTTGAATAGCGTGCGCTATATACTTTCCTCAGTAACGTACGTTAGCTTGTGTAGCGTACGTAAGTGCTTCCTTATTTTGAGTCCAGTGGCTACTGGACTACCAAACATGTTATCCGGTAGCATGCGCAAGCTTTGATAGGTAACGTGCGCTAATGAGTCGGAATAGCATGCGTAGATAATATTTTGTAGCGTGCGCTAAGGAATTCCTTCTTTTCTTTCCAGACCTTACTGTCCTCTCTGACTGATGCGATAGCGTGCGTTATATAAGGAATATAGCGTGCGCTAATTTTGTAATATAGCGTGTGCTGATAATAGACACTTTGCCTGCGTAAGCCATCAGGTGGGATTCTAACTTGGCTGCAGCTGATTTGACTTGCCTGCATATAAAATTCGATAGCGTGCGCTACGATACATTATGTAGCATGCGCTAGGAGCATTTTTCATCTTCAATAGAGCAGCTTACTGAGATGGATTTTATTAAATGTTTTGGATCTAATCATCATCAAAATACTTTTGAGTCAACAATCTCCCCCTTTTTGATGATGTCAAAACATTTAATATTTTCCTGCAAAAACGTTTAAAAAATTTCGAATCAAGGTAACTTGTTCGATATGTTAGTACGTTCCGGTTTTTGGAATGTTTCTCCCCCTTTTTAACATAAACAAAAAGAACTCCCCCTGTGTCGTTGCGTATAAAAAATAATACCAACCAGATGCCATGAACCAAAACGAAAACACATAATCAACAAATGCCAAGCTACATGAAAACCAAACGAAGAGAAATGCATATTTTATTGAAAAATAGTTCAAGCATTACACATAGATATTCAAAGCACGAGACATAAAAAACATTTGAAACAAAAGTTGCTACAACGAGTATCAACGTCCTAAAACTAGGGTGCGTGCTCGGATGAGGACGGTGGAAGCGGGAACGACGGATGAGTGAAGCGAATGAAATCTGAAATCAGCCCACGAACTTCTCGGACTTCCGAACATAGAGACCGAACATCCTCACGAATTTTCATCTGTGAGGTCTCGATGCTCCGAATCCGGGCAATGAGGTCACTCTCTTCTTCTTCCATGACAGAATCTTTCATCGGTCGTTTGCCTTTGGTTTTCGGATGATAAACAAACGTTCCGGGTTGTAGTTCCCGAAGCGTATGTGGTCAACGATGAAGAACACGTTCGGCTGGAGTCGGTGTTCGCGTTCCTTTTGGAACTTGGTCGTCTTCTCGGAGATACGGGAATAACACCCAACCTCTATTTATGGTTTCAACATAATGCATCGCTCTGAGGGTGAGGTCGCTAATCTCGTGTCCCCGAGACACCGGAATCGATGCCTCGCCCGACAAGTCAACATTGAAACGACGGAAAATCATAGTCAAAACAGATCTGAATGGAAGCCCAGATTTCTGCGTTTTCGACAAATAGTGTTTGGGGCGGAAAGAGTCTCCTTTCGCCTTCATCCAATTTAAAAAAATCGCCGTGAAATCCACCTTATCCTCGTTCAACACCCGGTATACCACATGCTTATCGATGCCAACTAGTTTATGTTGCGTGTTCACTTTAGGCATCAAACATTTTGTAAGTGCGACCAACAATAAACGGATTTGAATACCAAAATCGTTGTTTTCGAAAACTTCATCGGTAACCTCGATGACAGCTTTCGAACACATAAAATCGGCAACTTCTTTCTCAGTCAAGTCCGATTCATCAACAATGGACTTTCCACTACAAGAAAAACCTTCAAATGACAATCCAAAAAGCTCGTGAAGAATTTCCGAAGAAACCTTCACTACAGTTCCGTTAACCAAGCTACTGAGCACTAAACCACCAGAGGAGCCCTCATCATCTCCCAGATGCAAGTTAGCATAGAACTCTCGAACAAAAGAAGGGAAAATAATTTCTTTGCATTCTACGAATCGAGCAATACTCAAGGCTTCAAAAAATTCACGGATATATACCTTAGCTCATTCAAGACTGCCGAAATTGAAGAAATAGCAGTCGGTTAAGTTCTCTATAGGGAGGATTTCAGAAAATACCTTGAAAGCAATATAAGACACAAACGGGATGTATCATATTCTGGTTCTCGGGTACGTTTTGTGCTTTTGTAAGCCTTCTCCGTAAGTTTTCTTCCCTTGCTCGACATGATTGAGACAGGATTGAAGAAGGAATTGGGATAGGATGAATCGAATTTTTCGGCTAGGGTTCTTGCTGAAAGGGGATCTATGTGTTTGCGTACGTTATGGAAGGATGAGAGTGTTTCTGAGCTGAACAGAGTTTATATAGTGAACTGAGCAGGTTTAATTAGCGTACGCTAGGAATGTAAAATATGCGTATGTTAGGAGTATATGGGTAGCTCACTAGACTGTCCAGTAGTAGATTCGGGATATGAAGAATTTTAATTAGCGCACACAATAGATAAGGTATTAGCGTACGCTATCAAAGACGAAAGTGAGCGCGCGTTAAAGAAAAAAAATGAAGCTAGCGTGCGCTAGCGAATGGAACGTTTCAAAGATATTGATTTCTCGAGTACAAAACTAATTTCAAAAATTGTCTAGATGTCCCATACCAAGTTGCAAACGAATATTATTAAATGATTCCTCGGGAAGAGGTTTTGTAAAAATATCAGCAAGTTGGTCCTTCGTCCCGATAAAAATTAAGCATATATCTTTCTTTTGCACATGATCGCGTAAAAAATGATGTCTAATATCTATATGCTTAGTTCTACTATGCAGTACGAGACTTTTACTCAGATTAATAGCACTAGTATTATCACATAATATAGGGGTATTTTCAAAATAAATGCCGTAGTCGCGGAGTTGATTTTTAATCCATAGTACCACTCCCCGCAGCAACGTATTCGGCCTCAACTGTAGACAACGCTACACTGGTTTGCATTTTACTTCCCCAAGATATTAAGCATGAACCGATGAAATGACATGTACCACTAGTACTCTTTTTATCAATTTTGCATCCCGAAATCGGCGTCACTATATTCAATCAAATTAAAGTCCAAGCAAGAAGGATACCATAGACCTAGTCCGATATTCCCTTTCAAGTAACGAAAAATGCATTTACAAGCAATTAAATGTGATTCCTTGGGATTAGCTTGGAATCGAGCACATAAGCATGTAGCAAATATTATGTCTGGCCTAGAAGCAGTCAAATATAACAAAGATCTGATCATACCTCGATATAATTTTTGATCTACGGATTTGCCATTTTCATCTTTTTCAAGCTTTAATAAAGAGGACATTGGCGTTGAAATCACTTTGCTACTCTCCATTTTAAATTTCTTTTGGAGATCGTTTGAGTACTTTGTTTGATGAATAAAGATTCCATCTTCGCATTGCATGCTCGGGGTGCTTGTTTCAACCCGTAAGTGCCTTGTTGAGCTTGTAGACGTGATCCGGAAATTGATTATCTTCAAAACCGGGAGGTTGCTTGACATAGACTTCTTCTTGAATGTAGCCATTCAAGAATGCACTTTTCACATCCATTTGAAATAGTTTGATCTTTTTGTGAGCGGCAAATGCACATAACAAATGGATGGCTTCGAGTCGAGCCACGGGAGCAAAACTTTCTTCGTAATCAAGGCCTTCCTCTTGATTATACCCTTGAGCGACCAAATGAGATTTATTTCGAATTGGGTAACCGTCTTCGTCACTCTTGATTTTGTGCACTCATTTAGTTCCGATAATTATTTTATCTTTAGGAGCGGGAACTAAATTCCATACATTATTGTGCATAAATTGTACAAGCTCCTCCTGCATTGCCATCACCCAACTTTCATCATCAAGGGCCTCAGATATATTCTTGGGAACTATTTCGGATACGAAAGCACAATGAGCCATATAATCGATGGTTCTCCTTCGGGTTTGAACACCATCTTCAATGTTTCCAATCACAAGATCTTTTGGATGGTCTTTGATGTGCCTTCAATCTTTCGGTAGACTCTCGATCGTCTTCTTTTGAATTTTCGAAATTTTCTCCATTTCGTTTGAGGGATGAGAATCTGGAAAAATACCTGCATCATCAAAATATTCTACCTTTCTCGGGGGTGAGATCATATCGTTGAATTTAACATGAATGGATTCTTCAACTTTATTTGTTCTAATGTTATAAACACAATATGCTTTGCTATTTGTAGCATAACCAAGAAATACACCGGAATCAGATTTAGCATCAAATTTCCCCAAGTTATCCTTACCATTATTTAGGATAAACACATTACAACCAAAAGGATGGAAATACGATATATTTGGCTTTTTTCCCTTCCATAATTCATACGCAGTTTTGAGGTTAGTTCTACGAACATGGACACGGTTAATCACATAACATGCTGTAAAAATTGCTTCGGCCCAAAAGTATTGTGGAAGAGAGTATTCATTAAGCATAGTCCTTAACATTTCTCCAAAGATCGTTTTTCCTTTCAACAATCCCATTTTGTTGAGGCGTCTAGGAGCCGAAAAATTGTGATTAATACCATATTTGTCACATAAAAGCTCAAACGGAGTGCAATCTATTCACCTCCGTGATCGATGCGAATTGAAATTATAGAAAGATTTTTCTCATTTTGCACCAAACGACACCATTTGGAAAACTCGGAAAATGTATCATCTTTATGAGCAATAAATCTAACCCAAGTAAAACGGGAATAATCATCAACAATGACCAAAGTATAAAGCTTACCATTTAGACTAACATATCTAGATGGTCCAGTCAAATCCATATGCACAAGTTCAAGAATACGGCTAGTGGAAACCTCGAATTTTGGTTTGAAAGATTCTCGAGTGTGTTTCCCTTTTATGCATGATTCACACAAATGCTTTCGATCAAATTTGAGTTTGGGTAAACCACGGACAAGATCGTGTCTTGATAAAATATAAGTGATGGGTAGAGATGTATGCCTCAATTTACGATGCCATAAATATGCATTATCATCCAAAGTAATAAAACACTTTTCATTGAATGAACTTTTATCACTAAGATCGACAATATAAATGTTTCCACATCTCAAACCGATGAATGCAATTTTATTATTTCTAAATGCCGTGCAATGAGTTTGCTCGAAGAGAATTTTAAAACCTTCATCACAAAGTTGAGAAACGCTAAGTAAGTTGTGATGCAAACCTTCAAAAAATAATACTTTGTTGATAGAGGGAGAAGGTTCCTTACCGACTTTTCCGATGCCTTTAATTTTTCCTTTTTGATTGTCCCCAAAGGTCACATATCCTTGTTCTTGATATTCGAGGTCTTCAAATAAGTCCTCGGAGCCGTACATGTGCCTTGAGCATCCACTATCAATGTACCGCTTGCTTTTCCTTGGTGCCGGTACCTATAAAAATAGTGTTTCTTGGTTGTTTCGGTACCCAAGCCCTTTTGGGTCCTCCAAAGTTAACGATACTTATATCATTAGGAACAATTGTCCCTTTTGTAACCCATATTTGTTTAACTTTGATGTTTCTTAACTTTGAACGAACGTTATCATGAGCTCGTTGTTTGAAAGGAGTTTTTGAATTCTCGGCTTTGGTTTTCTTTATTTTGTCAAGGTTGATAAGGGATTGTTCCCTTTTAAACGGGTCGAAACCAAGGCCGTGTTTTAATAATGAAGATTTTTGAATGGATAAGAGCTTTTCGAATTTCTCGTTTCCGAGAGTAAATTTGTTCAAAATATATTTTAGCTCCTTTTGAGTTTTCGTCAACTCGATTTTCAAAACGTTTTCCTTTTCAAGGAATGAGGTGTGGTCGAGTTCAATAGTTTTGCCTTTGTTTTGAAGAGAGGATTTTTTGAGTTCTAAAGATTTTATTTTCCTCTTTAAAGACATATTTAATTTAACCATCTCGTCGTATTCTATGTTTGAAGATTCAAACGCACTTAATAACTCATCGTCATGATGGACTTCTTGTGAATCGCAATAATCGAAATTATCATATTCATCATCATTAAGTTTATAACTTACCTCGATATTGCTTTCGGAGTCGAGTGCCATAAAAGCGAGATTAGAATCGAGAGATCTTTCAATCTCCTCCTCGTCATCACTCCAAGAAGCGATTAGAACCTCCTTATTTTTGAATCTTTCGACTTGAGGTTTTGAAGAGGATCCTCGACAATCCTTGGCATAGTGACAGGCTTGACCGCATTTCCGACAATTATTGTCGAACTTCTTTATAGGAACATAGCTATTCTTCTTTTGTTCCGCCTTTCCATCCCGACCAAGGAAATTTCGCCTTCTTTGAATTAGATTTTTATACCTTCTAAAGTTCTTGGCGTAGGGAGCAAGTTTCACATCGTCTTCATCCTTGGGAACATCTTCCTCAACATCGCTATCAACATTGAATGCGACTACCTTTTCACGAGGCTTTGGTTTGGTACCTCTAGACTTGAGAACAATCTCATAATTGATGAGTGACCCGATGAGGGCACTAAACTCGAGCTTGTTGAGATCTTTGTACTCCATGATAGCGGTAACCGTGGCATCCCATTCACGTGGCAACGAGCGAAGAATTTTCTTAGCTTTGTCGCTACTATATATAGGCTTTCCGAATGATGCAAGTCCATTGGTTATAGCCGAGAACCGATCCAACATATTGGTGATCATTTCCTCGTCCTTCATGGACAAGAGTTCGTAGTCATGAAGAAGCATGTTGATTTTAGTCACCTTAACTTGGGTGGTTCCTTCATAAGTTACTTCGTGGATTTCCCAAATTTCCTTTGCGCTTTCGTAGGAAGATATCCTATTGAGTTCTTCGGGATTAAGAGCGCAATAGAGAAGTTGAGTAGCACGTGAATTGATGTGCGTGTTCCTCCAGTCCTCGTCGTTGAACTCGTCGAACTTTTTCAACGATCCATCTTCTTTCTTGGCGAGTTTTGGACCAAGTGCAATGACTTTCCAAATTTCAATATTATAGTCTTGAACGAATATAGCCATTTTCTTCTTCCATGTCATGAAATTGGAACCATCGAAGAAGGGAGGACGGTTGAGAGCATTTCCTTCAATTTGGCCAAGAAGTGCCATTTGCGGATCTTTTTCCCTTAGGTGGTTAAACCTTTAAAAAGAGACCCGCTCCGATACCAACTGAAGAGATAAATTCACCACTAGAAGGGGGGTTGAATAGTTGTAATGCGGAATATCGAACTTTCTCGCGAATAAAAGAAAATAGAGCGGAAAGTAAAAGACTCAAAGATTTATAGAGGTTCGGCAACTTGCCTACGACCTCTCTCCGACTTCTTTTTCTATTGGATCAAGAACAACCACACACTTGACTCGTCTTCGATCGGTCTGAGTACAACAACCATTACAACCGCTTGTCTTCTATTGGTCCAAGCTCAACCACTCTCAAAATAAACTTTGTTTATCTAGTGTTCTATCGGAACTAGATAATCCTTAATTACGAATATTGTAATAACACCGGATTAGTGACTCTAAATTCGTTTCTCTAATGCTCTCGTATGAGTGACGCAACACTCACAACCAAATGAAAGAATACAAAGTATAATAAATATTACAAGATGTATCACTCTTTGTATCTTTCTTCTCACAACTTAGAATGTAATAAAATATAGAAAACTGAGCGCTCAATTTTGCTTTGATTGCTTGTATACTTGAATGCTTTAAGTTGTGTATGAGATACCCAAATGATATGGGTATTTATAGATGTCAGTCCTTCTTCGAATTCTGATATTTGTATTATTAGCGTGCGCTAATAATACCTCCATAGCGTGCGCAATCGATCTCTGACTTGGCTGATCTGAACGGTCACAAAACTATTCCATCAGTAAAATTATATGTCTAGCATGCGCTAGTCATACCTTCGTAGCGTGCGCTAGCGGTTGGTCAACAGGTCTTCAATCTTGACTTTAGATTATGTCGGGTTGTCTCCCCAACGACTCTTTCCCAATGGATAAATTTATACTTAGCGTGCGCTACCAATTGTACATAGCGTGCGCTAGTATTGTTTAATATTAACTTTCCAGATTTCTCGGATCTCCTTTTGACTCCTGCGCTCCAACGGTTAATTTGAACAACGATAGAAATTTGAATGATTTAGCATGCGCTAATAAATGTTGAATAGCCTGCACTATATACTCAGTAACGTACGTTAGCTTGTGTAGCGTACGTAAGTGCTTCCTTATTTTGAGTCCAGTGGCTACTGGACTACCAAACATGTTATCCGGCAGCGTGCGCAAGATTTGATAGGTAATGTGTGCTAATGAGTCGGAATAGCATGCGTAGATAATATTCCATAGCGTCGCTACGTAATTCCTTTTTTTCTTTCCAGGCCTTACTGTCCTCTCTGACTGATGCGATAGCGTGCGTTATATAAGGAATATAGCGTGCGCTAATTTTGTAATATAGCGTGCACTGATAATAGACACTTTGCGTGCGTAAGCCATCAGGTGGGATTCTAACTTGGCTGCAGCTGATTTGACTTGCCTGCATATAAACTTCGATAGCGTGCGCTACGATACATTATGTAGCATGCGCTAGGAGCATTTTTCATCTTCAATAGAGCAGCTTATTGAGATAGATTTTATTAAATGTTTTGGATCTAATCATCATCAAAATACTTTTGAGTCAACACGTCTTGGAGACGAACATTCTGGCGCCTCCGGAGCGGACAGGAGCCAATCAGGAAGAGATTGAAAACCACAAAAAGTGGGTTAAGGATGACGTAAAAGTCCGTGCTTATATGATGGCTTCTATGTCTAATGAGCTTCAAAGATCTCATGAGAAAATAACTTCTGCTAGGCAGATTCTATCTCACTTAACCGAGCTTTATGGTGAGCACAGTCGAACTGCTAGATATGAGATATCCAAGCAACTGTTCGGTGCAAGGATAAAGGAAGGTGAGGAGGTTGGGGACCACATCCTCAAAATGATATCTATGATCGATAGATTGGAGGCTCTTGATTTTAAGATGGATACTTCTCTGCAGACCGACCTTATCCTACAGTCTCTCCCTGATTCCTTCTCACAGTTTGTAATGAATTTCAACTGCAATGAGATTGCATGCAACTTAGCATGGTTGATGAACAAACTCGTGACCGCTCAGTCTTAAATGAAGACTCCACGGATGAAGGAGTCCGCCCTTGTGATTTCTTCTGGACCTCGAAGGTCTAAGAATAAGAAGAAAAAGACCAAGAAGCAGACGAGACCACAAGTCAAGGACCTTAAGGGTAAGGGCAAGGCCCCGAAGGTTCCGAAGAGCAAGAAGAAAAAGGATGCTTGTCTCAAATGCGGTGAGCTGGGCCACTGGGCTAGAGACTGTCCCATTCTTCATGGCACTTCAAGTACAGAATTTTTAGTTTTGGAAATAAATTGTTCTGCTACTGTATTTTCTACTTCTTGGATACTAGATTCTGGTGTTAGTTCTCATATTTGTACCGTGAATCAGGATCTGGAACAAAGTAGGAAGCTTGGAACTGGGGAAGTGATGATTACTGTCGGAAGCGAGCATAGTGTCGAGGCAACTGACATAGGATAACTTCATTTGGGTTTAGAATCCGGCTTTGTTTTGACTTTAGAAGATGTACTTGTTTTGCCCAAGGGGCATAAAAACATTGTATCCATTCCGGTCATGGATCGGAAAGGCTTTTCATTTCTCATTGGTGATGGTTCCTGCAAAATTTATTTTAGAAATAAACTAGTGGGCACTGCTACATTGTTGAATAGACTGTATCATCTAAACCTTAGTAACAAAGTCGTTGTGAATACTATGACTAGGAAGCGTGGTAGGGATGAAACTAATCAAGTTTTGAAATGGCATCTTAAACTTGGTCATGTTGGTTAGACCAAGGTTTACAAAATGGAAAAAGATGGACTTATGGGTCCATTGGGATCGGATCCCTTTCCTACTTGTGAATCTTGCCTTAAAGGCAAAATGACTAAGTCCCCCTTCACAGGGACTTTTGAAAGAGCCGCTGATAAACTAAGATTAATCCATATTAACGTATGTGGTGCTTTGGAAGCAACACGTGATGGATATCAGTATTTCATTACGTTTACAAATGATCATACTAGGTATGGTTACGTATACTTAATGAAACATAAATCCGAGGCCTTTGAAAAATTCCAGGAATTTAAGGCCCTAGTCAAAAAACAAACTGGTAATCATATCAAAGCACTTCAGTCGGACCGAGGTGGCGAGTATATGAGTGCGGAGTTTGACGAGTTCCTAAAGTAACATGGAATAGTATCACAACTAACACCTCCAGATACTCCTCAGTTAAATGGTGTGTCAGAAAGAAGGAACCAGACCTTGTTGAACATGGTCCATTCTATGCTGGGCTATACTGACTTAGCGATTTACTTGTGGGGGTATGTACTCCTGACTGCTGCTTATACCTTGAATAGATGTTCTTCCAAATTTGTTCCTAAAACTCCACATGAGATGTGGGAGGGCATGAAACCAAGTCTTAATCACATTAGGATTTGGGGATGTCCCGCCTATGTTAAGAAGACTAAGGTGGACAAGTAGGAAGCGAGGTCCGTGAAGGGATGTTTCATTGGATTCCCATCTGGGACGATGGGTTATCTATTCTACATGCCCGAAGATCGAAAGATCGTTGTTTATTTGCAAGCATACTTCCTGGAAGATGAGTTCATTCAGGAAGGCGGAGCAGGTAGAAGTGTTTCTTTGGAAGAATATAATGAAACTCCTCAGGAGACACCTGTGTAAGAAATTGGAACCAAACCTTCTGAAACACAAGTACAACTACCCCGTAGGTCTAGTAGGGTGTCTCATTTACCTGAGAGGTATGGCCTTGTGCACCTGGAGGAGCTGGGTCTCCATGAGATTCCAAGTGATAGCCAAGATACCGACCTAATGACCTATGACCAAGCGATGGTGGATGTAGACTCCGCGAAATGGCTTGAAGCTATGGAAGCTATGGAAGTTGAGATATGACCGCCCCGAGGGCATAGTGCCTATTAGGAACAAGTTGATCTACAAAAGAAAGACTGATGGTGATGGCAAGGTTGACGCCTATAAGGCCAGACTTATGGCAAAGGTTTATACCAAAAAGGAAGGGATCGATTACCACGATACCTTCTCGCACATAGCTATGATCAAGTCTATTCGCATGATGCTTGCTATAGCTGCCCACCACGATTATGAGATATGGCAAATGGACGTAAAGACGGATTTCCTAAATGGATTCCTCGAGGAGGAAATCTATATAGAGCAGCCTAAAGGCTTTGTGTCCGAGGTCGATATTCAGAAAGTGTGCAAGCTTCAGCGTTCCATTTATGGACTGAAGCAAGCTTGGCGTAGTTGAAACCTTCGTTTTGACGAGATAGTCAAAGAGTTTGACTTCATGCAAAATGAAGGGGAACCTTGTGTATACAAGAGGGTTAGTGGGAGCAAGATCGCATTCTATGTAGATGATATTCTACTAATAGGAAATGATGTGGGAATGCTCAGTTCTGTGAAAGCTTGGCTTTCGAGTAATTTCTCCATGAAAGAGTTGGGAGAGGCAACCTATATTTTTGGTATTCAGATCTACTGGGATAGAGCGAAGAGAACGATAGGTCTTTCCCAAGCACTCTATATAGATAAGATCTGAAAGCGATTTAAGATGGACGATTCTAAAAGAGGGTTCCTGCCGATGCGACATGAAATAAAACTCTCCTCGAAGAGGTGTCCTCAAAGTGAGGAACAACGAAAGGAAATGAGTAATATACCATATGATTCGGCCGTGGGTAGCCTTATGTATGCTATGTTGTGTACGAGACCTAACATTGCGCATGCTGTGAGTGTGGTAAGTAGGTTTTAGGCAAATCCAGGTAGGGAACATTGGACTTCCGTAAAGAACGTTCTCAAGTACTTAAGAAGGACTAGAGATATGGTTCTGATGTATGGCGGTGGAGAACTGTATATGGTGGGATTCACTGATTCGGACTTCCAAGGATAGAAAGACGATTCGATGTCTACTTCTGGCTATATATTTACTCTTAATGGAGGAGCAGTATCTTGGCGTAGCGCCCAGCAAAGCGCGACTGCTGATTCCACCTGTCAGACTGAGTATCAAGAAGCCTCGGAGGCTTCCAAGGAAGGGTTCTGGATTAAGAAGTTTCTGGGAGAACTTCAAGTGATACCATGTCTTTGAAATTTGCTTGTTCATTGTCTTTGCGACAACGACGAAGCTGTAGCGCAGTCCAAGGAGCCGAGATTTCAAAATAGTACCAAACACATTGAGAGTAAGTATCATCTCGTAAGAGAATTTTTTCGCAATGGATACATTGTGCTACATAGAGTAGACTCAGCCAACAACGTCGCTGATCCACTGACTAAGCCACTTTCTCAGACTAGCTTGGAGCATCATCTGGAGAACATGGGTATTAGATATCATAGTGTGTGGCATTTAGTGCAAGTGGGAGATTGTTAGGAGTATGCCCTCGAATGCCACTCAGAGGATGTTGAGTGAGGGCATTGTACTTGTCATTATGTAAATCATTATCATAAGGCAATTGTTTGTTTCTTTGTTTAATGGTAGTCACTGGTATTTCTGACTCGTAAATATATATATATATATATATAAACTAGTCCATGTATTTGAGAGCAAAACATTCCACTCCTTATTGGATAAGGGGATTGGCACTGGAAAGGTTATGGCTCAAATACTTGATCGTTCGCAAGTCGATGAAACTTGACTGGGCGTTAAGTTTATGTGAAGACTTGTATGACGTGTTCTTTGACTTGGAAAGTGCCTGTCGAACACTAATAGTTAGTTGGAGCACACATTATAGGTATGCTAATTGGATTAGTATACTCGAACCGACTCACCATCGATTCGTCACACGGATTTCACTCCGGGACAGTCAATGACAGAACCTTCGACTTGAGGATTTGGTAGGAATGTGTTTGTGACGTTAAGATTTTCATTAGAGTAGTTCGACGCAGAAAACCGTAAGGTGGGGGTCAACCTCGACGTGTGTCTTGACGGGCAAGTAGCAGGTCCTACTGAATACCAAGATAGAATTCTTTCTCCTGTAAGTGAACAGGTTATATGTCCTATGCGGTTATTAGTAGATGAGATCATAAGTATTTGGCCAAAGCATTGGATCTAGTTGTATTGGATACATGAGAGCTCGATGATCTCGATTTGCATTAACTCATGCATAGC
This sequence comes from Orobanche coerulescens, assembly GCA_033398695.1. Lineage (NCBI taxonomy): Eukaryota > Viridiplantae > Streptophyta > Magnoliopsida > Lamiales > Orobanchaceae > Orobanche > Orobanche coerulescens. The sequence continues at coordinate 60,373,925 of CM065808.1, read as the reverse complement.
GTCAAGTACAGATAGGGTTTGACTGATAGTGACCCTATAACTTGATCGGGACATTTGAAGGAAGGGTTTATACATATAGAGGTATTCACGACAGAATGGTTCTCCCAATCATTTGTTCTCAGTTGGGGTACAGTGTAGGCCGCCAGGCTGGCTAGGTGGTGCTACAACTCTTTGGTTCCTCCCATTGCTAATTGAGGCGGACCTACCGAGTCGTGCAATAGGATTGACGACGGAATGAATCGAGCTTATTCTCTCATTATAAATATTAGATATTGGATATCTAATTTATTGGATATTGGATGCCTAATTAACTTTGGGACATTGGATGTCTAAATTAATTTATTCGATAAATTAATTTACGGCCTAATAAATTAAATAAATTACTGGGTGATTAATTTAATTCATAGATATAATTATTTCTTGGAGAAATGAATTATATTATTTTGTATTTGATGTGATTAATTAATTGGATTAATTAATTGATATAAATATATCGGAACGGATTGGAGTTTATCTATTTGGACTCGCGGGAGTCCGAAATGAACCAAACTCATCCCGGTTCTTCTAGATGGCCGCCCCCTTCCACCAACCTTCCTCTTAGTCTCTGTCTTCATTTTATAAATGGAAGACCAAAGACTTAAGAGATATGGTATCTTTTATAATAATATGAAATTTGTATTTTATTAGGTGGAGTTGAAGAATAAAAGAAGACCACATCTCTTGTCTTGAAAAAGTGATATCTCACGGCTCATTGAAAGAAAATAGAGAGGGAAATAGTTTTCCTAGACTTCACATTTATTCTTCATCCTTCTTGTTTTCTTGGAGAAAATTCAAGACATAAATTGAGAGATATAGATTAAAGACTAAGAGTTTTATAATCTTGATTAGCAAGCTCATATAACCTTGTTCTAGCCGTATCCTTGGACGATAACGAGGTATAGTCGTTCCATTTGTTTCTCCGGCGCGTGGCAAGTAGAGACGCGGTGCATTCGGCGTTGGATCATTCAAGAGCTTGGAGCGGATTGGATTCGTGGATAGCATTTAAAGCTTGGAGAATCATCTTCAAGAAGTACACCATCTAATCAACGGACTATGAGGGTATGATTCCTTATCTTCCTTGTTTTTGTTTTATATTCATATATATGTAGTTTAATCGATCTTCGTAGGGATTCAAATCGAATTAATTTTTGTTTTACCACTTCCGCTGGCCTTCGTTTTTAGGCACCGAATCCCAACATTAAAGCCCTTCGATCGGTTCGAGGTGTCAAATACTTGAGCCAAGAATTTGATAATCATCTTAGGAGTTGTGGAATTGTTTCATGACTTACTCCTCCCAGAACAACTCAGCATAACAGAGTGTCCGAGAGAAAGAATCGAACTTAATTAGATATGGTCCGATCCATGATTAGTCAAACAGAGCTTCCATTATCATTTTTGGGCCATGCATTAGAAACATCAGCATTCACCCTTTATCGTGTTCCATCTAAAGCAGTTGAAAAGACACCATTTGCGAAATGGATTGGTAAGAGACTAAACTTGTCTTTTCTAAAGATCTGGGGTTGCGAAGCATTCGTAAGGCACAAGTGTTTGAAAAAATGGTAGGCAGATCTGAAAGATGTTTATTTGTGGGATGTCCTAAGGAGACTAAAGGATATCACTTTTATAAGCCCGCAGAGAACAAAGTGTTTGTTGCTCGAAATGCTGTATTCTTAGAAAGGGAATTATTTTCCAAAAGAGATAGTGGGAGAAGAGTAATTCTCGAGGAAACTTGAGAACCACAATAAGACACTGCTTCACCGATGGAAACTGAACAGGCTCAACAATTAGTTAAAGAGCCCATTCAAAGTACACAAGTCCCTCGCAGATCTGATAGGATGCGGCATGAACCTGAGAGATATGGTTATCTCGTGACAGAGGATGATGACGGATCGCTCATAGATGATGAGCCTAGTACCTATACAGAAGCTGCTTCAGGACCAGAGTCTGAGGAATGGCTAGAAGCCATGAAGTCAGAGATGCAGTCCATGTATGACAATCAAGTTTGGAACTTGATAGATCCACCTGAGGGTGTTAAAACCATTGGGTGCAAATGGGTTTACAAAAATAAGAAAGACATGGACGATAATCTGCAAGCCTATCAAGCTAGACTAGTGGCAAAAGGTTATAGACAGATTCATGGTGTTGACTATGATGAGACTTTTTCGCCAATAGTCATGCTTAAATCAATTAGAATTTTATTTGCCATTGCTGCATACTATGATTATGAAATATGTCAAATGGATGTCAAAACTTCTTTCCTTAATGAAAAATTACTCGAGGATGTGTACATGACACAACCTAAGGGTTTTGTTCATCCAGAAAATTCTAAGAGGGCTTGCAAGCTTCAAAGATCCATTTATGGGTTGAAGCAGGCTTCTCGGAGCTGGAATCTTCGCTTTGATGAAACTATCAAAGAGTTTGGGTTTATTCAAAATGAAGATGAACCATGTGTGTACAAGAAGGTTAGTGGGAGCATAGTTGTTTTCTTAGTCTTATATATAGACGACATATTACTCATTGGAAATGACATATCCACCTTGCAGACAATCAAGACTTGCTTGAGAAACTGTTTCTCAATGAAAGACTTAGGAGAAGCTGCTTACATTCTTGGGATAAAAATATATAGAAATAAATCAAAGAGATTGATTGGCCTAAGTCAATGTACCTACATTAATAAAATATTGAAGAGGTTTAATATGCAAGACTCCAAGAGAGGACTCTTGCCAATATCACATGGCATTAATCTAAGTGAGACTCAAAGTCCTTCGACTCCTGATGAGAGAGCCCGCATGAGCAAGATACCATATGCTTCGGCCATTGGATCGATCATGTATGACATGGTTTGTACTTGACCAGATGTATCGTTTGCCCTTAGCATGACAAGTCGATACCAATCGATTCCATGTGAAAATCACTGGACAACAGTGAAAACCATCCTAAAGTACTTGAGAAGAACTAAGGATGATTTCGTAGTTTATGGAGGGGTGGGAAAAGAGGTGGCTGTAAATGGTTACGCCAATGCAAGTTTCGAAACCAACAGAGACGATTTTAAATCACAAACTGGTTATGTGTTTGCATTGAATGGAGGTGGTGTGAGTTGGAAGAGTTCCAAGCAAAGCACGATTGCTGATTATGTTACAGAAGCTGAGTACCTGGCAGCATCGGATGCAGCTAAGGAAGCCGTATGGATCAAGAAGTTCGTTACCAAACTAGAAGTGGTACCGACCATCCAGGGTCCCATAAGACTTTATTGTGACAATAATGGAGCTATTGCACAAGCTAAATGTTGGTACATAATCGGTTATATGCGCTAATGTGCGGAAGCGTATTTAAAGGTCCGGAAAATAAATCAACACATGATTTATAGAGGTTCGGCCAAACGTGCCTACGTCCTCACCCGATATATTTTTTATATAGGATGAAGATCAACCTATGCACCTCTCTTCTATCGGTCGAGGGATTACCGTTACAATTATCGTCTTCTATCAGTCCGAGATAAACCGTTCACACACTTGTCTTTTTATCGGTCCAAGTTAAACCGTTTTCCTTTTCTATCGGAGAAGGAATCAACCTATATAGCTTTATATGGGTACTAGACAAACCTCACTAGGATATATATTGTTATTCTAACAATGTTGGATCCTTGATACTAATAACACCGAATCCAATCTTATCCTTTCTTTTTCCTCTCGTGTATGTTTTCGTGTATTCACACTCAAGCACTTATCGATAAAGCTCAAGTAAAAAACAAGAATGTATACAATGATATCACAAGTATAGATGATTTGCTCAAGGTTGTTGTTATGTTTGATACCAAATGGCTTGGTATTTATAGGCATTTTCCTTCAACTAGCCGTTATTGCTTGCTGACTCTTTAGCGTGCGCTAGCCTTCTTTTACCGTGCGCTAATGCTAGTTGCGTATGTTAATATTCGCTGTTTATGTGCGTTATCTGTTGATCAGTTCAGTCTAGTGGCTTCTGCCTGTCCCAGTTAGCGTGTGCTAGTATTCTCCGTAGCGTGCACTAATATCACGTCATTGCTTGCGTCATATATCCGTTTGTAACTTTTGACTTCTGGCTTTCCACCGAATCTTCCAACGTTCATTTGTTTGAATTCAAATGCTCTTTAGCGTGCGCTATTCCTCAACCATAGCGTGCACTATGATTTCGTCACTGCATATGTCATTTCGTGTTGAAAGTCTTCACAACGGTCACATTCCTTCGATAACGTGCGTTAGCCTTCTCATATAGCGTGCGCTATCTTTATCTAGTAGCGTGCGCTAGCCTTGAACTCTAGCGTGCGTTTATTCTATCAGGTAAGTCCTTAAGGTAATATTATAACTCGTCTGATTTGCAGATGGCTTTCGTTAGCGTGCGCTAACCTTTATCTCTAGCACGCGCTAGCTTTGCAGTCAAGATTGTGCAACTTTTTGCGTCTTCGACTTCTTCGTTGTTTTGTTTCGCTTCTTTGTTGTTTTCCTTTGTTTAACAACTAATCATCAAAACTCGATAATGAATATTTGGAATAAAATATTCCAATAATCTCTCCCTTTTTGATGATTACAAAATAACACCTTGAATGGGATAAAACCTGCAAAATAAAAATATATATATTTGCACAAATCAAAGTTTCGGCTTTGATCGTTTCGCTAGTTTCCATATCCCATCGTTTCTTATCTCCTTTTCAACTTCTTCTTTTCATTTTTTTTCAAGTTCGTCGTTTCTTTTTCGGTATTTCACATTTTCTACTTTTCTTCGTCTTTTCTTTTCTTTCTACTATTCTCTCTCCTTTTTATTATTCGAAGAATATATTTGTATTTTTTTCAACGCTTCTTCTTTTCTCCCATTTAACTCACTAGTAGAAAAATGCCTTTAGGTAACATCCATAAAGTGTTCCCTAAAGGGCCTAAAGTGTTCCTATAGACCATAGGTAACACATTTTGGGTGTTACCTCTGCCCGTGTTCCCTATGCTCTTAGGTAACACTTTGGATCAATTCTGGTAACACTTTGAAACGTGTTCCCCAAAGTAATTTTAAGAAACACCTTAGTAACACTTTAGAAATTTCATAGGTAATACCTTGGTAACACTTTCAGATTGTTTAAGGAACACTATAGTTACACTTTTAAATGTATCCATTTTTTTAAGTAACACTTTAAATACCTTAAGGAATACTTTCGATTATATGGGTGCTAGCCTAGGTAACACCTTATTGATTATCAAGTAACACTTACTATTATTATTATTATTAATATTTATCAATAATATCAAAACTAGAAGAAACCATTTTTTCATATATAAATAACGAGAAAATATATTGATAAACTCAAATAAAAAATCCAATAACAATAAGATATAATTCATAGTATGTCAAACACATATTCAATAACTAACAAAACAATAACCTAATTGTTGTCTAATTTGTAACTTGTATAAAAAATAGCTCCCATATATCTTCAATTCGTTGTTGATATTAATGATGCTATTGTTGTTGTTATCTTGAACTTCCACATGCTTTGTTGAATGGGGTCGGCCTCTATGCATATGGCGTTCACAAGAGCATACAGCCCATCCAACAAATTTCTTGCTATATAATCGATCAATCTGACTTGCTTAAAGAAAGAATGTTCGAGTAGTTTTTTGGTAGTAGGTCGTTTTGAAGGATCCTTAACCAAGCAGCTAGCAATCATCTGCTTAAACGACTAAGAAAGAAAAATAAATATATGATTAATAACATGATCGTAAAACTAATATAGTTCAGTTTATTAGTGGCATACCTTTGAGAACTTGTTATCTGGCTCATAGTCGAGTCCAGGTGGTGCATTTTGCAGAGTCATAAGCAACACCTACCAATATAAAATAATTGGAGCTTAATAATAAGGGTCCATTTCAGATCAAAGTAAAAAAACTTAGGATTATCGGTGGACCTTCATTGGCGGATACTTTGAGAAAGGAGCATGGCCATAAGCAATCCAATGCAGTTATATCCCAAATGACCAAATATCCGCTCTGAGAAAAATGGAGAAATTTAATAAACTTTGTGACCTATCTAGTCTGGTACCCAGAAAAAACTAGAAAGTGTGCATATACAGACTTAAAGTCGTAACCATGCACTTGCTCCATAACCTCTGGAGCCATCCTACAATGTTGCAGAACATTTAGTCAGCTATTAGACGTAAAGAAAAGAAGACGAACAGATTAAATAACTGAGTACCTATAATATACATAACTTTATAAACCCAATTATCAAGTATATTAATCTATGCACCTGGTAGGATCATCAAAAGGTCAGGTAACCATATTTATAAGTTACAAGATGTCAAGAAAAGGAAGAGCATATAGTTTTCGAATGCTTATGCTTACCAATTTAAGATGGATAATATAACAGGTTTTATCTCAGGAATTTCTCTCTTATCCTTCACTTCTTCGATGGCTTCCTTATCAAGGATCTGCAAGAGAACAAAAGAATAGATGCAGTTCTCGGATGAATAGCCAAATAGACAAAATAGGCAGAGAGAACAAAATAAATACACTTCTCGGATGAATAGCCAAATAGACAATCACTCGAAACTTACTAGTAGCACTTCATTACAAGAGAATAGAATGAGCAAAGGAAATAAAGCACTAGACCAGAAACTCAATACTCCTACTACACCATTGAGGAGAATTTACCTAACGTACGAGAGATTCAATTACCTCTGCCTCCACCCACATCACTTTCCTCTCTGACTCGAACGACTTCATACTCACCAACAAGATTTCAGAAATTTCCATTTCTAGAACTCAAAAAATCCAAAAAAAAAAAAAAACAGAAACCAACCTTTGCATTCGGCAGAAGTTTTTATTTCAACCCATAGCCGTCGGTCGGTCCAAACCAAGTTTCATCAATTAAGTATCATCTGTCCATCACACACATCAATTTTAACCAAGTATTTTCAAGAACACAAATTTCCAGACCTGCAAACTCAAATATGAGTTTTGGTCGGGAAACCTTCGACTCTTAGCCTAACCGCCGGTGCTGCTTAGTCCCACCGCCGTGGAGCTTCAACACACCATCCAGTTCTTCTGCCGGATATAATCACGTCTCCCAGTCCATCCCTTGTACAAGAGCACAACCGGGCGGAGTTCTCCTGATATTGATTGCTCGCTATTAGTGGGAGATAAAGAGAGAGGTGAAAAGGGTGTAATTACCAGAGTGGAAACGCCATCGTCTGATATTCCAAAACTGAGAAGAGAAGTGTAGGATTTGGCGGTGATTTTGAGGATTCTAATCGGTGACAAGGGTTTTTGATGACAATGAGGATGAGAAACTTGAAGAAAAATCTTGCAAAATTCACACACTAATAGTTGATGTTAAATTACATCTTTAACCCTATAGTTTTAATTGTAGTAAAATACTAGGAGGCATTATATTATATTATAAACTTTTTATTTTTAATTTGTTACATTTAGTGATACCTAAGATAAATCAAGTTTTATATATATCCTTATTATTATATATTTTTAATGTGTAGTTAACAATAATATTATTGTAACTAAAAAAAAGTGAATATAACTTCAAATAATTATATATATTCTCTAAGTGTTGCATAACTGTTACTTAAATTATGTAACACACAAAAAGTGTTACCTATTTTGAAAGTGTTACTTGGAGTGATACTTAAACTAAGTAACACAAAAAAGTGTTACCTGAAAGTGTTACCTATTTTGAAAGTGTTACCGTGAGTGTTACCTAAACTAAGTAACACAAAAATGTGTTACCTATTTTGAAACTGTTACCTTGAGTGTTACCTAATAAAAAAGTGTTACCTAGGTGTTACGTATGCACTCTCCAATTTTCTATTATATAAAGTGTTACCTGCAAGGTGTTACCTAAAGTCATTTTTCTACTAATGACTATTTTCTCCCCCTTTTTGTTATCAGCAAAAAGCGTAAATAACGATAATAAGATTCGATAATATGATAACTGTATAAAAGGGTAAAATCCCCCTGACAAAAATTTCCAGTAAAAAAAATAATACTCCCCTGAGTAAAATACCTATTTTGGGGATCCAACCGAAAGTCGATCGTTTTTCATTTATGTAGACGGTGTTCGAAATAGTTGTTCCTTTGAGAATCCAAATCTTTCTAATTTTAATCGTCCGGAGTGGGCTTTTACAGTATGAAATATGATGCCCAATGTTTGAACATTTTTCGCAACGGGGTATTTTCAAATTTAAGGATTCGTTTTTGAAATTCGATTTGAATCCTAACCCCTGTTTATTCAAAGTGAATTTTTGAACCAATAACATTTGTTCAAATTTTTTGTTTCCACACGAAATTTTCTTTGTTAAAACTTGACTTCGTCTTGAGTTTTCAAAAGATCATTCTTTAAGTTATTTTCAATATCAAGGCATTTTGAATGATCGGTTTCGATAAATTTCCCTTTTTCAAGAATTTTGGAAATTTCAATTTCCAAAGATTTATTTTTAGATTGGAGGGATTTAATTTCGGATAAAGCATTTTGAAAACCTGTATGCAATAATTCGAATGCTTCAAATAATTCGTCTTGAGACGATGTACAAACCTGGCTTTCGACGTTGCTTTCGTCGAATGTACTTCTTACCATGAGTGCGAGATTATTTTGGATATATTCATCGTCGCCGTCTGCGTCACTCCATGTTGCAACGAGAACTTTCTTCTTAGGATTTGTGTTCCGGCAATTTTTAGCAAACTGGCCTGGTTTACCACAGATTCGACAATTATTATCGAATTTCATAGATTCGCCTGTCTTGATGTCTTTATTTCTCCGGTTTAATAAGTTTTGAAACTTATTAATATTCTTGGAATAATATGCTGATTCTGCGTCACTTTCATCCATCGGGATTTCTTTTTTTCTTGACATATTAGCTTTTAAAGTTATCGATTTTTCTTTTGGGTTTGGCTTTGCGTTCCGAGATTTTAGGACAATCTCGTAATTAATTAGCGAACTAACGAGGGCGCTAAAATCAAGATTATTGAGATCTTTCGATTCCATTATCGCCGACCGTGCCGTCCCATTCTCGAGGTAGTGATCGTAGGATCTTCTTTACTTTTTCATTACTCGAAAGAGGTTTCCCGTAACAAGCCAATCCATTTGTAATGACCGAAAATCGGTAGAGCGTGATTGTAATGGATTCTTCATCTTTCATTTGGAATAGCTCGTATTCGTGGAAAAGCATGTTTATTTTCGTCTCCTTGACTTGAGACGTTCCTTCATGTGTGACTTCTAGCATTTTTCTTATCTCTTTGGCACTGTCACACGAGGATATCCGGTTGTGTTCTTCCGGATTTAAGGCACAATAAATAAGTTGTGTTGCCTTACAATTGTGATGGTCATTTTTCCAATCAAAATCATCATACTCTTCGAAAGTTTTAAGCGTACTGTTGGAGTTCGTGGGGATTTTCGGACCAAGACATATTACTTTCCATAGCTCGATGTCGTAAGCTCGAATGAATATAGACATCTTCTTCTTCCATGTCATGAAGTTAGATCCGTCGAAAAATGGTGGTCGGTTCAAGGCAAGACCTTCGACCGGGACAAATTGAAATGCCATTTGGATCTTCTCCTCGAATGTAAAGCTGCTTGTAGGAGGTACCGCTTCGATACCAATTGTTGGTACGTAATCAGTTATACGCGCTATTATGCGGAAGCGTATTTAAAGGTGCGGAAAATAAATCATATAGGATTTATAGAGGTTCGGACAAATGTGCCTACGTCCTTTCCCGATATCTTTTTTTATAGGATGAAGATCAACCTATGCACATCTCTTCTATCGGTCGAGGGATTACCGTTACAATTCTCGTCTTCTATCGGTCCGAGATAAACCATTCACACACTTGTCTTTTTGTCGGTCCAAGTTAAACCGTTTTCCTTTTCTATCGGATAAGGAATCAACCTATCTAGCTTTCGATGGGTACTAGACAAACCTCACTAGGATATAGATTGCGATTCTAACAATGCCGGATCCTTGATCCTAATAACACCGAATCCAATCTTATCCTTTCCTTTTCCTCTCGTGTATGTTTTCGTGTATTCACACTCAAACACTTATCGATAAAGCTCAAGTACAACAACAAGAATGTATACAATGATATCACAAGTATATATGATTTGCTCAAGGTTGTTGTTGTGTTTGATACCAAATGGTTTGGTATTTATACGCATTTTCCTTCAACTAGCCGTTACGGCCTGCTGGCTCTTTAGCGTGCCCTAGCCTTCCTTTAGCGTGCGCTAATGCTAGTTGTGTATGTTAATATTCGCTGTTTACGTACGTTATCTGTTGATCACTTCAGTCCAGTGGCTTCTGCCTGTCCCAGTTAGCGTGCGCTTGTATTCTCCATAGCGTGTGCTAATATCACGTCATTGCTTGCGTCATATATCCGTTTGTAATTTTTGACTTCTGACTTTCCACCGAATCTTCCAACGTTCGTTTGTTTGAATTCAAATGCTCTTTAGCGTGCACTATTCCTCAACCATAGCGTGCACTATGATTTCGTCACTTCGAAAGAGGTTTCCCGTAACAATCCAATCCATTCATAATGACCGAAAATCGGTCGAGCGTGATTGTAATGGATTCTTCATCTTTCATTTGGAATAGCTCGTATTCGTGGAAAAGCATGTTTATTTTCGTCTCCTTGACTTGAGACGTTCCTTCATGTGTGACTTCTAAAATTTTTCATATCTCTTTGGCACTTTCACATGAGGATATCCGGTTGTGTTCTTCTGGATTTAAGGCACAATAAATAAGTTGTGTTGCCTTACAATTGTGATGGTCATTTTTTCAATCAGAATCATCATACTATTTGAAAGTTTTAAGCGTACCGTTGGAGTTCGTGGGTATTTTCGGACCAAGACATATTACTTTCCATAGCTCGATGTCGTAAGCTCGAATGAATATAGACATCTTCGTCTTCCATGTCATGAAGTTAGATCCGTCGAAAAATGGTGGTCGGTTCAAGGCAAGACCTTCGACCGGGACAAATTGAAATGCCATTTGGATCTTCTCCTCGGATGTAAAGCTGCTTCTAGGAGGTACCGCTCCAATACCAATTGTTGGTACGTAATCAGTTATACGCGCTATTGTGCGGAAGCGTATTTAAAGGTGCGGAAAATAAATCGACACAGAATTTATAGAGGTTGGGCTAAACGTGCCTACATCCTCTCCCGATATCTTTTTCTATAGGATGAAAATCAACCTATGCACCTCTCTTCTATCGGTCGAGGGATTACCGTTACAATTCTCGTCTTCTATCGGTCCGAGATAAACCGTTCACACACTTGTATTTTTGTCGGTCCAAGTTAAACCGTTTTCCTTTTTTATTGGATAAGAAATCAACCTATCTAGCTTTTGATGGGTACTAGACAAACCTCACTAGGATATAGTTTGCGATTCTAACAATTGTTGGGATTCGGTGCCTAAAACGAAGGCCCAGCAGAAGCGGTAAAAGGAAAATTAATTCGATCTGAATCCCTACGAGGATCGATCGAGCTATGTATATACGAATATACAAACGAAAACACAAGAGATATAGAAACTCAGCCTTGTAGTCCGTTGATTAGATGGATTCCTTCTCTTGAGGTATTCCCCAAGCTTTAGATGTATATCCCTACGAACAAATCACTCCAAGCACTTGAAAGATCCAACGTCGATATACAACGCCTCTACTTGCCACGCGCCGGAGAAACGAACGGGATGACAATCACCTTCCTATCCTCCAAGGATACGGCTAGAGCTAAGTGATGAAGCTATTGAATTTGATGAATATACTCCAAGTATGTTTATCAAAATTTCTCTCAATATTTCTTGATGTTCCAAGAACAAACAAGAACCAAAAATGAAGAAAATGAAGAAGAAGACTTGAGAAAACTATTTTCTCTCTCTTGAAACCTCTACACCCTCACGTATGGAATCTCTCCAAGGATCAAAAGGTGAGTTGTAATGAGAAGTCTTCCATCATTTATTCAACTCCCACCCACATGATACAAATCATGCCACATGATGCCTAACCCCACAAAGTCATGATCATGCATTAATAAATAGAAGAAAATACAATGGGAAGGTGGGTGGAAGCAAAGGGGGAGGCTATTATGAAAAACGGACGAGTTCGGTTCGTTTCGGACTCCCGTGAGTCCAAACAGATAAACTCCAATTCCATTTCGATGTATTTGTGTCGATTAATTAATCCAATCAATTAATCACATTAAATACATAATAACATAATTAATTTCTCCAAGAAATAATTATATTTATGAATTAAATTAATCACCCAGTAATTTATTTAATTCATTAGGCAGTAAATCATTTTATCCAATAAATCGATTTAGACATCTAATGTCCCAAATTAGATATCCAATATCCGTCGTCAATCCTATTGCGCGACTCGGTAGGTCCGTATCAGTCAGCAATGGGAGGAACCAAAGAGTAGTAGCACCACCTAGCCATCCTGGCGGCCTACACTGTACCCCAACTGAGAACGAATGATTGGGATCATTCAAGAACCATTTTGTCGTGAATACCAGTATACGTATAAACCCTTCTTTCAAATGTCCCGGTCAAGTTATAGGGTCACGGTCAGTCAAACCCTATCTGCACTTGACGCTATGCATGCATTAATGCAAATCGAGATCATTGAGCTCTCGTGTATCCAATACAACCGGCTCCAATGCTTTGGCCAAAGACTTATGATCTCATCTGCCAATAACCGCATAGGACATATAACCCGCTCACTAACGGGAGAAAGAATTCTATCTTAGTATTCAGTAGGACCTGCTACTTGCCCGTCAAGATGCACGTCGAGGTTGACCCCCACCTCCCAGTTTATAGGGTCGAACTACGCTAATGAAAATCTTGACGTCACAAGCACATCCCTACTAAATCCTCAAGTCGAAGGTTCACGAATACCTATCACAACCTTTCGATTCCGTCATTGACTGTCCCGGAGTGAAATTCGTGTGACGAATCGAGGGTGAGCCGGTTCGAGTATACTAATCCAATTAGCATACCTATAACGTGTGCTCCCACTAACCATTAGTGTTCGACAGGCACTCTCCATGTCAAAGAACACATCATACAAGTCTTCACATAAAACTTAACGCCCAGTCAAGTTTCATCGACTTGCGAACGATTAAGTATTTGAGCTATAAACCTTTCCAGTGCTGACCCTCTTATCCAATAAGGAGTGGAACGTTTGCTCTCAAATACACGGGCTAGTTTCCATATGTAATTTACGAGTTAGGAATGCCAGTAACTACCACTAAATAAAGAAACATCCATTGCCTTATATTAATGATTTACATAATTACAAGTACACTGCCTCACTCAACATCCTCTAAGTGGCATTCGAGGCATACTCCTAACAATCTCCCACTAGCACTCAATGCCACACACTATGGTATCTAATACCCATGTTCTCCAGATGACGCTACATGCTAGTCTGATAAAGTGGCTTGGTCAGTGGATCAGCGACGTTGTCGTCCGAGTCTACTCTGTGCAGCATAATGTATCCCTTGCGAACAAATTCTCTTACGAGATGATACTTCCTCTCAATATGCTTGGTGCTGTTGTGAAACCTCAGCTCCTTGGGCGGAACAGGCAGCTCAGCACATGGTATCACTTAAAGTTCTCCCAGAAACTTCTTAATCCAGAACCCTTCCTTGGAAGCCTCCGAGGCTGCTTGATACTCAGCCTGACAGGTGGAATCAGCAGTCGCGCTTTGCTTGGCGCTACGCCAAGATACTGCTCCTCCATTAAGAGTAAATATGTAGCCAGAAGTATACATCGAATCGTCCTTCTGTCCCTGGAAGTCCGAATCAGTGAATCCCACCACATCCAATTCTCCACCGCCATACATAAGAACCATGTCTCTAGTCCTTCTTAAGTACTTGAGAACGTTCTTTACGGCAGACCAATATTCCTTACCTGGGTTTGCCTGAAACCTACTCACCAACTTACAGCATACGCAATGTCAGGTCTCGTACACAATATAGCATACATAAGGCTACCCACGGCTGCGGAATATGGTATATTACTCATTTTCCTTCGTTGTTCCTCACTTGGAGGACACATCTTCTAGGAGAGTTTTATTCCATGTCGCATCGGAAGGAACCCTCTTTTAGAATCATCCATCTTAAATCGCTTTAAGATTTTATCTATGTAGAGGGCTTGGGAAAGACATATTGTTCTCTTCGATCTATCTCGGTAGAGACGAATACCAAGAATATAGGTTGCTTCTCTCAAGTCTGTCCTGGAGAAATTACTCGAAAGCCAAGCTTTCACAGAACTGAGCATTCCCACATCATTTCCTATTAGTATAATATCATCTACATATAGTACTAAGAATGCGATCTTGATCCCACTAACCCTCTTGTATACACAAGGTTCCTCTTCATTTTGCATGAAGTCAAACTCTTTGACCGCCTCGTCAAAACGAAGGTTCCAACTACGCGACGCTTGCTTTAGTCCATAAATGGAACGCTGAAGCTTGTACACTTTCTGAATATCGACTTCGGACACAAAGCCTTTAGGCTGCTCCATATATATTTTCTCTTCGAGGAATCCATTAAGGAAAGCTGTCTTTACGTCCATTTGCCATATCTCATAATCGTGGTAGGCAGCTATAGCAAGCATCATGCGAATATACTTGATCATAGCTACGGGCGAGAAGGTATTGTGGCAGTCGATCCATTCTTTCTGGGTATAACCCTTTGCCACAAGCCTGGCCTTATAGGCGTCAACCTTGCCATCACCATCAATCTTTCTATTGTAGATCCACTTGTTCCCAATAGGCACTATGCCCTTGGGGGTCTACTAGAGTCCAGACCTGATTGACATGCATCGAGTCTATCTCAGCTTCCATTGCTTCACGCCATTTTGCGGAGTCTACATCCACCATCGCTTGGTCATAGGTCGTTGGGTCGGTCTCTTGGCTATCACTTGGAACCTCATGGAGACCCAGCTCCTCCAAGTGCACGAGCCCATACCTCTCAGGTAAATGAGACACCCTACTAGACCTACGAGGTGGTTGTACTTGTGTTTCAGAAGGTTCGGTTCCAGTTTCTTGCACAGATGTCTCCCGAGGAGTTTCATTGTATTATTCTAAAGAAATACTTCTACCTGCCCCGCCTTCCTGAATGAACTCATTTTCCAGGAAGTGTGATTGTAAAGCAACAACGATCTTTCGATCTTCGGGCATGTAGAATAGATAACCCATCGTCCCAGATGGGAATCTAATGAAATGTCCCTTCACGGACCTCGCTTCCAACTTTTCCACCTTAGTATTCTTGACATAGACGGGACATCCCCAAATCCTAATATGATTAAGACTTGGTTTCCTGCCCTCCCACATCTCATGTGGAGTTTTAGGAATGGATTTGGAAAGACATATGTTCAAGATGTAAGCGGCAGTCAGGAGTGCATACCCCACAGGTAAATCGGTAAGTCAATATAGCCCAGCATGGAACGGACCATGTTCAACAAGGTCTGGTTCCTTCTTTATAACACACCATTTAACTGAGGAGTACCTGGAGGTGTTAGTTGTGAAACTATTCCATGTTCCTTAAGGAACTCGTCAAACTCCGTACTCATATACTCGCCACCTCGTTCCAACCAAAGTGCTTTGATTTGATTACTAGTTTGTTTCTCAACTAGGGCGTTGAATTCCTGGAATTTCTCAAAAGCCTCGGATTTATGTTTCATTAAGTATACATAACCATACCCAGTATGATCATCTGTAAACATAATGAAATATTGATATCCGTCACGTGCTTCTTCCAAAGCACCACATACGTCGGTATGGATTAATCCCAGTTTGTCAGCGGCTCTTTCAAAAGTCCCTGTGAAGGAGGACTTAGTCATTTGCCTTTAAGACAAGATTCACAAGTAGGAAAGGGATCCGATCCCAATACTCTGTCTTGGCTACAGTCAGCTGATATTTTGTCTTTGCCAGATTTAGCTGACATTTTGTCTTGGCTATACTCAGCTAATATTTTGTCTTGGCTATACTCAGTTGATATTTTGTCTTGGCCAAACTCAGCTGAACTGTAAAACCTATTTGATCAATACTTAGCCTAACTTTAAAGACCTATAGAAGATACTCATTTGGTTCTTCTTTACAATGCCAAGTATTTAGAACATACATTTAAATTAGAATACAAGGATGACATCATCAACATCTTAAATGTATTAGAGAAATGAGGCTATTAGGGGAAGGTAAGAGTTGCGTTTATAGAAGATAAGATGATGGAGAATCGGTTAAGATGATCTGGCCATGTGAGGCTTGAAGACTAGGGAACAGATAAGATTGTAAAGAGTAGAGGAAGACCAAAGAAAACATGGAGAAGTGTTATTGAAAGCGATATGAGGTTCCTTGAAATTGGAGAAAATATGACGAGTTTGATTTTTTTAAGGGTGGATGATGGAGTTTGATTTTGTTTTATTATTATATTTTTTATTATTTTTTATATTTATTTTTTCTCTAGAGTCGATTTGATTTTTTTTACACATAGTATTTTTATTTATATTTTTTTTATCGTTGACGGTTTCAAAGGATGATTCATATTAACCGGCTCAAATATTGTTATTGCTTGTTAACTTAAAATTCCCCTGTATATCCAATTATACGGTTGTATTGCAAACGATATGTAGTTTGTTGTGATAAAGAAATACATACAAGCCTGAGTAGTCGTCCTCAAAGTTTCTCACGGACAAGATGAGAATCTGGTTGTATGTGCTTCTTCTTTTCATTACTGTTAGAGCGGTGGGTACCCTCGTGCCATAAAGATGGTGCCGTAGCCAAAAAATGCTGCCACCTCAGCAAAACCTTTTATGGCACCAGAAATTCTATGACACCACATTCTGGCCATTACCCTTGGCACCAAAAAATGTCCCAAGCGCTCATGTGTTTAAAGTCATAACCCGTTATTTTTTTAAACAATATGAGAGAAGGGACAGTTAGCATATTGTTAATCCATGGTGAATTGGGATTCATTTTGTTTGGAAAAAAATGAGAGAAGTAGAGAATAGTATGTGTGTGTGAAATATGAAATAATAAGGGGTTATTTATAGGATTTTTAAAGGGGTAAAATTTGAGTTTTTGGGGTCAAAAAACAAAAAAAAAAGTAATATGACCATTGAAAACAGTCGAATTTTCCAAAAAAAAAATCTCTATGGCGTGGGCTGGCCACCATGGTGCGAGAAGCCATGGCGCCACCCACAATACCGTGCGCCGTCGAAGAAGTTGGGCTGGTGTGATGGCACGAGCCTATGGCTCAAGCATACCTCCCACTCTTAGAATGGCGGTCTACATTCTCTCATGGTTGATGTTAATGCAATATTAGCCATAGATAAGCTTCCTCAATTTCTTCTTCATATGAAAATGGTAAAATCACAAGACGGTTGTGGTTATTTTAAATCATTGATTATATGAGTGGTGATGGAATAAATAATAAATATAATAATAAATGTGGTGAGATGTTGTAGAGATTGATTGTGTATATTGATTATGCATGTTGCATTTTGTTTTCATGTGCTCCGTTCAGAATTAATCGCAACAACTGATTTTCATAGAATTCAATGTATAACTTTAACTATTAATATAATTAATTATGTATCACTGAAAGTCTAAAAAAAATAAATTAAATTATATTTTGAAACTATACATCAAGGCAAATCCAGTGTTCTAAAAATCCCCGCCTAGGCCGATTAATCCTCCGATTAATCCCTAGAAGGTCCTCTGCCGTTCCGATTATAGCCTAGGCGCTTGTACTGGGCGTTTGGGTGATTAATCGATCGTCAGAAATTTGGTGGCGGAGTGCCTATGAAGGCAAGTTAAGATCTTATGGATCTTATAAACTACTTTATACCTATATCAATGTTTCAAATTTCATAGCTACATGGCGTAGGTGGATGCCTGACGGTTATACTTTTTGGTTTTTATTTTGTTCCAATAGTACTATAAATTCCTAAATTGAGATATTATGGATATTATGGACTCCTTGATATCTATATAAATATTTCAAATTTAATATATAATTGATTATATATCTGTTTAAATGATTAAATTTTAATTATTTTTAATTATTTTACATATATATAATTTTAAATATATAAAATAATTAAAATAATAATAAAAAATAAATCCGCCTAGTCCGATTAATCCCCGATTAATCTCCGAATAATCCTCTGGGCGCTAGGCGTTAGCAATCCGAACGCCTAGCGCCTAGCGTTTTTTAGAACCATGGGCAAATCCAACATTATATTACATGCTAAAATTTATTTTATATTAGCAGAACAAAATACGATCAACGGTTGGATATGAATCGCATAAAAAAGTGACGTATTGTAATTAAAAGTAAATGAATGTAGTGATTTGGGAGGAAACTGAAACTGGAAGTCTGAGGATTCGAACCCTTTAAGAACCCTACAAGGGATTAGCTGAGCTACAATCTCTGACGGGCGTTTAGATGGTGTTTCAAACTAATTATTTTGAATTCGATAAACCTGAATATAAATTTTCATGAATATGGGATTCGATTTTCTGGTAAAATTCCTTTCACTATCTCACTACCAGGGAGCAGAGTTAGATAACTGTGAAGAAAGCAGAATATACGATGAACATCAAAAGGATTACTGTCTTTCCAAAACACACACACACACAGGGAGGGAGAGGGAGGGAGGGAGGGAGGGGGAGAGAGAGAGAGAGAGGGGGAGGGGGAGGGAGGGAGGGAGGGAGGGAGGGAGGGAGGGAGGGAGGGAGAGAGAGAGAGAGAGAGAGAGAGAGAGAGAGAGAGAGAGAGAGAGAGAGAGAGAGAGAGAGAGAGAGAGAGAGAGAAGGATGATCATCTACTACTTTCACTGAATGGTATCCATTTGATACTTGGTTAAGGCATGCTCCTCTGATTTGGTTACACCAGTAGTAAATATCATTTGCAAGGCATTCAACCGCTGAGCTACTAGTGACTCTTCCAGTTCCTCCAACTGGGTGTATTCGTTTCTCATAATTAGCTCCAGATCTTCAAATTTCTTCATCTTGCGACGTAATTTCTTCAACTGTATTTCAAGCAACCCCACGAGTAAATCAATAAGTCAACCTACTCAAGCATAATAATTATTAGTTAATTCGTGAATCCAGTGAATTTGTTACGCGTATCCTACAACATTAATGGAGATTCTCATCCGAGTATTATCATGAGAGATAGTAAAAGTAACCTGGGCATCAATCATAATAGATACCAAACGTGCAATCTCTTTCTCCTCTTGATCAGCCAACAGCTTAGCATTAGCAGCAGCTGCACCAAGAGCCGTTGCAGTTGCAGCTCTTATTCTCAAATTCGGTTGTATTATATTCTTTATCGAGGATGTCTCCTGAATTTCTGTGGACAACAAATTGTAATATATTATTCACTACCCCAAGAATAATAGTACAAACTAATGCAAGCTGGAAGGCAGCTGTTCATTTAATCAGATGAGCACACATTGGATCATTAATGAATTAGGGGAATAAATAACAAAAACTAACTTTGAAGATTACAGAGGTCATCCTTGAGTTTTGATTTCATCTAAATTTTTCCTCGACCATTAATTGACTTGGCGGAATTGCTGACTTCATCAAACATTTTCACAAAAACCGCAACTTCTCAAAATATTACAGCCCAACGTTCTATGTGGCTATTTGTATATTCAGAAAATTGAGGGCTATGAACGTAAAAAGTAAGATAACAAGTTGGGACTATTTATAATGTTTAAAGAATTTGAGGGATGTAACTGTAAAAATTAACTTGATGACGTTAGTGATTTCTATTAGCTCCACTAATGGCAATTGGAAAATGAAAGACGAATGTAGTCTCAAGGCTGTTCTTGTAACTTAGGAAGTTAGGTGTTTCTTTTTCTAATTGGACAAATCTCGGGTAATTTTGTAAAACTAAGTTCTTGTACCTGCCTGACTGGGCCTTTCATCATCTACTGCAGTATCAACATCTTCCGCACTGATGAGAAGGCAAACCAATACAAATTTAGCATTGAAAATATAAATAACAAGGAATAATAAGCATGACATGTGAGCAGATGAGTGCCTCTTTTGGTTACTGATTTCAGGAGAGGATACCGAGTCCGCATAATTACCATCTTCATCAAATATTTCTCTTGAACACTGATTCTCGTAGCAAAGTGAAGTAACAGCAGCTTCAACTGCAGAAGCTGTGACATGTGGGCCCAACATTGTAGAGATGCGAGCTACCTGGTACAAAAAAGGTATTAAAAATCAATAGAGCATACAATGACCACCGACTTGATAACTGCATGTCGAAATTTAAATGATACCATAATGGTAATCTAATCTAATGGCTTAAGAATTCCCATTTGCGTTCATGTAAAAATGTTGTAATGAAAAGTGTTGCGTACAGAATGTTCAGTTGATTCGCTTCATAATCTCATTGATAATTCTTTTTTTTTTGGATAAGAAACAGATATTTCATTGCATATGAAAAATATGAGGGATGAGAAATCCCTTGCACAGTACATAAAGTTTTACAACTGACACTACATAGCATGACTCAAACTCCTAACTAAGTCTGATACAGTGAGATCCTGGAATAGATTATTTTTTTCATTGTTTAGTATGGCTTTATGATGCACCAGATTCCTAGGGTGACAGTCCATTACATGTCTCACATAAAGGGCAGCCTCGTGCATGAAGCGTCCCCGCAAGGCGAGGGTCCGGAAAAAGGTCCCACCACAAAGGTGTATAGGGTGCAAGTCTTACCTTGCCAATTAAATTGGCAAGAGGCCACTCCTAGGACTCGAACCCGTGACCATAGGTCACACGGCAACAGCTCTTACCGCTGCGTCAAGACTCCCCTTCATTACATGGCTCACATAATTCCATTAAAAAAGAGAGAGAGAGAGAGAGAGAGAGAGAGAGAGAGAGAGAGAGAGAGAGAGAGAGAGAACAAACAACCCAAGCACAAACGAATCGCTATTTCTAGGGGTTTGCCAAAGTTTAAAAGAAAATGCTGTCACTTGTAACCTGTGAGGAAATCCAGAGAAGGTAATTGAAGTATCCTCATGGAAAGGATATATCTATTAATCAGAGAATAAACTAAAAATATTAGATGAAAACCTGGACAAATCTCTCACCTTACTATCTCAGTAAAATTGCGATAGATCAATAATTATCTAAATTCAATAATACTTCAAAAGATGAACTGCAACCGTGAACGTGTTAAGTCCATACTCGGTTTAAGCAGTGAACCAGATAGAAGAAAAGCAGCACCTCTTTCATCAAAGAACTTCCAATATCTGATGTGGATCGACACACTTTTTTTAGTGGTGGTCCTTCACTCTTGGCATCTCCATTTTTCTGATCTTTGTCCTGAAGCTCAGGGCTTAAGTCCTCTACCTTCATGGCTTCTTGTGATTCATTAGGAGCTAAGTTTTCTAGTTTAGAATCACTGATGTCACTGATTACATCCAAATATCTACTCTTTCTACGTCCAGCCCCCAACATATGATCTCCAAAAGGCAGATGAATAAGCTTTGATATACATTCCAGTTTATTTTTAGTGTCAACATTCTTGGCAACAAGATCCCAGTCATCCCCATGCTTCAAAACAGATTCTAAAAGAAGTGAAGTTTCTGCTTCGGTCCAGACAACAGCCTGATTCACACTTTCTTTTAGCTTGAAATCATTTGCTAATTTGTCCTTCTCATAGTTACCGCTTTGGAAGCATCTTTCACAGAGAATAAAGCTCCTTTCCTGATACAGGGAAAGATAAATAAATAAAGGAATGCATTTCTGGTAATAACTACATAATAAAATGACGAACCGTAGACCGCCACTACGATTATTTTTTGCTTCTCACTTTTCAGTATTAGTTAGGTGATTTGATAAGCACTTTTTTGTTTCATCAACACTTGTATGTTTCATGTATATTTATATATCCGGAACAGTGGTAGTAGTAAATTTATATAGGCGTTTTGGCCGGACAAGGCGAAGTGTAAGCCTTGAGGCGTAAGACTCGATTAAAACAAAAAAATTCCTAAAAAATTCACAAAAGGTCATAACCAATGTTTGAAAAGGGGAAGGCGTAAGCCTAAGCATTGGTCTGCCAAAAAGCGAGGCGTAAGCCTCGGGGCGCCGGAGCGTAAGCATTGCGTGTATGTTTTTTAAATATAAGATAATACCTAAATAATAATTCATTAATCAAATAAGCTTCAGATACGTAATAATACAACTTAAACAACATGTATAGAGTTGAAAGTGTATCAAATGAGGTGGAATTAGAGAGCAGAGGGAAATTAAAAAAAAAAACGAGAGAGCGAAAGAGAAGACAGGGAAAAAAAAAAAAAGAGAAAACGAGAGGGAGAAAGTATCCTTTGTTCTGGAGAAATCGTTTTTTTTTCTTCTGGTCTGATCTACCCGAAAATCTATTTATTAAAAAAAAGTCTTTTTTCTTAACAGTACCGATCTGGCGGTAGAAGAGAAGTAGCGGCGGGTTTTTTCCTAAGCCAACTAGGGTTTCTGCCTTTGGTCAAACAGGCTGATGCCCTTCCTTGCGTTTTTTTTCTTCCTGGAAACGACATCGTTTCCAGGCCCCACTTTAACACAAAAATCGTGCGCCCTCTGTAAAACGCTCTAAAGGCGCACGCTGTGCCCTAAAAGCGTGTGCCCCGTGCGAAAGGCGTACGCGTTCCCTGCTTTTTGCAGGTTGCCAAACGCCTTAAGGCATTTCCAGCGAAAGGCGCTCCAAGGCGCGCTTGAAGGCACGCGGAGCGCCGCTTTTTCAAACATTGGTCATAACATTGATAAGAAATAAGTAAAAGAGCAAAAGAATACAAATTAGGATACTAAAATATCATAGCATTGAGGCGTAAGCTTCAATTTTATTTTATTGTTCTCTAATAAAATTAGGATACTTTTTTCATAAATTAAATTGCATTCCCTACCAATATTTTCATTAAATTTGATTGTTAATTATCTTTTGTTGATTTTCAAAATATATATAACATTTAATCAATAACAAACTTTTATGCTTACTTCTTTTTTTTTTAAAAAAAAAAAGAGCAACAACTCATAAATTTAATAGATCCAGTAGTAACTCTATAATATTCAATATAACTAAAATATATTATATACATTAAAAGATTTATTCAAATTATAACTTTATTAAAATTATCAATTTGTAGAGTTGCCATTAGTTATCTTAAGATTTTGTTATTTTATTATTTTGGGTTTTTTTGTTATTTTATTAAAGTTAACAAGCCCAATTTACTTGGGAGTATCTAATTAGGGTTCTTTTTTTCTGCGTCCTACTTCTCTCCCGCACCCTTATGTGTCTAATCTCTCACGGGCCTTCAAAAAAGGACACAAGCAAAACGGCGTGTCAGGAGGGGAAAAAATAAAGCAAACAACTTTTTGTACGTAAGAACGCCTACTTGTGCCTCAAATCCTACGCCTCGAGGCGCACGCTCTGTGACGCCTCGGTGGGGTGAGGCATAAGCCTCAATTTTAATTAGAGAAAAGAGCATTGACGCGTTTTTCAGCCGCCAAGGCTAGAGGCGCGCATCAAGGCGTACGCCTCGAGCGCCTTTTAATACACTGCCTGAAGGATAAAGGGATGGAACTCAGCGTGCAAAGGAGAAACACAGATTATTTATAATTATCAGGGACATGTACTTGGTAGAAAACAAAAAAAAAAAAAATTGGAACAAGGCAGAAGCCCGATTGTCAACACTCAAAAATGAGACCCTTCATAAAACAATAAATGGTAAGAGACACTTAAGAAGCAATAAAACATGAAATAATCTCATTTGCTCTCAGAAATTAGTAAAAGTAGAGGGCAAGCGCTTATGATCATAATGCACAATCACATAGATAATTCCATTGATTGTTGATCAACCAAATAAATTCTCTATAGTCCAATTCTACTTTTGACTTGTGCTCAAGGCCAGAACTTGTTTTGGTTTGCCTGCCACGTCATTGTGAAGGCAAGCAGAGACTTTTTAGAAGATTCTCCATACCTAGTAATTAAAGAGCACGGTTAATCAGTTTATCTATGGGCCATTTATCCTCAGTGGAACTAAAACCAAACTACTGTTCAAAAAATCCTTATCACGAAATATCTTAATCCACTTCGCCACGTGTTCCTTGAAAGTGATGGGATGTAGCGGACCCAAGAAATTTTTGTATTTTTGTATTAATTGCAGAAATTAAAATGTACAGATAAGAACGGATATAAGGTGGGAGAGAAGAATTTGTGGAGGAAATTCATATTGTATTTCTCATGGTCCTTTCTTGGGCTACAAGTGACTTATATATATAGTGGTCCCAACACTTAGCAGGAAAATTAAAGCCAAAACTCAGAAAAAACAAAATACAATAATAAAGGGTAGAGGAGGATAAAGCACTTAAGCGCGACTTCCTCTCCAGCTCCACTCCATCTTCAGCCAGGTGTAAGCTCGAGATCTCCTTGTTGGCTTGGTTGCGTCAAAAACCCCAATTCTTCTTCTTTCTTTGGCATCTTCCCATTTACATCATCAAACCCTAATTCCTCTGCAACTCCTTCCCCCATCCCCAACCACTTCTGCAGCCTTTTAAACCATAACATTATCCCCCGCCTGAGGAAACCCTTGTCCACAAGGATTAAAAGTCGGAAACTTGCGACGAATAAAGGCGACGTCTTCCAAGAAGCAAGATCGGAACTTTGATTCAACCACTGAACCAAAACCTGAGGGAAATCCACACCAAAATCTGAGGGAAATCCACACGATTCCTCTGCACAACGCTATTGTCCAAAATAGCCAAAGGAGCGACTTGGCAGTGGCCATCATCATCAACTTCCGGAAGCTCCGCAGCAGGTACGCTTACTTTTCCCAAATAGCGTTTGAGTAGGGAAATGTGAAAAACGGGGTGGATTCGGAATGATTCGGGTAGATATAATTTGTAAGCCACCGAACCAATCTTCTGAAGAATAGTATAGGGCCCATAATAGCGAGCAGATAGTTTGAGATTCTTGCGTAGGGAGAGTGAATTCTGCTGGTAAGGCTGAAGCTTTAGGTAAACTCGATCACCAACTTGAAAGTGTCTGCCTTGTCGTTTTTTTATCAGCATAGAATTTCATGCGATTCTGAGCTTCAGTGAGATTTTCCTTGAGGATCTGTGTAAACTTCCAGCGCTCCTCAAGAACATCCTTAGCCTCCTCATTAGTCACATCAGTGTAGGAACCCATCCCCAGCTGATTAGGTGGAAATCCATACAAAGCTTGAAAAGGGGTACATTTCAAACTAGCATGGTAATTGGTATTATACCAATACTCTGCTAAGGGCAGCCATTCGAACCACTGCTTAGGACTAGAACTTACCATACAACGTAAATATTCTCTACACACTGGTTCAGCCTCTCAGTCTGTCCATCTGTTTGGGGGTGGTAGGCAGTGGACATTGCCAGCTTGGTTCCCATCAACCTGAAGAGCTCCCTCCAAAAAGAACTTGTAAACACCTTATATCTATCAGAAATAATGACCTCAGGAGGTCCATGCAGTTTATAAATATTATCCAATAAGTGTTTAGCCACAGATTGGGCAGTGTAAGGATGAGAGAGGCCAATGAAGTGGCCATATTTAGTAAGCCTGTCAACAATAACCAAAATAACATCTTTACCAGCTGATTTAGGTAAACCCTCCAAAAAATCCATAGATATATTTGTCCAAGCCTTCTTTGGAATTGGGAGAGGCTGTAGTAACCCAGGTAAGAGCCCACATCAGATTTATGCCTCTGACAAATATCACGGTTTTGAACAAGAGAGATAACATCTGCTTTCATCTTAGGCCAATAGAAAAATCCCTTAAGCCTCATATAGGTACCAGTAATTCCTGAATGCCCTCCATAGGCTGTACTGTGCATCTCCTCAAGTAAGTTTGAACTCAAAATGGGATCAGCACCAACCACAATCCTGCCCTTATACTTCAGTAGATCAAAATTTAACTGATAGTCACCATCTGCCTCCTTATCGACAGTTTTAGCAGTCAGGATTTGGGAAATATAAGGATCACCCTTATAGCTATGAATGATTTTCTGAATCCACAAGGGAGTGATAGTGGATAGGGCCAAGCACTCATCCTGCTCATATAGACATCTAGACAAAGCATCAGGCACCTTATTATCTGAACCCTTGTTGTATTGAATCGCATAAGAAAGGCCCATCAGCTTGGTAAGCCACCTTTGTTGAACTGGATTAATAGACTTTTGATCAAGTAAGTATGTCAAAGCATGTTGATCTGTTTTAATTATAAACTTCTTCCCCTGTAGGTAAGACTTCCACTTCCGAACTGCCATAACCAGTGCAAGAAATTCGCTTTCATAAATAGACAAGGCCTGATTCTTAGGACATAAAACATTGCTCATATAAGCAACAGGCCTATTATTTTGCATCAGAACAGCACCAATTCCAGTACCACTTGCATCAGTCTCCAACACAAAAGGTTTACTGAAATCTGGTAAGGCCAGGACTGGGGCAGTAGTCATAGCTGTCTTAAGGAGATTAAAAGCCTCTTCTGCCTCAATTCAACTTGAACCCATCCTTCTTTAGAAGTAAGGTCAGGGGTCGGCTGATTTGACCATAACCATTCACAAACTTCCTGTAATAGCCAGTGAGACCAAAAAAAATCCTCAGTTGCTTCAGCGTTTTAGGAACAGGCCAGTTGGTCATACTAGAAACCTTCCCTGGATCAGTAGATACACCATCAGGTGTGATAACATGCCCCAAATACTCAATATATTGTTGGCCAAATTGACATTTACTCCTCTTGACATAGAGTGTGTTCTCGTAACAACCCCGGCACTTCCTTGAGATGCACCAGGTGCTCAGCCCAAGTTTTACTATAAACCAAAATGTCATCAAAAAACACTAACACACTCTTCCTTAGTTGTTTGGTAAACACCATGTTCATTACTGGAAGGTGGCTGGGGCATTACACAACCCAAAAGGCATGACTAAAAACTCATAATGCCCTTGGTGTGTGCTAAATGCAGTAAGGTATCTATCAACAGGATTGACTAAGATTTGGAAATATCCTGACCTCAAATCCAATTTAGAAAAGTATTGTGCCCCAAACAACTCATCCAACAATTCATCTATGATAGGAATAGGGTAATCATGCTTCACTATTGGAGAATTAAGATACCTGTAGTCAACACACATCCGCCAAGTGTTGTCCTTCGTCTTGACCAGTATAACAGGAGCAGCAACTGAACTTCTAGCGTGCTGAATCACAACATCCTTCAATAACCCCTCCACAATTCTCTCAATCTCATTTTTGTGGTCATGAGAAGTTCTATAGGGATGTTGCTGTTCGGGATACTGTTAGGTTTCAACCTAATGTGATACTCTACTCCTCTCACAGGTGGTAAAGCTTGAGGCTCTGCAAAAACATCTTCAAACTCATCAAGCAATGGAGTTAGTTGGGAGTTCACAACAGACTCCACAACCTAAGGAGTGATCAGGTAAATATCCTCAATCCCATCAACATGCTATGTATCATGGAGTGTAACATAGGGCCGGATATCATTTGGCATTCAGTAGCCCGAGTAACTGCTTGCATCTTGATTCTTTTCCTTCCCACACGCATTGTACAGGTCATTCTCTTGTAATCTAAAACGATAGGGGTACAATATTCCAACCAGTCACTGCCCAGAATTATATCATAGCCCTCATGCTCAAGTAGTCTAAGAGATTAAGTAAACTCATGTTCCTGAACCATCCAAGTAAAATCACTGACAATCTGTGTACTGACCAGCTGCTGCCCATTTGCTACCTTCACCAAAAGTGGAATGTCATTGTCCACCTCACAACCCAACAAACTAGCTGTGCTTTTCCTGGAGAAGCTAAGAGAACTCCCAGTATCAATTAAGATCTGCAACCTGTGTCCATTCACTTCCCCAATAATTCTCATAGACTTGGAACCAGTAGTACCAGTGATAGCATTTACTGATATTTCAGATTCCTCCATCAACTCATTATCAGCAAGTAACAACTCCACAATTTCTGTATCATGTTGCATATGAGCCAGCTCCTGCTCCTCCTACATAGACATATAAAAAACATTGGCTTACATTTATGACCAAACACATATGGTTCATCACAATTAGAGCACAAACCCTTATCCCTCCTAGCTGCCATTTCTGCATTGGTCAGCAACTTAATTGGTACCTTGGTGCTATTTGGTGTGTTTGGCTTGTGTGACAACTCCTTTCGGCCTTTTGTAGCTCGGAACTTGGTTATTGAAAATCCTAGGACCAGGTTTCACCCTCTTGGCCAATGCATCAAGTGTCAGTATTTTTTGACCAATTTCAATTGTATCCTGTAATGTTGGTAGCCTTAATAGTAATAGGAAACTATGCATCTCCTCAGACAAATCACTAATAAAATTAGCCACACAGTATTTTTCAGAATAGGCCATATGGTTGCTAAGCATCAAACAGGACCTAAGATCCTCAAATTTTTCAACATATTGAGCATAAGTACCAGTCTGATTTAGGTTCTTAAATTCCATCAGAACCTTCACTTCACTTATATCATCAAATCTAGCAGCCACAGCTTCCAAAAATTGATCCCAGCTGATATCCAAGATATTCTCATAACCAAAATTCTGAAACCATTGTAATGCTTTTCCCTCAAAGTTATGTATAGCCGATTGCGCCATGTGTTCATCACTCGTAGCAGAGGTGAGTTTGAAGTAGGTGTTAGAATTAATAATCCAAGATCTAGGGTTATATCCATCAAATTTAGGAAAGTCTACCTTGTGAAAGGAATTTTCAGAGCTAGAATGAGGATTATCAGACTTAAACTTGGAAGAATAAGCTGAAAATGAAGATGTAGATCCCTTTACAGTTTGGGAATCATGTGGAACCCAGGATGGAGTCCTCCTTCCTACCCTTGTCTTTGCCCATGTTTAATAACTGCAACTGAACTTCTGCAATCAGTTTTGTCAATCTTTCACAATTTTCATCGATGCCAGACATTTTTTTTTATCAACCTTCTGATTAATAGCAACGGTCTGCTCCTGTATTTTCTCTTCTGCTGCAGATCGCTTCAATTGTTGAGTTTGCAGTATCTGATCCATTCGTTTGTGTGCTACCTGCAGGTCCTTGAAATGTGTGTTTTCCGCCATGATTAATGCCCAGAATTTCTGCTCAAACTAGCAAAACTGCTGCTCTCTGATACCAACTGTAGCGGACCCAAAAGCTATTTTGTACTTTTGTATTAATTGCAGACATTAAAATGTACAGATAAGGAGGGAGAGAAGAATTTGGGGAGGAAATTCATATTGTATTTCTCCTAGTCCTTTCTTGGGCTACAAGTGACTTATATATATAGTGGTCCCAACACTTAGCAGGAAAATTAAAGCCAAAACTCAGAAATAACAAAATACATTAATAACGGGTAACGAAGGATAAAGCGCTTTAATTGGGAGCGCAACTTCCTCTCCAGCTCCACTCCATTTTCAGCCATGTGTATGCTCGAGATCTCCTTGCTGGCTTGGTTGCGTCAAAAACCCCAATTCGCCGTCTTTCTTTGGCATCTTCACATTTACATCATCAAACCCTAATTCCTCTGCAACTCCTTCCCCAACCACTTCTGCAGCCTTCGAAACCATAACATGGGATTTGTTTTTCTAGCTCACTTGGGTATCCCAAGAATCAGTCAGTGCACAGACTCTTAACTAGTTTAGTAATATATGACTGCTGTCAGGTATATAAAAAATGTCGGTAGTTCAAAATATTTTATGAAATATATAACAAACGAATAAATCAAGTGAAGCAATTGAAATACTTCCTCCTGGTGTGAGGTTTTCCTAAACATTATTTTCTTAAAACGTAGAGTCTCTCATCCAACAGCCACAGAAGTTCAGTGTTTGTTATATAGTGGGTGACGTAACTTAAACCCTTATGAAAGACATTCTTTAAATCTTACATAAATCATGAAAATCTTACAATACACCGGTAGAATCATATCGTCTTTGGTTCTTATACTCTACAAGAGAAAGGTTCAAGCAGACCGACACATTATGTCCTCACTAAAAGAATGAGCAATAACGTTATTTATGCAATGTTTCAACAAATACATGTATGAGTTTATGACATAATCTATTCTTATATATTAACCACTTGCAGCATAATATGTTTCCTTCTTCTTGCATAGATAAGTGTATTCCAGATAGTCAAATTGTTGGAAATTTTGTATAGTGATTCTCACATTGAAAAACGTTAAATGAGGATATTGTATCCCACCCTCACCCCCACCCCCTATCCACGATTCTTTGTCGATCTTATCTGCAAATTAATCCATTCTAAGGCAACTTCTCTTTCTCTAGTTCTTAGTTCTTACGACAGGAATAAACATATTAACCACACAAGTCAGTAAACTTGTGCTAATAGCTTCCCACTGGTATATACTAATCACCTTTCATAAAACTAAAATATGAACCCTATACTACCATATTCAAGTAGTTTTCCATTTGATGCAACCCTCTGCATTCACTATGTAGTATCCCCATCAATACAGCATCACTCACACTTGAATTTCTGTAATTCTAGTCATAATGAAGAAGAGGGGAGGAAAATCCATCATAATCAATGCATTCATACTACATAACCAGAATAGAAAACTAGAGGGCCTATTTCCGTTTACCTTTGCGCATTCATAGTGTGTCGAATCACAATTATCTTTGCAACTTCCACACATCAAAACTTTTTTCTTCTCTGGCTGCATCAACTCATCGTTAATATCCGAATATGAAGACAATGGTGGCCATTTGAACCCACTTTCCCCTACTTCACCAACAACCCCACCACCATCTACCACCACAGACGGAGGTGGGGGCGGAGGCAATATTGGTTTCATCGAATTTGGCGCCGCCACCACTCTCACCCCATGTGGGGCCCCTTCTTCGACCCTCACCCTACCCCTCCAATTCTCTTCTTCCTCATCACGCCCAGAGGATGCCGTGGTAACACCCCCGTCATCGCCAATTTTGTCATTATTATCAGTCACGTTGAAATTAATGAGGCCCCATTTCTCTAAAAAAGTGAAAACCTTGAGGAGGACGCTAACGTCACCAACAAGTGACTTTCGAACTTCGGTGAAGGTCAGTTTTCTGAAAGTGTCCTCTCTGTATTTGGAAATGATGAAATCTCGGTACTCTTTATAGATTCTGGGTGACCTGGTCACTGAGCTGCCGTCGAAAAACTCTCTCAGTGAAAATCTTTCCACTTCGTGTATGTTATTCCAAGCGAACCAACCTTTCTCGAGAAATTAGCCATAAAATATAAAATCAGAAACTTATGCAAAGACATGAACATTTCAATACATATTATTCATTGGGGGGTTTTGATGGTGCCGTGACTTACTGGAGTAGCTGGGGATGGTGTAGAGCTCAAAGTCTTGAGAGGTTCTATCCATGGCGGACAAAGCGGGTTGGGGAAAAAAAATAAATTTTATCGTTAGTCGACAAACCGGTTGAGTGAGAACAAACCTATTTTACCCACGCTAATTCCTTGAACTCATGTCCTTTATTTGGACCTAATCTAACCGAACCAAGCAGATCACCGCCCAAAATTACTAGCCACCGCCCTATAAAATTATCTTTTTGCACTTAATTCATATTAATTAGATTTTGGATCCTAATTTAACAATACTTTTCTCTCTAAACAACCCACCCGACGCAATTTGAACAGCGCCACACTACTGGCCGTCGCCGCCATCTTACTGTCGCGTGGCCGCCGCTGCCGCCGCCATGTCAGGAAAAGGAAAAGCGCCGGTAATTTTATTTTTCATTTCTTTTATTTCATTGGCCGCGGCCGTGCCGAGTGCAGCGCATGGCCGTTATTTTATTCTGAGCGTCAAGCGATGACGCCACAGCCGCCGATTCCGCCGTCGCCCATGGCACAGGCGTCCCACGGCGGACGCTCATCTGGTATCTGAGCGTCGCGGTGGGCGTCCATACCATGGTTCAAGCGTCGAATCGGACGCTGGCCGAGAAGCGTGCATCGGACGCTTGGACCATGGAAGTAGCGTCAGACGACGCTGTGCCATGGTTCAAGCGTCCGTTCAACCTTGATCATATTTTGTAAATAAATAAAATTTTCAATTAATAAATAATAATGTTGAATATTTGTATGATTATTACATATTAGTTGTATTGTTTGCTAAATGCGAGATGAGAGGAGGAGCGGGCAAATCTATGCCGCTAGTCACAGAGTTGATGGGTTACGGGCGCGTCACACCAGAGCTCGTTGTGTTGATGCTTCCATTCGTAGGCAATGGGAGGCGGAGCGTAGGGGATTCTAGGACGTACATTATTTTGATTTTGGTACTTAGGATTCGAGCGAGTATTATTCTCACTATGATGCATACAATCAGGAGTGCTGTGATGATTCTTCTTCATTTTCGTGCCGGGTTTGGAAGGGGAGAGGGGAGGTTTCGACTCGGGTCTACCGGTAGTAAACGGCGTAGGGCGGAGGATGAGACATCTTGGATGGTTTCGAGGAGATGCACAGTGGCCCTATCGACGGCGGCATTATCCCGAGTTTCGGTGGGCATGTCGCCGCGCGTATCGGGTGGAGATATGAGAGGTTTCTTTGAAGTGTCACACCAGAGGCTGCGCTTGTCGAGCTTGAGTCGATGGCGCTCGGTTATGTCACCCTCTTTAGTGAGTCGGATCGGTGGGTGGGTTATCCCACAGACGGATGCCATGTTCGGACATATTGACTCCCGTTGATTTCTGCGTTCGTTGAGTGGTGGCGGCCGATACGAACTCTTTTCACATGCCGTTCGGAGAGATGACCATCATGTTACATGATGTGTGGCGAATCCTTCGCATTCTGTCGAGGCGATTGGTTGATGCCGATAGCACATCTACACGGTTGCGGTGGATGTGATGGAGGTTCTTGGAGTATCGCGGTTGGAGCTCACGAGTACTCACCGGGGGTGGCGGCGTACTTATGGACTCGATTTTCGGTCATGTCGCGATGGAGGTCGAGTGGAGGGCACCCAGCCGTAGCTTGGATGTGGTTGTTATTTGGATCCACCTTGTTTGTTGACAAGAGTGGTAACCGGATTAGGCCTTCTGCATATTGGAGGTGACGGACGGTATGGATACTACTGGTCGGTATTCATGGGGTTCGGCCGCATTGGCTTTCATGTACCGTCGGCTCGGTATCGCTAGTCGCGGCGACTCCATGGGGATTTGTGGATGCCTTACCCTCGTTCGGGCTTGGATTTATGAGTATTTTCCACCTTTCGACCTCATCGAGAGCGTATGATTGTTGACTCCACGCAGCCTCGAGCTTCTACATGGAGTGTCGGCCCAGGGTAGGGACGAGCACCGCCTCCAGTCTTTGCGTCGCCGCATTGATCAGTTGACAGCCGCAGAGGTATAACGATTCCTTCTAACAATCTCACAATTTATTTAAAAATAACTTGTATAACTTGTTGATTACATGTACGCAGATACAGTGGTTGCCTTATGGCCCTGATCCTGTGAGGGATGTCCCGAGGACCACATTCATTGGATGGCTACGATATCGGGATATTATCGAGCCATACATGCCTGGTCGGGCATTACGGCAGCTCGGTTATGTGCAGACCATCCCTTTCCCGATCACCAGACCGGAGAAAGCGGTTCGGGCGTGGTCGAGCTGATTGTACCGAGTTGACTATCCCACCCGTATGTCATGTGATGCTTGGATGATGTTTCCGGGTGCATACAGGCTTCCTCTCGCTGACTATGAGGCGGCTACTCATGATCAGGCTGCTTGCGCCGATGATTACATTGAGTGGTATTATCGGTATTCGCACCTCGGCTCTTGAACGACGGTGCGGCACTGGATCAGTGATCCCTTCTCGTTCCAGCACCGATTACGTATGTTCTTTAACTTTGTACTTTGTTTGATTTCATCATACATTACTCATTGTATTATATTGTCTCTATTTTTTACAGTGGGTGAGTCGATCCATCGGTATTACCCAGCACTGTATCAGACACCTTCCCCCAGACCAGGCGGAAGAAGCAACGACGATGCTCGAGGAGTTCATGAGGGATTGGCATTTGGCCAACTGATTTTGTATTTTATATTTTGTTTGTGACGGTATTTTGTTTGGCGTTTTCGTTTTTTTTTTTTGTATTTTGTATATTGATTGACACTTTCGTTTTGCATTTGGCACTTTACTTTTGTTTGTTTTTTACATTACCTTACAAAAGCGAAAATTTTTCTCACAACTATCAAGATCAACATAAAAGAAAATCAACTATCAACTATAAAGATCAACAAAAACGAAAATTTTATTAATTAAGGAACATACAACAAATAAAGTTTTACATCATACCGACTAATCTATTCCATTTTTCTCTCCTGCTCGTATACAAATTCTCCCAGCCACCAACACTACTATCATGGATTCTAAACCAGTTACTCTCTATGGGCGGTACAGGAAAATTAGGCATTAAATCTAGACGAATAAAATGTTTGTACGTATCTCCTAAATGATAAATGACAATCTCTTGGCTAGGCCGTGTTGCCGTTGAGGGTGCTTTCAACGGCAGCACAGTGAGACATGCAAATAAAGATCTACCGTTTCCGAATCCGAATAGTATGACAACGGCATTGAAAATAGTAGCAATAGGGAATAAATCTTCAGCAATAGCCATCCAATGATCCGATCCACACGCACCACCATCCCATGTAATACGTCGAACCTCAGGTTCAATCCCATCATAGTAGATCGATCGGTAGAGTGTAATAATTTCATTTGCAATGCATACACGTACAATACGCCATTTATCTTGGTCGCCAAATATGTAGTCGGCGATAACACGAAATCCGAAATTACCGTCTCCGGGGACATCGAGATAACCTTCAACAAACGGCAAAATAATTCCCGGTATCTTGTCGATATGGTGATAGTTACCAATCTCCACTCGGTGGTGTCCATCTGCAAACACATATTCAATATATTACATATTATCGAACTTAAAAAGATACAACTCATTGAAAAACTTCAAAAAATAATACAACTACAAAAAAAATTCTTATAAATTGACGGAATTATTATATGTCGGCAATATATTAAAAGAAATATAAAAATTCAAAAGTCAATTTACATACTGGATTTTTTTTATTCCTAACGTTTTTTATTTAACTTGTAACATATAAATATAAAAAATTAGTCAAGAAGACTATTTTTATTTTTGTTTCTAATAAAAATTATCTTTTTATTTAACATGTAATACATAAGTATCCTAGTCCAATATAAAAAAGACACGGTATTAAAAAATTTGTTCATACCTGATGAAGAGGCATTGTGGACTGATGCAGAAGAGCTGCGGCCACGACCACTAGATGAGCGGGAATGACCACGACCCATTTGGCTATACTCCCAACCACTAGGATCGCGTCTAGTCGATGAACTTCCTCTTGGTCGACCCTTAACTGCCGTATTCACTTGTGGTTCAACGTAACGCGTTTGATCAGGGTGAAGATGATCGTGGATCATAAGTGATACGTTACGGACAACTGCAGGATCGCTCTGTCGGAATCTGATGGGTGGTTTGGAGTGAACAACCGCAACGATCGTACACTTGATCACTTAATTCTCTCATACGTGTCAATTTATTCAACAGTAATCGCAGACAATGATGGGAAACACGACAGCGCAAGTAGTTGAACGGAAAACCAGAATACACCATGCCTGTACGATTAGGAAGTTCTTGTTACATGGAGTCATCCCGACTATCTCGAGAAATGACATCTTGTACTTATTCGTTTTGTAGGTGGAATCCATGCCAATGAACCATCTGTAGGTCCGGATTAAGTTGATTGATGTTGGATGTGCCATAAACACGTGGGTAACAACATTTGTATCCGGGTCGGCCTGCGTCCAATGTACGTAGTTATTCGTCATGACGAATGGTGAAGCCCGGCCAAGCGGCATCTCTTTCTTCAAAATCATGCTTCCTCAAGTGGTCTCTATAATTATAGATATGTCGTCTAGTCGGTTTATCCTCGGGAAATTTATTCTGAATGGCCGCCAAGATGGCACACGGCTTGACTTGAGCAACACTCATCTCACGAACAACTTGTTTGGCCGATTTACTCAGTCCACTCATTTGACGATGCCCCTCCGGATAAACAATAAATGAGTGATTGTGCATACCCTTACTCCCAGAGATCGGTCTGATTATCCAACCACTCAAGTCATGCAATTGTTCGGCCTTTATCTGAAATGTACACTTGCATGCTTTCGTCTTTGTGTCCTTCCGAACAGCGACATCCAAATCTCTTAATACACCTCTGTACCGTTCACCACGGTTACATCTCAATAGGTTTGTCTTTCCTTTATTCTTGTACGATGAAATGATCAACTCGAAACCAATTTGAAGAGCAATTTTTTTCGCCCAAGCAATCGCATCACAATCATGAGCGAATATTTCGTCATTAACGAAATAACCACTATAATCAACGCCGTCGCCTTCAAATTCTTCCAATATAACCTGAAATTTTTAATTGACACAATATTAATAATAATACCAATAATATTATTATTAATATTTAAAATCAGGCAAAAAAAGGGTCCAGGCGTCCAAAAATTGCGCATGGACCATGGCCGAGGCGTATGGCTTGGGCCTTTGGCCACTGTCTGAGCGTCGAATCGGACGCCTAGCCATGGCACAGCGTCGAATCGGACGCCCGACCATGGTTCGGGCGTCTGGTTTAGACGCTAACCGAGGACCGTCGCACAGGACGCTGTACCATGGTCCAGGCGGAATCTGGGGACGCCTGTACCATGGAACATGCGGAATAATCAGACGCCTGCGTCATTTTCTCCGAAAAATTACCTCCAGATGCGAATTCTCGTCCATTTTCGTAGTTGTCGATAATATTGACGATATATATTTGATTGTGTGTTACATTCGGAAAACTTGAGCTTGAAAGATTTTGGTGTGGTGTGGTGTTTAGAAATAATGAAAGACTTGAAATGGATAAAAAGGTAATCTTATAGGGTGGTGGCTAGTAATTTTAGGCGGTGTTTAGTAATACCCTTATTAAATTCAGGGGTTGTTTCAGTTGCCGAAAGATCTAGTGGAGGATGGTTGAGAGGCCAAAATGATTGAGAGCTTCGTATAGTTGAGTGCAGAATTGAATTTAGTTGTTTGGTAACTGTTCTGAATGGTAAATCTGAATGGTAACAAATTACCATTTTACCCTTCCGTATAAAAGCAGCGATTAAAATTCCCATTTTTTACTCCTCTTGCGTACCAAAACCTCTCCTTTTCATAATAAAAACCATAATTTTTATAAATAATTATGTATAATATTTTTAAATTTAATTCATTTAAAATAATAATAATTACTATTATTATTATGTATAATATTTTTAAATTTAATTCATTTAAAATAATAATAATAATTATGTATAATATTTTTTTAATTTAATTCATTTAAAATAATAATAATTTATAATATTTTTTAATTTAATTCATTTAGAAAATTATAATAATAATTATGTATAATATTTTTTTTATTTAAATTCATTTAAAAATAATAATAATAATTATGAATAATAATTCTTAATTTAAGAGGAGGGGTAAATCTGGAAATTGTTTGCCTCTGAATGATTGAGAGGGGGTATGAATGCTTAATGGTTCAGATCTCTTTGTAACCATTAAGAAGTAAAAAATTTTTTGCCAAACAGCTGTGGCCTCTGAGCGATTTAGAGGTAGGCTCTTAATAGTTACATTAAGAGCCAAACAAACAGCCCCTCAAGTTCAACTTATTTATGATCAAACCGAGTTCCAATATCGAACAATTCATGCCTCACGAGTTTACTTAGACTTAATTGAGCATAAATAAATATTTTAGGGGCTGTTTGGGGTGGTTTTCAGTTTTTATTTTTGAAAATTTTAAAAACCAAAACCAATTTTCAATTTCAGTTTTATGGTTTTAACTTCATTTTTAATATCAACTTTCACTTCCATAAATCATGTGAATTTTTTTTACATGAGCACTAATGATAAAAAAAATTAAAATTAAAAACAACAATAGCGATATTAATAACAATTCCATAATTCTTATTTTTCCACTACATAATAAGTAGACACTACAAATGAGAAATATTAATAAAGATAGAATTAAAAAAAAGACATAACTGAAAGAAAAAAAGTTTACATCCTATTAGTTGCATTCTATAAGCGTTGAGCCAATCGATCTCGAAATGCAGTCATTCGACGAATATTTGCTGTAGTCACTTTAATAAAAAAAATGTTAATAATGACATTTGCTACTAGAAATAAGAAATAAGAAGTCAATATATTGAAACAAATTATTGAAAATACCTTGAAGAAAGGATAATATCTTGGATTGAATCGTATCTCTGGAGCAGTTTTGTAACATCCCCAGAGCCATCCAGGAATATTACAGCGATTTGGGGCCCGAGATGGAACCCACAAGGCTGAAGGAAATTTTCGCAAACATTTACAAACGCCCAAGAGGCTAACGACGGTACTGTCATTTAAAAACATTCGAAGACTATATAAAATTCATTTATCAAAACCGTCATAAAAATCTCATTTGAAACCACAAGGCCCGAAATGCCAAAACTCAACAGTTTGAAAACATACGTTAAGCTATCGCTTACCCGTACCAACAAAATAGTTTAGAGAACGATTGCCAAAGTAACCTAAGTTACCAGATACCAAAAGGCCATTTAAAAATACTCACGCAGCGGAAAAAGACAAACAATTAAAATACTCTTAGCAGCGGAATACAAGAACTGATCAGGAAACTCAATACATATATACATGCCCTAGCCAGTATCCTCCGGGAAGCTCATCTCTCCACGACCGCTACAAACTTAATAATCCAAGAACCTAAAAAGAAAGCCCACGACGGGGTCAGCCATAATATCCAACAATGATAACCATTACATTACGTCAATAATTACATACCAATGAAAATACTAAGTAAGAATATGACCAATGTAATCTTACTGCCGTAACTTTACTTACTCGAATAATCCTCATCAAAATAACCATTATCATATTGTACATCTCGTAATCTCGATTAACCAATAAACTCAAACATAGCATCTGTATTGTTCCTTAAACAATACTCAAGATTATCAGAATATAATCACTAACTCATGATACGGAAAAATACCAACTCTGACCAATTCGATCCATCAGAAGTAAACATCATCAAATCTCAACATGACAATCGATTGTCCATCTCAGGACAAGAACCAAGAAGGAAAATACGGAACATACCTCAGGATACGCAATGCCACGGCGAATCTCGTCCGTCTAATCCAAGATCAGATCAATACAACATACGGACATGGTCCTAACACAAGACCTACAAATGCATACTCATATGACAACGTCAATATGCTTACATCAATAACAACAATGTATACTTATGGCAAACCCATAATATACATATGCACAATAACAACACATGGTAATCCGATGATCTAGCGTTCACTGCATAGATCCCACGATGATCCCGTCAGACCAACCCGTGGTGGAAAAACCTGTCCGATGATCCAGCGCATGCTAGCATAGATCCCCCGATGATCCCATCGGACCAACACTGTAATGCCCGGATAATTATTGTGTATCTATCTTGTAAGAATCAACTTTGTGATGTTATTATTCGGAGGTTGGTTTCCCATATTTCGTATCCTTACGTTTTGGTATCTCCAGTATTCTGCATGTATGGTTCTGCACGTGTTAACGTACGCTATCAGGCGTCCATAACGTACGCTAAGACTGCAGTATTACGTACGTTATCTGATGTTCTTAACGTACGTAAGCTAAGTCAACTTACGATCGGATAAGGGTCAGCGTGTAGGGGCCAAGGAAGAGGCCGGGGAAGATTCGTGTGATATTCCGCGTGAACCTGGACATAGGTGTTATGTACACTATGGTGCATGTTTTACGTACGCTAAGGACATGGATATTACGTACGTAAAACCCTTGTGATTACCTACGTAAGGAAATGGCGAAATCAGGCCAGTGAGTTCTGGTCAGACGACTATGTACGCTAAAGTTAGGGTATAACGTACGTTAAGTTTGTTACGTACGTAAGGTTAATTGCATAACGTACGTAATGCCTAGAATTCTATTTATAGACCTCCACCCTATTTCATTTCTCACCTTTCCTTTGGCCGATTTTTCGTGTTCTGGAGATCTTTCATCACCTCTTATCCTTCATATCATCTTCTGAGATGATTCTTGGGAAGCTTAGGCCTTGTAGATTGGTGTTCAAGCTTCCGGTGGTAGAGTTTATTCAAGTTCTTCATTGTTCATCAATTTATTGAGGTATGTGATCCTTCACCAACTAATTTAGCATGATCTTAGTACCGTTTTGGACATGTTTTGAGTAGACCGAACTAGTTATCTTCTTGAGGAGCCTTTCATCATGGTTTAGAAGATTAAATTCAATTTTTTTCGATTCCTCTTGGTTGTTGTAATCGTTGAGCAAACCTTCTAGTGATTAGACTATTGATTAGTGCATCTTGAGATTGTAAACCCAATCATATTTAGTTTTCGAAGATTATCTTAGTTCATGAGAATGGTATGATTGAACATTTTGGTGAAGAATTAATAGATTGAATTTAAGGATTTATTCATAGAAGGAGAGGATATTGAAACTAGTGAACAAGTCTTTATGATGATTCATCGAAGTTCGGATATCTTGTTATAATAGAACATGATTAGAATCCTCCTAGGATGAATTCCATGTTATGTTGTAACAATCAACCGAAGGAATTGTGTTGGAACTTAGAAAGTATTCCATTGAGCTATTACAAGGACGAATAGCGTAGTATCGGTCCAACCAAATTGTGTTAGGGCAGAATAGTCCATCGCCATTATAGGGTGTATCATGTCTTTTGATGATTCATTTAATGATTTAAATGATTATCCGGAACCGTTAGTTATACCGACATTATTGTTCGATGAAGGTTTGCATTCCGGTGAGCCGACCAAGTGAGAATTCTCCAATCGGATTGAAGACTATTGATAGTAGAAATTCTTGTCGCCATTTGTTGAGGCAAGTATCGTATTTTGAAAGTTTGTGAATAATTGATGAATTTGATCATGCATATGGTTTATTCGTGTTGTTGACATGAGATTATTTCATTAAATTATCATGACATTTGCTATCGATTTAACGTACGTTCATATTGATGAACATGTCGATTTTCTTGCATATGTATATGCATAGTTGTGTTATGTGTAAGTTGTGATGATCCGAAGGGATCAAGCGATCTATGCTGAGGGCGCTGGATCGGATGTTCACCTCGTGTTGGTCCGACGGGATCATCTTGGGATCTAGGCTGAGGGCGCTGGATCATTGGACGGGTTTTTCCACCTCGTGTTGATCCGACGGGATCA
The DNA here is from genome assembly GCA_033398695.1 of Orobanche coerulescens. NCBI lineage: Eukaryota > Viridiplantae > Streptophyta > Magnoliopsida > Lamiales > Orobanchaceae > Orobanche > Orobanche coerulescens. Next base: position 60,332,420 of record CM065808.1, on the reverse strand, counting down.
TCTTGGGATCTATGCTGAGGGCGCTGGATCGTTGGAATACCCATGTTGTGTTGATTGAATCTTGTGGATTCGTATTGTTGGATTCCGGCAGCGGAAGTCCGTATTGTGTATGTTTTTATGCATTGTCGTTGCATATTTATGTGTTCCGATACTTGTACTGGCATTGTTTTGCTAACCCCTTCGGGGGTGGACATTTGTTTTGATGTTCAGATAGCCGAGGAGCGGGGAAGCAGCCACAGTACCATCATGACGATGAAGTGGCTCAGTGATGTTAAATGTTTGCTGTTTTTGTGATTTGTCTTCTTGGTTCATTTTCAGTACTCGAGTACGCGTGTCTTTTTAATATCATTTCGATATGGTTGTAATGGATCAGTTGGAACTGGTTTTGTAATTTGAATTTTGGTGGTATTGTTGGATTATATTCACATTTCTTTTAATCAGCCATGTAAATCCTCACTTAAAGGGTTTACGGCGCTGTAATTATTCCGATTATCTCGGGGTGTTACAAACACGAGGTGGACATAGAACAACAATGCACAAATGCATATAATAATGATACACAATACATGACAACAACGATACACGCATGTATCACAACATGAACAAATGACAAAATGATTAGAGTACTTGCCCCGAGTCCTTCGAGAGCAATCTCGATGTCTAAACCATCACGAACCATTATCCTCAATACTCGACGGTCCAAAATATCACGGATTGTAGATAATTCATATCTTCGTCTATATCACGATGTATCCTCGATACTATTTATGCCAACAACAAAATTAATTAATTACATTGTGATTTAATTCCCAAAATTCGAATACAATTTATAATCTCAAATCTCATGTGATTACGATTATAAGCATTGCTATACGAATTATAAACGAATGAAACTGAAACCATTCATTAAATATTATAAATTGTGCAAGTAATAACTTGCCTCGATACTGATGAAGCCGTTACCAAATCCATTGCCGTCATCTACAAGTCCCTCGGCCCTGATCAATGCAATTCACGAACATTCTCGAACACGACCGCAATGCATGGTTCTAATCACCGATCAATAATCTTAACCTATTACAATAATCGATAAACAACAAGTTCGATAATGGTCAACAATCAATAAAAACACTTCTCAAACCCAACGGCTCAATAATATCTCGATTAAACATAAGTCTGAAGAATCCAACTCAAACCAGCACGAATTCACAACCACAACACGAAAATATTGCACTGTCTGCCTACTTAGCGCACTGTTGGCCACTTAAGTATACTGGATACAGTTTGGAAAAATAGTTTAAACAACAAACTGTACGGAATCTAAATCTGAGTGCGTAGTGGAAGTCTTGGATACAGTTAGTTGCCGTGGATACAGCAACGAAGTATTTGGTGTATACTTAATATATCACAGTAATTTTAAAACAGTAAAAGCTGAAGGTAAATGACACAGTAATTTAAGTGGTTCGAGGTAAACCCCTCTACGTCCACTGGTCCTCCATACAGGAGTAAAAAGTTTATTATAATTACTGCGTACACAACTACGTAATTATAAACAAACCTATCCTTGTATCGTTCACACAGATTGATACAAAGAACGTCACTTTCAACCGTTCACACAGATTGGTTAAAGCTTCCTTCTTGACTAGCTTCTTCACACATAGTTCCAAAGCTTCGTCCTTATTCGTCCCACACAGGTCAGAATAACTTGTTGAGTTCACACAGAGCTCGGTTTTTACACAGAGGTAAAAGGTAGGTAACTGAGGTAAGAACAGTGACTTTGAAGTTCTTGAGCTGATGATGGCTGTTCTTGATGTTGAGCACTGTATATCTCTTTCGTTCTAACTTGCAGTATGCTTTGGAGATATGTTTGCTCAGATGATAACTTTGATAGCTTGAGTATTAGGTTACTTGGGTTGGTAGGTAACTGATCTTCAATGTCTTCAAGGATATATATAGTCTCTGAAGAAAGTATCCGTTGAGATGTATCCGTTTGAATAAGATTTCCTTCAACGGGAATATGACATGATCCGGATTTCGCGGGATTCTGAAGATCTGAAGGCCGGCGATTTAAATACTTTATCCTTGAGTATTTAAATACTTCTTTGTTCAACGGGACTTGACTTGTGTTCTTTCTTGTCCTTTTGTAGGCGTATGGAAGATGGCGTATTTTGAGCATCGAGACAGTTTCCATACTTGGTCTTTTATAAGTCTTCTTCTTTGTCTTGTGAGCTTCACTAATGCTGATTCAAGGCAGGTCTTCGATACAGGATAAAGCCTTGAAGCCTCGATACAGTTTCCTTACTGTATACGGATTGGCATATATGTCAAAACCTCTAAATAACATTCGATACAGGGATTCGAGTATCCCGGATGTTTCGATACAGGGTGTTTGTTTTTCCCAACAATTTCCCTTTTTTTGACAATTTGCCAAGACCTTCTTACTTAACTCTTCGAGTCTTCTTGATGATGCCAAAACCTTCTTTATGAAGCTTTCTTCTTTGATGAATTCTGGCAGATTTCTTGGTCTTTTGTCAATAGGTCTGACTTAGTGACTTAGTCTACAATAATGAACTGCTCGCAGGCATGTTCGATACAGTTTGAGATTTATTACAACTTAAGCCTATGATTGGCGCGCAGGCACAATCTTACAATGTATTTCTAAGTTTTACAACTGAAATTATGAACTGTTCGTAGACTAGTTCGTACAGCTTATTTTTCAATCAAGTTTATCTAACTTGAGATTCCTATCAAACAATTTTAAATAATCATACATTAACACAGTAGATTACGAGTTGTAATCTTTCAAGACAAACAAACGGTTTTTATTGATATTCAAAATGATTGAGTACAAAGTTTGCTGTTTCGAATAGAAATTACAAAAACAAAAATAATGTACATAAATTTCAGCTCTTCATCTATAATCCGCATGCCTCCAAGGTCTTTTTCCTTGTTCATTCTCGGTGCCGCGCCACCAGTTTTGAAGTGAATCATTGCCTCGATCCTGGTATATCGCTCTTCCTTCATATGAACGATTAAAGGCAAGTATCCAATCTTCTGGATGGGTGACCCGATCTCCTCTTCTATGTTTTGATTTCATTTCGATTTGGAGAGGGAGTTTACCTTCTTCTAGCATCTTTGAAAATTTATCTGCCGCTTCCGCTAACGTTTTATAATTTTTGAAGATGGCGGATTCCCTGATGAGTCTGACAAAATATCTCATCAGTTCATTCTTCCTCCAGTGCTTCACTTCGTCGGCAGTTGGGTTGCGGTTGGTCGGACGTATTTAGAAGGTCTCTGAATAAGATTTTGCCAAGGGACATTTGGGTCATGGAATTCGTCTGGAGCACGAAATTTTAAAACTTTGGGATTGAGGTGCTAGCTTGTTCAATTCGGCGGTGATCTTTTACGAGCGACCTCAAATTCCCTTTCTTGTTGCATCCTTATTCTCCTTGCAGCTTCTCGTGCCTCTTCCCCCTTTTTGGCTTCATCAAGACTTTGCAGGATTTCAAGAGTGGCGTCCTGTTTGGTCTCGATGCTGGTTATTCTTTCAACAAGGGAGGAAAGAGTCTGCGACATTTCTTGAATGCATTTGTCGTGAGCACACAGTTGAGAGCTGTTCTCGATCATTGCACAGGCAGTCTTGGCTTCAGCAATCCTTGTCTTTGTAGATTCCTCCTTCAGCTGTTGCTCCTGTTTATCTTCCATGATCTTCAAGGCTTGATTGAAAACTTCTGCCAAAAGGATGAATGCGTCGACAACTCGAGATACTTCGTGTTGAAGAGTGGTCATTTCTTCTACGGCAGAGGTGTGCATCCAATTCAGTGCCTTTTCAACGGAAGATAGAGCGTTTACTGCATCTTGGATAAATACAGTCTGAAGTCCAAGAGCTCGCAGGCGCTCTTTACGTGCAGCAGAGATAGGAGAGTCAGGCTGGGCGAAGTCTGCAGCGCCGTTCAACCTTCTTACATTCACGGATGGACGTGAAGTAAGTTGGACATCCTCAGGTTCGTTACCGTCCTCGGATTCCAAGGTTGCAGGGGCGGGAGCAGCTTCCTGTGGTTCGGCGACAGTTGGTTCAGAAGCGTCCTGTGGCGAAGGTTCTTCGGCGGATATGGATGCGGGGAGGCCGAATCCTCTGTTGGTTTGCGGGAATAGCTTCTTGATCGCAGCGAGGCTCGGGTGCACATTCCAAAATTTCTTGAAGTTCCTCACCGGAGGGACCGAATCCTCTGATCGGGAATGTTCTCGGCCGTGGCGAAGGGGGATTGGCTTGAGTAGAAGGCCCTTCGTCTTTTCCGGGTGTAGAGGCGTCTCGTGCTTCAGCCTCTTCACGGCTCATTCTCGGACACGCTTGTAGAGCATCGTCGCCGTCGTCCGAGTCATGATCGTCGTCATCTTTTGGATTAACGGGAGAATCCTCGACTTCTTCTTTCCTTTTCTTCGGCGTCGATTTGTGCGGCAGGTGGCTTTCAATTAGATCCTTGCAAGAGGCGTTGTCCCATCGACGGGGCCTCAATTTCATTGAGTGCATTACTTGAGACGAACCTCTCTTCGTGGCTCCATTCGCTCCGGTTATACGGTGTGTCGTACGGAGCTAGCCTATAGCCTTTCCATTGCAGGAATCTTTCGTACGCGTGGTCAATTTGAACCGAAAGAAGTGTTTGATTTATGATCGAGTCGGGGAGGGACTTGAATAACGTCTGGAGACGCTGTTTGAGGATTAGTGCAGTATGGGATCTGTACGGAAGATGGACTCCTTGCAGGGGATGGTGCCGAAGGAAATTGGATCCTGCACGGGTGTGGGATCCGCAGAGGAGAAGTAGCTTTTGGCTCCGAATGGGCGGCCGACTCGCTAAAGTCTTGAGCGTTGTCGATGTCTCTATATCCGTCGTAGCCGCCAAAGGCTCGGGATCTACCGTCGATGCGGTAGGAGACACCTCTTCCATAGGGGTTGGGCCACGGGGTTCTTCATCGGTGGGTTGCGCCACGGGCGAGACATCCTCGGAGTTCTTGGCTTTGATTTTTGAGAGCCTCCCGAGTCTCTTCTTGGACTTCTCACCCAGAGTGTTTCTTGCTGTGAGAACGCTTTCGCTTCTTCTTTGAAGATTCCATTTCTGGGACCTTCACGGTTTCATCTCTTGGGTTGGCAGAAATAGGCATGTGCCTGGTTCGCGGGTGATTGGCATGCATGGTGCTCTGGTTATACGCAGAGGGTTTGACACCTCCTAAGTATATCCTCGAGCTATTTTTCTTTGCATCGGCGGATTGCATCACCCCGCACTTCGTCAGAATGTAGTTCAGCATTAAACCAAAGGATTTCTTTTGGGTGGCAGGTTTGCACACCTCTTCTTGAAGACGTTTCAGAATGATTTGGCACCAATTAACCTTTTCACAGGTCAAAATAGCTACCATCATCCTGAACCTTAAATTCGTGCACATCTCGAGCATAGGTTCGGTTTTCAATGATCCTGGAACAAAAGTCATGAAGATAAACAAAATGAAGAAGAAAATTTTTCTTGTGACAAGTGGTTGTCACCATATCAACCACTTTGGACCCTGTAAAAAGTCCATAAAATTTGGTAATAAGCTCTTGAGACCCGAACGTCTCAAGTTGGTCCATGGTCGGCCGTCGGCGGGCACTGTAGATTTTCCGGAGTAGGTTGCGATTGATACATATTTGCACTCCTTGGGTATTGCGGTGATGTCGCAACATGTCCTCCCTGGGCTAGTGACAGAAAACGAACGGCGGCGTTGAGGTAGAATTCCTCAACCAGATGGGCGTCGTATTTGTCGGCGGTTTTGCTCCCGAAGCGATAGAGACCTTGTTGTTCAAGACGAGTAATGATATACTCCATTGGTTCGGTGTCATTGATTTCCGAGATAATACCCTCGATGATGACAGGTTTGGAGAAGATCCGGCCATCAATGATGTTGGAGGTTTTCTTCAGGACAGGGGAAGAAGATTGACTAGCCATTGATGTTTTCTTAAAACAAAGGTGGAAGAAAACAGTCGAAATTTGCAGTGAATATGCAGAAAAATATGTAGGCTGTTTGCTTGAGAACTCTTGTAATTGCAGAAAGCGTAAAGAGTCTCCAATGGCAGATACAGTCCTTTTATACTTGGGCGGCGAAATAGGGTTTTGCAGAGTACGAATGGTCAGATTTTAAGGGATGGGAACCGATTTTGAAATCAACGGTCAAGATGAATTGAGTGTAACTGGTACGCTAATCCATTAAAAGGTTTTAAAATACAGCGGGTCCCACTTCTGACATAGGTTGATACCCTAAATGCCTAAAATGGCGGTTTAAAAATAATAAACAATTTAAAAACATCGCGGCTTTTGAGATTCAGTTGTCGGATGTCGTGTAAGGCATTTAATGAACATGACGTTTGACGTAAAAGCAGGGCACGTGGACAAAAATTATTTTAAAAGGAAATAATATTATATTATATCTTGAATCGAAATCTATAGCATGTCTTGTTCTCCGTCGATACTGACGTTCCCCCTTAAAAAGGTACTAATAGGTTTTGAATTCCATACAAACAATATTTGGATTAATCTTTGTATTCATGGGTCCTACAATATTCCCCCTTAATTATTGCACACACCATTTGTAGGATTCGTATGCCTTCGTTCGCTACTGATCTTGTATTGATGATTAAGTGTACGGATAATTAATGTTGAATCTTGTATTCACGGGTCTTCAAAGATTCCCCTCAATTGTTGAGTAAAAGCAGTAAATTTACTTACAGGAGTCCGGGCCGTAGTATTCCCAGTCTGTTCTTAGCATGTTGAATCTTGCTTGTGTCGAGAGGCTTGGTGAAAATGTCGGCCCGGTGGATGTACGTATGGACTTTTTCGGCGAACATCCTTGTTCTCGACATGATTTACGATAAAATGATGCTTCATGTTGATATGCTTAGTGCGCGAGTGCGAGAGTGATTGTGCGTGATTGCAATGCACTCGTGCTATCACACATGATTGGAGTCTCTCTAGCATCGATTCCATAATCGGCGATTGTTCCGCATCCAAAGGATCTGCATCTGGCCTACTACAGACATAGTACTACGATTCAGTAGTGGAAGAGAGTTAGCCAATTGCTTCTTCGAACCAAGATACGAGTCTAGGTCCGAGAAAGTGACAAGTTCCACTTGTACTCTTCTATCTAGCTTGCGACCTCCGAGATCCGAGTCTTGTATCCACTAAATCGAATCCGCCTTCCTTAGGATACCACGATCCTGCATCGATTGTTCCTTTAATGTACTTCGAGATTCGTTTAGTTTGTATTGAAGTGTGATTCCTTAGGTGAAACTTGGTATCTCGCCAGACTCCAACAAAGCTGGATATCGGGCACTGCTAGCATTAGGTACGGGAGCGATCCAATGAGCTTCTGTAGAGTGATTGGTCAAACGGCTTTCGGCTTCATCGGCACTAATTTGCGGAAGTGCTCATAGGGGTTGGCGAGGATTTGGAATTGTTCATTCCAAATTTGTTGAGAAGTTCCTTCTTGTATTTCTCTGGTTGATGAATATACTGTAGGAAGCTGCTTTACACGCAAACCTAGGAAATAACTAAGTTCCCCATCATACTCATTTCAAATTTTCTTTGCATGAGATGTGAGAACCTTTGACATAGAGCAAGGTTAGTTGAACCAAAAATAATATCATCGACATAGATTTGTACCATTAGAAGGTCATCACCTTCTGTATCTTGAACAAGGTTTTGTCGACACCCTTCTCAAATCCGTTGTTGGTTAGATCTTTGGGACGGGGTTTCGTACTGTGCTCTAGGGGCTTGTTTAAGTCCGTCTGGCGCTTTCCTTAGCACGTAAACTAGATCGATACCGTCCGTGTTGGCAAACCACGGTGGTTGTTCAACATAATCTTCTTCTGCAAGCTCTCCATTCGGAAAGCACTCTTGACGTCCATTTGGTATACGATAAAACTCTTATGGGCGGCAAAGGCTAAAAATATCCTAATGGCTTCTAGTCTCGCTACGGGCGAAGGTTTCATCATAGTCGATTCCTTCTTCGACAATAGCCTTGTGCTACTAGTCTGGATTTGTTCCTTATGATAAGTCCATTTCGATCCTTTTTGTTTGAAATACCCATTTGGTTCCTATAACCGATTGGTGTGTCTGCAGGTACAAGATACCATACATTATTTCTTTCAAACCGTTAAGCTCTTCTTCCATAGATGTTATCCAATGAGAGTTGTTAAGAGCGTCTATGGTCGAAACAGTTCGGACTGGGCTAAGAATACGGCGATAGTGCACATATTGAGTCTCCTAAGTTCGGATTGAGATTTCCATTCAGAAGCGTGAGACTTCACATTAGATTCTTCTTGTGCACAAAGTACATTTCCTTGTGTACTCTGTATTCTCCTACGAGTAGAAACACCGGCATTAATGTTTCTAATGATCGGCTCTTGCGGGTGATCTCTCAACCATCTTCGGTCGGGTTCTAGTTCAGATCCGTCTTGTATCGAAAGTTTCGTGGTTACAACTTGACATGCAGCGTCGGCTTCATCCACATCGATTCTTACACGCGGGGTTGATTTCTAAATCAACGACGGAGTTCTATAGGTGTAGGTGGATCCAAGATAGATAGATGGTGAATGTCCCGAGTGATATCATCTACTCTGTAGGGTCATGGTGTGGTTCGTCGAACACTACATGAATCGATTCCTCGATCGTCAGCTTCCTTTTATTAAAGATTCTGAAAGCTTTGCTGACGTAAGAGTATCCTACGAATATTCCTTCATCTGATTTTTCATCAAAGGTTCTAAGTTGGTCCTTCCCATTGTTCAATACGTAACACCTGCATCCAAAAATGTGAAAATACGAAACTAATGGAGTTTTGTTATTCCATACCTCGTAAGCTGTTTTGTTGTGGTGCTTGTTGACGATACAGCGGTTTTGAGTGTAGCACGCTGTATTGGTTGCTTCACCCCAGAAACGCTGTGGCAATTTGCTTGCGGCAATCATTGTCCTTGTTGCTTCTTTCAACGTCCTATTCTTTCGCTCGACAACACCATTTTGTTTAGGTGTACGGGCAGCTGAGTATTCGTGCTGTATGTCATTCTCCGAACAGTATTGCTCTATAAAGCGGTTAGTAAATTCAGTACCTCTGTCGGAACGAATGCACACGATACTTGACGCTTTTTCATTTTGCAACTTCCTCAGGAGCTCGGGCAGCCTTGATGTTGTTTCCTTCTTCTTGCTAAGAAAGATCGTCCAAGCATACCTGGAGTAATCATCAACAACAACCATGCAATATTTCTTACCTCCCAAACTTACTGGGTCTACAGGACCGTAGAGATCCATGTGTAGCATTTCCAACACTCTTTGGGTTGAAAGGTAGGATTTGCTTTTCAGGGTTGACTTGATTTGCTTGCCTTTCTGGCATGGTCCGCAGACGCTGTCCTTTTTGAATGACACATCTGGCAAACCTCTAACCATACCCTGTTTTGAAAGCTTGTTGATCGTCTTGAAGTTGACGTGAGACATCCTCTTGTGCCATATCCAGCTAAGATCTGCAGTGCCTTTGGCAACAAAACACGGAATTGAGGAGCTCATAGGCTTCCAGTCAGCAATGTACATATTACCTGATCTGCTTCCTGTAAGCACAACTTCCTTGGTTTGGGTGTTCTTGACTCTACAGCGATCTATATAGAACTTCACCGAGAACTGTTTATCATAGAACTGGATAATACTAAGTAGATTATACTGTAAGCCTTCAACATATGCAACATCGGTGACCTTGAATTTCCCGACAAGTAGGTTTCCTTTCCCTCTTGTTCTTCCTTTAGACTTATCACCGAAGCGAACTTTTGGACCGCGACCTTCTACAAAATCAGATAGCTTGCTCCTATCTCTAGTCATGTGACGAGAGCATCCACTATCGAAATACCAGGTATCCTCCTCTAGAATGTCCTGTAACAAAGAAATTAGGTAGATTTAGGTCCCCTTTGATTTTTGGGTCCATATATGTTAGTTCCTTTAGGTACCCAGATTTGCCTGACAGCAATTTGTTTGCTGTAGGATGTACTTGGTACAGTGTTGCGATATCTACGGGGGGCATATCCGTAGTTGTTATAATCATGATAATTACTATGCATGTAAAATTCAGGGTTATTATTATTATTATTCCAGTACGAGTGCCGTCTAGGAGGTGGAGCCATTTTCCTGGGCCTAACAGCTTGTCTTCTCGGTCTCCAGTTGGATTCCCAATGCTGTTGTTGATACTGAACTGGCATCTGCTGTCTTGAGGGATAACGGGGCTCCTGTATCCAATACCTAGGCGCCTTTGTCGAGTGTCTTCTTGTGCGGGCCTTTGGTGGTTGGATACCGTCTTCTTCGAATGATCACGGCTTTGATGATATGCTTGTGGAGCATGCTTTAGATTACGCCTTCTGAGTGGCTGTTGGTTCCACTGTCTCGAATAGTAGAGTTGTGGAGGCGGAATGGCAGCCTTCGGTTTTCTCGGTACAACAGGTTCCTTTATGGGACTAGGAGTATCTTCCGATTCTGGAATGTGTTCCACACTCTTGACGAACACAGTACTAGTTTTACCTTTATTCGAACATGAGCTGTATCCTAAGCCACTTTTATCATGAGCATGTTGCCCAGTGCTCAGAATTTCTTCCATTCTTTTGGACGATTTTTCAAAAGACTTCAGAATGGTCTCAAGTTCGGTTTCTCGCTTCTCGAGAGTTGTAATTTTGGTTTGTAGTAGAACCAAATCATTTGTCTTGCTCTCATTATGGGTTTTAACCTCATTTAGTTCATGAGCAAGTTGATGATTGCTCTCCATGAGTTTTTCAAAATCGACCTTGCTGGTTTCACAATCAAGGGACATATTTTCATAGTTTATCTTCAGCAAGTCATTCTCATCTTTCAGCTCTAAATTTGTTAATTGAAGCTGTATATTCTCGCTTTTAGAGTCTCATGGGCCTTTTGAATGTTTTTAAATTCATTCATCATATTTTCGAAAGTATGAGATGCATTAGGTGGAATAACTGAGGTTGAGCTTACCTCATCGTCGCTGTCTTCTCCTTCTGGAACATCTTTGGCCATAAAGCACATATATGCTTTATCATCGAACTCATTGTCAGATGAATCACTTTCAGTGACCACCTGAAGACATTCTGCTAATTTGGATGGTGTGGGGGAGGCTTCTGATTCTCCAATCAGGGCCTTGAGCTTGTCTTTCCAAGCACGTCTTCTTTCATCTCTCTCTTGTTGCTCGGCCTTAGGCAATCTTTGGACTTTGGGATGAGGACATTTGTTTGCATAATGGCCTGGTTTCCTGCAGTTATAACACAGGTTAGCATCACCAGATGATGTTTCGGTACTTACCTTGTTGACAGGTTTGGGCCTGTAGGGAGTCTTTCAGCATGTTTGATGAACTTTTGAATTTATGCATTAGAAGCGCCATTTCATCTTGTGACAGGATGTCGTCGTCACTGTCGGCGTTCTTGTGACCGGGTTTCGACGAGCTAGGCATCCGTGTCGACGGTTCGATCTGCGGCGAGAGCTGTGACCTTTGAAGGAGATTCTTGACTTTCTCTCTTGTCAATGTCATACTCAAAAGCTTTAAGGTCGAGAAGAGATCAAAAGTGGATATTTCATTAAGATTACACGATACACGCATAGTGTGGTCTTAATGTCCCATCGGGCTGGGAGAGATACGAAAATTTTAAGTTCTTCTCCTTTTGGGTGTAAATCTTGCCCAACGCTTCAAGTTCACCAACAATACCAGTAAATCTGAGGTCAAGTTCCTCAAGTGTTTCCGTTGGTTTCATTTCAAAAGATTCAAATTGCTGAGTAAGTTTTGAAATCTTATTTTCTTTTGAGAGCTCAGTTCCCTCACAAATTAACTTGAGTTTATCCCATATTTCTTTGGCTGTTTTGCAGCTCTTTACCTTTGAGAACATGCCTTAGTCAAGAGTGACAAATAACGCGTTCTTAGCCACGTTGTCGAGATTGGCTCGCTTCCTTTCATCGGTTGTCCATTGCTCGCGTTCCTTCTCGAGCATTTCAGCATGGGCTTGGCCCTCAATCCTTGCGGCTGGATTGACCTTCATGATCTTGATAGGACCATCCTGTATAACAAAAATCATCTCTTCGTGCATTGCTGCAAGATGAGCTTCCATTCTAATTCTCCAGTCGTCAAATTCGTTAATAGAGAACATAGGGACTTTGTTAATCATAGAAGTATCCATACTGATAATATAGGAATGAAAGAAACTTTTTTGAAAATAAGTGATTTGAATCTGATTCGGTTAAAAAGAAATACGACTGATTCTTTTTAGAATCAACCGCTCCGATACCACTTGTTGGCCACTTAAGTATACTGGATACAATTTGGAAAAATAGTTTAAACAACAAACTGTACGGAATCTAAATCTGAGTGCGTAGCGGAAGTCTTGGATACAGTTAGTTGCCGTGGATACAGCAACGAAGTATTTGGTGTATACTTAATATATCACAGTAATTTTAAAACAGTAAAAGCTGAAGGTAAATGACACAGTAATTTAAGTGGTTCGAGGTAAACCCCTCTACGTCCACTGGTCCTCCACACAGGAGTAAAAAGTTTATTATAATTACTGCGTACACAACTACGTAATTATAAACAAACTTATCCTTGTATCGTTCACACAGATTGATACAAAGAACGTCACTTTCAACCGTTCATACAGATTGGTTAAAGCTTCCTTCTTGACTAGCTTCTTCACACACAGTTCCAAAGATTCGTCCTTATTCGTCCCACACAGGTCAGAATAACTTGTTGAGTTCACACAGAGCTCGGTTTTACGAGAGGTAAAAGGTAGGTAACTGTGTAAGAACAGTGACTTTGAAGTTCTTGGTGATGATGGTTGTTCTTGATGTTGAGCCTTTGTATATCTCTTTCGTTCTAACTTGCAGTATGCTTTGGAGATATGTTTGCTCAGATGATAACTTTGATAGCTTGAGTATTAGGTTACTTGGGTTGGTAGGTAACTGATCTTCAATGTCTTCAAGGATATATATAGTCTCTGAAGAAAGTATCCGTTGAGATGTATCCGTTTGAATAAGATTTCCTTCAACGGGAATATGACATGATCCGGATTTCGCGGGATTCTGAAGATCTGAAGACTGGCAGTATTTAAATACTTTATCCTTGAGTATTTAAATACTTCTTTGTTCAACGGGACTTGACTTGTGTTCTTTCTTGTCCTTTTGTGAACTGTATGGAAGATGACTGTATTTTGAGCATCGAGACAGTTTCCATACTTGGTCTTTTATAAGTCTTCTTGCTGTACTGACGAGCTTCACTAATGCTGATTCAAGGCAGGTCTTCGATACAGGATAAAGCCTTGAAGCCTCGATACAGTTTCCTTACTATATACGGATTGGCATATATGTCAAAACCTCTAAATAACATTCGATACAGGGATTCGAGTATCCCGGCTGTTTCGATACAGGGTGTTTGTTTTTCCCAACACGCACATTAATCATATACGGTAGCGTGCGCTAAGTCGCCCCCGTTAGCGTGAGCTAGACAGTAAGCTTAGCATGTGCTAATGCTGTACAGTTGCATGCATTCCACGCATCGACTAGCACCTTGCGACTACGAATACGAATGAAAAGGAAATCATGCTCCAAGATTAACAATAACTTTTCCAAATTCAATCTCATCACCATACTCGAAATCATATTCATGTTCTTATACGAATATTATATCAAAACACATATCTTAGCTCTAGATACGAATATCCCATATTCATATCCAAAACACCAACACCTCCTATACATAGTCATCATATCATAATATTCAAGAGTTCTTCAAGAACATGAAATATCCGAAATCACATTCAAAACTACATAGCCCGATGTATATATCATCATGAAGAAGATATCAACGACAACATCAATAACCAGACCAACACGATAACAAGGATCATATCATACTTAATCTGGAATACAACCTCATATCATGATTCATATGAAATCAACATACTTCAGAAATCCATCTTTCATCGAGTTAAACACAATTCTTACAGTATGGAGAATCTTAATTAACATCCGAAAACTCTTATGAAAATCCCATTAAATCTCATATATCATCATCACAAGATAATCCAACTCGCTTCCTCACAAGTAATCATCCTTAAAAACGAACCACTATCAAAGGGATATGAAATTACCTTGTATAGATGAACCAAGAAGAAGAACAATTGAACTCCTTTTCAAGAATTATGAATAACTTCAAGAACAAGGCTTTAATCCATGCTCTCCGCCTTAATCTTGTTAAAGATCATCATCTCTCAGTGTTTGGGAACCTCAAATACCTCTCAAGGCTCTCTCTCTATCGGTTCACATGAAGAAATGGATGGAAATGACGAATAATGGCTAACTGCACTTATATATACACTGTATATTATTAACATACGCTAACATCTTCATTTAACGTATGTTACACATTTAGCGTGCGCTAACTATCTTTGTTAGCGTGCGCTATCGCAGTCCAGAGGCTACTCCTTACTGCATGAAATGATTTACGTACGCAATGCCCATGCAATAGCGTACGTAAAGGCCTATATTTAGCATACACAAACTTTCATCCATAGCGTGCGCTACTCATAGTTGACTTGCTACAGTCTGCACCTACCCCCGTGTCCCCACATGCCGAAAGCACCCGACAAAGCAAAGATTCCTTTGGACCGATCTGATTAGCGTGCGCTAACCATATGCATTAGCGTGCGCTAACCCTTTACAACAAACATCGTTGACCTCGTTGGCACATGCGCCGAAAGTGGTCGGGTCCACACGTAGATTCCCTCTGAGCTGTTCTGCACTAGAGTACGCTAACCTATGCCTGTAGCGTGCGCTACTCATGAATATTAGCGTGCGCTAATAAGGCTATACTTAGCCATTTTCAGCTACTCTTGTCCAACGTCTCGACATGCAGAATACGAACATACGGCATACTGAATACATATACATCTTCCAACAATATTCTCATACGATAAGCCCGACACACAATGTCTTCCAATACAACTGTCAACTAAGTGCGGTAATAATATCAATACAGATGTCTTAGTCCTTCATTTATTTTATCCATACTGTACAGATTCCACGCTGTACAACATAACTCGGATAAAATAATATTAAACCACAGTAGTAGAAATTCCGGATATTACAAGTTTCATCAAAAGAATGAGGAATAAGAAAATCCTTTGAAAGAGAGCAAACAACTTTTAAAACTCTCTTGAAGTGCCTATGAATAGTTTCCACTGAATATTAGAATCGATCACCTGAAAATCTAGTCCGCACTGTCTGACATATAATGAGTAGAAATATTGCAACTTGCTCTTGAACAGTCACGAACCTAGTATCTTTCAAATTTTTCCTCTCTTTTAACAACTCACAGAACTTAATACATTGGGATGATATCATTCGAAATGTTAACAATTCATTGGATGACTATTCAATACTTCAACCACCCATTCATGTCCAGTCAATTTTCCTTTGCGGTTGAGGTTTTGGCTTAAGTAGAGTATTATATTCGAAGTTGAGATAAAGACATGCAATATTTAGAATCCCTTCTTCATCACAATCATTTATCAGGTTCCTCATGATCATATCCATCACAACTATCCTGCAAGTTGACAATTCTTGTCATGAAAAACATGAACATATATGAATTGCAAAGTATTTAAACACCAAATGATACCACAAATGAATAGCAGTCATAAATCCAAATATTCATGCTATTAGGTTCATAGGCGGGTCATAGAGAAATATTACATTTCATAATTCAAACATAAACATAAAGACTCAAAGTTCCAACAACAATAACAGATAAATTAGAACAACAAATATTGAGTTCTGCTAAACAATATTAAGGATCCAATCTTTTTTCCGCTCATATGATAATGTCATGAACACATCTCTCCATAAAGGATCTTCTTTAAGTAAGTTCACAGCCTTTGCAAAAGAAGCACCATCAATGCCTTCAAGTCCTTAAAGGACCGTTAAACAAGTTATTAGTGATTCCTTATCTTGCACATTCACCTGCCCACCTACCCCCCTGTAACATTGGAAGATGATCCTTTAACATTGTTTGAACTCATCTTCTCCAAAATTTCAAGCTTCTTTTTTTGAGTTTCTCCCAAAGTTGTTAAAGAATTAGCCAATGTAGCTTGAACATCTTATCTCCCTTTCCTTTTCTTGCTAGCTTTCTTTCTTGATGGATGGCTATATCTCTCCGCATTATTGTCTCCTCCTTCACTCTCATCATCACTAATTGAAGGGCTTTTGGTAGAAGGATGTTGATTTGCACCATAGGCAGTAGTGTCCCCAAAAATGACATATAATTTGTCATAATGCATGCAACCTTTCTTCTTAAGTTGCTTTGCAAACTTATACTTCTAAAAAAATAAATCACACCATTAATTAATTATAAAATATTATTCTAATATTGTAACATATTAATAGAATATGATATTGAAACATACCTCACATAGCTTCTTCCATTGATCATTTGTGGCGCTAAGCTCTCCAGTTGTTGCATTATACCCTATTCCAATTTCCATTTTCAACAAGGTAGTAAAATCTTTCCATCGTCCTCTCAATTGATTGAATTTGTTTTTAATTGGTCAGGTGTGTATTCCTTGTCAAATTTACTTTTTAACTCTGCCTTGATATGCCTCTATGCACCCTTTGCAAGAGTGGTTGCTTGTCTATTACCTTTCTTAACTTCATCCTCCATTAAGCATATAAAATAGGATTCGACATCAGCAGGCCAAATTTCTTTTTTAGATAGTGTAATTTCAACCACCTCATCTTCAATAGCTTCATTCTTATTTGCCATATAATAAGGCACTCATTAATATTGTAATAACTGTAAAATAATAAATTAATGATTAAAGCCTAGTCTTGTTAAACAGGAAAAAGAACAAGATGAAGAAGAAGGCATCAAGGCTAGTTTTAATAAATCACAAAGTCCATGTAATAAATCACAAAGTTGGCACATCACAAAACCCCTGTGATAAATCACAAACTTATACTTCTATCACAGAATGTGCAAACTTATATCAAGGCTAGTTTTAAATCACAAAGTTGGCAAATCTATCACAGAATGTGACCAAAAAACATTAAATATTTATTTCTTATGATTTAAAACTTCAAATACTGAGTTCAGAATCATCTCCAAATGCAAGGAAAACAAAGAGACAAATAAAAAAGATCAGAAATTATGAAGACTATATAATGTACTTTTTAAAAAATTTGCATGTATTTTCTTGAACTTTCAAAATAACTATTTATACATAGACGAAGAGTTACATCAATTCCAAACCATATAAAAATCCTTACTCATTGATCAGAGTATTATAAATAATAAATATTTTGATTCCTTCACCCCTGCTGCTTGGTTGGCTTAGAAAGGCACGTTCTCTATTCTTGGCTAGGAGGCTATGCTTTGGTAGCAAATTAAAAATCTCAATCTCAATTGTAGATACCCAATCGGATTTTGGGATTGAATATTTCCGTAAAAAAGCATAAAGGGAGAAGAAAGCCGAGTCAACGAAAAGAAAAAAAAAAGCAGAGCCAACAGAGGACAGTGAAAGAGAAGGGGAGTATGAGAGAATGTAGATGCAGGCTTTTTGATATGTAAACTGACCAGTGAAGTTATAAGGTCACGACTCTTCTCTAAAAACGTAAAACGTAAAACCTCTTTTCTTGGTTTTGAAACGAAAGATGAATTGGTTTTAAAATTTTTGTAAAACCCATTTCAACCCCATTTTTGTAAAACCCGTAATTTCGATTTCCGGTAATTTCTTTTTTTTTCGGCGGAAGTTCATTTTGACGACTCGCTCTTGACCGTTTCGTCATTCTGGGAATGATTAATTCTACACTTTTTGACATCCGAGTTCGTTTAGGTGTCGTTTTGTTGAGTTCCGTGCTTTTTAGCGACTTTTCCGCACTTGAGTTCGATTCTTGCGAATCTCGTTCGAAACTGCTGTTTCGAGTTTCCCGTAAGTCCGTTTAACTTTGCTAGACGTGTTGCGAGTTTTGGTTTGGTGTTTCGATCACGTATCGTGATTTTTGGGCGTTTTGGGCCATTTTCGTAATTTCCCAAAGTTTGGGGTAATTACTTCCGTTGTCGAATTTCGAGCCTTCGGGTGGTCGGAATCGCGTGTTCTCTTAACTCTTAGATTCGTCTTGCGAGTACGTCGTAACCGTACCTTCTATTTATACTCAGGTTCGGGTTTCGGGGTCGTCCGGGCCGTCGGAGTGGCCACGGCCGAGTCATGGCCGGAGTAGGGCCTGGCCTGGCCGAGTTACGGCCGTAAGGGCCGAGAGTTACGGCCGTATGGCGCCTGGAAGCTTCCGGACGAATGCCAGTTATGGCCGTAAGGCGCGATCGGGTACGGCCGTACGTGCGCTGGGCATCTTCCTGACGAAGGCCGGTTACGGCCGTAATGTGTGCCAGTTACGGCCGTAAGTGTCCGGCAGTGGCCGGGCGATTTTTGACGAATGCCGGTTACGGCCGTAAGGCCTGCCGAGTACGGCCGTATGGGCCGAGTTACGTCCGTAAGGCACTGCCCGTTACGGCCGTAAGTGTCCGACAGTGACCGGCTATATAAGGCCTGGCAGCCCGTTTTTGTTCATTTCCTCACTTTTCTTGCGGCTATCGGACGGTTGCGACGGGGAATCGAGTTCTTGGCCGATTCTAATCAATTCCAAGATGTTTTGGAAGATTCTTGTTAATTATATCATCATCCAATCTGTGTATTTCGTCGAATCAAGGTATATTTCTTGATTTTCCTTGAAGTTGACTTTTCGGAGAAATTGTCTTTGATTTCGATTCTAGTCCGATTTTGATACATCGGTTGGTGTAGTATGATGTTATTAATCGTGTTCTATGGTTTGTATATCCATATTTCGAGTTGGTTCAACTCGATTAGTGATTCGAGTGTTCTTGGGAGTTATCGAACATTGAGTGTTCGATTAAATGTCCCAATGAGTTCCTTTTGATAGTTTGTTGGGATTTCCATCATTTTCGCCTTGATTCTCGTCATAATCATCTTTTATTGTTCCTTCCGGAGGATATTAGGTGCTCGAGGATTTTCGATGTTGAATCCCGTTTGGTGATTGATGATTCGTGTGGTGTTGTTCTCGTAGTACTCGTGGTGCTATTGCGTTCTTGATATTGTTCGGGGGTTCGGGGCTATTCGACCGCATTCCATCCGTCGTCTCGTTGCGATCGTGATTTTGAGGCAAGTACCTTGTTCATACGCTTCTTGTTTTGTGGATATGATGATCGGTGGTCGTCTTGGTGTGTTTGTTTGGTTATTTGAAATGAATTTCCAAAAGATTCGGTTTAGCCTCGTTAAAGGCTCACTTTCAAAACGTGTGTGTGTGTTTTGTGAACGGTGTGTTTTGGGAATTGATTATGATTTGATTATTTTGAATGTTGAAGGCTTTGATGATACTCATGTTATTTAAAGTTATGGAATCGTGTATTCCGTGTTTAATCTTGTTATTGTGTTTTTGAAGAGTTTGATAATGGTGTCGGATTAGTGGCCATCTCTAGTGAGTATTCTTAATGAACTTACATTCTTAGCATATTAGTATTGCATGAGTAACGTGTGTGTGTGTATGCTCACTACGGGTTAGATTCGACGGGGTCTCGGTAGGGGTCCACAGAGACGTGGATCGATGAGCTTGTTTTTAACCACTACGGATTAGATCCGACGAGGTCTCGGTAGGGGTCCACAGAGACGTGGATCGACGATTAATTGTGGTGCATTTTGCAAATGTGATTTGGATGATTGGCATTTCCGGAAATGAGTATTTCGAACGGTTTTCATGATTGCATGCATTGACTAAGTGTGTAAGAGGTAAGTTGTTTGTTTGGCCTACTTGGCTAGGATGGCACTAGAGTATTTTGTTGTTTGTATTAAATCCTTTATTTGCGGATTTTGAAGTTGGGAGATGAACCTTGTGGTCGTTCTTGTGTACTGTGAGTTGATGAGATTTGGGGCTAAAATTCCAATGGTTTTGTAAAGGTCATTTTACGGATTTGGGGCTAAAATCCCAACGGTTTGGTAAAGGTCATTTTTCGGAAAGTAAACCTTTGGGGCGGTGACCCCTTTCGTCTTTTGGGTTTTCAAAAGTAGGATTTGATAATCCTAAATTGTTTTCTATTAAAACTCCCGATGGTATTTCAAATCATTTTATAAATTGTCTCCCTTGATATTTTGGGAAGTCTTTACTCAAACTCTTGCCTCGGGAAGTGTTTATCCTGTTGTATTTGAATCTTTTTGTTTTTTTGTTTCAAAATACAAATTTGAAAACAAAACTTGTTTGGGTAAAATTGTAACACCCCCAATCCGCTCAGGGATATTACACGCCGTAGAACCTTTCCTCAAGGATCTACCAGGCTAGTAACAACATGAAACATCTCGACAATGCCTTTAAGTCTAAAATGACTCAATAGGCCGATTTGGTCTTTCAATAAATACATACAACTCAAATACAACTCATGCCCGCGCAGGGGTCAAAACACAACCACACCCGTACAACGGGAGAAATATAGCAGCGGAAAATAAAGTACAACTGAACCAATAAACAATGTACGGTTCCTCATGTGATTAGTATCGATCATCTTTCATCATCCTTCGTGTCGACCCTGTGTTATGCTCTAAAACCTGAATGCAAAAACAGACATCCATCCCCCGAATACTCGGGGGTTAGTAAAACTCCACTGTTTTGCTAGTGCAAGAACAAAGTGCAAAATACGAGTCATACAATTCACATTCCACGAACGATAATAATCCGGAATCCTAATAAATAATTTTATTCACATAAACATAATATTGATTGAATATCATTGTTTTCTTATAAAGGATGAAGTTAGTTAAATGTTAAGTATACATCATAGAAACTAAAGTAAAATAATATAGGACGTATCAAATTAATAGTTGTATAATTTTAATCTAATTTTCATTAGCTAACGAGCCGAATATTGTCAAAAATAGCCTTACCTTATTCAACTAACGAGCTTTCTTAAATGAGTTTTAACGATATTATTGTAGAGTCGATCTCGAATAGCTCATAAATCAGCTCAGCTCACTTACACTCTTAGATGAGTCTAAAATTACGAAATATTGCACTACACGACAAGAACGCATGTCAAAACCACGATTATTATTTTGAATTTGTGAGGGTACATGGAGAGAGAGAGAGATTTGTTGTTGACCAAAAGAAAGAGTAGATTTTACGGTTCAAAATCTCAAGCTCCGAAGAAAGAATTAAATTATTTTCATAAAATTACAGTTTGCCTTTACAAAATTTCTTTTGTTCAACAATACAAACATGCTATTCCAAGTTATCATAGTAATTTATTTTTTCTCTCTTAGAGAGGCTCCCACTTAAAGTACTCATTTTTTATATTATCATTTCATGGTACTCTACTTGCCTATCCAATTTAGGCATACAAACCATAAAAAATTTAGATTTCAATCGTACATAGACTCCAAGGTAACATAACAAACCTACTTCATCGACAAAAACTTATCCTAAAAATAGGAGTTTTTGAGTCGCTCGCAAATATATATGAGGTAGAAATAGTTATGGTAAATTCTACCAAGATCTTTTCGCTCGAGGATTGCTTAACAGGGCTTCGTATAATATTCTGTATAGATTGCGAGAAATAAATACTAAAACATTCTAAAATATATTTTTGGGTTTTTAAGTTAACTAAATTGAAATGCACTATGTTTAATCTAAACTATTTTTATTAAGACTATTTTTAATAAGACTATTTTTAATAAGACTATTTTTATACTAGACTATTTATATTAAGACTATTTATATTAGACTATTTATATTAAGACTATTTATACTAGACTATTTATATTAAGACTGTTTTTATACTAGTGAGAATAAATCGAACTAAAATGAGTTAGAACTTCATAAAAACTAGGGGATTATGCGTTCATTAAATTAAGTTTTTAATAAAGTAGATGAATTGATTTACACGGATATACAAGAAAAATGAGTGTTTATCGAGTAATCAACCTTTTCACCTTATAACTTTCGTATTCAAAGACTTCTTAATTACTTTCGTAACCGAAAGATGTTGTTTACAAGATAAACACTTGATGATTGAAAAGATATGTTTCCAATTTACCTAACAATCAATCAAGAAGGTTTTATTAGTAGAAATAGGATATGATCAATTACTATTTAAACCAATTAATCCATTTTAATCGAGATAGTGTAAATCAATCAAATACTTTATATATAACCTAATAGAAATCCCCCTTCCCCTAGGAAGAAAGATTAGCTACTCATCGGTTTATACGTACTATAATTAAAATAGAATTGATTAATATACATAATGTATAAAAACTTGTAATAACTTAGAACTTAATGACAATAGATGAAAACTTACTTGAATACGATATATCAAAGTGCAAGAAATGATCTCCAAAATACAACTTCAAACTTGATTACAAAAGTTACAAACTATGAAGTAAGATACTAAGTACTTATTGATCAAGTACTTTTCAATTACAAAATAGAAGAACAACTTCAAACTATCAAAAATAAAATGGATACAAAAATAAAAAGTTCTTTTCTAGGAAGATATGTCTGCTAAAGAAAGGGTATTTCTTAGCAAGAAGAGGAGTGATTTTTGCAATGGATGAAGGTGTCCTTTTATAGGTGATTTTCAAGAATACTATGGATTATTTAATTCAAAAGATGTGTCGTAGTATCTTGATTTTTCTTGTTTATTTGATTCACACTTCATCCATCATGCATGTCTTGATTTTTCAGATCTTTGACCCTAATAAAATATATGGTGGTTGATCTCACAAGAGGCAAAAGGTGGAAAAATCAACAAAGGATCTGCCTGAAAACAGCGCTGGAAAACGGCTCTGTTTGCACCGTGTTGTGCGCCGTGTTGTGGTGACTCGGTCTCTTCCGGAACACACGCGAGGACACGGTGTAAAATGCCGACTGTGTGTGAAACGGCCCAAGACACGACCTAAAGAAAACGGTCCTTGTTGCGCCGTATGTGAAACGAACGATAGAAACGACCCTGTTTGCACCGTGTGAAACGGCCGAGAGGAAATGGCCTTGTTTGCGCCGTGTTGTATGGTCGTGTTGTCTTTGAAAAATTCCAGGCATTGGATTTGATCTTGTTTTCCGTCCTTTTTGACGTTTCATGTCAGTAATCTGTAAAATGACCATTTTAGCTCATGTTTTGACATATCGTTAAAACATCTATTTTTAATCACAAATCAGTATGATTATACCCGGAAAAGGAATACTTTATATATGAATTTTTAAATCAATTATGCACTAATCACTACTCATAATGAAAGGTCCCCGTTGAATGAGTTCCAATTAGCAATTACCAAATATAAGCAACTATTGTCGAGATCCCCAGTCCACGATATTAGTTGCAAATAGTGTGCAACTACGGCACTCGTGTGTCTACCTAATACTATTCTTCATCATTGGTTATCACCAGCCCATCGCATCGAATATTAAATTGCTAACCAACATATGATACTCATGCCTTAAAGATTTCGCCATTACGGTTAGATACAAGTTTGTAATGTATAATAATTCGTACTACAACTAAAATACTACTGGGTGGAGGAGACTTACATCCACAGATTGGGTGAGAGCGACGACTGCACAATGATACAGATCACGTCCATCGACTTTAAACCATATTGACACAACATAATATGACCCACTTAACCCGCAACCTAGGTTTTCGCAACCTAAGTTTCAATACCACATTATGTAACACCTCCGAGATATTTGAGGTATATTACAGTGCCATAAATCCTTACGCTCACAAAATAACCATTGTAAATCCATTTCCTATGGAATCTATAAGGCAAAATCAATGCAATACATCACGACATCAGCCGACAAGACCGAATAAAAAATGCGACAACAATATATTGACTGTACAAGTCTTATGTAACAATATAATTTAACATGATTTACACCAACTTAGAGACTTAACATAATACAATTACAAAATAATAATATGGCTCTCACGTGGGCTCGTTATACACAGACACAGACATTGCTCTGCGGCAGCTCGGATCGAATTCCATGACTCCTGGGTGATTATGATGTCTGACTGAAATGAATGTGCTCGATTCACAGTCCTAAGCCCGTAAATCCTTGACAAAGTCTACATATAATAATAATAATTAAAATCCTTACAATTTAATATTTATAAAATAATTGAAAGTATACGAATATCACTATATAATAACTGAAAATAAATTATAATTCTAAGTAATATTAACCGAAGAGTTAACATTATTAATGACTTTATCTCATAAGGCTTTAATTGTCGTGACGCAAAAGCTATCGTCTTATCATGCTGCATAAGTACACAGCCCAGGCCTTGACCCGAAGCGTCACTATAAACTGCAAAGCCCTCGCTACGGTTCTTTGCCTGTCTAATCATGAGGTTGCTCCTCCATCTCAAAGTACTTGGACATACAAAATATATCCATCCCCGAAGGGGGTCAGCAATTACCGATGCCAGTAAAACGAATACATAAAATATACTTTACATCATTAAAAACAACATGAAAACATCGCAGGGCAAACAAAGTATCACATGAGATCATTCATTGATTTCCAAAACTAATTTAGAAAGCCCCAGGATTTTCGAACTATATTTACAATCATTTATTTATGAAATGAAAACAATTAGGTTTTGTAAAATATCGAACTGCTTCGTACGTCTGAAAACTCCTTCATATCGTTTGCAGTCAGAAGGATATCATCTACGTACATTAAAAGAAACACCAACACGTTTCCATCACATTTCTAATACACACAACTCTCATTTGGATATTAGATGAATCCATATGACTAGACAACCTCGTCAAATCAAGTGTTCCAAGATCTAGATGTTTGCTAAAGTCCATAAATAGATCTCTTAAGCTTACGCACTAAGTGCTCTTCTCCTTCAGCAATGAATCCCTCTGGTTGGCATATGTAGATCTCATTGTTTAGACTGCCATTCAAGAATGCAGTCTTGACATCCATTTGCCAGATCCAAATACGCATCTATAGCTAAAAGAATCTGGATTGATTTAAGCATGGCTACCGGTGAAAATATTTCATCATAATCGATATCCTCCTTCAGAGTATAACCTTTCGCTACAAGCCTTACTTTGAAGGTTTTAATCTTCCCGTCACTTCCTTTCTTTTGCTTGTAGATCCAATTACTCCCCTTGACTTGTACCCCATTAGGCAGTTCTACTATCTCCCACACTTGATTAAAATCCATAGATCCCATTTCTGAATCCTTTGCTACTTTCCAGGAGTCAGCATCTTTATCTTGAACCAGTTCTCTTCCAGCAACACCCTCACATATGTCACATGACATAAGACCATGATGAGATGTTCAGTTACAGTGGGGTGTTCCCATCCACTCCTCTCCAAAAACTCTCTTAGTTGAGGAAAGCTAAATGTTTTTAGCTCATTCCATTCCTCATAAATGTTGGGAAATATATACCCGAGTATTTGTCATCTTACCAATTTGAGTTGAGCTTTGGTGAGATTGAATGGGTTGTTCTCCTTTAGGTTGAAACAGTATCTAGCATCTTGCTATTCAATAACTTCCTCTGCTTCCTCCTCTTCAGTGATACTTGGAAGAGTCAGGAGTGGAATCACCTCTGGTATCAGCTCAGTGGAGTGAGCTGCTTGGTCTTCAGGTGGTGCAGGTGTGGTGACTATCTGCATCTCTTTCTCTTCTCCAGATGAGTAGTCCACCAGGCCTTTATGTCTTTTGGGGGACTGATCAGGAGATGAAGTGATATGGACAACTTCTTCTCTCTCAGGTGACTTCCGTTTTAAGAGTTTGGAGAGAGGAAGGTTGTCACCATCTTGGCTGTCTGCAGGTACATGTGACTTTTCATCAGCTGCGGTCATAGCTGGTGTAGTTTGAATGATGTCATCATCTGCAGATGGGATGACTTCGACTGCAGCTGACTTCTCAGGAATCTCGTCTACATGTGACTTTTCAGGATTGTCATCTGCAGTTTCTTCAACAGGAAAGGCGGAAAGGTTTATCTTAAACTTATAGAAAAAGATAACGAAGGAGAGAGGACGTAGATAAGTTGTCGAACTTCTATAAATCTCCATATCATTTATTTCCCGCAATTATATATCGCTTCCACGTAATAAGAGTTCATTACTCTCCACCATACTATTCAACCCTTCTAGTGGCGGTACCAAACCCAACACACTCTTCCATTTCAGTATTCAACTCGTCTTAATTGTAATGCCCCGGTCTTTTATATGCATGAATTATTATGACCTCAAGTGCGACATTAGGGTTTTGCATTCACAAATAATAAAATTCTGACTAATGGTAAAAGTTTAGAACTATTTACACGTTTTTAATTCAGAAATCAGATGTTCGGTTATCTGGTTGGGTTTATCTTCCGAATGTGATTTTTATGTTTCGATAGACAGAATCGTGATTCCGTCGACTTCTATATACACTACTTTTACGTTCCGAGTACAATTTTCAAAAGTTTACTTTTTGAGTTTTCGGGTATATTTTATGTCGAGTCGTTTTCTCGGATAATTCGTGTTCCATAAATCGCGAAACTTTTCTCCGACTTTAAGCTGTAAGTGCGAAATGATAATTTAAGTATATGACATACACACAATACTCGAGTAATTTTATCTGCGGAGGAGCGAAACGTAAAATATTCTTCGACCGGTTTATAACGCGTCTAGGGTTAACCTAGTATATAAAGGGACATCACCTCCCTTTCATTTTCCTCTTCACTTCATCTTTTTCACCTCTTCTTCTCCACTTCAGCCCCCCCTTCACCATTGAAGAACACCATTGTTCTTCATCAAGAACTCAAGTTACAAGCTCACTTTGTGTTCTAAACTTGAAACAAAGTTCATATTCAAGTAAGTTATCTCATTCTCTTCATTTCTACCCAAGTAAAAATAGGTTTTGGCCACTTTAAAATTTGGAAAATATATGAAGAGTTTAGGTTTAATGTTATAATGTTTTGTATATTGTTTATAAGTTGATTTTAAGGTTCTTGAAGTGTTTAGAACAAGTTGTAATCATGTCTTGATTTTATTCATGTTGGCCGAAAATTTTAGGATTTCATAACCTAATCATGTGTTGTTTTTCTTATGATTTTCTTACACAATATGTTGTTATATGATGATATGATGCTATGATGAATTTATGGGATTTTTATAAAATGTTTGGTGTTTTGAAAGTAAGGAAGAATCATGCTTAGTTCTTGATATGTTGTTGTATGTTCAAAAGTGACTTGATAATTGTGATGAGGTATGAAAGGAGTACATGATATGTTTTTGTTAGATTTTTATAAAATGCTTTTGAAAATTTATTTGAAAACAAGAACATGAAGTTAGATTTATAAAGTTGAAAGATGTGTTGGTAATATTTGATGTAGTTAAGGAGCATGTTATGTATTGAAGATTTTAAAGTAATGTTTAGGTCATTTGTATGTTAGGATCAAGACTTTGATTATCAACATGAGTGTATGTTAAGTGTGTTGTTTGACGTTAATAATGTTTGAATGTTGATGTTGGAAAAATAAGAATGAGTAAGTAGTCATTTTGCAAAAGAGAAGATTATGAAATGGAGTTCGTAATGTCGAGGAGCATGCTTGTATGTCGACTCCTATATGTGTTATAAGTATGATATGTATGATTAGTGTTTACATGTTTAGGTCTTTCGTTTCTAGAAACGAGCTCTAGGTTAATCTGATGTTTTTCCAATTTTCGTCGGATGTTGGCAGTTTCATTACACTTCACGGAAACGGCCATAACTTTCTTTACGTTTAATATTTTTGATATCTGTAAAATGGACATGAAATTAGACTTCAGTGGCTTTCCAATGGTATAAGATTCACTATTTAGTTCTTACTGTGAATTAACAGAATGCTTATTCTTTCCAGACTTGATGCACATTATTTTATGATTATGTTTAGTGTTTGATGTTGGTTTTCGAACCAAAGAATGTGTAATGGAATCGAGTATCGGTTACCGTTGTTAGTATCTTTATATGTTATATGGTCAGTTAGGTTCTCTACGAGAATCATAGCTTTTATTATTAAACTTAAGTCGAATGCAAAACTCTAAAGTTCAAACATGTAGATCGAGTCCGTTGTCCGTTAGACTTCGTTAAGCTCGATTGACCGCTAAACTTAGTTGTTTCCGATGAAAGGTGGAGAAGCAGACTGAAGCATAAGAAAGAGCCGAGAATCATTTTGCTTGCGTTTATTACTTGTCCAGGTGGGCTTTCTATACGAAAATGATTTGAGCTTTGCTCTATCTTGATGAAATGTTTTACAAGCAAATTATGATTTCAAATGATTATGATGCATAAAAACTTTTATGTGGATTCCTATGAACCTATCACTGTTGCCTTGCCAACCTATAAAATAATCGGATCCTGAGCTAGACAAAGGTCACTGGCCAGGGTTAGTGTACACAGTACTCGGGATTGTGAGCTCTCTTCGGAGTGGCCGATCTCGGGGAGTAACGTTCGCGGGAGGTGGCCACCTTCCCCGGCGTAAATTATGGATATGGTGAATCTGATAATATATGCTATGAAATGAAATGATTTAGTAAACATGGTCCTTTTTCCTAGAACCCCCGTGTGTTACTACTTAAATGCATGATGACAAGTACGAAAGTATGTTTTATGTTTTGGCAATATGTTCACGGAGTACGTTGTACTCAGCCCTGTATATCTTTTTAAATATGCAGGTTGAGCAAGGGATGTGACAGAGGGTGTTGAGTGGAAGTCTTTTATTTACGATCAATGTTAAGCCCTGGTTACATATCTTCATATATGTAACCAACCATATTTTTCCGCTGCAAACACTCTTTATGATTTGGCTTTCTAAGTTATGTTGATTGTAATATGATATGAAGCCTTTTTCTAAACTTCAAGGCTAATGTTATAACTATGTATCCTACTTTGGATTCTAAGTCATTCCCCCGGGATTGACTCTCCCTTCATGATACCTTGATAGGTTATTCGTGGTAATTCACCCATATGCCTTATGAAACGCATGTTTTCCCCTTTCTTCCCCGATTCTTAATTCCTACCCCGGGTCACGCCCCGGCTGAGCCGTCCTTAGGGATAAGGGGCCGTTACAGAATGGTATCGGAGAAGTTCGTTCGATCTGAGTCTATGTTCTTTCAAGCGAAGTTTAGTTCGATTCCCTAAACTAATTTAAGAATCAATTGTCAACTCAACACCCCGTCACGTCATGCTCAACTGAAGAGTAAGGTAAAAGATTTACTAGTCATTATGATTCAAACTTCTTTTGTCATGAAAATGTATCTCTTTACGAGCTTTTATGAAATGTTAATTATGGACATATATGGAATGATATATGTATGACGAAGCATGGACTATATGAATCCTTATTTTTTCAAATACACATGAATTGTTGCTGAGGAAGAAACACGAAAGACAAGAACCTAGAAACTTCCTTAGTGTCTTCTATTACGCGAACGAGAACTTATGCGCCTTAAGTATTTCAGCACATGCACGAATATGAAGGACGGACAATGACGATGTAATAACGAGGATCGACGATACAGTGACTTCTCCAACGAGTATCACTTACATATGAGTTATACGAGTATGGTTATTTATATCGGATGTCCATTTATGGCGAAACCCGAATAACTTTCATAACATACCCCGTCAGGGAGTATATTATTATTTTTATGTTAGGTGTTTCTCAGAGTCCAGAGTTCGAGTCGAGAACTTAGGATGAGATTTATATCCTTCTTCTGAGAATCCTTTAAATGGAGTTGTTCTATTATGTTGAGACGTTGATGTATTATACGTATACCTTCTTCATAGGATGGCAACCACGAAGACGACGCCGCGTAAGTCAACGAGGAGAAGGCGTACGCCGTGCGACCTTGTGGAGGCTTTCCGCAGCACGTATCGAAGCATAGGTGCCACCGTGGGTCAGTGCGTGGCAGACCTCGAGGCGACATGGCGCTTAGCTGCTCCTCATGGTGTCTCGGACTACGAGGGCATTCAGCATCTTATCTGTAACACCCTGAGATATTTGGAATAATTACAGCGCCATAAACCCTTTAGATAAGGATTTACAAGGCTAATTTTAAAAGAAGTGTAAAAATAAACCAATCGAACACTGGAATTGACATACAGATTTGAATCAAACGATCAAATGTGCTGACTTATACAACCATATCGAAAAGACTTTATTAATACAGACATACTCGATTACTAAACGAACCAAGAAGACAAATCACAATAATAAGAACATCAACCACATCACTGAGCCATCTCATCGTCCCGTCGATCATGGTGCCTCCCGCTCCTCGACTACCTGAACATCAAAAACAATGTCCACCCCCGAAGGGGTTAGCAAAAGAATGCTAGTACAAGTATCGTCATACAATAAATCATTAATACATCATAAAACATGCAAACGGACTTCCGCCACCGGAATCCAACGATGCGAATCCTCACGATTCCATCTACACAATACATGGTAATCCAGCGATCCAGCGCCCTCAGCATAGATCCCCATGATGATCCCGTCGGACCAACGCATGGTGGAAAACCCGTCCGATGATCCAGCGCCCTCAGCATAGATCCCCATGATGATCCCGTCGGACCAACGCATGGTGGACATTCGATCCAGCGCCCTCAGCATAGATCCTCATGACCCCCTCGGATCATTTATACCATAATCAATCAATTATGCATACACATATGCATTTCAATATGTTCATCAATACGAACAAACAACAACGAATATCACGCGAATTTCCAGAAATACATCTCATATACAAAAATATGAACAAAACCATAAGCATGATAAATCAAACTCGACATATGATACTTGCCTCGAAAATGGCAAGGACGAAACACTTCAAAGATCTCGACACACTCGAAGGCCGCCTCTTTCGATCAACGTAACAAGCTCGAACCTTAACAAAAGGAACGATATACAAATCATCTCAAGTCGAACGATGGCCTAACAATTCGGTCTATGGCCGAAAAGCTCAAAATAACTAATGCCTCGATCGCTTAGCGTGCGCTACGTACTCTACGTAACGTGCGCTAAGCAGGCGTTAGCGCACGCTATCGTGTAAGACTAGCGTGCGCTAGTTATGAATCGGCGCTTGAACTGCCGATACATAACGACGCTACGCACGTTTAATACGTTAATCAACCCCGATAGCGCACGTTAACTCACATATGTTAGCGTGCGCTAACGTTGCATGGCGTAATCGCTAACGGAAAATCGGGTTGAACGGTGGTGAATTTATGAATTCTATGTTGATACAACAAATCATCCTCAAGTCTGACATGCTAATAAGGTTGTGGAAGTTCCATGATCATGAGGCACAAATATACGGATAATCCTCTCATCAACATATCTTTTCTAAGATCTTCACGAAATATACCAAGTTCCGATTATTCCAAGTCCCAAAACATATGATTCCTTACGTAAAACATACGAACTAGGTAATCTCCGATTACTAACCATAAATCGATTTGAAAACGCTTAGGAGTTCATGCTACTAAGATGGTTCAAAGGTTCATACGATGAATAAGTGTCGAAACGTCGAAAATATCCTTCTAACATGTGATGACCGATTATAAACGAAATACGGCTATCCAAACATGATTCAAACTTCCTTAGGAACATTACTAACATTGGTGAAGAATCACCTACCTCAAGTAGTGAAGAACACGGAGGAAAATGAAGCAATCCGACACCGAAAGCTTGAACACCAATCTCCAATGATATACGATCTTAAATCACGAATCAGGATGTTGATATGAAGTGTTTGGGGTGAAGGAAGTTATGTTCTAAGTGTAGGAATTCGGGTAATGAGAGTAGAAAATCGAAATCTCAAATGATGTCTTTCTATTTATAATAAATGGCTATTAGCGCGCGCTAGACCACTGTTCGTAGCGTGCGCTAACGCTCACGATCTAAATCGTACTCGGCACTTAGTGTGCGCTACGCATATACATGCAGCGTGCGCTAAGGCGTTGACTCGGCTTTTCCGAAAGCCGTCCAGTACATCCGACACAATCCGACAAGGGTCCCCGGCCAGATCTCACCTACCGCACGTCTCAATCGATTTGACCATGCATAGCGTGCGCTAATGACCCTCTCAGGCGTGCGCTATGAATCCCCGTTAGCGTACGCTACACTCGGCAGTAGCGTGCGCTACATGTACGTAATTTCAATCTCTAAAACACATACACGAAATTATACACTCGACAACATCGGATTATGAAATACGGAGAATAGTACTCGACAAAAGTACAATCATTACAATATCACAAGTTCTAATTACATAACGAAATCTCGGGTATTACATCCTTCCTCCTAAAAGAAGTTTCGTCCCGAAACTTAGGATGAAAACAACTCCGGATATTTAGCCTTCATACCGTCCTCCGTTTCCCAAGTGGCCTCTTCGACTCCATGTCGTGACCATTGTACTTTAACCAAATGTATTGGTTTATTCCTCAATTGTTTGATCCGGCTCTCAAGTATCTTGATTGGTCTCTCTTGAAGGTGCCATCATTAGCTATCTCGATCTCGTCGAAATCAATGACGTGGATCGGGTCAGTACATACTTCCGCAGTTGGGATACGTGAAACACATTGTGAACATGACTCGGCGATGGCGGTAAGGCCAACCGGTATGCTAAATCCCCAACTCTCTCTATGATCTCAAATCGTCCGATATATATCGGACTAAGCTTGCCTCTTCTCACAAAACGGAAAAACACTCGTGTAGGAGACACCTACAATAGTAAGTGGTACCCATTGTCGAACTCTAGAGGGCGACGAAGTACATCGGCATAAGACTTCGCCGACTCTGGGCGTCAACAGTCTCTCTCGAATCAAGGCTATCTTCTCTTGAGTCCGAATAATCAATTAGGTTCCGTCTGATCAAATCCAAGAATCATCCCAAAGACAGGGCGATCGACATCTTCTCCCGTATAAAGCTTCAAATGGGGCCATCTTAATAGAAGTATGCCAACTGTTATTATAGGTGAACTCGATCAAGGGCAAGTGAACTTCCCAATCAGTCGACCAATCTAATGCACAAGCTCTAAGCATGTCTTCTACTGTCTGTATAGTTCTTTCAGTATGACCATCCTTTTGGGAATTATAAGTCGTGCTAAAGTTGAGCTCGATCCCAAAGCCACGTGAATCGCTTTCCGAAGTGTGACACGAAACGACCATCTCGATCCGAAATAATGGTCTTCGGCGTCCCGTGCAATCCGACTATCTCCGCAATAAATATTCGTGCCAATCTCTCGGGTCCCCATGTATCTTTAATTCCCGGAAATGAGCCGACTTGGTTAGTCGATCAACTACAACCCAAATCATGTTCATTCCGTTCTAGTCCTTGGCATACTAGTAATGAAGTCCATCGAGATATCCTCCCACTTCCACTCAGGGATCGGAAGCGGTCTTAACATTTCGGCAGGTCGTTGATGTTCAATCTTAACTGTGACAAGTCAAACACTTTGAAACGTACTCCGCTACGTCCTTCTTCATATTCCCCACCGAAGTTTTGCTTTAAATCTTTATACATCTTACTACTGCTGGGTGAATAGAATAGGGCGCGCTATGAGCTTCCTTCAAAATTGTCCGTCTCAAATCATCGTCCTCGAACGCAAAGTCGACTCAAATCTCGAGAATTCCATCGTCTTGTATCACGAATCCCGGGCTTTTCCTTTCTTGACTTCGTCATATAATCGAAGAATCGAGAGAATCGCTCGCTTGTTTAGACTTGATCTCTCGACTAGTGATGAAGTCGGTTCCATCACATAAAGTTGTCCTTAGATTCTGGTGCCCATACTTCAATCCCTCGCGGATCGGTTCCGTTGAATCCGGTTTGGGATGTAAGTGCTTCCAACACTCGAAGAGAAACGGGTTTTCGGCTCAAAGCATCGGCTACTACATTTGCTTTCCCGAATGATAGAGAATCTCCAAGTCGTAATCCTTGATCAATTCCACCACCTTATACGCCTCATGTTTAATTCTTTACATTGAAAATGTATTTGAGGCTCTTATGATCTGTAAAGATCGACAATGAGTGCCGTACAAATAATGTCGCGATTTTCAAGGCAAAGACCACAGTGCTAGCTCCGGATCATGAGTAGGATAATTAACTTGCGGTTTCAATTGCCGAGAAGCATAAGCAATCACTTTATCCTTCGCATCAACACACAACCCAAACCCCGATTTGAAGCATCGCCGTATACCATGAATCCATCGTTCCTCTCGCAATGCTAATATAGGTGCTGCCGTCTCCTCTTAAGTTCGTCCAAACCGGCTGACATTTCTCATTCCACGTGAACTTTTGAGTTTTACATGCTTGGTGAGTGAGCGGACGAGCAATTTTGGAAAATCCCTCTACAAAGCGGCAATAATATCCGGCCAAGTCCTAAGAAGCTTCGGACTTCTTTCACGTTTTTAGGAGCTTCCCACTCCAAGATTGCTTCGACTTTCTTCGGGTCCACCTGAACTCCGTCGGATGATATCACATGCCCAAGGAAGGTTACTTCCTTAAGCCAGAATTCGCATTTAGAAAGCTTAGCATACAGCTGTTCCTTTCTCAAGATGCTCAAAACCACACGTAAACGTTCAACATGTTCCTCTGCGTCCCTCGAATATATCAAGATGTCGTCAATGAAAACGACCACAAATTTATCCAAGTACTCCAAGAATACCCGATTCATCAATTGCATGAATACCGCAGGAGCATTGGTAAGTCCAAATGGCATCACTACAAATTCATAATGCGTCTGCACGGATCGAAAGCGATTTCGGTATATACTATTCCTTAATTATCATCTGATGTTATCCAGATCGCAAGTCAATCTTCGAGAATACCCTTGCCCCTTGCAGTTGATCAAACAAGTCGTCGATCCGAGGTATAGGATACTTATTCTTTATCGTCATCTTGTTAAGCTCCTGTAATCAATACACACGGAGGGATCCGTCTTTCTTAGGACAAAGAGAACAGGCGCTCCCCAAGGAGAAACGCTAGGTTGAATATAGCCCTTACGCAACAATTCCTCCGGTTGTTTCTTGAGTTCATACATCTCGGTTGGCGCCATGCGGTATGGTGCTCTGGAAATAGGAGGCGCTCAGTGCTCTAACTCGATGGTGAATTCCACTTCTCTTTGCGGAGGTAACCCCGTAGCTCGTCGGGAAATACATCGAGAACTCATTCACAATTGAAATAGGCAGAGCTCTACTCCTTCCTCTTTCCTCATGGCATAACACCAAAGTCCATGACATCCTGTTTGACAATTTCACGGCTCTCATTGCCTTGATCAATTTTCCCGAGCTTCCGGTCTCCATCCTCGGAATAAGTGTTCGAGATCCGTCATCGGCAATGATGGAAATGACTCTCTCTCGGTAATTGACCTGACTCCATAGCAGTTGAGCCAATCATCTCCGAGAATTAAATCGTCACCGTCGATGTCAACTACAATGAGATGCGATGGCCACTCTCTTCCTTCTATAGATCGGGAAATCCCTAGCTTCTAGTGTTCCCACAATTTTCTCTCGCTCGGTAATCCCACAACATAAGGTTCACAATTATACAAGCACGAGATGTTCAAACGATTAACACGGTTCAAAGATATAAAAGAATGCGTAGCTCCCGAATCGAACAAGACACTAATCGGTTGCAAAGGATCTGAATCGCACTGATGCAACGGTGTGTTACGATCATCGATTTCCTCATTTCATACGGGCGTGGAGGAACGGACCCGACCTTTGGATGCCTCTCTCTTCCCAACGTTCGCTGCTGAAATCCACTCTCTGTGCGTCTGGTTCACACTTGTTTCCTTGGGCCCGGCTGGAGTGCGAGTACCAAAAGATCGGGTCGCATTCCCACAAAATGTTGCGCGATGTCCTTCTGTCCACACTCAAACAGTCACAAAGCGCGAAACAATCCGTCGAACATGTCCCGCCTTGCCACGGTTGTAACACTTCTTCCTGTGTCGAAGCTTGATCGGTCTGCCGGAACTTCTTTCCTCCTCGACTAGGATGCGGAGGTCTCTGGATGAGTGAAAAGAGGACCGACCCGGCGGGGCCCGCTATTCTTATTCTCCGAAGTTGCCCGACACCTTGTTTCTCTGCTTAGTCGATTTCTCTCTGCTGCTTCCTTCATACCGTAGGCCAACGCCTTGTCCACAATCTTGCCTCAAGGTGGTACAATCAAATCCGGACATATATTGCTGAATTTCCTTCATTCGCATGTCAAAATGGAAAATCCTTTCCGCCTCGGTCTGACCAGTGGCGCACATAAGTCGCCTAGTGATTAAAAGTCTTAATCACTTCCGTCACAGATGCTTCCGAATTTTGTGGTGAGAAAAACTCCCGAACTCGGGCCTCTCTAATCGGGCGAGGACAATCAGTGCCTCCATCATCAACTTGAATTCTGTCCGATCGGCATTATGCTCCTGGTCGAATGGCCTCCCACCGATCGAAAGCCTCCCGGTCGAAAGATCTTGGGCGACAGGAACCTTCCTATCGTTGGGACAGCTTAATCCCATAAAAATCTTCTCTAATTCCATCACCAATGATCCACGAAAGTGTCTCGGTGGAACCGTCAAATTTCGGAGGATGCAATTTGACCACCTCGGTAAGCCATTTATCTCCCGATTATCCACGTTATTCTGCTGTCCCATCGCCGTGCATGCGATCCACAACTTGAGCAAACTGGTTTATCTCGGGCAACCACTGTTGAAGCACTCCCGCACGTTAGGATCGCATTATTATTTGCCGATCCCTTTGTCCCCGGAATGTGAATCCGTTTGACTAGCGGCTATCTCTGGGGTAGATACCGACTCTTCTTGCCTCGCATTACCACGTCCGCGTCCACGACCGCGTCCGCGTCCACGACCTCCTCTCAACATACTGTAAACATAAATACTCAATATCCAGGACAAACTTTCTCAAAGTACATTCATTAATGTTTACAAGACGTGAATTAAATAAAACAATAGTATTCGAGATTAGGAAACTTACAACCACAGTCCACACGACGATGCTGGCTCAGCAGTGATGTTACGAACGACCAATAATCAATAACGTAAACAGACCCAACTAACCCGACTGCCAAGATATCCATAAATCTTAGCTCCGATACCATATTCTGTAACACCCCGAGATATTCGGAATAATTACAACGCCGTAAACCCTTTAGATAAGGATTTACAAGGCTAATTTTAAAAGAAGTGTAAAAATAAACCAATCGAACACTGGAATTCACATCTGATTTGAATCAAACGATCAAATGTCGACTTAAACAACCATAACGAAAAGAATTTATAAATACATACATACTAGAAAACTAAACGAACCAATAAGACAAATCACAATAAAAAGAACATCAACCACATCACTGAGCCATCTCAACGTCCCCGTCGATGCTTGTTGCCTCCCGCTCTCGACTACCCGAACATCAAAACAATGTCCACCCCGAAGGGGTTAGCAAAACAATGCTAGTACAAGTATCGTCATACAATAAATCATTAATACATCATAAAACATGCAAACGGACTTCCGCCAGGAATCCAACGATGCGAATCCTCACGATTCCATCTACACAATACATGGTAATCCAATGATCCAGCGCCCTCGGATAGATCCCCATGATGATCCCGTCGGACCAACGCATGGTGGAAAACCCGTCCAGCGATCCGGCGCCCTCGGATAGATCCCCATGATGATCCCGTCGGACCAACGCATGGTGGACATTCGATCCAGCGCCCTCAGCATAGATCCTCATGACCCCCTCGGATCATTTATACCATAATCAATCAATTATGCATACACATATGCATTTCAATATGTTCATCAATACGAACAAACAACAACGAATATCACGCGAATTTCCAGAAATACATCTCATATACAAAAATATGAACAAAACCATAAGCATGATAAATCAAACTCGACATATGATACTTGCCTCGAAAATGGCAAGGACGAAACACTTCAAAGATCTCGACACACTCGAAGGCCGCCTCCTTCGATCAACGTAACAAGCTCGAACCTTAACAAAAGGAACGATATACAAATCATCTCAAGTCGAACGATGGCCTAACAATTCGGTCTATGGCCGAAAAGCTCAAAATAACCAATCTGCCTGGACTGCTTAGCGTGCGCTACGTACTCTACGTAACATGCGCTAAGCAGGCCTGTTAGCGTACGCTATCGTGTAAGACTAGTGTGCGCTAGTTATGAACTGACAGTTGAACCGGCCGATACATAACGTACGCTACGTACGTTTTACACGTTAACTGAACCCCGATAGCGCACGTTAACTCACATATGTTAGCGTGCGCTAACGTTGCATGGCAGAATACTGCTAACGGAAAAACTGGGTTGAACAGTGGTGAATTTATGAATTCTATGTTGATACAACAAATCATCCTCAAGTCTGACATGCTAATAAGGTTGTGGAAGTTCCATGATCATGAGGCACAAATATACGGATAATCCTCTCATCAACATATCTTTTCTAAGATCTTCACGAAATATACCAAGTTCCGATTATTCCAAGTCCCAAAACATATGATTCCTTACGTAAAACATACGAACTAGGTAATCTCCGATTACTAACCATAAATCGATTTGAAAACGCTTAGGAGTTCATGCTACTAAGATGGTTCAAAGGTTCATACGATGAATAAGTGTCGAAACGTCGAAAATATCCTTCTAACATGTGATGACCGATTATAAGCGAAATACCACTATCCAAACATGATTCAAACTTCCTTAGGAACATTACTAACATTGGTGAA
Organism: Orobanche coerulescens; assembly: GCA_033398695.1. Lineage (NCBI taxonomy): Eukaryota > Viridiplantae > Streptophyta > Magnoliopsida > Lamiales > Orobanchaceae > Orobanche > Orobanche coerulescens. The sequence goes on along the minus strand of CM065808.1, from coordinate 60,293,502 downwards.
GAATCACCTACCTCAAGTAGTGAAGAACACGGAGGAAAATGAAGCAATCCGACACCGAAAGCTTGAACACCAATCTCCAATGATATACGATCTTAAATCACGAATCAGGATGTTGATATGAAGTGTTTGGGGTGAAGGAAGTTATGTTCTAAGTGTAGGAATTCGGGTAATGAGAGTAGAGAAAGCGAAATCTCAAATAGGATCTTGTCCTATTTATAATAAATGGCTATTAGCGCGCGCTAGACCCTGTTCGTAGCGTGCGCTAACGGCTCACAGTCTAAACTGTACTCGGCACTTAGCGTGCGCTACGCATATACCTGTAGCGTGCGCTAAGGCATTGACTCGGCTTTTCCCGAAAGCCGTCCAGGTACATCCGACACAATCCGACAAGGGTCCCCCGTCCAGATCTCACCTACCGCACGTCTCAATCGATTTGACCATGCATAGCGTGCGCTAATGACCCTCTGTAGCGTGCGCTATGAATCCCCGTTAGCGTACGCTACACTCAGCCTGTAGCGTGCGCTACATGTACAGAATTTCAATCTCTAAAACACATACACGAAATTATACACTCGACAACATCGGATTATGAAATACGGAGAATAGTACTCAGACAAAAGTACAATCATTACAATATCACAAGTTCTAATTACATAACAGAAATCTCGGGTATTACATTATCGGACTCCTTCCGATCGAGTGGAGGGAGTGGGCTGCTGCAGTCTCATGGTATTATATCTTTTTACGTGAGCCGACTTTAGTACCTTCCGGAGATTTCATGGCCTTTGTATCCGCATCACCACTCAGTACCTCTAGCACCGTGCACCTCCCCCTGGAGCTTGTGTGTTTCGACCTTATGCTAGGGGAGCTTTGCCGGAGAGGCTAGCTACACCTCTACCGAGCCAGGTGGTTCTTGTTGCACCGTCTCATGATCAGGATGGGTTAGACATGGGGGCAGGGACATCAGCACCTCGTCGCAGGGACATGAGGACCGAGCCTTTTATTTTCAGGAGGACATCCCCACCACTTCGACCTATGCCAGTCATCGATCCAGTACATTCACGACCGATCGCAGATGATGCTCATCTATTTCTCATGAAGAAGCGCAGAGTCACTGAATACCCTGTTGCAGTCTCTCCAGCTTTATACGAGGAGTCAGAAGAAGATCCAGACGAGGACCCGGAGGAGTTCTCCGAGGAGGACAGCTCGACCGCCGAGTCGAGGGCGACTTGAGATAGCTCAGGATGGTGCTAGCAATTTATTTTGTATTTTGTATGCGGAACGTCACTACTTTTGCTTATACGTGTCGTTCTGATGTCTAGCACTTTCTTATGTTATGGATGGCAATGCTATTTGTTAGAGCATCTCGTATTTTTGTATATGTGTAGGCAGGTAGCCTAGACCATCTTATTTTGATAGTCAGTAAGACCTCGTTGAAGGCAATTGTACTATTACGATGCATATGATATATTAATATATATATATATATATATATTGACCCTTCATGGACTTTTCTTCTCATGAGTATGATGTTGTTATCTATGATTTCTTTCTCAGCCTTGCCACGAGAGTTATCTATGAGTATGTGTTGATGCGTTATGATTATGTAGTTCCAAACTCCTTTCTATGATCTAGTATGAAGATAATTACAGACCAATGAGAATGAACTAATGATGATTATGTGCACCTCAGAATGCCACCCAGAAGAGAAAGAAGGAGAGGAGGGCATGAACGCGCCCCTACACCACCTATTCCTCCACCCCAATGGGCTATTGAAGAGCTTTTCCTCAAGAAGAATCCGCCCACTTTCGATGGGTCAGGAAACCCGAGCGATGCTGAGCTTTAGGTTAGAGCTATGGAATGAATTTTTAAATTCCTAAGGTGTACCAACTAAGAGCGTCTTTCTTGTATGCTCTTCCAACTCACTGGATCTGCAGACTTCTGGTGGGAAGCGCGCAGGAAGATCCTGATGGCTGAGCAACTGGAAAACTACTCTTGGGAGGAATTCAAGGAGTCACTGTATGACAAGTATGTTCCAAAAACCTTCAAGGTCAAGAAGGAAGCTGAGTTCTATAATCTGAAGCAAGGAAGGATGTCAGTGACCGAGTATGATAGAATGTTTTGTGAGTTATCAAGGTATGCTCCAGACCAAGTTGATTCGGATGAGAAGATGGCAGGAAAATTTAGAACAGGACTGAGACATGAGATAGGCATGTCCCTAGATAGCCATGGAAGGCTGAGCTACATTGAATCGCTGAACAGAGCTCTGGATATTGAGGCAGCAATGTCATAAGAGAAGCGAGCACCCACCGTTACACCACCACCCACTCAGACAAATTCCCACGATTATAAGGGGAAGCGTAAGTGGGAAGGACGAAACAATGGTGGCAATGGGAACAACCAGGCTAGCAGGAAGCCGTGACAGGGAAATATCTCATGGACAGCCTCAGGCTCAAGGAGGCAACAATCAGGGACGACAGATGGTTCCTACTCAGGGAGGCACTAATCAGGGACGAGTTGCAAACCCCGTATGTCCCAAGTGTAACAAGCAGCATCATGGTGCCTATCTGTTGGGCACTGAAAGTTGTTACACGTGTTATCAGAAAGGCCATATCATGAGAAATTGTCCTAAGCAGCAGCAGCAGGGAGAGAGACCAAACCACCAGGGTCAACCCCAGCCACTAAGAGCAATACAAGGACAGCCGCAACTGTCGCCACCATAGAAACAGCAGAATCAGAATGCTAGATCGTACGCCATCAATCAGAAGCAACCCGAGAAAGATAAGGGTAACTTGGCAGGTATAGGCAAACTTCTTAACCTACCTGTAATTGTTTTGTTTGATACTGGAGCATCGCATTCATTTATTGCTAGAGCATGTGTGGATAATCTTAGTATTATACCAGAACGTGCTAGTCATGTCATGAGAGTATCTTCACCACCAGGAGGAATTTCAACTACCACACATGTTTGTTCTAATCTGGAATTAGAACTCGGGAATCTTAAAGTGGTAACTAATAATCTGAATGTTATGACGATGTGGGATGTTGATGTAATCCTAGGAATAGATTGGTAGCTAAGAATTATGCCACAATTATTTGTTATGAGAGGAAATTTTCCTTCCGACCACCGAGAAAGGAGCCCACAGACTTTCACGGCATAAGAATGGGTAGAGGATCACCCGTTATCTCTGCTCTCCAAGCCAAGAAGATGATGAGAAAGAAGGATTGTTAGGCTTTCCTTGTTTACCTTAATGGAGAAGCTGGAGAAGAGCAGACTATAGGAGATGTGCTAATTGTGTGGTAATTCGAGGATGTATTCCCAGAAGTGTTACCGGGTTTACCACCAGATCGACAAGTTGATTTCAACATCGACCTGGAGCCAGGGTCAGCCCCAGTGTCGAAAGCACCATATAAGATGGCACCGAAGGAACTTCAAGAACTTAAGATCCAACTGCAAGAGCTATTGGATTTAGGTTTCATCAGACCGAGTGTTTTTCCATTAGGAGCACCTGTCTTTTTTGTGAAAAAGAAGGATGGTACACTGAGAATGTGTATAGATTACAGGGAGCTGAACAAGCTCACACTCAAGAACAAGTATCCTCTGCCAAGGATAGATGACTTGTTTGACCAACTCAAGGGAACAACTATGTTTTCTAAGATAGACCTTAGGTCTGGGTATCATCAGCTGAAGATTCGACCAGAGGATATACCCAAGACAGCTTTCCGAACAAGATATGGACACTATGAGTTTATAGTCATGCCATTTGGATTAACTAATGCCCCCGCAGTATTCATGGATCTTATGAACAGAGTTTTCCACCCGTACTTGGATAAGTTTGTATTGGTGTTCATAGATGATATTCTCATCTACTCTAGAAATGAGAAAGAGCATGAAGAACATCTCAGGATTGTGTTGGAAACACTGAGAACAGAGAAACTCTTTGCCAAATTCAGTAAGTGCGAATTTTGGTTAAAGGAAGTAATGTTTCTTGGGCACATTGTGTCAGCAGATGGTATTAAGGTGGACCCAGCTAAAGTGGAAGCAGTACGTGATTGGAAGTCACCAACCAATCCTAATGAGATTAGGAGTTTCTTGGGACTAGCTGGGTACTATCGAAGGTTCATCGAAGGATTTTCCAAGATTGCTAGACCAATGACACAACTGTTGCGGAAAGGAATTAAGTATTCATGGACGGATGAATGTGATGAGAGTTTTCAGGAACTCAAGAGGAGATTGACTACTGCGCCAGTTTTAGCAGTACCAGAAGCGAACAAGGAGTATGTGGTTTACACGGATGCTTCTAAGAATGGGCTAGGTTCTGTATTGATGCAAGATGGGAAGGTGATAGCTTACACATCAAGACAACTTAGGCCGCATGAGGTGAATTATCCTACGCATAATTTGGAACTAGCTGTAGTTGTGCACTCATTAAAGATATGGAAACATCACCTCTATGGGGTAAGATGTGAAATCCTCACGGATCACAAGAGTTTAAAGTACTTTTTCGAGCAGAAGGACTTGAACATGAGACAGAGAAGATGCTCGAATTGGTAAAGGATTATGATTGTGGTATTAACTATCACCCCGGCAAGGCTAATGTGGTAGCAGATGCCTTGAGTCATAAGACTCAATCGCAATTAGGATACCTACTTACCTCAGAAGGGGATCTAATCCAAGACTTTGAAGGAATGAGTTTAGAGGTAGTTCATCCACGGGAAATGATAATGGGTCGTGTCGCGATGTTAGTGACGACACCAGATCTGAGAGGACGAATAGTGAATGCGCAGAGGAGAGATGAAGCATTCGAGAAACTACGTATGAGAATTAGATCCGATAACCCAGGAAGTTACCGCGAAGCGGCTGATAACGCAATTATATTCGAAGAGAGAATATGTGTGCCACATGATGAGGAATTAAGGAATGAGATTATGAGTGAGGCTCATGATACTCCCTATACCGCTCACCCCAGAAGTACCAAGATGTACCAAGACCTGAAGAGAAATTTCTGGTGGGACGGTATGAAACGGGATGTAGCTTCTTTTGTCGAGCAGTGTTTGGCTTGTCAGCAAGTGAAAGCACTACACCAACGACCTTATGGGAAGTTACAGCCATTGACCATTCCAGAATGGAAGTGGGAAGGAATAGCGATGGATTTTGTGACTAGTTTGCCGAGGACCAAACGAGGAAACACTACTATATGTGTTATAGTAGACAGACTCACAAAATCAGCTCACTTTTTGCCGATCCCAATCACTTATGGATCTGAGAAGTTGGCACAGTTGTATCTCCATGAAATTGTACGTTTGCATGGAGCGACGGTATCAATCACGTCAGATCGAAATCCAAAATTTACCTCTAGATTTTGGACGAGTCTACAGAAGGAATTGGGTACACATCTGAACTTTAGTACTGCTTTCTACCCGCAGACTGATGGACAATCGGAAAGGACGATTAAAACACTAGAAGACATGTTAAGAACTGTAGTGTTGGATCAAGGTGCAAATTAGGAGCATGTTTTGCCATTAATCGAATTTGCTTACAACAGTCACTAGGCAACGATAGGTATGACGCCTTATGAGGCCTTATACGGCAGAAAATGTAGATCAACACTTTATTGGGACAAAGTGGGTGAGAGGAATATTTTACGGCCAGATACAGTCAGCGAGATGATCGAGATTATCCGCAAGATATGACAGAGAATACAAGAGGCCCAGACTCGACAGAAGTCATACACCGATACACGCCGAACTAAATTGCATTTCAAAAATGGGGATAAGGTTTTCCTCAAGGTTTGCCCTTCTAAGGGAATAATCAGGTTTGGCGTTAAAGGCAAGCTTAGGCCACGTTTTATAGGGCCATATGAGATTCTTGAAAGGATCGGCCCAGTTGCTTATAGGTTGGCTCTGCCACCTAGTCTTGGGAATGTTCACAATGTTTTCCACATTTCTCAGCTGAGAAAGTATGCATTTGATCCCAAGCATGTGATTTATCAGAGTGACATAGTTCTTAGTCACGATACGAGTTATGTAGAGAGGCCTGAAGCTATTTTAGACCAGAAAGTCCAAGAATTGAGGAATAAGTCGATTTCTTTGGTGAAAGTATTATGGAGTCACCACGATCACGAAGAAGTTACGTGGGAACTCGAAAGCAAGATGAGGGAGAAATACCCAAAACTTTTTGATAAGGTATGTAAATTTCGGGATGAAATTTCTTGTTAGAGGGGTAGGATGTAATGCCCCGGTCTTTTATATGCATGAATTATTATGACCTCAAGTGCGACATTAGGGTTTTGCATTCACAAATAATAAAATTCTGACTAATGGTAAAAGTTTAGAACTATTTACATGTTTTTAATTCAGAAATCGGATGTTCGGTTATCTGGTTGGGTTTATCTTCCGAATGTGATTTTTATGTTTCGATAGACAGAATCGTGATTCCGTCGACTTCTATATATACTACTTTTACGTTACGAGTACAATTTTCAAAAGTTTACTTTTTGAGTTTTCGGGTATATTTTATGTCGAGTCGTTTTCTCAGATAATTCGTGTCTCGTAAATCGCGAAACTTTTCTCCGACTTTAAGCTGTAAGTGCGACATGATAATTTAAGTATATGACATACACACAATACTCGAGTAATTTTATCTGCGGAGGAGCGAAACGTAAAATATTCTTCGACCGGTTTATAACGACGTCTAGGGTTAACCTAGTATATAAAGGGACATCACCTCCCTTTCATTTTCCTCTTCACTTCATCTTCTTCACCTCTTCTTCTCCACTTCAGCCGCCCCCCCCTTCACCATTGAAGAACACCATTGTTCTTCATCAAGAACTCAAGTTACAAGCTCACTTTGTGTTCTAAACTTGAAACAAAGTTCATAGTCAAGTAAGTTATCTCATTCTATTCATTTCTACCCAAGTAAAAATAGGTTTTGGCCACTTTAAAATTTGGAAAATATATGAAGAGTTTAGGTTTAATGTTATAATATTTTGTATGTTGTTTTTAAGTTGATTTTAAGGTTCTTGAAGTGTTTAGAACAAGTTGTAATCATGTCTTGATTTTCTTCATGTTGGCCGAAAATTTTAGGGTTTCATAACCTAATCATGTGTTGTTTTTCTTATGATTTTCTTACACAATATGTTGTTATATGATGATATGATTCTATGGTGAATTTATGGGATTTTTATAAAATGTTTGGTGTTTTGAAAGTAAGGAAGAATCATGCTTAGTTCTTGATATGTTGTTATATGTTCAAAAGTGACTTGATAATTGTGATGAGGTATGAAAGGAGTACATGATATATTTTTGTTAGATTTTTATAAAATGCTTTTGAAAATTTATTTGAAAACAAGAACATGAAGATAGATTTATAAAGTTGGAAGATGTGTTGGTAATATTTGATGTAGTTAAGGAGCATGTTATGTATTGAGGATTTTAAAGTAATGTTTAGGTCATTTGTATGTTAGGATCAAGACTTTGATTATCAACATGAGTGTATGTTAAGTGTATTGTTTGACGTTAATGATGTTTGAATGTTGATGTTGGAAAAATAAGAATGAGTAAGTAGTCATTTGGCAAAAGAGAAGATTATGAAATGGAGTTCGTAATGTCGAGGAGCATGCTTGTATGTCGACTCTTATATGTGTTATAGGTATGATATGTATGATTAGAGTTTACATGTTTAGGGCTTTCGTTTCTAGAAACGAGCTCTAGGTTAATATGATGTTTTTCCCATTTTCGTCTGATGTTGGCAGTTTCATTACACTTCACGGAAATGGCTATAACTTTCTCTACGTTTAATATTTTTGAGATCTGTAAAATGGAAATGAAACTAGACTTCAGTGGCTTTCCAATGGGATAAGATTCACTATCTAGTTCTTACTGTGCTTTAACAGAATGCTTATTCTTTCCAGACTTGATGCACATTATTTTATGATTATGTTAAGTGTTTGATGTTGGTTTTCGAACCAAAGAATGTGTAATGGAATCGAGTATTGGTTACCGTTATTAGTATCTTTATATATTATATGGTCAGTTAGGTTCTCTAAGAGAATCATAGCTTTTATTATTAAACTTAAGTCGAATGCAAAATTCTAAAGTCCAAACATGTAGATCGAGTCCATTGTCCGTTAGACTTCGTTAAGCTCGATCGATCGCTAAACTTAGTTGTTTCCGACGAAAGGTGGAGCAGCAGACTGAAGTGTAAGGAAGAGCCAAGAATCATTTTGCTTGCGTTTATTACTTGTCCAGGTGGGCTTTCTATACGAAAATGATTTGAGCTTTGTGTAGGAGTAATTTCCAAAATATAGTCATTTTCTCACCTTCCACAGCCCTGCCGAGCAGCTGCCGATCGCCCTGCCGAGCAGCCTGCCGATCACCCTGCCGAGCAGCCTGCCGATCACCTTGCCGAGCCCCTGTCGAGCACCCTTCAATATGGCCGAGCGGCTCCTACCGATCGCCTGCCGAGCCCCTGCCGAGCGCCCTTCGATATGGCCGAGCGACTCCTGTCGATCACCCGCCGAGCGCCCTGCCGATCACCCCGCCGAGCGCCCTGCCGAGTGCCTCTGCCGAGCCCTGCCGAGAGACCCTGCCGAGCACCCCTGCCGAGCCGCTTGGGGCCGCGGCACATCCTTGCTGAGCCGCGGCCCAGGCATTTCGCTTCACAAGGCTAAAGTGGCCTGTACTCTGGGCCGCGGCCCCTGCTCGACCACTGGGCAGTTTTTTGTGCTGTGTGCCGCGGCACACTTGGGCCGGTCCGCGGCACACGGGTCAAACCTGCAAAATTGTATCTTTTTATGCAGATTTTCAGACGGGACTTCACTTACTTCATCTTCCACACATTTGAGAGCAAGCAAGAGAGATATAGAGAGAGAAACAAGAGAGAGAAATACTTTTCTTCAATTTCTTGGAGATTTATCGGTCGGATCGTCGTGATATTTTGACAAGAGCTTGGTAGCTATTGGGCAAATCTTTTCACCAGTGTAGATCGAGTTTTTGAGTCCGGAAGTTCGGGTATTTCGTTAGCTCTTTGTATAAGCTATTTACGGTTGTTTCTTTTCCCGATCTTGTTGTTGTTGTTGATTCCAAATACTTGAAGAACATTTATTACCAAGTATTTGATGATTGGTGTATACCTCTAGTTTGTATTAGGGACGATTGTGTATTTGTTTGTATTGGTGATAGTGGATTTTAAGCGGCTTCGGTCCCGTGGTTTTTACTCTCGTCTTGAGGGGTTTTCCACGCTAAAATTTGTGTCTCATTGTTTTTGCTTTCGAATATCATTTGTATTAATTTTATCGAGTTGTAATTGTTGCTCCACTCGTCGGTAACCACAAAGTTACGATTGAAGAGTGGGAATTTGTCAAACGAGGTTCTGCTTTATTCGTTGTGACGTGACGTTAGTCGGTATTTTTCCCAACAAAGTGGTATCGGAGCCACGAGATTTGTTGTTTCGTGGTGTTTAGTATCTCAATCGTAAGATGGAAGCCAACACGAGTAGAATGGTTAACTTGAACGGTTCAAACTACCACGTATGGAAGGGGAAGATGGAAGACCTCCTATACATGAAGGATTATTATATGCAGGTTTTTAGCAAAGATAAACCGGAAGGGAAGTCCGACGCGGAGTGGACTATTTTGCATGGCCAAGTTTGCGGATATATTCGAGAATGGGTGGATGACAACGTTTTGAACCATATTAGTGGAGAGAAGGATGCTCGAGAGTTATGGCACAAGCTCAAGCAATTATATGCTCGGAAGACGGGGAATAATAAGTTATTCCTCATTAAACAAATGATGAATTTGAATTTTCGAGATGGGACTCCTCTATCGGATCATTTAAATACATTCCAAGGCATAATTAATCAACTTGCCGGAATGGGAATTAAATTCGAAGAGGAGGTGCAAGCTTTGTGGTTGTTAGGCACATTGTCGGATTCTTGGGAGACGTTTCGAACGTCATTGTCTAACTCCGCCCCCGATGGAGTCATTTCGATAGAACTAGCAAAAGGGAACATGTTGAATGAGGAGGTCCGAAGAAAAGCACAAGGATCTTCGTCACAGTCGGATGTTCTAGTTACCGAAAGATGGGGGATAGGTCAAAGTAGAGGTCCGAGTAATAGAGGGCCACAAAGGAGTAGTTCTCGGGGGAAGTATGCCAACATCGAATGTTACCATTATGGTAAGAAAGGGCACACTAAGAAATTTTGCCGAAAATTGAAGAAGGAGAATCGCCAAGGCCGAGAAAATTCACAAAAGAAGGAAAGCGGTAGTAATGATAAAGCCGAAGTTAATACTACTACCGAAGAGTTCTTTGTTTGTTGTGATTATGATATGGTCAATCTTGCTAGAGATGATTCGAGTTGGGTGGTCGATAGTGGAGCTACGTGTCATGTTACATCACGTAGAGATTTTTATTCCTCTTATACTCCGGGCGACTTTGGTATAGTCAAGATGGGTAACGATGGGTTATCCAAGATTGTTGGAGTGGGAGATGTGCATTTGAGATTCGACACCGGAAAGGAACTTGTTTTGCGGAACGTAAAACATGTTACGGACATGAGGCTTAATGTTATGTCTGTTGGTTTACTCGATGATGACGGTTACCATAGCGGTTTTGGCAAGGGGTTGTGGAAACTCACTAGAGGTTCCTTAATTGTCGGGAGAGGACAAAAGGATGGAAAATTGTACGTGACACTTCTGAAGGTCACGACTAATTTCGTTAACACAATCGACAATAATGACATGGCAGAGCTATGGCATAAGAGGCTCGGTCATATTAGTGAAAAAGGAATGACGCTATTGTTGAAAAAGGAGGTTTTGTTCGGGGTTCACAAGGTACACCTTAAAAGATGCTCTCATTGTCTTGCCGGGAAACAATGAAGAGTTACCTTTAAGAGTCATACTCCTTCACGGAAGGAAAATGTTCTTGATCTTGTTCATTCCGATGTTTGTGGTCCTATGAAGACGAGGACGCTCGGTGGTTGCCGATATTTCGTCACATTCACTGACGATCACTCTAGGAAGGTGTGGGCATACACCTTGAAGACCAAAGATCAAGTGTTAGACACTTTCAAGCAATTTCATGCCTCGGCGGAAAGAGAGACCGGGAAGAAGCTAAAGTGTATCCGAACGGACAATGGTGGAGAGTACACCGGACCCTTTGATGAATATTGCCGAGAGCAAGGGATCCGACATCAAAAGACGCCCCTGAAGACCCCGCAACTCAATGGTTTGGCGGAGAGAATGAACCGGACTTTGGTGGAGAGATCTCGTTGTTTGCTCTCACATGCCAGATTGCCAAAGTCATTTTAGGGAGAAGCTTTGAACACGGCGGTTCATCTTATTAATTTGACGCCGTGTGTCCCTTTGGAATTTGATGTGCCAGATAAGGTGTGGAGCGGTAAAGAGATCTCGTACCGCCACTTGAGGGTCTTCGGATGTAAAGCCTTTGTTCACATTCCGAATGATAAGAGATCAAAGCTTGATTCTAAGATGAAGCCATGTATTTTTATTGGCTACGGGCTTGATGAGTTCGGGTATAGATTATATGACCCATTTACAAAGAGGCTTGTTCGGTCGAGAGACGTTGTTTTTGTAGAAGATCAAACGATGAAATATGTTGAGAATGGAGAGTCGGCTCCGCAACACGACTATGATCTTATTGATTTGGACCCCGTTCCTCCACAAAATGTTGAGACACCCATTGGAGATGACGTCCAAAATGATGCAACAAGATGCCGGTGACAACGATGAGTTGAGACAAGATGACACCGATGGAGCTCATCCCGAGCTACCCGTGACGAACATGCCATCTTTTGTTCCACATAGACGGTCGACAAGGGACCGTCATCCCTCCACCCGTTATTTGGCCGATGAGTATGTCTTACTCACCGATGAGGGAGAACCCAAATATTTTGCGGAGGCCATGGAGGATGAAAAGAAGAAGGAATGGATGGATGCCATGCAAGACGAGATGAGTTCCTTGCATGAGAATAACACATACGAGTTGGTGAAGTTGCCGAAAGGCAAGAGGGCTTTGAGAAACAAATGGGTGTATCGGGTGAAGTCGGAGGAACATACCTTGTTACCCCGATACAAAGCTAGACTCGTGGTGAAAGGATTTAGTCAAAAGAAGGGCATTGATTTTGATGAGATTTTTTCTCCGGTTGTGAAGATAGGATCTGTTGGCCACTAAGTATACTGCATGCAGATTGGGAAATAGTTTAAACAACAAACTGTACTGATTTTAAATCCTAGTGCGTAGCGGAAGTCTTAGATACAGTAGGTCGCTGTGAATACAGCAACTAAATGTATAGTGTATACTTAATTAATCACAGTAATTAAAACAGTAAAAACTGAAGATAAATAACACAGTAATTAAAGTGGTTCGAGGTAAACCCCTATACGTCCACTGGTCCTCCACACAGGAGTAAAAAGTTTATTATAATTACTACGTACACAACTACGTAATTATAACAACACAAAATCAATATATCGTTCACACAGATTGATACAGAGATCTTAGCTTCAACCGTTCACACAGATTGGTTTTGAGCTAATGCTTTGACTTGCTTCTTCACACACAGTTCTGAAGCTTCATCTTCTTCAATGCAAATCCTTCACACACAGTTCCGGAGAAGCACAGATTTCTCAATCCACACAGGGCTGATCTGGGTTTGTTCAAAGTATAGAACGGATGGTGAACAACAACTTTGACTTTAAGAGCTTTCAGCTGATGAAGTGTTGTTCAGGATGATGAGCACTGTATATCTCTTTTGATCTGAGTTGCAGTAAGCTTTGGAGATATGTTTTGCTCTGATGATAACTTTGATAGCTTTATAATTTTGATAGCTTGGGTAACTGATCTTCAGCATCTTGATGTGATATATATAGACTTTGAAATATATATCCGTTGAGATGTATCCGTTTGAGTGAGATTTCGTTCCAACGGGATTATAACACGATCCGGATTTAGCGGGATTTGAAGATCAGTTGACTGACCGTATTTAAATACTTTATTTTTGAGTATTTAAATACTTCTTTATTCAACGGGACTTGACTTCTGGAGATTCCTTCTTTGTCCTGTTGTGAGCTGTATGGAAGATAACTGTATTGGAGATTCGAGACAGTTTCCATACTTGGTCTTTTATAAGACTTCTTCAGATCAAGGGCTTCACTATATGCTGATTCGAGGTAGGTCTTCGATACAGGATAATGCCTCAATACTTCGATACAGTTTCCTTTACTGTATGCGGATTGGCATATATGTCAAAACCTCTTATCAAATACCATTCGATACGTGATCGATATCCCGATTGCTTCGATCTGAGGTTCTTGTTTTCCCAACAATTTCCCCCTTTTTGACAATTTGCCAAGACTTACTTTCTTAACTTTTCAAGTCTTCTTGATGATGCCAAAACCTTCTTCATGAAGTGATCTTCTTTGATGTCTTCTGGCAGATTTCTTGGTCCTTCGTCAAAAGATCTGTCTTTCAGCAACTTAGTCTAAATAATGAACTGCTCGCAGGCGAGTTCGATACAGTTAAGGATTTTTACAACTTAAGCTTATGATTGGCGCGCAGGCACAATCTTACAATGTATTCTAAGTTTACAACTGAAATCATGAACTGTTCGTAGACTAGTTCGCACAGCTTAATTATCAATCAAGTTTCTATACTTGAGATTGTTATCAAAAAATTTAAGTAATCATACATCAACACAGTAGATTACGAGTTGTAATCTTTCAAGACAAACAACTACTTTTTATTGATATTCAAAGTAAATTGAGTACATGGTTTGCTGTTTCGAAGAGAAATTACAAAACAAAAATAATATACAAAGATTTTCAACTCCTATCTGTAGTCCGCATGCCTCCATGGCTTTCTCCCTGGATCATTCTCGGTACCACGCCACCAGTTCTGTAGGGAATCGTTGCCTCGATCCTGCTATATAGCTCTTCCTTCATAGGATCGATCAAAGGCAAGAATCAAGTCTTCTGGATGGGTGATCCGATCTCCTCTTTTGTGTTTGCTCTTCATATCTAGCTGGAGAGGGAGTTTTCCGTCTTCTAGCATCTTCGTAAATTTTTCTGCGGCCTCTGCTAATGTTTTGTAGCTCTTGAAGATGGAGGATTCCCTGATGAGTTTGACAAAGTATCTCATCAGTTCGTTTTTCCTCCATTGCTTCACTTCATCGGCAGTTGGATGGCAGTTGGTCGGCAGATTAATCTCAGAAGGTCTTTGGATTAGATTTTGCCACGGAACATTTGGATCATGAAATTCAGGTCGGGAGCCTGAAATCTTAAAACTTTGGGAGTGAGGGGCTAGCTTGTTTAATTCGGCAGTGATGCTGTCTTGAGCGGCCTCAAATTCCCTTTCTTGCTGTATCCTGATTCTCCTAGCAGCTTCTCTTGCCTCTTCCCTCTTTTTGGCTTCATCAAGACGTTCTAGGATTTCTAATGCAACATCCTGTTTTGTCTCGATGTTAGTCATTCTCTTTACAAGGGCGGAAAGCGTCTGCGACATGTCCTGGATACATTTGTCGTGGGTGCGCAATTGAGAGATGTTTTCAATCATGGCACATGCGGTCTTGGCTTCAGCTATTCGCGTTTTGGTTGCTTCTTCCTTCAGGAGTTGCTCCTGCTTGTCTTCCATGATTTTCAGAGCTTGTTTGAAAACTTCTGGCAGAATAACGAATGCCTCGACAACACGAGATACTTCATGTTGTAGAGTGGTCATCTCTTCCACGGCAGAAGTATGCATCCAATTCAATGCTTTCTCAACGGAAGACAGGGCATTCACTGCATCCTGGATGAATACAGTTTGAAGACCAAGTGCACACAGGCGCTCTTTCCTAGCGGCAGAAATCGGAGAATCTGGTTGAGCAAAGTCTTCAGAGCTGTTCAACCTCCTTACGTTCACGGTTGGGCGTGAAGTAAGTTGGACATCCTCAAGTACGATACCGTCCTCGGATTCCACGGTTGAAGGGGCGGGAGCAGCTTGTTCTGGTTCGGCGGCAGGGGGTTGAGTGTCCTCCTGTTGCGAAGTTTCCTCAGTAGACATGGATACAGGAGGGACTGAATCCTCCTGTTGTCTCTCAGTGACAACTTCTTCGATGGCAGTAGGCTCAGGTGCCTGTTCCAAAACTGCTTCAACTTCCTCGACTTGAGGGACTGATTCCTCCTCGTCGGGAATTATTTCTTTCTGTGGTGATGGGGGATTGCTTCGAGTCGATGGCCCTTCGTCACCTTTTGGTGGAGAGGCGTCTCTAGCTTGAGCCTCTTCACGATGTACTCCATGGGTTCTGCGTCGTTGGTTTCAGACAGAATGCGCTCAATGATAACAGATCTTGAAAAGATCCGTCCATCGATGATGTTAGCGGTTTTCTTGAGAGCGGGAGAAGAAGTTTGTCCAGCCATTTGATGATTTCTTAAGAAAAAGTGCAAGAAAATAACCAAAATATGCAGTAAAATGCAAAAAAGTATGTAGGCTATTTTTGCTTGAGAACTCTTGAATTTGCAGAAAGCGTAAAGAGTCTCTAATGGCAGATTCAGTCCTTTTATAGTTGGGCGGCGAAATAGGATTTTGCAGAGTATGAATGGTCAGATTTTAAGGGATGGTAACCGGTTTTTGAAATCAACGGTTAAGATGGACTGAGTGTAACTGGTACACTAATCCATTAAAATATTTAAAATATAAGCGGGTCCCACTTCTGACATTTGTGTCACCATAAATGCCTGATACGGCGGTTTTAAAACAATAAACAATTTAAAACATCGGGGCTTTTGATATTCAGTTGTCCAGATGTCGTGTAAGGCATTTAATGTACATGACGTTTGACATAAAAACAGGGCACGTGGACAAAAATCATTTTAAAAAGAAATAATATTATATTATATATATACTGAATCGAAATCCTATAGTATGTCTTTGTTTCGCGTCGTACTGACGTTCCCCCTTAAAAAAAGGTACATATAGGTTTTAAATTCCATACAGCAACTTGAGGATTAATGTTGTATTCATGGGTCCTACAGTATTCCCCCTTAATTATTGCACACGTCAGCTGTAGGATTCATATGTCTTCACTCACTACAGTGCTGTATTGACGGTTCTGAGTGTACAAATAATTAACGTTGGATACTGTATTCTTGGGTCTTACAGCGTTCTCCCTCAATTTGTTTAGTAAAAACAGTAAATCACTTACACGGAGTCTGGCTGTAGCATTCCCAATTCTTGTCTGAGCATGTTGAATCTGGCTGTGTCGAGAGGCTTGGTGAAGATGTCGACCAGCTGAATGCCTGTATGAACTTTTTCAAGGCGAATATCCTTGTTCTCGACATGATTCCTTATAAAATGATGCTTCATGTTGATATTCTTAGTGCGCGAGTGCAGGACAGGATTGTGCGTGATTGCAATTGCACTCGTGCTATCACACATGATTGGAGTCTCTCTGGCATCAATTCCATAGTCTGACAATTGTTGCTGCATCCAAAGAATCTGCATACAACAGCTACCAGCAGCATAGTATTCAGATTCAGCCGTGGAAAGAGAGTTAGCCAATTGCTTCTTACTGAACCAAGAAACGAGTCTAGGTCCAAGAAAGTGACAAGTTCCACTTGTGCTCTTCCTATCTAGCTTGCATCCTCCGAGATCCTAGTCGCTGTATCCAACTAAATCGAATCCGCCTTCTTTAGGATACTATAGTCCTGCATCGACTGTTCCTTTAATGTACTTCAGGATTCGTTTAGCTGTATTGAAGTGTGATTCCTTTAGGGCTACTTGATACCTCGCACATACTCCAACAGCAAATTGGATATCGGGCCTACTAGTCGTTAGGTACAGGAGCGAACCAATGAGTTTCCTGTAGAGTGATTGGTCAAATGGCTTTCCGGCTTCATCTGCACTAATTTGCACGGAAGTGCTCATGGGGGTTGGCGAAGATTTGGAAGTGTTCATTCCAAATTTGTTGAGAAGCTCCTTGCTGTATTTTTCTTGGTTGATGAAAATACCTATAGGCAACTGCTTTACCTCCAAACCTAGGAAATAACTAAGTTCCCCCATCATACTCATTTCAAATTTACTTTGCATGAGATGAGAGAACCTTTGACACAAAGCAAGGTTAGTTGAACCAAAAATTATGTCATCCACATAGATTTGCACCATAAGAAGGTCATCACCTTCCTGTATTTTGAACAAGGTCTTGTCCACAGCACCTTTCTCAAATCTGTTGTCGGTTAGATCTTTGGGACGTGGTCTCATACTGAGCTCTAGGGGCTTGTTTAAGTCCATACAGTGCTTTCCTTAGCCTGTAAACTAGATCGATACCGTCTGTGTTGGCAAACCCTGGTGGTTGTTCAACATAAACTTCTTCTGCAAGGTCTCCATTCAGGAATGCACTCTTGACATCCATTTGGTATACAGTAAAGCTCTTATGGGCGGCAAAGGCTAGAAATATCCTGATGGCTTCTAGTCTCGCTACAGGGGCGAAGGTTTCATCATAGTCTATGCCTTCTTCCTGACTATAGCCTTGTGCGACTAGTCTGGATTTATTCCTTATAATAAGTCCATTTCGATCCTTTTTGTTTCGAAATACCCATTTGGTTCCTATAACCGATTGATGTGTAGATCTGGGTACAAGATACCATACATTGTTTCTTTCGAAACCATTAAGCTCTTCTTCCATAGATGTTATCCAGTGAGAATTATTAAGAGCGTCTATGGTTGAAACAGGTTCGGACTGGGCTAAGAATACAGCGATATTGCACATATTGAGTCTTCTAAGCTCGGATTGAGATTTCCATTCAGGAAACTATGATATCTCAGCATTAGATTCTTCTTGTGCACAAAGTACATTTCCTTGTGTACTCTGTATTCTCCTACGAGTAGAAACACCAGCATTTATGTTTCCAATGATCAGCTCTTGCGGGTGATCTCTCAACCATCTTCGGTCGGGTTCTAATTCAGGGTCCCGTACTGTATCGAGAGATTCTGTAGATACAGCTTCAGCTTGTACAGCGTTGGCTTCATCCACTTCGATTCTTACAGCTGCGGGGTTGATTTCTAAATCAACGACAGGTTCTATGGGAGTTGGAGGATCCAAGATAGATAGATGTTGAATGTTCTGGGTAACATCTTCTACTCCTGTAAGGTCATGGTGTGGTTCGTCAAACACTACATGAACTGATTCCTCGATCGTCAGCTTCCTTTTGTTAAAGATTCCGAAAGCTTTGCTGACGGAGGAGTATCCTACAAATATTACTTCATCTGATTTCTCATCAAAGGTTCTAAGTTGGTCCTTCTCATTATTCAATACATAACACCTGCATCCAAAAATGTGGAAATACGAAACTAACGGAGTTTTGTTGTTCCATACCTCATATGCTGTTTTGTTGTGGTGCTTGTTGATGATACAGTGGTTTTGAGTATAGCATGCAGTATTGGTTGCTTCACCCCAGAAACGCTGTGGCAACTTGCTTGCGGCAATCATTGTCCTTGTTGCTTCTTTCAACGTCCTATTCTTTCGCTCGGCAACACCATTTTGTTGAGGTGTACGAGCAGCTGAGTATTCGTGCTGTATTCCATTCTCAGAACAGTATTGCTCTATAAAGTGGTTAGTAAATTATGTACCTCTGTCGGAACGAATGCACACGATACTCAATGCCTTTTCATTTTGCAACTTTCTCAGGAGCTCGGGCAGCTTTGATGTTGTTTCCTTCTTCTTGCTAAGAAAGATCGTCCAAGCATACCTGGAATAATCATCAACAACAACCATGCAGTATTTCTTACCTCCCAAACTTACTGGGTCTACAGGACCGTAGAGATCCATGTGTAGCATTTCCAACACTCTTTGGGTTGAAAGGTAGGATTTGCTCTTCAGGGTTGACTTGATTTGCTTGCCTTTCTGACATGGTCCGCAGACGCTATCCTTCTTGAATGACACATTTGGCAAACCTCTAACCATTCCCTGTCTTGAGAGCTTGTTGATCGTCTTGAAGTTGATGTGAGACATCCTCTTGTGCCATAACCAGCTAAGATCTGCAGTGCCTTTGGCAACAAAGAATGGAATTGAGGAGCTCATAGGCTTCCAGTCAGCAATATACATGTTACCTGATCTGCTTCCTGTAAGCACAACTTCCTTGGTTTGGATGTTCTTGACTCTACAACGATCTATATAGAATTTCACCGAGAACTGTTTATCACAGAACTGGCTAATACTAAGTAGATTTTACTGTAAGCCTTCAACATATGCGACATCGGTGACTTTGAATTTTCCGACAAGTAGGTTTCCTGTCCCTCTTGTTCTTCCTTTAGATTTATCACCGAAACGAACTTTTGGAACGCGACCTTCTACAAAATCTGATAGCTTGCTCCTATCTCCGGTCATGTGTCGAGAGCATTCACTATCAAAGTACCAGGTATCCTCCTCTAGAATGTCCTGTAACAAAGAAATTAAGTAGATTTAGGTCCCCTTTGATTTTTGGGTCCATGATTGTTAGTTCCTCTAGGTACCCAAGTTTACCTGGCAGCAATTGGTTTACTGTAGGTCATACTCGGTACAGTGTTGCGATATCTACGGGGGGCATATCCGTAGTTGTTATAACCATGATAATTATTATGCATGAAAAATTCAGAGTTATTATTATTAATCCAGTACGAGTGCCGTCTTGGAGGTGGAGCTATTTTCTTAGGCCTAACAGCTTGCCTTCTAGGTCTCCAGTTGGATTCCCAATGCTGTTGTTGATACTGAACAGGCATCTGCTGTCTCGAGGGATAACGGGGCTCCTGTATCCAATACCTAGGCGTCTTTATCGATAATCTTGCCGTGCGGGCCTTTGGTAGTTGGATCTGACCTTCCTTCTGAGCAGTTGGCCTTGTTGATATGCTCGGGAGCATCTTTGTTGAGTGCCCCTCACAGGTTGGAACGGCTTATGATTCCGTATGCGGAATAGGATTGCGGGGCGGAATAGCGGCCTTTGGTTTTCTCGATGCGAGTTCCTTCACAGGACTAGGGGTATCTTCCGATTCTGGAATGTGTTCTACACTCTTGACAAACACTGTACTAGTTTTCCCTTTGTTTGAACATGAACTGTATCCTAAGCCACTTTTATCATGAGCATTTTGCCCAAAGGCTCGATTTCTTCCATTCTTTTGGACGATTTCTCGAACGATTTCAGAGTGGTCTCAAGTTCAATTTCTCGCTTTTCGAGAGTTGTGATTTTGGCTTGAAGTAGAACTAAATTATTTGTCTTGCACTCGTTGTGAGTTTTAACCTCACTTAGTTCATGAGCAAGTTGATGATTGCTCTCCATGAGTTTTTCAAAATCGACTTTGCTGGTTTCACAGTCAAGAGACATATTTTCATAATTTATCTTCAGCAAGTCATTTTCATCTTTCAGCTCTAAATTAGTTAATTGAAGCTGTATATTCTCAGTTTTCAATGTCTCATGGGCCTTTTGAATGTTTTTAAATTCATTCATCATGTTTTCAAAAGTATGAGATGCATTTGACGGAATAGCTGAGGTTGAGCTTACCGTATGGGCCTTCTCGAGCATCTCAGTATGGGGTTTGTAACACCCCCAAAACCGTATGGGAATATTACACGCCGTAAACCCTTTCCGCAAGGATCTACCAGGCTAAACGTCCATAAACAACCAAATGCTTGCCCGGCCAGGGTCAAACAATATAATAATACAGACCGTTAAGGTCACTTACACATAAACACACAGACCGATGAGGTCACACAACTCTATCAACAGGACTGACTAACAACATTACCCACACAGGGTTCGAAATACAATACAACGGAAGACTGAATCAACTCTAACAATACAAATAAACTCTACCAACTCTCAACTCTTGATTAGTATCGCAACTCGTCATCCCCTTGTGCCAATCCTGTGACTGCTCCCCTGAACCTGCATGTACCTGGACGCAAACAGACATCCACCCCGAATACTGGGGTTAGTAAAACTCCACTGCTTTTACTAGTGCAAGTATCAAACCATACGAAATGTAACAAGCAAATAGCAACTACGAATTTAATACGGAAATCAATTATCAAAATGTTCCCGAGAAGTTTTAGAATTTCGAACTCAAGTAAGAGATATTTGAAAAGGAACACATCATCTCGGGGATTTTTAAAGCAGAAATTCTTTTGGATCTCGAGTCCCAATTTACAAAACCCTTTTCGTAAACAATAGGGCCTTAGCCCGATTCTCGTTTCAAAGCATATTAAATAATATATCATTATGAGTCCGAGATCCATATTTAAAATGTTACCCGAATAATCACTGCTACACGATCATTGTTCGTACACATCATGTACCGAACTCCGGAGGCCTTGACGGACCTTACCCGGACCACACATATTGTTCGTACACATCATGTACCGAACTCCGGAGGCCTCAACGGACCCTACCCGGCCACAACATCGTTCGTACACATCATGTACCTGTAACGTCCCCAAAACCATATGGGAATATTACACGCCGTAGACCCTTGCCACAAGGATCTACCAGGCTAAACATCCATAAACGACCAAATGCTTGCCCGACCAGGGTCAAACAATAAAATTATACGGACCGATATGGTCACTTACACGTGAATACACAGACCGATGAGGTCACACAACCCAATCGATAAAACTGACTTAAATAACATTACCCACACAGGGGTCGAAATACAATACAGCGGAAGACTGAAATCAATTCTGACAACACAACAAAATCATAATAACTCTAGACTCATGATTAGTATCGCAGCTCGTCATCCTCTTGTGCCAATCCTGTGACTGCTCCCCTGAATCTGCATGTACCTGGACGCAAAACAGATATCCACCCCCGACACTGGGGTTAGTAAACTCCACTGCTTTTACTAGTGCAAGTATCAAATCATACGAAATATAACAAGCAAGTAATAATCGTGAATCAAATATGACAATCAAGTATCAAAATATCCCGTGAGGTTTTCACAAGGAAAGATAAGCTATGAAGCATTCGAAAATAAGATTATCACCTCAAAAATTTTAGAATTTCAAAACTTTTCGAAAGTCTTAGGGTCTTAACCCAAATCTCAAAATTGTATTACAACAATTTACAGTACGAAAACATTTCCATAAATCTCATGGGGCTCGGCCCAACATTCTTTTCTTAAAACTTTCTTACACAAAAAGTTTGATTTACAAAACATGGTTCGTGACACCGTGATCCCCTGTCACGTGTCTCCGTAGGTTCAACAACCCGCACGGACTTAACCAATCACAACAATCACAACAATCAATCATGCTCATGACTCCGTGATCGCTTGCCACGAGTCTCCGTATATTCAACAACCCACACGGATCGAGCAAACACAACAATCACAACAATCAATCATGCTCATGACTCCGTGATCGCTTGCCACGAGTCTCCGTAGGTTCAACAACCCACACGGATTGAGCAAACACAACAATCACAACAAACAGTCCCGACCCCGTGAACCTGTGTCACGTGTCACCGTAGGTTCCGTCGAACCCGCACGGTTGGACGTATTGTGTCCTGATTCGATGGACCTGTGCCATGAATCATCGTAGGCTTCGTCAGACCCGCACGATTGGACCTCAGCACCACACACAAAGTTCCGATCCCATGGACCTGTGCCATGAATCCTCGTAGGCCCCGTCGAACCCGCACGAGTGAACCTAGCGTTCCAGCACATCACATTCGCATTACATACAACAATGAGCACAATTAATCAATCACCTTGATCACCACAAAATCATACATTGCACGCACATAACACAACCTCAACACTCGCAACAACTATCATCAATCAACGACATTTAACCAACATAACACACATTCGGTACACAATACATTGCACAACCACGTGTACAACCATCTCATATGTACATCGCAATCCTGCACAAATGGCACAACGCCTAACACGTATACTAATATAACACTATTATCACAAAGCCTTCAAATTTCGGAAAACACAACCAACTCAAACGGAATATATTTACGAAGGCACGCAAAATCATCATAAATCTCATACGTGATTACTAGTCGCAAGATACAAGTCGTATAGTAAGATACTTGCCTTAATAACCGCTACCGAACGCTCCGAAGAACACGGTTCGACCGGGAAGCTCGGACCCCAAAGAAGGCAACGAACGGAAGGGTTCCGACTCGAGTTCTTCACAAGAATTCGTTCCTAAGTCACAACGATATCAATTCAATCACAATTCTACGAAAACGTATGGAACTTCCCAAGTTCTACCCATTGAAGCATTTTATCGGACACTTTGAGGGCGTAGTCCAATTTAATCGATTATTCAAAGAAATACTCAAATCCGTTCCACAAAACTTCAAGGGTATTGAATGATTACGAGTTTACAATCAAGTTATAACAATAATATGAATCAAAACAAAGCAAATAGGCCAAAACACCAAGAAACCTCAAGAACATCCAAAAACCAAAAGTTTAGGTGTTCTTACCTTCGATACGGGTGGAAGATGATGTTAATCCATGATTACAACTTCCAAAACATGTTGATCTATGTCATATCTATCCAAATCCATCCATTATTGACGAAGAAACGCGAAGAAACGAAGAAAAAGGGTGAAAATGGCCGGATGACTCGGTCCAGGCCCTTAAATAGCCGACCACGGCGGCAGGGACTCGACCGTGTCCCGCTAGACACCTGGCCGCGTCGCCCGATAGTGACCCGTCCGACAGCCGACTAAGCATGACTCGACCGTGTCACGAACACGGTCGGGCGTGCCAGCGATTGGTTCCGCTTATCCGGAAGAGTTCGGCACGGCCGTCGGACGACACGGTCGGGTCTGAGACAAACTCCGCATTTCCGGACGAGTGCGGCACGGGCCGTGTCGGACGACACGGCCGAAGTTCGGCCGATGATGATCGCCAATAACGAGCGGGTGAGCTAAAACGACCATAACTCTCTCGTCCGGACTCCGATTGACTCACTGTTCGAACCATTGGAAAGCTAACTCGATGCTTTATATATTGCAAAGATTCAGAATTTTTTGGAGTTTCCAAGAATTTATGGTGATTTTTACAAGGCCGAACTCATACTTAGAAAAGTCGTTTAGTAATCCTGAACTCAACAAAACGACACCGAAACTCGAACCTGAATACGAACCGAAGATACAGTTACGAAGTACTCACAAAGACGAATCTAAGAGCTAGTAGAACACACGATTCCGACCACCCGAAGGCTCGAAATTCGACAACGGAAGGTAATTACCCCAAACTTTGGGAAATTACGAAAATGGCCCAAATGCCCGAAAATCACCATACGACAACGAATAATCAAACCGAAGCTCACAACACGTATAACAACGTTAAATGAACTTACGAAAAACCCCAAACGACAGCTTGAACGAGATTCGCAAGAACCGAACTCAAGCGCGAAAAGTCGCTAAAAAGCACGGAACTCAACAAAGCAAAGACCAAACGAACTCGGATGATAAAAAGTGCAGAATTAAATATTCTCCGAATGACGAAACGGTCAAAAGCGAGTTTTCAAACGGACCTCCGCGAAAAATGAAAATTACCTAAATCCGAAATTGCGGATATTACATTCTACCCTCCTTAAAAGAAGTTTCGTCCCGAAACTTAAAATAAAACATCAGGGTAGACTACAAACAAAACCAAAAAGTTCACGCAACAAATATCAATCTCTACTCGAATTACAACACAAATACAACACGCAACTATGCTACTGGGCACCACTGAGCTCTCCACGCGTAGGGGCGGGATCTAGGCTTCCGAACATCTCAAAGACGGTCTCGCAGTGTACCGCCTGATGTCCCACATGTCCACATTTGAAACAGTTAACTTGCGGCGAGCGACAATTCTTACGAGTATGGCCCACACGGCTACAATTGAAACATAACTTCACGCCGATTGTCTTACTCGGCTCGTGGGTAGGATTCTTAGACTGGTCAACCGAACGAGGAGTGCTCCTGGAAGGAAGCGTGAAGCAACAGGCTCACGGATCTCACTTCTCCGGCCTCTTGAAAAGTTACTCGAGGTCTTACGCCTCTTACCTCCCGAGCTACCCTCGACATGGAAACAGCCATCTCGATGGCTAGAGCTCGATCCCGATAATCTTTCAAGGTGGTACACATGAGCGGAGCCATACTCTCACGGATATGGGGTTTCATGCGCATATTGAAGTATCGGACCTTGTCCGCTTCACTTCTCACTTGATCACGAACATAAGCCATTTGTCGATTAAAATCGACTATCGCACAGGATATCGACACATCCCGGGCGTGGCCGAGAAAAACTCAACGATCTGCGTTCACGAATGTAATCTGGGCAATACTGCCTCCATGGCGGTCTTAAACTCAGCCCATGTAGGTGTACGATCTGCAGGCACTACGGCGTGCCACCAGTCTGCAGACTTCTTTGTCGAGTAGGTCTTGAGCAATGGGTACCCTCCTATCATCCTGACAAGCTACAACATCAAATATTCTATCCAACTGGAAGAGCCAGTTTTCCCAACCTAACAAGTCGACGAACCCACAAAACGGGCGGTGCATCTTCATCACATCTCGTAACCACTTACTAGTTCCGTTATCGCTATTTGGATTCTCATCCCGTCGTAGCCTGATTCATCCGCACTAATCGGTCAACCACCGACGAAGGATGGTGGCGGCGCTAACGTCAATATTAACGCTAGTCGAATGTCCCCGATGCATCTTGGTGATTGGTACTCGGCAAGGAGGGAGTCGCCCTCTCCTGCTCTCGATTACGACCACGACCACGACCACGGCCACGGCCTCGACCTCGACCCCTTAGCATACTGAACGGACAACCAATCAGAATAACAAGATAAAACAAACCTCACATAATCGACATAAGCCCACAATCAGCAGCACAATGCAATATTCACACGTTCACATTGACAAAGATGAACGACCTATACTACAGCATACATGGTTAAAACATTAAGCATACCATTGTGGTCCAACACCGGTAATATTTAAAAAAATAAGTTTATCGAGGTATTTGTTCGAATGATAATATAAAAAAAATTTCGCGAGTTCGAAAGATTTTGCTGGGGTGAAATTTTGAAAGCACTTCGTTTAATACCTCGGTCATTTAATCAAAACCATGTATCTCAACATTTAGAAAACACTAAAACATTCTCCGGCGAGCACAACAATACTACAAACTTATCACAACCATTTAGCCTCAACACATGGACATAAGAAGTTCAAAATTCCGAAAACCAAAAATTGTTCTGCAAAATAAAGATTTCCCAAAATCCTTTAGTTCATAAACAAAACGACGGCGATATTTTACAATGTCCGAAGTACTTCTAAACACATTTTTCAAATACCGTCGATGGTGTCATTTGAAAATACACGCCCATTTGTCAAAATTTACAAATTTTAAAAATCCGTATAAACCGTGGTTTGACCGAACCACCAAAATATTTTCCAAAATCGATTTCTACAAAAATTCTCAAGCAGAAAGTTCTTCGTAAAATATTCTTAAAGTTACCCATAGGACATAAATTACAACATTCCAAAACAATCGAATTTAAAACCACATACTCAAATGGCAACCTGTGGTCGCCAATTCAATCAAATGCATCTCGTGGTATCAAGTTTAAACACACAAAGAAAATCATTCATCGGAGTTTCTCACAAACTCTACCGTTGGTACCTTTCGAAACCCATCGAGGTTTACAACCTTCACAACATACCACCCCATCCGGTGGTTCAAAGATCAAACAATAACGTGCCCAGTTCTATACACATACCATGTGCCACAAGTATTAAACACAACTATATTACACAATACTGTGTAAATAAAATTATACACCGCAATTAACTCACTAAGATAAAATCGAGATACACAGGTGTTACGCATAAAGGAGGAGACTTACATCCACAGGTCGCACGGAGGTGACAGTCGCCCACGATACTAATCTCGTCCGACAACATAACCGACACGTTGTGACCACGCACAACTCAACTTGTCACCTGACGACTCGAACGACAAGACAACACATTACTCGACAAAACACGACTTGAAACGACCCGACAGCCTATGTATTCGCAAACCTAAGCTCCGATACCATAATTGTAACGTCCCCAAAACCATATGGGAATATTACACGCCGTAGACCCTTGCCACAAGGATCTACCAGGCTAAACATCCATAAACGACCAAATGCTTGCCCGACCAGGGTCAAACAATAAAATTATACGGACCGATATGGTCACTTACACGTGAATACACAGACCGATGAGGTCACACAACCCAATCGATAAAACTGACTTAAATAACATTACCCACACAGGGGTCGAAATACAATACAGCGGAAGACTGAAATCAATTCTGACAACACAACAAAATCATAATAACTCTAGGCTCATGATTAGTATCGCAGCTCGTCATCCTCTTGTGCCAATCTCGTGATCGCTCTCGAATACGCATGTACCGACGCAAACAGACATCCACCCCCGACACTGGGGTTAGTAAAACTCCACTGTTTTACTAGTGCAAGTATCAAATCATACGAAATATAACAAGCAAGTAATAATCGTGAATCAAATATGACAATCAAGTATCAAAATATCCCGGAGGTTTTCACAAGGAAAGATAAGCTATGAAGCATTCGAAAATAAGATTATCACATCGAAAATTTTATAATTTCAAAAGTTTTCGAAAGTCTTAGTGTCTTAACCCAAATCTCAAAATTGTATTACAACAATTTACTGACGAAAACATTTCCATAAATATCATGGGGCTCGGCCCAACATTCTTTTCTTAAAACTTTCTTACACAAAAAGTTTGATTTACAAAACATGGTTCGTGACACCGTGATCCCCTGTCACGTGTCTCCGTAGGTTCAACAACCCGCACGGACTTAACCAATCACAACAATCACAACAATCAATCATGCTCATGACTCCGTGATCGCTTGCCACGAGTCTCCGTAGATTCAACAACCCACACGGATCGAGCAAACACAACAATCACAACAATCAATCATGCTCATGACTCCGTGATCGCTTGCCACGAGTCTCCGTAGGTTCAACAACCCACACGGATTGAGCAAACACAACAATCACAACAAACAGTCCCGACCCCGTGAACCTGTGTCACGTGTCACCGTAGGTTCCGTCGAACCCGCACGGTTGGACGTACTGTGTCCTGATTCGATGGACCTGTGCCATGAATCATCGTAGGCTTCGTCAGACCCGCACGATTGGACCTCAGCACCACACACTAAGTTCCAATCCCATGGACCTGTGCCATGAATCCTCGTAGGCCCCGTCGAACCCGCACGAGTGAACCTAGCGTTCCAGCACATCACATTCGCATTACATACAACAATGAGCACAATTAATCAATCACCTTGATCACCACAAAATCATACATTGCACGCACATAACACAACCTCAACACTCGCAACAACTATCATCAATCAACGACATTTAACCAACATAACACACATTCGGTACACAATACATTGCACAACCACGTGTACAACCATCTCATATGTACATCGCAATCCTGCACAAATGGCACAACGCCTAACACGTATACTAATATAACACTATTATCACAAAGCCTTCAAATTTCGGAAAACACAACCAACTCAAACGGAATATATTTACAAAGGCACGCAAAATCATCATAAATCTTATACGTGATTACTAGTCGCAAGATACAAGTCGTATAGTAAGATACTTGCCTTAATAACCGCTACCGAACGCTCCGAAGAACACGGTTCGACCGGGAAGCTCGGACCCCAAAGAAGGCAACGAACGGAAGGGTTCCGACTCGAGTTCTTCACAAGAATTCGTTCCTAAGTCACAACGATATCAATTCAATCACAATTCTACGAAAACGTATGGAACTTCCCAAGTTCTACCCATTGAAGCATTTTATCGGACACTTTGAGGGCGTAGTCCAATTTAATCGATTATTCAAAGAAATACTCAAATCCGTTCCACAAAACTTCAAGGGTATTGAATGATTACGAGTTTACAATCAAGTTATAACAATAATATGAATCAAAACAAAGCAAATAGGCCAAAACACCAAGAAACCTCAAGAACATCCAAAACCAAAAGATTAGGTGTTCTTACCTTCGATCCGGTGGAAGATGATGTTAATCCATGATTACAACTTCCAAAACATGTTGATCTATGTCATATCTATCCAAATCCATCCATTATTGACGAAGAAACGCGAAGAAACGAAGAAAAAGGGTGAAAATGGCGGATGACTCGGTCTGTGCCCTTAAATAGCCGACTCGACGACAGTGGACTCGACCGTGTCTCGCTAGACACGGTCGCGTCGCCCGATAGTGACCCGTCCGACAATGACTCGGCATGACTCGACCGTGTCACGAACACGGTCGGGCGTGCCGGCGATTGGTTCTCGCTTATTCGGAAGAGTTCGGCACGGGCCGTGTCGGACGACACGGTCGGGTCCTGAGACAGAAACTCCGGCATTTCCGGACGAGTACGGCACGGGCCGTGTCGGACGACACGGCCGAGTTCGGCCGGCAGTGATCGGCCAATAACGAGCGGGTGAGCTAAAACGACCATAACTCTCTCGTCCGGACTCCGATTGACTCACTGTTCGAACCATTGGAAAGCTAACTCGATGCTTTATAATATTGCAAAGATTCAGATTTTTTTGGAATTTCCAAGAATTTATGGTGATTTTTACAAGGCCGAACTCATACTTAGAAAAGTCGTTTAGTAATCCTGAACTCAACAAAACGACACCGAAACTCGAACCTGAATACGAACCGAAGATACGGTTACGAAGTACTCATAAAGACGAATCTAAGAGCTAGTACAACACACGATTCCGACCACCCGAAGGCTCGAAATTCGACAACGGAAGGTAATTACCCCAAACTTTGGGAAATTACGAAAATGGCCCAAATGCCCGAAAATCACCATACGACAACGAATAATCAAACCGAAGCTCACAACACGTATAACAACGTTAAATGAACTTACGAAAAACCCCAAACGACAGTTTCGAACGAGATTCGCAAGAACCGAACTCAAGCGCGGAAAAGTCGCTAAAAAGCACGGAACTCAACAAAGCAGCACCGAAACGAACTCGGATGATAAAAAGTGCAGAATTAAATATTCTCTGAATGACGAAACGGTCAAAAGCGAGTTTTCGAAACGGACCTCCGCCGAAAAATGAAAATTACCGGAAATCCGAAATTGCGGATATTACATTCGGGGGGTGGATGTCTGTTTTGCGTCCAGGTACATGCAGATTCAGGGGAGCAGTCACAGGATTGGCACAAGAGGATGACGAGCTGCGATACTAATCATGAGTCTAGAGTTATTATGATTTTGTTGTGTTGTCAGAATTGATTTCAGTCTTCCGCTGTATTGTATTTCGACCCCTGTGTGGGTAATGTTATTTAAGTCAGTTTTATCGATTGGGTTGTGTGACCTCATCGGTATGTGTATTCACGTGTAAGTGACCATATCGGTCCGTATAATTTTATTGTTTGACCCTGGTCGGGCAAGCATTTGGTCGTTTATGGATGTTTAGCCTGGTAGATCCTTGTGGCAAGGGTCTACGGCGTGTAATATTCCCATATGGTTTTGGGGACGTTACAGTACCGAACTCCAGAGGCCTCGTCAGACCCTACCTGGATCACACACCTTGTCCGTACACGTCATGTACCGGACTCCAGAGGCCTCGTCAGACCCTACCTGGATCACACACTTTGTTCGTACACATCATGTACCGAACTCCAGAGGCCTCGTCAGACCCTACCTGGAACACACACACATCGACACGACACAATTCATAATCATTAAATGTCAAGCCATTCCACATTACACTAAAATGTTCAATCAAGTATGTAAACCAAAACAACACAAATATCATGATCATCACAACGACTCTTAACCAACATAACACACATTCGGTACACAATACATTGAACAACCACGTGTACAACCATCTCATATGTACATCGCAATCCTGCACAAATGGCACGATGCCTAACACGGATACCAATATATCACTATTATCACAAAGCCTTCAAATTTCGGAAAACACAACCAACTCAAACGGAACATATTTACGGAGGCAAGCAAAATCGTCATACATATCATACGTAATTACTAGTCACAAGATACAAGTCGTATAATAAGATACTTGCCTTAATAACCGCTACCAAACGTTCCGAAGAACACCGTTCGACCGGGAAGCTCGGACCCCGAAGGAGACAACGAACGGAAGGGTTCCGACTCGAGTTCTTCACAAGAATTCGACCCTAACAACATATAATCAATAAATCATCGATCATACGAGGAAGAATAATCGTAGAACGCTCAAATTCTCTTTGTGACATTTTATCGAACACCTTCAAGGCGTCGATAAAATAATCAATAAAACGACAAATCCGTGGCAATCCAACCGTGGAATAACAAGGAATTAGATATAATATAGCTTAACAATCATCAATCCATCAATATTCTGAGTTAAAACGGATTAAACGGACGAAATCGAACAAAATACCCAAAATCCCCAAAATTAGATTTCTAGAAAATCTGACCTGATTCGCTCGATCATAGGATGTTATAGGATGTATTATTGATGTTATGAACTCCAAACCTTCATGGTTTTGTTGACAAACAACATCTATCAATGATAGGATCAACTCTAGCCGCGGAAGAGTAGTAGAAGCAGGAGAAAAATGGCGAAAAACGATCACTGGCCTTAAATAAAGCCGCACAGTGTGCCGCGGCCTGGGGAGTGTGCCGCGCACAGCCCAAAAATGGCTCCCGGTGGTCGGCGGTGCCGCGGCTCGGCCGGTGTGTGCCGCGGCACCGTCGATCAGTTTGGCCGAAAAATGCCACAGAGTGTGCCGCGCCCTCGCCAAAGATGTGCCGCGCCCTACGCAGATGCACCGGCTCGGCCGGAAGTCGCTGAGCACTACCGGCCGTGACTCGCCGGAAGCCGCCGAGCACCGCCGGCCGTGACTCGGCCAAGACTGCCTGGGCCTGATTGCCGGCCATGTCGGCCGGCCAACTCCGACGGCCCGAACGACCCCGAAACCCGAACCTGAATACGAATCGATGATACGGTTACAACGTACTCGCAAAGACGAATCTAAGAGGTAAGAGAACACACAATTCCGACCAACCGAAGGCTCGGAATCCGACAACGGAAGTAATTACCCAAAACTTTGGGAAATTACGAAAATGGCCCAAAACATCCGAAAATCACGATACGCGATCGAAACACCAAACCAAAGCTTGCAATAAGAATAATAACATTAAATGAACTTACGAGAAACTCGAAACAACAGTTTCGGACGAGATTCGCAAGAATCGAACTCAAGTGCGGAAAAGCGTCTAAAAAGCTCGGAACTCAGCAAAACGATACCGAAACGAACTCGGATGACAAAAAGTGCAGAATTAATCATTCTCGAAATGACGAAACGGTCATGAGCGAGTCTTCAAAACGGACTTTCTCCGAAAAAAAAGAAATTACCGGAAATCGAAATTACGGGTATTACATTCTACCCTCCTTAAAAGAAGTTTCGTCCCGAAACTTAAAACAAGTAGGGAGAAGCAATATCCACTGTCAGGAAGACTCGACGAGATACACAAAACCGAAAACTCGCGCCCAACTGCGAACCGCTGCAAGAAACGCAAAATGACATACGGCGTGAAAACACGCTCCACGACGACCAACACAATGCCACCGACTAAGATTCAAAACAATAACGAGAAATTAACGTCACATCACATGCACACATTTAATCAAAGAAACGCACGCGACAACAAGCCGCACCCGACTAAAACGGCTATGCGAAAGAAACAAATAGAATAACACGATAGAAATCACTCCGATACTCATCAACAAGAAAATGTCCGACGTCAAAATACAAATAATTTCAAGATAACAGAAAATGAGAATACCGGATATTACATTCTATCACACAAAAAATAAGTTTCGCCCCGAAACTTAAACTAAGGTTATCACAGTGATACGAAACAAAATATAACGACACATAATAAAATACCATGCTCATGACCTCGTGGTCCACTGACACGCCTCCGCAGGTTCAACAACTAAACGGGAACTTACACAAAACAAAATATCATTCAACAAGTTCCAAATGTAAAGGCGTCACGTAAACATCTCTACAGCGAAACAATCCGTGTAGCGAGTACCAAAAACACCATCACTAGACATTCTGGGCCCTCCTAAGTAGGAATAGAATCCGGTCCCTTATCATCTCAAAGAACAATCTCGCGATCGAACTCGATGCCCCTCGTGTCCACAATTATAACAAGTCACTGGCGGTTTCTTACAATGCGCGCGTTCATGGCCTAGAACGTTACAATTGAAACACCTAGGAGCATTACTAGAACTCAAAGACACCGACTTGGGTCTTTTGGGTTCTCTAACTGACCGAGAAGGTCCCATACTCGGCTGATACGAGGGTTGAGGTGTGGGAATCCCAATTCCCTTACTTCCCGATGCATCATCAGAAATCTTCTGCTTTTTCGCTACCGATACGGACTCGGTAGACATTATAGCCATCTCAAACGCCAAGGCTCGATCCTGATAGTCCTTCAAGGTTGTACACATAAAAGGAGCCATACACTGCCGAATCTGAGGTTTCATACGCATATCGAAATAACGAACCTTATCTGCCTCACTTTTCACCTGATCCCGAACATAACACAGCTGTCGATTATAATCGACTATCGCCTGGGATATTGTTAGGTGTATTTTTATGCGTTTTTATATCATTATTTTATATCCATATTGAGCCTAAATCAGCCTAAATGAGCTTTTAATGCAATATTATTGTATGTTTTGCAGAAAATCGGAGTCCGGAAGCCAAAACGATGAAAAACGGGCGAAAATAGTATTTTTTTGTCATGAGCCGCGGCACACACCAAGTGAACCGCGGCACACGAAGACACCCAGCAAATAATGTACACACTGTACTGTGTGCCGCGGCACACATAAAGTGAGCCGCGGCACAGAAAGCGCAAAAAGGGAGCGGCTGTAAGTATGCTGAAGTGCTTTGGGCCGCAGGAGATTTCTTCTTTGGTGGGCTGAGAGTATGCTGAATTGCTTTTGGGCCGCTTGGGCTTTTTGGGGTGTTGCGCCGAGACAAGACCAGACGTGAGGAAAGGAATTGATTGGCTGGGAAGGAAAAAAAAAAACCTACTGGGAGGAAAGAAGAAAAAGAATATAAAAAGGACATGGCAGGTCAGAATTGGAGT
This sequence comes from Orobanche coerulescens, assembly GCA_033398695.1. NCBI lineage: Eukaryota > Viridiplantae > Streptophyta > Magnoliopsida > Lamiales > Orobanchaceae > Orobanche > Orobanche coerulescens. The sequence goes on along the minus strand of CM065808.1, from coordinate 60,259,228 downwards.
TTTCGGCAGCGGAAGAAATAAGGAGTTTTCGGCGGGTGAAACACGGTGTAGATTTGTGGGGCAACGACAACACCACGGATCCCTACGGTTTATCTGCATCTTAATTTTTAGATTTATTCGAGTAGGATTTTGATTGTAGCCAATTTCATGACGGTTTGATTATTTATTATTATTTCGATTTACTCGTTATTCTATTAAATTGGATTCTTCTTACTGTTCTTAATGCTTTTTAATTGTCTGGCCAACAATTAATTTGTTTTGAATGTCTTTATGGATTCGGGAGATGAAATTTAGGCATAGTTCTTGTGAGACGAATCATAATTTTCGTGAGATAGGAATATACTCGTGCGAATTGAAGCTGTTATTTTGGGAATTCTTGAACTGCTTTAGCTATTAATTATCCGATTCGAATAGGGATATATCGAGTAAGAAATTCGTAGTATTTTCTATCGACCTTGGGAAAGGCTTTAGAATAATTTAGGAATTCCTGGCTTACAATCAATTGAATAACAGTGAATTGAATCGAATAAATATCATTCCCGATTGTTTGAGGTGAAAATCATAATCCTACCCCTTATTATTATTATTATTATTATTATTAGTACTATTATTTACTTTCTGCAATTAGTTTAGATATAAACTCTATTTAATTGTTCTTCAAATAAAATTGTGAGTTGATTAAATTTTGGTACTTAGTGAAATCAGTCCTCGAGGGAACGATACTTTACTTATCACTTTATTACTTGTTGACACCGTGCACTTGCGGCATATTGTGAGGGATTTTCCCACAACAAGTTTTTGGCGCCGTTGCCGGGGACTGATTTTTCGCTAATATCAATACCAAGCGACTCTAATTTTAATTTGAAGTTTTTTTTTCATTGTTTAGTCTCTTTATTTTTATTTTCTTCATTATGTTTTCCTATGAGTATCGTGACCCTTGGCATTTCATAAATTTCGATGCTCTTAATAATTTGCCAAATAGAATTCGGTGAGCCCCTCCCCAAAAGAAAAGACCATGCTTGAAATTTATGTAGACGTTCTTAAAAATCCCGATAGTAGCATTTTGAGCTATCATGTGCACATCGTGGTCTTGAGAATCACTACGGTTATTTTCCAGCTCATTTATTTAGTAGTGAAGTTGAGGGGGAGGTTGAGAAGAATGACATGTTGAGTTTTAGGGTCAGTCAGCCCCCTCCCCCAAAAGAAAAGATCATGCTTGAAATTTATGTAGACGTTCTTAAAAATCCTGATAGTAGCATTTTTGAGCTATCATGTGTACATCGTGGTCTTGAGAATCACTACGGTTATTTTCCAGCTCATTTATTTAGTAGTGAAGTTGAGGGGGAGGTTGAGAAGAATGACATGTTGAGTTTTAGGGTCAGTCAGCCCCCTCCCCCAAAAGAAAAGACCATGCTTGAAATTTATGTAGACGTTCTTAAAAATCCTGATAGTACCCTTTTTGAGCTACAATGCGCACATCGTGGTCTTGAGAATCACTACAGTTATTTTCCAGCTCATTTATTTAGTAGTGAAGTTGAGGGGGAGGTTGAGAAGAACGACATGTTGAGTTTTAGGGTCGATCCCCCATCACCCAATGATTTCATAAAGTGTGATGAGCCTAGAGAAGAAGTTATCATTGATGATGTTTCCAAAGAAATTCCATTAAATTGTCATCAAACTTCGACTAATAAAGTGAATACTTTTGTGCCAAAAATTTTATTAACGGTGCCACGCATAATTTTTCCTAAATCCATAATGGGAGAGATTGACCCCATTACTCATGATTTTGTTGAGGCTGATTCTTCGAGTTCTAATGAGGTTGTGCATGATAATTCTTTATTATTTGCCCATTCGAACTCTGCTTATTTTTTCATGCCTTATCATTATTATATTCTTCCATCATTTTTTGGTTGTCCGCATAATTATTCTTATTCATCATTTTTGGCAACCGGGCATGAGCCAAAGCCTCCCCTATGGAATAAGAGGCTTATAAATTGCAAGAAGGGGGCATTTGGCAATCTCCCTAGAAAGAAGCCACGTTAGAATTTTTTCGCCACGTCGTGCTCAAGACGTAAAATAGAGCGCTTGATGGGAGGCAACCCATCATTTTTACTTGCTTTCTAGTTAGTTGTTTTTATTTGATTTTTCGTTATTAATTTTTTTCTTTGTTTTTGTTATTTCATTTGGATTCGTGTATTCTTGTTGGCCCTTATTTCTCTGATATTTCTTTATGACCCCTATGAGTTATTATTCTTCATATTCTAGTCTTTCTTGATTTAATGTCTATTGTTATCTCATGACTAGAGACTAAGTTTGGGGGTTCCTCGTGATGCTGAGCGTTATTTGAAGTATGGATTGATCGACGTTTCCACTCAGGCATGTGCTGGTGTTCAAGAAGACATTTGGAATAAGTTTCACTTTTCCTTATCTCTTTTATTTTCACATGAGTTTTATTATTGATAATGTTATGTGTAGTGGACTTTATTTTGCATGCTGTTGATGGTTTTTGCAAGCTTGAATTTTTCGTGAATTTTTCGTGCTTCCATGTGTAAAACTGATGTTACGATACTGATTTCTCTTGGAAGAAACGGTTGAGTTCTAGTCGAGTTGCAATAAGCGATATCTGTTTCTGTTGAGTATTCAATTAGGTCCGAAATTTTATCATTTTTGTAGAAATTTTAGCAGATAAGAAAAGAGACATACGTGTTTTCAAATCACCGTTTATACGTTTGGTTAAACTTTTCGCGTAGCTCGTCGTCCAGTACCATGAGTCTTGTTGGCATTTAAATTGAGTTTAGAGTCGGACAGTTTTTCCCAAAAAAAAAAAAAGTCGAGATATTAATTGTTCTATGATGGGAAGTTTAGTAACCGGGGGTATTCACGTGACCCGTTGTTTACTCTCGCGTAAAACGACGACCCTGAATAGATTAATAATTTAGAAATATCACATTACCGATGATGGGAAGCCTAGTAACCGGGGGTATTCACGTGACCCGTTGTCTACTTTCGCGTAAAACAGCAACCTTGACATGCGGGAATTGCTATTCGAGTTGTTTCTCCGCTGTAGAGGGGGACTTAGTAACTAGAAGCATCCATGTGCCCCATGAGTGTCTTTTACGTCAAACGGTTCCCCGATACATGAGAATGGAAATCCACCCTAGGATCATCCCGATGAAATATCCCGAGAGCCGAAACCTAGTGGTTAACTCGAATCTTATTATTGAGCATACATAAGGGAATACTATCCAAGGATTAATTTTGATAATGAAACTCTTGAAATTTTCTGCCACTAGACTGTGGGACTGGGCGAATTAGCTTGTTTGTTTCAACCCTTCATATTGACGGTCGGTTAAATTCACGCTTGTTAATCTTTGAGCTTGATTTTCTCCATGAACGATTGATTAGGACTGAAATTGGTTACTTAGTGGAATCAGTGTCCGGGACGTGACTCACTATTACGATACTTGTATTATTCTTTGAGAGTTTCAGGGTAGTATTGATTAAGTTGAGCACTATGGATTTGCATGATTATTCACGATACATTTTGTTTAAAATTGAAATTTTTTGCTTGAGGACAAGCAAAGGCTCAAGTTTGGGGGTATTTGTTAGGTGTATTTTTATGCGTTTTTATATCATTATTTTATATCCATCTTGAGCCTAAATCAGCCTAAATGAGCTTTTAATGCAATATTATTGTATGTTTTGCAGAAAATCGGAGTCCGGAAGCCAAAACGATGAAAAACGGGCGAAAATAGTATTTTTTGGTCATGAGCCGTGGCACACACCAAGTGAACCGCGGCACACGAAGACACCCAGCAAATAATGTACACACTGTACTGTGTGCCGCGGCACACATAAAGTGAGCCGCACGTGAAAGCGCAAAAGGAGCGGGCCGTAAGTATCTTTGAAGTGCTTTGGGCCGCAGGAGATTTCTTCTTTGGTGGGCTGAGAGTATGCTGAATTGCTTTTGGGCCGCTTGGGCTTTTTGGGGTGTTGCGCCGAGACAAGACCAGACGTGAGGAAAGGAATTGATTGGCTGGGAAGGAAAAAAAAACCTACTCGGAGGAAAGAAGAAAAAGAATATAAAAAGGACATGGCAGGTCAGAATTGGAGTTTTCGGCAGCGGAAGAAATAAGGAGTTTTCGGCGGGTGAAACACGGTGTAGATTTGTGGGGCAACGACAACACCACGGATCCCTACGGTTTATCTGCATCTTAATTTTTAGATTTATTCGAGTAGGATTTTGATTGTAGCCAATTTCATGACGGTTTGATTATTTATTATTATTTCGATTTACTCGTTATTCTATTAAATTGGATTCTTCTTACTGTTCTTAATGCTTTTTAATTGTCTGGCCAACAATTAATTTGTTTTGAATGTCTTTATGGATTCGGGAGATGAAATTTAGGCATAGTTCTTGTGAGACGAATCATAATTTTCGTGAGATAGGAATATACTCGTGCGAATTGTGAAGCCTGTTATTTTGGGAATTCTTGAACTGTTTTAGCTATTAATTATCTGATTCGAATAGGGATATATCGAGTCAGTAATTCGTAGTATTTTCTATCGACCTTGGGAAAGGCTTTAGAATAATTTAGGAATTCCTGGCTTACAATCAATTGAATAACAGTGAATTGAATCGAATAAATATCATTCCCGATTGTTTGAGGTGAAAATCATACTCCTACCCCTTATATTATTATTATTATTATTAGTATTAGTACTATTATTTACTTTCTGCAATTAGTTTAGATATAAACTCTATTTAATTGTTCTTCAAATAAAATTGTGAGTTGATTAAATTTTGGTACTTAGTGAAATCAGTCCTCGAGGGAACGATACTTTACTTATCACTTTATTACTTGTTGACACCGTGCACTTGCGGCATATTGTGAGGGATTTTCCCACAACAGATATCGACACGTCTCGGGGCGTAGCCGAGAAAAACTCGACAATCCTATGCTCTTTAACAGGCGGCGGACAATACTCGGCCTCCATGGCAGTTTTGAATTCAGTCCAAGTAGCAGTACGATCACTAGGCGCTACGGCCTCCCACCAGTCTGCAGATTCCCTGTCGAGTAGGTATTGAGCAATATGCACTCTTCTCTCATCGGGGCAAGCTACAGCATCAAATGTTCTCATTTGGAAGAGCCAATTCTCGACTAACGAATCCGAAGAACCTACAAAAGCGGGCGGGTGCATTCTCATCACATCTCGTAACCACTTACCGGCTCCGTTTTCTTCATCCGAATCCCGTCTCGGTGTACGGTCGATTCATAAGCGCCCGGCCGGTCGATCACTGACGAAGGATGGTGGCGGCGCCAATATCATCATTACCTCGGATGATTGCTGCGATCACGACCACGACTACGACCACGTCCTCGGCCACGGCCTCTCGGCATCGGGACGGACGACCAATAAGAATAACACATCCAAACAAGTATCACAACGTCAAGATAAGACAATAAATAGCGACGTTAAAACATCAACTCCAAGTCATCACACAAGTGCACGAACTAACACCGTAATTTTAGAACTTCATTAAAAAAATAATCCACAGTCACATCAACAGAGGTTTGGATTTTTTCCAAATCAAACACGGTCAAAACCACACATGTATCGCAGGATCAAACACTAACAACAAAAATAAAATGTTTAGGGTATTATTCAAATGATAAAATTTTAAAATTCTCAAGTTTGAAAAAAAAATTGGTGAAATGAAATTTTTGAAAACTCTTATAATACCTCGGTCGTTTGATTAAAACCATGTATCTCATTATCAAAACTGTTTTGATTAAAGCTATTTGCAAAACAACACATTGAGGCTTCAATCTTTTCGCTAGACGATGTCGTCAAAATGACCTTATCAATATATCATTACCTTTACTAGCGTTATACGGGGTAACAACATGTTACCACGCCATCCATCACTGATATATCAACAGAGATTAGATAACCATGGGGCACGGGTACAACTGTAATAACAAATTTCTACCGGGCCAGTCAAAAGTTTACGGCCGTAACAACATGCAGTTTACGGTTGTAACAACTCTGAGCTTACGACCGTAATGGAAAACATCTTACGGCCGTAACATCTAGCTGCAGGACTGCAGAATTGTCACAGTAGCCCCCAACACACAAACACATAACATTTAAATTCCGAAAATTAGGGCCGTTTTCCAAAACAAGATTTTTCCAAAAATTTTGATTTCCACAAAAATGCTCAAATCAGTAGTCTTTAAGGAAAAACGTTTTCAAAGCTACCCGTAGCGGGTATAATTACAACAATCCAAAATAGTCGATATTAAAACCACATGCCCAAATGGCAAACAGGGTCGCCAATTCAATCACATACATCTCATGGCATCAAGTTTAAACACACAGCAAAATCATTCATCGGAGTTTCTCACAAACTCTACCGTAAAACCCATCAAGGTTCACAACTTTCACACCATACCAACCACGTGGTGGCTCAAGGGCCAAACATCAATACATCCAGTTCTATACACGTACAGCGTATCCAAGTATCGAATACAACTTCATTACACAACACCGTGTAAATAAAATTATGCACCACAAATATCACACATAAATGAAATCATGAACACAATTATTATGCATAAAAGAGGAGACTTACATCAACAGGTTGCACGGAGGTGACGGTCGCCCACGATACTAATCTCGTCTGACAACATATCCGACACGTTGTGACTACGCACAACTCAACTTGTCACCTGACGACTCGAACGACAAGACCACAAATTACTCGACAAACCACGACTCGACTCGACCCGACAGCCTAGGTTTCTGCAACCTAAGCTCCGATACCATAAATGTAACACCCCCAAAACCGTATGGGAATATTACACGCCGTAAACCCTTTCCGCAAGGATCTACCAGGCTAAACGTCCATAAACAACCAAATGTTTGCCCGGCCAGGGTCAAACAATATAATATCTGAGGCGTTAAGGTCACTTACACATAAACACACAGACCGATGAGGTCACACAACTCTATCAACAGGACTGACTAACAACATTACCCACACAGGGTTCGAAATACAATACAACGGAAGACTGAATCAACTCTAACAATACAAATAAACTCTACCAACTCTCAACTCTTGATTAGTATCGCAGCTCGTCATCCCCTTGTGCCAATCCCGTGATCGCTCCCGAACTCGCATGTACCTGGACGCAAAACAGACATCCACCCCCCGAATACTCGGGGGTTAGTAAAACTCCACTGTTTTACTAGTGCAAGTATCAAACCATACGAAATGTAACAAGCAAATAGCAACTACGAATTTAATACGGAAATCAATTATCAAAATGTTCCCGAGAAGTTTTAGAATTTCGAACTCAAGTAAGAGATATTTGAAAAGGAACACATCATCTCGGGGATTTTTAAAGCAGAAATTCTTTTGGATCTCGAGTCCCAATTTACAAAACCCTTTTCGTAAACAATAGGGCCTTAGACCGATTCTCGTTTCAAAGCATATTAAATAATATATCATTATGAGTCTGAGATCCATATTTAAAATGTTACCCGAACAATCACTGCTACACGATCATTGTTCGTACACATCATGTACCGAACTCCGGAGGCCTCGACGGACCTTACCCGGACCACACACATTGTTCGTACAAATCATGTACCGAACTCCGGAGGCCTCAACGGACCCTACCCGGCGACAACATCGTTCGTACACATCATGTACCGAACTCCATAGGCCTCGTCAGACCCTACCTGGATCACACACCTTGTCCGTACACGTCATGTACCGGACTCCAGAGGCCTCGTCAGACCCTACCTGGATCACACACTTTGTTCGTACACATCATGTACCGAACTCCAGAGGCCTCGTCAGACCCTACCTGGAACACACACACATCGACACGACACAATTCATAATCATTAAATGTCAAGCCATTCCACATTACACTGAAATGTTCAATCAAGTATGTAAACCAAAACAACACAAATATCATGATCATCACAACGACTCTTAACCAACATAACACACATTCGGTACACAATACATTGAACAACCACGTGTACAACCATCTCATATGTACATCGCAATCCTGCACAAATGGCACGATGCCTAACACGGATACCAATATATCACTATTATCACAAAGCCTTCAAATTTGGAAAACACAACCAACTCAAACGGAACATATTTACGGAGGCAAGCAAAATCGTCATACATATCATACGTAATTACTAGTCACAAGATACAAGTCGTATAATAAGATACTTGCCTTAATAACCGCTACCAAACGCGTTAGAAGAACACCGCTCGACCGAAGCTCGGACCGAAGGAGACAACGAACGGAAGGGTTCCGACTCGAGTTCTTCACAAGAATTCGACCCTAACAACATATAATCAATAAATCATCGATCATACGAGGAAGAATAATCGTAGAACGCTCGAATTCTCTTTGTGACATTTTATCGAACACCTTCAAGGCGTCGATAAAATACTCAATAAAACGACAAATCCGTGGCAATCCAACCGTGGAATAACAAGGAATTAGATATAATATAGCTTAACAATCATCAATCCATCAATATTCTGAGTTAAAACGGATTAAACGGACGAAATCGAACAAAATACCCAAAATCCCCAAAATTAGATTTCTAGAAAATCTGACCTGATTTGCTCGATCAAAGGATGTTATAGGATGGATGATTGATGATATGAACTGCAAAACTTCATGGATTTGTTGACAAACAACATCTCTCCATGATAGGAACAACCCTAGCCGCGGAAGAGAAGTAGAAGCAGGAGAAAAAATGGCGAAAAAACGACTGCTGGGCCTTAAATAGGCTGCATAGTGTGCCGCGGCCCAGCGGGAGTGTGCCGCGGCACAGGCCCAAAAATGGCTCCCAGTGGTCGGCAGTGTGCCGCGGCTCAGCCGGTGTGTGCCACGGCACCCGGTACAGTCGGTTTGGCCGAAAAATGCCACAGAGTGTGCCGCGGCCCTGCCAGCATGTGCCGCGGCTGTAACACCCTCAAGACATTCGAGGTATATTACAGCGCCGTGAATCCCTATATGGGACCCACCAGGCTGAACAGCATCATACTCATCGACTCACATAAACGACAAACCAACACCATGTCATAAAGACGCAAAACAGAATAAACCACCCGGTTCAACCGGTCAAACATAACATCATCAATCAACACAAACATAAAGGCAACAATACAATCCGGACGAACAAGAACTCTTAAGTACTCGAGTACAAATATTAGTTCAAAAGCCACAAAAGATGAAAAGACAAAAAGACATTAAGACGTCACTTATGCACAATCATCACGCATGGCCATCATCCGTGTACTGGTCCAGCGCCCGCTCGTCCCGATGAACGACTGAAATTCATAAAACGAATTTCCCAAAACGGGTCCCCAGAGGGGTTAGCAATTACGCTAGTACAAGTAACCAGATGAACAACTTACATCTTACACATATAGTAAATGCATGCAATAGAGAAAACCGTTCAAAAACACTCATTTCCTAAATGCCGTATCAAATCACATTTGTAAAATTCACCACAATTAACCGTCGATCCACACCTCCGTGGACCCCTACCGAGACCCCGTCGGATCTAACCCGTAGTGGTTAAAAGCAAAGCTCGTCGATCCACACCTCCGTGGACCCCTACCGAGACCCCGTCGAGTCTAACCCGTAGTGAGCATACACACACACACAATTTCTCATACAAAACTACTATGTCAAGATTGTAAGTTCATAAGGATACTTGCCTCGATTAAATAGACGACGACACGAACGGAACGGAGGAATCAAGCACGACCGTGAGGAACCGACGAGAATGAACCTAACGATTCGAATAGCACAATCACAACCACTTCTAAACGATTATGGAAACGGAATACACCCGGAAACCCGCCTACGATTCATGTATATTCGTATCAAAATAACAACGAGGGCGGACCACAACCAAACCCTCCCGATTCCGTAAAAATCCACAAAATATCCATGAATCCGTAGGAAAACTAAAGATACTAACAATATTATTCGTATACATCATGAATCCATCAACAAAACGAAACGGATCGGAAGAAAATCCCAAAACCCCCAATTTATCCAAAAGTAGGGTTCTAAGAGATTACCTTGGATTTAGGATGAGAAACACAAGTGGATGATGTTAATCTACACCAAGAATCAAGCAAAAGAATCTCTGAAGTGATTGGAAGAAGAAAATCACCTCAAATCGGCTCTGGAGTCGCTCGGCCGCGGAAGAAGGAAAGAAATGAGAAAATGTGTTCATCTCGGTCAACTCCCTGGTTTATATAGCCAGGGAGTGTTAGCGCACGCTAAAACCTCAAGGTTAGCGTGCGCTAACGGGATAAGATTAAAAACCTCACCGTTAGCGTCCCAGTCCAGTAGCCAGGTTTTTGGCCGTTAGCGTGCGCTACCATACATGCGTAGCGTGCGCTAATAACCTCTAGGTAGCGCGCGCTATCGACCAATAGCGTGCGCTACCTGAACATCAGCCGAGTCCAGTCGCCAAATGCCCAAAACTCACGACCCGTTAGCGTGCGCTACCATACAAGCGTAGCGTGCGCTAACTAGCATCTGATTGAGTTCAGTAGTAAACTGCCCAGTACTGGACAGTCACACTAGCGCGCGCTACTGAACAACTTAACGTGCGCTAGTCTCCCGACATTAGCGTGCGCTAGACAAGATAGCGTGCGCTAATCCGATAGTCCAGAGGCCTGGGAGTTGAACTGCCACCCCAGGGTTCACTCGCTAGCGCGCGCTACGAAGTAAACGTAGCGTGCGCTACAAAGGAACTTCTAGCGCGCGCTATGCAGAAAAATTAGCGTGCGCTAGGTACAGAACACAAACGGTCCACTACACCAGAATACGAACGAAACATCCAACGGAACACCTCAAAACGCATCATAGCATAGAATGAATCCACGGCAACCCCGAAACGGCGCTTCCGCACAACAATTACAAGAATCAGATCAAAAGATGACGGAAAAGTTACACTGAAGGATACACGAGGGTCACTACAATCGAGAATTACACCGGAAATACAATTACAAGGGAAAAAAATGCGGATATTACAGCGGCCCTACGGTACGGCCTGCTCGGCCGGAAGCTGCCGAGCACTACCGGCCGTGACTCGTCCAGAAGCTGCCGAGCACTGCCGGCCGTGACTCGGCCAGTACCGGCCTGGGCCCAGATTGCCCGGCCATGTCGGCCGGGGCCAACTCCGACGGCCCGAACGACCCCGAAACCCAAACCTGAATACGAATCGATGATACGGTTACAATGTACTCGCAAAGACGAATCTAAGAGCTAAGAGAACACACAATTCCGACCAACCGAAGGCTCGGAATCCGACAACGTAAGTAATTACCCAAAACTTTGGGAAATTACGAAAATGTCCCAAAACGTCCGAAAATCACGATACGCGATCGAAACACCAAACCAAAGCTTGCAACAAGAATAATAACATTAAATGAACTTACGAGAAACTCGAAACAACAGTTTCGGATGAGATTCGCAAGAATCGAACTCAAGTGCGGAAAAGCATCTAAAAAGCTCGGAACTCAGCAAAACGATACCGAAACGAACTCGGATGACAAAAAGTGCAGAATTAATCATTCTCGAAATGACGAAACGGTCATGAGCGAGTCTTCAAAATGGACTTTCTCCGAAAAAAAAGAAATTACCGAAAATCAAAATTACGGGTATTACATTCTACCCTCCTTAAAAGAAGTTTCGTCCCGAAACTTAAAACAAGTAGGGAGAAGCAATATCCACTGTCAGGAAGACTCGACGAGATACACAAAAACCGAAAACTCGCGCCCAACGGCGAAACGCTGCAAGAAACGCCAAAAGACATACAGCGTGAAAACACGCTCCACGACGACCAACACAATGCCACCGACTAAGATTCAAAACAATAACGAGAAATTAACGTCACATCACATGCACACATTTAATCAAAGAAACGCACGCGACAACAAGCCGCACCCGACTAAAACGGCTATGCGAAAGAAACAAATAGAATAACACGATAGAAATCACTCCGATACTCATCAACAAGAAAATGTCCGACGTCAAAATACAAATAATTTCAAGATAACAGAAAATGAGAATACCGGATATTGCAGGGTTGGCCTTCAATCCTTGCGGCCATGTTTACCTTCATGATCTTGATAGGGCCATCCTGTATCACAAAAATCATCTCTTCGTGCATTGCTGCAAAATGAGCCTCCATCCTAATTCTCCAATCATCAAATTCGTTAATAGAGAACATGGGTACTTTGTTGATCATAGAAGTATCCATGTGATAATACAGAAATGAAAGAGACTGTTTTGAAAATAAGTGATTTTGGATCTGATTCGGTTAAAAATATGACTGATTCTTTTTAGAATCAACCGCTCCGATACCACTTGTTGGCCACTAAGTATACTGGATGCAGTTTGGGAAATAGTTTAAACAACAAACTGTACTGATTTTAAATCTGAGTGCGTAGCAGAAGTCTTATATACAGTAGGTCGCTGTGAATACAACAACTAAATGTATAGTGTATACTTAATTAATCACAGTAATTAAAACAATAAAAACTGAAGGTAAATAACACAGTGATTAAAGTGGTTCGAGGTAAACCCCTCTACATCCACTGATCCTCCACACAGGAGTAAAATGTTTATTATAATTACTACGTACACAACTACGTAATTATAACAACACACAATCAATATATCGTTCACACAGATTGATATAAAGATCTTAGCTTCAACCGTTCACATAGATTGGTTTTGAGCTAATGCTTTGACTTGCTTCTTCACACACAGTTCTGATGCTTCGTCTTCTTCAATGCAAATCTTTCACACACAGTTCCGGAGAAGCACAGATTTCTCAGTCCACACAGGGCTGATCTGGGTTTGTTCAAAGTATAGAACGGATGGTGAACAACAACTTTGACTTTAAGAGCTTTCAGCTGATGAAGTGTTGTTCAGGATGATGAGCACTGTATATCTCTTTTGATCTGAGTTGCAGTAAGCTTTGGAGATATGTTTTGCTCTGATGATAACTTTGATAGCTTTATAATTTTGATAGCTTGGGTAACTGATCTTCAGCATCTTGATGTGATATATATAGACTTTGAAATATATATCCGTTGAGATGTATCCGTTTGAGTGAGATTCCGTTCCAACGGGATTATAACACGATCCGGATTTAGGGGGATTTGAAGATCTGTTGACTGACAGTATTTAAATACTTTATCCTTGAGTATTTAAATACTTCTTTATTCAACGGGACTTGACTTCTGGAGATTCCTTCTTTGTCCTGTTGTGAGCTGTATGGAAGATAACTGTATTGGAGATTCGAGACAGTTTCCATACTTGGTCTTTTATAAGACTTCTTGCTGTACTAAAGGGCTTCACTATATGCTGATTCGAGGCAGGTCTTCGATACAGGATAATGCCTCAATACTTCGATACAGTTTCCTTTACTGTATGCGGATTGGCATATATGTCAAAACCTCTTATCAAATGCCATTCGATACAGGGATTGGATATCCCGGCTGTTTCGATACAGGGTTCTTGTTTTCCCAACAGGATCAATTCGATTGGTCCTTGGTATTACGGCTAGACTTGATCTTGAAGTTGAGCAAATGGATGTCAAGACGGCTTTTCTTCACGGAGACCTTGACAAAGAAATTTATATGAAGCAACCGGAAGGATTTGAGGTCGAAGGAAAAGAGGATTATGTGTGTAAACTTCGAAAAAGTTTATACGGGTTGAAACAAGCACCAAGGTAATGGTACGAGAAGTTTGAGTAGGTTATGGGGGAGCAAGGCTACCGGAAGACGACTCTCAACCATTACGTATTTTTCAAGAAATTCGGAGATGATGACTTTATCATTTTATTGCTCTATAGTTGGCAAGAATGCCGAGAGGATTGCCGACTTGAAGAAAGAATTGAGTAAGTCCTTTGCCATGAAGGACTTGGGGGCGGCTAAACAAATTCTTGAGATAAGAATTACTCGGGATAGAGCAGCCCGGAAATTGCACATGTCGCAAGAGCAATACATCGAGAAGGTGCTTAAACGTTTCAACATGGACAAAGCTAAAGTTGTTAGTTCGCCTCTTACTAACAATTTTAAATTGACGAGCCAAGATTGCCCTAAGACGAAGGAGGAGATTGGGGATATGGATAAAATTCCATATGCCTCGGCGGTCGAGAGTTTGATGTACGCTATGGTATGTACTAGGCCCGACATTGCTCATGCCGTGGGAGTGGTGAGCTGGTTTCTATCGAATCCGGGTAAGAAGCATTGGGAAGCAGTAAAATGGATATTTAGATATTTACGGGGTACTTCCAAATTGGGTATTACGTTTGGAAACGGGAAAGCAATGCTTGTTGGATATTCCGATTCGGATATGGCCGGTAATGAAGATAACTGAAAATCCACTTCCGGTTATTTGATGACGTTCGCAGGGGGAGCCGTGTCATGGCAATCAAGATTGCAAAAGTGTGTTGCCTTGTCTACAACGGAGGCCGAGTATATTGCGTCGGTGGAAGCGAGCAAAGAGCTCTTATGGTTGAAAATGTTTTTACGAGAGCTAGGCTTCCGACAACGACGTTACGTAGTTCTTTGTGATAGTCAAAGTGCGATTCATTTGGCTAAGAATGCGACTTTTCAGAAGAGAACTAAACATATCGATGTGAGGTATCATTGGATCCGAGATGCTTTAGAGGATGGTTTGTTTGAACTTGATAAAGTTCATACCGATGATAATGGTTCCGATATGTTAACAAAGGCGTTAAGTAGAGATAAGATGAAAGTGTGTTGTTCGATCGCCGGGATGGCGAACTCTTCCTATATTCCGGAAAGGGGGAGATTTATAGGAGTAATTTCCAAAATATAGTCATTTTCTCACCTTGCATACCTGTAGGCGGTGCCGAGCGACTACCGATCGCTGCGAGCGGCCTGCCGTCGCCGAGCAGCGCTCTTTGAGCCCTGCCGAGCACCCTTCAATATGGCCGAGCGGCTCCTGTCGATCGCCTGCCGAGCCCCTGCCGAGCGCCCTTCGATATGGCCGAGCGGCTCCTATCGATCACCCGCCGAGCGCCCTGCCGATCACCCCGCCGAGCGCCCCGCCGAGAGACCCTGCCGAGCACCCCTGCCGTGCCGCTTGGGGCCGCGGCACATCCCTGCCGAGCCGCGGCCCAGGCATTTTGCTTCACAAGGCCAAAGTGGCCTGTACTCTGGGCCGCGGCCCCTTCTGGCCGGGCCGCGGCCCCTGCTCGACCACTGGGCAGTTTTTTGTGCTGTGTGCCGCGGCACACTTGGGCCGGGCCGCGGCACACGGGTCAAACCTGCAAAATTGTATCTTTTTATACAGATTTTCAGACGGGACTACACTTACTTCATCTTCCACACATTTGAGAGCAAGCAAGAGAGATATAGAGAGAGAAATAAGAAAGAGAAATACATTTCTTCAATTTCCCGGAGATTTATCGGTCGGATCGTCGTGATCTTTTGACAAGAGCTAGATAGCTATTGAGCAAATCTTTTCACCGGTGTAGATCGAGTTTTTGAGTTCGGAAGTTCGGGTATTTCGTTATCTCTTTGTATAAGCTATTTACGGTTGTTTCTTTTCTCGATCTTGTTGTTGTTGTTGATTCCAAATACTTGAAGAACATTTATTAACAAGTATTTGACGATTGGTGTATACCCCTAGTTTGTATTAGGGACGATTGTGTATTTGTGTGTATTGGTGATAGTGGGTTTTAAGAGGCTTTGGTCCCATGGTTTTTACTCTCGTCTTGAGGGGTTTTCCACGCTAAAATTTGTGTCTCGTTGTTTTTGCTTTCAAATATCATTTGTATTAATTTTATCGAGTTGTAATTGTTGCTCCACTCGTCGGTAACCACAAAGTTACGATTGAAGAGTGGGAATTTGTCAAATGAGGTTCCACTTTATTCGTTGTGATGTGACGTTAGTCGGTATTTTTTCCAACACTTTGCTCTATCTTGATGAAATGTTTTACAAGCAAATTATGATTTCAAATGATTATGATGCATAAAAACTTTTATGTGGATTCTTATGAACCTATCACTGTTGGCTTGCCAACCTATAAAATGATCGGATCCTGAGCTAGACAAAGGTCGCTGGACAGGGTTAGTGTACACAGTACTCGGGATTGTGAGCTTTCTTCGGAGTGGCCGATCTCGGGGAGTAACGTTTGCGGGAGGTGGCCACCTTCCCCGGCGTAAATAATGGATATGGTGAATCTGATGATATATACTATGAAATGAAATGATTTAGTAAACATGGGCTTTTTTCCTAAAACCCCCGTGTGTTACTGTTTATATGCATGATGACAAGTACGAAAGTATGTTTTATGTTTTGGCAATATGTTCACGGAGTACGTTGTACTCAGCCCTGTATATCTATTTAAATATACAGGTTGAGCAAGGGATGTGACAGAGGGTGTTGAGTGGAAGTCTTTTGTTTACGATCAATGTTAAGCCCTGGTTATGTAACACCCCCAGAGTCATCCAGGAAATATTACAGCGCCGTGGGCCCCGAGATGGAACCCACAAGGCTGAAGGAAATTTTCGCAAACATTTACAAACGCCCAAGAGGCTAACGACGGTATTATCTATTAAAAACATTCGAAGATTTATAAAACTCGTTTATCAAACTGTCGTAAAAACTCATTTGAAACCACAAGGCCCAAAATGCCAAAACTCAACAGTTTAAAAAAAACACATACGTTAAGCTATAAACACACGTGCGAGAATAGATTTAGAAAATGATTGCCAAAGTAACCTAAGTTACCAGATACCAAAAAGGTCATTTAAAAATACTCACGCAGCGGATAAAGACAAACAATTAAAATACTCTAGCAGCGGAATACAACAACTGATCAGAAACTCAAAACACAAATACATGCCCTTGCCAGTATCCTCCGGGAAGTTCATCTCTCCACGACCGCTACAAGCTTGATAATCCAAGAACCTAAAAGAAAACCCACGACGGGGTCAGCCATAATATCCAATAATGATAACCGTCACATCACATTAATAATTACATACCAATGAAATTACTAAGTTAGAATACAACCAATGTAATCTTACCGTCATAACTTTACCAAAGTTCACATTTCGTACTGTATCTCACCAGTACCCAAGGTTCTCAAAACATCATCATAACTCATTGTTACGAAATCTACTAACTCTATCCAACCCAAATCCGTCAGATAACATCATCACATCTCAATACGATAATCGATTGTCCATCAAAAGACAATTACCAGAGGAAACACAGAACATATCTCGAGATACGAAATACCATTACCATCACGTCAGTCTAATCCGAGATCAGATCAACAAAACATACGAACATGGTCCTAACACAAGACCTACAAATGCATACTCATATGACAACGTCAATATGATCACAACAGTAACGACAATGTATACTTATGGCAAACCCATAATATACATATGCACAACAACAATACATATGGTAATCCAACGATCCAACGCACACAGCTATAGATTCCCATGATGATCCCGTCGGACCAACGCATGGTGGCATTACCTGTCCAGCGATCCAGCGCACACAGCTATAGATTCCCATGATGATCCCGTCGGACCAACGCATGGTGGACATATGACAACAATGCACAACTGCACAAAACAACAGTGCACAATACACGACAACAACAATGCACAAATGCATGACAACAACGATACACGAATGTATCACAACATGATCGACTCAAATGATAAAAATGATTAGAGTACTTGCCCCGAGTCCTTCGAGAGCGATCTCAATGTCTAAACCATCACGAACCATTATCCTCAATACTCGACGGTCCAAAGTATCACGGATTGCAGATAATTCATATCTTCGTCTTTATCATAATATATCCTCGATATATAAGTATACCTAATAACAAAAGTAATCATATACATGATGATTTAGATTCCCAAAACTCGAATACAACCTACAATTCCAAATCTCCTGTGATTACGATTATAAACATTGCTATACGAATTATAAACGAATGAAACTGAAACCATTCATTAAATATTATAAACTGAGCAAGTAATAACTTGCCTCGATACCGATACGATGATGATGAAGCCGCTACCAGTCGCAATGCCTTCGTCTACGAGCTCCTCGGCCCCGACCAACGCAATTCACGAACGTACTCGAACATGACCGCAACATATGGTTCTAATCACCTATCAATAATCTCAACCTATCGAAGTAATCAAATAACACATATCCGATAACAATTAACAACCGACATGACCAACCAAATCATCTCAACGATTCAACGATACCTCGATCATACAGAAAACCGAACCATACAACTCAAACCAATCAAACACGAATTCAAAACAACAATACGATTCCACATTCCATCTTAAATACGCTTACAAGTTTTCCTCCTTGTATATTCGTAATAAAACCAATTATCGATTATCATCATCAATCCGGACAATCCAATTAATTATAGATAATCATATTCCAAGAGTTCCACAACTTATTCCGAAATCACATTCAAAGTCCCCAAACGGCATAATCCGATGTGTTCTAACATCTAAACAATCCTTATTCACAATTCAAGGTGTATGTAATCATGTTCTTCAACATATATACTTCTCATAACGTCATGAATCGCAACAAACCATCAAGAATATCGAGATTACTACGATTCCATAATCATAACGACATAATCAAGGCATTTGATCATCAATTCATTATCTTTCCTTAACAAAATTCCCATAATTACCAAGAATAATCATAACACAATCAATTCCATCACCATTCATACGAGAACGTGTAGAATTTCCCAAGTTCTACTCATTGAGGCATTTCATCGAACACTATGAAGGCATAATCCAATTCAATCATTTTAACGAAGAAATACTCGAATTCGTTCCACAAAACTTCAAGGATAATGTATAATCTCAAGAATACAACAAGGTTCCATCAATAATCTGAGTTAAAACGAATCAATTCGGCCAAATCATCAAGAAACTCCAAAAATATCTAAAACCAAGTGTTTAGGTGTTCTTACCTTCGATCCGGATGGAAGATGATGTTAATCCATGATTCCAACTTCCAAAACATGTTGCTACATGATGTTCTTACTCAAATCCATCAACTTTGCTGAAGAAATCGTGAAAGAAACGAAGAAAAATGAAAAATGATAAGGATGACTCGGTCCAGGCCTTATATAGGCCGAGACCTGCCGGCACATTACGTACATAACCGGCCACTGCCTTACGTACGTAACCGGCCATGGCTCGCCATCGCCTACCGCTCGCACTTTACGTACGTAATCGGCACTGGATTACGACGTAATCGCCCTTACGGCCGTGAATCGCCACGCCTTACGTACGTAATCGGCGATCCTAGCCATCCTGCGAGTCACCGCCGACCGTGATCGGCCATCCATGCGAGTCACCGCCGACCATGCTCGGCCACTACAGTCCTCTCGGCCACGACTCGGCCACGCCCCGTAACGCACGTAATACTCATTCCGTTGCGCACGTAACACGACGTTGACTTGCTACAATATTATACTCAGACATTACGTAATACACCGTATAACGCACGTAACTCCATCCGTTGACTCACTGTCCACATCTGCGCCGAAAGCCGCCGACACCGCCCAACTGTCGATTCCTCTTGTTATGTACGTAATGTCTCGCCATAACGTACGTAACTCTTGTGATTTAGCGTACGTAAGTCTTCAACATTAGCGTACGCTAAGTATTCTATACTTAGCCAATTTCAATCAAGTACGCTTTGTCTCGACATACCTAAAACACAAATACACTAACTGAATACATATACTGAATCCAATAACAACCATAAAAGATATACTATATATCGAAAGTACGATAACCTGATACAAAATATCATCAAATGCAATCCGACCGGATACGACAATTATACCGACATCGACATCTCGGTCCTTTATTTATTTATTTTATCCATACTGCATGATTCCACGTTGTACAATATAACTCGGATAAAATAATATCAAACAACATAGTAGAAATTAGGATATTACATACTACACCACTTAAAATAAGTTTCGTCCTCGAAACTTGAAATCCGTCATAAAAGAAACAAACCGTTCAACTAAAATATCCCAAAACCATCACGACAACGATCAATCATCATCATTACTGAATAATCAAAAGAGTACACTTACAAATACGCAGATCGACGATCTCCTGAGATACTAGCAAGCGATCTCACTGTACAGTCCCAATACGCTTACAATCACAATTCCTTGAGTCTCAACAAAATTATATCATCGTCAGATGAAATAATCTATCCGTGACAAGTCCTGTTTGCCTGATCGCATGATCAAGTTCCAATTCCGATAAGACGAATAATATCCGATATATCTGTTAAACAACTGTCCAGAATAATGGCAACCAATCTCGAAACATCGACACAAAATTCGAACACTTATACGATCATCAACAATGATCAACCAACAAATTAACTGAGAATACCATCGACATGATCAACTCCAATATGACCAACCAGAGGTCAAAGCACAATCGAGTATATCATCAACATGATAAACGCTAATATGACCAACGAAGGAGCAATAATAATCAGGAATACCCTCACACGGTAAATTCCAACACGATACACACAGAACCATAGAGACATATATACGGACGAATAAAGTTCTCAAAACGACACACCAATCACATACCGTGGATCTCAATAAACATACTCGACTGGTGAGCATACTCCTCGGCATACGAACAACCAATCAAGTGGACGAAAATAACCAATCATACCTGGAGTGGAAACGACCGCTCGACATCTAAAACAACCAACATGGGGTCACCATCCCCAAATCTACAAAAGAAATCAATCAAAATCATTATGGTAAAGTCACAATATTACCATAACAATGGAATCACATAGCACATATGCCCCAGTTTCACAAAATCCAAAGTTCCAAAATTATATTATATGCATGATTCTACAACATACGGCATATTTCTCTTATCCGATAAATCAATCGATCATCCTTGCATAACCAAACGACCATACCAAAGTTCGGATCCCTATTCCTCGTTCCACATTGATATATTATCCAGTTCGTGAGTCACACTCACAACTTCACCATGATATGTAATATACACTAAACGCGTATGGTTATTAATCATATTTTCAAAACCAGTTTGAAATCATATAGTCTCGTCAAGAAGACAAATTTTCTAAAATTCTTTCAAAATTTTCCGAACTCAAAACATAAATTTTTGGTAAGACTGCAAAATCAATTTTCGAACCAACCGGCTCGCTCGTGTCAAGTTCTCGATAAAAATTCTTTTCAAATACACACGATTAAATAAAATGGGATTTATGCAAATGCTTGACCATATCCATACTCCTGTATACCAATTCAGCTCGTCACCAAATTCACTGATATTCCATCGGAAAACCACACGATGAAATTCCATAATCTCAATATATAGACTCTGATAAAAAGTCCTCCTCCACCTACTACTCGCAACGTTAATCTTTAATCCATCCTGGGTCACCTCAAATATGATATGACAAAACGTTGAAACAATTCAACAAATCAAACACGGCGAAAGACTTCCCGAGAATTTCCATTTGAACCAATAAATCAAAACCTCGAAAGTTAGTGATAAAGTAGATAAACAATTGATAATGTGTTTTACAAATCTCGGGAGTTTTAAAAAACAGGAAAGTCTTTTGAAACATTAGGGTCTCAGCCCGTATCTCATTCCACATTACAAGAAGTTTAAAAAGTAGAAAACTCATTTCGGACCCCAAGTCCTGAGTTATAAAACCATTTCAAAATCGGTTGGGTCTCGGCCCAAAATCATTTTCCGTAAAATATCAGTAAGACATTCATTTTGAAAAGTATCATTTTCAAATGCTCAAAAGCAGTTTCATGTATCACAAAATGATCTATCATGACTACATGTTTTTCTCAACCATCCACAACCTTCTCCCAAATGCACAATTCCGTTCCAAAATCTACTCAACATACTGATTTCCAAAATCATAGTTTCTCAAGATCATCAATCCTGTCCCAAATCTGTCATCTCATACTGTGAAGCATAATATCTTTCTGAATCTCAAACCATATCAACTTAGAACGGCAATAAATCTCAATGTAATTCAAAAATCCAAATACTTACAGATCGTGAAGCCGACGATTCCCCGCGATACTGGCACATGTCTCGACTCAAGGAAATACTCGACACAGATATTTTCAAAACACACTTTTTGCAAATTCAGTTCAACTTGAGAAAACAACACAGCTCTATCTGAAGAAACACGTCAACACCATTTGAAAAAGTTACAACAATCCCAGTACCACACTGGTAAATCACATAACGCACAAGCCCGAGTGAACAACAAAAACCCAGAGCTCAAACACTTGTCAACCGACAACTCGAATGACATGACAAAAGCACGACCCAACTCGACCCGACTGCCTAGGTTTTCATAACCTAAGCTCTGATACCATATTCTGTAACACCCCCGGAGTCATCCAGGAAATATTACAGCGCTGTGGGCCCCGAGATGGAACCCACAAGGCTAAAGGAAATTTTCGCAAACATTTAAAAACGCCCAAGAGGCTAACGACGGTATTATCTATTAAAAACATTCGAAGATTTATAAAACTCATTTATTAAACCGTCGTAAAAACTCATTTGAAACCACAAGGCCCAAAATGCCAAAACTCAACAGTTTAAAAAAAACACATACGTTAAGCTATCGCTTACACGTACCGACAGAATAGATTTAGAAAATGATTGCCAAAGTAACCTAAGTTACCAGATACCAAAAAGGTCATTTAAAAATACTCACGCAGCGGATAAAGACAAACAATTAAAATACTCTAGCAGCGGAATACAACAACTGATCAGAAACTCAAAACACAAATACATGCCCTTGCCAGTATCCTCCGGGAAGTTCATCTCTCCACGACCGCTACAAGCTTGATAATCCAAGAACCTAAAAGAAAACCCACGACGGGGTCAGCCATAATATCCAATAATGATAACCGTCACATCACATTAATAATTACATACCAATGAAATTACTAAGTCAGAATACAACCAATGTAATCTTACCGTCATAACTTTACCAAAGTTCACATTTCGTACTGTATCTCACCAGTACCCAAGGTTCTCAAAACATCATCATAACTCATTGTTACAAAATCTACTAACTCTGTCCAACCCAAATCCGTCAGATAACATCATCACATCTCAACACGATAATCGATTGTCCATCAAAAGACAATTACCAGAGGAAACACAGAACATACCTCGAGATACGAAATACCATTACCATCACGTCAGTCTAATCTGAGATCAGATCAACAAAACATACGGACATGGTCCTAACACAAGACCTACAAATGCATACTCATATGACAACGTCAATATGATCACAACAATAACGACAATGTATACTTATGGCAAACCCATAATATACATATGCACAACAACAATACATATGGTAATCCAACGATCCAGCGCACACAGCTATAGATTCCCA
The DNA here is from genome assembly GCA_033398695.1 of Orobanche coerulescens. Classification (NCBI taxonomy): domain Eukaryota; kingdom Viridiplantae; phylum Streptophyta; class Magnoliopsida; order Lamiales; family Orobanchaceae; genus Orobanche; species Orobanche coerulescens. Next base: position 60,235,617 of record CM065808.1, on the reverse strand, counting down.
TGATGATCCCGTCGGACCAACGCATGGTGGCATTACTCGGCTAAATGATCCAGCGCACACAGCTATAGATTCCCATGATGATCCCGTCGGACCAACGCATGGTGGACATATGACAACAATGCACAACTGCACAAAACAACAGTGCACAATACACGAGAACGACAATGCACAAATGCATGAGAACAACGATACACGAATGTATCACAACATGATCGACTCAAATGATAAAAATGATTAGAGTACTTGCCCCGAGTCCTTCGAGAGCGATCTCAATGTCTAAACCATCACGAACCATTATCCTCAATACTCGACGGTCCAAAGTATCACGGATTGCAGATAATTCATATCTTCGTCTTTATCATAATATATCCTCGATATATAAGTATACCCAATAACAAAAGTAATCATATACATGATGATTTAGATTCCCAAAACTCGAATACAACCTACAATTCCAAATCTCCTGTGATTACGATTATAAACATTGCTATACGAATTATAAACGAATGAAACTGAAACCATTCATTAAATATTATAAACTGAGCAAGTAATAACTTGCCTCGATACCGATACGATGATGATGAAGCCGCTACCAGTCGCAATGCCTTCGTCTACGAGCTCCTCGGCCCCGACCAACGCAATTCACGAACGTACTCGAACATGACCGCAACATATGGTTCTAATCACTGATCAATAATCTCAACCTATCGAAGTAATCAAATAACACATATCCGATAACAATTAACAACCGACATGACCAACCAAATCATCTCAACGATTCAACGATACCTCGATCATACAGAAAACCGAACCATACAACTCAAACCAATCAAACACAAATTCAAAACAACAATACGATTCCACATTCCATCTTAAATACGCTTACAAGTTTTCCTCCTTGTATATTCGTAATAAAACCAATTATCGATTATCATCATCAATCCGGACAATCCAATTAATTATAGATAATCATATTCCAAGAGTTCCACAACTTATTCCGAAATCACATTCAAAGTCCCCAAACGGCATAATCCGATGTGTTCTAACATCTAAACAATCCTTATTCACAATTCAAGGTGTATGTAATCATGTTCTTCAACATATATACTTCTCATAACGTCATGAATCGCAACAAACCATCAAGAATATCGAGATTACTACGATTCCATAATCATAACGACATAATCAAGGCATTTGATCATCAATTCATTATCTTTCCTTAACAAAATTCCCATAATTACCAAGAATAATCATAACACAATCAATTCCATCACCATTCATACGAGAACGTGTAGAATTTCCCAAGTTCTACTCATTGACGCATTTCATCGAACACTATGAAGGCATAATCCAATTCAATCATTTTAACGAAGAGATACTCGAATTCGTTCCACAAAACTTCAAGGATAATGTATAATCTCAAGAATACAACAAGGTTCCATCAATAATCTGAGTTAAAACGAACCAATTCGGCCAAATCATCAAGAAACTCCAAAAATATCCAAAACCAAGTGTTTAGGTGTTCTTACCTTCGATCCGGATGGAAGATGATGTTAATCCATGATTCCAACTTCCAAAACATGTTGCTACATGATGTTCTTACTCAAATCCATCAACTTTGCTGAAGAAATCGTGAAAGAAACGAAGAAAAATGAAAAATGATAAGGATGACTCGGTCCAGGCCTTATATAGGCCGAGACCTGCAGGCACACTACGTACGTAACCGGCCATGGCCTCGCCATCGCCCGCCTACTGTTTCGGCATCCTTACGTACGTAACCGCACTGGATTACGACGAATCGCCCTTACGACCAGAATCGCCACCGCCTTACGTGCGTAATCGCCGATCCTAGCCATCCTGCGAGTCACCGCCGACCGTGATCGGCCATCCATGCGAGTCACCGCCGACCATGCTCGGCCACTACAGTCCTCTCGGCCACGACTCGGCCACCGCCGTAACGCACGTAACACTTATTCCGTTGCGCACGTAACACGACGTTGACTTGCTACGATATATACTCGTATTACGTCGTAATACACCTGTATAACGACGTAACTCCATCCGTTGACTCACTGTCCACATCTGCGCCGAAAGCCGCCGACATCGGGCCCAATCGTCCGATTCCTCTTGTTACGCACGTAATGTCTCGCCATAACGTACGTAACTCTTGTGATTTAGCGTACGTAAGTATTCAACATTAGCGACGCTAAGTATTCTATACTTAGCCAATTTCAATCATACTGCTTTGTCTCGACATACCGAAAACACATATACACTTACTGAATACATATACTGAATCCAATAACATCCTTATACGATATACTCTATATCGAAAGTACGATAACCTGATACACAATATCCTCAAATGCAACTGTCGACCAGATACGACAATTATACCGATACTGACATCTCAGTCCTTTATTTATTTATTTTATCCATACTGTACAGATTCCACGTTGTACAATATAACTCGGATAAAATAATATCAAACAACAGTAGTAGAAATTCTGGATATTACAGGTTACATATCTTCATATATGTAACCAACCATGTTTTTCCGCTGCAAACACTCTTTATGATTTGGCTTTCTAAGTCATGTTGATTGTAATATGCTATGAAGCCTTTTTCTAAACTTCAAGGCTAATGTTATAACTATGTATCCTACTTTGGATTCTAAGGCCCTGTTCTTTTGGACTTATTTTTCGATTTTGATTCGAGTCCATTCAATTGATTGATTGATTCGATTCGATTGATTCGATTCGATTGGCTTCTTCTTCTTATTATTATTATTAATCTTAATTATTATTATTGTTATTATTACTAATAATATTACTATTATCGTTGTTGTTGTTGTTAATTACTATTATTATTATTATTTACCATTATTATTATTATTATTATTATTATTTACCTTAATATATATTTGATTCGATTCGATTCGATTCGATTCATTCAAATTAAAAGAATGAGAGCCTAAGTCATTCCCCCGGGATTGACTCCCCCTTCATGATACCTTGATAGGTTATTCGTGGTAATTCACCCATATGCCTTATGAAACGCATGTTTCCCCCTTTCTTCCCCGCTTCTTAATTCCTACCCCGGGTCACGCCCCGGCTGAGCCGTCCTTAGGGATAAGGGGCCGTTACATTAATTCTCTGAGTCACATGATCATACTCCATTATTTTAAATAATAGATCCAGGATAACGGAAAAAAAATGTTTAAATGCTAAATTTCACTTTCATTAAATGTGTGTTGGGTTGTCGATGTGAATATTTCGGTTTGAAGGTGTTGATATCAGAGTATGTATAGTATGCGTGATGTGTGTTATCATCGAGGTATCGGACCAGTGGTTCAAATATTTCAATCAAGTTCTTATGGTCTCACTTGTAGTACACGGCACGGTGCTTGGTGCGTCTTGTACACCATTGTGTTGTAAAAGGTGGAGAACCAGGCTCAAGAGAGGCACTGGATTTCATGCGCGTGTCAATAAACCTTGTCAGTTTGGTTCACTTCTATTTGCATAATCGCTTATTTTATGATTGTATTACATGGCCTTTTTATATCTAGCTTTGTAGGTCAAATATGGTATTTGATGTTATATATTTTAGTCTGATAAATCTTTTTGAAAGAGTTTACAATGGTATAATTATTCTCTAGTGATTTAAGGTGTTACATAATTATTCTTCGAACTTGGTTGATTCGTTGAACTTTCTTTTAAGTATTTTGGTTTCCGTGTGTTTCTCTTACGACTATTTTTGGGGATGACATCGATAAAGTTTTTCACTTATGAATTTGTATCACTAAATTAGGTGAAAATCCTTTTTTGTATTTAATAGTATTTCAATCTAAATAAATGATCCTTATTTTAATATCTTCTACTTCTAAATTTAGGATATTACATGATAAATATGAATGTGTTCTTGTATAAGCTCTCCGCAGCCTACTTAGAAAACATAGTAGACTTTCCACAGCAAACCATCATTCCGGTTGATAGGGATATTGATGAAGATGAATATTAAAATATTAGATTTAGATATTTATTTTTAAAACTTGATTTGATTTTATTATATTAGGATTTTTATTTGTATGTTTTATTTACTAAGTTATCTTAATATTATAAATAGACGATTTAGATAGTTGATTTTGACTAATAGAAAAAAAAAGAGTTTATCTCGATCTAATTTTACGGAATATTTCGTGAATTAACGCATTTGAATTTTATTTTTTCGAGTAATTTTAGAATTAACAGATTTAGGGTGGTCTTGTCTACTTTTGTTTTTAATCATTACTAGTATTTTCACCCATGCGATGCACTGTGTAAGATTTATATGAGCATATAAATAGTCATACTATGTTTTTTATAATAAATTTATATATATTAATCAAACACTCGTACTGTTGGAGCTTTAACTTAAAATTTTCCATTACAATTTATTCTGTATAGATTGCGAGAAATAAATACTAAAATATTCTAAAATATATTTTTGGGTTTTTAAGTTAACTAGATTGAAATGCACTATTTTTAATCTAAACTATTTTTATTAAGACTATTTTTAATAAAACTGTTTTTATACTAGACTATTTATATTAAGACTATTTATACTAGACTATTTATATTAAGACTATTTATACTAGACTATTTATATTAAAACTATTTTTATACTAGTGAGAATAAATCGAACTAAAATGAGTTAAAACTTGATAAAAACTAGGGGATTATGGGTTCATTAAATTAATTTTTTAATAAAGTAGATGAATTGATTTACACGGATATAAAAGAAAAATGAGTGTTTATCGAGTAATCAACTTTTTCACCTTATAACTTTCGTATTCAAAGACTTCTTAATTACTTTCGTAACATAAAGATGTTGGTTACAAGATAAACACTTGATGATTGAAAAGATATGTTTCCAATTCACTTAACAATCAATCAAGAAGGTTTTATTAGTAGAAATAGGATATGATCAATCACTATTTAAACCAATAAATTCCTTTTAATCCAGATAGTGTAAATCAATCAAATACTTTATATATAACCTAATAGAAATCCCTCTTCCCCTAGAAAGAAAGATTAGCTACTCATCGATTTATACGTACTATAATTAAAATAGAATTGATTAATATACATAATGTATAAAAACTTGTAATAACTTAGAACTTAATGGCAATAGATGAAAACTTACTTGAATACGATGTATCAAAGTGCAAGAAATGATCTCCGAAATACAACTTCAAACTTGATTACAAAAGTTACAAACTATGAAGTAAGATACTAAGTACTTGTTGATCAAGCACTTTTCAATTACAGAATAGAAGAACAACTTCAAACTAACAAAAATAAAATTGATACAAAAATAAAAAGTTCTTTTCTAGGAAGATATGTCTTGCTAAAGAAAGGGTATTTCTTAGCAAGAAGAGGAGTGATTTTGCAATGGATGAAGTTGTCCTTTTATAGGTGATTTTCAAGAATACTGTGGATTATTTAATTCAAAAGATGTGTTGTAGTATCTTGATTTTTTTTTATTTATTTGATTCACACTTCATCCATCATGCATGTCTTGATTTTTCAGATCTTTGACCCTAAATAAAATATATCGTGGTTGAGCTCACAAGAGGCCAAAGGTGGAAATTCAACAAAGGATCTGCCTGCGGCGCTGGAAAACGGCCCTGTTTGCGCCATGTTGTGGTCACTCGGTCTCTTCCGGAATACGCGCGAGGACACGACGCAAAACGCCGGCTGTGTGTGAAACGGCCCAAGACACGGCCTAAAGAAAACGGCCGTTGTTGCGCCGTATGTGAAACGGCCGACAGAAACGACCCTGTTTGCGCTGTGTGTGAAACAACCGAGAGAAAACGGCCCTGTTTGCGCCGTGTTGTATGGTCGTGTTGTCTTTGAAAAATTCCCGACGTTGGATTTGATCTTGTTTTCCGTCTTTTTTGACGTTTCATGTCAGTAATCTGTCAAATGACCATTTTTAGCTCATGTTTTGACATATCTTCAAAATATCTATTTTTAATCACAAATCAGTATGATTATGCCCGGAAAAGGAATATTTTGTATATGAATTTTTAGATCAATTATGCACTAATCAAATACCCTACACTTGAACATTTGCTTGTCCTCAAGTAAACATCAGATATGGTACTGTTGAACATACCAATTTTTGTTTCATTACCACACCTCAAGGGTAAATTAGACCAAGTTTTTATAATTTTGTCAAATCTCAAGAAAGTTTCCTTTTTAAACAAAAAGCATGAATTCATAAAACTCGCCGGATAAGTGTATCGCTCCACTCTCAAGCGTATATGGGACATATTTTCGCTCAAGCTTATTCAATGAGGTGAAAACTTCTATACGTGTGCAAATCGACTATTATCTCTACTACTTGTGTGTGTAACATCGTAAATCAAAAAGGACTTTTATTAGGTTGTAATGTCGGCTCTTTGGTTGGGGTAGGAAAATATGGATAAAGTGACTTGAAACCGAACAATTAGAAAATATTCTGAATCGAGTTTTATCAACAGGTAAGCACTTAGAAGCTATTTAATGAAGCTTTCTATCGATCCCCTTACTTATGTGTCGATTTATCTGAGCTCTTTTTCTTGCTTTTCATTCAACCATTTTTTTTTCTCGCCTTTTTTTTTACTTGGGTTGTTTATTATCCGTTTTACGCGAATGTAAACTATGGGTCACATGAATACACCCAGTTACTAGGATAAAAACATACACAAGTTGCTTCTATACATACTCATATCTAAGGTAACTGTTTTATGCGAATGTAAACATGGGTCACATGAATACACACGGTTACTAAGTTGATTTTGACTAATAGAAAAAAAAAGAGTTTATCTCGATCTAATTTTACGGAATATTTCTTGAATTAACGCATTTGAATTTTATTTTTTCGAGTAATTTTAGAATTAACAGATTTAGGGTGGTCTTGTCTACTTTTTATTTTTAATCATTACTAGTATTTTCACCCATGCGATGCACTGTGTAAGATTTATATGAGCATATAAATATAGTCATACTATGTTTTTTTATAATAAATTTATATATATTAATCAAAAACTCGCAATGTTGGAGCTTTAACTTAAAATTTTCCATTACAATTTATTTTAGTATATGTGTTGCCCATTAATATAAATAATATTTTTTCTATTATAGCTTTTATGTGACATAATAAAATAATAAATTAATAGCATGCATAATCGAATTACGCAAAAAAATACATATAAGAGATGCTTTGCATATACAAAGCAAAGCATGATCTACTAATAGACGTTCTTATTATTGTTTCAGATGGTTGATTCTGACTAATAGAAAAAAAAAGAGTTTATCTCTGTAACACCCCCAAGATATTCAGGGTATATTACAGCACCGTGAACCCCTACATGAGATCCACCATGCTAGATGACCGATTACATTCATTGAGTCGCAGATTCAATGCAATTATACCACATCATAAAGACGCAAAACAATAATACTCCACCCGGTTCAACCGGTCAAGCAACGTCACAACAAACCAACGAGAAATACAATGGACGAAGCAGTTCAATCCTCAAAATCGAAAGCCCCTAAGTACTCGAGTATTTCTATTAGTTTACAAGTTTTCAAAATGATTAAAAGACAGAAACAGATAAAACATTACTTTTGCACAATCATCACGCACGACCGTCATCCTCGTACTGATCAAGTGCCCGCTCGTTCCGCTGATCCTGATCTGAAATTCATAAAATGAATTTCCCCAAAAACACTATAAGAATAAACATCAAAGACTTCGGATAATATCTAAAGTAAAAATATTATAATTACCAAAGTCTATGTTCGTGTAGTAAAAGGTATACTTTAGACTTAGCTTTTTATACGAAGTCTAATATCCTAATAACCGAAGTCTATCTCGGTTTTTTTTTCTAATTATGATCCAAATGTGGGGGTAAGTGAAGTAAAAGAATGCCTTTAACTTCGGTTATTTTATAATTGAGGTAGTAAATAAAAATTTTTTTACTTCAGTTATTGTATAATATATATTAGTATTTTCTGCAGTAATATATATTAATATTTCACATTTCAATTTAAAATTCATTGTCAAAATCTACAATTCAACTATAACTAACCATAAACCACAAGAGCTCAATAATATAAGAACCAACAATTTCATATCATCCCATCTTAAAAAAATAACATGCGTTCCAACCAATTCAAAGCCATATACATATCATAACAAAGACAAAGAATGTGTAATAAGATTCTATCTGTTTCATCGTGAACACCACAAATAGGACAAAAGGAATTAAAAAAGATCATATACTTCGAAACGACAAAGTCTCTCTTCAGTATATCATTGCTTTTCATCAGATGATCATACTTCTTGTTCATGAAATCATCTCATCAACTTTCTTCTTCAAATCTTCAAAACTGATATAAAGCGAAAATCCTAAAACATGAAACGAAAATCCTAAAACATGTAATTTCTCGACAACCTGAAGAAAATAAAGAGTCAATACTCCAAATAAATCCCAACAAAATACAGATATTAAGCTTCAAAATCTTAGTACAGTTCCATGATTCCTTGGCTAATTAAATGTATCCCAAAATTATCTCAGCACCACAATCAAACACTTTAGCTCTTGGCAGCAAGCAATTCCTTTGCTTTTTGTATTTTCAAAACCTTCTTCACAATCTTCTGTTCCTCAACCAAAAAAGCTCTAATGATCCTTTGAAACCAACAATATACAACGTAAGAAACTCAACAATGCAACGTAGTATACAAAATTATAATATTATATATAAATATATATTAAGTTCATTATTTTAAATACATGAAAAGAACCAACCTCTCCTTCACAACACCACCAGACAAGACTCCACCACAAGGACGGCTTACAGTCCTCCGATTTCTAGGTAATCTAGACCTCTTGTACTCAGCAGGTCTCAAGTGAGGAATCTGAAGGGGAAAAAAGAGGCAAATTGCTATGAATAATTTCAAATAATGTAGAAATAATTGCTCAATTCTCAAAACTATCAATCCAAAGGACATCAATCCTTGGATGATAGAACAAAAAGAATCATACAAAGAATGACACTTCTTTGGTTGTCCCTAGTATCATATCTTCTACGAGCTTTACCATCTATCTAGAGTAGATACAAGGAGTAACAATAGAATCAGACCTTCCTCACATTGGAAATAAGCAACTAAATAGAAAAGCACAGAGAAAGAAAACTTTACCTAAAATTTGAAATCTCTAGAACCTCCAATTACACCCAAAGCCAATCAAATCAACATAATCCCTTCTCTAAACAACAAAGAATCCATTTGGGGAAAGGGGGAGGGGGTATGAATTTTATAGCTGTACTGGGGATACCTACCTACCTCATTAACACGACGAATACTAAGATGCTTGTATTCTCAAAAAAGCTGAACGACATCTGAGTTACGATAAAAAAAAAGTTCCCAATTACTCGATTCTTCTGAATGATGACACCCCTTTTTCATTTAAACAGATAGACACAGTTTTGATTTTGTGAAGCAGATAATTAAAAAGCAAACACAAGCGAGCCACTATTCGTAGCGAGATAATGTAGTGTGTGCAAGGAATCTCAACAACTTGATTTAGTCTGATTCATCATTCATGTGCAATTTGACGAATTGAGGCGACATCCATATAAAAGTAAAACAAGACGAGCATATTTATTTATTTCAAGAGCACAAAGACACAAATGGCTAACAAGATCACGGAAAAAAAAAGAAGCCTTGCGTCTGTTTTTCATAGAACAAAGAACTAACAAAGAGAAGGTGGTGTGTGGGGGCACAAAAAGTACCAATCATCATTTGAACCGTGGGGTGTTGCGTAAAGTGCCCCAGCATTTTTCCAGCTTTTCAGCAATTTATTGTTCTTAGGATGCTGAGCGGGACCACCAGTTACTCGGCTCTGGTGTAGAACAACAAGAGGTAATCTCTTTGAAGGACTGATATCACGCATTTGATTCACAACTATTGCAATCTTCAAACAAAAGCACTAACATGAGTCGTTCATTTATGCACTATTCTAGAGTAAACAAAGACATGTCCCATATATAGCCTTTTGCCTTGGTTCATAGCACTCTTCAATAGAGGAAAAGATGCAAACAGAGGAAAAAATAAATAAAATTATATCTGTTACCTCAGAGAAACTGAATTTATGCCTATTAGCAAGCCCCAAATTTGCAGCATCAACTACAACATGAAATGGACCGTGTTGTTCAAGCCACTCCTGAACAAGCATCTTTAGCATTAGACTCGCAAACCTTATTTATTAAACTAAAAGACTGAAGGTAAGAGACGTACTGAGCCTGGGCAATGTGTAATACCCGTACTTTTTATTGACTGCTTAACCTTACCGTTCTTCCTGTTTTGTCGCTATATAAACTCTTTGTGATGGTGTCGGCGTTGATCTAGAGTTTTATGCCTTGTTTGGACCATGATCGTGCTGTTTAGACCTTTCGAAAGTGTTCTGGGTCAGGGAGGTAGCGCATGCTAGGCCTATTCTAACACACGCTAATTATGCGTTAGTAGCGCACGCTAGTTTTGAGCCTTAGCGTGCGCTAACAGACTGAGTCGGCAGAGGCAGTGAGGTTTCAGACTTTTTGGACTAGCAGGTATCGCACGCTAAGCAGCGACTAGCACACGCTATATGTGTTGCATAGCGCGCGCTAGTGCACAGTGTTAACGCATGCTATCGGGCTGAGTTAGTGAACTTGGACTTTGGTAGGACACCAGTTAGCGCACGCTAAGGATGTTGAGTAGCGCGCACTAACATCTGCGGACAGTAGCCACTGGACTACCGGGTGACCCGTTAGCGCATGCTAATATTTAGGCGTAGCGTGCGCTAGACTGGGCAAGTATATAATGAACAGTTGACTTCCATTTCATCATTATTCACATTCTTCTCACATTTCCGATCGAGAGCACCGGGTTTGGGTGATTCGGGGAGTTTGTAAGCGATCTTTCTTCAGATAACAATATCTTTAGTTGGAGAACAAAGATTTCACAGCATCTAATCCATTCCATCTTCCAAAGCAAGGTAAAAATCCTTAGAACCCTATTTTTGGGAATTTTGGGGTTTTTCTTAGATTCGTTCGATTTATCCGGTTTGAGGCTTGAGAATCTTGAGATTATGATATATCTACCCTGTATACATGCTTTTCCTATGATTTTATAGATTGGTTTGTGCCGTGTTCGGACTTGTGAGGGTTTAGGTGATTTTACAACTTCTAGTTGTTTACCCTTGTATTCTCGTGAATCGTAGACGGGTTTCGGGAGTTTCTTCGTGAATTATGAGTATGTATTATTGATTATCATATCCCTTAAGAATCGTTTAGATACCGGAAGTGCATTCTTGGACCTACCGAACTCATACTCTTTTCCGTTCGATTTCTCGATGTCTCAAAGGCAAGTATATATTTATGATTGTACGTTCTCGACTTTGAAAGTAAGATATATGAATGGCATGTTTATTTATATACACTCTGGGGCTGGCCGACAGGTCCCCTGAGGGTTTCGTATCCTTTGGTGCGATTCCACGGATAATTTGGGTTAACCACTCTGGGGCGGGCCGACGGGTCCCCTGAGGGTTCCGTAGCCTTTAGTGCGGTTCCATGGTTGATCATGTATGCATTGTTGTGATGCTATGAGATTGAGTTATTCCGGAATACTAGTATTGAATTGATGAATTGACGGTTACATTTACTTTATTGTCGAGGAGTATTGTATTTCATACTTGATATACTTGCACTAGCTATTCGACGGCTAACCCCTTTATGGGGGAAATACTTTTTATGTATTTCAGGTTCCAGGAGAGCGGACAGGCAGGTATCGGGTCGACATGAAGATGATGGGCAAGTGTGATACTGTGTCTTATCTCCGGTTATATTTTTGGATTCCTCCATTCAGTGTTGTTGTACTGGAATGGATTTTAAATACTCGAGTATTGTATTTCAGTTTCCTTGATGTTCCGGCCTGTGTTTCCGAGGTATTGATTTGTGTGGTGATGTATATGGTTACATTGGTTATGATTTGAAAACCATTTGTATTGTCCTTCTTTTCATTATATCTAGACCTTCTCGGTCAAGTTTTACAATTCCGCGTATGAATAGCCTTGTGGGTCCCACGGCGGGGCTCACGGCGCTGTAATACACCCTGAATAACTTGGGGGTGTTACAGAATATGGTATTGGAGCTTAGGTTTATGGATACCTAGGCTGTCGGTCTTTTGGGTCGATTGAGTCATCATTTGCCTACAGTATCACCACTTTACCGTCATCACAGTGCGACCGGTACTTGTAAGTCTTCTCACTCTTCTTGCATTTTTCTTAATCGTTTCGTTTTTAGCTTGATATTCTAGGGAATATGTCACTTCTAGAATGTGCGATTTGGGTTATACTTACGCACGTGTGTGCCCTTCAGAATGTTGGCTGAAATGAGGCAGATTTGTGGCCGTGGTCACGGACGTGAACTCTTCCTTGAGATTTTGTTAAATTGCTAATTGCGATATTGGTGTGTATCGGTATTATGTTGAGACTTTGTTTGGGAGTCGCATGCTAGTATCATGAGAGATCATCGGCTTCACGTACATGTAAGTATACTGTTTTGGTTATTCGCTTGTGGCGGTGTTTGATTGCTTTCGTGATGAGTTTGAAAATTTTGGATTGATCTGTTGTTTGTGACAAGATTGCAAGTTTCGAGGACGAAACTTATTTTAAGGCAATATCCCGATTTCTACTATGTAATATCTGGAATTTCAGTATAAATTTTTCGCATTATTTTATCTAAGATATACTGGATAGCTTAGTGTCTATACAGTATGGATAAAATAATTTGAAGACTGAGACAGCTGTATTGGTATAATTGTCATAGTTGGTCGACAATTACATTTGAAGATATCGTGTATCAAGTTATCGTATTTTTGATATTGGGTATATCATATGAGAATATTATCAGGTTATATATGTATTCAATATGTCATGTATACATCTATTATATCAAGACGACGGACAAGAATAGCGGGAAATGGCTAAGTACATCCACGTTAGTGCACGCTAAGATATATACTTAGCGTACGCTACGATGCATACTTAGCGCATGCTAATAGGTTTGAGTTACGTACGCTAAGGAGAACCCCTAACGTACGTAAGGTATTCTGGATAAGGTCCGGAAGGTGGCCGTCAGGTAGGCCCATACTGTTTATTATCGGCGATTAGCGCACGCTAATGCATGTTGGTAGCGCACGCTAATTTCAGATAGTCAACAGGGAATCTTGGCTTTATTGGTTGCTTTCGGTGTGTAGGACCCGGGCATCTTCTGGGAAGGTACGAATTGTCGGGTCAACGACGATTAGCGTGCGCTAATGTCGAGGAATAGCGCATGCTACTAAGCATTTCACTGTAGCAAGTCAACACCAGTTTGCGTACGCTAATACCTGGGCATTACGTACGTTAGATGATGTGCGAAATAATACAGTAGCCCCTGGACTGCCCGATAACGCACGCTATCGAGGAAGGATAGCGCACGCTAGTAATGTGTTTTATAAAAGGGGACAGATGGGTGCTGAGAGGCATTTTGTCCATTCTCCTTCCTTCAGTTAATAGAGGGAGCTTTGGGAGGTATTTTAGGTTCCCAAACACTTTGAGATGATGGTCTTTAACAAGATTAAGATGGAGAGAATGGATTAAAGCCTTGTTCTTGAAGTTATTCTTGATTCTTGGAATGGAGTTCAATGGTTCTTCTTCTTGATTTGTCTATTCAAGATAACTCTCGTATCCCTTTGATAGTGGTTCGTTTTAAAGGATGATTCTTGGTATTCCACGAGAATTTTGTTGAAGAAGATAATGACATGATGACTTATATGTTAGGTTATGTTAGATTGTCATGAGCATGGTCAGGGAATCATGTTGTCCTTGGCGGTATTGTTGTGATTCTTGATATTATGATGATATATGCCTTATATTATGAGTTATATGTAGGCTTAGATGTTGGAACATCGAATTATGTCGTTTGGTCGATTATAGACGTGATTGCGGATTAATCCACATGTTTGAGGGACTCCTGAATTATACGAGATAATGAATATGTATAAGAAGTGTTGGTGCTTTGAATATGAATATGGAATATTCATATCTAGGGCTGAATTATGTGTTTTGAAATAATATTCATATAGGAATACGAATATAATTACGAGTTTGCTGAGGATATTATTCATCCCTGAATTTGGAAGCCCGTACGTATGGAACAAAGGTTTAAGTCGAATGATTGGATTATTTGATAACCTTTTAATATGATTATCTATTATATTGAACTAATTAGATGGTTCGAACTGATGACGATCATAGGTAAATTTTAACAATGGATTTATGAGAAGGAACCTTGTCAATTCGCATTTAAGAATCGAGTTTGGAATCGATAACATTTAGACCCTTATTATTGGTTCGAATTGGTTGCTGATATGATCATCGGATTTTGGCTCGTATTGTGGACGTGGATTCGTGAAGGTCTGAGTTAGATGGTTCAGACTGTGTTTAATCGAGATATTGTGGAACCGATGATTTTGTGGCCTGGTTGTATTGATATTGATCGTCATCGTACTTGTTGATTACTGATCCTTCTTTTTACAATAAGTTGTGATGTTTGATCGTAGATTATGACTGTTGTGTTGCGTTTGAGATTGAAGAGTTCGTAGATTACTTTGGTCGAGACTGAGGAACTCATAGACGAAAGCAACTGAATTGGTAACAGTTCATGGCATTGATATCGAGGCAAGTTTTATACTTGTACTGGTCAATGAGATTAATGTTATCATGTATGTGTTTGGATGTGTGTATCATTTCAAGACTTGGTCTCTTTATGATCTTGTTGATATCAGGGTATTGTTTGATACGATATCCTTCGGCAAGTTATGCCAAATGTTATTGTTGTTCGTAAATGGCCGGTTCAGGGCATTACGGTACTTGTTGGTTATATTGTTGTCGATAGCCGGTTCGCGGTATCGACGTATCCATTGTTACTGTTGATTGATGTTCCATTGGGATATTGTTGTGAATCGTCGTTATTGATATCAATGTTTTTCTGCTGCTGTTGTATTGGCTGATTGAAGCCATTGACGTATTCGATTATCATCTTCGTTATCGGTAACCGATTAAAGGTGCCAAGATATCCGTTGTATAATTGTTATTGATTGACCATTCTAAAGATTATTAGCGTATTGAATTGGGACTGTCGAAAACATCTCCCATCCATTGTATCGTTATCGATTGGCCATTCTAAGGCAATCGAGGTATTGAATTGGGATCGCCGAGGACGGTGCCCACCCGTGAGTTATTATTGTCGTGTTGGCCGACTCAAGGCAGCACACTATCACTTTTGTGAACTCGGTAATTTTGTGATCGTTGAGGGTTGAGGATTTCCAGATTGTTTTTCGTGTTAATCGGTCCTTAGAGATTGTGGTCCAGGATGGTTGTGTTGAATATTGTTGGTCGTGTCGATCTTTCATTATTCATGTATCATCGTTCACTTTGGTGAGTCGTATGATCCGTACTAGAGGTGTTATCCTTTGAGTTTTGTTGTCATGTTGCATCGTGACATATCTGGAATCATATCTGCGTGCCGATTGGTTATGTGTAGGCCAGGCACACGATGGTCATGCGTGGATGTTTCCGCATTGGACCGTGCTCACGGGACGTAGTTCGTGAGGCTAATTAGGTATATTGTCCCACGTATGTTCTGAATTCCGTATACGGGGTGGACACTTGCACTGACACATTTCCGAATCGGGCGTACTGTGATGTCCCTCTTGAGCCTTATTATTGTGGTCGTTCGTAGTCCATGTTTTATTGGATATGTTTGACTGTTTGCGACTGGTTGTTCATACGCCCGAGGGGTTTGTTCGACAGTCGGGGTTATTTATTTGAGATTCATTATTGTTGATCGTTTAGACTTACCTTGTTGATGGTACTCTCGGTTGTTGTTGGTCCCTTATTGATCGTGTTGGAGGTTATCATGTTGATGGCATTCTCGATTATTGTGGATCTTTCGCTGATAGCATCGGAGTTTATCATGTCGATGATATTCTCGGTTGGTTTATGGGTTGATCATTGTTATTTACAGTGTGAGCGTTCGGATTGTACGTCAGTGTTTCAGGACTTGTTGTCATTGTTTTGTGTGTTATTGGTTTTCGTCCATATTGAGCTTTATCGGTACAATCTGACGGACAGGATTTGGCACAGATAGTTCATGCTACACTTATGAGTTATGATAATGTTTTGAGAATTCTTGGTATTGTTGAATACAGTACAGACAATTGTAGTTGAGTTCTTTTCGTATTTTGAGATGCCCTTCAATATATCAATCGCATACCGATACCCGTCGTCGACCTTTGGAATTCGATTTTGGAGACCATGTCCTACTACAGGGTTGGAGACCTAGCTTATCGCTTGTCGTTGCCCCCTGTGTTTGGTCTTGTTCATATCGTTTGTCATGTTTCTCAGTTGAGAAGGCATATGCCGGATCCAAGTCATGTTTTTTACTATAGTGAGATTTACGTAACCAAGGATGTTACCTATCCGGAGAAACCAGTGAAGATTCTTGAACGTCGTGAGAAGCAGCTTTGGCACAAAACCATTCCGTTGGTTTAGTGCAATGGTCGAGACATGGAGTCGAGGAGGCGAATTGGGACACGTAAGAGAATATGCGATCGGAGTGCCCCGAACTTTTTATTTCTTAAGTTTCGGGACGAAACTTCTATTTAGAGGGGGAGAATGTAATACCCGTACTTTTTATTGACTGTTTGACCTTAGCATTCTTCCTGTTTTGTCGCTCTGTAAACTCTTTGTGATGGTGTCAGCGTTGATCTAGAGTTTCATGCCTTGTTTGGACCATGATCGTGCTCTTTAGACCTTTCGGAAGTGTTCTGGGTCAGGGAGGTAGCGCACGCTAGGCCTATGCTAACGCACGCTAATTCTGCATGAGTAGCGCACGCTAGTTTTGAGCCTTAGCACGCGCTAACGGACTGATTCGGCATAGGCAGTGAGGTTTCAGACTTTCTGGACTAGCAGGTATCGCACGCTAACCAGCGGCTAGCGCACGCTATATGTGTTGCATAGCGCGCGCTAGTGCACAGTGTTAACGCATGCTATCGGGCTGAGTCAGTGGATGGGGACTTTGGTAGGACACCAGTTAGCGCACGCTAAGGATGTTGAGTAGCGCGCACTAACGTCTGCGGACAGTAGCCACTGGACTACCCGGTGCCCCGTTAGCACACGCTAATATTTAGGCGTAGCGTGCGCTAGACTGGGCGAGTATATAATGGACAGTTGACTTCCATTTTTCACATTCTTCTCACATTTCTGATCGGGAGCACCGAGTTTGGGCGATTCGGGGAGTTTGGAAGCGATCTTTCTTCAGATAACAATATCTTTAGTTGGAGAACAAAGATTTCACAGCATCTAATCCATTCCATCTTCCAAAGCAAGGTAAAAATCCTTAGAACCCTATTTTTGGGAATTTTGGGGTTTTTCTTAGATTCGTTCGATTTATCCAGTTTGAGGCTTGAGAATCTTGAGATTATGATATATCTACCCCGTATACATGCTTTTCCTACGATTTTACGGATTGGTTTATGCTGTGTTTGGACTTGTGAGGGTTTGGGTGAGTTTTCAGCCTCTAGTTGTTTACCCTTGTATTTTCGTGAATCGTAGACGGGTTTCGGGAGTTTCTTCGTGAATTATGAGTATGGATTATTGATTATCATATCCTTACGAATCGTTTAGGTACCGGAAGTACGTTCTTGGACCTACCGAACTCATACTCTTTTCCGTTCGATTTCTCGATGTCTCAAAGGCAAGTATATATTTATGATTGTACGTTCTCGACTTTGAAAGTAAGATATATGAATGTCATGTTTATTTATATACACTCTGGGGCGGGCCGACAGGTCCCCTGACAGTTTCGTATCCTTTGGTGTGATTCCACGGATAATTTGGGTTAACCACTCTGGGGCGGGCCGACGGGTCCCCTGAGGGTTCCGTAGCCTTTAGTGCGGTTCCATGGTTGATCATGTATGCATTGTTGTGATGCTATGAGATTGAGTTATTCCAGAATACTAGTCTTGAATTGATGAATTGACGGTTACATTTACTTTATTGTCGAGGAGTATTATATTTCATACTTGAAATACTTGCACTAGCTATTCGACGGCTAACCCCTTTATGGGGGAAATACTTTTTATGTATTTCAGGTTCCAGGAGAGCGGACAGGCAGGTATCGGGTCGGCATGAAGATGATGGACAAGTGTGATACTGTGTCTTATCTCCGGTTATATTTTTGGATTCCTCCATTCAATGTTGTTGTACTGGAATGGATTTTAAATACTCGAGTATTGTATTTCAGTTTCCTTGATGTTCCGGCCTGGGTTGCCGAGGTATTGATTTGTGTGGTGATGTATATGGTTACATTGTTATGATTGGAAAACCATTTGTATTGTCCTTCTTTTCATTGTATCTAGACCTTTTCGGTCAAGTTTTACAGTTCCGCGTATGAATAGCCTTGTGGGTCCCACGGCGGGGCTCACGGCGCTGTAATATTCCCTGAATAACTTGGGGGTGTTACAGAATATGGTATCAGAGCTTAGGTTTATGGATACCTAGGCTATAGGTCGTTTGGGTCGATTGAGTCATCATTTGCCTGCAGTATCACCACTTTTCCGTCATCACAGTACGACCGGTACTTGTAAGTCTTCTCACTCTTCTTGTATTTTTCTTAATCGTTTCGTTTTTAGCTTGATATTATTGGGAATCTGTCACTTCGAGAATGTGCGATTTGGGTTATACTTACGCACGTGTGTGCCCTTCAGAATGTTGGCTGAAAGGAGGCAGATTCGTGGCCGTGGTCACGGACGTGAACTCTTCCTTGAGATTTTGTTAAATTGTTAATTACAATATTGGTGTGTATCGGTATTATGTTGAGACTTTGTTTGGGAGTCGCATGCTAGTATCATGGCAGATCATCGGCTTCACGTACCTGTAAGTATACTGTTTTGGTTATTCGATTGTGGCGGTGTTTGATTGCTTTCGTGATGAGTTTGGAAATTTTGGATTGATCTGTTGTTTGTGACAAGATTGCAAGTTTCGAGGACAAAACTTATTTTAAGGCAATATCCCGATTTCTACTATGTAATATTTGGAATTTCAGTATAAATTTTTCGCGTTATTTTTTCTAAGATATACTGAATAGCTTAGTGTATATACAGTATGGATAAAATAATTTGAAGACTGAGACAGCTGTATTGGTATAATTATCATAGTTGGTCGACAATTACATTTGAAGATATCGTGTACCAAGTTATCGTATTTTTGATATTGGGTATATCATATGAGAATATTATCAGGTTGTATATATGTATTCAATATGTCGTGTATATACATCTAGTATATCAAGACTACGGACAAGAATAGCGGGAAATGGCTAAGTACATCCATGTTAGCGCACGCTAAGATATATACTTAGCATACGCTACGATGCATACTTAGCGCACGCTAATAGGTTTGAGTTACGTACGCTAAGGAGAACCCCTAACGTACGTAAGGTATTCTGGATAAGGTCCGGAAGGTGGCCGTCAGGTAGGCCCATACTGTTTATTATCGGCGATTAGCGCACGCTAATGCATGTTGGTAGCGCACGCTAATTTGAGATAGTCAACAGGGAATCTTGGCTTTATTGGTTGCTTTCGGTGGGTAGGACCTGGGCATCTTCTGGGAAGGTACGAATTGTCGGGTCAACGACGATTAGCGCGCGCTAAGGTCGAGGAATAGCGCACACTACTGAGCATTTCACTATAGCAAGTCAACACTGGTTTGCGTATGCTAATACCTGGGCATTACGTACGTTAGATGATGTGCAAAATAATACAATAGCCCCTGGACTGTCCGATAACGCACGCTATCGAGGAAGGATAGCGCACGCTAGTAATGTGTTTTATAAAAGAGGACAGATGGGTGCTGAGAGGCATTTTGTCCATTCTCCTTCCTTCAGTTAATAGAGGGAGCTTTGAGAGGTATTTGAGGTTCCCAAACGCTCTGAGATGATGGTCTTTAACAAGATTAAGATGGAGAGCATGGATTAAAGCCTTGTTCTTGAAGTTATTAATGATTCTTGGAATGGAGTTCAATGGTTCTTCTTCTTGATTTGTCTATTCAAGATAACTCTCGTATCCCTTTGATAGTGGTTCGTTCTAAAGGATGATTCTTTGTATTCCACGGGAATTTTGTTGAAGAAGATAATGACATGATGACTTATATGTTAGGTTATGTTATATTGTCATAAACATGGTCAGGGAATCATGTTGTCCTTGGCGGTATTGTTGTGATTCTTGATATTATGATGATATATGCCTTATATTATGAGTTATATGTAGGCTTAGATGTTGGAAGATCGAATTATGTCGTTTGGTCGATTATGGACGTGATTGCGGATTAATCCACATGTTTAAGGGACTCCTGAATTATACGAAATAATGAATATTTATAAGAAGTGTTGGTGCTTTGAATATGAATATGGAATATTCATATCTAGGGCTGAATTATGTGTTTTGAAATAATATTCATATAGGAATACGAATATAATTACGAGTTTGCTAAGGCTATTATTCATCCCTGAATTTGGAAGCCCGTGCGTATGGAACAAAGGTTTCAGTCGAATGATTGGATTGTTTGATAACCTTTTAATATGATTATCTATTATATTGAACTAATTAGATGGTTCGAACTGATGACGATCATAGGTAAATTTTAACAATGGATTTATGAGAAGGAACCTTGTCAATTCGCATTTAAGAATCGAGTTTGGAATCGATAACATTTAAACCCTTATTATTGGTTCGAATTGGTTGCTGATATGATCATCGGATTTCGGTTCGTATTGTGGACGTAGATTCGTGAAGGTCTGAGTTAGATGGTTCAGACTGTGTTTAATCGAGATATTGTGGAACCAATGAGTTTGTGGCCTGGTTGTATTGATATTGATCGTCACCGAACTTGTTGATTATTAATCCTTCTTTTTACAATAAGTTGTGATGTTTGATCATGGATTATGACTATTGTGTTGCGTTTGAGATTGAAGAGTTCGTAGATTACTTTGGTCGGGACTGAGGAACTCATAGACGAAAGCAACTGAATTGGTAACAGTTCATGGCATTGATATCGAGGCAAGTTTTATACTTGTACTGGTCAATGAGATTGATGTTATCATGTATGTGTTTGAATGTGTGTATCATTTCAAGACTTGGTCTCTTTATGATCATGTTGATATCAGGGTATTGTTTGATATGATATCCTTCGGCAAGTTATGCCAAATGTTATTGTTGTTCGTAAATGGCCGGTTCAGGGCATTACGGTACTTGTTGGTTATATTGTTGTGGATAGCCGTTTTGCGGTGTCGACGTATCAATTGTTACTGTTGATTGATGTTCCATTGGGATATTGTTGTGAATCATCGTTATTGATATCAGTGTTTTTCTGCTGCTGTTGTATTAGCCAATTGAAGGCATTGACGTATTCGATTATCATCTTCGTTATCGGTAACCGATTAAAGGTGCTAAGATATCCGTTGTATAATTATTATCGATTGACCATTCTAAAGATAATCGGCGTATTGAATTGGGACTGTCGAAAACATCTCTAATCCATTGTATCGTTATCGATTGGCCATTCTAAGGCAATCGAGGTATTGAATGGGGATCGCCAAGGACGGTGCCCACCCGTGAGTTATTATTGTCGTGTTGGACGACTCAAGGCAGCACACTATCACTCTTGTGAACTCGGTAATTTTGTGATCGTTGAGGGTTGAGGTTTTCCAGATTGTTGTTCGTGTTAATCGGTCCTTAGGGTGTGGTCCCAAGATGGTTGTGTTGAATATTATTAGTCGTGTCGATCTTTCATTATTCATGTATCATCGTTCACTTTTGTGAGTCGTATGATCCGTACTGGAGGTGTTATCCTTTGAGTTTCGTTGTCATGTTTCATCGTGACATATCTGGAATCATATCTGCATGCCGATTGGTTATGTGTAGGCCAGGCACACGATGGTCATGCGTGGATGTTTCCGCATTGGACCGTGCTCACGGGATGTAGTTCGTGAGGCTAATTAGGTACATTGTCCCACGTATGTTCTGAATTCCGTATACGGGGTGGACATGTGCACGAACATATTTCCGAATCGGGCGTATTGTGATGTCCCTCTTGAGCCTTATTATTGTGGTCGTTCATAGTCCATGTTGTATTGGATATGTTTGACTGTTTGCGACTGGTTGTTCATACGCCCGAGGGGTTTGTTCGACAGTCGGGGTTATTTCTTTGAGATTCATTATTGTTGATCGTTTAGAGTTACCTTGTTGATGGTACTCTCGGTCGTTGTTGGTCCCTTATTGATCGTGTTGGAGGTTATCATGTTGATGGCATTCTCGATTATTGTGAATCTTTCGCTGATAGCATCGGAGTTTATCATGTCGATGATATTCTCGGTTGGTTTGGGTTGATCATTGTTATTGACAGTGTGAGCGTTCGGATTGTACGTCAGTGTTTCGGGACTTGTTGTCATTGTTTTGTGTGTTATTGATTTTCGTCCATATTGAGCTTTATCGGTACAATCCGACGGATAGGATTTGGCACAGATAGTTCATGCTACACTTATGAGTTATGATAATGTTTTGAGAATTCTTGGTATTGTTGAATACAGTACAGACAATTGTAGTTGAGTTCTTTTCGTATTTTGAGATGCCCTTCAACATATCAATCGCATACCGATACCCGTCGTCGACCTTTGGAATTCGATTTTGGAGACCATGTCCTACTACAGGGTTGGAGACTTAGCTTATCGCTTGTCGTTGCCCCCTGTGTTTGGTCTTGTTCATATCGTTTGTCATGTTTCTCAGTTGAGAAGGCATATGCCGGATCCAAGTCATGTTTTTTACTATAGTGAGATTTACGTAACCAAGGATGTTACCTATCCGGAGAAACCAGTGAAGATTCTTGAACGTCGTGAGAAGCAGCTTTAGCACAAAACCATCCCGTTGGTTTTAGTGCAATGGTCGAGATATGGAGTCGAGGAGGCGACTTGGGACACGTAAGAGAATATGCGATCGGAGTGCCCCGAACTTTTTATTTCTTAAGTTTCGGGACGAAACTTCTTTTTAGAGGGGGAGAATGTAATACCTGTACTTTTTATTGACTGTTTGACCTTAGCATTCTTCCTGTTTTGTCGCTCTGTAAACTCTTTGTGATGGTTTCGGTATTGATCTAGAGTTTCATGCCTTGTTTGGACCATGATCGTGCTGTTTAGACCTTTCGGAAGTGTTTTGGGTCAGGGAGGTAGCGCACGCTAGGACTATGCTAACGCACGCTAATTCTGCGTGAGTAGCGCATGCTAGTTTTGAGCCTTAGTGCGCGCTAACGGACTGAGTCGGCAGAGGCAGTGAGGTTTCAGACTTTCTGGACTAGCAGGTATCGCACGCTAGCCAGCGGCTAGTGCACGCTATATGTGTTGCATAGCGCGCGCTAGTGCACAGTGTTAACGCATGCTATCGGGCTGAGTCAGTGAACTGGGACCTTGGTAGGACCCCAGTTAGCGCACGCCAAGGATGTTGAGTAGCGCGCACTAACGTCTGCGGACAGTAGCCACTGGACTACCGGGTGACCCGTTAGCGCACGCTAATATTTAGGCGTAGCGTGCGCTATACTGGGCGAGTATATAATGGACAGTTGACTTCCATTTCGTCATTTTTCACATTCTTCTCACATTTCCGATCGGGAGCACCGGGTTTGGGCGATTTGGGGAGTTTGGAAGCGATCTTTCTTCAGATAACAATATCTTTAGTTGGAGAACAAAGATTTCACAGCATCTAATCCATTCCATCTTCCAAAGCAAGGTAAAAATCCTTAGAACCCTATTTTTGGGAATTTTGGGGTTTTTCTTAGATTCATTCGATTTATCCGATTTGAGGCTTGAGAATCTTGAGATTATGATATATCTACCCCGTATACATGCTTTTCCTACGATTTTACGGATTGGTTTATGCCGTGTTCGGACTTGTGAGGGTTTGGGTGATTTTTCAACCTCTAGTTGTTTACCCTTGTATTTTCGTGAATCGTAGATGGGTTTCGGGAGTTTCTTCGTGAATTATGAGTATGGATTATTGATTATCATATCCCTTACGAATCGTTTAGATACCGGAAGTGCGTTCTTGTACCTACCGAACTCATACTCTTTTCCGTTCGATTTCTCGATGTCTCAAAGGCAAGTATATATTTATGATTGTACGTTCTCGACTTTGAAAGTAAGATATATGAATGGCATGTTTATTTATATCCACTCTGGGGCAGGCCGACAGGTCCCCTGAGGGTTTCGTAGCCTTTGGTGCGATTCCACGGATAATTTGGGTTAACCACTCTGGGGCTGGCCGACGGGTCCCCTGAGGGTTCTGTAGCCTTTGGTGCGGTTCCATGGTTGATTATGTATGCATTGTTGTGATGCTATGAGATTGAGTTATTCCGGAATACTAGTCTTGAATTGATGAATTGACGGTTACATTTACTTTATTATCGAGGAATATTGTATTTCATACTTGATATACTTGCACTAGCTATTCGACGGCTAACCCCTTTATGGGGGAAATACTTTTTATGTATTTCAGGTTCCAGGAGATCGGACAGGCAGGTATCGGGTCGGCATGAAGATGATGGGCAAGTGTGATACTATGTCTTATCTCCGGTTATATTTTTGGATTCCTCCATTCAGTGTTGTTGTACTGGAATGGATTTTAAATACTCGAGTATTGTATTTCAGTTTCCTTGATGTTCCGGCCTGTGTTGCTGAGGTATTGATTTTTGTGGTGATGTATATGGTTACATTGGTTATGATTTGAATACCATTTGTATTGTCCTTCTTTTTATTATATCTAGACCTTCTCGGTCAAGTTCTACAGTTCCGCATATGAATAGCCTTGTGGGTCCCACGACGGGGCTCACGGCGCTGTAATATACCGTGAATAACTTGGGGGTGTTACACAATGACAATTACATATTTTTAGATTAAATTCATGCAAACATCAGTTTTTTTTAAACTTTTCAAAGAATAAATAGACTAGCATGATCCTAACATCAACGACATTAGCTATATGCAGTGTCGTCTACCATTAGCCTTTTTCTCTGTTTACTTCATAATTAGCACCATGATGAGGAAACTGCCAACTTGTTAACAAGCAAAAGACACAACAGTCACTGTGGGGTACTTCAATAGAATCTGCTCCCATATGCCTTATTATATGGGATTTAATGTTATCTTAACTATACTTATGTCACAAGAATAACAATACAAGATCAACACAACAGACTTGTTAAATTCATGTGATATGAATTGTCAACTATAGAACGACATCTAGCATACATGTGCATTTCCCGTAACGGACTTTTCAGTCGTAATTTAGTTAAAATTATAAAAAAAAAGCCTGATTAGTTTCACTGAAAAGGGCTTCAAGCTATTTCAATTCATAAAGAACTCTAGAAAAGCAGAAAGAAAGAAAACTTTACCTGAAATTTGAAAGCTCTAGAACCTCCAATTATACCCAAAGCCAATCAAATCAACATAATCCCTTCTCCAACCAACAAAGAATCCAAAAGCTCAATGAAGAACCGAATAGTACAGAAACGGTGTATAAATATGAGCCACTGCTTCACGCCTATGTAACTTTGAGGAACAAAAACAAAGAAGAAAAAAAACCACAAACAAAATATATAGTATAAAGGGATCAAAGCCAGCATATAAGAGAAAAAAGAAAGAAGAAAAGAAAAGGAACAGCTAAAAAGATGAGTTGTTCCTAATCTATGCCAGCCACCGTAGCAACACCATGTTTTCATGATGACTGCGAGTGAAAATAAAGAAAGAAGATCGAAACTGTTTACCTTCTACTTACCAAGACCTCCTCATTCAATCCGTTATCCAGCTATCACTGCTTGGAGAACATTGTTACATACATATATGAAGGGGAAGAGGAGATTCAAAGACATAAAGTGGTGTACCTCAAGATTAAGAAACTCTCGCTCTACCAAAACATACAAGGACAACAAGAACAAATGAAAGTGAAAAGAAATCAACCACAGAAATTAGGAACAAATTAGCAAAAATTAATCAAGCTCTGTCTAATCACTGAAGTCGTTTACCAAGAACCCATAAACAGAATCAACTCATTAATTCATACAATCAATCTAATTAAACCGTATCTATTTCTAAAAACCACAAAAAGAAAATCAATAAGAAACCAGAAATTGGTAAAAGCTAAGAAGAGGATCTTTACCTGGCTTTGAGGACTGCCCCATTAAACCCTCTGCTTCAGCGACTGGGGTCCTTCGCATCACCAAAACATCCAAGAAAACAATCCATTTTCAGAGAATAATCGATAATTCCGAACAAATCGCTTTTCCTTTTCTTCTCATGATTTCAGAGAACTACTAATGGTTTAGATGATTAGAGGAGGAGTTCATGGGAGACCGGTCTCCATCTTTCTCCGCAGAGAAGAAAGAAGAGACAAACGAGAGCTGGGGAGAGAGAAAGGGGAAAAAATTGTGAATAGACAAGTAGGTTTGGGAAAGGACACAGAGAGAGGGAGAGAAAAGAGAAGAAAAAAAAAATGAGAAGATTGAGGGGGGCGGTTACTAGGAAGTAGGGTTTGGGTAAAATCCCGATTTAGATACCTGTTACTTCACTAATGGGGATATATTTTTATTCAAAAAAATTCATTGGGCTTTTTACTTCAGTAATTATCAAATTAGCGAAGTCTTTGTAACTTAAAATTTCTAACTAGCTCCTCCTTTTTTGTTTGGTACCATTTATTGAAGTCTATGTGGGTTTTTTACTTCAGTAAATTGAAAAGCGAAGTTGTTGTTTGTTTCTATTTTTCTAATATAGATTACCTAAGTGAGACGTACTGAAGTCTTTGATGTTTATTCTACTAGTTAAAGGGTCTCAAAGGGGTTAGCAATTACGCTAGTACAAGTAAGCCAAATGAACAACTTACATCTTACACATTTAGTCAATGCATGCAATTATGAAAACATAGTTCCAAAGCACTCGTTTCCGGAAACGCCATAATCAAGATCACATTTGTAAAAATGCACCACAATTAACCGTCGATCCACACCTCTGTGGACCCCTACCGAGACCCCGTCGGATCTAACCCGTAGTGGTTAAAAGCAAAGCTTGTCGATCCACGCCTCTGTGGACCCCTACCGAGACCCAGTCAGATCTAACCCGTAGTGAGCATACACACACACCCATCACTCATGCAATGCTATCATGTTAAGAGTGTAAGTTCATTAAGAGTACTTGCCTCAATTAAAGGACGAAGAGAAACAGAAAAGATTACGATCGCGGTTGCGAGAAACCGAACACTAGACAATTCGTCAAACACGATTCCAACAACTCGACAAAACAACGATGACGGAAAACACCCGGAAACCCACCTACGATTCATGTAATTTCATACGACAAAATCGACGAGGGCGGACAACAACCCCAAACCCTCTAGATTTCAAGAACACACCGAAATTCACCATAATTTCGTAGGAAATACATGAATACTACTAAGATCAATCACCTCTAGCAAACATTAATCAACAATTTGAAGCTACGAAAACAAAATATGAAAACCCCCCCAAATTCCCGGAATTAGGGTTCTAGAGGTTTACCTTGGATCAAGGGCAGAGAAAGAGGATTAAGATGATGATAAACTTCACTTGGGACATAAAAATCGATCCCTTAACAAATTTCACGGGCAAAACTTCGAAAATCGCTCAAACCTCTCCTCGGAACACTGCTCTCGGACGAAGTGAGAAAAAGATGAAGAATGACGAAATGAGGGTCAACTAAGGTTTATAAAACCTGCTCACGCATTACGTACGTTAACATACTGATGTTAACATACGCTACGATCATTACGTACGTAATACTCGGATGATAACGTATGTAATAGCCCGGCAGAACAATCTGCCCAATCTGCTGAGGCCGATAGCGTACGCTACACTATCCAGTTTAGCGTACGCTACAAGGGACTTACATACGTAACAGCCCCGTGTTAACGTACGTAAGGGCTTGGCCAAAACTGGACAGAAGCCACTGCCCAACATGCTGAAGGCCATAACGTACGTTAATACTAAGGTATAACATACGTTATGAAGGTGCCGATAGTGCACGCAATAAAGCATGCATAACGTACGTTATGCTTGCATCAGTTCAACACTACTGAATGCAGTTAACTGTACCGGGCGGTCCAAAGTCGAGATGCAACACAAGGACAGAACCCAAAGCGCAGATATGAAATATTCACGATGACGAAGCTGAGTGCTGAAGGAAAATACAATTCCGATTACCGGGGAATCCGAAATACGATTCAAAACTCCAAGAATAAAATAGATTCAAAACGTTGAAATGGTTACAAGCGAGTCATTAAAAACGAAAAATACACAAAAAATGAAAATACCGAAAAAAGGAAAACTGTGAATATTACATTCTACCCCTCTAAAAATAAGTTTCGTCCCGAAACTTAAGAAACAAACAACTCGGGGTATCTAGCACGCATACTATCCTCGGTCGGTACACAAAGCTGACTCTGGAATCTCAACACACCATCTTCGTGAATCACAAACCCAGGAGACTTCCCCTTAAGAACATTCTCTTAGATTTGCGTAATAATCGGATCCTCCAATTGCTTTAGTTTGATTTCATCGATTAAAGACGACGAAACTTCCAAAGCACAAAGTTGCTCGACAGCTCCCGACAAAAAAATATAAACACTCAACTCGATCAAATCCCGCTGAAGCTCCGATTGAGACGTAAGGATCTCAAGCGTCCGCAACGCAATCAGTTTCCGACTCAAGGCATCCGCCACGACGTTCGCCTCGCCCGAATGATAAAGGATCTCGAGGTCATAATCCTTAATCAATTCTAACCACCTCCTCTGCCTCATATTCAACTCCTACTGAGTGAATAAGTACTTCAGAATTTTATGATCGGTAAAAATCTAGCACGCAGAGCCAAAAATATAGTGGCGCCAAATCTTGAGCACGAAAACAACTGCCGCTAACTCCAATTCGTGAATTGGGTAGTTAAGCTCATACAACCTCAACTGTCTCAACGCATGTACAATAGTCTTGTTGTGCTGCATCAACATGCACCCAAGACCCTGACCCGAAGCATTGCTATAGACGGCAAAACCCTCGTTGCCACACGGCAATGCTAAAATCGGGGTTGAAGTCAAACGCCTCTTCAGCTCCTCAAAACTCGACTGCCTCTCGTCATTCCAGATGAACTTCTCTGATTTCTGGAGCAACTGAATAAGTGGTCGGCTAGTTTCGAGAACCCCTCGACGAACCTACGGTAGTAGCCATCCAAACCCAAGAAACTACGGACCTCCTTCACATTCTTAGGCGGTGCCCAATCCAACACTGCCTCAATCTTCTGTGGATCCACTCGGACCCCCTCGGATGAAATCACGTGGCCCATAAACATCACCTCTTTCAACCAGAACTCACATTTTGAGAACTTCGTATAGAGTCGCTCGGTCCTCAAAATGTCTAACACCACACGCAGATGATGCACATGCTCCTCCTCGTTCTTCGAATTGATAAAAATGTCGTCAATGAAGACGACGACACACTTATCCAAATACTCAATGAAGACCTTGTTCATCAACTGCATGAACACTACCGGCGCGTTAGTTAACCCAAAGGGCATAACCACAAACTCATAATGTCCGTATCTCGTCCGAAAAACTGTCTTCTGAACATCGGACTCCTTTACCCGAAGCTGATAGTACCCCGATCTCAAGTCGATCTTCGAGAATACCGCAGCTCCCTGCAACTGATCAAACAAGTCATCAGTCCTCGGCAAGGGATACTTGTTCTCGACGGTCACCTTGTTTAGCTCGCGGTAGTCGATACATAAACGCAGTGAACCATCCTTCTTCCGCATAAACAGAACCGGTGTGCCCCAAGGCGAAGCGCTCGGTCGAATATACCCTGAATCAAGAAGCTCACTTAATTGCTTCTTCAACTCAGCCATCTCTATAGGTGCCATATGATACGGCGTCTTCGAAATCGAAGCCGCACCCGGCTCTAACTCGGTAGCAAACTCAACCTCACGGTCTGGTGGCAACCCCGGTAACTTGTCAGGAAAGACATCAGGAAACTCACTAACGACCGGTATCGATGAAAACTCGACCCCACCATCCCCCGCCTTCAAGGCGTAGCACCAACAACCAGTACACCCCTTCCGCAGGAGTCTCATCGCCTTCAAGGCGTTAATCATGAACTTATAGTTTCTCTTTCGCCCCGTGAAAGAGTGTTTGGCGCCACCTTCGGCTAACATAGTGATGATTCTCGTGTAGTAGTTCATGATTGCACCATGCAGCTCGAGCCAATCATCCCCGAGAATCAAATCCTCACCCTCAATACTTACAACAACAAGATTAGAGAGCCAAGCCCTCTCACAAATAAACACAGAACAGTCTCGGACCTCCTGATCACCAACGATCCTATCACCGCTAGAAGCTTAATGATGAAAGGCTCACAAGGTGTCAAATAGTCGAGACTCAAACGGCGCACACACTCCAGGGAGATGAATAAATGCGTAGCACCTGAATCAAAAAGTACAATGACAGGATGAGACTAAATATGAACGGTACCTGTGGCCACGGTCGCAGCTGGATCATCGGCCCTCCTCATCTCATAAACACGTGGATGGGTGGAACCTACACTTGAAGCTCCCCCTCTAGCGGGCTGACCCCGACCTCTCCCTCGACTGGCACTTCGTGGAGACTGAGAAGCAAACGACCCTTGGTTTACACTCGGTTCCCTGGACGCTGGAAAGGAAGTCTGGGCACCAAGTGTTCTCTCTCTCTCTCAGTACAGAAAGCAGCCTTGTGGCCCGGCTAGCCACACCGATTACACGTCAGCAAGGGACTCTGACAAGTTCGACTGATGTGGTCTGGTCGGCAACAGTTAAAACACTTCACATCATGGGAAGAAGTACCAACAGCCCCGTGGAAACCCCCAGAAGAACGGGCTGGACCACCACCAGTGGGGAAATTAGAAGACTGGGATTTCTGCCGACCTCCACCCTTGTGGCCTGAAAAATTCCGGCGGACTTTTGTTTCTTGCTCTCACGATCCGCCTCGCTAGCCGTCAGAGACATATCATATGCAAGAGCTCTACTATGATAATCCTTTAAGGTGGTGCAGGCGAGCCCAGACATGTAGTCGCGAATCTTCAGTTTCATCTATCCGGAAAAGTGGAAAATCTTGTCGTTATCCTCTCTAACTTGGGCCTTCACGGAGCCCAACTCCCGGTTGTAATCAGCAGTAGCTTGAGAAACAGGAATATCCCGAGGCTGAGCATCATAAAAAGCATGGACTCGAGTCTGTTTAACTGTCCACGGGCAAAATTTGGTCTCTATTAGGTCTTTGAACTCGATCCATGAAGCAACATGGTCCTTAGGCTCAACAGCTTCCCACCAGTTAGTAGCGTCCCCAGTGAAAAAGTACTGGGCAATAGGGAACCTGCGATCCTCGGGACAATTGGTGGTAACAAAGACCTTAGATATCTCTTTGATCCACCCCTCCCAACTAATCGGGTCTGAAGCCCCCAAAAACTGAGGAGGATGCATCTTGATCCTGAAGCCAATGGTCTGCTCCGCCCTGAGTAGCATGGGCCGGAGTCGGGTTCTGAACTGCCTGAGCTATCGCAGCCATCTGGTACACCATTTGTTGCATCACAGCTGCAACACCAAGATCGGCGTTACCGCCAGTTGCACCCTCTTGAGTAGCACTATGGCTCTGATGACCATCGGTACTACCGGCCCCAGAATTGTGTGACGTGGCCACCTCACTGGCTGCCCCACGTCCCCGACCGCGTCCACGACCACGGCCGCGACCTCTACCTCGACCTCTCCCAACATCCATACTGAAGATAAGAGGTAGCAAAAGCAATTCGATGATAAGTATGAGAGGAAAACAGCCACAGCTCAAGAAATGGAAGTTCGATACGAGAAAACAAGGAATCGAGTAAGGAAAACTTACGAACACTCGAAGTTCTAAGATAATGGCATGGGGATGACGATGTGTAGAAATAAACACGACTAGACCTAATTAACCTACAAGCCTAGGTATCCATAAACCTAGTGCTCCGATACCATTTTCTGTAACACCCCCAAGATATTCAAAGTATATTACAGCGCCGTGGACCCCTACATGGGACCCACCAGGCTAGATTCAATGCAATAATACCACATCATAACGACGCAAAACAATAGTACTCCACCTCGTTCAACCAGTCAAGCAACTGTTGGGTTTTCTATGCATCGAATACAAAATAATCGGAGTAAAAACACAGCGGAATAATAAATATGAAAACCCAATTTAGGATCTCATGCAGTAATTTAATTGTTTGATTAAAGGGTTAATCGAATTACCTTAATCCAATTGAACAGTCCTAGATCCGGACTAGAAGCAGATGAATATCTCCTTCCTCTTCTGGTGATCCACACACGAACAATTCCACAAGCTGGATTGCTAGATCCTTACGAATAATATTGATAAATAGTACAACACAAATTCCTTACTAGAAGGATTGTAATATTGATCAAGATCAACTAAGGGAAGGGGATTAGACGACCGACTTCGTTCTCCTACAGTAGGAAGTAGAGAGCCGATATTCTCTTGCTCTTGAAGGGGGGGCGATTTTTTTAGGGTTTTTTCTTATAACAACTCCTTGTCATGGATCTCTTATTTATACTAAGTAATCCCTGGATTCAAAAATCTAGTATTTGCTTAGTTAACCCCATCTTATTAAATAATGCAATATACATAATATCCAATATTATATATATTACTTATTATTTAATCTCCTCATAAATATAATATCCAATATTATATTTATTATTCACAGTTGATATTTATTCTTGCTTGTCTATAATTGTCGTACGTGCGACCCAAAAGGCTTATATTATGTTGGAAATTATTCATTACCTTATTAAATAATAAATCATAAGCGGCCTCTAGCAAGACATTATGATTACCCAAATAACATAAGTTAATAGTCCATTAAACCTTTTATGTGTCAAATACCTTTGTCACGCGATATCATATTTGAACTAAGTCATAGAGTCTGTCATACTTATTTATGTTCAAATGCTTTCTCGATCTTAAGTAGACTGATTGAATCAAATGACTCTTCATTTGAGCATGGCCATGCATTTCCTTCAGTCCTACTTATCGAGGGGCCCAACAGATATCTCTCTCACTTAAGAGAGGGACAAATCCCCATCTTGATTATTCATTGCCCTCTACATGACTCTCACTAATTCCGATCGCTAACCTTTATGATCACCATGTTTCAGATGACGTTGGATTACGTCAAGGCATAGCAGTTATCATTTTGGACTCTATGATAATCTCAGCTTCAAGGATTTATTGACATACTGTTATATTGAGATTCACTTATGACATTTCCATGTAATGATCTCAATGCGGGTCTGTCTAGTATTAGTTCTCCAACCAATACCCATAAGATTGATCGTACCATACGCATAATCATCCGATGATTATCAATCAAACTTATACTAGAATATTAATCACTTGAGTCTCTACTCAACGCGATTGTACCAGGGACATTTGAATAATCTTATTGTTCGTGAATAACTATTATTCGATTATTATAATATTAAAACATGCACACATTATAATAATCAACGAGAAATAAATAATATCAAGTAACTTTATTTATATGTGACAATTATAAATCTAGGCACATCGAATGTCCTAGGACACTTATCCTAACAATCTCCCACTTGCACTAGGACCATTCATTCATTACTTTTAGTCCTATCGCTCTAGCATGCTCAACATGCTTTCCTTGTGAGAGAGGCTTGGAAAGTGGATCTGCAACATTCTCTTCCGTTGCTACTTTACATATTGTAAAATCTCCTCGTCTGACAATCTCTCTGACTAGGTGATATTTTCTGAGTATATGTTTGGAATTATGATGGGACCTAGGCTCTTTACCTTGTGCAATAGCACCATTATTGTCACAATAAAGGCTTATGTGACCCTGGATGGTCGGCACTACTCCTAGTTCGGTAACGAACTTCTTGATCCATACGGCTTCCTTAGCTGCATCCGATGCTGCCAGGTACTCAACTTCTGTAACAGAATCAGAAACCATGCTTTGCTTGGAACTCTTCCAACTCACAGCACCTCCATTCAATACAAACACATAACCAGTTTGTGATTTGAAATCGTCTCTGTCGGTTTCGAAACTTGCATCGGCGTAACCTCTTAAAGCCAGCTCGTTTCCCACCTCTCCATAAACTAGGAAATCATCCTTAGTTCTTCTCGAGTACTTTAGGATGGTTTTCACTGCTGTCCAGTGACTTTCACCTGGATTCGATTAGTATCAACTTGTCATGCTAAGGGCAAACGATACATCTGGTCGAGTACAAATCATGGCATACATGATCGATACAATGACCGAAGCGTATGGTATCTTGCTCATGCGGGCTCGCTCATCAAGAGTCGAAGGACTCTAAGTCTCACTCAGATGAATGCCATGTGACATTGGTAAGAGTCCTCTCTTGGAGCCTTGCATATTAAACATCTTCAATATTTTATTAATGTAGGTACATTGACTCGGACTAATCAATATCTTTGATCTATCTCTTTAGATCTTTATCCCAAGAATATAAGCAGCTTCTCCTATATCTTTCATTGAGAAACAACTTTCCAACCAAGTCTTGACTGTCGGCAAGGTGGGAATGTCATTTCCAATGAGTAATATGTCATCTACATATAAGACTAAGAAAACAACTATTCTCCCACTAACCTTCTTGTACACACATGGTTCATATTCATTTTGAATGAACACAAACTCTTTGACAGTTTCATCAAAACGAAGATTCCAGCTCCGAGAAGCCTGCTTCAACCCATAAATGAATCTTTGAAGCTTGCAAACCTTTTTAGAATTCTCTGGATGAACAAAACCTTCAGGTTGTGTCATGTACACATCCTCGAGTAAGTTTCCATTAAGGATTGCTATTTTGACATCCATTTGCCATATTTCATAATCATAGTATGCGGCAATGGCAAATAAAATTCTAATTGATTTAAGCATGACTACTGGCGAAAAGGTCTCATCATAGTCAACACCATGAATCTGTCTATAACCTTTTGCCACTAGTCTATCTTTATAGGCTTGCAGATTATCATCCATGTCTTTCTTCTTTTTATAGACCCATTTGCACCCAATGGTTTTAACACCGTCAAGTGGATCTATCAAGTTCCAAACTTGATTGTCATACATGGACTGCATCTCCGACTTCATGGCTTCTAGCCATTCCTCGGATTCTGGTTCTGAAGCAGCTTCTGTAAAGCTACTAGGCTCATCATCTATGAGCGATGCATCATCATCCTCTGTTACGAGATAACCATATCTCTCAGGTTCATGTCGCATCCTATCAGATCTGCGAGGGACTTGTGTGCTTCGAATGGGTTCTTCAACTGATTGTTGAGCCTGTTCGATTTCCATTGGTGAAGTAATGTCTTCTTGTAGTTCTAGAGTTTCCTCGAGAATTACTCTTCTCCCACTATCTCTTTTGGAAATAAATTCCCTTTCTAAGAATACAGCATTTCGAGCAACAAACACTTTATTCCCAGCGGGCTTATAAAAGTAATATCTTTTAGTTTCCTTAGGATATCCCACAAATAAACATCTTTGAGATCTGGCTGCCAGTCAAACACTTGGCGTCTTACGAATGATTCGCAACCCCAAATCTTTTGAAAAGACAAGTTTGGTCTCTTATCAACCCATTTCTCAAATGGTCTCTTTTCAACTGCTTTAGATGGAACACGATTAAGGGTGAATGCTGCTGTTTCTAAGGCGTGGCCCCAAAATGATAATAGAAGCTCTGTTTGACTCATCATAGATCGAACAATATCTAATAAAGTTCGATTCCTCCTCTCGGACACTCCGTTATACTGAGGTGTTCCGGGAGGAGTAAGTTGCGAAATAATTCCACAACTCCTAAGATGATCATCGAATTCTTGGCTCAAGTATTCTCCACCTCGATCCGATCTAAGGGCTTTAATTGTCTTACCAAGTTGATTATGTACTTCATTCTGGAATATTTTGAACATTTCAAAAGATTCATGTTTATACTTCATAAGATAAACATACCCATATCGGCTAAAATCATCGGTAAATGTAATGAAGTATTGGTATCCGCCTCTGGCATGAGTACTAAGAGGTCTGCATACACCAGTATATATTAGGCCTAATAGATCACTAGCCCTTTCTCCATGACCGGTGAAAGGATTCTTCGCCATCTTGCCTAATAAGCAAGATTCGCATGTCCCATATGATTCATAGTCAAAAGAGTCTAAAAGTCCATCATTATGGAGTTTAGAAATGCTTTTCTCGTTTATGTGACCAATTCGACAATACCTTAAGTAAGTCAGATTAGAATCATTGAGCTTAGGTTTCTTGGATGCAATGTTATAGACTTCCAAAGTGTCGGACTCAGCTAGATCAATATTGTAAAGGCCAGTATATAACTTTGCAGTACCATAAAGCAAGTCATCAAAGAAAATACGAATAATCTTATTCTTAATAAGAAAACTGTGTCCTTCACAATGTAATGTAGAAATTGAAATAATATTCCTATTCATAGCAGGAACATAATAGCAATTGTTCAAAACTAACAAAAGCCCATTGGGTAAAACTAGATCATAGTTCCTACGGCTAGTGCAGCAACTCTTGCTCCATTGCCGACTCTTAGATCCACTTCCCCTTTCTTTAACTTTCTACTGCTTCTCAACCCCTGCACATTTGTACAAATGTGACATCCACATCCAGTATCCAATACCCAGAAGTTAGAAGTAGATATGATAACTTCTATAGCAAATATACCTGTGGTAGCCCCACTACCCTTGGTACGCTTTAGCTCTTCCAAGTAAACCTTGCAATTTCTTTTCCAGTGTCCTGGTTTATTGCAATGATGGCGATTTCCATCTTTGGGAGCTTTAGCCTTGAAAGATGGCTTAATAGAGTCTTTATATTTGGCAACTTTTGCCTTACCCTTGCCCTTGCCTTTGTTCTTAAAAGACTTCCCTTTGTTGACCATCAGCATATGGCTTGGTTTCTTCTTAATATTCTGCTCAGCCATTTTAAGCATCCCATGCAGCTCAGCAATGGACTTCTCCATCTCATTCATATTATAGTTCATAACAAACTGACCGAAACTTTCGGGCAATGAGTTTAGGATCACATCCGTGGAGTGCTCCTTAGAAAGTGGAAAACCAAGCCTTTCAAGATGATCAATATATACTTTCATCTTGAGCACATGACCGCTGACAGATATCCCCTCAACCATCTTGCAAGCATACAAGGATTGAAAGGTCTCATACCTCTCTTGCCTAGCATGCTTCGAGAAAGTTTCCTTGAGGTGATCATTTAGCTCATAAGCTTCCATTTCCTCCAGATTCTTCTGAAGTTCTGGACAAATGGTGGCCAACATAAGACAACTGAAATCAATGCAATCATCACAATGTTTCTTCCATTTGTCTTTTGTTGCTTTGTTTGCATTGTCAGCTGGCTCATCGGGAATTTCTTCTTCAAGAACATACAACTTTCTTTCTTGCTTGAGAACTATTCTCAAGCTCCGGATCCAATCCAGATAGTTGCTGCTGTTTTCTTTGAGCTTGTCCTTCTCAAGGACGGATCGCAGTGAAATGGTGGATGTGTTGTTATATGCCATTCTACAAAATTCAATGTGCAAAATATCTAGTCACATTATTATATTTCTCAAAAAATACTCCCACTAAAACAAAGTACCCTCAATTTACAATATTTGTAATTTTAGTGGGCTAAGATCCTATTTCGCACAATCCTAAACTCATCTTTGGCATGACGCCTAGAATTGAGCTACTTTAGGTGGATAAATCTTTATCGATTACATCATTTGTAACTCTTAGATTATATCATGGGATTTGGCATTGTATGCCCAAGCATGTTATAATCCCATCTTATGCCTTAATATTCAAAACTATTTTGATTTCCAAATTCATTAAACGTATAGGTATCACCATTACCTATCCTACCTTACTAAGATAATCCGAGCGCCCAGCTTTGGCATGACCCACTCATGATGACCGAAGTCTTGATAGGGGTTTTTCAAATGAACCGCATTTTAAAATTTTAATGAGGGATTTTTATCATATGTTAATGTCTATGTTTGCTAACATACATCTAAACATACATAGCATCACATACATGCATAAATTTATACATACATCACATCACATGACAATAAAAGTATAGGACCGTGTATAGCATGACCATAATCCTAACGTGATTTTCATGAGCCAACATGAAAATCACAAAGATCAATCTAAAGGGTTAAATATGGTCTTCATTGATCTTCCCAACTCCTTGGAACGTCATGCGCGATCAATTTGCTGCCCGAGTCCGTCCTTCTCGTCCTTCTTGTCTTCATTACATTAATGAAATTTAATTCTACACTAGTAAATTAAATTACAAGAAGTGCAAACGATACACAGGCCGTAAAATAATAAACAATTTAAATATATGACTCGCAGGCTATAAAACCAATAATAATTAAACGACACGCAGGCCGTAAAACCAACCCGTAAGGAAATAAATTATCCAATCACATTGGTCAATTTATGGTCATGCCATACACCATACATATACCATAAATACTTATCACATAATTAATAAAACATGTAATATACTAAATAATCAATCTGTCTGACAATCAGATAATAAATTAAAATTGTGTCAAAAATTAACAATTTGGATCTCTAGCCCATATGGCCGAGCGCGCATCTCCCCTCACGACTGCGCGGGTTCAAATCCCGCTGGCCGCAAAAATGCATTTTCAAACATTAATTTTGATTTTACAAAAACAGGAGTCAAGTAGAAAATCAGTGAACAAGATTTACAAAAAGGTGTCCCAGATGGTCCGGGCGCGACATTCGGCTTGAGCCACGAGGGTTCGAATCCCCTTGGCTGCGGTATTATTTTGCTATTTTACCGCGGCCGCGGACCGGACCGACCGAACTCGCCGAATCATTGCTCGTTTCGAGCTTCGATGACGATTTATGCAAAAAACAGTCCAGAAAATTATTTTTGACGATCCGATTTAATCAGATTGAAGCAGAAAAATTATTTTATAAAATCTATATTTTATAAACATAATCAAGAATATAATTTACACATAAACATGTTCTATATAAACAATTAAATTACTTGCAAGTTGGCTCCGATACCACTGTTGGGTTTTCTATGCATCGAATACAAAATAATCGGAGTAAAAACGCAGCGGAATAATAAATATGAAAATCCAATTTAGGATCTCATGCAGTAATTTAATTGTTTGATTAAAGGGTTAATCGAATTACCTTAATCCGATTGAATAGTTCTAGATCCGGACTAGAAGCACATGAATATCTCCTTCCTCTTCTGGTGATCCACACACGAACAATTCCACAAGCTGGATTGCTAGATCCTTACTGTAACACCCCCAATCCACTCAGGGATATTACACGCCGTAGACCCTCTCCTCGAGGATCTACCAGGCTGATAACTAAAATCAAACATCTAAGCATCGCCTTTAAGGCTAAAATGACTCAGTAGACCGACTTGGTCTTTCAATAATAACATACAACTCAATTCCAGACACATACCCACGCAGGGGTCAAAATACAATAAACTCCCGTACAACGGGGAAAAGATACCGCAGCGGAAAAGAAAATACAACTGGACCAATACGATATCAACGGAACCTCGTGTGATTAGTATCGTTCATCTTTCATCATCCTTCGTGCCGACCCTGTGCTATGCTCCAAAACCTGAATGCAAAAATAGACATCCACCCCCCGAATACTCGGGGGTTAGCAAAACTCCACTGTTTTGCTAGTGCAAGTACAAGTGCAAATACGAGCCATACAATTCACATTCCACGAATAACAATAACCAGGAATCCTCAAAGAATCCAAACGTAACGAAAAGCACTTCCCAAGGCAAGAGTTTGGTAAAATATTCTAAAACCGAAAGGTCACAAATCAAGGGAAAACAATTTATAAAACCGTTTAAATGCCATCGAGAGTTTTGATAGAAAACAACTTAGGATTTTCAAATCCTTATCTTTCCAAAAATCAACAGGGTCACAGCCCAAAGATTTTGTTTTCACAAATAGAAAACAGACAATAATTCACAGGGCCAGAACCCAACATCACGTGTCCTCGACGGACATAAAATCAACAAAACATAATCGCACACGCGCATCTCCTAGGACCGGGACGAAGCCACAAATCCCACTCGAGGCCTCGAAGGACCCTCCCGAGCTGACTAGCAAAACAAATCACACACATCTCACGGTTGGATCAATCGCTTGTTGCATCCTGGCCACATGATCGCATGCCATGTGCCACCGTAGATTATCTCAGGCTCTCACGGTTGGATCAATCACTTGTTGCATCCTGACCACATGATCACGTGCCATGTGTCACCGTAGACCTTCAACCATATCCACACATTCACACAAATAACATATCACATCAAGGATATTCAAACAATTCGCCAAGAGGCATCAAACACTTAGCAAAACACCACGTCCAACCACAACGCACGGAAATGAAATAATATACGCCCACACACAATACCAAGTGCAACATAAATACCAAACATATCCATAGAGTTCACATAGTCATTCTCAAACCACACCATTCACAAAACACACGCGTTTTGAAAGCAAGCCTTTAACAAGGCTAAACCGAATCTTTTGAAAACTTATTTCAAACAATCAAACAACCACATAAAGACGATCACCAATTATCATATTCACAAAAAAAGAATAGTATGGATAAGGTACTTGCCTCGATACCACGAGCACGGAACCACGAACGGATACGGCTCAACCGGGAAGCTTCGGAACGCCCGATGCTAACGAAAAGGAAGACGACAACGAACGGAATGGTTCAACACGGTTTCTTCACAAGAAACTCGACCCTAACAACAATATAATCAATAAATCATCGATCATACGAGGAAGGATAATCGTAGAACGCCCGAAAACCCCTCTAAGACATTTTACCGGACACCTTCAAAGCGTCGGTCAAGAACTCGACCCAAACAACGAATCGATATGATCCAACCATGTAATAATAAAGGAAATGATATAATACATCTAAATATTCATCAATCCATCATAATCCTAAGTTAAATCGGATTAATCGGACGAAAACAACCAAAATACCCAAATTCCCCAAAACTAGATTTCTAGGAAATCTGACCTGATTCGGTAGATCGGAGGATGTTATAGGATTGATGATTGATGATATGAACTCCAAGACTTCATGGATTTATTGTCTAACAACATCTCTCCATGATCAACACACCCCCAGCCGCGGAAGAGAAGAAAACCGAGTGAAAATGGCTGAAGAAAACGTCTGCAAGGCCATAAATAGGCTGCACAGTGTGCCGCGGCCCAGCGGGAGTGTGCCGCGGCACAGGCCCAAAAATGGCTCCCAGTGGTCGGCAGTGTGCCGCGGCTCGGCCGGAGTGTGCCGCGGCACCCGCACGGTCAGTTTGGCGAAAAATGCCACAGAGTGTGCCGCGGCTCTGCAAAGATGTGCCGCGGCCACGATCGCTCGGCGAGAATCGCCGAGCACTGCGGCCGTGACTCGGCTGGAAGCCGCGAGCACTACCGTCCGTGACTCGGCGTGCGGCTGGGCCTGTGGTTGCTCGGCTATGACTCGGCCGGGGCCAACTCCGACGGCCAGAACGACCCCGAAATCCGAACCTGAATACGAATCGATGATACGGTTACGACATACTCGCAAAGACGAATCTAAGATCTAAGAGAACACACAATTCCGACCACCCGAAGGCTCGGAATTCAACAACGGAAGTAATTACCCAAAACTTTGGGAAATTACGGAAATGGCCCAAAACGTCCGAAAATCACGATACGCGATCGAAACACCAAACCAAAGCTCGCAACATGAATAATAACATCAAATGAACTTAAGAGAAACTCGAAACAACAGTTTCGGACGAGATTCGCAAGAATCCAGCTCAAGTGCGGAAAAGTCGCTAAAAAGCTCGGAACTCAACAAAACGATACCGAAACGAACTCGGATGACAAAAAGTGCAGAATTAATCATTCTCGAAATGACGAAACGGTCATGAGCGAGTCGTCAAAATGGACTTCCGCCGAAAAAAAAGAAAATTACCGAAATTCGAAATTGCGGATATTACATTCTACCCTCCTTAAAAGAAGTTTCGTCCCGAAACTTAAAACAAGTAGGGGGAGCAATATACCCGCCAGGAAAACTCGACGAGATACACAAAAACAGAAAACTCGCGCCCAATGGCGAAACGCTGCAAGAAATGCAAAGAGACATACGACGTGAAAACACGCTCCACGACGACCAACACAACGTCGCCGTTAGGGATATAATAAAACCAACAAATGACAAGCGTCATCAAACGGATAATATAGCCAAGTCAATTATCCGACAATCACAAAACACAATGAACGAAAGTGAGTATGATTGACCAACCCAACAGTACATCAATCGAAACGCGAGCCCATCGCTGAACCAATACGGAATTCCACCGCCCAAGGGTTGGAAGATCGAAACGAGACTAATTTCCCGAACTTAAGGGAATTAGAAAGGAGTCTGAATGCTCAACAATCACGAAACGAGATCAATAAAAACCGAACAATCAAACGATCGAACCACAAAGATCGAGAAAACAAAAATCAAACGATCATGTTCGAATCACGAAGAACAATAAAAATTCAAACAACAACTCCAAGGTTCACATCTCGACTCGAGACAATATATGATCTGGTGAAAACAACAACATATGCATTCACATAAGATCCACATAAGAGGGAATAGAAATTGAAAAGTCACAACGACAAACGAGTTATTCCGAAACAATACCACGCTCGTTCGATCAACAAAAGCAAGGGGCAGGACAAGCTCAGAAAATGTCAACGAACATAAACGAGTCGACAGAGTCGAAAATAGAGAAGTTCCAAATCCGATCCACTTCGATTAAAAGAACTAGTAGAACCAGGTGATGTTACATCCGAATAAGGTTCACAAGAATCGAACCGAACTCGGAAAAGTCACCGCAATAACCAGATTGACCCAAAACAAGATCAAAGCTCATCCGATCGATGAAACCGAAATACAGAACAAGTTCAGTAAGTATCAACGAATACGAGAAAGTCGATAGAATTGAGAAAGAGAAAATGCAGAAGCCAAAAATAATACGGGTATTATATTCGACCCCTTCTAAAAGAAGTGTCTTTCCCAAAACTTACAACACGAAATCAAGGTGACAACACAACAACCAACTGACAGAAACATCCTTCAACGGCCTCTCAAAGCTGATTCCGATGACTGTGCTGAAGCGCGAACTCCGAAAGTCTCGGTAGCTAATTCGCAAAACTGAATTCGGTGTCCCTCGAGTCCGCACTTGAAACGCATTACTGATGAGAAGGACAATTTACACGTGCATGCCCCGGCACATCACGGTTGAAACGCCTCGACTCGGCATACCGAAAATACAAATGCTAGATACAATGGGGCATAACGTCGTAAAACAACATAGCGGAGATGTCAACTCCGCACAACGAAAAATCATAACATATACCGTATACAACGATTATCATCGTAAAGTAATACACACAAACACTACAGCAACGTCGGTATCGTTCGGCGACCTCAACGGTCCGAACAATAACCAGCACATAATTACAAACATCATGAAACAATCACACATGTACACAAACATACAAA
The DNA here is from genome assembly GCA_033398695.1 of Orobanche coerulescens. NCBI lineage: Eukaryota > Viridiplantae > Streptophyta > Magnoliopsida > Lamiales > Orobanchaceae > Orobanche > Orobanche coerulescens. Next base: position 60,191,655 of record CM065808.1, on the reverse strand, counting down.
CCCAAGCTTTAACAGCTCACACAGGTGCGATAACACGCAAGCCACCATGAAATGACAACATTAAAGATCGTCATCACACCTCCCACAAAGGGCTAACAAAACATATGCGTGGCGAACGACTCAACGTTCACACCACTAATTCAATCACAATTCGGGATTAACACCGTAACGAAAGTTCGAAAACCATACATGCATTTCCGGTCCGCAAACAGGAATGATAGGTCTTTAAAAACGAAAACCACCTTTTGAAAATAATTTAGAAAAATGCCGGTTGATCTTGAGTATCACCTTTCAAGAAAAAGTACAAACGTGAAATATCGTTATCGAGACTTGGAGAACCATCTCGCATTTGATAAAAATGAGGACACTTTTTTTCGTGAAAAACTTTCGGAAATATTCGACCCTCGGGTCTAAGTAAAAGTGTTTATAAAACATTGAAAATATCTCAAAACATTTTGGGTCCTCGCGGTAGAAGAATTTTGAAACATATTGTGGCATCTTGGATGTACCACGAGAAAATAATTCATTTTGAAAGTACGTCTCGAAATTTATTTTCTAAGATACTCAAGTTTTTCAAAGATAATTCAATGGGCTAGAATGCCCAAAAATTTCAGGTAATTACACAAAACATTATAGCGCCGTGGGTCCCGCGCCGGAACTCACCAGGCTAAAAACTATTTACAAAAATGCCAAAAAGGCCGATAACGGTAATATTTCAAAAACTCACGAAAGCCATTTACAAAATACTAAATACCGTCATAAGAATTTCGCCAAAGCGATCAAGGCCATAATGCCAAAAACTCGGTTAAGGGAATCGGTTTTCGAAATAAAACTCGGTCGGTAAAATACCGAAAGTCATTACAAAAGAACTCACGCAGCGGATAGAAGAAATACAGTTCAACATGCACAATCCAGCAACACTACTCCTCATATGAACGAAATATGAGAGTCAAATAACCACATATCACGAAATCAAAATCCATAAGAGGATTCCGTCACTTAGCAAATAATCATAAAAATAGCTCGTGTCACACGAGGCACAACACAAAGAAGGGAGACTTACATCCACAAGTCGCACGAAGATGATGATCGCCCACGATACTAATCACGACCAACAAACTCAGACGACGCGTCGCGACACGACTTAGTCAGACAAAATCCGACGAGACAAAGACTCAGCAGACACCACTGACCCGACAGCCTAGGTTTCCACAACCTAAGCTCCGATACCATTTATGTAACACCCCCAATCCACTCAGGGATATTACACGCCGTAGACCCTCTCCTCGAGGATCTACCAGGCTGATAACTAAAATCAAACATCTAAACATCGCCTTAAGGCTAAAATGACTCAGTAGACCGACTTGGTCTTTCAATAATAACATACAACTCAATTCCAAACACATACCCACGCAGGGGTCAAAATACAATAAACTCCCGTACAACGGGGAAAAGATACCGCAGCGGAAAAGAAAATACAACTGGACCAATACGACATCAACGGAACCTCGTGTGATTAGTATCGTTCATCTTTCATCATCCTTCGTGCCGACCCTGTGCTATGCTCCAAAACCTGAATGCAAAAATAGACATCCACCCCCCGAATACTCGGGGGTTAGCAAAACTCCACTGTTTTGCTAGTGCAAGTACAAGTGCAAATACGAGCCATACAATTCACATTCCACGAATAACAATAACCAGGAATCCTCAAAGAATCCAAATGTAACGAAAAGCACTTCCCGAGGCAAGAGTTTGGTAAAATATTCTAAAACCGAAAGGTCACAAATCAAGGGAAAACAATTTATAAAACCGTTTAAATGCCATCGAGAGTTTTGATAGAAAACAACTTAGGATTTTCAAATCCTTATCTTTCCAAAAATCAACAGGGTCACAGCCCAAAGGTTTTGTTTTCACAAATAGAAAACCGACAATAATTCACAGGGCCAAAACCCAACATCACGTGTCCTCGACGGACATAAAATCAACAAAACATAATCGCACACGCGCATCGCCTAGGACCGGGACGAAGCCACAAATCCCACTCGAGGCCTCGAAGGACCCTCCCGAGCTGGCTAGCAAAACAAATCACACACATCTCACGGTTGGATCAATCGCTTGTTGCATCCTGGCCACATGATCGCATGCCATGTGCCACCGTAGATTATCTCAGGCTCTCACGGTTGGATCAATCACTTGTTGCATCCTGACCACATGATCACGTGCCATGTGTCACCGTAGACCTTCAACCATATCCACACATTCACACAAATAACATATCACATCAAGGATATTCAAACAATTCGCCAAGAGGCATCAAACACTTAGCAAAACACCACGTCCAACCACAACGCATGGAAATGAAATAATATACGCCCACACGCAATACCAAGTGCAACATCAACACCAAACATATCCATAGAGTTCACATAGTCATTCTCAAACCACACCATTCACAAAACACACGCGTTTTGAAAGCAAGCCTTTAACAAGGCTAAACCGAATCTTTTGAAAACTCATTTCAAACAATCAAACAACCACATAAAGACGATCACCAATTATCATATTCACAAAACAAGAATAGTATGGACAAGGTACTTGCCTCGATACCACGAGCACGGAACCACGAACGGATACGGCTCAACCGGGAAGCTTCGGAACGCCCGATGCTAACGAAAAGGAAGACGACAACGAACGGAAGGGTTCAACACGGTTTCTTCACAAGAAACTCGACCCTAACAACAATATAATCAATAAATCATCGATCATACGAGGAAGGATAATCGTAGAACGCCCGAAAACCCTCTAAGACATTTTACTGACACCTTCAAAGCGTCGGTCAAGAACTCGACCCAAAAACGAATCGATACGATCCAACCATGGAATAATAAAGGAAATGATATAATACATCTAAATATTCATCAATCCATCATAATCCTAAGTTAAATCGGATTAATCGATTAAAACAACCAAAATACCCAAATTCCCAAAACTAGATTTCTAGGAAATCGACTGATTCGGTAGATCGGAGGATGTTATAGGATTGATGATTGATGATATGAACTCCAAGACTTCATGGATTTATTGTCCAACAACATCTCTCCATGATCAACACACCCCCACCGCGGAAGAGAAGAAAACCGAGTGAAAATGGTCAAGAAAACGTCTCAGGCCATAAATAAGCCGCACAATGTGCCGCGCCTGGCCGAGTGTGCCGCGGCACAGCCCAAAAATGGCTCCCGTGATCGGCGGTGTGCCGCGGCTCGGCCGGAGTGTGCCGCGGCACCTGCAGTCGGTTTGGCCGAAAAATGCCACAGAGTGTGCCGCGCCTCGCCAAAGATGTGCCGCGCCACGGATCGCTCGGCAGAATCGCTGAGCACCGCGGCCGTAATTTCGGCTGGAGCCGCCGAGCACTACCGCCGTGACTCGGCGCCGGCCTGGGCCTGTGTTGCCCGGCCATGACTCGGCCGGGGCCAACTCCGACGGCCAGAACGACCCCGAAATCCGAACCTGAATACGAATCGATGATACGGTTACGACATACTCGCAAAGACGAATCTAAGAGCTAAGAGAACACACAATTCCGACCACCCGAAGGCTCGGAATTCAACAACGGAAGTAATTACCCAAAACTTTGGGAAATTACGGAAATGGCCCAAAACGTCCGAAAATCACGATACGCGATCGAAATACCAAACCAAAGCTCGCAACATGAATAATAACATCAAATGAACTTACGAGAAACTCGAAACAAAAGTTTCGGACGAGATTCGCAAGAATCGAGCTCAAGTGCGGAAAAGTCGCTAAAAAGCTCGGAACTCAACAAAACGATACCGAAACGAACTCGGATGACAAAAAGTGCAGAATTAATCATTCTCGAAATGACGAAACGGTCATGAGCGAGTCGTCAAAACGGACTTCCGCCGAAAAAAAAAAGAAAATTACCGAAATTCGAAATTGCGGATATTACACTTACGAATAATATTGATAAATAGTACAACACAAAATCCTTACTAGAAGGATTGTACTATTGATCAAGATCAACTAAGAGAAGAGGATTAGACGACCGAATGCATTCTCCTACAGTAGGAAGTAGAGGGCCGATTTTCTCTTGCTCTTGAAGGGGGGGGGGGGCGATTTTTTTAGGTTTTTTTCTTATAACAACTCCTTGTCATGGATCTCTTATTTATACTAAGTAATCCCTAGATTCAAAAATCTAGTATTTGCTTAGTTACCCCCCATCTTATTAAATAATGCAATATACATAATATCCAATATTATATATTACTTATTATTTAATGTCTTCATAAATATAATATCAAATATTATATTTATTATTCCAAGTTGATATTTATTCCTGCTTGTCTATAATTGTCGTACGTGCGACCCAAAAGGCTTATATTATGTTGGCAATTATTTATTACCTTATTAAATAATAAATCATAAGCGGCCTCTAGTAAGACATTATGATTACCCAAATAACATAAGTTAATAGTCCATTAAACCTTTTAATGTGTCAAATCCCTTTTTCACGCGATATCATATTTGAACTAAGTCATGGAGTCTGTCATACTTATTTATGTTCAAATGCTTTCTCGATCTTAAGTAGACTGATTGAATCAAATGACTCTTCATTTGAGTATGGCCATGCATTTCCTTCAGTCCTACTTATCGAGGGGCCCAACAGATATCTCTCTCACTTAAGAGAGGGACAAATCCCCATCTTGATTATTCATTGCCCTCTATGTAATATCCGTACCTTTCCATTTTTAGCAGTTTCTATTTTTGGTGTATGTCTATTATTATCGACTCGTTTGTAACCGTTTCGACATTTTTAATCTATTTTATTCTTGGAGTTTTTCCATTTGGACGAGTTTCGGTGATGTTTTCACGTAATTTCATTTTATGACATATTTTGCCATATGAACGTTCGATTCTCGTAAAACTCATTCGTTTTCATTGTTTCTTGGTTTGTGCAAGTTCGTATGGTTGAGTTGGTCGTGTTGATACTTTCGGTTTGTAAATCCGATGTCGTATCGTGATTTTCGGGCATTTGGGCCATTTTTGTAATTCCCTATATGTTTAGGGAACTTCATCTTCTTTGTCGTATTTTGGATTCCCCGGTAGTCGGAATTATATTTTCTTTCAGCACTTAGCTCTGTCGTCTTGTATATTTTGTGTTTGCGTTTCTGGATTCTGGCCTTGTCGTGCGTTTCGAGTTTCGTACCTTCGGCAGCAGCGTACTGATCTGAGCAGTACTGAACTGCTGCGTGGGTAGCGCACGCTACTCCTTATTACCTTGCGTGCGCTATCGGTGTGCAGTTAGCGTGCGCTAACTCGTTATTGTTAGCGTGCGCTATCGAGTGGTATTTAGCGCGCGCTAAGCATGTCTAGCGCACGCTAGCGACGTCCGGCAGTAGCTACTGGACTGTTGTAGCCCCGTTAGCGCGCGCTACCTTTTGATGGTTAGCGTGCGCTAACTATGCAATTTATATAAGACTGCGGGCAGGTCAGAATAACACCCTTTTTCATTCTTTCTCTCGTTTTCTTCTTCGGGCGACGTAGAGGGCGATTTCCTTCGACTTCCATCCGAGAATTATTCGTATTCCACCACCGTAGATTCGAGCTAACATATCATCATCAGCATAATCATCCTTCATCGTCCGAATCTGAGGTATTTTTTCAGGAACCCTAAACTTGTCCAATTTGGGGATTTTTTGGGTTTTTCTTGATTAATTCCGAATTGTCCATATATGTTGTATATTTCCTCATCGATTGTTGTTAACGGATGAATCCCAATCCATTTCACCTAGTTAAACTCGTGAATTATCGATTCGGGGAGGTTTTGCGTAAACCCTCGCCCGTATCGATTGATCGTTCATTGTCGTGGTTTGTAACAGGGGTTATGGGTGTTTTCCATTCGATTATTGTTGTCCGTTGGGACTGAGTTATATTGATCCTTCGATTAGGAACCGTCGTTTTCCATCCGGACCGTTCGTAGTCGTATTTCATTTCCTATTCTCCAAAGATGTCTCAAAGGCAAGTACTTTACATTTGTTTACGCGTTCTAGTATTTGAATTATGGCTATTCGTGGTTGTGTGGAAGTATATGTGTATGTTCACCTAGGGATTGGTCCGACGGGGCCTCTAGGGATACGTTGCCGTGAGTTTCGTATCGCGAACTATGGTTAACCACCCAGGGATGTCCAACGGGGCTCTGCGGAGTACGGTGGCCGTGAGTCTCGTACCAAGGTTAACTTTGAATTGTTTTGTTGGAGAAAATGTGTTTTGTGCTTGTGCACCGTATAATATTCTGGAATATAAATGATTTCTAAAATGGTTTTTGGCGCATATTTTCATCTGATTAGAATGGTAGTTCAAATGGATTGTACTTGCACTAGCAGTTGTCGCTAACCCCTTAAATGGGGGAAATACTTTTTGTATTTCAGGTATAGGTCTTGGAGACAAGCGAGCACACGAGCCGTATGAGAATGATGGGCAAGCATGATACTGTTCAGTAGTCATTTGTTGGTGTTCTGTTCTGTCATTATTATTGATGTCTTGTTTTGGGATTTCTGTATTATGAAATTAGTTTAAGTACTCGAGTACTTCTTTTTTGAATTTGTTAATGTTGTGTTCCCGTTTTGAGAAATGGATTTGATGTCAGACTGTATTTGTCGGATTTTAGTCTTTTATTTGAATGTCGTGGTTTGAGAAATTATCATTTTGTTGATGATTGTATGTCGTTGTCGAATGTCTTGTTGGTACGTTAGCTTGGTGGATTCCACAGTGTGGGGTCCAAGGCGCTGTAATATGCCCTGATCGTCTTGGGGGTGTTACAGAATATGGTATCAGGGCTTAGGTTTATGGATACCTAGGCCGTCGATTATTTGGGTCTAGTCGAGTGTCGTTTTTGAACAGTATCGCTGCCATGCCATCATCTTAATACGCCGGTGCTCGTAAGTTTTTCCTAACTTGACTCGTTACGTTGTCCTGTTCTGTTTCTTTTCCTGATATCTTGTTGCGTTTTGCGTTTGAATTGTACTCACCCGCTACTTCTTCAGAATTCCTGCTGGTAGAGGATGCGGACGCGGTCACGGACGCGGTAGGGGACGTTGGATTACGTCAAGCCATAGCAATTATCATGTTGGACTCTATGATAATCTCAGGTTCAAGGATTTATTGACATACTGTTATATTGAGATTCACTTATGACATTTCCATGTAGTGATCTCAATGCGGGTCTGTCCAGTATTAGTTCTCCAACCAATACCCATAAGATTGATCCGTACCATATGCATAATCATCCGATGATTATCAATCAAACTTATACTAGTATATTAATCACTCGAGTCTCTACTAAACGCGATTGTACCAGGGACATTTGAATAATCTTATTATTCATGAATAACTATTATTCGATTATTATCATATTAAAACATGCACACATTATAATAATCAACGAGAAATAAATGATATCAAGTAACTTTATTTATATGTGACAATTACAAATCTAGGCACATCGAATGTCCTAGGGCACTTATCCTAACAATCTCCCACTTGCACTAGGACCATTCATTCATGACTTTTAGTCCTATCGCTCTAGCATGCTCAACATGCTTTCCTTGTGAGAGAGGCTTGGTAAGTGGATGTGCAACATTCTCTTCCGTTGCTACTTTGCATATTGTAATATCTTTTCGTCTGACAATCTCTCTAACTAGGTGATATTTTCTGAGTATATGTTTGGAATTATGATGGGACCTAGGCTCTTTACCTTGTGCAATAGCACCATTATTGTCACAATAAAGGCTTACGTGACCCTGGATGGTCGGCACTACTCCTAGTTCGGTAACGAACTTCTTGATCCATACGGCTTCCTTAGCTGCATCCGATGCTGCCAGGTACTCAACTTCTGTAACAGAATCAGCAACCGTGCTTTGCTTGGAACTCTTCCAACTCACAACACCTCCATTCAATACAAACACATAACCAGTTTGTGATTTGAAATCGTCTCTGTCGGTTTCGAAACTTGCATCGGCGTAACCTCTTAAAGCCAGCTCATTTCCCACCCCTCCATAAACTAGGAAATCATCCTTAGTTCTTCTCGAGTACTTTAGGATGGTTTTCACTGTTGTCCAGTGACTTTCACCTGGATTTGATTAGTATCAACTTGTCATGCTAAGGGAAAATGATACATCTGGTCGAGTACAAATCATGGCATACATGATCGATCCAATGACCGAAGCATATGGTATCTTGCTCATGTGGGCTCGCTCATCAAGATTCGAAGGACTCTAAGTCTCACTCAGATGAATGCCATGTGACATTGGCAAGAGTCCTCTCTTGGAGCCTTGCATATTGAACATCTTCAATATTTTATTAATGTAGGTACATTGACTCGGACCAATCAATCTCTTTGATCTATCTCTATAGATATTTATCCCAAGAATGTAAGCAGCTTCTCCTATGTCTTTCATTGAGAAACAACTTCCCAACCAAGTCTTGACTGTCTGCAAGGTGGGAATGTCATTTCCAATGAGTAATATGTCATCTACATATAAGACTAAGAAAACAACTATTCTCCCACTAACCTTCTTGTACACACATGGTTCATATTCATTTTGAATGAACCCAAACTCTTTGACAGTTTCATCAAAACGAAGATTCCAGCTCCGAGAAACCTGTTTCAACCCATAAATGAATCTTTGAAGCTTGCAAACCTTTTTAGAATTCTCTGGATGAACAAAACCTTCAGGTTGTGTCATGTACACATCCTCGAGTAAGTTTCCATTAAGGATTGCTGTTTTGACATCCATTTGCCATATTTCATAATCATAGTACGCAGCAATGGAAAATAAAATTCTAATTGATTTAAGCATGACTACTGGCGAAAAGGTCTCATCATAGTCAACACCATGAATCTGTCTATAACCTTTTGCCACTAGTCTAGCTTTATAGGCTTGCAGATTATCATCCATGTTTTTCTTCTTTTATAGACCCATTTGCACCCAATGGTTTTAACACCGTCAGGTGGATCTATCAACTTCCAAACTTGATTTTCATACATGGACTGCATCTCTGACTTCATGGCTTCTAGCCATTCCTTGGATTCTGGTTCTGAAGCAGCTTCTGTAAAGATACTAGGCTCATCATCTATGAGCGATGCGTCATCATCCTCTGTTTCGAGATAACCATATCTCTCAGTTTCATGTCGCATCCTATCAGATCTGCGAGGGACTTGTGTGCTTTGAACGGGTTCTTCAACTGATTGTTGAGCCTGTTCGATTTCCATCGGTGAAGCAATGTCTTCTTTTGGTTCTAGAGTTTCCTCGAGAATTACTCTTCTCCCACTATCTCTTTTGGAAATAAATTCCCTTTCTAAGAATACAGCATTTCAAGCAACAAACACTTTATTCTCAGCGGGCTTATAAAAGTAATATCCTTTAGTTTCCTTAGGATATCCCACAAATAAACATCTTTGAAATCTGGCTGCCAGTCAAACACTTGGCGTCTTACGAATGATTCGCAACCCCAGATCTTTAGAAAAAGACAAGTTTGGTCTCTTATCAGCCCATTTCTCAAATGGTGTCTTTTCAACTGCTTTAGATGGAACACGGTTAGGGAGAATGCTGCTGTTTCTAAGGCGTGGCCCCAAAATGATAATAGAAGCTCTGTTCGACTCATCATAGATCGAACAATATCTAATAAAGTTCGATTCCTCCTCTCGGACACTCCGTTATGCTGAGGTGTTCCGGGAGGAGTAAGTTGCGAAATAATTCCACAATTCCTAAGATGATCATCGAATTCTTGGCTCAAGTATTCGCCACCTCGATCCGATCGAAGGGCTTTAATTATCTTACCAAGTTGATTTTGTACTTCATTCTGGAATATTTTGAACATTTCAAAAGATTCATGTTTATACTTCATAAGATAAATATATCCATATCGGCTAAAATCATCGGTAAATGTAATGAAGTATTAGTATCCGCCTATGGCATGAGTGCTAAGAGGTCCGCATACATCAGTATATATTAGGGCTAATAGATCACTAGCCCTTTCTCCATGACCAGTGAAAGGATTCTTCGTCATCTTGCCTAATAAACAAGATTCGCATGTCCCATATGATTCATAGTCAAAAGAGTCTAAATGTCCATCATTATGGAGTTTAGAAATGCTTTTCTCGTTTATGTGACCAAGTCGACAATACCTTAAGTAAGTCAGATTAGAATCATTGAGCTTAGGTTTCTTGGATGCAATGTGATAGATGTAACACCCCGAGATAATCGGAATAATTACAACGCCGTAAACCCTTTGAGTAAGGATTTACAAGGCTAATTTGAAGAAATGTAAATATAATACAACAGTGCCATGAAGGTTCAAAACATAAAACCGGTTTCAACAGATCAAATGAGTCATTATTACAACCATCTCGAAATATCAATATGACACGCGTACTCGAATACTGAAAATGAACCAAGAAGACAAATCACAATAATAATAAACATCACTGAGCCCCTTCGTCGTCATATCGGTACTGTGGCTGCTTTCCCACTCCTCGGATACCTGAACATCAAAACAAATGTCCACCCCCGAAGGGGTTAGCAAAATGATGCTAGTACAAGTATCATATTAAACAAATCGAATATGCAACAACAATGCATAACAAAATACACGACACGGACTTCCGCTACCGGAATCCAACAATACGAATCCACAAGATTCCATTAACACAGTATGGGTATTCCAATGATCAAGCGCCCTCAGCATAGATCCCAAGATGATCCCGTCGGACCAACACGAGGTGGAAAAACCCGTCCAATGATCCAGCGCCCCTTAGCATAGATCCCAAGATGATCCCGTCGGACCAACACGAGGTGGACATCCGATCCAGTGCCCTCAGCATAGATCGTACAACACAAACACAACTCATGCATACATGTAAGCAAAATCGCTATGTCCATCAACATGAACATATAAACACTTGATAACGAATATCATGACAATTCAACGAAATAAATCCCATGTTCAACAACATGAATAAATCACATGCATGCTCAAGATACCAACATTAACAAATTACGATACTTGCCTCAAATATGGCAAAAACTAATCACTCCAATAATCTCAACACACTCGAAGGCCGCCTCCTTCAATCAAACGTTCGTAATGCTCGGCCCTAGAACAATAGGAAAATAACGGCAACTCGGGACAAGTTTAAACGTACGAACATCTAACGCCTACTACGGTCGGGTTAACGCTCTAAGCTCGCCGACTCACGACTCAACTCACTCGACGGCCGCCCGGTCTAGCCAGAGCCACTCAAATCACCGTAATTACGTACTACGATTTCGGATTATCAATTCCCTCACCAAGTTCGGTTACAAAACATGCTTCAATCCGAGTTTAAGGTTTAACAACCATATAATTCGTTCTTCCACAATTTATCTTCCTTGCCAAAATTTACGTTCATAGCAATGGTTTCCCATCAACTTCCCTTTTGTTTGAATCATTAACATGAAGATAACCAAATCTAGAAATCACTATGAGTTGTGATCTACATTGAAGGTCATCTCATACTATCCAAGGATATTACATGACCATACTAATAATTCATCTTTATCTTCAAGAAAATATCCTAAGTTCAATCCATCAATGTCCCAAAACATATAATTCCATTATGTAAATACATAAGAACTTGATAATCTCCATAAACTGGCCATAATCGGTTTGTAGCTACAAGATTGTGCTTAGGAGTTCAAACACTAAAATGTTCAATGGTTTATACGATGAAGAAGTACCGAAACATCGAAAATATCCTTCTAACAACATGATGTTCGACTACATACGAATTTAACTGACTAGAAAATCTCAAAACATGCTCCAAAACATTCTTAAGAATACCACTCCAGTTGGTGAAGAATCACCTACCTCAAAATAGTGAAGAGCAAGGAGGAACTTGAAGAAATCCAACACCGAGAGCTTGAACACCAATCTTGTCACATCCCAAGACCCCTCCGCCATAGCATGATAATGTCCGCTCTGGGCGCTCTCCTCTGAGCTGGCCCTCACGGTTTTGTTTCTGGGAGCCCAGCGAGCAGCTTCCCAGGAGGACACCCATCCTGAGACTGCTCCTCGCACCAGCACGCTTAACTTCAGAGTTCTCATCACCCCGAAGCCACTGGGCTCCCAAAAGGCCTCATGCTATAAGGTGTCACGACACGCTCAAATAAGGCACTTCACCCGCTCTCTGCTAGTCGGTGTGGGATATCACAATCCGCCCCTCCTCAAAGGACCCGACGCCCTCATCGGCACATTCGCACGACACGGCAGAGTGGCTCCAATACCAAATTGTCACATACCGGGACCCCTCCGCTGTAGCATGATATTGTCCGCTCTGGGCGCTCTCCTCTTGAGCTGGCCCTCACGGTTTTGTTTCTGGGAGCCCAACGAGCAGCTTCCCAGGAGGTCACACATCCTAAGACTGCTCCTCGCACCAGCACGCTTAACTTCGGAGTTCTCATCACCCTGAAGCTACTGGGCTCCCAAAAGGCCTCATGCTATAAGGAGTTCGGCATGTACATATAAGGCACTTCGCCCGCTCTCTGCTAGTCGGTGTGGGATATCACAATCCACCCCCCCTCAAGGGGCCCGACGTCCTCGTTGGCACACTCGCACTACACGACAGAGTGGCTCCGATACCAAATTGTCACATCCCAAGATCCCTCCGCTGTAGCATGATATTGTCCGCTCTGGGCGCTCTCCTCAGAGCTGGCCCTCACGGTTTTGTTTCTGGGAGCCCAACGAGCAGCTTCCCAGGAGGTCACCCATCCTGAGACTGCTCCTCGCACCGGCACGCTTAACTTCGGAGTTCTCATCACCCCGAAGCCACTGGGCTCCCAAAAGGCCTCATGCTATAAGGTGTCACGACACACTCAAATAAGGCACTTCGCCCGTTCTCTGCTAGTCGGTGTGGGATATCACAAATCTCCAATGATCTACAATCTTCAAACTCTAGCTAGGATGATGATATGAGAGGTTTATGATGGAGGAAGTAACTCTCTAAGTTCAGAAATCGAGTTTGGGAAGTGATGAAGTCTGAAAAAATGAAAAAGGGTGATGTCCTATATATAGAAAATGGTTATTAGCGCGCGCTAGTCCATATCCATAGCGTGCGCTAACGGGCCTGTAGTCTACTGTTCTACCCGGTCTCGACTTAGCGTGCGCTAACATCTCCCTTACGTGCACTAAGTTCAGGAACTAGCATACGTTACCACTTATATAGTGTGCGCTAATGGCCATACGAAGCTTACTGACCTCACTGTACTCAACATTTAGCGTGCGCTATCCTCATACCAGTAGCCTGTGCTAATAGCATTGACTCGGCTTTTTCCAAAAGCCGTCCAGGTTCATCCCGACATATCCCGACCAAGATCCGCGGCTGATCTCACCTACCACACTGTCTTAATCAAGTTGACTACGTATAGCGCGCGCTAAGGTTCACACATAGCGTGCGCTACGAAACCCATATTAGCGTACGCTACGCCTAGTTGATAGCGTGCGCTACCAGTGCAAAAATCACAATTTTGAACATATTCATGAAATCATACGCTCAACAACACCAGTTCATGTAATACGGAGAATAATACTCAGATCAAAATGCAACAAATACAATATCACAAGGTTCAAATATACATCAGAAATCTCGGGTATTACATCCTCTCTCCGTAAAAAGAAGTTTCGTCCCGAAACTTAAGGTGAAAATAACTATGGATACCTAGCCCTCATATTGTCCTCCGTTTCCCAAGTGGCCTCTTCAACTCCGTGTCGTGACCATTGTACTTTAACCAAGGGTATTGGTTTATTCCTCAATTGTTTGATCTGACTCTCAAGTATCTTGATTGGTCTCTCTTCGAAGGTGCCGTCATTAGCTATCTCGATCTCGTCGAAATCAATAATATGACTGAGATCAGGTACATACTTCCGCAATTGGGATACGTGAAACACATTATGAACGTGACTCAGCGATGGCGGTAAGGCCAACCTGTATGCTAAATCCCCAACTCTCTCGAGGATCTCAAATGGTCCGATATATCTCGGACTTAGCTTACCTTTTCTCCCAAAATGGAAAATTCCCCGTGTAGGAGACACCTTCAATAGTACGTGGTCCCCAATGTCGAACTCTAGCGGGCAACGATCGCATAAGACTTCTGTCGACTCTGGGCAGTCAACAGTCTTTCCCGAATCAAAGCTACCTTCTCTTGAGTCTGAACTATTAGTTCCGGTTCCGTCCCAATCAAGTCCGAAGAATCATCCCAGCACAGGGGTGATCGGCATCTTCTCCCGTACAAAGCTTCAAATGGTGCCATCTTAATAGAAGCATGCCAACTATTGTTGTAGGTGAATTCAATCAAGGGCAAATGAACTTCCCAATCAGTTGACCAATCCAAAGCACAAGCTCTAAGCATGTCTTCTACCATTTGTATAGTCCTTTCAGACTGACCGTCCGTTTGAGGATGATAAGCCGTGCTAAATTTCAGTTCGATCCCCAAAGCCCTGTGAACTGCCTTCCAGAAGTGCGACACGAAGCGACCGTCTCGATCTGAAATAATGGTCTTCGGCGTCCCATGCAATCTGCTATCTCTGCAATAAATACTCGTGCCAATTTCTCGGGTCCCTACGTGTCTTTAATTCCTAGGAAATGAGCCGACTTGGTTAGTCGATCAACTACAACCCAAATCATGTTCATTCCCGTCTTGGTCCTTGGCATATTGGTGATGAAATCCATCGAGATATCCTCCCACTTCCATTCAGGGATCGGAAGTGGCTTCAACATTCCTGCAGGTCGCTGATGTTCAATCTTGACCTATTGACAATTCAAACTGAAACGTATTCTGCTACGTCCTTCTTCATATTCCCCCACCAGAAGTTTTGTTTTAGATCCTTGTACATCTTACTGATGCCCGGGTGAATAAAATAGGGCGCGCTGTGAGCTTCCTTCAGAATTGTCTGTCTCAAAACATCAGCATCGGGAACGCAAAGTCGATTCTGAAATCTCAGAACTCCATCATCTTGTATCACGAATCCTGGGGCCTTTCCTTTCTTTACTTCGTCACATAACCGAAGAATCAGAGAATCGTTCAACTGCTTAGATTTGATTTCTTCCACTAACGATGAAGTTAGTTCCATCACACACAGTTGCCCCTGGACTCCCTGAGACCACACTTCAATCCCTTCGTGGATCAGTTCTCGTTGAATGCTGGTTTGGGACGTAAGTGCTTCCAACACTCGAAGAGAAACAGGTTTACGGCTTAGTGCATCAGCTACTACGTTTGCTTTACCCGGATTACAGAGGATTTCCAAGTCGTAATCCTCAATCAATTCCAGCCACCTTCTCTGCCTCATGTTTAATTCCTTCTGACAAAATATGTACTTGAGGATCTTATGATCTGTAAAGATCTGACAATGAGTGTCGTATAAATAATGTCGCCAAATTTTCAAGGCAAAGACCACAGCTGCTAACTCCAGATCGTGAGTCGGGTAATTAACTTCATACAGTTTCAGCTGTCGAGAGGCATAAGCAATCACCTTATCCTTTTGCATCAACACACATCCCAGACCCTGATTTGAAGCATCGCTGTATACCATGAATTCATCAGTTCCATCTGGTAACGCTAATATAGGTGCTGTTGTTAGTCTCCTCTTAAGTTCATCAAAACTAGCCTGGCATTTCTCATTCCACGTGAACTTTTGAGTTTTCTGTAACAGCTGAGTGAGCGGACGAGCAATTTTGGAAAATCCCTCTACAAAACGACGATAATATCCAGCAAGCCCTAAGAAACTTCGGACTTCCTTCACGTTATTAGGAGCTTCCCATTCCAAGATTGCTTCGACTTTCTTCGGGTCCACCTGAACTCCGTCAGTTGATATCACATGCCCAAGGAAGGTTACTTCCCTAAGCCAGAACTCGCATTTGGAAAGTTTCGCATAAAGCTGTTCATTCCTTAAGGTGCTCAAAATAACACGCAAATGCTCAGCGTGCTCCTTTGTGTCTTTCGAATAGATCAAGATGTCATCAATGAAAACGACCAAAAACTTATCTAGGTATTCTAAGAATACCCGATTCATCAATTTCATAAATACTGCATGAGCGTTAGTAAGTCCGAATGGCATTACCACAAATTCATAGTGTCTGTACCGGGACCTGAAAGCAGATTTCGGTATATCCAATTCCTTAATTCTCAACTGATGATATCCTGACCGCAAGTCAATCTTCGAGAATACCCTTGCCCCTTGCAGTTGATAAAACAAGTCGTCGATCCGAGGTATAGGATACTTGTTCTTGATCGTCACCTTGTTTAGCTCCCTGTAATCAATACATAATCGGAGGGATCCATCTTTCTTCCGGACAAAGAGAATGGGCACTCCCCAAGGAGAAACGCTAGGTTGAATGTAACCCTTCTGTAATAATTGCTCCAGTTGCTTCTTTAGTTCATACATCTCGGTTGGCGCCATACGGTATGGTGCTCTGGAAATAGGAGCGGCTCCAGACTCTAATTCGATAGTGAACTCCACTTCTCTCTGCGGAGGTAACCCAGTTAGTTCGTCAGGGAAAACATCTGAAAATTCATTCACAACTGGAATAGATGAGAGCTCTACTCTTTCTTCTTTCTTCATGGCGTAGCACCAAAATCCGTGACAACCCTGCTTCAGTAATTTCACTGCTTTCATCACTTTGATCAATTTTCCCGAGCTTCCCGGTCTCCATCCTCTGAATAAGTGTTCAGATCCGTCATTAGCAATGATAGAAATGACTCTCTTTTGGTAATTCAAAATAGCTCCATAACAGTTGAGCCAATCGTCTCCGAGAATTAAATCGTCACCATGGATGTCGACTACAATAAGATTCGATGGCCAATCTCTCCCTCCTATAGACACTAGAAAATATCTAGTTTCTAGGGTTCCCATAATTCTCTCTCCACTCGGAAAACCCACAACATAAGGTTCACAATCAAATAAACACAAGATTTTCAAACGATTAACACAGTTCAATGATATGAAAGAATGTGTAGCTCCTGAATCGAATAAGACACTAACTGGTTGCAAAAGGATCTGAATCGTACCTGATGCAACAGCAGTGTTCTGATCGTCAGATTTCCTCATCTCGTACAGGCGCGGAGGAATGGCAGCACTGGATGTCTCTCTTCCCAAAATTCTACTGCTGAAACCCACTCTGCTGTGTCTGGTTCACACCTATCTCTTTCGGAACTGGTGCTGGAGTGCGAGTACCAAATGATCTAGTCACATTTCTGCAGAAATTCGCACGGTGTCCTTCTTGCCCACATTCAAAACAAGTTACTGAAAGAATGGGACAATCACGTCGAATATGCCCTGCTCGACCACAATTATAGCACTTTTTTGATGCGTCAGAAACTGCTGATGTTGTCCGGAACTTCTTTCCACCTCGAGAAGGATGTGGAGGTTTCCTAGATGAATAGAATGAAGACTGGCCCTTGTGGGGCCCACCACTCTTGTTTTCCGAGAAGTTGCCGGATACTTTCTGCTTATTTGCCTCCATCGATTTATCCACCGCTGCCTCTTTCATGTCGTGGGCCAGCGCCTTGTCCTGATATTGTCGCAACATAGTACACTCGAATCCGGACATGTACTGCTGAATCTCCGGCTTCATCCGCATATCGAAATGAAAAATCTTCTCCGCCTTCGTCCTGACCAAGTGTCGCACACAAGTCAGCTGATGATTAAAAGTCTTGATTATGTCTGTCACAGATGCTTCCGAACTCTGCGGTGAGAAAAACTCTCGGATTTTAGCCTCTCTAACTGGACGAGGACAATATTGTGCTTCCATCATTAGTTTGAATTCCGTCCAGTCAGCATTATGATTCTCAGGTCGAATAGCTTCCCACCAGTCAAAAGCCTCCCCAGTCAGAAAATACTGGGCAATAGGAACTTTCCGGTCCTCGGAACAGTTAATCCCCACAAATATCTTTTCTAACTCCTTTAGCTAATGATCCCAAGTAAGTGCCTCAGCAGAACCGTCAAATTTTGGCTGGTGCAATTTGACCACCTCAGTAAGCCATCTGTCTCCCCGGTTATCCTCATGGTGCTGCTGTCCCATTACCGTCTGCATGCGGTCAACAACATGAGCGAATTGGTTTATCTGAGCCACCACCTTTTGAAGCACTCCCGGCATGTTAGGATTCGCGTTGTCATTCGCTGATCCCTGCTGTCCTCCAGAATGGGAATCGGTTCGACTAGCCGATAATTCTGGGGTAGTTGCTGAATCCTCCTATCGAACATTACCACGTCCGCGTCCACGTCCTCCCCTCAACATACTGTAAACACAATTACTCAATATCCAGGGCAAAATTTCAAAAATAAAGCCCGTCAATATTCACAAAACAGAAATTAAGTAAAACGGTAGTATAAGAGATTAGGAGACTTGCAACCACGGTCCACATGACGACGCTGGATGAACAGTGATGTTACGAATGACCCGTAAACCAAATAACGAAAAACAGACCCAACTAAAACCCGACTGCCAAGATATCCATGAATCTTATCTCTGATACCATATTCTGTAACACCCCGAGATATTCGGATTAATTACAACGCCGTAAACCCTTTGAGTAAGGATTTACATGGCTAATTTGAAGAAATGTAAATATAATACAACAGTGCCATGAAGGTTCAAAAGGTAAAACTGGTTTCAACAGATCAAATGAGTCATTATTACAACCATCTCGAAATATCAATAAGACACACGTACTCGAGTATTGAAAATGAACCAAGAAGACAAATCACAATAACAATAAACATCACTGAGCCCCTTCATCGTCATATCGGTACTGTGGCTGCTTTCCCACTCCTCGGCTACCTGAACATCAAAACAAATGTCCACCCCCGAAGGGGTTAGCAAAATGATGCTAGTACAAGTGTCATATTAAACAAATCGAATATGCAACAACAATGCATAACAAAATACATGACACGGACTTCCGCTACTGGAATCCAAAAATGCGAATCCACAAGATTCCATTAACACAGTATGGGTATTCTAATGATCCAGCGCCCTCAGCATAGATCCCAAGATGATCCAGTCGGACCAACACGAGGTGGAAAAACCCGTCCAATGATCTAGCGCCCCTCAGCATAGATCCCAAGATGATCCCGTCGGACCAACACGAGGTGGACATCCGATCCAGCGCCCTCAGCATAGATCGTACAATACAAACACAACTCATGCATACATGTAATCAAAATCGCTATGTCCATCAACATGAACATACAAACACTTGATAACGAATATCATGACAATTCAACGAAATAAATCCCATGTTCAACAACATGAATAAATCACATGCATGCTCAAAATACCAACATTAACAAATTACGATACTTGCCTCAAAGATGGCAAAAACTAATCACTCCAATGATCTCAACACACTCGAAGGCCGCCTCATTCGATCAAACGTTCGTAATGCTCGGCCCTAGAACAATAGGAAAATAATGGCAACTCAGGACAAGTTTAAACGTACGAACATCTAATGCCTACTACGGTCGGGTTAACGCTCTAAGCTCGCTGACTCACGGCTCAACTCACTCGACGGCCGCCCGGTCTAGCTAGAGCCACTCAAATCACCGTAATTACATACTACGATTTCGGATTATCAATTCCCTCACCAAGTTCGGATACAAAACATGCTTCAATCCGAGTTTAAGGTTTAACAACCATATAATTCGTTCTTCCACAATTTATCTTCCTTGCCAAAATTTACATTCATAGCAATGGTTTCCCATCAACTTCCTTTTTGTTTGAATCATTAACATGAAGATAACCAAATCCAGAAATCACTATGAGTTATGATCTACATTGAAGGTCATCTCATACTATCCAAGGATATTACATGACCATACTAATAATTCATCTTCATCTTCAAGAAAATATCCTAAGTTCAATCCATCAATGTCCCAAAACATATAATTCCATTATGTAAATACATAAGAACTTAATAATCTCCATAAACTGGCCATAATCGGTTTGTAGCTACAAGATTGTGCTTAGGAGTTCAAACACTAAAAGGTTCAATGGTTTATACGATGAAGAAGTACCGAAACTTCAAAAATATCCTTCTAACAACATGATGTTCGACTACATACGAATTTAACTGACTAGAAAATTTCAAAACATGCTCCAAAACATCCTTAAGAATACCACTCCAGCTGGTGAAGAATCACCTACCTCAAAATAGTGAAGAGCAAGGAGGAACTTGAAGAAATCCAACACCGAGAGCTTGAACACCAATCTCCAATGATCTACAATCTTCAAACTCGAGCTAGGATGATGATATGAGAGGTTTAGGATGGAGGAAGTAACTCTCTAAGTTCAGAAATCGAGTTTGGGAAGTGATGAAGTCTGAAAAAATGAAAAAGGGTGGTGTCCTATATATAGAAAATGGTTATTAGTGTGCGCTAGTCCATATCCATAGCGTGCGCTAACGGGCATACTGTTCTGCCCGGACTTGACTTAGCGTGCGCTAATGGCCATACGAAGCTTATTGACCTCACTGTACTCAATATTTAGCGTGCGCTATCCTCATACCAGTAGCGTGCGCTAATAGTGTTGACTCGGCTTTTTCCAAAAGCCGTCTAGGTTCATCCCGACATGTCCCGACCAAGATCCGCGGCTGATCTCACCTACCACCCTGTCTTAATCAAGTTGACTACGTATAGCGCGCGCTAAGGTTCATACATAGCGTGCGCTATGAAACCCATATTAGCGTACGCTACGCCCAGTCGATAGCGTGCGCTACCAGTGCAAAAATCACAATTTTGAACATATTCATGAAATCATATGCTCAACAACACTGGTTCATGAAATACGGAGAATAATACTCAGATCAAAATGCAACAAATACAATATCACAAGGTTCAAATATATATCAGAAATCTCGGGTATTACAATAGACTTCCAAAGTGTCAGACTCATCTAGATCAATATTGTAAATG
Source organism: Orobanche coerulescens (assembly GCA_033398695.1). NCBI lineage: Eukaryota > Viridiplantae > Streptophyta > Magnoliopsida > Lamiales > Orobanchaceae > Orobanche > Orobanche coerulescens. Next base: position 60,170,634 of record CM065808.1, on the reverse strand, counting down.
CCAGTATATAACTTTGCAGTACCATAAAGCAAGTCATCAAAGAAAATACGAATAATCTTATTCTTAATAAGAAAACTGTATCCTTCACAATCTAATGTAGAAATTGAAATATTATTCCTATTCATAGCAGGAACATAATAGCAATTGTTCAAAACTAACAAAATCCCATTGGGTAAAACTAGATTATAAGTTCCTACGGCTAGTGCAGCAACTCTTGCTCCATTGCCGACTCTTAGATCCACTTCCCCTTTCTTTAGCTCTCTACTGCTTCTCAACACCTGCACATATGTACAAATGTGAGATCCACATCCAGTATCCAATACCCAGAAGTTAGAAGTAGATATGTTAACTTCTATAACAAATATACATGTGGCAATTAGCTCTTCCAAGTAAACCTTGCAATTTCTTTTCCAGTGTCCTGGTTTATTGCAATGATGGCAATTTACATCTTTGGGAGCTTTAGCCTTGAAAGATGGCTTAACAGAGTCTTTAGATTTGGCAACTTTTGCCTTACCCTTGCCCTTGCCTTTGTTCTTAAAAGACTTCCCTTTGCTAACCATCAGCACATGGCTTGGTTTCTTCTTAATATTCTGCTCAGCCGTTTTAAGCATCCCATGCAGCTCAGCAATGGACTTCTCCATCTCATTCATATTATAGTTCATAATGAACTGACCGAAACTTTTGGACAATGAGTTTAGGATCACATCCGTGGAGTGCTCCTTAGAAAGTGGAAAACCAAGCCTTTCAAGATGATCAATATATCCTTTCATCTTGAGCACATGACCGCTGACAGATGTCCCCTCAACCATCTTGCAAGAATACAAGGATTGAAAGGTCTCATACCTCTCTTGCCTAGCATGCTTCGAGAAAGTTTCCTTGAGGTGATCATTTAGCTCATAAGCTTCCATTTCCTCCGGATTCTTCTGAAGTTCTGGACAAATGGTGGCCAACATAAGACAACTGACATCAATGGAATCATCACAATATTTCTTCCATTTGTCTTTTGTTGCTTTGTTTGCATTGTCAGCTGGCTCATCGGGAATTTCTTCCTCAAGAACATACAACTTTCTTTCTTGCTTGAGAACTATTCTCAAGCTCCGGATCTAATCCAGATAGTTGCTGCTGTTTTCTTTGAGCTTGTCCTTCTCAAGGACGGATCGCAGTGAAATGGTGGATGTGTTGTTAGATGGAATTCTACAAAATTCAATGTGCAAAATATTTAGTCACATTATTATATTTCTCAAAAAATACTCCCACTAAAACAAAGTACCCTCAATTTACAATATTTGTAATTTTAGTGGGCTAAGATCCTATTTCGCACAATCCTAGGCATGACGCCTAGAATTGAGCTACTTTAGGTGGATAACTCTTTATCGATTACATCGTTTGTAACTCTTAGAGTATATCATGGGATTTGGCATTGTATGCCCAAGCATGTTATAATTCCATCTTATGCCTTAATGTTCAAAACTATTTTGATTTCCAAATTCATTAAATGTATAGGTATCACCATTACCTATCCTACCTTACTAAGATAATCCGAGCGCCCATCTTTGGCATGACCCACTCATGATGATCGAAGTCTTGATAGGGGTTTTTCAAATGAACGGCATTTTAAAATTTTAACGAGGGATTTTTATCCTATGTTAATGTCTATGGGCCTGTTTATTTTTTACTTAATCAGCTTAATGCTTAATCAGCTTAATTGGTGAGCTATATCTTGTTGTTTACTTTCAACTTAATGATCTTAATACTCTTTTTTTCATTAAGCAACTTTTGAGGTGTCCTTACCATTAAGCCAGAAATACTTCCCCAATATACCAAAATTACCCTCTCTAATAATAAAAGTATTGAGTATATATAGTATAAATTATCATATAATCTTAATTTTAATTGAGTATATATAGTATAAATTTAAAATATATATTAATATTATACATTTAAAAGTCATAAAATATAAAATATTTATTGATAAAAAAATTAATATAATTATATATATTAAAATATAACTTAATATATTTATAAAAATATTGTCTGATTATTTAAATATAACTGAAAATTATAATATGATTTATGAATATATATTATAATATAAATTAAAATATATATTATGTTATATTATATAATTTTGTTTAACATCAGTTTTTATTCGGAAATAAGGTTAAATTAAAAAATTTTTTACATTAGTTTTTATTCGGAACCGATGTTAAATTGAAGATTTTTTTTAACATCGGTTTTTATTAGAATTATGTTAAATAATATTTTTTTATTTTTAACATCGGTTTTTAGCATAACCGATGTTAATCTGCTTTAAAATTTTTAATTATGCCATCCGTCTTTTTTAACATCGATTTTTCCAGAACCGTTGTTAAACGGGCGATGTTAAATATCTTATTTGTGGTAGTGAATACCATTCAACTTAAAAAATAAAGAACATTTTATCAAAAAGGACTTAATTGATATTGAGGGGTAAAATAGTCATTTCTGTCATTCAGATAATTCATTCAGAAAAGAAAGAAACAACAAGATATTTTTCCAAATCAAATAGATTAATCCACTCAGACAGCTTAATCCATTCAGAGATTAATGGAAAAAAGTAAACAGTCCTTATGTTTGCTAACATACATCTAAACATACATAGCATCACATACATGCATAAATTTAAACATACATCACATCACATGACAATAAAAGTATAGGACCGTGTATAGCATGACCATAATCCTAACGTGATTTTCATGAGCCAATATGAAAATCACAAAGGTCAATCTAAAGGGTTAAATATGATCTTCATTGATCTTCCCAACTCCTTGGAATGTCATACGCGATCAATTTGCTCCTCGAGTCCGTCCTTCTCGTCCTTCTTGTCTTCATTACATTAATGAAATTTAATTCTACACTAGTAAATTAAATTACGAGAAGTGCAAATGATACACAGGCTGTAAAATAATAAACAATTTAAATAGATGACTCGCAGGCCATAAAACCAATTATAATTAAACGATACGCTGGCCGTAAAACCAACCCATAAGGAAATAAATTATCCAATCACATTGGTCAATTTATGGTCATGCCATACACCATACACATACCATAAATAATTATCAAATAATTAATAAAGCATGTAATATACTAAATAATCAATATGTCTGACAATCAGATAATAAATTAAAATTGTGTCAAAAATTAACAATTTGGATCTCTAGCCCATATGGCCGAGGGCGCATCAACCTTTCGACCACGCGGGTTCAAATCCCGCCGGCCTCAAAAAAGCATTTTCAAACATTAGATTTTACAAAAAGAGGGGTCAAGTAGAAAATCAGTGAACAGGATTTACAAAAAGGTGCCCCAGCCAAGATGGTCCAGGCGCGGCATTCCGCTTGAGCCAACGCGGGTTCGAATCCCCTTGGCCGCGGTATTATTTTGCTATTTTACCGCGGCCCATGGGTCCTGGTCCGACCCCGGACCCGAACCTGCCCGAATCGCTATACTGTTCCAGAACAGTTCTGGACAGCAGTTTATACGAAAAACATTCCAAAAAATTATTTTTGACGATCCAATTTAATCAGATTGAAGCAGAAAAATTATTTTATAAAATCTATATTTTATAAACATAATCAAGAATTTAATTTACACATAAACATGTTCTACACAAACAATTAAATTACTTGTAAGTTGGCTACGATACCACTGCTGGGTTTTCTATGCATCGAATACAAAATAATCGGAGTAAAAATGCAGAAGAATAATAAATATGAAAATCCTGTAATATCCGCATTTTTCTTTCCCTTGTATTTTCATTTTTGGTGTATTTCTCGATCGTAGTGACCCTCGTGTATCTTTCAGTGTATCCTTCCTGTCATCTGTTGAACTGTATTCTCGTTATTGTTGTGCGGAACCGCCATTTCGGGGTTGCCGTGGATCCATTTCGTGTTATTGGTTCCCAAATATTGATTCCTATTGCTTTTATTCTCTTCCCGGATCATTTTTCATCATTTAGGACCCAAAGGGGGTGTGGGCCGCGGCACAAGGTGTGTGCGCCGCGGCACAAGGTGTGTGCGCCGCGGCACACACATTTCTCCAGTTGTTGGCCGAGCGATCAGACTGCAGCCGCGGCGCACCTGCCCGGGCCGCGCACACCGCTGAAGCCGCTGCCGCGACACACCCGTCCCGGCAGCCGCGACACGTTGCCGAAGCCGCCGCGCACACCTGGCCCGGCCGCGCACACTCGTGTGGCATTTTCGCCAAACACGATCAGACTGGTGCCGCGGCACACTGTCGAACCCTGGGAGCAGTTTTTGGGCTTGTGCCGCGGCACACCTCGGCTGAGCCGCGGCACACAATGCGGTCAACCCTATAATTGTGTTGTTTTGAGCGAGAGCAGCTCATTTTCCTTCTTCTTCTTCCATTTACGCGAGAGAGAGTGAGAGAGGAGGAGAGCTTCTCATCATTCATCAATTGGGGGTTGATTTTCACCATTCTTCTTCGGTTGTGAAGCCCGGATAATCAATCTAACGCGTGTTCTACGGATCTTAATACTTGTATCTTCAAAGGTAATATCTCTTGGAACCCTACCTTTTGGATGATTGGGGGTTTTAGAGTTTTTGTCCGATTCTTTCCGTTTTGTTGGTGGTTTCTTGATGAATACGATTAATATTGTTAGTATCATTAACTTTCCTACGGATTCATGGTATATTTCGTGGTTTTTACGGAATCGAGAGGGTTTGGTTGTGGTCCGCCCTCGTTGTTGTTTTTGTACTAATATACATGAATCGTAGGCGGGATTTCGGGTGTATTCCATTTCCGTGTTCGTCTAGAGTTGGTTGTAATTATGTTCTTCGAATCGTTAGGTTCGGTTCCATTAGTTCTTAACGTTCGTCGGTGATTATCCTTTCCGTTCGTTGCATCGTCAATTACTCAAGGCAAGTAATTCTTGGAAACCTTTATGCTTAACGTGAAATGGTAATGTATATTATGTGTGCTTTACTCACCTCGGGAGGGTCCGACGGGGCCTCGAGGGAATCTATGGCTTCGTCCTGGATTCATGAGTTTGATTCGCTAGCCAGCTCGGGAGGGTCCTTAGAGGCCTCGAGTGGGATTCGTGGCTTCATCCCGGTCCTATGTGACGTGTGGTGCTTGATTTGTTTTGGTGAATGTGGCCCGCTCGGGAGGGTCCTTAGAGGCCTCGAGTGGGATTCATGCTTCATCCCGGTCCTAGGCAAATTAATTGTGACTGTTTGTTTCCGGAAAGGACATGTCTGGTTTTGTTTTTGAAATGATATTGATGCATGTACTATGAAATGTGTAAGCGATTGGTTTGCCTTGATTACTTGTACTAGCGTAATTGCTAACCCCTTTGGGGACCCGTTTTGGGGAAATTCTTGTTATGGATCTCAGGTTATGATTATCCGGATGAGCGGGCACCTGGACAGTACGAGGACGTTGGCCAGGGTCGTTGACATGTGCATTTGGGTCTTTTATTTCTTTTGTCTATTTCGATTTGGTTGTTCTCACAATTATAAACTTATAGATTGTACTCGCGAGTACTTAGGCTTTTCATTTCAAACTCCGTATTGTATTACTTTAAAATTGTTACATTGTCGGGTGATGCTTATTTCGCCGGTTGCTCCGGGCGTATCTTTTTATGTCATATCATTTAAATGTGTGTCCTCACTAACCGAGATGGTTAGTCGAGTGGAGTTTTCGTGATTGTAGCCTGGTGGGTCCCATGTAGGGGTCCACGGCGCTGTAATATACTCTGAATATCTCGAGGTGTTACAGAAAATGGTATCGGAGCTCTAGGTTTATGGATACCTAGGCTTGTCGGTTATTTGGGTCTAGTCGTGTTTTGTTTTGCACATTGTCACACCGCTGCCGGCATCTCAGTACTTCCAGTGTTCGTAAGTTTCCTTAGTCGATTCTTTACTTTCTCGTACTGTATTCCGTTTCTTGAACTGTGGTTATTCTCCCTCCTTTGCTTATCATCGTAGTTGTTTTTTTTCCTTCCTTACTCATCCTCGATATACTTCTATTATCTCTTAACACCAGTATGGATGCCGGAGGAAACCGTGGTCGTGGTCGTGGTCGTGGACGCGACCGAGGACGTGCGGCAGCCGGTGGGGCGGCCACGTCGCATTCTTCAGGAGCCGGCAGTACCGGCGACCGTCACAGTCATGCTTCTTCTCAGGAGCGTGCGGATCTTGGTATTGCGGCTGTTATGCAGCAAATGGTTAACCAGATGGCGGCTATAGCTCAGGTGGTCCAGAACCCCGATCAGGCCCATGCTAATCGTGGCGGAGCGGATCGCTGGCTTCAGGATGTCATCAAGATGCATCCTCCTCAGTTTTCGGGAGCTTCGGACCCGATCAGCTGGGAAGGATGGATCAAGGAGATATCTAAAGTCTTCGTTGCCACCAACTGTCCCGAGGACCGCAAGGTCCCTATTGCCCAGTACTTTCTCACTGGGGACGCTATGGATTGGTGGGAAGCCGTAGGGCCCAAAGATCATGTTGCTTCGTGGGCCGAATTTCAGGAATTTATGGAGACCGAATATTGCCCGTGGCCGGTCAGACAGGCTCGGGTACACGCTTTCTATGATGCTCAACCACGGGATATCCCCGTATCTCAAGCCATTGCCGATTTTAACAAGGAATTGGGCTATGTGAAGACCCAAGTTTTCGAAGAGAGCGACAAAATTATTCACTTTTCCAGGAGGATGAAGCTGTCCATTCGGGACTATATGTCAGGACTCGTTTGCACCACTTTGAAGGATTATCAGAGTCGAGCTCTTGCTTATGATATGTCCGTGACGGCTAGTGATGTGGCTCGTGAGAGCAAGAAGCAGAAGTCGGCCGGAAATTTTTCTGGTGTATATTCATTTCGAACAACTCGCTTGGCACTGTTTTGGAATTCTGAATCTATTTTGTTCTTGGAGTTTCTCCGCTTAGACGGGTCTCGATGATGTTTTTACATAATTTCATCTTGTGTTATATTTTGTCTCATGTGTATTCGATCCTAGTTAAACTCGTTCGATTTCGTCATTTTCTTACTTCCATGAGTTCGTATGTTTGAGTAGAGCATGTTGTGAGTTTCGGATTGTTAATCCGACGTTGTATCGTGATTTTCGGATGTTTGCGCCGTTTTTGTAATTCCCTAGAAGTTTAGGGAATTTGTTCCTTGTTCGACTTTGGTTGTGTACCTCAGATCGTTTTGGGGTTCCGTACTTCCATTTCGTGTTATTGTTGCCCAAATATCGATTCCTATTGCTTTTATTCTCTTTCCGGATCATTTTTCATCATTTTGGGACCCAAGGGGGGGTGTGGGCCGCGGCACAAGGATTGTGCGCCGCGGCACACACATTGCCCAGTTGTTCGCCGAGCAGACTGTACCGTGTGCCGCGGCACAAGGATTATGCGCTGCGGCACACTGCCGAGTCACTGCCGCGGCACACTTGTCCGAGCCGCGGCACACCCGTGTGGCACTTACCGGCCAAAACCTACTGTACCGCGTGCCGCGGCACAGCCCGGCAGGGCCGCGGCACATGCCGAGTCTGGGCCGCGACACACTTCGAATGGGCCACGGCACAACGAGCGGTCTGCCTATCACTGGGCGCAATTTTTGGCCCTGTGCCGCGGCACAGTTCAGCTGAGCCGCGGCACACAACGCGGTCAGCGCTATATCTGTGTTTTTATTCAGCGAGAGTCACTCATTTCCCTTCCTTTCTTCAACCGTACGAGAGAGTGGCTCGAGAGGGAGATTTCCTCCATCTATCACTTGATTGTGTAAATTTCTTCATCTCTTTTCGATCGTGTGGCTCGGATTGCGGATCTAACACGTGGTTTTCGGATTAGAGTGCTTGAATCTTCAAGAGGTAAGAACTCCTTCGACCCTAGTATGATTTTGGGGAGGGTTTGGTGGTGATCTTGTGTTTTAATCCGAATTAACCGATGTTGTTATTAGATTTTGATAGTATACACGTGACCCTTGGTTTTCTTGTTATTGGTTGGGATGAAATCCCGTTATTACACCGTTGACCGATTTCATTTCCTTATGCACTCTTGGTGTCCGATGAATTGCCCCAATGGGTAGAATTATGATTAATTCTTACTTTTCCGCATTATTGAGACTTGTTGTATACCGTTATTATGTTAGGAGCGGATTTGGGAGGATTGTTCGGACCAAAACCTATTCCTTCGTTGTTTCCCTTGTTTCGTCGTGTTCAAGGCAAGTACATGTATTACATTTCGTTATGTATGTTGTGATTTTCTAAATGAATGATGAATTGTGATTTTTGGGTGCGTGAGTTGTGTTCCTTCCACCCGGAGTGTCTGACGGGATGTCTGGGGGTCGATACTAAGGGGTACGGCCGTGGAAGTGGACTTGGGTGCGTGTGTGATTGAACTTCCACCCGGAGTGTCCGACGGGATGTCTGGGGGTCGATACTAAGGGGTACGGCCGCGGAAGTGGTATCCCACCCGGAGCGTTCGACGGGATATCTGGGGGTCGATACTAAGGGGTACGGCCAAGGGATACCAGTTGTGATTTTGTGATATCATGATGATTGAAAACTGATTTGATTGCCAATGCAATATTCCAGAATATTTATGGCAAATGATTTCTGATTGAGATGATTGTGTAAAACCGTTTTTGTATATAATGTTGTGTAATTGTGTACTTGCACTAGCTATTCAAATGCTAACCCCTTAAATGGGAGAGCTGAGGAGCAGGCACGGGACACGCATGCAAAGGATGGGCTGGCTTGACGATATGGCTTGAGTCTGTATTCTTATGTTTTATCATTGCATTTGTCGAGTACTGGAGTTAGACTGTTACTTTGAAACTTGGTTTAAGTCCCCTGCGTGGGCAATGGATTGGTATTTAACTTCCAGTCATGTACGCCGTTAAAATGTTTTGGCCGAGGCCACGGCCTTATTTACTTTTGAGTGCATCATTTGTGATTACATTGTGGTTTATATGTCATGTGTTAGCCTGGTAGACCTCACGAGGGTTCTACGGCGTGTAATGTCCCAGTTTTGAATTTGGGGTGTAACATTTATGGTATCGGAGCTTAGGTTTTGAATACCTAGGCTGTCGGTAAACTTTTGGGTCTGTCAGTTGTGTCATTAGAGTCAGTCATTGAGCCTAATATCATCATGCTACCGTCTTTCCGTGCGACCCGTGGCTGTAAGGCTCCTCGAACTCTTATATTTCTGTATTCGTTTTCCTACGTTGTTTGAGATTGTGAATTGTGATACCAACTTTGTCAATTGTGAATCTTTCTGATCTTGTTCTTTTCTTTCTTCCTCTAGTATGTTGAGAGGTCGTCGTGGTAGACCAGCTAGGGGACGCGGCCGAGGCCGTGGTCAGGGTACTGATAATGAAGAGGGCTCACTTTCTCAGTCCTCTGCGGACTCAACCTCTCACTCAGTGCCGTCGGGTAATAATGCCGACGCTGGCTACCGCCGCATTTCCAGCTTAGTAGCCCAGCCTTTCTCGAATAGCCTGTGGTGGACGCTTAATCCGCCCCCGACACCTGAAGAGGAAGCTAGTAAGTGGCTTCAGACGGTGACTAAGATGCACCCTCCCCGTTTCTCCGGATCTTCTGACTCCCTCGGTTGGGAGAATTGGCTCTTTCAGTTGTCCAGGACCTTTGATGCCGTAGCTTGTCCTGAAGACAGGAGGGTACATATTGCCCAGTACCTCCTAGATAAGGAAGCTGCGCAATGGTGGGAGGTCGTTGTGCCCAGAGACCGTCGAGCTACTTGGGAGGAACTCAAGGCTGCTATGGAAGCAGAGTATTGTCCGCCGCCAGTCAAGGAGGGCAGAATTGTGGAATTCTTCACCGCTACACCTCAGGATGTGCCTATTTCTCAGGCCATCATTTCTTACAATCAACAGTTGGGTTTCGTAAGAGATCAAGTAAGAACGGAGGCTGATAAAATCCGTTACTTCAATATGCGAATGAAGCCGCATATTAGGCAGAGTATGGCGCCGCTCATGTGTGCCACTTTGAAGGAATACCAGGATCGCGCTCTAGCGATCGAGATGGCCGTTCCAGAATCAGAGTCGGTTTCGGAAGCTAAGAAGCAGAAGACTACCGGTGGATTCTCGACCGGGAAGGGTGGTCGGCCGAGGTCTCGTTCGCTCCCATACCGGGAAGAGGCCGTTCCATCAGCCGGTGGATCTCGTGGTAATCGTCGGGCTTCGTTGCTACCGGTATGTGGTTTGTTTTAACTGCAACCAATATGAGCATTTGATGAAGGATTGCCCTTCTCCTCCCGTTAGTTGCTTTAATTGTGGACAGACCGGGCATCGGGCAACTCATTGTGCGAGATCCACCAGGGCCGCTAGAGTTCCGACTACCACTACCGATCATAGGGATCACAATACTCCAGCGACTCATGTTCCGCAGGGTTCGGGTCGTGGTAGGGGTCGGGGACAGCCGGATCGCCGCGCAGCCTCGAGTTCAGGTTCAGTTCACCCCCGATTGTACCAGATGAGGCGCACAGAGGAGGCGGACATTCCGATGGCGTAAGGTACCACTCAGATCCTTACTCATCCAGTTTCCGTGCTTTTTGATTCGGGTGCTACCCATTCCTTTATTTCATCGGATTGTGTGAATCGTATTGGCTTTAACTGCTTGTTTGAGTGTGAACCGTTTGTGGTGGGTACGCCTAGCGGGGATCGTATGGTTGGGGACCGGGAAGTTAGGGATTGCCCCGTGAGGATCGGGAGCCGAGATTGGCCCTCGAATCTCATTGTTATAGACCTTAAGGGTGAGGATTTAATCCTCGGGGACGATTAGTTAGAGCGTCACGGTGCTATCATGAACTATCGGACTCGTACCATCTCGATAGTAGCCGAGGACGACACCAAGCATACCCTCATCGGTCGAAAGCCGGGGAGATCGGGGAGTGTGATTAGCGCCTTAAAGGCGATGAAACTTCTGAACCAGGGTTGTGTCGGCTATTGGTGTTACGCTCTGTAGGCGGAGGATGGTGGAGTTGACATGTCGTCAATTCCAGTTGTTAGTGAATATCCCGATGTTTTCCCAGACGACTTGCCGGGGTTACCACCGCAGCGAGAGGTGTAGTTTCCTATCGATCTTGAGCCGAATGCAGCCCCTATTTCTCGAGCACCGTACCGTATGGCATCGTCGGAGATGTTAGAGTTGAAGAACCAGTTGGGAGAATTGTTAGATAAAGGGTATATTCGACCGAGCGCATTGCCTTGGGGTGCGCCCGTACTTTTCGTTAAGAAGAAGGATGGGTCGCTTCGTTTATGCATCGATTATCGAGAATTAAACAAGCTGACCATCAAAAATAAATACCCTTTGCCCCGGATCGACGACTTGTTTGATCAGCTTCAGGGGGCGACAGTCTTTTCGAAGATTGATTTGCGATCAGGATACTACCAGTTGAGGATTCGGGACATCGATATACCGAAAGCTACCTTTCGGACGAGATATGGCCATTACGAGTTTGTGGTTATGCCTTTCGGCAACTAATGCCCCAAAGTTGTTCATGCAGTTAATGAACAAAGTTTTTATTGAGTATCTAGATAAATTCGTAGTCGTCTTTATCGATGACATTCTGATCTACTCACGGAGTCGGGAGGAGCACGCCTTACATCTCCGGATTGTATTAGACATTTTGAGAGTTGAGCATTTGTATGCGAAGTTCTCTAAGTGTGAGTTTTGGCTCAAGGAGGTGATGTTCCTCGGGCATGTGATTTCAGCAGAAGGAGTTCGGGTGGATCCACAGAAAATAGAGGCAGTGATGGCTTGGGAACCGCCCAAAAACGTGAAGGGACTGAGGAGTTTTCTGGGTCTTGCCGGTTATTACCGTAGATTTGTTGAGGTATTTTCTAAGATCGCTAGACCACTCACTCAGTTGCTCCAGAAGACTCAGAAATTCGAGTGGACCGCAGACCGACATAGTAGTTTTGACGAATTGAAGAGACGACTAACCACCGCACCCGTGTTAGCGTTGCCTTAGGGGAATGAGGATTTCGTGGTATATAGCGATGCTTAGGGCCTCGGGCTCGGATGTGTTTTGATGCAGAGAGACAGGGTGATTGCTTATGCGTCCCGCCAGTTGAAACCGTATGAGGCGAATTACCCCATGCACGATTTAGAGTTAGCCGCGGTCGTTTTCGCCTTAAAGATATGGAGACATTATCTCTATGGATCGTTGTGTAAGATTTTTACGGACCACAAGAGTCTGAAGTATATCTTCAGTCAGAAAGAGTTGAATATGAGATAGCGCAGGTGGTTGGAGCTAATTAAAGATTACGACCTCGAGATACTTTACCATCCGGGTAAGGCTAACGAAGTGGCTGATGCGTTGAGCCGGAAGCCGATGGCATTACAGATGTTAGAGGTACTTACACCACAGAGTACGATCCAGCGAGATTTTATTTGCTAGAATATCGAGGTTTGGGTTCAGAAAGTCCAGGGCCAGTTATGTGCATTGGAGATCACTTCGTCCTTGACTGATGATATCAAGGCGAAAAAGTATGATGATCCGTTTTTAGTCCATATGAGGGAGGATGTGAGGAAGGGGAAAGCCCCTGGATTTGTGGTTCACGATGATGGAGTATTGAGGTTTCGCGGCAGACTTTGTGTACCGAGTGTTGTTGAGCTGAGACAGGAGATCTTGAGTGAAGCTCATGCTACACCTTACTCCATACATCCTGGTATGAGTAAAATGTACAAGGATGTGAGGAGCAACTACTGGTGGAGTAGTTTGAAGACAGACGTTAGCGAGTTTGTGTCGAGGTGTCTGACCTGTCAGCAGGTTAAGATCGAGCATCAGCGACCCGCGGGGCTGTTACGACCACTTCCTATCCCGGAGTGGAAATGGGAGGATATTTCTATGGATTTCATTACCGGTATGCCTAAGACTCGGACTGGAATGAACATGATTTGGGTCGTTGTCGATCGACTAACCAAATCAGCTCATTTTCTAAGTATTAAGGACACTTGGGGGCCAGAGAGGCTTGCACGAGTGTTTATTGCGGAGATCGTGAGATTACATGGGACCCCTAAGAGTATTGTTTCGGATCGTTATGGCCGGTTCATATCACATTTTTGGCAGGCCGTTCATAGAGCTTTGGGAACCGAGTTGAGACTTAGTACATCCTACCACCCTCAGACAGACGGACAGTCTGAGCGAACGATACATACGCTAGAGGATATGTTACGAGCCTGTGCTTTAGATTGGAAGGATGATTGGGAGTCGCACTTGCCGTTAATCGAGTTCACGTACAACAATAGTTGACACGCCTCGATTAAAATGGCACCATTTGAGGCATTATATGGGAGAAGGTGTAGATCGCCGTTGTGTTGGAACGATGCGTCCGAGCTGATTGGTACCGAGCCCGACATGATAGTTGAGACGAGAGAGAAGATTGCCCTGATTCGTGGTAGATTGTTGACGGCCCAGAGTCGGCAGAAGTCTTATGCTGATACACGTCGCTGGCCGTTGGAGTTTGAGGTAGGAGACCATGTGTTGCTTAAGGTCTCGCCGACACGGGGAGTTTACCGCTTCGATCGGAAGGGTAAACTTAGTCCGAGATTTATTGGACCGTTCGAGATTCTAGAGAGAGTTGGAGAGCTTGCATATCGGTTAGGTTTGCCACCGTCCCTGAGCCACGTGCATAACGTATTTCATGTTTCCCAGCTTAGGAAGTATGTATCGGACCCTAGCCATATTATTGATTTTGGAGAGATCGAGTTGGGGCCCGACATTACCTTCGAGGAGAGGCCGATTCAGATCTTAGAGCGTCGGGTGAAGCAACTCAGGCACAAAAACATTCCTTTGGTCAAAGTGCAGTGGTCGAGGCATGGATCCGAGGAAGCCACGTGGGAAACGGAGGAGAGTATGAGGTCGAGATACCCCGAGTTATTCGTGTTGTAAGTTTCGGGATGAAACTTATTTTTAGGGGGGGATAATGTAATATCCGCGTTTTCTATTTTTAGTAATTTCTATTTTTGGTGTATATTCGCTTTGACAACTCGCTGCAATCGTTTTGGAATTCTGAATCTATTTTTTTCTTGGAGTTTCTCCGCTTAGACGGGTCTCGATGATGTTTTTACGTAATTTCATCTTGTGGTATATTTTGTCTCATGTGTATTCGATCCTCGTTAAACTCGTTCGATTTCGTCATTTTCTTACTTCCATGAGTTCGTATGTTTGAGTAGAGCATGTTGTGAGTTTCGAATTGTTAATCCGACGTTGTATCGTGATTTTCGGATGTTTGGGCCGTTTTTGTAATTCCCTAGAAGTTTAGGGAATTTGTTCCTTGTTCGACTTTGGTTGTGTACCTCAGATCGTTTTGGGGTTCTGTACTTCCATTTTGTGTTATTGTTGCCCAAATATCGATTCCTATTGCTTTTATTCTCTTTCCGGATCATTTTTCGTCATTTTGGGACCCAAGGGGGGGTGTGGGCCGCGGCACAAGGATTGTGCGCCGCGGCACACACATTGCCCAGTTGTTGGCCGAGCAGACTGTACCGTGTGCCGCGGCACAAGGATTGTGCGCCGCGGCACACTGCCGAGTCACTGCCGCGGCACACTTGTCCGGGCCGCGGCACACCCGTGTGGCACTTACCGGCCAAAACCTACTGTACCGTGTGCCGCGGCACAGCCCAGCAGGGCCGCGGCACAGCCCGGCAGGGCCGCGGCACATGCCGAGTCTGGGCCGCGGCACATGCCGAGTCTGGGCCGCGGCACAACGAGTGGTCTGCCAATCACTGGGTGCAATTTTTGGCCCTGTGCCGCGGCACAGTTCAGCTGAGCCGCGGCACACAACGCGGTCAGCGCTATATTTGCGTTTTTATTCAGCGAGAGTCACTCATTTCCCTTCCTTTCTTCAACCGTACGAGAGAGAGTGGCTTGAGATGGAGATTTCCTCCATCTATCACTTGATTGTGTAAATTTCTTCATCTCTTTTCGATCGTGTGGCTCGGATTGCGGATCTAACACGTGGTTTTCGGATTAGAGTGCTTGAATCTTCAAGAGGTAAGAACTCCTTTGACCCTAGTATGATTTTGGGGAGGGTTTGGTGGTGATCTTGTGTTTTAATCCGAATTAACCGATGTTGTTATTAGATTTTGATAGTATACACATGACCCTTGGTTTTCTTGTTATTGGTTGGGATGAAATCCCGTTATTACATCGTTGACCGATTTCATTTCCTTATGCACTCTTGGTGTCCGATGAATTGCCCCAACGGGTAGAATTACGATTAATTCTTACCTTTCCGCATTATTGAGACTTGTTGTATACCGTTATTGTGTTAGGAGCGGATTTGGGAGGATTGTTCGGACCAAAACCTATTCCTTCTTTTTTTCCCCTTGTTTCGTCTTGTTCAAGGCAACTACATGTATTACATTTCGTTATGTATGTTGTGATTTTCGAAATGAATGATGAATTGTTATTTTTGGGTGCGTGAGTTGTGTTCCTTCCACCCGGAGTGTCCGACGGGATGTCTGGGGGTCGATACTAAGGGGTACGGCCGTGGAAGTGGACTTGGGTGCGTGTGTGATTGAACTTCCACCCGGAGTGTCCGACGGGATGTCTGGGGGTCGATACTAAGGGGTACGGCCGCGGAAGTGGTATCCCACCCGGAGCGTTCGACGGGATGTCTGGGGGTCGATACTAAGCGGTACAGCCACGGGATACCAGTTGTGATTTTGTGATATCGTGATGATTGAAAACTGATTTGATTGCCAATGTAGTATTTCGGAATATTTATGGCAAATGATTTATGATTGAGATGATTGTGTAAAACCGTTTCTGTATATAATGTTGTGTAATTGTGTACTTGCACTAGCTATTCGAATGCTAACCCCTTAAATGGGGGAAATACGTCTTATGCATTTCAGGTACCGGGAGAGCTGAGGAGCAGGCACGGGACACGCACGCAAAGGATGGGCTGGCTTGATGATGTGGCTCGAGTCTGTATTCTTATGTTTTATCATTGCATTTGTCGAGTACTGGAGTTAGACTGTTACTTTGAAACTTGGTTTAAGTCCCCTGCGTGGGCAATGGATTGGTATTTAACTTCCACTCATGTACGCCGTTAAAATGTTTTGGCTGAGGCCACGGCCTTATTTACTTTTGAGTGCATCATTTGTGATTACATTGTGGTTTATATGTCATGTGTTAGCCTGGTAGACCTCACGAGGGTTCTACGGCGTGTAATGTCCCAGTTGTGAATTTGGGGTGTTACAGAGGCCAGCAGAAATCTCAACCTGTAAACATTTCTACGGGTGGTTCGGCTCGTTTCTCTGGGAGTTTCCGAAGTGCCGCCGGAACCTTCGTCCGGGACCCCAGATGCTTTAACTATGGCAAACCAGGCCACGTGAACGGGGATTGTCCTCGTCCACCTTTAACTTGTCATACTTGTGGTCAGTCGGGCCACAAGGCTTCTTTTTGCGAGAAGCTCAGACAGTTTCGCGGCGCCCGTTCTTCTCACCCAACACCTATGGAGCCGAGTGTGAACCAGGGCTCATTCGCTCCGCCGCCACCGTCGAGTGCCGGACGAGGTAGGGGTCGGGGTCAACCCGCTAGAGGAGGAGCTTCCAGTGTCGGCTCTGCCCAGCCGCGTATATACGAGATGAGGAGGGCCGATGACCCATCGGCTACTGTGGCGACAGGTACCGTTCATATCCATTCTCATCTTGTGAGTGTGCTTTTTGATTCGGGTGCTACGCATTCATTCATTTCTCTAGAGTGTGTACGCCGTTTGAGTCTCGATTGCTTGTCACCTTGCGAGCCTTTCATCATTTAACTTCCTAGCGGTGATAGAATTGTCGGTGATCGAGAGGTCCGGGACTGTTCTGTGTTTATTTGTGAGAGGGTCTGGCCCTCTAATCTTATTGTTGTGGGTATCGAGGGTGAGGAATTGATTCTCGGGGATGATTGGCTCGAGCGGCATGGTGCAATCATGAACTACCGCACGAGGATCATTACCATGTTAGCCGAGGACGGCACTGAACACTCTTTCGCGGGGCGAAAGAGAAACCAGAAGTTTGTTATTAACGCCTTGAAGGCGATGAAACTCCTGCGAAAGGGGTGTACTGGTTATTGGTGCTACGCCTTGAAGGCGGAGAAGGGTGGAGTTGAGTTTTCGTCGATTCCGGTCGTTAGTGAGTTTCCTGATGTTTTTCCTGACGAGTTACCAGGATTGCCACCGGATCGTGAGGTCGAGTTTGCTATAGAGTTAGAGTCGGGCGCGGCTCCAATTTCGAAGGCGCCGTATCGCATGGCACCTTCAGAGATGGCCGAGTTGAAGAAACAGTTGAGTGAACTTCTTAAGTCGGGGTATGTTCGACCGAGTGCCTCGCCTTGGGGCGCACCGGTCCTGTTTGTGCGTAAGAAGGATGGTTCACTGCTTTTGTGTATCGACTATCGCGAACTGAACAAGGTGACCATCAAGAACAAGTATCTTTTGCCGAGGATTGATGACTTGTTCGATCAGTTGCAGGGAGCGGCGGTATTCTCAAAGATTGATTTGAGATCGGGGTACTATCAGCTCCGGGTGAGGGAGTCCAATGTGCCGAAAACAGCTTTTCGGACGAGATACGGACATTATGAGTTTGTAGTTATGCCTTTCGGGTTAACTAATGCGCCGGCGGTGTTCATGCAGTTGATGAACAAAGTCTTTATCGAGTATCTGGATAAGTGTGTCGTCGTCTTCATTGACGATATTCTTATCTATTCGAGGAGTGAGGAAGAGCATGCCCATCATTTGCGGATAGTGTTAGACATTTTGAGGGCCGAGCAACTCTATGCGAAGTTCTCGAAATGTGAGTTCTGGCTGAAGGAAGTGATGTTTTTGGGTCACGTGATTTCAGCCGAGGGAGTTCGAGTGGATCCGCAGAAGATTGAGGCAGTGTTGGATTGGGCACCGCCCACAAGTGTGAAGGAGGTCCGTAGTTTCTTGGGATTGGCTGGCTACTACCGTAGGTTCGTCGAGGGTTTCTCGAAACTAGCTCGGCCACTTGCACAGTTGCTCCATAAATCCGAGAAATTCGTCTGGAATGACGAGAGGCAGTCCAGTTTTGAGGAGCTGAAGAAGCGTTTGACCTCAACCCCGGTTTTAGCATTGCCATGTGGCAATGAGGGTTTTACCGTTTATAGCGATGCTTCGGGTCAGGGTCTTGGGTGCGTATTGATGCAGCACGGCAAGACCATCGCTTATGCGTCGAGACAGTTGAGGCCGTATGAGCTGAACTACCCTACTCATGATTTGGAGTTAGCGGCAGTTGTTTTCACGCTCAAGATTTGGCGTCACTATCTTTTCGGCTCTACATGTCTGATTTTTACCGATCATAAAAGTCTGAAATACATATTTACTCAGCGGGAGTTGAATATGAGACAGAGGAGGTGGTTAGAGCTGATTAAGGATTATGACCTCGAAATCCTTTATCATCCGGGCAAGGCGAACATCGTGGCCGACGCCTTGAGTCAGAAACCGATTGCATTGCGAACGCTTGAGGTCCTTACGTCTCAGTCCGAGCTTCGGCGGGCTTTGATCGAATTAGATGTTGAGGTTTTGTTGCCTGGAGCTGTCGGGCAGCTTTGTGCTTTAGAGATTTCGTCGTCTTTGATCGATGAAATTAAGCTGAAGCAATTAGAGGATCCGATGATTACTCAAATCCGAGAGAACGTTCTTAAGGGAAAGTCTCCTGGGTTTGTGATTCACGAGGACGGTGTTTTGAGATTTCAGAGTCGGCTTTGTGTGCCGAACGACTCAGAGTTGAGAGAGAGTATTTTGCGTGAAGTCCATGCTACACCTTATTCCGTTCATCCTGGTTCGAGTAAGATGTACAAGGACCTGAGGAGGAATTTCTGGTGGAATGATATGAAGGAGGAGGTCGCACAGTTTGTAGCGAGATGCTTGACTTGTCAGCAGGTCAAAATCGAGCATCAGCGACCGGCTGGGTTATTACAGTCACTTCCCGTTCCAGAATGGAAATGGGAAGATATATCGATGGATTTTGTTACGAGTTTGCCGAGATCGAGGTCAGGCATGAATATGGTATGGGTGATTGTTGATCGTCTGACCAAGTCGGCACATTTTCTGGGCATCAAGGACACTTGGGGTCCAGAAAAGTTGGCTCGTGTGTTCATTGCGCAGATTGTGAAGCTTCGCGGTACTCCGAAGTCTATTGTTTCGGATCGTGATGGCCATTTCGTATCGCACTTTTGGCAGGAGGTGCATAAGGCGTTGGGTACCCGTTTGCATTTGAGTACCTCTTTTCATCCCCAATCAGATGGACAGTCGGAACACACTATCGAGACATTCGAGGATATGTTGCGTGCTTGTGCTCTCGACTGGAGTAGCAACTGGGAGGAGCATTTGCCATTAATCGAATTCACGTACAACAATAGTTGGCACGCGTCGATTCGGATGGAACCGTATGAGGCACTCTATGGGCGGCGATGTCGATCACCGATTTGTTGGAATGAGGCATCCGATTTAGTCGGGACCAAACCGGATGTCGTTTTAGAGACGAGGCGGAAGATAGAATTAATTCGGGAACGGATGTTGACTGCCCAGAGTCGATAGAAGTCCTATGCCGATGTCCGTCGTCGACCTTTAGAATTCGAGGTGGGAGACCACGTTTTGCTAAAGGTGTCACCGACGAGAGGAGTTTTTCGCTTCGGGAAGAAAGGGAAGTTTAGTCCGAGATTTATTGGACCCTTCGAGATTCTTGAGCGAGTCGGTGATTTGGCATATCGTTTGGCGCTACCTCCGGCCTTGAGTCGCGTTCATAACGTCTTCCATGTTTCTCAACTGAGGAAATATGTCCCGGATCCTAGTCATATCATCGATTATGGTGAGATCGATATTGCCGAAGATTTTACCTTTGAGGAACGTCCCTTAAAGATTTTGGAGCATCGTGAGAAACGACTGAGGCATAAGACCATTCCCTTAGTCAAGGTGCAGTGGTCGAGACACGGTGTCGAGGAGGCAACTTGGGAAACCGAGGGTAGCATGCGTGCTAGGTACCCTGAGTTGTTTGTTTCTTAAGTTTCGGGACGAAACTTGTTTTTAGAGGGGTAGAATGTAATATCCGCATTTTTCTTTCCCTTGTATTTTCATTTTTGGTGTATTTCTCGATCGTAGTGACCTCGTGTATCTTCAAAGGTATCCTTCCTGTCATCTGTTGAACTGTATTCTCGTTATTGTTGTGCGGAACCGCCATTTCGGGGTTGTCGTGGATCCATTTCGTGTTATTGGTTCCCAAATATTGATTCCTATTGCTTTTATTCTCTTCCCGGATCATTTTTCATCATTTAGGACCCAAAGGGGGTGTGGGCCGCGGCACAAGGTGTGTGCGCCGCAGCACACACATTTCTCCAGTTGTTGGCCGAGCGGACTGTACTGTGTGCCGCGGCGCACCCGTCCAGGTCCGCGGCACACTGCCGAGTCAGTGCCGCGGCACACCCGCCCGGGCCGCGGCACACTCGTGTGGCATTTTCGGCCAAAACCCGACTGTACCGGGTGCCGCGGTACACGCCGGTTGAGCCGCGGCACACTGCCGAACCCTGGGAGCAGTTTTTGGGCTTGTGCCGCGGCACACCTCGGCTGAGCCGCGGCACACAATGCGGTCAACCCTATAATTGTGTTGTTTTGAGCGAGAGCAGCTCATTTTCCTTCTTCTTCTTCCATTTACGCGAGAGAGAGTGAGAGAGGAGGAGAGCTTCTCATCATTCATCAATTGGGGGTTGATTTTCACCATTCTTCTTCGGTTGTGAAGCCCGGATAATCAATCTAACGCGTGTTCTACGGATCTTAATACTTGAATCTTCAAAGGTAATATCTCTTGGAACCCTACCTTTTGGATGATTGGGGGTTTTGGGGTTTTTGTCCGATTCTTTCCGTTTTGTTGGTGGATTCTTGATGAATACGATTAATATTGTTAGTATCATTAACTTTCCTACGAATTCATGGTATATTTCGTGGTTTTTACGGAATAGAGAGGGTTTGGTTGTGGTCCGCCCTCGTTGTTGTTTTTGTACTAATATACATGAATCGTAGGCGGGATTTCGGGTGTATTCCATTTCCGTGTTCGTCTAGAGTTGGTTGTAATTATGTTCTTCGAATCGTTAGGTTCGGTTCCGTTGGTTCTTAACGTTCGTCGGTGACTATCCTTTCCGTTCGTTGCGTCGTCAATTACTCAAGGCAAGTAATTCTTGGAAACCTTTATGCTTAACGTGAAATGGTAATGTATATTGTGTGTGCTTTACTCACCTCGGGAGGGTTCGATGGGGCCTCGAGGGAATCTATGGCTTCGTCCTGGATTCATGAGTTTGATTCGATAGCCAGCTCGGGAGGGTCCTTGGAGGCCTCGAGTGGGATTCGTGGCTTCGTCCCGGTCCTAGGTGACGTGTGGTGCTTGATTTGTTTTGGTGAATGTGGCCAGCTCGGGAGGGTCCTTAGAGGCCTCGAGTGGGATTCGTGGCTTCGTCCCAGTCCTAGGCAAATTAATTGTGACTGTTTGTTTCCGGAAAGGACATGTCTGGTTTTGTTTTTGAAATGATATTGATGCATGTACTATGAAATGTGTAAGCGATTGGTTTGCCTTGATTACTTGTACTAGCGTAATTGCTAACCCCTTTGGGGACCCGTTTTGGGGAAATTCTTGTTATGGATTTCAGGTTATGATTATCCGGATGAGCGGGCACCTGGACAGTACGAGGATGTTGGCCAGGGTCGTTGACATGTGCATTTGGGTCTTTTATTTCTTTTGTCCATTTCGATTTGGTTGTTCTCACAATTATAAACTTATAGATTGTACTCGCGAGTACTTAGGCTTTTCATTTCAAACTCCGTATTGTATTACTTTAAAATTGTTACATTGTCGGGTGATGCTTATTTCGCCGGTGGCTTCGGGCGTATCTTTTTATGTCATATCATTTAAATGTGTGTCCTCACTAACCGAGATGGTTAGTCGAGTGGAGTTTTCGTGATTGTAGCCTGGTGGGTCCCATGTAGAGGTCCACGGCGCTGTAATATACTCTGAATATCTCGGGGTGTTACAAATCCAATTTAGGATCTCATGCAGTAATTTAATTGTTTGATTGAAGGGTTAATCGAATTACCTTAATCCGATTGAACAGTTCTAGATCCGGACTAGAAGCAGATGAATATCTCCTTCCTCTTCTGGTGATCCACACACGAACAATTCCACAAGTTGGATTGCTAGATCCTTACGAAAAATATTGATAAATAGTACAACACAAAATCCTTACTAGAAGGATTGTACTATTGATCAAGATCAACAATTAGACGACCGAATTCATTCTCCTACAGTAGGAAGTAGAGGGCCGATTTTCTCTTGCTCTTGAAGAGGGGGCGATTTTTTTAGGTTTTTTTCTTATAACAACTCCTTGTGATGGATCTCTTATTTATACTAAGTAATCCCTAGATTCAAAAATCTAGTATTTGCTTAGTTACCCCCCATCTTATTAAATAATGCAATATACATAATATCCAATATTATATATTACTTATTATTTAATCTCCTCATAATTATAATATCCAATATTATATTTATTATTCCCAGTTGATATTTATTCCTCCTTGTCTATAATTGTCGTACGTGCGACCCAAAAAGCTTATATTATGTTGGCAATTATTTAATACCTTATTAAATAATAAATCATAAGCGGCCTCTAGCAAGACATTATAATTACCCAAATAACATAAGTTAATAGTCCATTAAACCTTTTAACGTGTCAAATCCCTTTGTCACGCGATATCATATTTGAACTAAGTCATGGAGTTTGTCATACTTATTTATGTTCAAATGCTTTCTCGATCTTAAGTAGACTGATTGTATCAAATGACTCTTCATTTGAGTATGGCCATGCATTTCCTTCAGTCCTACTTATCGAGGGGCCCAGCAGATATCTCTCTCACTTAAGAAAGGGACAAATCCCCATCTTGATTATTCATTGCCCTCTACATGACTCCCACTAATCCCGATCGCTAACCTTTATGATCACCATGTTTCAGATGACGTAGGATTACGTCGAGGCATAGCAGTTATCATGTTGGATTCTATGATAATCTCAGGTTCAAGGATTTATTGACATACTGTTATATTGAGATTCACTTATGATATTTCCATGCAGTGATCTCAATGCGGGTCTGTCCAGTATTAGTTCTCCAACCAATACCCATAAGATTGATCCGTACCATACGCATAATCATCCGATGATTATCAATCAAACTTATACTAGTATATTAATCACTTGAGTCTCTACTCAACGCGATTATACCAGGGACATTTGGATAATCTTATTATTCGTGAATAACTATTATTCGATTATTATAATATTAAAATATGCACACATTATAATAATCAAAGAGAAATAAATGATATCAAATAACTTTATTTATATGTGACAATTGCAAATCTAGGCACATCGAATGTCCTAGTGCACTTATCCTAACAGCAACGTCACAATAAACCAACGAGAAATACAATGGACGAAGTAGTTCAATCCTCAAAATCGAAAGCTCCTAAGTACTCGAGTACTTCTATTAGATTACAAGTTTTCAAAACGATTAAAAGACAAAACAGATAAAACACTACTTTTGCACAATCATCACGCACGACCGTCATCCTCGTACTGATCCAGTACCCGCTCGTTCCGCTGATCCTGGCCTGAAATTCATAAAACGAATTTCCCCAAAAAGGGTCCCCCAAAGGGGTTAGCAATTACGCTAGTACAAGTAGGCCAAATGAACAACTTACATCTTACACATTTAGTCAATGCATGCAATTATGAAAACACAGTTCCAAAGCACTCATTTCCGGAAACGCCGTAATCAAGATCACATTTGTAAAAATGCACCACAATTAACCGTCGATCCACGCCTCTGTGGACCCCTACCGATGTTGTTGGTTGATTCTTTAGTATAATACTTGCAAGCGCACAATTTGTTCGATGTAGATATGCGGTGCAAGGTCGATTCCACAGGGAGGACTATAATAGTGAAGTCAAATTATTCCAATCGTTTTGAACCAAATTAAATTAAATTCTAACCTAGTCCCAAATAATTTGATATTGGAATGTTATAATAATTGCATTAAATAACAATAATTTTTTTGTAGATTTTAGATAAATTGATTTTAAATAATTTACTAGGGTTTAGAATCCACCAATGTCTATTTATTATTTATTTTATATTCTAATTCCAAGAAATTCAGGGAATAGATTCTGAAATCAATCTCACTATTTCCCTATAGATTTGACAATAAGTACAAAATTATAATTCAAATATAGATTTTCCTTTGCTTGAAAAATGTAATTTCAAAGTATTATATGTATCCAATTTAATGGAAAACAAATAATCAAAGAAATTAACTAATAACAATAATCACAAAGCAAGGGGGAATTTATAACTATCAAAAATACGTGATATAATTGATGAAATAATATTCCCCTATTGAAGCGAAAATCATAATCGTTAAAAATATTTATTTGAAATTATTATATAAATATTAATAATAATATAGACATGGTTTCATCATAACCCCAGTAAAAGAAAATTACTCACTCATAATAACAACACAAATAAATAAATATTCCATAATATTATTACTCAAATATAATTTTATTACACAATATTTTTATTTCTCTCCCTTACAATAATATCTCTCTATTTTTTCTCCTTTTTTCTCCCCCCAAAACACTACACATTCATCCCCTATTTATACTACTTCAAAATCAATAAAATAATAATTTTTACAATTTTAAAATCCCACCCCCAATAATTCACGGCTGCCCATTAATACTGATGTCATGGATGACATCAGCAGAGAGTTGAATTTCCGGTCCAATCGGGTGTTGACACGTGGCACAATATGGTCCGTCTATTTAATTGTCTTTCGAACGGTCATAACTTCTTCATACGAACTCGGATTCGGATGAATTTTTTTTTAAAACGATCATCTCTACAAGACGAATAAAATGAGACCAGTCGTGACTATATTTGAATTTTGTAAAAATATCGCCCTTGAACCAATTGATCTGTCTTGTACCAGTTGGTTAACCTGCAGATATAATTTAATTCCAATTAATTATCCAAAAATGACATAAAATTATAGAAAATTCTAACAAAATGAAATAATATAAATATATGGTAAAACGAATAAATTATCACACAAAATACACAATTATATACATAAAATACTAATAAAAATATTACTCAAAATATACCAAACAAATTCCCCCACACTTATCTTTTGCACGTCCTCGGGCAAATCTTATACCCGAGTTATAATACTCATATGCTGAAAAAATCATGACAAAACCAATATCAAGAGAGAACAAGTGATCATGACCCAAGTGAGATCAGAGAAAAATAGGATGCCGCACCAAATTCTAACAACTTCATTGAGAATCGAATGCAAAAAGATTCAATACCCTCACAGTGGATATCACTCTTCACTCAAGTGTATATACGGGATATTCGAGAAGAGTTCACTCATATCAAAGCATAATGTGTCATTACCATATGCTTGGTCAAAAATCAAATCTCCACTACTTAAAAATAAACTCATGCATAAATCAAAAGGTCTTTCTTTTGGTTGTAACGTGGCTTTGGGTATGGGTAGGATAAAAGGAAAATTACGAGGTTTGCTAGCCAAGATCAATTGTGAATTTAGATGCATAACAAATCCTATAAATAACAATCAACACCCCCCATTCTGTAATGAAAACTCTCAAACCATCATCCCCAAGTTATTCTGTACATGGTAATTGAATATTCATCTGGTAAGGTCATATTCTTGTGTAAGAAAAAGTATGCAATGGATCTTCTGGAAGGAATTATGTATCACTCAAGGAATAGTTCAAGTGCTATTTTATGTATATATAGTGATGATTTTCGCACTTGACCTCCCTCTTTTTCTTTTTTTTCTTTTTTTTCTTTTTTTTTTTTGAGGCCGTTTTATTTTTGCCTTAATTTATATTTTTTTTTATTCGGTTCAATACTCCAATGTACTTCATGTAATATCCGTGTTTTCTATTTTTGGTAATTTCTATTTTTGGTGTATGTTCGTTTCGGACAACTCGCTTAGCACTGTTTTGGAATTCTGAATCTATTTTGTTCTTGGAGTTTTTCCGTCTGGATGAGTTTCGAGGATGTTTTTGCATAATTTCATCTTAATTTATATCTTGTCGTATGTACGTTCGATTCTCGTAAAACTTGTTCGTTTCCGTTGTTTCTTGATTTGTATAAGTTTGTATGGTTGAATTGGTCGTGTTGAAATTTTCGGTTTGTTAATCCGACGTTGCATCGTGATTTTTCGGGCTCTTGGGCCGTTTTTGTAATTTTCATAAGTTTGGGGAATTTCGCTTCATTTGCTTCATTTGAGACTCTCTAGTGATCGGGATTATATTTTCTTTCAAAACTCAGCTCCGTTGTTTTGGATACCCCATGTTTATACTTTTGATTCTATCCTTGTGTTGCGTTTCGTCGTTGTATCGACTGTGCTGAGCTAGGTGTTTAGCAGTGCTGAACTGCTGCATGCATAACGTACGTTATGCATGCTCCTTTACGTACGTTATATAGGTATCATAACGTACGTTATACCCCATTGGTAACGTACGTTATGGTTTCGCAGAAAGTGTCCAGATTGTTCGTTACGTACGTTAACCTGAGAGGGGTTACGTACGTAACCTTCATAACGTACGTTAACAATAGGCGTTAACGTACGTAACTCGCCGTCGAGTCTTTTAATGTCGACTTATTTCCGGTCGACTTATTTCACTCCTTTTCTTTCTTTCTCGCGACGTGAGTTTCCTTTGGCGATTTCAAACGATTCATCCGGTGCAATCCGTAGGAACCTTCTAAAGATCGATTTTTGCGTCCCAAGCAAGGTTTATCATCATCATAATCATCCTCCATCCGTTCGAATCGAGGTATACATCGATGAACCCTAGTTTTTGGGGATTTCGGGATTTTTGGCATAATTCTTCCTTTTAATCCGTTTTGGCTTCGACGACTTGTTAGATTACGATTGTGTAGTCGTAAATCCCTTGTTTCCAGTATAGTTTAATGGATTTAACCTAGTAATTTCTTCATTGTTAGATTATAGCCATCGTGGACTTCGTATTTTCCGACAAATCGTTCCAAGGGGTAGAATTAGGATTAATTCTTACCTTTCCGCATTATTGAGACTTGTGTATACCGTTATTGTGTTAGGAACGGATTTGGGAAGATTGTTCGGACCGAAACCTATTCCTTCGTCGTTTCCTTCGTTTCATTTCTTTCAAGGCAAGTACATGTATTACATTTCGTTATGTATGTTGTGATTTTCGAAATGAATGATGAATTGTGATTTTCGGGTGCGTGAGTTGTGTTCCTTCCACCCGGAGTGTCCGATGGGATGTCTGGGGGTCGATACTAAGGGGTACGGCCGCGGAAGGGAACTTGGGTGCGTGTGTGATTGAACTTCCACCCGGAGTGTCCGACGGGATGTCTGGTGGTCGAAACAAAGGGGTACGGACGCGGAAGTGGTATCCCACCCGGAGTGTTCGACGGGATGTCTGGGGGTCGATACTAAGGGGTACGGCCACGGGATACCAGTTGTGATTTTGTGATATCGTGATGATTGGAACTGATTTGATTGCCAATGTAGTATTCCGGAATATATATATATGGCAAATGATTTCTGATTGAGATGATTGTGCTAAAAACCGTATTGTGTATATAATGTTGTGTAATTGTGTACTTGCACTAGCTATTCGAATGCTAACCCCTTAAATGGGGGAAATGCGTCTTATGCATTTCAGGTACCGGGAGAGCTGAGGAGCAGGCACGGGACACGCACGTAAAGGATGGCTGGCTTGATGATGTGGCTCGAGTCTGTAATTTTATGTTTTGTCATTGCATTTGTCGAGTGCTGGAATTAAACTCTCTACTTTTAAACTTGGTTTAAGTCCCCTGCGTGGGCAACGGATTGGTATTTATTTTATGTTCATGTACTCCGTTAAAATTGTTTTGGCCGAGGCCACGGCCCTATTTACTTTTGAGTGCATTGTTTGGAATTACATTGTGGGTTATGTGTCATGTGTTAGCCTGGTAGACCTCACGAGGGTTCTACGGCGTGTAATGTCCCATTTGCGAATTGGGGTGTTACATTTATGGTATCAGAGCTTAGGTTTTGAATACCTAGGCTGTCGGTGAATTTTGGGTCTGTCAGTTATGTCGTTAGAGTCAGTCGTTGAGCCTAATATCATCACGCTACCGTCTTTTCGTGCGACCCGTGGCTGTAAGTCTCCTCGAACTCTTATATTTCTGTAATTCGTTTTCTTGCGTAGTTCGGAATTGTGACTTGTGTTACCAACTTTGTGAATTGTGAATCTTTCTGATCTTGTTCTTTTCGTATTTTCTTGAGTATGTTGAGAGGTCGTGGTAGACCAGCTAGGGGGCACGGCCGAGGCCGTGGTTGGGGTGCTGATAATGAAGAGGGCTCACTTTCTCAGTCCTCTGCAGATTCAGCCTCTCACTCGGTGCCGTCGGGTAATAATGCCGGCCTGGAGCTCTGCCGTATTTCACAGCTTAGTAGCCCAGCTTACTCAGATAGCTCAGGGTGGACGCCAGAATCCGCCCCCGACACCTGAAGAGGAAGCTAGTAAGTGGCTTCAGACGGTGACTAAGATGCACCCTCCTCGTTTCTCCGGATCTTCTGACTCCCTCGGTTGGGAGAATTGGCTCTTTCAGTTGTCCAGGACCTTTGATGCCGTAGCTTGTCCCGAAGACAGGAGGGTACATATTGCCCAGTACCTCCTGGATAAGGAAGCTGCGGAATGGTGGGAGGCCGTTGCGCCCAGAGACCGTCGGGCCACTTGGGATGAGTTCAGGGCTGCTATGGAAGCAGAATATTGTCCACCGCCAGTTAAAGAGCGCAGAATTGTGGAGTTCTTCACCGCTACACCTCAGGATGTGCCTATTTCTCAAGCCATCATTACTTACAATCAGCAGTTGGGTTTCGTGAGAGATCAGGTGAGGACGGAAGCTGATAAAATCCGTTACTTTAATATGCGTATGAAACCGCATATCAGGCAGAGTATGGCACCGCTCATGTGTGCCACTTTGAAGGAGTATCAGGATCGCGCTCTAGCGATCGAGATGGCCGCACCAGAATCAGAGTTAGGTGCCGAGGCCAAGAAACAGAAAACAGTTGGCAACTTCTCAGCCGGCAAGAGTGGCCGATTTTCGAGAGCACGACCGCCTTACACCGGAAGAGGCCATTTCATCAGTGGGGATCCTGTGGTAACTGATTCGATCCGTTGCTTCTGGTGGCAGGGTTTTTTTTAACTGCAACCAGTATAAGCATTTGATGAAGTATTGCCATTTTCCTCCAGTTACTAGCTTCACTTGTGGGCGCATCGCATCGGGCGACTCATTGTGAGAGGGCCACCAGGGCTGTTAGATTTCCGACTACCACTACCGATCAGAGGGATCACAGCATTCCAGCTACTTATGTTCCGCAGAGTTCGAGTCGTGGTAGGGGACGGGGTCAGTCGGATCGCCGTGCAGCCTCGAGTTCGGGTTCAGTTCACCCCCGATTGTATCAGATGAGGCGTACAGAGGAGACAGATGTTCCAGTGGCGTCAGGTACTACTCATATCCTTACTCATCCAGTGTCAGTGCATTTTGATTCGGGTGCTACCCATTCCTTTATTGCTTCGGATTGTGTGAGTCGTATTGGTTTTGACTGCTTATTTGAGTGTGAGCCATTTGTAGTGGGTACACCCAGTGGGGATCGTATGGTTGGGGACCGGGAAGTTAGGGACTGCCCAGTGAGGATCGGGAGCCGGGATTGGCCCTCGACTCTCATTGTTATAGACCTTAAGGGTGAGGATTTAATCCTCGGAGACGATTGGTTGGATCGTCACGGTGCTATCATGAACTATCGGACTCGTACCATCTCAATAGTTGCCGAGGACGGCACCGAGCATACTCTCGTCTACCGTAGTTTGTAGATCGGGAGTGTGATTAGCGCCTTGAAGGCGATGAAACTTCGAACCGGAGTTTGTGTCGGCTCTTGGTGTTTCGCTCTGCGCGGAAGATGGTGAGGTTGACATATCGTCGATTCCAGTTGTTAGCGAGTATCCTGATGTATTTCCGGATGACTTGCCGGGATTACCACCACATCGAGAGGTGGAGTTTCCTATTGATCTTGAGCCGAATGCGGCCCCTATTTCTCGAGCACCGTATCGTATGGCACCGTCGGAGATGCTAGAGTTGAAGAATCAGTTGGGAGAATTGTTAGATAAAGGGTATATTCGACCGAGCGCATCGCCTTGGGGTGCGCCTGTACTTTTTGTTAAGAAGAAGGATGGATCGCTTCGTTTATGTATCGATTATCGAGAATTAAACAAGTTGACCATCAAAAATAAATACCCTTTGCCCCGGATTGACGACTTGTTTGATCAGCTTCAGGGGGCGACAGTCTTTTCGAAGATTGATTTGCGATCGGGCTACTACCAGTTGAGGATTCGGGACGTCGATATTCCGAAAGCTGCCTTTCGGACGAGATATGGCCATTACGAGTTTGTGGTTATGCCTTTCGGGCTAACCAATGCCCCATCAGTGTTCATGTAGTTAATGAACAAAGTTTTTATTGAGTATCTGGACAAATTCGTAGTCGTTTTTATCGACGATATTCTTATCTATTCACGGAGTCGGGAGGAGCATGCCTTACATCTCCGGATTGTATTAGACACTTTGAGGGCCGAGCAGTTGTACGCGAAGTTCTCTAAGTGTGAGTTTTGGCTCGAGGAAGTGACGTTCCTCGGGCATGTGATTTCAGCAGAGGGAGTTCGGGTAGATCCGCAGAAGATAGAGGCAGTGATGGCTTGGGAGCCGCCTAAGAATGTGAAGGAGGTGAGGAGTTTTCTGGGTCTTGCCGGCTATTACCGTAGATTCGTTGAGGGATTTTCTAAGATCGCTAGACCACTCACTCAGTTGCTCCAGAAAACTCAGAAGTTCGAGTGGACTGCAGACAGGCAGGACAGTTTTGACGAGTTAAAGAGACATTTGACTACCGCACCCGTTTTAGCATTGCCTCAGGGGAACGAGGATTTCGTAGTGTATAGTGATGCTTCGGGCCTTGGGCTTGGATGTGTTTTGATGCAGAGAGACAGAGTGATTGCTTATGCATCCCGCCAATTGAAACCTTATGAGGTAAATTATCCCACGCACGATTTGGAGTTAGCTGCGGTCGTTTTCGCCTTAAATATATGAAGGCATTATCTCTATGGGTCGTCGTGTAAGATTTTTACGGACCACAAGAGTCTGAAGTACATCTTCAGCCAGAAAGAGTTGAATATGAGGCAGCGTAGGTGGTTAGAGTTAATTAAAGATTACGACCTCGAGATACTTTACCATCCGGGTAAGGCCAACGTAGTGGCTGATGCGTTGAGCCGAAAACCGATGGCTTTACAGATGTTAGAGGTACTTACACCACAGAGTAGGATCCAGCGAGATTTCATCTGTCAGAATATTGAGGTTTGGGTTCAGAGAGTTCAGGGCCAGCTTTGTGCGTTAGAGATCACTTCGTCCTTGACTGATGATATTAAGGCGAAACAGTATGATGATCCGTGTTTGGTCCAGTTGAGGGAGGATGTGAGGAAGGGGAAAGCCCCTGGATTTGTGATTCAGGATGATGGCGTTCTGAGATTTCGCGGCAGATTATGTGTACCGAATGTTATTGAGCTGAGACAGAAGATCTTGAGCGAAGCTCATACCACGCCTTACTCCATACATCCTGGTACGAGTAAAATGTACAAGGACGTGAGGAGTAACTACTGGTGGAGTAATTTGAAGACAGACGTTAGCGAGTTCGTGTCGAGATGTTTGACCTGTCAGCAGGTTAAGATCGAGCATCAGCGACCCGCGGGGTTTTTGCGACCACTTCCCATCCCGGAGTGGAAATGGGAGGATATTTCTATGGATTTCATTACCAGTATGCCTAGGACTCGGACTGGAATGAACATGATTTGGGTTATTGTCGATCGACTGACCAAATCAGCTCATTTCTGGGTATTAAGGACACTTGGGGTCCAGAGAGACGCACGAGTGTTTATTGCAGAGATCGTGAGATTACATGGGACTCCTAAGAGTATTGTTTCGGATCGTGATGGCCGGTTTGTATCACATTTTTGGCGGTGTTCATCGAGCTTTGGGGACCGAGTTGAGACTCGGACGTCTTACCACCCTCAGACTGACGGGCAGTCAGAGCGGACGATCCAGACGTTGGAGGATATGTTGAGAGCCTGTGCCCTAGATTGGAAGGATTATTGGGAGTCGCACTTGCCGTTGATCGAGTTTACGTACAACAATAGTTGGCACGCCTCGATCAAAATGGCACCATTTGAGGCATTATATGGGAGGAGGTGCAGATCGTCGTTGTGTTGGGACGATGCGTCCGAGCTGATTGGTACCGAGCCCGATATGGTAGTTGAGACGAGGGAGAAGATTACTCTGATTCGTGATAGATTGTTGACGGCCCAGAGTCGGCAAAAGTCTTATGCCGACACGCGTCGCCGGCCGTTGGAGTTTGAGGTGGTAGATCATGTTTTGCTTAAGGTGTCGCCGACACGGGGAGTTTACCGCTTCGGCCGGAAGGGTAAACTTAGTCCGAGATATATTGGGCCGTTTGAAATTTTAGAGAGAGTGGGAGAGCTTGCCTATCGGTTGGGTTTTCCGCCGTCCTTGAGTCACGTTCATAACGTATTTCATATTTCCCAGCTTAGGAAGTACGTATCGGACCCTAGCCATATTCTTGATTTTGGAGAGATCGAATTGGGACCCGACATTACCATTGAGGAGAGGCCGATTCAGATTTTAGAGCGTCGGGTGAAGCAACTTCGTCATAAAACCATTCCTCTGGTTAAAGTTCAATGGTCGAGACATGGATCCGAGGAAGCCACATGGGAGACGGAAGAGAGTATGCGGTCGAGATACCCCGAGTTGTTCGCGTTGTAAGTTTCGGGACGAAACTTATTTTTAGGAGGAGATAATGTAATATCCGTGTTTTCTATTTTTGGTAATTTCTATTTTTGGTGTATGTTCGTTTCGGACATCTCGCTTAGCTTATTTTGGAATTGAATCTATTTTGTTCTTGGAGTTTTTCCGTCTGGATGAGTTTCGAGGATGTTTTTGCATAATTTCATCTTAATTTATATCTTGTCGTATGTACGTTCGATTCTCGTAAAACTTGTTCGTTTCCGTTGTTTCTTGATTTGTATAAGTTTGTATGGTTGAATTGGTCGTGTTGAAATTTTCGGTTTGTTAATCCGACGTTGCATCGTGATTTTTCGGGCTCTTGGGCCGTTTTTGTAATTTTCATAAGTTTGGGGAATTTCGCTTCATTTGCTTCATTTGAGACTCTCTAGTGATCGGGATTATATTTTCTTTCAAAACTCAGCTTCGTTGTTTTGGATACCCCATGTTTATACTTTTGATTCTATCCTTATGTTGCGTTTCGTCGTTGTATCGACTGTGCTGAGCTAGGTGTTTAGCAGTGCTGAACTGCTGCATGCATAACGTACGTTATGCATGCTCCTTTACGTATATGCATGCTCCTTTACGTACGTTATATAGGTATCATAACGTACGTTATACCCCATTGGTAACGTACGTTATGGTTTCGCAGAAAGTGTCCAGATTGTTCGTTACGTACGTTAACCTGAGAGGGGTTACGTACGTAACCTTCATAACGTACGTTAACAATAGGCGTTAACGTACGTAACTTCGCGTCGAGTCTTTTAATGTCTGACTTATTTCCGGTCGACTTATTTCACTCCTTTTCTTTCTTTCTCGCGACGTGAGTTTCCTTTGGGCGATTTCAAACGATTCATCCGGTGCAATCCGTAGGAACCTTCTAAAGATCGATTTTTGCGTCCCAAGCAAGGTTTATCATCATCATAATCATCCTCCATCCGTCCGAATCGAGGTATACATCGATGAACCCTAGTTTTTGGGGATTTCGGGATTTTTGGCATAATTCTTCCTTTTAATCCGTTTTGGCTTCGACGACTTGTTAGATTACGATTGTGTAGTCGTAAATCCCTTGTTTCCAGTATAGTTTAATGGATTTAACCTAGTAATTTCTTCATTGTTAGATTATAGCCATCGTGGACTTCGTATTTTCCGACAAATCGTTCCAAGGGGTAGAATTAGGATTAATTCTTACCTTTCCGCATTATTGAGACTTGTGTATACCGTTATTGTGTTAGGAACGGATTTGGGAAGATTGTTCGGACCGAAACCTATTCCTTCGTCGTTTCCTTCGTTTCGTTTCTTTCAAGGCAAGTACATGTATTACATTTCGTTATGTATGTTGTGATTTTCGAAATGAATGATGAATTGTGATTTTCGGGTGCGTGAGTTGTGTTCCTTCCACCCGGAGTGTCCGACGGGATGTCTGGGGGTCGATACTAAGGGGTACGGCCGCGGAAGGGAACTTGGGTGCGTGTGTGATTGAACTTCCACCCGGAGTGTCCGACGGGATGTCTGGGGGTCGATACTAAGGGGTACGGCCGCGGAAGTGGTATCCCACCCGGAGTGTTCGACGGGATGTCTGGGGGTCGATACTAAGGGGTACGGCCACGGGATACCAGTTGTGATTTTGTGATATCGTGATGATTGGAACTGATTTGATTGCCAATGTAGTATTCTGGGATATATATATGGCAAATGATTTCTGATTGAGATGATTGTGCTAAAAACCGTATTTTGTATATAATGTTGTGTAATTGTGTACTTGCACTAGCTATTCGAATGCTAACCCCTTAAATGGGGGAAATGCGTCTTATGCATTTCAGGTACCGAGAGAGCTGAGGAGCAGGCACGGGACACGCACGTAAAGGATGGGCTGGCTTGATGATGTGGCTCGAGTCTGTAATTTTATGTTTTGTCATTGCATTTGTCGAGTGCTGGAATTAAACTGTCTACTTTTAAACTTGGTTTAAGTCCCCTGCGTGGGCAACGGATTGGTATTTATTTTATGTTCATGTACTCCGTTAAAATTGTTTTGGCCGAGGCCACGGCCCTATTTACTTTTGAGTGCATTGTTTGGAATTACATTGTGGGTTATGTGTCATGTGTTAGCCTGGTAGACCTCACGAGGGTTCTACGGCGTGTAATGTCCCATTTGCGAATTGGGGTGTTACACTTCACACCCTTTCACTTTCAACAAAAGCTCTTAATCTCCACAATACTCTTATGAACATCGGTCCCTATTTGTCACACATCTAGTTCACAATTAAATCTTTGACTAGAGGGTGCAAATGGATGAGTCATCAACAAGAATGGATAATGGCTAAAGTAATGTGCTTGATCAAAGAAATAGGCTCAGGCTCAATGGGGCTTCGAAGGATAAAATGTAATGGGTGGGAAAAATATAAGCCAACAAGGGGTTAATCCTAATTGCCTTTATCATCTTAATGCAAGAGTTTATGAATGTAGTCTCGAAATGTATAAATGAGCAAGTTCTAGAATGAACACAATATATTTGACCACACAACAAAAAATATAGAGCGTATATATAAGGATTGCTCTAAGGCTCAAAACTCACAAAAAGGGTGTTGTGTACTGAATCCTATACACCTTCATCCAAATCCATTATCAAAACCAGTGAAACATCCCAAAAATAATTTTTTCACTAACGTTTTCTCAAGAAAATAGTGTCGTGATTTTCAACATTTTTTTTAATATTGCATATATATATATATATATATATATATATATATATATAGGGGTGGGTTATGGAGTGAAATGGTATAAGTGTAAGAAATAGGAATGATTGTGAGCCATTAATCCTTGGAGATTAATGACCCAGATTTCGTTCTGGTGTGCTAACACGGGAAACTAGGAGTGCTAACGAATTTAATTATTGGGGGTACCAATGTAATTTGATTAATTTATCTTATGGGAAGTTACTAAAATCATGGGAAGTTTCTATATTCATGGGATTTCATATTTTAGGTTAATATCTATTTTTTATGGGATTTCATATTTTTTAGTCGTTCAAATATTTTATATTTTTGGTGTATTTATTTTTATTTTTTTAAAAACTAACATTATCTTTTTTTTCTATTTGATTTTTATTTTTAAAAATCGAAGCTGTTGTGCTAACCATTTGTTTTGTGTGTGCTGCAAATTGGAAAACAGAGTGCGGTTCTGGTTATATTCTAATTATGTGATTTTTTGTTATGCTTTATTGTGTACAATACAGTCAATTTTGATACAATGTGTTGTGCTTTATTTTTTTGGAAGATAAATAATCATACTCGTTTTCAAGTATAGGTACAAAATGATTTTTGCGTCATTTACTAAAAAAATACAATAAATACAATAAGACTCCATTTGTAAATCTCATAAACTGCTATGCAAGCATTACATACCATATATGCTAGTATTACTTATTAAATGTGCTAATACAAATAACATTTTAATGCTAAACTCTACTATTAAAACATTAACAGAAAAAAATGTATTAACAATGCAAAATTTTACAGATTTAAGTGCTAACTATCACACAAATGACATCACAATAATTATCAAAACAATATTATCAAAGGTGCTAAATATTGGGAAGAGATAAGAAGTGGGATATGAAATCCCATGATTGTAGGAAATACCAAACATAAAATCTGTATAATTACAAAAACATCCCCTCAAAAATATTCCGCGTAGCACACTTAGGCTAACTCTTTAGCACAACGTGCACAAATCGCAGCCATTAATCACCAAAGATCAAGGGCCCAGAATCATTCTTATTTCTTACGGAAAAAAGCTTTCCTACCTGAACCTATCCCTATATATATATATATATATATATATATATATATATATATATATATATAGATATACACCTTCCCCCACACTTAATGATAAACAATATCCTTATTGTGTAAAAAGAACAATGGAGTAAGGGTTTAAATAAGGCTTCCCTGTTTATGAAAGACGACACTTCGCTCAACCCTTTTTTGGACCTGCAAGAAATAAGTGTGGCAAAACAACAAAAGAAAATATATACCCGGAAGTATAACACAAACAACCTAGATGCGCTTCAAGAGAGTCCGAAGAGTCGCCTTATGCTGCCATCAATGCTTTTATTAAAAACAAACGAAAAAAAGTACAGTAATAGAAATAACAATATATAAATCGTGATGCGCGCCAAGAGGTCGAAAAGAAACTCCTTAAGCTGCCATCATTTTCACGGTTTTTACACCCGCTAAAAAATAAAAACAACAAGAGGAATGAAGTGGGATATCAGAGGGAAAGGAATGTATCAATTTTGCATTTCCGCACAGTGAAATCTTCCATCCAAACAATTTTAGCTAGAGCTGGGTCTGGTTCAGGAACAAATGCAATAAGTTTTTTGATCAGCTCTTCTGGTGATTTTGCAACAACTATGATTCGTTTAGCACGCTCAGAAATAAAACCTTTTTCAGAAGAGTAGTTGATGAAAGATAGTAAACCATCGAAGAAACCATTGACATTTAGCAGACCTATTGGTTTCGTATGAACATTTAGCTGGGCTCTGGTAACCACATGAAAAAGTTCCTAAAACCACCGGGAAGGGTGATAAAGGCATCAGCATTATTTATCATGTGAGTTATGCGGTCTTGCATATTCACAGCTCTGAACTCATCTCCAATGGTTGCTCCGGTGATTTTACTTTCAGCCAGAGGTTTTGGAATGATTCCCAACACTTCTACTCCTTCCATATAGGCAGAAGCAGCAGCACGTCCCATTAATCCTAGACTTCCTCCTCCGTAAACTATATGAATGCATTTTTCTCCTAAGGTACGACCCAAGTTGTGGGCTGCTTCAGTAAAGCAAGCCTCTTTCCCATGACTAGCTCCACCAAAAATGCAGATGGAGTTAAATCTTTTTGCGGAAGATGATGATTCCATTTTTTTGAAAAAGAAAATTATTTAGAGAGAAAATGAAAAGAATACAAGTTTGAGGGATGCAGAAAAGAAACAACTGCAATGTTTATTTATAGATGCAAAATAAAGTAAAAAGATTTATAAAATCTATGACCGCGTTAATTGCGCTTCAACTACTCAATAGAATAATAAATGCATTGATTGCGTATCACTTCTTTTATTTAGAAAATCTAAAAAAAAAACAACAAAAAGTAAAGATACTCACGTGTATGTCCAGTAGTTGTGATTGTGGCTCACATCTTCCTCTGATTTTACGTTCAGAAACGGCTTAAACGCCTTCTATGAGTCGGGGAGAAGCTTCCCATCTAATTTTCTTACAAATTGGCAAACAAGGTCTTTTAACGTCAGATTCCCAGGACGTTGTTCATATTCTGGTTTGAATTTATTCCACAAACATCGAATCCCGTAATGTACGTGTAACACCCCGAGATATTCGGAATAATTACAGTGCCGTAAACCCTTTAGATAAGGATTTACAAGGCTAATTTTAAAAGAAGTGTAAAAATAATCCAATCGAACAACTGAAGTTCAAATACAGATTTGATTCAACCGATCAAAAGAGTTAACTTATACAACCATATCGAAATGACCTTATTAAAACAGACGTACTCGAGTACTAAACGAACCAAGAAGACAAATCACAATAACAATAACATCAACCACATCACTGAGCCATTTCATCGTCCTGTCGGTACTGTGGTTGCCTCCCCGCTCCTCGGCTACCTGAACATCAAAACAATGTCCACCCCCGAAGGGGTTAGCAAAACAATGGTAGTACAAGTATCATCATACCATAAATCATCAATGCATCATAAAACATGCAAAACAGACTTCCGCCACCGGAATCCAACGATGCGAATCCTCACGATTCCATCAACACAATACAGGGTAATCCAGCGATCCAGCGCCCTTGGTATAGATCCCCATGATGATCCCGTCGGACCAACGCATGGTGGAAAACCCGTCCAACGATCCAGCGCCCTCAGCATAGATCCCCATGATGATCCCGTCGGACCAACGCATGGTGGACATTCGATCCAGCGCCCTCAGCATAGATCCTCATGATCCCCTCGGATCATTTATACCATAAATCAATCAATTATGCATACACATATGCATTTCAATATGTTCATCAATACGAACAAATAACAACGAATATCACGAGAATTTTCAGAAATACATCTCATATTCAACAATATGAACAAAACCACAAGCATGATCAAAGTTTCAATATAAATCGAACTCGACATATGATACTTGCCTCGAAAATGGCAAGGACGAAACACCTCGATGATCTCAACACACTCGAAGGCCGCCTCCTTCGATCAACGTAACAAGCTCGAACCTTAACAAAAGGAATGATTTACAAATCATCTCAAGTCGAACGATGGCCTAACAATTCGTTCTACGGCCCAAAAGTTCAAAATAAACAATCTGTCTGGACTGCTTAGCGTGCGCTACGTACTCTACGTAACGCGGCGCTTAAGTCGCTGTTAGCATACGCTATCGAATAAGCCTAGCGTGCGCTAGCCACGGACTGACAGTTTGAATCGGCTGATAACATAACGTACGTTACGTACGTATCGTGCGTTAACTTAACCCCGATAGCGCACGTTAATTTACAAGTGTTAGCGTGCGCTAACCTTGCATGGCAGAATACTGCTAACAGAAAACTGGATTGAAAGGTGATGAACTCATGAATTCTATGGTGATACAACAAGTCATCCTCAATCATGTCATGCTAATAAGGTTTGTGGAAGTTCCATGAACATGAGGTACAAATATACGGATAATCATCTCAACATCATAATTCATCTACGATCTTCAAGAAATATTCTAAGTTCCATTCGTCCTATGTTCCAAAACGCATGATTCCAAAGTATAAAACGTAACAACTGGGTAATATCCGTTTACTGATCATAAATCGATTTGAAAATGCTAAGGAGTCCAAATACTAAGATGGTTCAGAGGTTCAAACGATATATAGTGTCGATACGTCAAAAGTATCCTTCTAACATGTGATGACCGTTAATAAACGAAATACTGGCTATCAAAACATGATCAACGTCAATACTAACATCGGTGAAGAATCACCTACCTCAAGGTAGTGAAGAACACGGAGGAAATCGAAGCAATCCAACACCGAAGGCTTGAACACCAATCTTCAACGATGTACGATCTTCAATCACGAGCTAGGATGTTGATATGGAGTGTTTAGGATGAAGGAAGTTATGTTCTAAGTGTAAGAATTCGGGTAATGGGAGAAGAAAGAACTGAAATCACGAATAGGATGCTGTCCTATTTATAAGAAATGGCTATTAGCGCGCGCTAGACCCTGCTCGTAGCGTGCGCTAACGGCTCACTGACTTAACTGTATTCAGCACTTAGCGTGCGCTACGCATATACCTGTAGCGTGCGCTAAGGCGTTGACTCGGCTTTTCCCGAAAGCCGTCCAGGTACATCCCGACACGATCCGACAAGGGTCCCCCGGCCAGATCTCACCTACCGCACGTCTTAATCAAATTGACCACACATAGCGTGCGCTAATGACCCTCTGTAGCGTGCGCTATGAATCCACGTTAGCGCACGCTACACATAGTCGATAGCGTGCGCTACATGCACAGAATTACAATTTGTAAATCACAAACATGAAATCATACGCTCGACAACATCGGATTATGAAATACGGAGAATAATACTCAGATCAAGTACAACGATTACAATATCACAAGTTCCAAATACAAGTTAGAAATCTCGGGTATTACATCCTTCCTCCCTAAAAAGAAGTTTCGTCCCGAAACTTAAGATGAAAACAACTCTGGATATCTAGCCTTCATACTGTCCTCCGTTTCCCAAGTGGCCTCTTCGACTCCGTGTCGTGACCATTGTACTTTAACCAAGTGTATTGGTTTATTCCTCAATTGTTTGATCCGACTCTCAAGTATCTTGATTGATCTCTCTTCGAAGGTGCCATCATTAGCTATCTCGATCTCTTCTAAATCAATGACGTGACTGGGGTCCGGTACATACTTCCGCAATTGGGATACGTGAAACACATTGTGAATGTGACTCAGCGATGGCGGTAAGGCCAACCTGTATGCTAAATCTCCAACTCTCTCGAGGATCTCAAATGGTCTGATATATCTCGGACTAAGCTTGCCTCTCCTCCCAAAACGGAAAATCCCTCGTGTAGGAGACACCTTCAATAGTACATGGTCCCCAGCGTCGAACTCTAGAGGGCGACGACGTATATCTGCATAAGATTTCTGTCGACTCTGGGCAGTCAACAATCTTTCTCGAATCAAAGCTACCTTCTCTTGAGTCTGAATAATCAATTCCGGTTCCGTCCCGATCAAATCCGAAGAATCATCCCAACACAAGGGTGATCGGCATCTTCTCCCGTACAAAGCTTCAAATGGTGCCATTTTGATAGAAGCATGCCAACTATTATTATAAATGAATTCAATCAAGGGCAAGTGAACTTCCCAATCAGTTGGCCAATCTAATGCACAAGCTCTAAGCATGTCTTCTACTGTTTGTATAGTCCTTTCGGACTGACCGTCCGTTTGGGGATGATAAGTCGTGCTAAAGTTGAGCTCAGTCCCCAAAGCCTTGTGGACTGCTTTGCAGAAGTGTGATACGAAATGGCCATCTCGATCCGAAATAATGGTCTTCGGCGTCCCATGCAATCTGACTATCTCCGCAATAAATACTCGCGCCAATCTCTCGGGTCCCCATGTATCTTTAATCCCTAGGAAATGAGCCGACTTGGTTAGTCGATCAACTACAACCCAAATCATGTTCATTCCCGTTCTAGTCCTTGGCATACTGGTGATGAAATCCATCGAGATGTCCTCCCACTTCCATTCAGGGATCGGAAGCGGCTTTAACATTCTAAGTGGTCGCGATGTTCGATCTTAACTCGCCGACAAGTCAAACACCTCAAACATACTCTGCTACATCCTTCTTCATATTCCCCACGGAAGTTTTGTTTTAAATCCTTATACATCTTATCACGCCCGGGTGAATAGAATAGGGCGCGCTGTGAGCTTCCTTGAGAATAGTCCTTCTCAAATCATCATCATCGGGAACGCAAAGTCGACTCGAAATCTCGTAACTCCATCATCTTGTATCACGAATCCCGGGCTTTTCCTTTCTTTACTTCATCACATAATCGAAGGGTCGAGAATCGTTCAACCGCTTAGATTTGATCTCTTCGACTAGTGATGAAGTCAGTTCCATCACATACAGTTGCCCTTGGATTCCTGGTGCCCATACTTCAATTCCTTCGCGGATCAGTTCTCGTTGAATGCTGGTTTGGGACGTAAGAGCTTCCAACACTCGAAGAGAAACAGGTTTTCGGCTCAATGCATCGGCTACTACGTTTGCTTTCCCCGGATGATAGAGAATCTCCAAGTCGTAATCCTTGATCAATTCCAGCCACCTTCTCTGCCTCATGTTTAATTCTTTCTGACTGAAAATGTACTTGAGGCTCTTATGATCTGTAAAGATCTGACAATGAGTGCCGTACAAATAATGTCGCCAAATTTTCAGTGCAAAGACCACAGCTGCTAACTCCAGATCATGAGTCGGGTAGTTAACCTCGTATGGTTTCAATTGCCGAGAATCATAAGCAATCACCTTATCCTTCTGCATCAACACACAACCCAAACCCTGATTTGAAGCGTCGCTGTATACTATGAATCCATCAATTCCCTCTGGCAGCGCTAATATAGGTGCTGTCGTCAGTCTCCTCTTAAGTTCGTCAAAACCAGCCTGGCACTTCTCATTCCACGTGAACTTTTGAGTTTTCTGTAACAGTTGAGTGAGCGGACGAGCAATTTTGGAAAATCCCTCTACAAATCGGCGATAA
Source organism: Orobanche coerulescens (assembly GCA_033398695.1). Lineage (NCBI taxonomy): Eukaryota > Viridiplantae > Streptophyta > Magnoliopsida > Lamiales > Orobanchaceae > Orobanche > Orobanche coerulescens. The sequence goes on along the minus strand of CM065808.1, from coordinate 60,127,752 downwards.
TATCCAGCAAGTCCTAAGAAACTCCGGACTTCTTTCACGTTACTAGGAACTTCCCATTCCAAGATTGCTTCGACTTTCTTCGGGTCCACCTGAACTCCGTCAGCTGATATCACATGCCCAAGGAAAGTTACTTCCTTAAGCCAGAATTCGCATTTTGAAAGCTTTGCATACAGCTGTTCCTTCCTCAAAGTGCTCAAAACCACATGCAAATGTTCGGCATGCTCCTCTGCGTCCCTTGAATATATCAAGATGTCATCAATGAAGACGACCACAAATTTATCCAAGTATTCCAAGAATACCCGATTCATCAATTGCATGAACACTGCAGGGGCATTGGTAAGTCCAAACGGCATCACTACGAATTCATAATGCCCGTACCGGGACCTGAAAGCAGACTTCGGTATATCCGATTCCTTAATCCTCAACTGGTGGTATCCTGATCGCAAGTCAATCTTTGAGAATACTCTTGCTCCTTGCAGTTGATCAAACAAGTCGTCGATCCGAGGTATAGGGTACTTATTCTTGATCGTCATCTTATTGAGCTCCTTGTAATCAATACACAGTCGGAGGGATCCGTCTTTCTTCCGGACAAAGAGAACGGGCGCTCCCCAAGGAGAAACACTAGGTTGGATATAGCCCTTCTGTAACAATTCCTCCAGTTGCTTCTTGAGTTCATACATCTCGGTTGGCGCCATGCGGTATGGTGCCCTGGAAATAGGAGCTGCTCCAGGCTCTAATTCGATAGTGAATTCCACTTCTCTCTGTGGAGGTAACCCAGGTAGTTCGTCAGGAAATACAACTGAAATAGATGAGAGCTCTACTCCTTCCTCTTTCCTCATGGCATAGCACCAAAGTCCGTGACATCTCTGCTTCAGTAATTTCACGGCTTTCATTGCTTTGATCAATTTTCCCGAGCTTCCTGGTCTCCATCCTCGGAATAAGTGTTCAGATCCGTCATCAGCAATGATAGAAATGACTCTCTCTCGGTAATTCAGAATAGCTCCATAACGGTTGAGCCAATCGTCTCCGAGAATTAAATCGTCACCATAGATGTCAACCACAATAAGGTTCGATAGCCAATCTCTCCCTCCTATAGTTACTGGAAAATCTCTAGCCTCTAGGGTTCCCACGATTCTCTCTCCACTCGGCAAACCCACAACATATGGTTCACAATCAAATAAGCACGAGATTTTCAAACGATTTACACAGTTCAATGATACAAAAGAATGTGTAGCTCGAATCGAATAAAACACTAATCAAGTTGCAAAAAGATCTGAATTGTACGATGCAACGGCGGTGTTACGATCATCGATTTCCTTATTTAAATGCAGGGCGCGGAGGAACGGACCCAGCACTGGATGTCTCTCTCTTCCCAACGTTCTGCTGCTGAAATCCACTCTGTTGCGTCTGGTTCACACTCGTCTCCTTCGGAACTGGAGCTGGAGTGCGAGTACCAAAAGATCGGGTCACATTCCCACAAAATGTTGCGCGATGTCCTTCCTGTCCACACTCGAAACAGGTCACAGCAGGCGCGAAACAATCACGCCGAACATGTCCCGCTTTGCCACAGTTATAACACTTCTTCCCTGTGTCTAAAACAGTTGGTGCTGCCCGGAACTTCTTTCCACCTCGAGAAGGATGCGGAGGTCTCCTGGATGAGTGAAAAGAGGACTGACCCCGGCGGGGCCCGCTACTTTTATTCTCCGTGAAGTTGCCAGACACCTTCTGTTTCTTTGCTTCCGTCGATTTCTCTACTGCTGCCTCCTTCATATCATAGGCCAACGCCTTATCCTGATACTATCGCAAGGTGGTACAATCAAATCCAGACATATATTGCTAAATTTCCGGCTTCATTCGCATGTCAAAATGGAAAATCCTTTCCGCCTCGGTCCTGACCAAGTGGCGCACATAAGTCAGCTGGTGATTAAAGGTCTTAATCACGTCCGTCACAGATGCTTCCAAATTTTGTGGTGAGAAAAACTCCCGAACTCGGGCTTCTCTAACTAGGCGAGGACAATACTGCGCTTCCATCATCAATTTGAATTCCGTCCAGTCAACATTGTGCTCCTCCGGTCGAATGGCCTCCCACCAGTCGAAAGCCTCCTCTGTCAGAAGATACTGGGCGACCGAAACCATCCTATCGTTGGGACAGTTAATCCCCGCAAAAATCTTCTCTAGTTCCTTCAGCCAGTGATCCCAAGAAAGCATCTCAGTCGAACCATCAAATTTCGGAGGATGCACTTTGACCACCTCGGTAAGCCATTTATCTCCCCGATTATCCATGTTATGCTGTTGTCCCATCGCCGTCTGCATGCGATCCACAACTTGAGCAAACTGGTTTATCTGGGCAACCACCTGCTGAAGCACTCCCGGCACGTTAGGATCTGCATTATTATTTGCCGATCCCTGCTGTCCCCCGGAATGGGAATCCGTTCGACTAGCGGTTATCTCTGGGGTAGATACCGACTCTTCTTGCCTCGCATTTCCACGTCTTCGTCCACGACCGCATCCGCGTCCACGACCTCCTCTCAACATACTGTAAACATAAATACTCAATATCCAGGGCAAACTTTCTCAAAGTACATCCATCAATGTTTACAAGACATGAATTAAATAAAACGGTGAGATTTAGGGACTTACAACCACGGTCCACACGACGATGCTGGCTCAGCAGTGATGTTACGAACGACCAATAATCAAATAACGTAAACAGACCCAACTAACCCGACTGCCAAGATATCCATGAATCTTAGCTCCGATACCATATTCTGTAACACCCCGAGATATTCAGAATAATTACAGTGCCGTAAACCCTTTAGATAAGGATTTACAAGGCTAATTTTAAAAGAAGTGTAAAAATAATCCAATCGAACAACTGAAGTTCAAATACAGATTTGATTCAACCGATCAAACGAGTTAACTTATACAACCATATCGAAATGACCTTATTAAAACAGACGTACTCGAGTACTAAACGAACCAAGAAGACAAATCACAATAACAATAACATCAACCACATCACTGAGCCATTTCATCGTCACAGCCGATGCGTGGTTGCCTCCCGCTCCTCGGCTACGAACATCAAAACAATGTCCACCCCGAAGGGTTAGCAAAACAATGCTAGTACAAGTATCATCATACCATAAATCATCAATGCATCATAAAACATGCAAAACGGACTTCCGCCACGGAATCCAACGATGCGAATCCTCACGATTCCATCAACACAATGAGGTAATCCAAATGATCCATCGCCCTTGGTATAGATCCCCATGATGATCCCGTCGGACCAACGCATGGTGGAAAACTTGTCCAACGATCCGGCGCCCTCGGATAGATCCCCATGATGATCCCGTCGGACCAACGCATGGTGGACATTCGATCCAGCGCCCTCAGCATAGATCCTCATGATCCCCTCGGATCATTTATACCATAAATCAATCAATTATGCATACACATATGCATTTCAATATGTTCATCAATACGAACAAATAACAACGAATATCACGAGAATTTTCAGAAATACATCTCATATTCAACAATATGAACAAAACCACAAGCATGATCAAAGTTTCAATATAAATCGAACTCGACATATGATACTTGCCTCGAAAATGGCAAGGACGAAACACCTCGGTGATCTCAACACACTCGAAGGCCGCCTCCTTCGATCAACATAACAAGCTCGAACCTTAACAAAAGGAATGATATACAAATCATCTCAAGTCGAACGATGGCCTAACAATTCGTTCTACGGCCCAAAAGTTCAAAATAAACAATCTGTCTGGACTGCTTAGCGTGCGCTACGTACTCTACGTAACGTGCGCTAAGCTGCCTGTTAGCGTACGCTATCGAATAAGCCTAGCGTGCGCTAGCTACGGACTGACAGTTTGAATCGGCTGATAACATAACGTACGTTACGTACGTATCGTGCGTTAACTTAACCCCGATAGCGCACGTTAATTTACAAGTGTTAGCGTGCGCTAACCTTGCATGGCAGAATACGCTGTAAAATCGGATTGAAAGGTGATGAACTCATGAATTCTATGGTGATACAACAAGTCATCCTCAAGCATGTCATGCTAATAAGGTTTGTGGAAGTTCCATGAACATGAGGTACAAATATACGGATAATCATCTCAACATCATAATTCATCTACGATCTTCAAGAAATATTCTAAGTTCCATTCGTCCTGTGTTCCAAAACGCATGATTCCAAAGTATAAAATGTAACAACTGGGTAATATCCGTTTACTGATCATAAATCGATTTGAAAATGCTAAGGAGTCCAAATACTAAGATGGTTCAAAGGTTCAAACGATATATAGTGTCAATACGTCAAAAGTATCCTTCTAACATGTGATGACCGATTATAAACGAAATACTGGCTATCAAAACATGATCAACGTCAATACTAACATCGGTGAAGAATCACCTACCTCAAGGTAGTGAAGAACATGGAGGAAATCGAAGCAATCCAACACCGAAGGCTTGAACACCAATCTTCAACGATGTACGATCTTCAATCACGAGCTAGGATGTTGATATGGAGTGTTTAGGATGAAGGAAGTTATGTTCTAAGTGTAAGAATTCGGGTAATGGGAGAAGAAAGAACTGAAATCATGAATAGGATGCTGTCCTATTTATAAGAAATGGCTATTAGCGCGCGCTAGACCCTGCTCGTAGCGTGCGCTAACGGCTCACTGACTTAACTGTATTCAGCACTTAGCGTGCGCTACGCATATACCTGTAGCGTGCGCTAAGGCGTTGACTCGGCTTTTCCCGAAAGCCGTCCAGGTACATCCCGACACGATCCGACAAGGGTCCCCCGGCCAGATCTCACCTACCACACGTCTTAATCAAATTGACCACGCATAGCGTGCGCTAATGACCCTCTGTAGCGTGCGCTATGAATCCACGTTAGCGCACGCTACACATAGCCGATAGCGTGCGCTACATGCGCAGAATTACAATTTGTAAATCACATACATGAAATCATACGCTCGACAACATCGGATTATGAAATACGGAGAATAATACTCAGATCAAGTACAACGATTACAATATCACAAGTTCCAAATACAAGTCAGAAATCTCGGGTATTACAGTACGAGTCCACTAGGATGCGTGTCAAGAGAAATTTCGATATCTTCTAAATTCTCCTTATTCAGACCATCCTTGATGAACTGAATTTTATCTTCTCTGTTTGTGGAAGGAATTCCTAAAGATCGACATCTTGAATCACAGTTCCACCTAGCACATTTATAGCAAACGGCGATTTTCTTTGCTCGTCGTTTCTTGGCATATGAACTTTTTCCAAGCCCTGGTAAAAATCTAGTTGGTGTTTCCGTGAATTCACCCGCTATTCTCACGTTGGCTTCAATAATGAATCGAATATCAAAAGGTATGTCGTTATTCATAAGCAACCTCATCCTTTCAAGTCTGGCTTGGTAAAGTTTCAAAATGACTTTTTTACTAAGAAAGAGAAATCTTTTTTCAATTGTTTTCAAAGTTTGTTCCATAATTAAAAATAAAAAAATATCTACAAAATCAGTTGTTGTGGAAAACTGAAAAATCCGACTTTACTAGCCACGGAGTACCGTTATCCGCCACTTGACCGGACAAACACAACGGAGTATTAATCCACAATATCGGGGTCCTTAAGAAGAATCTCTTCTACCTCAAAAGATTTTAATTCAAAATATGGTTTTAACCGTTGATCATTTACTTTGAAAATATTACCATTTTTTGGATTTTCAATTTCTACAGCTCCGTGAGGATAGACCGTACGAATAATAAATGGACCAGACCATCGTGAACGCAACTTGCCTGGAAATAATAACAAACGAGAGTTAAAAAGAAAGACTTTTTGACCAGGTGAAAAAGTTTTTCTCAAAATGTGTTTATCATGAAAAAATTTCATTTTGTCCTTATATTTCCTTGCACAATCGTAAGCATCATTTCTGGTTTCTTCCAATTCATTTAGTTGAAGTTTCCTACGAATTCCAGCCATATCTAATGAAAAATTTAATCGTTTTATGGCCCAGTATGCTCTATGTTCCAATTCAACAGGCAAATGACATGGTTTTCCAAAGACAAGCCTAAATGGAGACATTCCGATGGGAGTTTTAAAAGCAGTACGTTAAGCCCACAATGCATCATTCAATCGCAAAGACCAATCTTTCCTTGTAGGATTAACAGTTTTTTCAAGAATATTTTTGATTTCTCTGTTTGAAATTTCAACTTGTCCACTTGTTTGAGGGTGATAAGGAGTAGCAACTTTATGTGTAACACCATATTTTTTAAATAAATGATTCAAAAATTGGTTACAAAAATGTTTTCCTCCATCACTTATAATTGCTCGTGGTGTTCCAAATCTGGAAAAAATATTTTCTTTCAAAAATTTTACCACGACTTTGTGGTCATTTGTTTTGCAAGCAATTGCTTCTACCCATTTTGAAATATAATCGACGGCCACAAGGATGTAAAGATTGCCAAAAGAAATTGGAAAATGTCCCATAAAATCTATGCCCCAAACATCAAATATTTCAATAATTAAAATTGGGTTTAAAGGCATCATATTTTGTTTAGAAATTCGACCTAATCTTTGACATCTATCACATGTGTTGCAATATGAATGTGTATCTTTGAAAAGTGTTGGCCAATAAAAACCACATTGCAGAATTTTAGCAGTTGTTTTCTTTGAACTAAAATGACCTCCACATGCATGATCATGACAAAAGGAAATGATATTTTGTTGTTCATGTTCTGACACACATCTCCTAATGATTTGATCAGGACAATATTTGAACAAATATGGATCATCCCAAAAGAATTTTTTTACTTCGTTTAAAAATTTTGTTTTATCTTGGTTATTCCAATGAGATGGCATGTTACCAGTGACAAGATAATTTACAATGTCTGCATACCAAGGTATTTGAGAAACAGACATGAGTTGTTCATCAGGGAAAGTTTCATTAATGGGAGGTTCTTTATCAGTAAAATTCACGATTAGCCTAGACAAATGATCAGCAACAACATTTTCAGCACCTTTTTTTATCTCGAATTTCTAAGTCAAACTCTTGTAACAATAGAATTCAACGGATCAAGCGAGGTTTAGCATCTTTCTTAGAAAGAAGATATTTTAATGCAGCATGATCGGAGTAAATTATGACTTTCGAACCAATCAAGTAAGGTCGAAATTTGTCTAAGGCAAAAGCATCGCAAGCAATTCTTTTTCAGTTGTAGAATAATTTAATTGGGCATCATTTTGAGTTCTGCTTGCATAATATATTACAGTTGGCAATTTATTTTCTCTTTGACCCAATACTACACCGACGGCATAGTCGGATGCATCACACATTATTTCAAAAGGAAGATTCCAGTTTGGAGATTTGATAATAGGTGCAGAGCTCAACATAGATTTGAGAGTCTTAAAAGCTTTTAGACAATGATCATCAAATACGAAAGGTATGTCTTTTGAAAGTAAGTTACATAATGGCCTTGAGATTTTACTAAAATCTTTGATGAATCGACGGTAAAAACCAGCATGGCCTAAGAATGACCGAATTTATTTAATCGCTCGTGGGGGTGGAAGACTGGATATTAAATTAACTTTAGATTTGTCCACCTCAATTCCTTTTTCAAAAATCACATGTCCTAAGACAATCCCTTTTTTAACCATAAAATGACATTTTTCCCAATTTAGGACAAGATTCTTCTACTTACACCTAACTAACACTTGGGTTAAGTGGTGTAAACATTCATCAAAGCTAGACCCAAATACAGAAAAATCATCCATAAAAATTTCCAAAAACCGCTCAACCATGTCAGAGAAAATGCTCATCATACACCGCTGAAAAGTAGCAGGTGCATTGCACAAACCAAATGGCATTCGTCGGTAAGCAAAAGTGCCGAAAGGACAGGTAAAAGTGGTTTTTTCTTGATCTTCAGGAGCAATGGGAATTTGGTTATAGCCGGAATATCCATCAAGAAAACAATAATAACCATGACCAACTAACCTTTCTAGCATTTGATCAATAAAAGGAAGTGGAAAGTGATCTTTTCTTGTAACAGAGTTCAATTTTCTGTAATCAATCTGAGACTCTCCATCGATTTGAATTACGGTTGGAACAAGTTCATTTTCTTCATTCGTGATTACGGTTATGCGATTTCTTTGGAACTATATGAACATGGTGACCCAAGAGTCGTTAAATAGGGTAGATGATCCCTACATCTAAGAGTTTGATTATTTCAGCTCTTACAACTTCTTTCAAATTAGGATTTAGTCTTCTTTGAAATTCTCGGGAAGTTTTTGCATTTTCTTCAAGGTGAATTCGATGCATGCATATAGAAGGACTAATACCTTTAATATCAGAGATGGTCCAGCCTATTACTTCTTTATGTTTTTTAAGGACATTGATTAATTTATCTTCTCGTTCTTCAACTAAATCAGATGCTATGATGACAGGCAGGGTTTCTGATGGTCCTAAAAATGCATATTTTATAGATTCAGGTAATGGATTGAGCTCTATTTTTGAATCCTCGATAGGTACTTCTTTATTCATTTGACTCTCAAGTTGTTCAGTTTTAGCTTTCCATTTATCATTATCCAATAATGGTGTAGACTCTAGTAAAGAATTTATTTCATTAATTGAACTGTCGATGTCAAAATCTGAGCCAAAATGAGCAAGACAGCTTTCAAAAAGATCATCATCGTCCATTTTTGGAAAGAAATAAGGACCCATACTCTATCATATTTACCTCACAGACATCATCAAGATCATCATGTTGTTGAGAAATATTAAACATATTTGGTTCAACGGTCATATTTCCAAAAGAAAATTTTATGATGCCATTTCTACAGTTAATTAATGCATTTGAAGTAGCTAAAAATGGCCTTCCTAAAATGACAGGGATTTGATCTTTGGTATTCTCAACAGGTTCAGTGTCTATGACTATAAAATCAACAGGAAAGTAGAATTTATCTACTTGAATCAGAACATCCTCTGCGATTCCTCGAGGTATTTTTATAGATCTATCATCTAGTTGAAGTATCACAAATGTTGATTTTAGCTCCCCTAATCCAAGTTGTGTATAAACAGAATATGGTAATAAATTCACACTGGCTCCTAAATTAAGCAAGGCTCGTTTAATGATGTGATCTCCAATGACACAAGATATTGTAGGACTACCAGGATCTTTATACTTAATGGGAGTTTTATTTTGTATTATTGAGCTAACATGTTCAGCTAAAAATGCCTTTCTTGGAACATTTGTTCTTCTTTTTACAGTGCAAAGATCTTTCAAGAACTTAGAATAAGCAGGCACTTGTTTAATAGCATCAAGGAATGGAATATTTATTCGAACTTGTTTAAATATTTCCATTATATCTTTGTATTGCGCACTTTTATCTTTTGGAATAAGTCTTTCAGGAAATGGAGCTTTTGGAACGTAAGGCTTTTCTTTTTCCTTAGAATCTTTTGGTTTTGAAACTTGTGGTTCATTTGATTTTTCTTCCGGATCATAGTCAGGCTTTTGTATTTCTTTTCCGCTTCTAAGGGTAGTTATGGACTGAACTTCTGCGTTAGAAGAGTTTACTTCATATTGTCCTTTAGGATTAGGGATGGACTGACTCGGAAATTTTCCTTTTTCTCTTTCAGCTAGTTGTTGCAAGTTGACCAATTTGTGTTTCAAGCTTAGAAATAGCCTGTGAGTTTGATTGTACAGCTTGCTGAGTTGATTGGAACATTTGTTGAGTAGATTGCATGAATTGTTGCAACGTATCTTCCAAAGATGGTTTCTTTGAAACTATAGAAGGATACTGATAAGTATTTGGAGGATATTGATTAGGACGAACATTTTGTTGATTTGACATGTTCATTTGATGTCCTCCTTGATTCATTGGAGGCATATTTTGCTTCCAGGAAAAATTTGGATGATTCCTCCAATTTGGATTATAAGTTGGAGCAAATGGACTGTCCGAAGATTTTCCATATGAATGTAACACATTGACTTCTTCATTAAAAATTTCTTGATTTTGTGGACCAGAGGGACAAGATTGAGATGAATGAAATGATTTCGCACATGAAATGCAAAATTCATTTTTTGAGTTTGACGAGGGGATGGATTGCTTCAAGACTAACGCATCCACTTTTCGTACTAAATCATCTATAGTAGATTTTATTTCAACATCTTGTTTAACCTCGTAAATTCCACCTTTTTTTGGGGTCGTATGCATCGATTTGGCTCTAGAGTCGAGTGAATTTCATTGTTGTGAATTAATTGACATATTTTCTAGTGCATTCCAAGCTTCGTCTCCAATAAGGTGAAGAAATTTTCCACCATGCATTGATTGGATTAATTGGCGATTGTTTGGAGTTAAACCTTCTTAAAAATATTTTACCAAACGCCATATTTCAAAACCATGATGGGGACACTTAAGGATTAAATCATTAAATCTTTCCCAACACTCATAAAATTCTTCATTTTCTTTTTGGAAAAATTCTGATATTTCTCTTCTAAGACTATCAGTTTTGGACTTTGGAAAAAAATTTGCGAGAAATTTATTCACTAGTTGGTCCCAACTAGTCATTGTTCTTGCTTAAAGAGAATTTAGCCAGAATTTTGCTTTATCTTTGAGAGAAAATGGAAATAGTCTAAGTTTGACAGATTCATCAGAGAAATTTTGGAATCGGAAAGTAGAACAAATGTCGAGAAATTCCTTGACATGCATATGTAATATCCGCAATTTTCGATTTTCGGTAAATTTCTTTTTTTTGGTCGGAGTCTGTTTTGACGACTCTCTCATGACCGTTTCGTCATTCGGAGAATATTTAATTCTGCACTTTTTGTCATCCGAGTTCGTTTCGGTGCTACTTTGTTGAGTTCCGTGCTTTTTAGCGACTTTCCGCGCTTGAGTTCGGTTCTTGTGAATCTCGCTCAAACCGCTGCTTTGGGGTTTTTCGTAAGTTCATTTAACGTTGTTATACGTGTTGTGAGCTTCGGTTTGATTATTCGTTGTCGTATGGTGATTTTCGGGCATTTGGGCCATTTTCGTAATTTCCCAAAATTTGGGGTAATTACCTCCCGTTGTCGAATTTCGAGCCTTCGGGTGGTCGGAATCGTGTGTTCTACTAGCTCTTAGATTCGTCTTTGTGAGTACTTCGTAACCGTATCTTCGGTTCGTATTCGGTTCGGGTTTCGGTGTCGTTTTGTTGAATTCAGGATTACTAAACGACTTTTCTAAGTATGAGTTCGACTTTGTTAGATCACCATTAATTTTTGGTAACTCCAAAATTCTGAATCTTTACAATATTATAGAGCATCGAATTAGCTTTCCGATGGTTCAAACGCGGTGAGTCAATCGGAGTCCGGACGAGAGTTATGGTCGCTTTTAGTGGAAGACTGTCAGCTGTCGGGCACCGTCCAGAGCCTTTCGGCCGATAGGGTGGGCCGAAAGACTCAACTGCCGGCATTTCTGTATGGGTATCGGCCGATCATGTCCGGAAGCCTTTCGGCCGATAGGGTGGGCCGAAAGACTCTACTGCCGGCAGACAGCCTATAAAAGGCCTGGCAGCGTTTTTCTTCAGCATTTTCTCACTTCTCTTCTTCCATTCCGCGGCTGGAGCTGGGGTAATCATGTAGAGATGTTGTTGGACAATAAATCCATGAAGTTTGGAGGTTCATATCATCAATCATCCGTCCTATAACATCCTCCAATCTACCGAATCAGGTCAGATTTCCTAGAAATCTAGTTTTGGGGAATTTGGGTATTTTTGTTGTTTTCGTCCGATTAATCCGATTTAACTTAGGATTATGATGGATTGATGATTATTTAGATGTTTTATATCTTTTACCTTGTTATCCCATGGTTGGATCGTATCGATTCGTTGTTTGAGTCGAGTTCTTGACCGACGCCTTGAAGGTGTCCGGTAAAATGTCTTAGAGGGGTTTTCGGGCGTTCTACGATTATCCTTCCTCGTATGATCGATGATTTATTGATTATATTGTTGTTAGGGTCGAGTTCTTGTGAAGAAACCGTGTTGAACCCTTTCGTTGGTCGTCGTCTTCCGTTTCGATAGCTTTGGGCGTTTCGAAGCTTTCCGGTTGATCCGTGTTCGTCGGGATACTTGCGTGCCGATTTTGAGGCAAGTACCTTGCCCATACTTTTCTCGTTTTATGTATATGATGATCGGTGGTCGTCTTGATGTGTTTGTTTGGTTATTTGAAATGAAGTTTCAAAGGAATTTCGGTTTGGCCTCGTTAAAGGCTTTCTTTCAAAACGCGTGTGTTTTGTGAACGGTGTTTTGAGAATCGATTATGATTTGATTATTTTGAACGTCGGAGGATTTTATGATGATACTCATATTGTTTAAGTTATGGAATCGTGTATTTCCTTATTTAACCTTGTTATCGAAATTTTGAAGAGTTTGATAATGGTGTCGAGTTAATGGCCATCTCTAGTGAGTATTCTTAATGAACTTACATTCTTAGCATATTAGTGTTGCATGAGTAACGTATGTGTGTGTATGCTCACTACGGGTTAGATCCGACGGGGTCTCGGTAGGGGTCCACGGAGGTGTGGATCGACGAGCTTTGCTTTTAACCACTACGGGTTAGATCCGACGGGGTCTCGGTAGGGGTCCACGGAGGTGTGGATCGACGGTTAATTGTGGTGCATTTTTGCTAATGTGATTTGATATTGGCATTTAGGAAATGAGTGCTTTCGAGCGGTTTTCATGATTGCATGCATTGACTAGGTGTGTAAGAGGTAAGTGTTCGTTTGGCTTACTTGGCTAGGATGGCCTTTGGAGTATTTTGTTGTTTGTTTTAAATCTTTTATTTGTGGATTTTGACGTTGGGATACGAACCTCTGGTCGTTCTTGTGTCTTGTGAGTTGATGAGATTTGGGGCTAAAATCCCAATGGTTTTGTAAAAGTCGTTTCTGGTTGGGGCTAAAATCCCAACGGTTGGTTAATGTCATTTTTCGTAAAGTAAACCTTTGGGCGGTGACCCCTTTTGTCTTTTGGTTTTGAAAAGTAGGATTTGATAATCCTAAATTGTTTTCTATTAAAACTCTCGATGGCATTCTAAACTGTTTTATAAATTACTTCCATTGATTTATGATATTTCGTTTTGAAATGTTTTCTCAAACCCTTGCCTCGGGAAGTACTTTTCGTTTCGTTTGGATCTTTGAGGATCCTCGGTTATTGTTATTCGTGGAATGTGAATTGTATGGCTCGTATTTGCACTTTGTATTTGCACTAGCAAAACAGTGGAGTTTGCTAACCCCAGAGTATTCGGGGTGGATGTCTGTTTTTGCATTCGGGTTTTGGAGCATAACACGAGTCGGCATGAAGGATGATGAAAGATGATCGATACTAATCACATGAGGAACCGTACATCGTGTGTTGGTTCGGTTGTACTTTATTTTCATTTCTTTGTATTGTTCCGTTATGCAGGTGTAGTTGTATTTTGTCCCATGCGTGGGCATGAGTTGTATTTGAGTTGTATGTATTTGTGGAAAGACCAAATCGGTCTCTTGAGTCATTGTAGCCTCGAAGGCATTGTCGAGAATGTTAAATGTCGTTACCAGCCTGGTAGATCCTTGAGGAGAGGTTCTACGGCGTGTAATATCCCTGAGCGGATTGGGGGTGTTACATAAATGGTATCAGAGCTTAGGTTGAGGAAACCTAGGCTGTCGGGTCAGTGGTGTCTATTGAGTTTTGTCTCGTCGGATTTAGTCCGCGAGTCGTGTCATGACGCTGGTCGTTTGAGTTTGTTTGTCGTGATTAGTATCGTGGGGAGATCATCATCTTCGTGCGACCTGTGGAAGTAAGTCTCCCTTCTTTGTGTTGTGCCTCGTGTGACACGAGCTATTTTTATGATTATTTGTTAAGTGGTGGAATTTTATGTGAATTTTGATTTCACGATATGTATTTAGTCGACTCTCGTATTTGATTTATACGAGGAGTGTAAATCGTTGTGATGTCTTTTATTGTTGTTTTTCTCCGTTGTTGATGATTTTGAATCGATTTGCACGTTTACAAGTCTCTTGTGGAAGCTTTGTGCTTATACGCGTTCGACTTGTTCACTAGCCGATGCGGAGAGTATTTTATCGGTGGTTTTGTTACGAATGTGGTATTTTATCGTTTATTTCCGTTTAAAGACATATCTTGTCTTGATTTTAAACTTTTGATGCGTGTGCTAGGAGTTGTTTTAGTGAACGTCGGTATGTGTGAGTTTTGGGCATTACGGCCTATTGGATTTTGAAAACCTTGAGTATCTTAAAAAAATAAATTTCGAGACATACTTTTCTCCAATGTCTCGATAACGATGTTTCAAGTTTGTACTTTTTGAAAGGCGATACTCAAGATCAACCAATATTCTTCTAAATTATTTTCAAAATGAGGTTTTCGTTTTTAAAACCTATCCATTCCCGTTTGAGGGTAGGTATGTATGTGATGTTCGCGTTGTCATTTTGATACTTTCTCCAGTATGACCGAATTGACGGTGTGAGCGTTGAGTCGCTTTCCACATTTGTTGTGTTAGCCCCTGTGAGAGGCGGGATGTTGGTGTTGAATATTATCGCCTCGTAGTGCTTCTGCGTTGTCGCGCATGTGCGAAGCTGTTAGAGCTTGGGTTTGTATGACCGTTTGCATAGGTGATGGTTACGGTAAGTGTCGGTTGTTTAAAGTCTTGTTACCTTGCTGCCTTTTTGTGAATTTCTTGGACGAGGTCGGAGGTAATGCACGTACTATTTTGAATTACGTGTTTTCTCTTCCCGATCTATCGATTCGCTCATGTTCGTTGGTACTTTATGAACTTGTTCGGTATTTGATTTCATCGTCCGAGCAGTGTGATCTTGTTGTGGGCCTATGTGGTTATCGGTGTGACTTTTTATTGTTCTTTTCGTTTCTTGTGATCTTTTTTCGGGTGTAAATTCTTTTGGTTCTAATTGTCCTTTTATTCGAAGGATCGGATTTGGAACTCTTATGTTTTCGACTCTGTCGACTCATTTATGTTTGTTGACATTTAAAGATTGTCCGCCCCTTGTTTTTGTTTATCGAACGAGTGTGGTATCGTTTGAATAACTCGTTCGTCGTTGTGACTATTCAATTGCTATACCATTTACTATGGATCTTATGTGAATGCACATCCTGTTGTTTTCACCGGATCATATATTGTCTCGAGTCGAGATGTGAACCTTGGAGTTGTTGTTTGAATTTTATTATCCTTCGTGTTTCGGACATGATTGTTCGATTTTTGTTGTCTCGATCGTTTGTTTGTTCGGTTTTTGTTCTCGTTTCGTGATTATTGAGCATTCAGACTCCTTCGTAATTCCCTTCAGTTCGGGAAATTAGTTTCGTTCTCGATCTTTCAACCTTAGGCGGTGGGATCCCGTGTTTGTTCAGCGGTTGACTCGCGTTTTGATTGATGTACCGTTGGGTTGGTCAATCATATTGATTTTCGTTCGTTGTGTTTTGTGATTTTCGGATAATTGACTTGGCTATATCATCCGTTTGATGACGTTTGTCACTTGTTGGTTTTTATTATATCCCTAACGGCGACGTTGTGTTGGTCGCCGTGGAGCGTGTTTTCACGCCGTATACTCCTTTGCGTTGTTTGTGACATTCCGCCGTTGGGCGTTAGTTACGCATTCTTGTGTATCTCGTTGAGTTTTTCCTGGCGGAACATTTCTTCTCCCTACTTGTTTTAAGTTTCGGGACGAAACTTCTTTTAAGGAGGGTAGAATGTAATATCCGCAATTTTCGATTTTCGGTAAATTTCTTTTTTTTGGTCGGAGTCTGTTTTGACGACTCTCTCATGACCGTTTCGTCATTCGGAGAATATTTAATTCTGCACTTTTTGTCATCCGAGTTCGTTTCGGTGCTACTTTGTTGAGTTCCGTGCTTTTTAGCGACTTTCCGCGCTTGAGTTCGGTTCTTGTGAATCTCGTTCGAAACTGTCGTTTGGGGTTTTTCGTAAGTTCATTTAACGTTGTTATACGTGTTGTGAGCTTCGGTTTGATTATTCGTTGTCGTATGGTGATTTTCGGGCATTTGGGCCATTTTCGTAATTTCCCAAAATTTGGGGTAATTACCTCCCGTTGTCGAATTTCGAGCCTTCGGGTGGTCGGAATCGTGTGTTCTACTAGCTCTTAGATTCGTCTTTGTGAGTACTTCGTAACCGTATCTTCGGTTCGTATTCCGGTTCGGGTTTCGGTGTCGTTTTGTTGAATTCAGGATTACTAAACGACTTTTCTAAGTATGAGTTCGACTTTGTTAGATCACCATTAATTTTTGGTAACTCCAAAAATTCTGAATCTTTACAATATTATAGAGCATCGAATTAGCTTTCCGATGGTTCAAACGGTGAGTCAATCTGAGTCCGGACGAGAGAGTTATGGTCGCTTTACTGGAAGACTGTCAGCTGTCGGGCACCGTCCAGGAGCCTTTCGGCCGATAGGGTGGGCCGAAAGACTCAACTGCCGGCATTTCTGTATGGGTATCGGCCGATCATGTCCGGAAGCCTTTCGGCCGATAGGGTGGGCCGAAAGACTCTACTGCCGGCAGACAGCCTATAAAAGGCCTGGCAGCGTTTTTCTTCAGCATTTTCTCACTTCTCTTCTTCCATTCCGCGGCTGGAGCTGGGGTAATCATGTAGAGATGTTGTTGGACAATAAATCCATGAAGTTTGGAGGTTCATATCATCAATCATCCGTCCTATAACATCCTCCAATCTACCGAATCAGGTCAGATTTCCTAGAAATCTAGTTTTGGGGAATTTGGGTATTTTTGTTGTTTTCGTCCGATTAATCCGATTTAACTTAGGATTATGATGGATTGATGATTATTTAGATGTTTTATATCTTTTACCTTGTTATCCCATGGTTGGATCGTATCGATTCGTTGTTTGAGTCGAGTTCTTGACCGACGCCTTGAAGGTGTCCAGAAATGTCTTAGAGGGGTTTTCGGGCGTTCTACGATTATCCTTCCTCGTATGATCGATGATTTATTGATTATATTGTTGTTAGGGTCGAGTTCTTGTGAAGAAACCGTGTTGAACCCTTTCGTTGGTCGTCGTCTTCCGTTTCGATAGCTTTGGGCGTTTCGAAGCTTTCCGGTTGATCCGTGTTCGTCGGGATACTTGCGTGCCGATTTTGAGGCAAGTACCTTGCCCATACTTTTCTCGTTTTATGTATATGATGATCGGTGGTCGTCTTGATGTGTTTGTTTGGTTATTTGAAATGAAGTTTCAAAGGAATTTGATTTGGCCTCGTTAAAGGCTTTCTTTCAAAACGCGTGTTTTGTGAACGGTGTTTTGAGAATCGATTATGATTTGATTATTTTGAACGTCGGAGGATTTTATGATGATACTCATATTGTTTAAGTTATGGAATCGTGTATTTCCTTATTTAACCTTGTTATCGAAATTTTGAAGAGTTTGATAATGGTGTCGAGTTAATGGCCATCTCTAGTGAGTATTCTTAATGAACTTACATTCTTAGCATATTAGTGTTGCATGAGTAACGTATGTGTGTGTATGCTCACTACGGGTTAGATCCGACGGGGTCTCGGTAGGGGTCCACGGAGGTGTGGATCGACGAGCTTTGCTTTTAACCACTACGGGTTAGATCCGACGGGGTCTCGGTAGGGGTCCACGGAGGTGTGGATCGACGGTTAATTGTGGTGCATTTTTGCTAATGTGATTTGATATTGGCATTTCCGGAAATGAGTGCTTTCGAACGGTTTTCATGATTGCATGCATTGACTAGGTGTGTAAGAGGTAAGTGTTCGTTTGGCTTACTTGGCTAGGATGGCACTGGAGTATTTTGTTGTTTGTTTTAAATCTTTTATTTGTGGATTTTGACGTTGGGATACGAACCTCCTGGTCGTTCTTGTGTACTGTGAGTTGATGAGATTTGGGGCTAAAATCCCAATGGTTTTGTAAAAGTCGTTTTACGGATTTGGGGCTAAAATCCCAACGGTTGGTTAATGTCATTTTCGTAAAGTAAACCTTTGGGGCGGTGACCCCTTTTGTCTTTTGTTTTTGAAAAGTAGGATTTGATAATCCTAAATTGTTTTCTATTAAAACTCTCGATGGCATTCTAAACTGTTTTATAAATTACTTCCATTGATTTATGATATTTCGTTTTTGAAATGTTTTCTCAAACCCTTGCCTCGGGAAGTACTTTTCGTTTCGTTTGGATCTTTGAGGATCCTCGGTTATTGTTATTCGTGGAATGTGAATTGTATGGCTCGTATTTGCACTTTGTATTTGCACTAGCAAAACGGTGGAGTTTGCTAACCCCCGAGTATTCGGGGTGGATGTCTGTTTTGCATTCGGGTTTTGGAGCATAACACGGGGTCGGCATGAAGGATGATGAAAGATGATCGATACTAATCACATGAGGAACCGTACATCGTGTGTTGGTTCAGTTGTACTTTATTTTCCGCTGCTGTATTGTTCCCGTTGTACGGGTGTAGTTGTATTTTGTCCCATGCGTGGGCATGAGTTGTATTTGAGTTGTATGTATTTGTGGAAAGACCAAATCGGTCTACTGAGTCATTGTAGCCTCGAAGGCATTGTCGAGAATGTTAAATGTCGTTACCAGCCTGGTAGATCCTTGAGGAGAGGTTCTACGGCGTGTAATATCCCTGAGCGGATTGGGGGTGTTACAGCATATAGGGATCTTCTCTTTCCAAACCGTGAAAAGATGGAAGAAGTTGAATTATTGATGGTTTAAGTTCGAAATGAGTTGCATTAGTCGTAGGCAACACTATGCAAGAAGGAGAATTAGCACTCACTGGAAGAAAAATATTCTATTAAAGTTTTCTCTTTTGCAACTTGATTATTTTGATTTTCGATTTCGTCCATTTTTGGTATCGTTTTCGTTTGTTGAACTTCAGTTTTAGTTAAGGACAATCTTCTTCTCGTTAATCGACCTTTATTATTTCGTTGCCAATTGCATTCACCGATATTTCAATTTTTTTTAACTTTGCATACAAACCAAATTATGACAGTCGATCGAACTTCCAGATCGTTGGAGGCGTCACAACGGTCGCACTTAAAATCCAACTTTCTTCGGCATGTACAACAGAGGCCTTTTTGCCAAAATTCAATCGATTTTCAAAATCAGTTTGTACAAGATTGATATTTAGCTTTTCTCTATTCAAATCGAACAAAGTAGTGAGTGAAAAATATCAATCCCTTGTTGAATCTTTTAAAGGATTTTATTGTTTAATTATTTTTTTGAGTTTTTATATTTTTATTATTATTAATAATAATGATAATTATTATAATTATTACTAAAATTATAGGATGTAATAGATTGCAAAGGAATAAATTTACTAATTGATCTACAGAAGCAATAAATTGTCCGACGAAAAATATTGCAACTAAACTAAATGTCTAAGTATACTGTAAATAGAAAATAACAACTAAAAACACAATCTAAATTTACCACTAGAAGATTCTATTAAAACTAAAGACAAGATATAAAAATTAAAAAGAAATCTGATTTTTTTTATATTTTATATTTTTTTTAGTTTTTATATTTTTATATTTATTATAATTTTATTATATTTTTAGACTAATAATATTGAACTAATATATATATATATATATATATATATATATATCCAGATATATTATTTATTTTTTCACAAAAAAATTCAGATTTTTTTTTAGAAAAAAAATAAAAACTACAAACTTTTATTTTATTTATGCAAGCAATAAAAATAGTTTTTTTTATTACAAATTTTCGTTTCTGTTTTTTTATAAATTTTCTGGTTTTTAATTTTTTTTTTAGTATTTTCC
Organism: Orobanche coerulescens; assembly: GCA_033398695.1. Taxonomy (NCBI): domain Eukaryota; kingdom Viridiplantae; phylum Streptophyta; class Magnoliopsida; order Lamiales; family Orobanchaceae; genus Orobanche; species Orobanche coerulescens. The sequence goes on along the minus strand of CM065808.1, from coordinate 60,107,928 downwards.
CTTTTTTATTAAAGTATTGTAATTTATTTTCTTAAAAAAAATCTGTTTTTATTAAAAAAAATTCAAAGTTCAGATTTTTTTATTATATATATTCCAGATTATTTAAATTATTAATTCTTAATCTGATTTTTTTTTAGATTTTTATGAAAAGTAAATTTTTAATAAAACTAGCAGGTTTTACTTTCAAAAATAAAACAAATAATTCAGATTTTTATTTATTACAGAAAATAATATTCCAGATTATTTAAATTTATTTTTATTATTTTTTATTTTTTCGAATTTAAATTAATTTTTTTTATTTTTTAATATTAATATTCCAAAATTACAAAAATATTACCTTAAAGTCTGAAACTTTTTTTTTATTTTTCAGATCTTTTTTTTAAAATAAAAATAAATAAGTTCTGAATTTTTAAATATTTTCAGTTTTTTTATATTTTTATATATTTTTGGACTTTTTTAATTTTTTATTATTTTATTATTATTTTTACAAAATTCAACAGTAGTTTTTATTATTATTATTAATTATATTTTATATTTATTATTATAAGTTTTTATTATTTTTCAGATTTTTTATGAACGTAAAAAGAAAATAAATTCTACTACTAACTATTATTTATACTAATACAATCTAAAACGGATATTAAAAATACAGATAATAATAAAGAAAAGCAGTAAAATAAATAACTAGTAGAAGAATTTAACTAACTTGGTGACGACAGTCTTCTTGTACTTCGTTTGCGCCTCCCCGGCAGCGGCGCCAAAAACTTGTTGTTGGTTGATTCTTTAGTCTAATACTCGCAAGCGCACGATTTGTTCGATGTAGATATGCGGTGCAAGGTCGATTCCACAGGGAGGACTATAATAGTGAAGTCAAATTATTCCTATCGTTTTGAATAAAATTAAATTAAATTCTAACCTTGTCCCAAATAATTTGATATTGGAATGTTATAATAATTGCATTAAATAACAATAATTTTTTAGTAGATTTTAGATAAATTGATTTTAAATAATTTACTAGGGTTTAGAATCCAACAATGTCTATTTATTATTTTTTTTATATTCTAATTCCAAGAAATTCAGGGAATAGATTCTGAAATCAATCTCACTTTTTCCCTATAGATTTGACAATAAGTACAAAATTATAATTCAAATATAGATTTTCCTTCGCTTGAAAAATGTAATTTCTAAGTATTATATGTATCCAATTTAATGGAAAACAAATAATCAAAGAAATTAACTAATATCAATAATCACAAAGCAAGGGGGAATTTATAACTATCAAAAATACGTGATATAATTGATGAAATAATATTCCCCTATTGAAGCGAAAATCATAATCGTTAAAAATATTTATTTGGAATTATTATATAAATATTAATAATAATATAGACATAGTTTCATCATAACCCTAGTAAAAGAAAATTACTCACTCATAATAACAACACAAATAAATAAATATTCCATAATATTATTACTCAAATATAATTTTATTACACAATATTTTTATTTCTCTCCCTTACAATAATATCTCTCTATTTTTTCTCATTTTTTCTCCCCCCAAAACACTACACATTCATCCCCTATTTATACTGCTTCAAAATTAATAAAATAATAATTTTTACAATTTTAAAATCCCACCCCCAATAATTCACGGCTGCCCATTAATGCTGATGTCATGGATGACATCAGCAGAGAGTTGAATTTCCGGTCCAATCGGGTGTTGACATGTGGCACAATATGGTCCGTCTATTTAATTGTCCTTCGAACGGTCATAACTTCTTCATACGAACTCGGATTCGGATGAATTTTTTTTTTAAAACGATCGTCTCGACGAGACGAATAAAATGAGACCAGTCGTGACTATATTTGAATTTTGTAAAAATATCGCCCTTGAACCAATTGATCTGTCTTGTACCGGTTGGTTAACCTGCAGATATAATTTAATTCCAATTAATTATCCAAAAATGACATAAAATTATAGAAAATTCTAACAAAATGAAATAATATAAATATATGGTAAAACGAATAAATTATCACACAAAACACATAATTATATACATAAAATACTAATAAAAATATTACTCAAAATATACCAAACAACCGAGACCCCGTCGGATCTAACCCGTAGTGGTTAAAAGCAAAGCTCGTCGATCCACGCCTCTAGGGACCCCTACCGAGACCCTGTCGGATCTAACCCGTAGTGAGCATACACACACACCCATCACTCATGCAATGCTATCATGTTAAGAGTGTAAGTTCATTAAGAATACTTGCCTCGATTAAACGACGACGAGAAACGGAAAAGATTACGACTGCGGTTGCGAGAAACCGAACCTAGAGGATTCATCAAACACGATTACAACAACTCGACAAAACAACGATAATGGAAAACACCCGGAAACCCACCTATGATTGATGTAATTTCATACGACAAAATCGAGGAGGGCGGACAACAACCCCAAACCCTCTCGATTTCAAGAACACACTGAAATTCACCATAATTTCGTAGGAAACACATGGATACTACTAACATTAATCACCTCTAGCAAACATTAATCAACAATTTGAAGCTACGAAAACGAAATATGAAAACCCCCCCAAATTCCCGGAACTAGGGTTCTAGAGGTTTACCTTGGATCAAGGGCGGAGAAAGAGGATTAAAATGATGATAAACCTCACTTGGGACATAAAAATCAATCCCTCAACAAATTCCACGGGCAAAACTTCGAAAATCGCTCAAACCTCTCCTCGTAACACTGCTCTCGGACGAAGGAGAAAAAGATGAAGAATGACGAAATGAGGGTCAACTCATGTTTATAAAACCTGCTCACGCGTTACGTACGTTAACATACTGATGTTAACATACGCTACGATCATTACGTGCGTAATACTCGGATGATAACGTACGTAATAGCCCGGCATTACCCAATCTGTTGAGGACGATAGCGTACGCTACACTATCCAGTTTAGCGTACGCTATAAGGGACTTACGTACGTAACAGCCCCGTGTTAACGTACGTAAGGGCTTGGCCAAAACTGGACATAAGCCACTGCCCAACATGCTGAAGGCCATAACGTACGTTAATACTAAGGTATAACATACGTTATGAAGGTGCCGATAGCGCACGCAATAAAGCATGCATAACGTACGTTATGCATGCAGCAGTTCAACAATGCTGAATGCAGTTAACTGCACCGGGCGGTCCGAAGTCGAGACGCAACACAAGGACAGAACCCAAAGCGTAGATACGAAATATTCATGATGACGAAGCTGAGTGCTGAAGGAAAATACAATTCTAACTACTGGGGAATCCGAAATACGACAAAGAAGTAAAATTTCCTAAACTTATAGGTGTAATACCCGGTCGAAAGTCATGTCATTTCAAACCTCTTCATATTCTTCGAATCGTGATTTGTTGGGCGAACCCTTGTAATCATCGCTTGGAACCACCATTTTGGGGTTTCCGTACTTCTATTTCGTGTTATTGTTGCCCAGACATTGAATCCTATTGCTTTTATTCTCTTTCCGGGTCATTTTTCATCATTTTAGGACCCGAAGGGGGTGTGAGCCGCGGCACAAGGAGTGTGCGCCGCGGCACACACATTTTCTAAATCTGGCCGAGCGGACTGTACCGGGTGCCGCGGCACACTCCGGCAGTGCCGTGGCACACTGCCGAGTCATTGCCGCGGCACACCTAGGCTGAGCCGCGGCACACTTGTGTTGCATCCTCAGCCAAAACCGATCAGACCGGTGCCGCGGCACACTGGCCGAGCCGCAGACACCGCCGAAACACAGGAGCAATTTTAGGCTGTGCCGCGGCACACCTGGGCTGAGCCGCGGCACACAATGCGGTCAACTGCATTATTTGTGCTTTTTGAGCGAGATGCAGCTCATTTCCCCATTTCCTTCTTCCACCAGCGAGAGAGAGAGTTTGAGGGAGGAGTTTTCTGACATCTATCACTTGTGTGTTGTATTTTTACCACTTTCATTCTGTTGGGAAGCCCGGATAGTCGATCTAACGCGTATTCCTTGGATCATAGAGCTTGGATATTCAAGAGGTAATTTCTTCGACATCTTGACTTCTCGATTTTGTGTGGGTATTGACGTTTTGGATGATAAAATCATGGTGTATGAAGTGATATATGCGTGATTATGGACATGTTTGAGTATTCATCGGATTATTGAAAGATTATTCAAGAACACTTTGAATTTTGTGTTGGATTTTGGGGGTTTTCGTAGATTCGTCCGTTTTATCCGATTGAAGCTTGAGAACCTTGAGATTTTGATATATCTATACCGTATGAGTGTTTTCTTACGATTTTACGGGTTGGATTGTCCCGTTTTCGGACTTGTGGGAGTTTGGGCTATTTCCCAACCTTTAGTTGTTCACCCGTATATTTTCTTGAATCGTAGACGAGTTTCAGGAGTCTCTTCGTGTAATTTGAGTATGGATAATTAATTGTCATATTCCTTGCGAATCGTTTAGGTGCCGGAAGCGCGTTCTTGGACCTACCAAACTCATACCTTTCCTCCGTTCGATTTCTCGATGTCTCAAAGGCAAGTATACATTTATGATTGTACGTTCTCGACTTTGAAAGTAAGAAATATTGATGGCATATTATGAACGAACCGTTTTTACGGCATTCATAGATATATTGATGGCATATTATGAACGAACCGTTTTTACGGCATTCATGTATGTATTGTTGGCATGTAATGAACGAACCATTTTTACGGCATTCCTACATGTATCGGCATATGAGATGAACGAACCGTTTCTACGGCATTCACATACGTATCGGCGTATGATATGAACGAACCGTTTCTACGGCATTCACATACGTCTTATGAGATTTTAGTTATTCCGGAATACTAGTCTTGAATTGATGAATTGACGGTTACATTTACTTTATTGTCGAGGAGTATTGTGTTTCATATTGATATACTTGCACTAGCTATTCGACGGCTAACCCCTTTATGGGGGAAATACGTTTCATGTATTTCAAGTTCCAGGAGGTCGGACAGGCAGGTATCGGGTCGGCATGAAGATGGTGGGCAAGTGTGATACTGTGTCTTTCTTCTAGTGGTGTTATGAGTTTTCCGTTCAGTGTTGTTGTACTGGATTGGTTATTGAATACTCGAGTATTGTCTTCCATTTTCTTTGATTCCCGGCCTGTGTTTGCCGAAGTATTGATTCGTATTTTGATGTATGTGAATACATTGGTTCTGTTTTTGAATACCATTGTAATGTTTTCATTCTATTGTGTGTAGACCTTCTCGGTCAAAGTTTACAGTTCCGCGTATATTTAGCCTTGTGGGTCCCACGGCGGGGCTCACGGCGCTGTAATATACCCTGAATAACTTGGGGGTGTTACAGAATATGGTATCAGAGCTTAGGTCTATGGATACCTAGGCTGTCGGTCTTTTGGGTCGAATGAGTCGTCAATTGTCCACAGTATCACTACTCTGCCATCATCACAGTGCGACCGGTACTTCTAAGACCTCTTACTCTTCTAATGTTTCCTTATTCGTTATGCTTCTTCTATGGATATTCTTGAGAATCGATCACCTTAATGTCGTGCGTTTGAATTGTGCTTACGTACCTTGTGTGTTCTTCAGTATGTCAGCTGGTAGGGGCCGTGGCCGTGGTCGTGGCCGTGGACGAGGAAGGGGTCGTGGCGCGGCCGTTTCCATCAGTTCAGTTGCGGGGTCGACCAACCCCAGTTTGTCGAACTCGGTGCATCCCGACACCGAGTCGGCACGACCGATCGACGGCAGTCGGGAACAACGCAGACGTTGGAGTGGCGAATGCACTTCAACAATTGGCTACTCAGATGACCATTTTAGCCCAAACTGTTCAACTGAATAACCCGAACCCAAACACGGATGCCTTGCTTCAGAATGTAATCCGTATGCACCCTCCACAGTTTGGCGGTGCCACAGACCCGTTAAGTGGGAAGGCGGCTAGCGGAATTGGAGAAGATTTTCGAAGCGGTTGATTGCCCCGAGGTGAGAAAAGTACCAATTGCTCAGTATTTCCTCACTAAGGAGGCCACTACTTGGTGGAAGGTCATCAAGCCACAGGATCGTATTGCCTCGTGGGATGAATTTAAGGAGCTCTTGGAGGCCGAGTTTTGTCCTTGGCGGTGCAGAGAGTGAATCCGAGCCTTCTTCGAGGCTAAACCACAAGAAATTCTGTTTCGCAGCGATCGTGAGTACAACCAACAATTGATCCATGTGAAGGATCAAGTGCGTAGCGAGCGTGATAAGATCCGTTATTTTGATATGCGGATGAATTTGGACTTACGGCGGTACATGGCGGATTTGCTTGTACCACCTTTGAAAGAGTATCGGGACGAGCTTTAGCCCATGATATGTTGAGCCCGACAATGATACCGTTGAAGAACCGAAGAAGCGAAAGTCGGAAATTTTTCTGGCTCTAAGGGTGGCAACTTTCAGAAGTCACAGACGACTAACCGTTTTTCGGACAGTCGTCACGTTCTAATAAAGGGAAGAGGGGTTACCGTCCCACTCCGGGTACCTCAAATCGCACAGTGACTTGCTATAATTGTGGTCGTCCAGGCCACTTTAGTTCGGAATGCTACTTTCCACCATTAAAGTGTCACACGTGTGGTCAGATGGGGCATAGAGCGGTTTATTGTTCCGAGCCGAACCAGACTTTGGACACTCGGGCTTCCCTGACACCCCTTGATCAATGTGTTAATCAGCAATCTTTTGGTCAACCTCAGCAGAATTTTGGCAGGGGCCGGGGTCGGGGTCAGAACGCTGGAGGGGGGAACTCTAGCGTCGGTTCGGTGCAACCACGGGTTTATGAGATGCGTCGAACAGACGAACCCGATGCGGCGGTGGCTTCAGGTACCATCCATATTTTATCTTATCCAGTTCGTGTACTCTTTGATACGGGTGCTACACATTCTTTTATTTCTTTGGAGTGTGTACGCCGTCTGAATATAACTTGTTTGACTGCTTGCGATCCCTTTATCGTGAAACTACCTAGCGGGGATAGGATTGTGGGGAATCAAGAGATTAGAGATTTTCCGGTGGTTATATCCGGTATGGAATGGTTATCGAATCTAATTGTAGTTGATATGGAAGGCGAGGACGTAATCCTCGGCGAGGATTGGCTTAATAATCACCAAGCGATTATGAATTACCGTACCAAGGTTATTACCATGATGACTAAAGACGGATCTGAGTACTCGTTTTTGGGACGCAAGTCGGGCCAATCCAAGTTACTTATCAGTGCCATGAAGGCCGTAAAACTTTTGAATAAAGGTTGTGCGGGCTATTGGTGTTATGCCTTGAAAATGGAAGGAAGCGAAGTCGATCTCTCTTCGATTCCGGTTGTTAATGAGTATCCTGAATATTTACAGGATGACCTCCCGGGATTACCGCCAGATCGAGAGATAGAATTTACCGTGGACTTAGAGCCAGATGCGGCTCCGATTTCTAAAGCACCTTACCGGATGGCACCTTCCGAAATGCAAGAATTGAAGAATCAGTTGGGAGAACTTCTGGAAAAAGGGTACATCAGACCGAGCGCTTCGCCTTGGGGCGCGCCTGTTCTTTTCGTGAGGAAGAAAGATGGTTCACTACGTTTGTGCATCGACTACCGCGAGCTGAACAAAGTAACCATCAAGAACAAGTACCCTCTACCGCGTATAGACGATTTATTTGACCAATTGCAAGGGGCTGCAATTTTCTCGAAAATTGATTTAAGATCCGGGTATTATCAACTCAGGGTGAGGAGTCCGACGTTCCGAAGACGGCGTTTCGAATGAGATATGGGCATTATGAATTTGTAGTTATGCCTTTTGGGTTGACAAATGCGCCGGCAGTATTCATGCAATTAATGAATAAAATATTCATCGAGTACCTCGACAGGTGTGTAGTCGTCTTTATTGACGACATCTTAATCTATTCTCGAGATAAGGAGGAACATGCCCGACACTTGCGTTTGGTCTTAGACATTTTGAGAACCGAGCACCTCTATGCAAAATTCTCGAAATGTGAGTTTTGGTTGGAAGAAGTTATGTTTCTCGGCCATGTGATTTCGGCCGAAGGGGTTCGTGTAGACCCGCAGAAGATCGAGGCAGTGCTAGGCTGGGCGCCGCCTAAAAATGTTAAGGAGGTTCGTAGCTTTTTGGGCCTTGCTGGGTATTACCGTCGGTTTGTCGAGGGGTTCTCGAAACTCGCTCGACCACTTGCGAAATTACTCCAGAAGACCGAAAAGTTTGTTTGTACGGATGAGAGACAACAGAGCTTCGATGAACTAAAGAGACGTTTGACTTCAGCGCCAATTTTAACTTTACCGCATGGTAGCGAGGGCTTTGCAGTGTACAGTGACGCTTCGGGTCAAGGCCTGGGCTGTGTTCTTATGCAGCAGGATAAGACAATAGCTTTTGCGTCACGACAACTAAAGCCTTACGAGATAAATTATCCTACTCACGATTTAGAGTTGGCCGCAATTGTCTTCGCACTCAAGATTTGGCGGCATTATTTGTATGGTTCACCGTGCCGGATTTATACCGATCACAAGAGCCTGAAGTATATTTTCAGCCAGAAGGAGCTGAATATGAGACAGAGACGTTGGCTAGAGTTGATAAAGGATTATGATCTGGAAATTCTTTACCACCCCGGGAAAGCCAATGTCGTTGCGGATGCTTTGAGCCGCAAATCGGTATCTCTTCAAATGCTCGAGGTTCTTACGTCCCAGACGAAAATTCGTCAAGATTTAATTGAGCAAGGGATAGAAGTTTGGCTTCAACGAGTACAGGGACAGTTGTGTACTCTCGAAATTACTTCGTCCTTAGTTGTGACATCAAAGGGAAGCAGTGGAGTGACCGATGATTTCTCAAGCGAAGGAAGATGTGATTAAAGGAAAAGCTCTGGCTTTATGGTTCACGAGGATAGTATTACGAGATTTCGAGGCGGGCTTTGTGTTACGAGCGATTTGGAGTTGAGACAGAGGATTCTCCGAGAAGCTCATGCTACGCCTTACTCAATCCACCGGAGCGAGTAAGATGTACAAAGATTTGAAGCGCAATTTTGGTGGAATAACATGAAGAAGGATGTTACGGAGTTTGTACTACGATGCTTGACGTGTCAACAAGTCAAGATCGAACATCAACGGCCGGGGTTGTTGAAACCACTTCCCATTCCCGAGTGGAAGTGGGAAGACATCTCAATGGATTTCATCACTGGCATGCCGAGAACTCGGACTGGAATGAATATGATTTGGGTAATTGTAGATCGATTGACCAAGTCTGCACACTTCTTGGGTATTAAGGATACTTGGGGACCGGATAGACTGGCTCGAACCTTTATTGCTGAGATCGTGAGGCTACACGGTGCCCCCAAGACCATTATTTCTGATCGAGACGGCCGCTTTGTATCACACTTTTGGCAGGCCGTTCATCAGGCTCTGGGTACTGAGTTGAGATTGAGCACTTCCTTTCATCCTCAGTCGGACGGTCAGACATAGAGGACGATTCAGACTCTGGAAGATATGTTACGGGCTTGTGCCTTGGATTGGAGTAATGATTGGGAGCTTCACCTATCGTTGATCGAGTTTGCTTACAATAATAGTTGGCATGCGTCGATCAAAATAGCACCCTTCGAGGCACTCTATGGTAGGCGATGTAGGTCGCCATTATGTTGGGACGAGGCTTCTGAGCTAGTTGGGACGGAACCGGATATGTTATTGGAGACCAAGGAAAAGATTTCTATTATCCGAGATCGATTACTGACTGCCCAAAGTCGTCAGAAATCTTACGCTGATACTCGTCGTCGACCCTTGGAGTTTGAAGTGGGGGATCATGTCTTGCTCAAAGTATCTCCGACCAGAGGAGTTTTCCGCTTCGGGAAAAAGGGGAAACTCAGTCCAAGGTATATCGGACCTTTCGAGATTTTGGACAGAGTTGGAGATTTAGCTTATCGCTTGGCGTTGCCTCCAGCTTTGAGCCACGTCCATAGTGTTTTTCATGTGTCCCAGTTGAGGAAGTACGTACCGGATCCGAGCCACATTATCGACTACAGTGAGATTGACGTAGCCGAGGATATTACATTTCCGGAGAAACCCGTGAAGATTCTTGAGCGCCGTGAGAAACAACTCCGGCATAAGACCATTCCACTGGTTAAAGTGCAATGGTCGAGGCATGGAGTCGAAGAGGCGACTTGGGAGACGGAAGAGAAGATGCGGGTGGAATACCCCGAACTATTTATTTCTTAAGTTTCGGGACGAAACTTCTTTTAGAGGAGAATGTAATACCGGTCGAAAGTCATGTCATTTCAAACCTCTTCATGTTCTTCGAATCGTGATTTGTTGGGCGAACCCTTGTAATCATCGCTTGGAACCACCGTTTTGGGGTTTCCGTACTTCTATTTCGTGTTATTGTTGCCCAGACATTGAATCCTATTGCTTTTATTCTCTTCCCGGGTCATTTTTCATCATTTTAGGACCCGAAGGGGGTGTGAGCCGCGGCACAAGGAGTGTGCGCCGCGGCACACACATTTCTAAATCTGCCGAGCGGATCTTGGGTGCCGCGGCACACCTAAGTGAGCCGCGGCACACTTGTGTTGCATCCTCGGCCAAACCGATCAGTGCCGGTGCCGCGGCACACACAGGCTGAGTGCGGCACCTTCGAAACACAGGAGCAATTTTTAGGCTGTCTTTGCGGCACACTGGCTGAGCCGCGGCACACAATGCGGTGTTGCATTATTTGTGCTTTTGAGCGAGATGCGGCTCATTTCCCCATTTCCTTCTTCCACTGCGAGAGAGAGTTTGAGGGAGGAGTTTTCTCACATCTATCACTTGTGTGTTGGATTTTTACCACTTTCATTCGGTTGGGAAGCCCGGATAGTCGATCTAACGCGTATTCCTTGGATCATAGAGCTTGGATATTCAAAAGGTAATTTCTTCGACATCTTGACTTCTCGATTTTGTGTGGGTATTGACATTTTGGATGATAAAATCATGGTGTATGAAGTGATATATGCGTGATTATGGACATGTTTGAGTATTCATCGGATTATTGAAAGATTATTCAAGAACACTTTGAATTTTGTGTTGGATTTTGGGGGTTTTCGTAGATTCGTCCGTTTTATCCGATTGAAGCTTGAGAACCTTGAGATTTTGATATATCTATACCGTATGAGTGTTTTTTTACGATTTTACGGGTTGGATTGTGCCGTTTTCGGACTTGTGGGAGTTTGGGCGATTTCCCAACCTTTAGTTGTTCACCCGTATATTTTCTTAAATCGTAGACGAGTTTCGGGAGTCTCTTCGTGTAATTTGAGTATGGATAATTAATTGTCATATTCCTTGCGAATCGTTTAGGTGCCGGAAGCGCGTTCTTGGACCTACCAAACTCATACCTTTCCTCCGTTCGATTTCTCGATGTCTCAAAGGCAAGTATACATTTATGATTGTACGTTCTCGACTTTGAAAGTAAGAAATATTGATGGCATATTATGAACGAACCGTTTTTACGGCATTCATAGATATATTGATGGCATATTATGAACGAACCGTTTTTACGACATTCATGTATGTATTGTTGGCATGTAATGAACGAACCGTTTTTACGGCATTCCTACATGTATCAGCGTATGAGATGAACGAACTGTTTCTACGGCATTCACATACGTATCGGCGTATGATATGAACGAACCGTTTCTACGGCATTCACATACGTCTTATGAGATTTTAGTTATTCCAGAATACTAGTCTTGAATTGATGAATTGACGGTTACATTTACTTTATTGTCGAGGAGTATTGTGTTTCATATTGATATACTTGCACTAGCTATTCGACGGCTAACCCCTTTATGGGGGAAATACATTTCATGTATTTCGAGTTCGAGAGGTCGGACAGGCGGGTATCGGGCGGCATGAAGATGGTGGGCAAGTGTGATACTGTGTCTTTCTTCCAGTGGTGTTATGAGTTTTCCGTTCAGTGTTGTTGTACTGGATTGGTTATTGAATACTCGAGTATTGTCTTCCATTTTCTTTGATTCCCGGCCTGTGTTTGCCGAAGTATTGATTCGTATTGTGATGTCTGTGAATACATTGGTTCTGTTTTTGAATACCATTGTAATGTTTTCATTCTATTGTGTGTAGACCTTCTCGGTCAAAGTTTACAGTTCCGCGTATATTTAGCCTTGTGGGTCCCACGGCGGGGCTCACGGCGCTGTAATATACCCTGAATAACTTGGGGGTGTTACAATAGGAAATTACAAAACGGTCCAAACGCCCGAAAATCACGATACGACGTCGGATTAACAAACCGAAACTCACAACACGAACAACTCAACCATACGAACTCGTGTAACCAAAAAAACTACGAAATCGAATGAGTTTTACGAGAATCGAACGTACATGCAACAACCATAACATAAAACGGAATTACGTCAAAACATCTTCGAAACTCGTCCAAATGGAAAAACTCCAAGAATAAAATAGATTCAAAACGTCGAAACGGTTACAAGTGAGTCGTTAAAAACGAAAAATACACAAAAATGAAAATACCGAAAAAAAGAAAAATACGGATATTACATTCTACTCCTCTAAAAATAAGTTTTGTCCCGAAACTTAAGAAACAAATAATTCAGGGTATCTAGCACGCATGCTATCCTCGGTTTCCCAAGTTGCCTCCTCGACACCATGCCTCGACCACTGCACCTTGACCAAAGGAATGGTCTTATGCCTCAGTCGCTTCTCACGGTGTTCCAAAATCTTCAATGGACGCTCCTCGAAGGTAATATCCTCGGCGACATCAATCTCACCATAGTCGATGACGTGACTAGGATCCGGAACATATTTCCTCAGCTGGGAACATGGAAAATGCTATGAACGTGGCTCAAACCCGGAGGCAACGCCAATAGGTACGAAAGAAACTACGAAATCGAACGAGTTTTACGAGAATCGAACGTACATGCAACAACCCATAACAGAAAATGGAATTACATCAAAACATCTCCGAAACTCGTCCAACTGGAAAAACTCCAAGAATAAAATAGATTCAAAACGTCGAAACGGTTACAAACAAGTCGTTAAAAACGAAAAATACACAAAAAATGAAAATACCTGAAAAAGGAAAAATGCGGATATTACAATCTCGACCTAATTTTACGGTATATTTCGTAAATTAATGTATTTAAATTTTATTTTTTCGAGTAATTTTAGAATTAACAGATTTATGGTGGTCTTGTCTACTTTTGTTTTTAATCATTACTAGTATTTTCACCCATGCTATGCACTGTGTAAGATTTATATGAGCATATAAATATAGTCATACTATATTTTTTTATAATAAATTTATATATATTAATCAAACACTTGTAATGTTGGAGCTTCAACTTAAAATTTTTCATTACAATTTATTTTAGTATACGTGTTGCTCATTAATATAAATAATATTTTTCTATTAGGGGTTTTATGTGACATAATAAAATAATAAATTAATAGCATGTATAATCGAATTACGCAAAAAAATATATATAAGATATGCTTTGCATATACAAAGCAAAGCATGATCTACTAATAGACGTTCTTATTATTGTTTTAGATAGTTGATTTTGACTAATAGAAAAAAAAGAGTTTATCTCAATCTAATTTTACGATATATTTCGTGAATTAATGTATTTGAATTTTATTTTTTCGAGTAATTTTAGAATTAACAGATTTAGGGTGGTCTTGTCTACTTTTATTTTTAATCATTACTAGTATTTTCGCCCATACGATGCACCATGTAAGATTTATATGAGCATATAAATATAGTCGTACTATATTTTTTTATAATAAATTTATATATATTAATCAAACACTCGTAATGTTGGAGCTTTAAATTAAAATTTTCCATTACAATTTATTTTAGTATGTATGTTGCTCATTAATATAAATAATATTTTTTCTATTATAGCTTTTATGTGACATAATAAAATAATAAATTAATAGCATGCATAATCGAATTACGCAAAAAAATACATGTAAGATATGCTTTGCATGCATATACAAAGTAAAGCATGATCTACTAATAGACGTTCTCATTATTGTTTTAGATAGTTGATTTTGACTAATAGAAAAAAGAAAGAGTTTATCTCGATCTAATTTTACGGCATATTTCGTGAATTAACATATTTGAATTTTATTTTTTGAGTAATTTTAGAATCAACAGATTTAGGGTGGTCTTGTCTACTTTTGTTTTTAATCATTACTAGTATTTTTACCCATGCGATGCACTATATAAGATTTATATGAGCATATAGATATAGTCATACTATATTTTTTAATAATAAATTTATATATATCAATCAAACACTCGTAATGTTGGAGCTTTAACTTAAAATTTTCCATTACAATTTATTTTAGTATATCTGTTGCTCATTAATATAAATAATATTTTTTCTATTATAGCTTTTATGTGACATAATAAAATAATAAATTAATAGCATGCATAATCGAATTACGCAAAAAAATACATATAAGATATGCTTTGCATATACAAAGCAAAGCATGATCTACTAATAGACGTTCTTATTATTGTTTTAGATAGTTGATTTTGACTAATAGAAAAAAAAAAGAGTTTATCTCGATCTAATTTTACGGTATATTTCATGAATTAATGTATTTGAATTTTATTTTTTTTCGAGTAATTCTAGAATTAACAGATTTAGGGTGGTCTTGTCTACTTTTGTTTTTAATCATTACTAGTATTTTCGTCCATGCGATGCACTGTGTAAAATTTATATGAGCATATAAATACAGTCATACTATATTTTTTATAATAAATTTATATATATTAATCAAACACTCGTAATGTTGGAGCTTTAACTTAAAATTTTCCATTACAATTTATTTTAGTATATCTGTTGCTCATTAATATAAATAATATTTTTCTATTATATCTTTTATGTGACATAATAAAATAATAAATTAATAGCATGCATAATCGAATTACGCAAAAAATACATATAAGATATGCTTTGCATATACAAAGCAAAGCATGATCTACTAATAGACGTTCTCATTATTGTTTTAGATAGTTGATTTTGACTAATAGAAAAAAAAGAGTTTATCTCGATCTAATTTTACGGTATATTTTGTGAATTAATGTATTTCAATTTTAGTTTTTCGAGTAATTTTAGAATTAACAGATTTAGGGTGGTCTTGTATACTTTTTTTTTTAATCATTACTAGTATTTTCATCCATGCGATGCACTATGTATGATCTATACGAGCATATAAATATAGTCATACTATATTTTTTTTACAATAAATTTATATATATTAATCAAACAATTGTAATGTTGGAGCTTTAACTTAAAAAAATTTCCATTACAATTTATTTTAGTATATGTGTTGCTCATTAATATAAATAATATTTTTTCTATTATAGCTTTTATGTGACATAATAAAATAATAAATTAATAGCATGCATAATCGAATTACGCAAAAAAAATACATATAAGATATGCTTTGCATATACAAAGCAAAGCATGATCTACTTACAAATTATAAATTTTGAAAGACTTATACACGACATTTTTTGTTGAGCGACTCTTATCACCTTCTTTATCACAAACTAAAATCTTGGGTCCTTTCCGATTGGTCACTCTTGACACTATAAGAATAAACGTCAAAGACTTCGGATAATATCCGAAGTAAAAACGCTATAATTACCGAAGTCTATATTCGTGTAGTAAAAGGTATACTTTAGACTTCGCTTTTTATGCGAAGTCTATTATCCTAATAACCGAAGTTTATCTCGGTTTTTTTCCTAATTATGATCCAAATGTGGGGGTAAGTGAAGTAAAAGAATGCCTTTTAACTTTGATTATTTTATAATTGGCGTAGTAAAAAAAGAACTTTTTACTTCAATTATCGTATAATATATATTAGTATTTTCTGTAGTAATATATATTAGTATTTCACATTTCAATTTAAAATTCATTGCCAAAATCTACATTCACTTATAACTAACCACCAACCACAAGCTCACTAATATAAGAACCAACAATTTCATATCATCCCATCTAAAATAAAATAACATGCGTTCCAACTAATTCAAAACCAGATACAAATCATAACAAAGACAAAGAATGTGTAATAAGATTCTATCTATTTCATCATGAACATCAAATAGGACAAAAAGGATTAAAAAAGATCATATACTTCGAAACGATCAAGTCTCTCTTCAGCACATCATTGCTTTTCATCAAACGATCATACTATTTGAAGAAGAACGATCCAAATTCTTGAATAAACCTGTATTTCCACGCCTGCCAAGAGCTGCTCGACTGAAGGTATAATCTCTGCATGTCGAAAGATTTAATGTCAATCACAATTTCAAGAAACCGCACCTAGGGTCTGCCTGTCCATCTTTGCCAGTTAAATTTACCATCTTGAAAATGTTTAATATAGCTGGACGAGTCTGCATTACAGAACAATTCAATGAGAGAGAAAATAACATCAAGACACATGGAATATAAAGTCCAATCAAATCACAAAGAAAGTTCTTTTCTTACTTTTCCATTGGCTACCACCACTTTTGCACCCCTCGACAAGGCTTATTTTAGAGCTTCAGGAGTTGATAAGGAAAAATGTGGCCACAAAACAATATTTAGTAGACAATATTAGAGCAAACCTTCATGAAAATAAGCAATTAATTGCCTATTCCAATCAAAAATCTCGTGAAACATAACTAAATAAAAATCAGAAACACTAAATCTCTTCTAAACAGATAGCAAATCTAAAATAAAACAAAATAAACTCAGTGCAAAATTCATGAATTAGAGGCAACAGATCGAAAGAAGAATGATCAGTGGAGTACCTATCTAATCATATCCATGAATTACTAGGTACGTCTCCATCCACTTCCCTCATTGAAGATCTACATACCCTTTTTTGGTTGGTTTCCCTTAATCCTGGGATACCATTATATACAGACAATAAAAGCCAATATTGCAAGCGCCTGAGACGGTACATTCCACAAGACTAGGGTCATAGCCGATGCCGTTAGAGATACAAAGCGATAATGAAACCGAAACTACGGAGCAAACAACTTGCTGGTTAGATCGATCCTTCTTATCATTGAGTTCATCTTTGTTAGAACTCCGGAGATTGGCCTTCGATATCACAACCACCCATTCTCTTTCAACCAAGATTGTTCGGCTAGAGTTGAAAGCACGCCAATGACTCAGAGATATTAATTAATATGGCGAGAGCTATAAATGCCGTATAATTTGCAGATATCAAATCTTGATACATCGATACGCAATTCTTGCGTCCGGCAACCATAAGCGAGAGGTTTTGACTCGGACCAAAGCTTGAGAACCTGTTCAAATACAAAAGAAACATTCGAGTTCCACAATAAGTTGCGGAAAAGAAAAAAAGTTGTGAAACAGACGCCGAAATATATATTCTTGATATTGAATTTGTCCATCAACAAGAACTCGACTGACGATCATATTCTTTATCAATTAGTGCAGGAAGTGTAATAGAATTAACAGAAAATGAAGTTTTAATCTTAATCAAGAATGGATGCACCATTCCACAGCAGATGAAGTAAAAATCAATTTCATCACATCCTCGGAATCTCTTTAACACAGGCGATGGAGTGAAACTGAATGTGTAACACCCCCAATCCACTCAGGGATATTACACGCCGTAGACCCTCTCCTCGAAGATCTACCAGGCTGGTACAACATTTAACATCTCGACAATGCCTTCAAGGCTAAATGACTCAGTAGACCGATTTGGTCTTTCAATAAAATATACAACTCAATTACAACATATACCCACGCAGGGGTCAAAGTACAATAAACTCCCGTACAACGGGGAAAGATCTTCGGCGGAAAAGAAAATACAACTAGACCAATACGACATCAACGGATCCTCGTGTGATTAGTATCGTTCATCTTTCATCATCCTTCGTGCCGACCACGTGTTATGCTCCAAAACTGAATGCAAAATAGACATCCACCCCGAATACTCGGGGGTTAGCAAACTCCATTTGTTTTGCTAGTGCAAATACAAAGTGCAAATACGAGCCATACAATTCACATTCCACGAATAACAATAACCAGGAATCCTCAAAGATCCAAACAAAACGAAAAGTACTTCTCGAGGCAAGGGTTTGAGAAAACATTTCAAAATCGAAATACCATAAACCAATGGAAATAATTTATAAGACGGTTTAGGATGCCATCGAGAGTTTTAATAGAAAACCATTTAGGATTATCAAATCCTACTTTTTAAAATCCACAAGACAAAAGGGGTCACCGCCCCAAAAGTTTACTTTCCGAAAAATGACATTTACCAAACTGTTGGGATTTTAGCCCCAAATCCGTAAAACGACTTTTACAAAACCATTGGGATTTTAGCCCCAAATCTCATTAACTCACAGTACACAAGAACGACCACAAGGTTCGTCTCCCAACATCAAAATCCACAAATAAAGGATTTAAAACAAACAACAAAATACTCTAGAGCCATCCTAGCCAAGTAGGCCAAACGAACAACTTACCTCTTACACACTTAGTCAATGCATGCAATCATGAAAACCGTTCAAAAGCACTCATTTCCGGAAATGCCAATATCAAATCACATTTGTAAAATTCACCACAATTAACCGTCGATCCACACCTCCGTGGACCCCTACCGAGACCCCGTCGGATCTAACCCGTAGTGGTTAAAAGCAAAGCTCGTCGATCCACACCTCCGTGGACCCCTACCGAGACCCCGTCGGATCTAACCCGTAGTGAGCATACACACACACACGTTACTCATGCAATACTAACATGCTAAGAATGTAAGTTCATTAAGAATACTCACTAGAGATGGCCATTAACTCGACACCATTACCAAACTCTTCAAAAATACAATAACAAGATTAAATACGGAATACACGATTCCATAACTTAAACAATAGGAGTATCATCATAAAATCCTTCAACGTTCAAAATAACCAAATCATAATCAATTCTCAAAACACCGTTCACAAATCACACTCGTTTTGAAAGAAAGCCTTTAACGAGGCCAAACCGAAATCCTTTGAAACTTCATTTCAAATAACCAAACAAACACATCAAGACGACCACCGATCATCATATCCATAAAACGAGAAAAGTATGGGCAAGGTACTTGCCTCGATACCACGAGCACTGAACCACGAACGGATGCGGCTCAACCGGGAAGCTTCGGAACGCCCGATGCTAACGAAAAGGAAGACGGCAATGAACGGAACGGAAGAATCAAGCACGACCGCGAGGAACCGACAAAAATGAACCTAACGATTCGAATAGCACAATCATAACCACTTCTAAACGATTATGGAAATGGAATACACCCGGAAACCCGCCTACGATTCATGTATATTCATACCGAAAACAACAACGAGGGCGAACCACAACCAACCCTCTCGATTCCGTAAAAATCCACAAAATATCCATGAATCCGTAGGAAAACTAAAGATACTAACAATATTAATAGTATACATCATGAATCCACCAACAAAACGGAACGAATCGGAAGAAAAACCCAAAACCCCCAATTTAATCGAAAATAGGGTTTTAGAATATTACCTTACGAGATTCAAGTACCAAGATCCGTAGAACACGCGTTAGATTGATTGCCCGAGCCTCACAACCGAAGAAAAATAGTGAAAATCAACCCCCCAATGGATATAGATGAAGAACCCTTCCCCTCTCTCTCACTCTCTCTCGGGATGCAGGTGAAAATGAGGGAGAAGACGACCGATTTCGTCTAATAAAGACGATCTGCCTGATTGACCGCCGTGTGCCGCGGCACGGCCGAAGTGTGCCGCGGCACAGCCGAAAATTTACTCCTGTGTTTTGGCATTGTGCCGCGGCACGGCTGCGTGTGCCGCGGCACCAGTCTGGCGGGTTTTGCTCGCAGATGTCACACGGGTGTGCCGCGGCACCGGACGGATGTGCCGCGGCATCGGCTCGGCTGCTTGTGCGCGGCACCGGATGGGTGTGCCGCGGCACACAGTACAGTTCGCTCGACCATCGACTGGAGAAATATGTGTGCCGCGGCACACCTGTCTTGTGCCGCGGCCCACACCCCCTTTTGGGTCCCAAAATGATGAAAATGATCCGGAAAGAGAATAAAACGATAGGAATCAATATTTGGGAACCAATAATACGAAATGGATCCGCGGCAACCCCGAAACGGCGGTTCCGCACATCAATAACGAAAATACAGTTCAACAGTTGACAGGAAGGACACACTGAAAGGTATACGAGAGTCACTACGATCGAGAAATACACCAAAAAAAAGAAAATTACCGAATTCGAAATTGCGGATATTACAGAATGTAGGACAACTTATCCACCCATTGTCCAATGAAAGGACCAAATAAAGTAGTGGACGAAGATTCTACCTCACCATAAGCCGCAGCAAGAAGTAATGAATCCGGCCATACATTGATCATGTATAAGCCGACACATCCTGTGATTCACGAGGACAGCCAATACAAAAGAAAAGAATAATGTGTCTATAGTAAGTTCATAAAACAATCTAAGTGCATAGACTAGGTTGTAAAATCATCGAAACTATCGAATAAAAGAAAAACTTTAAAAGGAATCGACTAAAAAAATCGTATGCCCATTTAAATTACGCTCAAATCTAGACCTGAATCTGCAATTTAATGTTTGCATCAAATCAAATATTCTTCCCCAAAAACAACATACGATATTTAAATTGCAAACATTAAATTGCAGATTCAGGTCTAGATTTGAGCGTAATTTAAATGGGCATACGATTTTTTTAGTCAATTTCTTTTAAAGTTTTTCTTTTATTCGATAGTTTCGATGATTTTACAACCTAGTCTATGCACTTAGATTGTTTTATGAACTTACTACAAACACATTATTCTTTTCTTTTGTATTGGCTGTCCTCGTGAATCACAGGATGTGTCGGCTTATACATGATCAATGTATGGCCGGATTCTTTACTTCTTGCTGCGGCTTATGGTGTGGTAGAATCTTCGTCCACTGCTTTATTTGGTCCTTTCATTGGACAATGGGTGGATAAGTTGTCCTACATTTAAGTTCACTCAATCGCCTGTGTTAAAGAGATTCCGAGGATGTGATGAAATTGATTTTTACTTCATCTGCTGTGGAATGGTGCATCCATTCTTGATTAAGATTAAAACTTCAGTTTCTGTTAATTCTATTACACTTCCTGCGCTAATTGATAAAGAATTTGATCGTCAGTCGAGTTCTTGTTGATGGACAAATTCAATATCAAGAATATATATTTCGGCGTCTGTTTCACAACTTTTTTTCTTTTCCGCAACTTATTGTGGAACTCGAATGTTTCTTTTGTATTTGAACAGGTTCTCAAGCTTTGGCTGTCGAGTCAAAACCTCTCGTTTATGGTTGTCGGACGTGCGATGGTGCGTATCGATGTATCAAGATTTGATATCTGCAAATTATACGGCATTTATAGCTCTCGTCATATTAATTAATATCTCTGGAGCTGTTGGCGTGCTTTCAACTCTAGCTGGAACAATCTTGGTTGAAAGAGAATGGGTGGTTGTGATATCGAAAGGCCAATCTCCAGGAGTTCTAACAAAGATGAACTCAATGATAAGAAGGATCGATCTAACCAGCAAGTTGTTTGCTCCTGTAGTTTCTGGTTTCATTATCAGTTTTGTATCTCTAACGGCATCGGCTATGACCACAATCTTGTGGAATGTACTGTCTGTGCGCTTGCAATATTGGCTTTTAATGTCTGTATATAATGGTATCCCAGGATTAAGGGAAACCAACCAAAAAAGGGTATGTAGATCTTCAATGAGGGAAGTGGATGGAGACGTACCTAGTAATTCATGGATATGATTAGATAGGTACTCCACTGATCATTCTTCTTTCGATCCATTGCCTCTAATTCATGGATTTTTCACTGAGTTTATTTTGTTTTATTTTAGATTTGCTATCTGTTTAGAAGAGATTTAGTGTTTCTGATTTTTATTTAGTTATGTTTCACGAGATTTTCTGATTGGAATAGGCAATTAATTGCTTATTTTCATGAAGGTTTGCTCCAATATTGTCTACTAAATATTGTTCTGTGGCCACATTTTTCCTTATCAACTGTTGAAGCTCTAAAATAAGCCTTGTCGAGGGGTGCAAAAGTGGTGGTAGCCACTGGAAAAGTAAGGAAAGAACTTTCTTTGTGATTTGATTGGACTTTATATTCCATGTGTCTTGATGTTATTTTCTCTCTCATTGGATTGTTCTGTAATGCAGACTCGTCCAACTGTATTAAACATTTTCAAGATGGTAAATTTAACTGGCAAAGATGGACAGGCAGACCCTAGGTGCGGTTTCTTGAAATTGTGATTGACATTAAATCTTTCGACATGCAGAGATTATACCTTCAGTCGAGCAGCTCTTGGCAGGCGTGGAAATACAGGTTTATTCAAGAATTTGGATCGGTCTTCTTCAACTAGTATGATCGTTTGATGAAAAGCAATGATGTGCTGAAGAGAGACTTGGTCGTTTCGAAGTATATGATCTTCTTTAATACTTTTTGTCCTATTTGATGTTCATTATGAAATAGATAGAATCTTATTACACATTCTTTGTCTTTGTTATGATTTGTATCTGGTTTTGAATTAGTTGGAACGCATATTATTTTATTTTAGATGGGATGATATGAAATTATTGGTTCTTATATTAGTGAGCTTGTGGTTGGTGGTTAGTTATAAGTGAATGTAGATTTTGGCAATAAATTTTAAATTGAAATGTGAAATACTAATATATATTACTGCAGAAAATACTAATATATATTATACGATAATTGAAGTAAAAAGTTCTTTTTTTACTACGCCAATTATAAAATAATCAAAGTTAAAAGACATTCTTTTACTTCACTTACCCCCACATTTGGATCATAATTAGGAAAAAAACCGAGATAGACTTCGGTTATTAGGATAATAGACTTCGCATAAAAAGCGAAGTCTAAAGTATACCTTTTACTACACGAATATAGACTTCGGTAATTATAACGTTTTTACTTCGGATATTATCCGAAGTCTTTGACGTTTATTCTTATAGTGTTCTTAAACAAAGGCATCACATATGTGATGCTGTTCTGCAAAATTTATTTTTTTATTTTTATTCCACTAATTGCGACGCCAAAGACTAAAGCTTTAATGTCACATATGTGATGCCAATATGTAATAGTTGGTTTTTAAAAAAAATATTTTTCCTTAAACAGTGTCACATATGTGATGCCATTAAACAACTAAAAAATAAGTAATGGCGTCACATACGTGACACTGTTATAAAATTACATATATTTCTGCATACTAAATCCATTTTAAATGTACAAATTTGTGTTGCTTTAAATATTAAATACTATAAATAATAAATTTTAAATTTTATTTAATAATTATAGTGTAAGAAATTTCTTAACATTAAGAACTTAAATTACAGTATTTTTATTTATGCTTTAATGTTTTGAAAATTGATTTAATTTGAAAGATAAATTAAATATAAGTAGGAAATATAGTATAAGGATAAATAAATATAATGTAATATATATACTGAAACAAAACATAGCTCAGTGGTTAATGGCCATGCATCTATGCCATCAGGCGTGGGTTCGATTCCCACGCCTCCCGCTGAGCTATGTTTTAATAATATTAAGGTCCTTCTTTAGCGTTACATATGTGACGCCTTAACTTCCTATCAGCGTCACATATGTGTCGCTAATGCTCTTTCCCCCTTTTTTTGACAGTAGAGGCAGAAACGAAAAACTAAACAGCACAAACCAGCAAACAACACTGTAACCATCAATATACCATCATAAACAACATTGTAATATACAACAAACAACATTGTAACCAAACCATCATAAACAATACACCATCAATACAGAAACAAACAACAAACAACATTGTAACCATCAATACACCATCATAAACAATACACTATCAATGCAGCACAAAAAAAGCATAAGAATAAAAAACACAATACACCATCAACCAAACCAATAAACCAACACAAAAACAAACAACATTGTAACCAAACCGACAAAGCAATATATTAAACACCATGCAACAATAACATTCTATACAAATCAAAATCATAATATATGAGAAATATAACAAGTACGATCATCAAAACATATATCTAACATGCTACTCGTCAGATATTGAACGCATCAACTCATCCTCATCAAAGTCGTCGGAGTCATCATCCTAACCGTTCGCCCGAGATGATGAGGTATCTACCTTCTTCTTTCCTTTAAGTAATCTCAACATGAGTTTACTCATATTTGAAAATTTGGACTCCATTTTATCTCTTGACTTCTTCATCTCCTCTCTATCCTTCTTTATCTCCTCTTTATCTTTTTTTAGCACCTCGATGGTAGCCTCCAAAGACCGATCGACCTCGACAGGTCGTAATGATGCTCATGAGTCAACAAGATGACGACTTGTGGGTTGGTCGATGACTTCATTTATGATGATCCCCTTTGAAATTCCCCTCACCCTTCCACCCTGTCTAACTCCGCCAGCCGCCCGAGGCCACAAGTTCGGGTAAAATTTATCTTCCGGAGGGGGTTTGGGAAATGCAATGCCTGAACAAGCTTATTGTATTGGTCCTCTTTCAAGTTATATTTACATAAAATGTGAACAAGCTACACAATTTACAAATTAGGGACATATTCGTAATATAAGTGAACAAATATAAAGCTAAACTGACGTATTGTTCTGCACTTTGGGCATCTATCCATTTGGGAGTAAAGACTCCCGACTCAGCTTCTCCCGACTTATCTTCTCCCTCCTCCAGTTGAGGCTCACTGCTGCCCTCACCAATTTTTTTTTCTTTTGATGTTTTTCCATTTCTTTCACATTAGTGAAGTGAGTCTTCATGAAGGCCAAAGGATTAAACACTGGGTCCTCTACCGGTCTCTCCATCTCGCATGCCCGTCTTTGGTCATCTCCGACGAAGCATCACTCGCCTATGCATTAACATAAAACATTAACAATATTGATGATGACACATAATTGAAGACAACATATATTATATAATAAAACATTGACAGAATTTATACGTACCATGGAATGAGCATGATCGTACATGCTTATACTGCCTCCAGTATATGTACTGGTGCCTTTTGCGTAATCACACCGGTACTCTCATTGTAAAGAGTGCCCCTGTTTTTAGATTTCTGAAAGGCCTCATTCTTTTTCTCTTCGGTCTCCCAACGCTTCCACAAGATCTTGAACTCTTTTCCTTCAAGCACTTCTCCCGCTGACCGACTGGTTTTTGATATGCTTTATTTTTAGCGTGCGTAAGCATATCAATAAACTGTCCATGGCTATATCTGTCCCAATACCACACAATTTTCTCCTCGTCTTATTTCTCCCACCTATAATGCATCTGGACAAATATAATAACAACTGTCAGAAAATCGAAAAATAATCAAATATTTTTGGCACAACAACAGAACATAACAGTTTGAGTAAAATGAATGTAGTTTTACCATCAGTTTTACCATAAATTGTAATTAACTAGCAACTGTAATAATATACCCCAAATTTCCGCCATAACTCGTTCCTTGTCCGCCGAGAGACCTGGCTCCAATGCTCTTCACCGGAGTATTACCTCTTAAGTAAGCCGACTATATCGCTAACAGCCTTCTTCGAACTAAACCCAACTATTTTTGGCAAAGGACAAATTAGTTTTCGATTATCATACTTCTCTTTCGCCTTGGAGATCTCAGTCGGACCTCTCCCTGGTAGTTGTGCTAAAACCTCTTGATCCTCGTCGTACTCAAACTCCATCGGCTCCTCTGGAATAGAAATGTGATGCACTAATGGACCACCTGATGGGGGATTAGTAGTAGGTGGCTGATCGTGTGACACGGTCCTCGACATCCCCGCATATGGTCCATGGCCAATCAGTGTGTGCTGTTGTGATGCCTCTGGACTGTCAATATGTCAATCAGAAGGATTGCCGCCACCAATAAATGGAATATGCTGGCTCCCATGAGATAACAACGAACCATAACTCATGTACCGTGTAAATTCGGCATCACTAAGCGAACGCCAATGCTAAAGTCCCGAGTTGGTAAGCAAATGCTATTGTTGTAGCTGCTGCCCAAAGGGTATGTGTCGGGTCAGATCTTCTATCTCTGGTCGTCTGACAGGCGCACTCTTATGTGACGACAAAGACTCGGGTATACTACGAGAAGATGAGGGGCTCGAACTAATACTCATCCGGCGTGGTGCCCTGGTATGAGAAGGAACGTCAGCACGCTGGTCGGTACTACGTCTCGACATCTGAAATGCAAAGTACAATAAAATCGTACACCAAAATCAGTCCACGAACACCAAGTCCATGAATATATTTTGATTAAACGAATTAACAAACTCAATAGGAAACAGCATACATACAGTACACTGAGAATGCCAAAATCAGTACAGAAAAAAAAACCAAAATCAGTAATAAAACCGGCATACTGTATGCAGTAAAAAACCGGCATACGGCAGTACAGAAAAATACCAAAATCAGTACAGGAAATTGCATACGTACGTACGACATACATACAGTACAATAAGACCGGCATACTGTATACATACGGCATACTGCAAACATACAACATAAATGGTGGAGAATTATGCAGTAAAAAAACGAATTATGCAAAAAATACAGAAAATAAATACAGTAAAAAAATAAGATAAAGACCTTTTGATTTGGTTCAATATGTCCTTGATATGGTGGAGAATAAATTTATAATTAATAATTTGGATGAGATTGAAGAGTGCTTTGGATTTGGGAATTAGGGTTGATGAGTCACGGACGAACAGGAAAGAGGAAGAGGAAAGAGGGAAATGAAAAAGAATCTGTCGATAATTTAAGAAAATTAATACATTGGCGTCACACATGTGACGCCATTTTTAATTAATAAAAAAATAAAGGCGTAAAGGCGTCACATATGTGACGCAAGTACATATTAAAATAAAAGTGAAGTAAAAAATATAGCTCAGTGGCCGGCGCGGGATTCAAACTCGCGCCTATGTGATATATGAAGTAGCATGTTGCCACTGAGCTTTGTTTTTATTCGGTAATTATTGTACATAAATATTATTTATACTTACTATGAAATTAATTAGATTATTTAAACCTTTAACATTAAATTATTGTACAATTTATATTTATTTGCAATTAAAATTAATTAGATTATTTAAACCTTTAACATTAAATTATGTAATATATTTTATTTACTTATTTATCATATGTGATGTATGGAGTATCATGTTGCCATTGAAATTAAGTAAAAAAAATATTTAGATTATTTTATTATTTAAATTAATTAGATTTCCTAAATATTTAAAATTTTACTATTAAATTATGCAATATATTTTATTTAATTTTTTTATTATATTACAATAGATTAATAGTCAACAACATTAAATACTATATAAAAACAACATTATTGTGTATTGGCGTTACACATGTGACGCCATTGTTAATTAATAAAAAAAATAAAGGCGTAAAGGTGTAACATCCCAAATCACAAATGGGACATTACACGCCGTAGGACCCCCGTGAGGTCTACCAGGCTAACTCGTGACACATGAACCACAATAATAACATGAAAGATGTACCCAAAAAGTAAATAAGGCCGTGGCCTCGGCCAAAACATTTTAACGGAGTACAAGAGACATAAGTTAAATACCAAAATGTTGCCCACGCAGGGGACTTAAACCATGTTCAAAAATAAACCAACTATCTCCAGTACTCAACAGATGCAATGACAAAACAGAAAAATGCAGACTCGAGCCACATCATCATCATGCCAACCCATCCTTTGCATGCGCATCCCGTGCGACCCTCAT
The DNA here is from genome assembly GCA_033398695.1 of Orobanche coerulescens. NCBI lineage: Eukaryota > Viridiplantae > Streptophyta > Magnoliopsida > Lamiales > Orobanchaceae > Orobanche > Orobanche coerulescens. Next base: position 60,080,025 of record CM065808.1, on the reverse strand, counting down.
TTCGACCCGATTACAGAAATGCATAAGACGCATTTCCCCCATGTAAGGGGTTAGCATTCGAATAGCTAGTGCAAGTACATAATTACACAACATTATATACATACACAATTCAATGCAAATAAACCGTTAGAAAAAATCATTTTGAAAGTCAATATTCCGGAATATCACATTAACACCAAAGCAGTGTATTAACAAGTTTCCCACATCACAATCATCCACGCTTGGTAACTCGCGACCGTACCCATTAGTATCGGTCCCCAGAGGTCCCGTCGGACCGTCCCAGTGAGAAACCACTTCGCGGCCGTACCCATTAGTATCGGCCCCGGAGGTCCTGGTCGAACCGTCCCCAGGTGGAAGAACATCAACACACGCACCCAATTCCACTTCCATGGCCGTACCCATTAGTATCGGCCCCCAGAGGCCACACGCCATCCCCAGGTGGAAGAGAAACAATCACATTCGTTCAATAAAACCATTTACATCATTCGCATCAAAATCATACGCACATAACGGAATGTAATACATGTACTTGCCTGAGTAATACTACGTGAAGGAAAAGCGAGCAGACGGAGTTTCGGCCCGAACAACCTTCACAAATCCGATCCTAACACAATAACGATGGACAACAAATCTTAAAACTACGTAAATGATGGAATACATCCTAGTTCAACCCGCTGAAACCCTTAGTCGAACAAAACTTGGGTATCGTCGACTATAAGTGACGAACAATGGAAAACTTGGAATTTAAAACCACAAATCATCGGTAAAATGAAGGGTTACAAGTGCACGATCGAAGTCTAGCGATAACCCAGTAATAATTCGGACTAAAAGAGTCAAATCCCAAGAAATTCCCAAAATTCCCCCAAAATCTCAAAACAAGGGTTTAGGGAATATTTACCTTGATTCGGATGGTGGAAAGTGATTAGGAACTTGAAGAATTCACGCAAGGATTGCACGGTGGTAGAGAATGATGATCTAGATCGGAATCGGCCCTAACCCCGCTGGAATCGCTCAAAACCGAGAAGGATAGGAAAAGAAGGAAAAATGACGAAGTTGCCTGCTGCTGTCCTATTTATATTTAACAGACTTAGCGCACGCTATGCACAAGCATTAGCGTGCGCTAGCGGGCATGGCGAGCGATCGCCTTGACCTCCGTTAGCGTACGCAAACTAACATGGTTAGCGTGCGCTAGTAATGGGGATTAGCGTGCGTTAACGCTTATTAGCGTCTGTTGCACAGTCGATCAAGTCACGAACCCATCGACCGAAAGCGCACGAAATCGATAGCGCACGCTACGAACCCCGTGTTAGCGTCGCTAACCACACAATGATAGCGCCGCGCAAATAAATCCCGAGTAGCGTGCGCTACTCAGGCGGCGATCTGCACGATCACGCCGCAGCGCACATGTGCAGCGAAGCAAGACCAGAATCCAGAATCATAAACACGTAATAATCAAGACGACAAAGTTGAGCGTTGAAAGAGAATATAATCTCGATCACTAGAGAGTTTGAAACGAAGCAAATAAGGCGAAATTCCCCAAACTTATGAAAATTACAAAAACGGCCCAAATGCCCGAAAAACCGCGATACAACGTCGGATTAACAAACCGAAAGTTCCAACACGACCAACTCAACCATACAAACTTATACGAATCGAGAAACAACGAAAACGAACAAGTTTTACGAGAATCGAACGCACATGCGGCAAGATATAATTCAAAATGAAATTATGCAAAAGCATCCTCGAAACTCGACCAAACGGAAAAACTCCGAGAAAAAAAAAGATTCAGAATTCCAAAATAGTGCTAAGCGAGTTGTCCGAAACGAACATACATCAAAAATAGAAATTACCGAAAATAGAAAACGCGGATATTACATTATCTCCCCCTAAAAATAAGTTTCGTCCAAGACATAACGCGAACAACTCGGGGTATCTCGACTGCATACTCTCGTCCGTCTCCCATGTGGCTTCTTCGGACCCATGTCTCGACCATTGAACTTTAACCAGAGGGATGGTTTTATGACGAAGTTGCTTCACCCGACGCTCTAAAATCTGAATCGGCCTCTCCTCGATGGTAAGGTCGGGTCCCAATTCAATCTCTCCAAAATCGATAATATTGCTAGGGTCCGATATGTACCTCCTAAGTTGGGAAACATGAAATACGTTATGAACGTGGCTCAGGGACGGCGGTAAGCCTAGCCGATAGGCAAGCTCTCCAACTCTCTCTAAAATCTCAAACGGCCCAATAAACCTCGGACTAAGTTTACCCTTCCGGCCGAAGCGGTAAACTCCCCGTGTCGGCGACACCTTAAGCAAAACATGATCTCCCACCTCAAACTCCAACGGAAGGCGACGCGTGTCGGCATAAGACTTCTGCCGACTCTGGGCCGTTAACAATCTATCACGAATCAGAGTAATCTTCTCTCTCGTCTCAACTACCATATCGGGCTCGGTACCAATCAGCTCGGACGCATTGTCCCAACACAACAACGATCTACATCTCCTCCCATACAATGCCTCAAATGGCGCCATTTTGATCGAGGCGTGCCAACTATTGTTGTACGTGAACTCGATCAACGGCAAGTGCGACTCCCAATCATCCTTCCATTCTAGGGCACAGGCTCTCAACATATCCTCTAACGTCTGGATCGTCCGCTCTGACTTCCCGTCAGTCTGAGGGTGATAAGATGTACTGAGTCTCAACTCAGTCCCCAAAGCTCGATGAACAGCCTGCCAGAAATGTGACACGAACCGGCCATCACGATCCGAAACAATACTCTTAGGAGTCCCATGCAATCTCACGACCTCTGCAATAAATACTCGTGCTAGTCTCTCCGGGCCCCAAGTGTCTTTAATACCCAGAAAGTGAGCTGATTTGGTCAGTCGATCGACAATAACCCAAATCATGTTCATTCCATTCCGAGTCCTAGGCATATTAGTAATGAAATCCATAGAAATATCCTCCCATTTCCACTCCGGGATAGGAAGTGGTCGCAAAAACCCCGCGGGTCGCTGATGCTCGATCTTAACCTGCTGACAGGTCAAACACCTCGACACAAACTCGCTAACGTCTGTCTTCAAATTACTCCACCAGTAGTTGCTCCTCACATCCTTGTACATTTTATTCGTACCAGGATGTATGGAGTAAGGCGTGGTATGAGCTTCACTCAAGATCTTACGTCTCGGCTCAATATTATTCGGTACACAAAGTACGCGAAATCTCAGAACGCCATCATCCTGAACCACAAATCCAGGGGCTTTCCCCTGCCTCACATCCTCCCTCAACTGGACCAAACACGGATCATCATACTGTTTCGCCTTGATATCATCAGTCAAGGACGAAGTGATCTCTAATGCACATAACTGACCCTGAACTCTCTGAACCCAAACCTCAATATTCTGACAAATAAGATCTCGTTGGATCCTACTCTGCGGTGTAAGTACTTCTAACATCTGAAACGCCATCGGCTTACGGCTCAACGCATCCGCCACTACGTTAGCCTTACCCGGATGTAAAGTATCTCGAGGTCGTAATCTTTAATTAGCTCCAACCACCTACGCTGTCTCATATTTAACTCCTTCTGACTGAAGATATACTTCAAACTCTTGTGATCGGTAAAAATATTACACGACGACCCATAGAGATAATGCCTCCAGATCTTTAAGGCAAAAACGACCGCAGCTAACTCCAAATCATGCGTGGGGTAATTCACCTCATAAGGTTTTAACTGGCGGGACGCATACGCAATCACTCTGTCTCTCTGCATCAAAACACATCCTAGACCAAGGCCCGAAGCATCACTGTACACTACGAAATCCTCGTTCCCCTGAGGCAACGCTAACACGGGTGCGGTAGTCAAATGTCTCTTTAACTCGTCAAAACTGTCTTGCCTGTCTGCAGTCCACTCGAACTTCTGAGTTTTCTGGAGCAACTGAGTGAGTGGTCTAGCGATCTTAGAAAATCCCTCAACAAATCTATGGTAATAGCCGGGAAGACCCAGAAAACTCCTCACCTCCTTCACATTCTTAGGCGGCTCCCAAGCCATCACTGCCTCTATCTTTTGCGGATCTACCCGAACTCCCTCCGCTGAAATCACATGCCCGAGGAACGTCACTTCCCCGAGCCAAAACTCACACTTAGAGAACTTCGCGTACAACTGCTCAGCCCTCAAGGTGTCTAATACAATCCGAAGATGTAAGGCGTGCTCCTCCCGACTCCGTGAATAGATAAGAATATCCTCAATAAAAACGACTACGAATTTGTCCAGATACTCAATAAAAACTTTGTTCATCAACTGCATGAACACTGCTGGGGCATTGGTTAGCCCGAATGGCATAACCACAAACTCGTAATGGCCATATCTCGTCCGAAAGGCAGCTTTCGGAATATCGACGTCCCGAATCCTCAACTGGTAGTAGCCCGATCGCAAATCAATCTTCGAAAAGACTGTCGCCCCCTGAAGCTGATCAAATAAATCGTCAATCCTGGGCAAAGGGTATTTATTTTTGATGGTTAGCTTGTTTAATTCTCGATAGTCGATGCATAAACGAAGCGATCCATCCTTCTTCTTGACAAAAAGTACAGGCGCACCCCAAGGCGATGCGCTCGGTCGAATATACCCTTTATCTAACAACTCTCCCAACTGATTCTTCAACTCTAGCATCTCCGACGGTGCCATACGGTACGGTGCTCGAGAAATAGGGGCCGCATTCGGCTCCAGGTCAATAGGAAACTCCACCTCTCGATGTGGTGGTAATCCCGGCAAGTCATCCGGAAATACATCGGGATACTCGCTAACAACTGGAATCGACGATATGTCAACCCCACCATCTTCCGCCTGCAGAGCGAAACACCAGTAGCCGACACATCCTTGGTTCAAAAGTTTCATCGCCTTCAAGGCGCTAATCACACACCCCGATCTACCCGGCTTACAGCCGACGAGAGTATGCTCGGTGCCGTCCTCGGCAACTATCGTGATAGTACGAGTCCGATAGTTCATGATAGCACCATGACGATCCAACCAATCGTCCCCGAGGATCAAATCCTCACCCTTGAGGTCTATAACAATGAGATTCGAGGGCCAATCCCGGCTCCCGATCCTCACTGGACAATCCCTAACTTCCCGGTCCCCAACCATACGATCCCCGCTGGGCGTACCCACTACAAACGGCTCACACTCAAACAAGCAGTCAAAACCAATACGACTCACACAATCCGAAGCTATAAAGGAATGGGTCGCACCCGAATCGAAAAGTACTGAAACTGGATGAGAAAGGATCTGAGTGGTACCTGACGCCACCGGAATGTCTGCCTCCTCCGTGCGCCTCATCTGATATAATCGGGGATGGACTGAGCCCGAACTCGACGCTGCGCGGCAATCCGGATGACTCCGACCTCTACCACGACTCGAACCCTGCGGAACATGAGTAGCTGGTGAGCTGTGATCCCTCTGATCGGCAGTGGTAGTCGTAAATCTAGCGGCCCTGGTGGCCCTCTCACAATGAGCTGCTCGATGCCCGGTCTGACCGCAAGCAAGTAACTAACGGAAGTGGGCAATCCTTCACAACGTGCTCGGGCTGACTGCAATTAAAACAAACTCTCCCTCCAAGTGCAACAGACTGGACTGAACGGTTACCCTGAGATCCACCGGCCTGAAGAAACGGCCTCTTCCCAGGTGTAGGAGCAGAACGAGACCTCGAAAACTGACCACCTTTTCCGGCCGAGAACCCACCAGTAGTCTTCGCTTCTTAGCTTCCGAAACCGACTCGATTCCGGGACAGCCATCTCGATCGCCAGAGCGCGATCCTGGTATTCCTTCAAAGTGGCACACATGAGCGGCGCCATACTCTGCCTAATATGCGGCTTCATGCGCATATTGAAGTAACGGATTTTATCAGCCTCCGTTCTCACTTGATCTCTCACGAAGCCCAACTGCTGATTGTAAGAAATGATGGCCTGAGAAATAGGCACATCCTGAGGTGTAGCGGTGAAGAACTCCACAATTCTGCGCTCCTTGAATGGCGGCGGACAATATTCTGCATACATAGCGGCCCTGAACTCATCCCAAGTGGCCCGATGGTCTCTGGGCGCAACTGCCTCCCACCATTCCATGACTTCCTTATCCAGGAGGTCTTGGGCAATGTGTACCCTCCTGTCTTCAGGACAAGCTACGGCATCAAAGGTCCTGGACAACTGAAAGAGCCAATTCTCCCAACCGAGGGAGTCAGAAGATCCGGAGAAACGAGGAGGGTGCATCTTAGTCACCGTCTGAAGCCACTTACTAGCCTCCTCTTTCGGTGTCGGGGGCGGATTCTGACGTCCACCCTGAGCTATCTGAGTAAGTTGGGCTACCAAGCTGCCAAATCTGACGGTAGCCAGCGTCGGCATTATTACCCGATGGTACCGAGTGAGAGGTGAGTCCGCAGAGGATCGGGAAAGTGAGCCCTCCTCATTATCAGCACCACGACCACGGCCTCGGCCGCGTCCCCTAGCCGGTCTACCACGACCTCTCAACATACTGAAGGAAAATAAGAAAAGAACAAGATCAGAAAGATTCACAATTCACAAGGTTGGTAACACAAGTCACAATCCCGAACAGTACAAGAAAACTGATTACAGAAATATAAGAGTTCGAGGAGACTTACAGCCACGGGTCGCACGAAAAGACGGTAGCATGATGATATTAGGCTCAACAACTGACTCTAATGACGCAACTGACAGACCCAAATTTCACCGACAGCCTAGGTATTCAAAACCTAAGCTCTGATACCATAATTGTAACATCCCAAATCACAAATGGGACATTACACGCCGTAGGACCCCCGTGAGGTCTACCAGGCTAACTCGTGACACATGAACCACAATAATAACATGAAAGATGTACCCAAAAAGTAAATAAGGCCGTGGCCTCGGCCAAAACATTTTAACGGAGTACAAGAGACATAAGTTAAATACCAAAATGTTGCCCACGCAGGGGACTTAAACCATGTTCAAAAATAAACCAACTATCTCCAGTACTCAACAGATGCAATGGCAAAACAGAAAAATGCAGACTCAAGCCACATCATCATCATGCCAACCCATCCTTTGCATGCGCATCCCGTGCCAGCCCCTCAGCTCGACCAGTACCTGAAATGCATAAGACGCATTTCCCCCATTTAAGGGGTTAGCATTCGAATAGCTAGTGCAAGTACATAATTACACAACATTATATACATACACAATTCAACGCAAATAAACCGTTAGGAAAAATCATTTTGAAAGTCAATATTCCGGAATATCACATTAACACCAAAGCAGTGTATTAACAAGTTTCCCACATCACAATCATCCACGCTTGGTAACTCGCGACTGTACCCATTAGTATCGGTCCCCAGAGGTCCCGTCGGACCGTCCCCAGGTGAGAAACCACTTCCGCGGCCGTACCCATTAGTATCGGCCCCCAGAGGTCCCGTCGAACCGTCCCCAGGTGGAAGAACATCAACACACGCACCCAATTCCACTTCCATGGCCGTACCCATTAGTATCGGCCCCCAGAGGCCACACGCCATCCCCAGGTGGAAGAGAAACAATCACATTCGTTCAATAAAACCATTTACATCATTCGCATCAAAATCATACGCACATAACGGAATGTAATACATGTACTTGCCTGAGTAATACTACGTGAAGGAAAACGGCGAACAGACGGAGTTTCGGCCGAAAACCTTCACAAATCCGATCCTAACACAATAACGATGGACAACAAATCTTAAAACTACGTAAATGATGGAATACATCCTAGTTCAACCCAATTGAAACCCTTAGTCGAACAAAACTTGGGTATAAATCGACTATAAGTGACGAACAATGGAAAACTTGGAATTTAAAACCACAAATCATCGGTAAAATGAAGGGTTACAAGTGCACGATCGAAGTCTAGCGATAACCCAGTAATAATTCGGACTAAAAGAGTCAAATCCCAAGAAATTCCCAAAATTCCCCCAAAATCTCAAAACAAGGGTTTAGGGAATATTTACCTTGATTCGGATGGTGGAAAGTGATTAGGAACTTGAAGAATTCACGCAAGGATTGCACGGTGGTAGAGAATGATGATCTACAGTCGGAATCGGCCCTAATCCCCGCTGGAATCGCTCAAAACCAGAAGGATAGGAAAAGAAGGAAAAATGACGAAGTTGATCGCTGTCTCTATTTATATTTAATGAGACTTAGCGCACGCTATGCACAAGCATTAGCGTGCGCTAGCGGGGCATGGCAGAACAGTCTGCCTTCTGACCTCCCGTTAGCGTACGCAAACTAACATGGTTAGCGTGCGCTAGTAATGGGGATTAGCGTGCGTTAACGCTTATTAGCGTCTGTTGCACAGTCGATCAAGAAATCTTGAACCCATCGACCAAATCGCTGAAATCGATAGCGCACGCTACGAACCCCAGGTTAGCGTACGCTAACCACACAATGATAGCGCACGCAAATAAATCCTGAGTAGCGTGCGCTACTCAGGCAGCTTACGCATCACTTTGCCACGCAGCGCACATGTGCCGAAAACGAAGCAAGACCAGAATCCAGAATCATAAACACGTAATAATCAAGACGACAAAGTTGAGCGTTGAAAGAGAATATAATCTCGATCACTAGAGAGTTTGAAACGAAGCAAATAAGGCGAAATTCCCCAAACTTATGAAAATTACAAAAACGGCCCAAATGCCCGAAAAACCGCGATACAACGTCGGATTAACAAACCGAAAGTTCCAACACGACCAACTCAACCATACAAACTTATACGAATTGAGAAACAACAAAAACGAACAAGTTTTACGAGAATCGAACGCACATGCGGCAAGATATAATTCAAAATGAAATTATGCAAAAGCATCCTCGAAACTCGACCAAACGGAAAAACTCCAAGAAAAAAAAAGATTCAGAATTCCAAAACAGTGCTAAGCGAGTTGTCCGAAACGAACATACATCAAAAATAGAAATTACCGAAAATAGAAAACGCGGATATTACAAAAGGCGTCACATATGTGACGCCAATACATATTAAAAGAAAAGTGAAGTAAAAAACATAGTTCAGTGGCCGGCTCGGGACTCTAACCCGAGCCTATGTTATATATGGAGTATCATATTACCACTGATCTATGTTTTCATTCGGTAATTATTGTACATAAATATTATTTGTACTTACTATGAAAAATATTTATATTTATTTGCTATTAAAATTAATTAGATTATTTAAACCTTTAACATTAAATTATGCAATATATTTTATTTACTTATTTATTATATGTGATGTATGGAGTAGCATGTTGCCATTGAGAATTAAGTAAAATAATATTTATATTAGTTTATTATTTAAATTAATTAGATTTTCTAAATATTTAAAATTTTACTATTAAATTATGCAATATATTTTATTTAGTTTTTTATTATATTAAAGTATCTTAATAGTCAACATTATTAAATACTATATAAAAACAGCATTGTTGTGTATTGGCGTCACACATGTGATACCATTGTTAATTAATAAAAAAATAAAGGCGTAAAGGCGTCACATATGTGACGCCAATACATATTAAAAGAAAAGTGAAGTAGAAACATAGCTCAATGGTCGGTGCGGGATTCAAACCCACACCTATGTGATATATGAAGTAGCGTATTGCCACTGAGCTATGTTTTCATTCGTTAATTATTGTACATAAATATTATTTGTACTTACTATGAAAAATATTTATATTTATTTGCTATTAAGATTAATTAGATTATTTAAACATTTAACATTAAATTATGCAATATATTTACTTATTTATTATATGTGATGTATGGAGTATCATGTTGCCATTGAGAATTAAGTAAAAAAATATTTATATTAGTTTATTATTTAAATTAATTATATTTTCTAAATATTTAAAATTTTACTATTAAATTATGCAATATATTTTATTTAATTTTTTTATTATATTACAGTAGCTTAATAGTCAACATTACTAAATACTATATAAAAAAGAGCATTGTCGATCAATATATTGAAAATAATTATAATAGAAAATATTACACATCGTTAACGTTCGACAAGTTATAGTAAAGGAAAACATATCATTCTACTTCATCTTCTTCGCTTGAAGCTTCATCTTCTTCATTATCATCATTTATTGCAATTGGATTGGCATCTCTATCAACAAGTTCAATTTGCATGTCATATCCGCTCAAGTCAACTACGAGATTAAGTATTGGAGCTTCTACCTCTTGGTAGTACTCGGGTTGAGGAATGGCTACTGCAATATTATCGATGATACTGCTGGTACATCAACAACATGTCTAGCTCTTATTGGACAAACCACCCACGCATCTGTTGAATTACATAATCCATTAAAGTAAATAATTGTATGTATATTAAATAGACGCTGGTATAATATTATTAGCATATTGTACCTCTTCTATGACGACCAAGTCTTCTAGATGGGTACCGAGCATAATACACTTGACTCACTTCATTTGGGAAGATAAATGACTCGGCAGTCGCTTGTCTTGCTAGAGGATCGAGTTCAACTAACCCATGTAGACATTTCACTTTGTGGTTGTCGAACCAATCACATTTAAATAGATGAATAACTTGTTCAGAAAATCCAGGATTGTAGAACGTGAACTCCAATACCTCTAGTAGCATCCCGTAGTATATAGACAAATCTCCGGAACTATTTGCACTTGTAATACACAATCCACTATTCATAGTCTTTTTGTTTTGCCCGTGAAATTCGGTATGAAATTTCAATCCATTCACCACGTAACCTTTGTACATCTTCACTAATCGATCACCTCTAAACAATGCAGCAAGTTGAGAGTCCTTTAATTCTGTGGTTGCAACCAATCTTTGAAACTATGGAACTAAGTGATTAACTCGCGCGAACTCTAAGTCTCTGGTGGAGATATTACTCTGTAGTTGATTCTCAAATGCACTGAAATACATAATGTGTAAATACATTATTACATGTAAAAATATGGAATATCAAAATAATAATCGTACCATAAATATGGTTCTGCTTCTTCACAGTTCGTAAGAATATATAGGATTGCCATATTCCACTCAACTTCAGCCATGCGCCGTCCCTTACTTTTTCCCATTACTCGACCTTTTGGTGTAAAGATCGACAATTGTCCTTCAAATCGAGGGGAAAATAGAACTTCGTTCCTTTTTAGTCGTGTCGTCGTTGTGTCGATTTCTTTGTCGAAGTAGAAGGAACAAAAATTTGTGATCTCAGTCAGTAAATAAGCCTCACATATGGATCCCTCAACCTTCACTTTATTGCTCACCATGGCTTTTAGAATAAACATCATCCTGTATTGTACGAAATACTTAATTTATAAATACATACACAACATAATGCATATATTAACAGAAAGAAAAGAAGAGTATCTCTCGAATGGGTATATCCATCGATAGGAGACCGGTCCCCCGACAAGGGCCTCGTATGGCAGATGAACGAGCATATGTTCCATTAAGTCGAAGAATGCCGGAGGGAATATCTGTTCCAACTTGCACATAGTCACTATGATAGTCTTGGCTAAGTCTCTCATGTCAGGTGCTTTAATCTCACTCATGCACAATGCTCTGAAATAGTTGCTCACCTCCGTTAATGCTTCCCAAATCGGCTCCGGCAAAAAATCTTTCAAGGCAATAGGTAGCAATCATTGCATAAAAACATGGCAGTCATGGCTCTTCATGTAGGTCACAAGTCATCCAGGAATAAGTCTAGAGGAGGGGTGAATAGACTTATTGAAACTCTTTTCCACAAAAGGTGAGTTTCTCAACTGGTAGGTACAGATGACTTGAAGTCGTCTGTCAACAGGTATGCGGAAGTCAGCTGATGACGAAAGCAAATAACTAAACAATGGAACAATTAAGTATGTATGCAGCAGATAAGTATGATGATGAAAGCAGTAAAACAGGCAGGCAGTTATAGTGGTCTCAGAGGTGGAGTAATCCTCTACTAATCCACTTATCTCCAAACCAGTTGGAGATGAATTCACTATAATTCTCAACCTGTGATAAATATTACAGTGATTCAACCAATTTACAATAGCTTCCAACCAGTGGAATTCCTTGCCATTGCAACTCCCTTTGACTGCCTTGCACCTCTTGATCTACGATCCTTGGATGCCTTTACAGTCTCTCGAACTTCAACCAGTGAAGTACCCTGAACTCAGGTTTCATGAGTGATTGTCTTCTCCAACTAAGAGCTTCTTCAAATAAGAACTTTTGAACTCTTACTCTTCACGATGCTATTGTTCGCTTTGATTGCTTTGTTCGCTTATAAGTGTTGTTCACATCGTACTTTGCTCAATTCCAAACTTCATGTATTTATAGATGTAGGTCCTTGAGCTTCCTTCATAGCCATTGCAATTCCTGTAACAAATCTGTCCGTTGGAGAAATAGACTTCTTTGTTTTTTCTTTCCAAATGTTGCAAGGCTGGATTCCCTTATTTTAATCCATTTCCGACCGTTGTGAAGACTTTCACGTTGTGGAGCCGAAACTTTAGATTATAATATGATTAAAGTCTTCAGTGGTGGGTCTTAATGAATATTTAATTCATTTGCTTTTCAGGAATCTATCCAGTCTGTCTCTTTACGCCTGCATGTGACTTTCCGTGATTATTGACTTTTCAACGCATGCTGACGTGGACGGGATTTACTTGGATGATCACTTATCTGATCTTTGTACAGTCATCCTTATCTGATGTCGGACTTCTCTGATGTAACTTCTATGAGATGAAGTTCTCTGTCCTGACCAATATTCTATGATCCGAAGTCTTCTGACCTGATGAACTTATCTGATCTGGTGGTCAAACTTTAGTTGACTTGACTCCGTCTGATTACTTGACTGCAGTTTGATCAAACTTCTCTGATAAATATTTTGACCAGGACTTCTCTGATAAATCTCTTTCTTCAGAACGTTGTCTGATGATAAGTCGTCTATGGTCAACCTTCTCTGATCAGTTGAGTTGACCAGGACTTCTCTGATATGAACTTGTCTGAGATTTATACTTAGCCGATTTTTAAGCCTAACTTATATGGCCTATAGAAGATACTCATTTGGTTATTCTTTACAAGTTGCCAAGTATTCAACTATACATAATCTGGCCTTTAGAGGATACTCATTTAGTTCTTCTTTACATTTTGCCAAGTACTTTAAAAACATACATTTGAATAAACAAACAGAGGGATGACAAAATCAAAATCTAATAAGTATTCCTAACAAATTCCCCCTATTTTGATGATGGCAAAACTTAAGCAAGATATTCAAATGTAGAACAAGGTATGCACATGATTAAGTGCAAGACACAAATCAAAATTCAGTCTTGTGTTTGAGACAACTGATGGTTGTCATTCAAATGACTGTTATAAAATCTTTCAGAGATGTTTTACAAGTACAGTGCTTGAATACATAAAATTTTACAAGTAAATTCCAAAAAAATTACAAATATAAAAAGTACAAGTAAATTACAAACTCCTATCTACCTCTACCTCTGCCTCTTCGGACAGGATGCTTAGGAGGCCTAAAAAGCTTTGCGCCAATGGGTCTCTGGTTGATAGGAGTTAGTCCATACTTCCTCTTGATTACCAGAGATGCAAACTCTTGCTCCTCTGCAGATGAGAAGTTGTTTTTCACACAGAATTCCTTGATCTCACTCTGCAGAGCCAGCTCATCCAGCTCATTGTCCATTCGAGTAGGAGGTTCTTCACGTCTGAATGGGGGAATCATGGGGTAGACATCCCATTCCTTTGCATATTTTATTAGGATGGTCTAGAGAGTTGGCCATGTTGAGTCCACGAAGTTGATAAACGTCTGTTGTGGGGAGCAGTCTTTATCCTGGAGTAACTCCCAAAGATAATACTTGTCAGTGAACTACTTCTTTGCGTCTCCCCACATTGGAAAAATTTCAGTAGGTAAGAACTCCTAAACATGCCAAAGCTCTTTGCCTTCCCATTCAAATCTTGGCCTATACCCCAGCCTGGTTCTCTTCTTCTTGGCTGCAGGTTGGTCATCATCAGGAGTAGGAGCAGCCAATTCTTTCCTCTTCAAGTTAGGCATCCCAGCTTCAATGAGAGGGAGGTCACTTCTCTGCTTGGTCCTCAGCTCCCTTCTGACTACCTCAGCAGCATCTTCTTCCCCCTGACCTCTTGCTTTCTTTCCTCTCTCTTCCCCCTTTTTGCCAGCATCAACCAGAATGGTCAACTGATGTTCCATTCTAGACATCCAATTAGACATGCCTAGAGACATTCTGGAATTAGTAGGAGGAGGTGGAGGGACATTCCTTTACAGTAGAGTGTCTATTTTATCATTGATGGTTTGGAGGTCAGGTTTGATCTCTGTTGTTTGATCAGGTCATCCATCTCAGATGAGATAGGTGTTGCCTGAGGGGAGTGGTCGCTAGATCTTTCTACAGCTGCAGGTCGGTTGGTTGGCCTCTCTAACTGCAGACTCCTGTCTGCAGGAGGCTGATCAGATGGGGTTTTATCAGGTGTCCCCGATCTGTCATCCTCTTCTTAGGACTTGTCTGAGCTGGGGGCTTGATCAGGTGCCCCGAGCTCATCTGCATCTCCGGCATGATCTTCATCTCCGACATCCTCCTTCTTCTCTTCTTCTTTTCCTTCATCATCATGATCATCTTTTTCTTTCTCAGCTTCCTTCTCATCTTCCTTCTCATCTTCTTTTTCTTTTTCTTCTTCCTTCTCATCTTCTTTTTCTTTTTTTTCCTCTTCAACTTCTTCTCATTCTTCATCTCCTTCCAACTCCTCTATCTTTTCGACTTCATCTTCCTCAGATTCTTTTTAGACTAATATTTTTTCCTCTTCTCCTTCTACCTTCTCTTCCTCCACAATTTCTTCTATTCTTATTCCTATAACTTTTTCAACTTCTTCTTCATCCTCATCTACAATCCCAACCAAAACACCTTTCATTACAAAATGGATAAACTGGTCCATGTTGGTTTTGAAATTAGACATGAACTAGTTCTCCTGGAGCATTAAAATCACATCTGTCTCATGGCGAAAATGCATGAACGCTTGCTCCGTAGCCTGGGGAAATTCCCATCTACTCATCTCAACAAAGGATTATAATTGATTAAATGGAAAAGACTTTAAGGTCTTCCATTCTTCAAAAACATTGATAAAAGAAACCTTGAGTGAGTGGTGTTTTAGCATATGTAATTGATCAACGGATAGCTCCAGGGGATTGTTTTCTAGTAGATTGAATGTGTAACCAGCTTCAGGAATGTTGATGGTTAAGTCTGCTTCCTCCTCTTCTGTCATGCTGGGAAGAGTCAGCAGAGGTACAATGTCAGCCTTCAGATGTGGATGATCAGGCTGATCTTATTCATCTGGGATATGAGCAGGTGCAGGTGAGTGAGGTGTCTGCTCTGGTTCTTCAAAGTCCAGGCGTCTAGGCCTCTTGGGAGAAGGGTCAGGTGAGGATTGGATTTGAATTGGCTCCTCTGGTGCTGGTCATTTTCTATTGAACCTCAGGTCTAGGGGAGTGTTGTCAGAATCTGAGTCGGTATGATCTGCAGGTAGGGGTGCCATTTCGAAATCGAAAATTGAAAATCGAACCGAAAAAATCCAAAAAAAGAACCAAAGAACTGAAACCAAAGAAGACCGAACCTAAAAATAGAAAAACAGAACCGAACCTAATTGGTTTGGTTCGGTTCTCGGTTCGGGGTCAGACAGAACCGAATCGAACCGAAATGGACCGAAGTCAAAGTCAACATACTAAAACGACATTGTTTTGTGAGTTTTATGTGTTTGAGCTTTTAGTGTAATTTTTTTTTCTTTTTAAGACCCGCATGGATCCAAGGAGGACCGATAATATGTTCATGTAATTCGCGATTCAACTAATTTAGGTTTAGAGAATGAGCTATTGTGAGTGATTGTAATATCTTTTGAGATATTTGTAAGTTTTTATGCAAGTCTGCCTTTTATCTTGTGCATATATATATATATATATATATATATATATATATATATATATTGTTGGCTTGTTGTTATATATAACTTATTCTATTGAATATAATATTTGAATTTATATTGTGAAGAACTGAAAAAACATCAAACCAAATCAAAACCGAACCAAATATTTATAAAACCGAATTTAACCGAACCGAACTTCAAAAAGAACCGAACCAAACCGAAACCGAATATTTGGTTCGATTATCGGTTTTGGTCAAAACCGAACCGAATGGAACCGAGTCCACCCCTATCTGCAGGTAACTCCTTGTCTGCAGGTGACTCATGAACTGCAGCTTGGTCTCCGGCATTAGACTCGTCTGTATCTGAGGGGTGTCTGTAGGGAGGGGGGCCACTAGACATTTCCCTTAGCATCTGGGCTGCCTTCCTTTCTCCACTCAATCTCTTCAATGTCTCTTGGTCCAAGTGACCAAGTCTCTTGTTAACGTGAAAGGGATCAGCATTCCCCTTCGCTTGTCCAAGGTGTTCCAAAATCCAACTTATCTGAGTACCGAAGGCCAACTTGGTCTTAAAAATTTTCTCGTCCTCCAGCCACTGAACTCTGTTGACTTCACGGACCAGTTGCCTGTAGATGTAATCAGTGCAATCGATTGGCTGATCCTGGATGAGTGCTCCCAGCACCATGAACTTAGCTGACGACAGCTGGTCATAACTGCCTGTCATTCCCATCACTATCTTGTTTGTGATGTCTAGAACATATCGATATTCCTGCTTCAGGTCGCTTCTCTTCGTCGTTAGCTTCAGTTTGGATGGCTGTTCTTGTAACTTGATTTCGAGCCATGTTTCGGCCGCGCTCTGTTTTAGGGCTTCAATGGCCACGCCTCGAGATCGCATCCCGAAAGCCTCTCTGACTGTCTGAGGGGTAATTGTCACTTCCTCTCCAAAAATCGCACTTTTGATTCCTGCTTCCAAGACCTCAGCTTCCTTGAAAAATGAAATTACATCTTCCTCGTAGAGGTATTTGGGGCTAATGTCCAAAAATGGTAGATCTCATTTTTATTCATTGATCGAATGATGTGGTATACGCCCGTATCCAGATTTGCCTCGAGCAAGCCCTCGAAATCTACTACCAGACTGAAAATGATCTGGTCCTTGACAAGCTTCAGGTTAACGCCTTCAAAATATTGGGTGGCCTCCATTTCTGCAAAAGATTAAGTTTTTGCTCAGTGTATTGAATATTCAAAGAAATTTCTGCTCTTGAAAAACAAGGGTTTTGAAAGCTTGAAGACGATAAGGTCTGTGAAATGATTTCGCTGTCTTAAATACCCAATCGAAAAGACGTTTTGAATTTAATATTCAATTAAATTAAGCGGTGATCCAGCCTTTGAGATTTTAAAATTCAATTAAATTAAGCGGTGGTCTAGATTTTGAAAATTTGAAAAATGACGGTTGAATTTTTAATTGGTCATAGTGGAGGTCGTGTGAACGTGCAGTTTCCACGTGTAAATAAATAATAATAGAATATTCAAGAGTCGGTCAGGGATAGAGAAACTTAGTTGGTTGACCATTTGACTTCCTGACTGCTCTACATCAGGTAGCTTGAGTCGCCTGTGGTTTCGATCTGCTAGGTTTCTTCGTCTGTCCTTCATATTCTCGTCTGATCTACTCAGGTAGAATGATCCTTATGGACTGCTTCAGGTAGCTCTTCCTTGTCTGCATCAGGTAAGTTCCTTCCCTTGTCTGATCTGATCATCAGGCAGCTTTCTCATCTGTACTAGATTCCCAATCTAGTAATTCAAGTTCCCTGCTCAGCTCCAAAAACCTTTCTTCTGTCAAAGGTTTGGTGAATATGTCAGCGATTTGGTATTCAGTGCTGACTCTTTCCACTCTAACTCTTTTGTTAAGCACATGGTCTCTGATGAAATGATGTTTGACATCAATGTGCTTCGTCCTTGAGTGCAATAATAGATTGTTGGTTATAGGAATTGCACTGTTATTATCACACCATATTGGGACTTCATTTGCAATGATGTTGTAGCCCCTTAGCTGTTCTCTGATCCAGAGAATCTGTGCACAACGATACCTGCATCTAGGTATTCTGACTTTGTAGTTGATATTGAGTTAGATACCTGCTTCTTGCTAAACCAGTATATCAGTCTGGTTCCTAGGAATTGGCACGTTCCACTGGTGCTTTTCCTATTAATTTTGCATTCTGCAAAATTTGCATCTGAGTATCCTGATAGCTCAAAGTTATCATCTTTATGATACCATAGTCCAACATTGACTGTAGACTTAAGGTATTTGATAATCCTTTTAGCTGCATCCTGGTGAGACTGCTTTGGCTTGGATTGAAATCTAGCACATATACCCACGACATATGATATGTCTGATCTGCTTGCATTTAGATAAAGGAATGATCTAATAAGTCCTCTGTAGTGGGTTGAATCCACTGATATGCCTCCTTCATCTGCATCTAAGTGTAGGCTTGTGCTCTTTGGTACTCTTGCTGATTTGGCTGATTCCATTCCAAATCTCTTGATTAAGTCTCTTGTGTATTTGGCTTGATTGATGAAAATTCCATTATTCATCTGTTTGACTTGCAATCCTAGAAAGAAATTTAGCTTTCCCATCATACTCATCTCAAATTCTCCTTGCATGAGATTTGAGAATTTCTCACATAGCTCTGGGTTGGTTGAGCCAAATATGATATCATCCACATATATTTGTACTAATAATATGTGACCTTCATGCTCTACTCTGAATAGAGTCTTGTCCACCTTGCCTTTGCTGAATCCATTCTTCTCTAGAAACATAGAGAGTGTCTTATACCATGCTCTTGGTGCTTGCTTGAGTCCATATAGAGATTTCAAAAGCTTGTAGACTTTGTCTCCTTTGACAAATCCAGGGGGTTGCTCCACACAGACTTCTTCTTCTAGAATTCCATTTAGAAAGGCACTTTTCACATCCATTTGGTAGACTTCGAAATCCTTGAATACTACATATGCAAGGAATAATCTGATGGCTTCCAGTCTTGCAACAGGTGCATAAGTTTCATCAAAATCTATTCCTTCACATTGTGCATATCCTTTGGCGACAAATCTAGCTTTATTCCTAACAACTCCATCTTCATCACACTTGTTCTTGTACACCCATTTGGTGCCTATAACCTTCTTGTGATCTGGTCTGTCTGTTAGTTCCCAGACATTATTTCTCTCCATCTGGTTGAGCTCTTCTTACATTGCATTGATCCATGAGTAATCCTCCAATGCTTGCTCTGTTGTCTTGGGTTCCATTTGAGACATTAAACAAGAGAACATTGCCATTCCTGTTGGTACTGTGGATTGTCTGGTTCTGACTCCATCAGTTAGGTTTCCAATGATTTGTTGAATGGGATGATCTATAAGCCATTTGGGGATTTCTTCTTCTTCAGGGTTTGTTCCCCTTGTAGAGTTGCTTTGGTGGACTTCTTCTCTCTCTGCTTCAACTTGGTTCTGATCTCCTTGGTCTGCAACTGGATCAGCTACGGTCTTGTCATCTGCAGGTGGGGATCCTGTCTGATCTATAGATGGGTCTTTATCAGCTACAGATGGGTCTTCATCAGCAGCAACTGGATCAGGTAGGTTTTGAGGTCCTATCTAATCTGCAGATGGATCTTCAGGCTGATCTACAGGTGAGTCCACTATTCGTGTATCATGAATGATGACTTCTTCTAAGGTGGCAGATTTGAGCTTATTTTCAATTAATTGCACCTTTTTCCTGTACTCAACAGTAGATTCATCAAACACAACATGAGGTGTTTCTTCCACAACTAAGGTTCTTTTGTTAAATACTCTATATGCCTTGCATATTTGTGAATATCCCATAAAGAGACCATCATCAGTTTTAGCATCAAAGGCATTCAGTTGGGTTTTACCATTGTTGTAGATGAAACACTTACAACCAAAAATATGAAGATATGCAACAGTTGGTGTTCTGCCATTCCAAACCTCATATGGAGTTTTGCCATGTCTCCCTACAATCACACTCCTGTTCTGAGTGTGGCATGCTGTGTTGACAGCTTCAGCCCAGAACCTCTTTGATAGGTCAGCTTCAGCAATCATGGACCTGGCAGCTTCCTTTAGGATTCTGTTCCTTCTTTCAGCAACACCATTCTATTGTGGAGTCCTGCTATAGAGACCTCGTGCTGGATCCCATTCTAATCACTGTACTCGGTGATTGCCTTGTTGAGAAATTCTCTGTAACACCCCAAAAAGGCGGCCATTACAGTGCCGTGGACCTCACACTGGGACCCACCAGGCGATACCGAAAATACAGATTAATTACGCAATACTTGTGATACCGAACCACAATACATAGTATTTACTCCGATTAGGAGTTTATAGTAGTATGGCCAATGACCTTATTACACACAGGATCCGAAATACAAGTATAATCCATATGGAGATGGAATATACCTTAAATAACAATACATTAGTCCACAATTTAAAATAAAGCGGAAAGATAACATTAGACGGTTCGAACAAAACCGGACAACAAAAGACTCGGCCCCCTCGTACTAGTATCCTTCGAACC
The DNA here is from genome assembly GCA_033398695.1 of Orobanche coerulescens. NCBI lineage: Eukaryota > Viridiplantae > Streptophyta > Magnoliopsida > Lamiales > Orobanchaceae > Orobanche > Orobanche coerulescens. The sequence goes on along the minus strand of CM065808.1, from coordinate 60,059,494 downwards.
ATTCACCATCACCATGATCTTCCCGTGCCTTGCCTTTTCCTCGACCTAAAATACAACACAAGTATTTCGCCCAACACAGGGTCAGATATACATGATAAATGAATTCTCAAGATATTATATAATTCACATATATTAGATCCCAAGGAAAATAACCCGACTAACGAAAATACCCCTCGGGCGTATGAACGATTAGTCACAAAATGTCGAACACATCCAAATATATAAATAGACTATGAACGACCAAAAATAGTATGGCTCAAGATGGACATCACAGTACGCCCGATCCGGAACTGTGTCAGTGCACATGTCCACCCCGTACACGGAATCCAGTGTAACACCCCCAGATTTAACCGGAAATATTACAGCGTCGTGGGCCCCGAGATGGAACCCACAAGGCTAAAAGAAATTTTCACAAACATTTACAAATTCCCAAGAGGCCAACGACGGTACTATCTTTAAAAAAATGCACAAAGACTTATAAAATCCATTTGTCAAAAACCGTCATAAAATCTCATTTCGAAAAGGGCAAGGCCAAACGGCCAAAACTCAATAGTTTAGAGGAAGATTTCCAAAGTAACCTCAGTTACCAGATACCAAAAGAGCATATCGAAATACTCACGCAGGGGAAAAAGACCAACCATAAAGATACTCTAGCAGCGGAATATAATAACCAATCAAGAAACTCAATGCACAAAACATGTCCTAGCTACTATCCTCCGGGAAGCTCATCTCTCCACGACCGCTATAAGCTCGATACTCCAAGAACCTAAAAAGAAATCCCACGACGGGGTCAACCGCAATATCCAACAATGATAACCGTCACATCACATTAATAATTACATACCAATGAGAATACAAAAATAAGAATACGACCAAAGTAATATTATCGTCATAACTTTATCAAAGTTCACATCTCGTATCCTCAACAACATGATAAGTCCATAACCAATCACCTGTACTGTATCTCAAACAGAACTCCAAGGTTCTCAAAGCATCATCATAAATCACTGTTATGAAGTCTACTAACTTAGTCCAATCCCAATCCATCGGGTGACATCATCACATCTCGACACAATAATCGATTGTCCACTAAAGACAATTACCAAAGGAATACAGAACATACCTCAAGATGCACAATCTCATGACAATCATGTTAGTCTAATCCGAGATCAGATCAAAGCAACATACGAACACGGTCCTAACACAAGACCTACAAATGCATACTCATGTGACAACGTCAATATGCTCAAAAAGAATAACAATGTATACTTAATGGCAATCCCATGATCTAGCGCCCTCAGCATAGATCCCAAGATGATCCTTCAAGATCAACACGAGGTGGATAACCAATAATATACATACAACAACACATATAAAACCAACGATGCGAATCCACATGATTCCATCAACACGACACTGGGTAATCCAATGATCCAGCGCCCTCAGCATAGATCCCAAGATGATCCCGTCGGACCAACACGAGGTGGAAAAACCCGTCCAATGATCCAGCGCCCTCAGCATAGATCCCAAGATGATCCCGTCGGACCAACACGAGGTGGACATCTGATCCAGCGCCCTCAGCATAGATCACATGATCCCATCGGATCAACACCACACAAACAACACAATTATGCATACACATATGCAAATCAAAATGTTCATCAACATGAACAACATATGAATCAAAACATGAACGACACTATGATGAAACAACTAGGACGACTTCATGCTCAGCAACATGAATGACAACCTGCATGATCAACATCATTAACACTAAACCGAATCAAACTAAGATACTTGTCCCGAGTCCTTCAGGAGCAATCTCGATGTCAAATCATCACCGGCAATTATCCTCAATGCTCGGCGATCCAAACGTACAATGAACTATAGATACTCATATCCTCATCTTTATCGCAATATAACCTCGATACCTGAACATACCAATAACCGAGATAAAGCATATACATTATGATTTACCTCCCAGAATCGGAAGAACGATATACGATCCAAATACCCAGAGTTCACAATAATAATCATCACTATATGCATTATAATCGAAATGAAACTGAAACAATTCATTAAATATTATAACTGAGCAAGTAATAACTTGCCTCGATACCGATGAAGTCGTTACCAAATCCATTGTCGTCATCTACAAGTCCCTCGACCCTGATCAATGCAATCTACGAACATTCTCGAATACGACCGCAAAGCATGGTTCTAATCACCGATCACTTACCACAACATATGACAATAATCAATAAACAACAATCCGGTAACAATCAATAACCGATATAACCAATACACAAACCCAACGGTTCTACGACATCTCGGTTAAACATAAGTCTGAACAATCCAACTCAAACCAGTACAAATTCACAACCACAAAACAAAAATACTGCACTGTCTGCCTACTTAGCGCACGTTAAACGCATAACGTAGCGTGCGCTAAGTAGCTCCCATTATCGTGCGCTAGCCCGTAAGCTTAGCGTGCGCTAATGCTGTACAGATGCATGTTTTTTCAGATACCGAATCAACATATGGCGATTATCAAGAACACTAAGTGATTCTAAACCATGTTCAAAGCTATCAAAACAGCGAAATCCGATATCCTTTAACATATAAACAATCATTCAACTTATAATCCAAGTCCTATATTCATATATCATCTTCCTCAATATCAACATCATGAAACCTTAAGAACCTAACAATACTTCCATAATCTATCATTACAGGGAGTAATTATCAACAATAACATCAACATTCGAAACTGAGGAGAAGATTTAACCAACTTATCTCAAGAATACGGACAACACGATTCAAACCATACGAATCACATCAATATCCATATGTCAATAACAACATCATCATAATCCGGTAATCTATCTCCTAATCATACTTATTAACTTGTTTATATGATATTCATCAACTCAAGAACGTAAATCTCCAATCCAAAACGAAATCCAAAAGTGAAGAACTATTACCTTGTATAGATGAACCATGAAGGAGAACAATCAACTTCATTTCAAGAATCATCAATAATTTCAAGAACAAGACTTTAATCCATGTTCCTCAGCTTAATCTTTGTTAAAGATCATCATCTCTCAGTGTTTGGAACCTCAAACTTCTCTCTAAAAACTCTCTCTCGCAGTTGCAAGGAAGGAATGAACGGAATGGAGGATAATGCCCAACTACACATATATATTGTATATTAACGCACGCTAACGTCCTCATTTAACGTACGTTACATGCTTAGCATGCGCTAACTCTCTTTCGTTAGCGTGCGCTATCGCGGTCCATAGGCTACTGACTTGCTCCGCACATCAGCTTACGTACGTAATGCCCATGCAATAACGTACGTAAAGTACACTGTCTAGCGCACGCAAATCTTGTATCTTAGCGTGCACTAATTGTAGTTGACTTGATACAGTCTGCACTACCCCGAATAGGCTCGTGACCCCACATGCCGAAAACAACCGATAAAGCCAAGATTCCCTATTGACCGACTGATATTAGCGTGCGCTAACAACAGGCATTAGCATGCGCTAATGCTTTACGACAAACATCAGTTGACTAATCAGAACATGCGCCGAAAGTGGCCTGGTCCACACATAGATTCCTTCTGATCTGTTCTGCACTAGCGTGCGCTGCCTTTTACCTTTAGCGTGCGCTAAACCAGTACGATAGCGTGCGCTATACATGGTTATTAGCGTGCGCTAATAGTGCTACACTTAGCCATTTTCAGCTATTCTTGTCCAAAGTCTCAACATACAGAATACAAACACACGGTATACTGACTATGTATACATCTTCCAACAATATTCTCATACGATAAGCCCGACACACAATGTCTTAGTCCTTCATTTATTTTATCCATACTGTAAAGATTCCACGCTGTACAACATAACTCGGATAAAATAATATTAAACCACAGTAGTAGAAATTTCGGATATTACATACTACACCACTTAAAATAAGTTTTGGCCTCGAAACTTGCAATCTGTCATAAAACAAACAAACATACCATTCAACCAAAATATCCCAAAACTATCAGACAACGATCAATCATCATCATTACCGAATAACCAAGAGCATACTTACAAATACGCAGGTCAACGATCTCCTGAGATACTAGCAAGTGGCCTCACTATACAGTCTCAATACGCTTACAATCACAGTTCCTTGAGTCTCAACAAAAAAAATATATCATCTTCGGAAGAAAATAATCTGCCCGTGTCAAATCCTGTCTGCCTGATTACACAATCAAGTCCCAATTCCGATACAATCAATAATGCGTGATATATCTGAGAAATAACTGCTCAAAATAATGACACGAATCCCGAAACATCAACACAAAAATCTGAACGCTTATACGATCATCAACAACGATCAGCCAACAAATTTACCGAGAATATCATCGACATGATAATCTTCAATATGACCAACCAGAGGTCAAAACACAATCGAGAATACCTTCACACGGTAAGCTCCAACACGATGAACACAGAACCACAGAGACAGATACACGAAAGAATAACATTCTCAAAATGACACACCAATCACATACAGTGTATCTCAATAAACATACCCGACTGGTGAGCATACCCCTCGGCGTACAAACAACCAATCACAAATTAGTGAACATATCAATTCATACAAGGAGTGGGAACGACCACTCATTGTCCAAAACAACCAGTATGGGGTCACTATCCCCAAATCTACACTTACAAAGAAATCATTCAAAAAATCACTATGGTAAAATCGCGCTACTACCGTACCAATGGAATCACATAGTACATATGTCCCGGTTTCATAAAATCCAAAGTCCCAAAATCATATCTTGTACCCGAATCTACAACATACAACATATTTCTCTTATCTAATAAATCAACCGATCATCCTTGGATAACCAAACTACCATGCTGAAATTCGAATCTCTTTTCCTCATACCATCGATATGATATCCAGTTTGTGAGTCCCACTCGGAACTTCACCATGATATGCATTATGCACTAAATGCGTATTTATATCGATCATATTTTCAAAACCAGTTTGAAATCATATAGTCTCGTCAAAAGACAAATTTCTGAAAGTTATTTCAAAAATTTCAAAACTCAAAACATAAATTTTCGTAAGACCACGAAATCAATTTTAAAAATTAAATCGGCTCGCTGGTGCCAAGTATTCGATAACAGTTTCCTTCGAATCCACACGATTTTGAAGTTTTAAAATGAAAACTATGCAAATGCTCGACTACGTCCATACTCCTGTATACCAGTTCGGCTTATCACCAATATCCACTGATATTCCAGCGGAAAACCACATGATAGAGTTCCAAAATTTCAATATAAAAACTCCTTTTTCCCACATGACTCGCAATGTCAACCATTATTCCATCCCGGATCACCTCAAATATGCTATGAAAAATCATTGAAACAAATCAACACAGCGAAAGACTTCCCGAGAAGTTTCGTTTGAACAAGTAAACCTAAAAACCTCAAAAGTCGGAAATAAAAACAATTGGTAAAGTGTTTTACAAATCTCGGGAGTTTTAGAAAACAGAAAGGCCTTTTTTTTTAGCATCAGGGTCTAAGCCCATATCTCGTTCCGCATTTCAAAAGGTTTAAAAAGTAGAAAATCCTTCTGGACCTCAAGTCCTGAGTTATAAAACTATTTCAAAATCGATTGGGTCTCGGCCCAAAAATCATTTTCCGTAAAATATTCATTTTGAAAAGTTTCATTTTCAAATGCTCAAAACAATTCATATATGAATTAACATGACTACATGTTCTTCTCAACCATCCCCAGCATTTCTCCCAAATGCGCAACTACGTTCCAAAATTTAACCAATTTCTAAAATCATAACTTCTCAAGATCATCAATACTGTCCCAACTAATGTGTTCTGTTATATTCTGTAACACCCCCAGATTTAACCGGAAATATTACAGTGCCGTGGGCCCCGAGATGGAACCCACAAGGCTAAAAGAAATTTTCACAAACATTTACAAATGCCCAAGAGGCCAACGACGGTACTATCTTTAAAAAAATGCACAAAGACTTATAAAATCCATTTGTCAAAAACCGTCGTAAAATCTCATTTCGAAAAGGGCAAGGCCAAACGGCCAAAACTCAATAGTTTAGAGGAAGATTTCCAAAGTAACCTCAGTTACCAGATACCAAAAGAGCATTTCAAAATACTCACGCAGCGGAAAAAGACCAACCATAAAGATACTCTAGCAGCAGAATACAAGAACCAATCAAGAAACTCAATGCACAAAACATGTCCTAGCCAGTATCCTCCGGGAAGTTCATCTCTCCACGACCGCTACAAGCTCGATACTCTAAGAACCTAAAAAGAAATCCCACGATGGGGTCAACCACAATATCCAACAATGATAACCGTCACATCACATTAATAATTACATACCAATGAGAATACAAAAATAAGAATACGACCAAAGTAATCTTATCGTCATAACTTTACCAAAGTTCACATCTCGTATCCTCAACAACATGATAAGTCCATAACCAATCATCTGTACTGTATCTCAAACGGAACCCCAAGGTTCTCAAAGCATCATCATAAATCACTGTTATGAAGTCTACTAACTTAGTCCAATCCCAATCCATCGGGTGACATCATCACATCTCGACACAATAATCGATTGTCCACTAAAGACAATTACCAAAGGAATACAGAACATACCTCAAGATGCACAATCTTATGACAATCATGTCAGTCTAATCCGAGATCAGATCAAAGCAACATACGAACACGGTCCTAACACAAGACCTACAAATGCATACTCATGTGACAACGTCAATATGCTCAAAAAGAATAACAATGTATACTTAATGGCAATCCCATGATCAAGCGCCCTCAGCATAGATCCCAAGATGATCGTTCAAGATCAACACGAGGTGGATAACCAATAATATACATATAACAACACATATAAAACCAACGATGCGAATACACATGATTCCATAAACACGACACTGGGTAATCCAATGATCCAGCGCCCTCAGCATAGATCCCAAGATGATCCCGTCGGACCAACACGAGGTGGAAAAACTCGTCCAATGATCCAGCGCCCTCAGCATTGATCCCAAGATGATCCCGTCGGACCAACACGAGGTGAACATCTGATCCAGCACCCTCAGCATAGATCACACGATCCCATCGGATCAACACCACACAAACAACACAATTGTGCATACACATATGCAAATCAAAATGTTCATCAACATGAACAACATATGAATCAAAACATGAACGACACTATGATGAAACAACTAGGACGACTTCATGCTCAGCATCATGAATGACAACCTGCATGATCAACATCATTAACACTAAACCGAATCAAACTAAGATACTTGTCCCGAGTCCTTCAGGAGCAATCTCGATGTCAAATCATCACCGGCAATTATCCTCAATGCTCGGCGATCCAAACATACAATGAACTATAGATACTCATATCCTCATCTTTATCGCAATATAACCTCGATACCTGAACATACCAATAACCGAGATAAAGCATATACATTATGATTTACCTCCCAGAATCAGAAGAACGATATACGATCCAAATACCCAGAGTTCACAATAATAATCATCGCTATATGCATTATAATCGAAATGAAACTGAAACCATTCATTAAATATTATAACTGAGCAAGTAATAACTTGCCTCGATACCGATGAAGTCATTACCAAATCCATTGCCGTCATCTACAAGTCCCTCGACCCTGATCAATGCAATCTACGAACATTCTCGAATACGACCGCATAGCATGGTTCTAATCACCGATCACTTACCACAACCTATGATAATAATCAATAAACAACAATCCGGTAACAATCAATAACCGATATAACCAATCCAAAAACCACCAGTTCTACGACATCTCGGTTAAACATAAGTCTGAACAATCCAACTCAAACCAGTACAAATTCACAACCACAACACGAAAATACTGCACTGTCTGCCTACTTAGCGCACGTTAAACGCATAACGTTGTGCGCTAAGTAGCTCCCGTTAGCGTGCGCTAATGCTGTACAGATGCATGTTTTTCAGATACCGAATCAACATATGGAGATTATCAAGAACACTAGGTGATTCCAAACCATGTTCAAAGCTATCAAAACAGCGAAATCCGATATCCTTTAACATATAAACAATCATTCAACTTATAATCCAAGTCCTATATCTATATATCATCTTCCTCAATATCAACATCATGAAACCTTAAGAAAATACTTACATAATCTATCATTACAGGGAGTAATTATCAACAATAACATCAACATTCGAAACTGAGGAGAAGATTTAACCAACTTATCTCAAGAATACGGACAAAACGATTCAAACCATACGAATCACATCAATATCCATATATCAATAACAACATCATCATAATCCGGTAATACATCTCCTAATCATACTTATTAACTTGTTTATATGATATTCATCAACTCAAGAACGTAAATCTCCAATCCAAAATGAAATCCAAAAGTGAAGAACTATTACCTTGTATAGACGAACCATGAAGGAGAACAATCAAATTCATTCCAAGAATCATCAATAATTTCAAGAACAAGACTTTAATCATGTTCCTCAGCTTAATCTTTGTTAAAGATCATCATCTCTCAGTGTTTGGAACCTCAAACTTCTCTCTAAAAACTCTCTCTCTCGGTTGCAAGGAAGGAATGAACATAATGAAGGATAATGCCCAACTACACATATATATACTGTATATTATTAATGTACGCTAACGTCCTCATTTAACGTACGTTACATGCTTAGCGTGCGCTAACTCTCTGTCGTTAGCGTGCGCTATCGCGGTCCATAGGCTACTGACTTGCTCCGCACATCAGCTTACGTACGTAATGCCCATGCAATAACGTACGTAAACTACACTGTCTAGCGCACGCAAAATCTTGTATCTTAGCGTGCGCTAATTGTAGTTGACTTGCTACAGTCTGCACCTACCCCGAATAGGCTCGTGACCCCACATGTTGAAAGCAACCGATAAAGCCAAGATTCCATGTTGACCGACTGATATTAGCGTGCGCTAAAAATAGGCATTAGCATGCGCTAATGCTTTACGACAAACATCAGTTGACTAATCAGAACATGCGCCGAAAGTGGCTTGGTCCACACATAGATTCCTTCTGATCTGTTCTGCACTAGCGTGCGCTGCCTATTACCTTTAGCGTGCGCTATACCAGTACGATAGCGTGCGCTATACATGATTATTAGCGTGCGCTAATAGTGCTACACTTAGCCATTTTCAGCTATTCTTGTCCAACGTCTCAACATACAGAATACAAACACACGGTATACTGACTATGTATATATCTTCCAACAATATTCTCATACGATAAGCCCGACACACAATGTCTTAGTCCTTTATTTATTTTATCCATACTGTACAGATTCCACGCTGTACAACATAACTCGGATAAAATAATATTAAACCACAGTAGTAGAAATTCCGGATATTACATCCAGGATATACGTGGAACAATGTACCTAATTAGCCTCACGAACTATGTCTCGTGTGCACAGTCCAATACGGAAATATCCACGCATGACTATATATGTGCCTGGCTAAAAATCCTACACAATAACCAATCGGAACGCAGATATAATTCTGGATATTTCACGATACAACATGACAATGAATTCAATAAATCACATATCCGATTAAGGAATCAAGAAACTTACTGAAATGACAATAAGGATCAATGATATCAACGGTTCAAAGTGACGAACTTGGGAATGCAATCCCATGATGAAAATGGAACATCATCAAGAATAATATCAAATCATGGGTCATAAATTTATAAGTGTTTCACATACACGAAACGCATAATCATCACAAAGAATCTAAACATCATTATAACCAAGCAAGATAACTTGCCTCAATACGGAGACGAGAATAGTCCTTCCTTGTCCAACGAACGAACGGTCCTCGACTTAATATCGGTTACTCGAATAATCAACCTTGTAAGGGATACAATCCATCCAATAGCACATTCTCATAATTATCAATATCTAGTTCAGCGAATCGATATCCTAAATTCAATTCGCTTAGTTCAACTATCATTGTATCATAATTCCATTTCAAGGATTCATACCAACTTCAATTTATACTCATTATCGGTTATCATTCAAGGTGTTCTCAATTATTCGTATGGTTCAAACGGAGAATTTATCAAGAACAACCATCAAGAAAAACTTTGCTAAAATTGATATTCCGATAGAATTTCTTAAAAACAACATCAATATTTTGAAAGATATAATCCAAACAACTACGTTTCATAAAACATTGATCAAAGTGAAGGTTACTGTAACACCCCAAAAAGGCGGCCATTACAGTACCATGGACCCCACACTGGGACCCACCAGGCGATACCTAAAATACAGATTAATCACGCAATACTTGTGATACCAAACCACAATACATAGTATTTACTCCGATTAGGAGTTCACATTAGTATGGCCAATGGCCTTAACGAGTATAATCCATATGGAGATGGAATATAGCTAAAATAACTATACATTTGTTCACAATTTAAAATAAAGCGAGAAGATAACATTACATGTTTCGAACAAAATCGGACAACAAAAGACTCGGGCCCCCTGAACTAGTATCATTCGAACCCTTCGCCATCACCATGATCTTCTCGTGCCTTGCCTTTACCTCGACCTAAAATACAACACAAGTATTTAGCCCAACACAGGGTCACATATACATGATAAATGAATTCTCAAGATATTATACAATTCACATACATTAGATCTCAAGGAAAATAACCCGACTAACGAACATACCCCTCGGGCGTATGAATGATTAGTCACAAAATGTCGGACACATCTAAATATATAAATGGACTATGAACTGTAATACCCGGTTGAGAATTCATTTATTATCATTCAGTAACTGTCACTCAGAATTTTTTTCACTCAGTAATAATCATTCATCATTCATATTCAGTAAACTATGTTCACCATTCGGCGTATTTTGGGATCATCACTGTTTGAGATCGAGCCGAGATTATTGTCATCATCATCATCATGTTTTGATTTTCAGTTTGAGAGGTAGCGCACGCTACACATTGTAGTTAGCACGCGCTAATGAGGTGCATGTAACGCACGCAATGATTCAGTACTAGCGCACGCTAGCGCAAGTGAGGCAGACAGTCCAGAAGGTACTGGGCTGATTTGGGAAATTCGTAGCGCACGCTACGAGTCGTAAGTAGCGTACGCTAACTATGCGGGTAACGCACGCTAAGACTTCAGAGTAGCGCACGCTAGCGCGCTCGAGCAGAGGGCGGAGGTTCGGACTCCAGGATTTTGGATATCAACTATCGGGTAGCGCAAGCTAACATAAGGTTAACGTACGCTAAGGTCAGGTGTTAGCGCACGCTACCAAAGGTACTTAGCGCACGCTAACGATTGATCAGTCTTGGACTACCGGTACAGCGTTAGCGCACGCTAACATCGAGTTAGCGCGCTAAGCGGGGACGATATATATAGGGCAGTTTGGTCAACGTTCGTCATTTCTTCATTTCTCAATCATTTTGGACGAGCTCGGGCGTTTCAGAAAGGTCTTTTCGAGCTACAATCATCTAGCATCATCTTCAACCTTCTAAGTTGGACTAATCATCATCTAAATCAGTTTCATCACTCCAAAGCAAGGTAATGATTCTTGGATCTAGAATTTCGGATCTTGGGTGTTTTGCTTTCGATCTCTTCGTGTTAAATCGATATTATGTTGGAATATGTTAGATATGGATTATCTATCTTGGATACATGTATTTCTACGGATTCATTGGTGTAATTTTCGGAATTTGTGAATAATTGAGGAATTGTTCAAGAACCCTTACGGGTTGACTTTAGAATTTTGGGGGTTTTCGACTAAATGTTGTTGAAATATCGTTCTAAGTATTCCTATTGGATTATTGATAGTATTCATGAGTTTTTGTGGTTTTGAATCATTCATTGGGAGTTGATTTCGGATGTAAATGAATTTTGGTTGTAAACAATTGGAGATTGTTTACAACGCGTTTGTTTAAATGCCCCAATGAGTTTCGGGTATCGTTGTATCGACTTCTGAGTTGGTTGTGATTATGCTTGATTCATGTATTAAGAGAATTGTTGGTTTTTGTGTTGTTTAAGGTTGTTCGAGCGGCCAGTAATTTCATTAAGGACGTTGATCGTGGAAGTACCTTCTCGCCTTCGGTTTGAGGCAAGTTTTATACTTGTACTGGTCAATGAGCTAATGTCATCATGTATATGTATGAATGTGTTGTATCATTCCGAGACTTAGTCTCTTCATGAATTCATTGATATCAAGAGATCGTTCGATACGATACCTTTCGGCAATTTTGCCAAATGTTATTGTTGTTCGTTAATGGCCGATTCAAGGCATTGTGACACTCATTATTAATGTCATTGTCGATAGCCGGTTCGCGGTATCGATGTATCGATTGTTGTTAATATAGATGTCAATTTAAGATATCATTGAGATCATTGTTATTCCTGTTCGGATTGTCATTAAAGCATGCGAGCCGATTTAAGGCATTGGCTTACTCATTTCTCATCTTCGTTCAGGTAATCGATTAAAGGTGCCGAGGCATCCTTCATATCATTGTTATCGAATTGCCGTTCTCAGGTAAATCGAAATGTTCAATCATTCACTAAATCATTGTTATCGATTGACCTTTCTAAGGCAATCGAGGTATTCACTCATTCATCGTATCATTGTTATCGATTGGCCGTTCTCAGGCAAATCGAAGTGTTCAATCATTTATGGTATCATTGTTGACGATTGACCGTTTTAGGCAATCGAGGTATTAAATCATCCGCTGCATCATTGTTGTCGATTGGCCGTTCTAAGGCAATCGAGGTGTTAATTTGGGACTGTCAAGGACGGTGTCTATCCGTGTGTTACTATCATCGTGTTGGCCGACTCAAGGCAGCACACTATCATTAATTGTGATACGGCTGGATGCCGTGGCTTCGGCCCTAATTGTGATACGGCTGGATGCCGTGGCTTCGGCCCTAATTGTGATATGGCTGGATGCCGTGGCTTCGGCCCTAATTGTGATACGGCTGGATGCCGTGGCTTCGGCCCTCATTGTGATACGGCTTCGTGCCGTGGCTTCGGCCCTCATTGTTACAGCTTCGGGCTGTTTTGACTTCAGGTGTTTGTGATATTTGTTAATTTCCGCTGAATGACTTTCAGGCCTTTATTATTGTCCTGGTAATTTCATTGGAGCCTTCGGGCATTGTGATTCATAATTAATTCAGTCTGGTTTGGTTCATGTCTTGTCATTCATTGTGGTATTCTGTGATTTTGATTCGCCGTCGGGCACTTATGTTCTAACCTGTCGAACAGGTATTAATAGTATGCCGTGGGCATAGTATTGAACGAATGCTCGGTTCTTACCTTGGTTTGTGAGCATTTCGTATTATTATCATCATTGTACCATTTCATTCTGCCTTTGGATGCATATCATGTTATACATGTATTTGATGTTCATTATCTGGATGACTGACCCCGTGGGGGCGGAACATGTTTTTCATATTTTAGGTGCTTGCGAGGAGAGAGTTGAGACACAGGGGCATGATGATGGCGACGAGGCATTCAAGCGATACTAGTACGAGTTGTTCATTGTCGGTCAGTCGGTTGGAGTGTACTCCAGTCTTGTCAGTGTTGTCGTGTTGTATTACCCGAATAGATGTTCGTGGATGTTGTTGTATTTCATTTTTGGCCATGTAGGCTACTTTTGTCGTTAAAATTCCTTATCGGAATATTGTGTCGGATATCATGGTAGGGACTATGATTTTCCCTTGTTGTGTTAATTAATGTATTTTTAGTCATGTTCTTTGGTGGATCTCTGGCGTGGGGTCCACGGCACCTTGTAATAACCTGATAGGATTTGGGGTGTTACGAAATGGTATCAGAGCTTTGGGTTGTGAAATACCCTGAGATGTGAGTTATGTGGTCCTACCGACGCGGTAGTAGTGGGATTGTCAGGTTATGACAATCTAGTCAGTCAGGTTTTGTGAGTCGTAATATTAGTACGACTGCACGAGTCATTCATTCATCGAGTCGTCGTCAGTGAAGACTAGTATCGCGAGACCTCGAAGCTTCGTATGACCTGTGTAAGGACTCGATTCTCTTTATGTTCATACTTCATCATGTCATTAATTGTTCGTGCCTTGTTGAAACCTATATGTGATATTAGTGTTATGATTGATTCATGACTAATTGTTTTTGGACACGTGTGGCTTGTGTAAGCACTAAGGATCAACTCATTCATCAGTTAATAATCCTCAATCGTCATGCTGATCTTGTCGATCATGTTAATTCATTCATAACTCAGTCAATATCATTACTCAATTAATTCATCACTCAGTTAACTCATTCATCACTCAGTTAATTCATTCATCATTCAGTCAATATCATTACTCAGTTGCTTCGTTCATCACTCAATTAACCTCATTGTTCAGCTAATTCATTCATCACTCAATTAATCTCATCGTTTAGCTAATTCACTCGTCACTCAGTCAATCTCATTGCTCAGTTAATTCATTCCTCATTCAGTCAATCTCATTGTTCAGTTAATTCATTAATCATTCAGCCCATCTCACGGTTCAGTTGTTGATCTTGAGGATCTAATTTTCAACCTTGTTAACTTGTTCAAGGTAATCATTTCAGGAATTTCATCAGGCAATCCTGTTACCTCATTTGATGTTTCATACGATCTTATCATACTCTGACGTAATGTCGACGATCATTTCAATAAATCATTAATGCATTCATTGTGTTAGAGCGTGTATGCTCATTGTTGTCACTCTGTAACGTAATCATAATACGATATTCATGCGGAATCTATAATCATGTGACTTTCCTACTTCAGTATGGATAGAGTCATCGGAGGACGCAGGGAAGAGGCAGCGGTGCGGGCGGAACCGGGATCTCGTGTGCATGCCCACACGAACGCGAGGATATCATTAATTCATCAAACAATGAGGCTACTCATTCATCGCCAGATAATCATTCACTTTGTCGAGTCGTACCGAGAGGCATCTCACTTGGAAGGTGTTCGGGTTGATCCATTCATATTTATGCGGGGCATGATGGCCCAGATGACTCGGATGACGCGGATAGTGGAGACCATGCGGACCTCGATGGGTTGTGGTCCACCTTGAGGATACAGTGCCATTTCATGGACAGGTGGAGGAGTGAATCAGATTGTTGGCGATATCTCTCGTCAGATGCCGCCTACTTTTGAGGGTTCGTCAGAACCAGCTGATATTGTTCATTGGCTCGAGCATTTTGATAAACTCTTCGACATGGTTCAGTGTCCGGAGGAGAGTAAAGTGGCAGTAGCGGCTTATTACTTGAGTAAGGGCGCTCATTCGTGGTGGCTTTCTGTGAAACCCATCGATCGTGATTGTATTTGGAGCGAGTTCAAGACTCTCATGTTAGAGAGGTATTATCCGGCTCCACTTCGTGAAGCTAAGTTGTCAGATGTTTTGAACCCCGAACCCGATGGGGACGAGGGTGTTATTGTCATCGCTGAGAAGTTTCGGGGACTACTTGATTTGCTTCGTCAATTATCCGTCGAGGCGGATAAAATTAAGTATTTTAGCAAGAGGCTAAATCCATGATTGAGGATGCGATTGTTCAACCACAATTGTAATTCACTTAGTGAGTTCATCGGAAAGCTCTTGGAGCGAGCTTTTGATCAAGGAGCTTACTCGAAGCATCCTTGATTTCTTGGTGTGAGGACTAGAATGCCGGCTCGTTCGGATGGACATCGGGCTCCGACATCCAAGGGTCGTTTTCTAGTCGTCTTCGTCTTTGAGGGACATCTTCCTCTCGAGCGACGAGTTCGGCGCCGTTTGCTTTAAGCGTGATTCACGAGGTCACGTTAGTACCGGTGTACGGTGCCGGCTATTGTGTGTTTTCGTGTGGGAGGCGGGGACACCGCGAAATCTGCGGGGTTCTAGCGCGGTAAATCTCAAGAGAACTCGAGAGCCTCGAGAGTCTTCGTTACTCCGGCCCGTGCATCATCCAAGGGACCCTATCAGGCCTCGAGGGCGGAGGTAAGGACATTCATCACCGGTTTGAACAAGTTAATTCTTGTGCGTTAATAGTATAATCATTCATTTCATTGTCGTTCATTCATTCATATAATTCATTCATCATATATATCAATCATATGGGGACTCATAATTATCGATTAATCATTCAATTCACGAGAGCAGCGGTTCCAATCACTTCAGAACTATCACTCATGACATTAGTAATTCACCTTGGTGAGTCATTCTAAATCCGTGTCGGATTTGTAGTCATTATCATTCATCATTCATTTTTGTCACTTTCATTCTCGTGACCTTCGAGGTCTTAGTTAGCGGCGAGTTCATCGTCGGATATACATTAAATCGTTGAGAAAGAGCAAATCGATGAAGTGGGAGGAGAACGATGTTGGGTACATTTGAGCTGTAACCTTGTTTTTGGATAGTGTGTTAATCTATCAGTAATAATGTATCGTGACTGTGGATCATTTATTGTTGATCTATCTTATTATGATCATACTCGAGAATCTTGAGATCTGGGTCATTTGTTGGGAGTTCATCCCTTCGACGTTGTGCTCGAGATTTCGTGATAATTTGGGAAATCGTTCACTGTGTTTCGAGACGTCAAGTCTTGGGGACTTGGGCTTGCGGTTGATTTGGTCCCGAGGACTATTTGGGCGTTATTGTTTTCAGATCGTGATGGATAGTTCATATCCCGAGTTGTTTACCCTCAGTTTCGGGGACGAAACTCTTTTTAAGGGGGGGAGTATGTAATACCCGGTTGAGAATTCATTTATTATCATTCAGTAACTGTCACTCAGAATTTTTTTCACTCAGTAATAATCATTCATCATTCATATTCAGTCAACTATGTTCACCATTCGGCGTATTTTTGGATCATCACTGTTTGAGATCGAGCCGAGATTATTGTCATCATCATCATCATGTTTTGATTTTCAGTTTGAGAGGTAGCGCACGCTACACATTGTAGTTAGCGCGCGCTAATGAGGTGCATGTAACGCAAGCAATGATTCAGACTAGCGCACGCTAGCGCAAGTGAGGCAGACAGTCCAGAAGGTACTGGGCTGATTTGGGAAATTCGTAGCGCACGCTACGAGTGGTAAGTAGCGTACGCTAACTATGCAGGTAACGCACGCTAAGACTTCAGAGTAGCGCACGCTAGCGCTCGAGCAGAAGGGCAGTAGGTTCTGGACTCCAGGATTTTGGATATCAACTATCAGGTAGCGCACGCTAACATAAGGTTAACGTACGCTAAGGTCAGGCTGTTAGCGCACGCTACCAAAGGTACTTAGCGCACGCTAACGATTGATCGGGGGTCTTGGACTACCCGGTACACGCGTTAGCGCACGCTAACATCAGGAGTTAGCGCGCGCTAAACTGGGACAGTATATATAGGACAGTTTGGTCCAACGTTCGTCATTTCTTCATTTCTCAATCATTTCGGACGAGCTCGGGCGTTTCAGAAAGGTCTTTTCGAGCTACAATCATCTAGCATCATCTTCAACCTTCTAAGTTGGACTAATCATCATCTAAATCAGTTTCATCACTCCAAAGCAAGGTAATGATTCTTGGATCTAGAATTTCGGATCTTGGGTGTTTTGCTTTTGATCTCTTCGTGTTAAATCGATATTATGTTGGAATATGTTAGATATGGATTATCTATCTTGGATACATGTATTTCTACGGATTCATTGGTGTAATTTTCGGAATTTGTGAATAATTGAGGAATTGTTCAAGAACCCTTACGGGTTGACTTTGGAATTTTGGGGGTTTTCGACTAAATGTTGTTGAAATATCGTTCTAAGTATTCCTATTGGATTATTGATAGTATTCATGAGTTTTTGTGGTTTTGAATCATTCATTGGGAGTTGATTTCGGATGTAAATGAATTTTGGTTGTAAACAATTGGAGATTGTTTACAACGCGTTTGTTTAAATGCCCCAATGAGTTTCGGGTATCGTTGTATCGACTTCTGAGTTGGTTGTGATTATGCTTGATTCATGTATTAAGAGAATTGTTGGTTTTTGTGTTGTTTAAGGTTGTTCGAGCGGCCGGTAATTTCATTAAGGACGTTGATCGTGGAAGTACCTTCTCGCCTTCGGTTTGAGGCAAGTTTTATACTTGTACTGGTCAATGAGCTAATGTCATCATGTATATGTATGAATGTGTTGTATCATTTCGAGACTTAGTCTCTTCATGAATTCATTGATATCAAGAGATCGTTCGATACGATACCTTTCGGCAATTTTGCCAAATGTTATTGTTGTTCGTTAACGGCCGATTCAAGGCATTGTGACACTCATTATTAATGTCATTGTCGATTGCCGATTCGCGGTATCGATGTATCGATTGTTGTTAATATAGATGTCAATTTAAGATATCGTTGAGATCATTGTTATTCCTGTTCGGATTGTCATTAAAACTGTACAGGCCGATTTAAGGCATTGGCTTACTCATTTCTCATCTTCGTCGTCGGTAACCGATTAAAGGTGCCGAGGCATCCTTCATATCATTGTTATCGAATTGCCGTTCTCAGGTAAATCGAAATGTTCAATCATTCACTAAATCATTGTTATCGATTGACCTTTCTAAGGCAATCGAGGTATTCACTCATTCATCGTATCATTGTTATCGATTGGCCGTTCTCAGGCAAATCGAAGTGTTCAATCATTTATGGTATCATTGTTGACGATTGACCGTTTTAGGCAATCGAGGTATTAAATCATCCGCTGCATCATTGTTGTCGGTTGGCCGTTCTAAGGCAATCGAGGTGTTAATTTGGGACTGTCAAGGAAGGTGTCTATCCGTGTGTTACTATCATCGTGTTGGCCGACTCAAGGCAGCACACTATCATTAATTGTGATACGGCTGGATGACGTGGCTTCGGCCCTAATTGTGATACGGCTGGATGTCGTGGCTTCGGCCCTAATTGTGATACGGCTGGATGCCGTGGCTTCGGCCCTAATTGTGATACGGCTGGATGCCGTGGCTTCGGCCCTCATTGTGATACGGCTTCGTGCCATGGCTTCGGCCCTCATTGTTACAGCTTCGGGCTGTTTTGACTTCAGGTGTTTGTGATATTTGTTAATTTCCGCTGAATGACTTTCAGGCCTTTATTATTGTCCTGGTAATTTCATTGGAGCCTTCGGGCATTGTGATTCATAATTAATTCAGTCCTGGTTTGGTTCATGTCTTGTCATTCATTGTGGTATTCTGTGATTTTGATTCGCCGTCGGGCACTTATGTTCTAACCTGTCGAACAGGTATTAATAGTATGCCGTGGGCATAGTATTGCACGAATGCTCGGTTCTTACCTTGGTTTGTGAGCATTTCGTATTATTATCATCATTGTACCATTTCATTCTGCCTTTGGATGCATATCATGTTATACATGTATTTGATGTTCATTATCTGGATGATCGACCGTGGGGCGGAACATGTTTTTCATGTTTTAGGTGCTTGCGAGGAGAGAGTTGAGACACAGGGGCATGATGATGGCGACGAGGCATTCAAGCGATACTAGTACGAGTTGTTCATTGTCGGTCAGTCGGTTGGAGTGTACTCCAGTCTTGTCAGTGTTGTCGTGTTGTATTCGTGGATGTTGTTGTATTTCATTTTTGGCCATGTAGGCTACTTTTGTCGTTAAAATTCCTTATCGGAATATTGTGTCGGATATCATGGTAGGGACTATGATTTTCCCTTGTTGTGTTAATTAATGTATTTTTAGTCATGTTCGCCTGGTGGATCTCCTGGCGTGGGGTCCACGGCACTGTAATAACCCAATAGGATTTGGGGGTGTTACATGAACGACCAAAATAGTACGGCTCAAGATGGACATCACAGTACGCCCGATCCGGAAATGTGTCAGTGCACATGTCCACTCCGTATACGGAATCCAAAATATACGTGGGACAATGTACCTAATTAGCCTCACGATCTACGTCTCGTGTGCAGAGTCGAATATGGAAATATCCACGCATGACTATATATGTGCCTGGCTAAAAATCCTACACAATAACCAATCGGAATGCAGATATGATTCCGGATATGTCACGACACAACATGACAACAAATCAATAAATCACATATCCGATTAAGGATCAAGAAACTCACCGAAATGACAATAAGGATCAATGATATCAACGGTTCAAAAGTGAGGAACTTGGGAATGCAATCCCACGATGAAAACGGAACCTCATCAAATAATATCAAATCACGGGTCACAAATTTATAAGTGTTTCATATACACGAAACGCATAATCATCACAAGAATCCAAACATCATTATAACCAAGCAAGATAACTTGCCTCAATGCGGAGACGAGAATAATCCTTTATTGTCGTACGAACGAACGAACGACCCTCAACTTAATATCGGTTACTCGAACAATCAACCTTGTAAGGGATACAATCCATTCAATAACACATTCTCATAACTATCGATATCTAGTTCAACGAATCGATATCCTAAATTCAATTCGTTTAGTTCAACTATAATTCCATTTCAAGGATTCGTACTAGCTTCAATTTATACTCATTATCGGTTATCATTTAAGGTGTTCCGGTTATTCGTATGGTTCAAACGGATGAGAATTTATCAAGAACAATCATCAAGGAGAACTTTGCCAAGATTGATATGCCGATAGAATTTCTTAAAAACAACATAAATGTTTTGAAAGATATAATCCAAACAACTACGTTCCACAAAACATTGATCAAAACGAAGGTTACTCAGCGATTATCATTGTTCAACGAATCGTGGGTTTGTAAAATTATTACTATGTTCATCGGTTATGAGTTCTCCTAGTTAGATTAACGATATAGTCGAGTTATTCATCAGAAGATTATTACGATATCATCATTAGGGTGAATTAAACACCTATGAACTATAACCTTAGGTTGATATGATTCATGGTTCAACCAAATTTAGATGAAGATCTTAAGCTCATTTAGTTAAGAATCTTCCTAAACATGATGGTTTGATTCAATATAATGATAACAATCCTGCAACTCAACCTATCTACAATGAAACTAAGGATCATTATTGTTCTAGTGATGTTAATAGCCCAGCAAGAAGAGTGTGGTTTAACTAAACATGATCATCACCATTAAAACACCAAGAACACATCATTACAAAGCCCTTAATCACCATATTCATCGTTAAGTTGTTAAAAGATTAACTACAAACATGTTTAGCTTGATTAATTCAACATTAGGTGGAGTATACTTTGTTACCTACATTATAACTACGAGATTATAGGGTGAAATCGTATAACATACCTTCATAAATGAAGAACAATACACCAAAACCACAAGAACACACTCTAAGCTTCAAGAATGACTCCAAACTTCCAATCAACAAGCTCCAAAATCAAAATGCAAAGCTCAAACACAAGTTGGAAGAACGTAGAATTGATCTAGGGAGGCAAGGGGATGATTATAGGGGTGAAAAATCGGAGTTGAACGTGCAAAATGAAAGACACAATAACTGCACAGTTCGTTACGTGCGTTATACACAAGAGGATAACGTACGTTAGTAACTTTACATATGCTACACCAAAAGTGTTACGTACGTAAGCTAGTACCAGAGGCTACTGAACTAAAATACGAACATCATTATTATGGCTTGGAGCATTACGTACGTAATGTAGGTCAACTAGGCTGCTCCAAAAGATCAGATATTCGAATCACGCCCGACCCCACAAGCTGAAAGTTGAGATCGGATAAGACTACAAACATTACGTACGTAAAAAACACCTCCTTATGTATGTAAAACCCACAATATAGCGTATGTTATGCTGAAGGGTTAGCGTACGTTAAGCACAGAATTACTACCCCCAAAAATGCACTTATCTATACAATGTCAAGAAATCAATCATAGTGCGAATGATAGTTATATTCAAGTCTATTATGATATATTCCAACATTAATAAACATTAAACAAATACAGCAAGACTACAACAGTATTGAATTATCCGAATAATACAATAGTAGGTACTAATTTACGTCGGATATTACATACTCCCCCCTAAAAGGAGTTTCTTTCCCGAAACTAAGGGGTAAACAATTCGGGATACCTCTCTTGCATGCTGCTCTCCGTCTTCCACGTGGCCTCCTCGACTCCGTGTTGTGACCATTAAACTTTCAGTAGGGGAATTGTCTTGTTCCGCAATTGTTTGATCCTCCTCTCAAGTATCCATATGGGGCGCTCTTCGTACGAGTATATGACCTGTATCAGCAACATATTTTCTTTATTGGGAGACATGGAACACGTTATGAATCCGGCTCAGAGCTGGTGGCAGCGCCAGACGATAGGCTAGATCGCCTACTCGTTCCAAAACCTCAAACGGCCCAACATATCTCGGACTCAGCTTGCCTCTCTTCCCAAAATGAAAAACACCTCGAGTAGGGGACACCTTCATTAGTACATGGTCGCCGACCTCGAACTTAATTGGTCATCGACGGTTGTCTGCATAAGACTTCTGTCGTCTTTGAGCCGTCAACAAATACTCCTAATCAGAGCGATCTTCTCACGGGCTACTAGCAACATATCGGGTTTCGTACCCAAGGATTCAGATGGATCGTCCCAACATAAAGGAGATCTAAAACAACGGCCATACAATGCTTCATAAGGTGCCATATGAATCGAAGTGTGCCAGCTATTATTAAGTGAATTCCACCAAAGGTAGTTGGGCCTCCCAATCATCCTTACAATCAAGAGCGCATGCCCTTAACATATCCTCTAGCGTATGGATAGTCCTTTCAGTCTGACCATCCGTCTGCGGATGAAATGCTGGGCTGAAGTTCAATTGCGTACCCATTGCACGATGAACTACCTTCCAAAAGTGTGACATGAATCGTCCGTCACGATCCAATACAATACTCTTGGGGGTACCATGTAACCTTACAATCTCTTTGATAAACAGCTGGGCTAATCTCTCGAGTCCCCACGTGTCTTTAATATCCAAAAAGTGGGCTGATTTGGTCAGACGGTCCACAATCACCCAAATCGTATTTATCCCTCGTCGACTCATTGGCAAGCTAGTGATAAAATCCATCGATATGTCCTCCCATTTCCACTCGGGAATCGGGAGAGGTTTCAACATTCCTGTGGGTCGCTGATGCTCAATCTTAACCTATTAACAGGTTAAACATCTCGAAACAAATTCTGAAACTTCACATTTCATACTTCCCCACCAATAATATTGCTTCAAATCTTTATACATTTTGCTAGACCCCGGGTGAATGGAGTACGGGGTAGCATGAGCTTCTATTAGGATAGAGTTTCTCAATTCGTCGTCTGCGGGTATACAAACTCGATTCCTGAAGCGTATCAATCCATCCTCGTGGATCACAAAGCCAGGGGCTTACACTTGAGTTACTTCATCCCGAACTCGAGATAAGAATGGGTCTGTAACCTGCTTCGATCTAATTATATCCTCAAGGGACAATGAAATCTTAAGTGTGCAGAGTTGTCCTTGAATACACTGTAACCAAATTTCTATTTCTGGCCTCACCGACTCTAACTGCAATTTTCTCTGAACTGTCAAGCGGGCAAGCATCTGCTCCTGTACTGTTTTACGACTCAAAGCGTCGGTAACTACATTTACTTTGACCGGATGATAAAGGATCTCGATATCGTAATCTTTGATGAGTTCTAGCCACCTTCCCTGCCTCATATTTAACTCTTTCTGAGTAAAAATGTACTTCAGGCTCTTGTGATGAGTAAAAATCTGACAAGTAACTCCATATAGATAGTGACACCAGTTTTTTAAAGCAAACACCACGGCTGCAAGTTCCAAATCATGGGTGGGGTAGTTGACCTCGTACAGTCGTAGATGCCTTGATGCATAGGAGATCACCTTCCCGTTCTGCATTAGTACACATCCAAGGCCCTGTTTAGATGCATCACTATACAGTACACCATAAATCCTTCTGTTCCTTCCGGTAGGACCAAAATAGGTGCCGAAATCAACCGACTCTTGAGTTCATCAAAACTCCGCTGACATGCTTCTGACCATAAATACTTCTTATACTTACTTAACAAGTTAGTCATTGGTTGCGCAATCTTGGAAAAACCTTCCATGAACCGTCGGTAATAACCTGCTAATCCCAAGAATCTGCATACTTCCTTCACGTTCTTTGGTGGTAGCCAGTCTCGGATAGCTTGTCTTCTGTGGGTCTACTCGCACCCCATCAGCTGATATCACATGTCCAAGAAAGATAACTTCACGCATCCAGAACTCATATTTAGAAAATTTTCCATAAAGCTGCTCCCGTCTTAACGCTTCGAGAACCTGATGGAGATGATGCTCATGCTCTTCATGATCACGAGAATAAATCAGAATGTCATCGATAAAAATGACCACAAAGCGATCTAGATAATTAATAAAGACCCGATTCATCAACTCCATGAATACTGCCGGTGCATTAGTCAGTCCAAAAGGCATCACTACTGTTAGGCGTATTTTTATGCGCTTTTATATCATTATTTTATGTCCATCTTGAGCCTAATTCAGTATAAATGAGCTTTTAATACACTATTCTTATGTGTTGTGTAGGAAATCGGAGTCCGGAAGCCAAAACGATGAAAAACGGGCGAAAACAACAGTTTTTGGTCATGAGCCGCGGCACAAACCAAGTGAGTCGCGGCACACGAAGATGGACTGAAAGTCCCGAACAAACTGTACTCTGAGCCGCGGCACAGCCTAAGTGAGTCGCGGCCCAGAAGGAAAATGTCGCGCCCAGGCATAGGCGCTGAGCACCGTGAGCCGCGGCACAGATTAAGTGAGCCGCGGCCCACCGGGCGGTTTTTCTGAATATTCCGCGTTTCTGGGCCGTTTTGGAGCCTGTTCTCGACCTAATCACACGGACGCGTTTTGGAGGCTTAGGACTGATATAAATAAGCATTGAAGGGCTGAAGAAAAGCGGGAGATCAGGAGAAAGATCAATAGCTAGGGCGAAGAACACAAGGAGGAGATTTGTGGGCGACGACAAGACCACGGATTCCCTACGGTTTTTCTTAGTTTTTCTGCATCTTAGCTTCTAGATCTATTCGAGTAGGATTTTGATTGTAGCCGATTACATGACGGTTTGATTTATTTATTATTATTTCAATTCATTCCTTATTCAATTGAATTGGATTTTTCTCATTGTTCTTAATGCTTTTTAATTGTCTGGCCAACAGTTGAATTGTTTTGAATGTCTTTATAGATTCGGGAGATGAAATTTAGGCATAGTTCTTGTGAGACGAATCATAATTTTCATGAGATAGGAATATACTCATGGGGATTGTGAAGCCTATTTATTTGTGGGAATTCTTGAACTGTTTTAGCTATTGATTATCTAATTCGAATAGGGATATATCGAGTTAATAATTAATAGTATTTTCTATCGACCTTGGGAAAGGCTTTAGAATAATTTAGGAATTCCTGGCTTACAATCAATTGAATAAAAGTGAATTGAATTGAATAAATATCATTCCTGATTGTTTGAGGTGAAAATCATAATCCTACGCCCTTATTAGTATTATTATTATTATTAGTACTATTATTTATTTTCTGCAATTAGTTTAGGTATAAATTCCATATATTTGTTCTTCAAATAAAATTGTGAGTTGACTATATTTTGGTACTTAGTGAAATCAGTCCTCGAGGGAACGATACTTTACTTATCACTTTATTACTTGTTGACACCGTGTACTTGCGGCATATTGTGATGAATTTCCCTACAATAAGTTTTTGATCATGAACAATCTCATTAGAACTCATGGTATCAACAATATGCCGCAAGTGCACGGTGTCAACAAGTAATAAAGTGATAAGTAAAGTATCATTCCCTCGAGGACTGATTTCACTAAGTACCAAAATATAGTCAACTCACAATTTTATTTGAAGAACAAATATATGGAATTTATACCTAAACTAATTGCAGAAAATAAATAATAGTACAAATAATAATAATACTAATAAGGGCGTAGGATTATGATTTTCACCTCAAACAATCAGGAATGATATTTATTCAATTCAATTCACTTTTATTCAATTGATTGTAAGCCAGGAATTCCTAAATTATTCTAAAGCCTTTCTCAGGGTCGATAGAAAATACTACTAATTATTAACTCGATATATCCCTATTCGAATTAGATAATCAATAGCTAAAACAGTTCAAGAATTCCCACAAATAAATAGGCTTCACAATCCCCATGAGTATATTCCTATCTCATGAAAATTATGATTCGTCTCACAAGAACTATGCCTAAATTTTATCTCCCGAATCCATAAAGACATTCAAAACAATTCAACTGTTGTCCAGACAATTAAAAAGCATTAAGAACAATGAGAAAAATCCAATTCAATAAAATAACGAATGAATTGAAATAATAATAAATAAATCAAACCGTCATGTAATCGGCTACAATCAAAATCCTACTCGAATAGATCTAGAAGCTAAGATGCAGAAAAACTAAGAAAAACCGTAGGGAATCCGTGGTCTTGTCGTCGCCCACAAATCTCCTCCTTATGTTCTTCGCCCTAGCTATCGATCTTCCTCCTGATCTCCCGCTTTTCTTCAGCCCTTCAATGCTTATTTATATCAGTCCTAAGCCTCCAAAACGCGTCCGTGTGATTAGGTCGAGAACAGGCTCCAAAACGGCCCAGAAACGCGGAATATTCAGCAAAACTGCCCGGTGGGCCGCGTCTCACTTAATCTGTGCCGCGGCTCACGTTGCTCAGCGCCTATGCCTGGGCGCGACATTTTCCTTCTGGGCCGCGGCTCACTTAGGCTGTGCCGCGGCTCAGAGTACAATTTGCTCGGGACTTTCAGGCCATCTTCGTGTGCCGCGGCTCACTTGGTTTGTGCCGCGGCTCATGACCAAAAACTGCTGTTTTCGCCCGTTTTTCATCGTTTTGGCTTCCGGACTCCAATTTCCTGCACAACACATAAGAATAGTGCATTAAAAGCTCATTTATGCTGAATTAGGCTAAAGATGGACATAAAATAATGATATAAAAGCGCATAAAAATACGCCTAACAAATACCCCCAAACTTGAGCCTTTGCTTGTCCTCAAGCAAAAGTTATCAATTTTAAACAAAATGTATCATGAATAATCATGCAAGTCCGTAGTGCTCAACTTAATCAATACTACCCTGAAAATCTCAAAGAATAGTACAAGTATCGTAATAGCGAGTCATATCCAGGACACTGATTCCACTAAGTAACCAATTTTAGTCCTAATCAATCGTTCATGAAGAAAATCAAGCTCAAAGATTAACAAGCGTGAATTTAACCGATCGTCAATATGAAGGGTTAGATTAAACAAGCTAATTCGCCTAGTCCCACAGTCTAGTGGCAAAATTCAAGAGTTTCGTTATCAAAATTACTCTTAGGACAGCATTCCCTTATGTATGATCAATAATATGATTCGAGTTAACCACTAGATTTCGGCTCTCGGGATATTTCATCGGGATGATCCTAGGGTGGAATTCCATTGTCATGTCTTGGGGAACCGTTTGACGTAAAAGACACTGATGGGGCACATGGATGCTTCTAGTTACTAAGTTCCCCTCCACAGTGGAGAGACAACTCGAATAGCTATTTCCGCATGTCAAGGTTGCTGTTTTACGCGAGGGTAAACGAGGGGTCACGCGAATACCCCCGGTTACTAGGCCCCCCATCATCGGCACATGCGAAATCTCTAAACCACTAGTCTAATCAAGGTCGTCGTTTTACGCGAGAGTAAACCAACGGGTCACGTGAATACCCCCGGTTACTAGACTTCCCGTCATAGAACAAATAATATCACGAATTTTTAGGAAAAACTGTCCGACTCTAAACTCAATTTAAGTGCCCACATGACTTATGTTACTGGACGACTAGCTAACCAAAAAGTATAACCAAACATATAGGCGGCGATTTGAAAACACGTATGTCTCCTTTCTTATTTGCTAAGATTTCTACAAAAATGATAAAATTTCGGACCTAAATGAATACTCAACATAAACAGAAATCGCTGACTGCAACTCGACCAAAAGTCAACCGTTTCTTCAAAGAGAAATCAATATCGTAACATCAGTTTTACACACGGAAGAACGAAAAATTCACGAAAAATTCACGTTTTGATAAAAACCATCAACAGCATGCAAGGACAATAACACAATGATGAAATCACATTCTATAACCAAGAAAAATTAAGACAATTATCGCATGCTTCAATTTATTCCACTACACATAACATCATAAATAATAAAACTCATGTGAAAATAAAAGAGATAAGGAAAAGTGAAACTTATTCCAAATGTCTTCTTGAACGCCAGCACATGTCTGAGTGGAATCGACTGTCAATCCATACTTCAAATAATACTTAACATCACGAGGGACCCCCAAACTTAGTCTCTAGTCATGAAACAATAATAGATATTAAGTCAAGAAAGACTAGAATATGAAGAAGAATAACTCATTGGGGTTAAAAAATTATATTAGGGAAATGAGGGCCAACAAGAATACGAATCCAAACGAAATAACAAAACAAAGAAAAAATTAATAACTAAAAAATCAAATAAAAACAACTAACTAGAAAGCAAGTAAAAATGATGGGTTGTCTCCCATCAAGCGCTCTATTTTACGTCTTGAGCACGACGCGGCAAAAAGAATTTAACGTGGCTTCTTTCTGGGAAGATTGCCAAATGCCCCCTTCGTACAATCTATAAGCCTCTTATTCCATAGGGGAGGCTTTGGTTCATGCCTGGTTGCCAATAATGAGTAAGAATAATTATCCGGACAACAAAAAAATAATGGAAGAATGTAATAATTATAAGGCATGAAAAAATAAGCAGAGTTCGAATGGGTAGATAATAAAGACATATCATGAACAACCTCATTAGAACTCGAATAATCAGCCTCAACAAAATCACAAGTAATGGGGTCGATCTCTCCCATTATGGATTTAGGAAAAATTATGCGCGGCACCGTTAATAAAATTTTAGGCACAAAAGTGTTCGCCTTATTAGTCGAAGTTTGATGACAATTTAATGAAATTTCTTTGGAAACATCATCAATGGTAACTTCTTCTACAGACTCATCACACTTTATGTAATTATCGGGTGCTGGGGGATCGACCCTAAGACTTAGCATGTCTTTCTTCTCAACCTCCCCTTCAACTTCACTACTAAATATATGAGCTGGAAAATAACCATAGTGAATCTCAAGACCACGACTTGCATTTCGCTCAAAAATGGTACTATCAGGATTTTTGAGAACGTCTACACATTGTTCAAGCATGGTCTTTTGTTTTGGGGGAGGGGGCTGACTGACCCTATTTGGCAAATTATTAAGAACATCGAAATTTATGAAATGCCAAGGGCCACGATAATCAAAGGAAAACATAATAAAAATATAGAGACTAAAGGAAAAAAAACTTTAAATTAAAATTAGAGTCGCTTGGTATTGATGTTAGCGAAAAATCAGTCCCCGGCAACGGTGCCAAAAACTTGTTGTGAGGGAAATCCCTCACAATATGCCGCAAGTGCACGGTGTCAACAAGTAATAAAGTGATAAGTAAAGTATCGTTCCCTCGAGGACTGATTTCACTAAGTACCAAAATATAGTCAACTCACAATTTTATTTGAAGAACAAATATATGGAATTTATACCTAAACTAATTGCAGAAAATAAATAATAGTACAAATAATAATAATAATACTAATAAGGGCGTAGGATTATGATTTTCACCTCAAACAATCAGGAATGATATTTATTCAATTCAATTCACTTTTATTCAATTGATTGTAAGCCAGGAATTCCTAAATTATTCTAAAGCCTTTCCCAAGGTCGATAGAAAATACTATTAATTATTAACTCGATATATCCCTATTCGAATTAGATAATCAATAGCTAAAACAGTTCAAGAATTCCCACAAATAAATAGGCTTCACAATCCCCATGAGTATATTCCTATCTCATGAAAATTATGATTCGTCTCACAAGAACTATGCCTAAATTTCATCTCCCGAATCCATAAAGACATTCAAAACAATTCAACTGTTGGCCAGACAATTAAAAAGCATTAAGAACAATGAGAAAAATCCAATTCAATTGAATAAGGAATGAATTGAAATAATAATAAATAAATCAAACCATCATGTAATCGACTACAATTAAAATCCTACTCGAATAGATCTAGAAGCTAAGATGCAGAAAAACTAAGAAAAACCGTAGGGAATCCGTGGTCTTGTCATCGCCCACAAATCTCCTCCTTGTGTTCTTCGCCCTAGCTATCGATCTTCCTCCTGATCTCCCGCTTTTCTTCAGCCCTTCAATGCTTATTTATATCAGTCCTAAGCCTCCAAAATGCGTCCGTGTGATTAGGTCTAGAACAGGCTCCAAAACGGCCCAGAAACGCGGAATATTCAGCAAAACCGCCCGGTGGGCCGCGACTCACTTAATTTGTGCCGCGGCTCACAGTGCTCAGCGCCTATGCCTGGGCGCGACATTTTCCTTCTGGGCCGCGGCTCACTTAGGCTGTGCCGCGTCTCAGAGTACAGTTTGCTCGGGACTTTCAGGCCATCTTCGTGTGCCGCGGCTCACTTGGTTTGTGCCGCGGCTCATGACCAAAAACTGCTGTTTTCGCCCGTTTTTCATCGTTTTGGCTTCCGGACTCCGATTTCCTGCACAACACATAAGAATAGTGCATTAAAAGCTCATTTATGCTGAAGTAGGCTCAAGATGGACATAAAATAATGATATAAAAGCGCATAAAAATACGCCTAACAACTACGAACTCATAATGCCCATAGTGAGTACGAAAAGCGGTCTTCGAAATGTGAGACTCACGAATCCTCAGCTGATGGTAACCGGACCTTAAGTTGATCTTAGAAAACACAGCAGCCCCCTGAAGCTGATCTAATAAATCATCAATACGCGGCAATGGATATTTGTTCTTAATGGTTACCCTGTTCATCTCACGATAATCAATCCGCAGACGCAGAGATCCATCTTTCTTCCGTACAAAAAGCACTGGTGCTCCCCGAGGGGATGCACTAGGTCGAATATAGCCCTTCTCTGTCAAATCCTCAAATTTGCTCTTCAACTCCTGCATCTCAGTCGGAGCCATACGATACGATGCTTTCGAAAGCGAGGACGTACCTGGCTCTAACTCAATATTGAACTCTACATCACGTGTGGAGGTAAGCCTGACAACTCATCTGGAAATACGTCTGGGTAGTCTCGGACTACCGGAATATCGGATGTTTCGACTAGTCGATCCGCTGTTTTGGTCATGAAACACCAATAGCCAATACACCCCTGATTAAGCAGTTTCACTGCTTTCATAGTGCTCATGACTCTCCCGAAACGGCTGGGATCGTCACCTTGAAAGGTACACTCAACACCATTGTCAGATGTGACGGTCACTGATCGCTTGCAGACACTAACTACGGCAGCATGACGATCCATCCAATCGATACCCAAGATCACATCATCTTTAGGTAAATCGACCACAATTAAATTCGACAACCACTCACGGTCGTTCATGCGAATCGAATAGTTCTGAACTTCACGATTCCCAATAATTCTTCTACCATCGGGTAGACCAATTATATAAGGTTCACAATTGGTAAAATGATCTAATTGAAAACGACTCAAAGAAGAAGCAGATAAAAAGGAGTGTGAAGCATCAGTATCAAAAAGAACACAGACAGGCTGAGATCGGATCTCGAGAGTACCTGCAATCATGCTGGCTTTGGGATCTTCGGCCTTCTTCATCTCGTAAACTCCAGGTTTTGCAGCTCCAGTACCAGATGTACCAGCTTGATTTCCATGGCCCATTCCTCTGTTTGCCCCGGTAAGCGAACGGAGGTACACAGTCCTGGACGGAAGACTGAACTGGAGCATGAGGTGCTGCTGAAGTACGTCCTGGTCCACTCCTACAATAACGAGCACGATGTCCATTCTTCCTACAAGTATGGCATGTAACGGCTGGCCTAGGGCATTTAGAATTGATGTGCCCCTGGTCTCCACAGTTATACCACACCACAGATAGGCTGACCGCTCGAGGTTGCAATCCGGTTGGCTTTGACGCCATGGGTTGCCATTCAGAAGGATTTGGCACTGGTTGGGGCCTCTTGAATGTTCCCGGTTGCTGTCAGTCTGGTTCTGGTTCCAGAATTTCTTGTTATTGGACTGCGGTTGCTTCTTGGAAATTTCTTTTGCGGTCAGTTCATACTCCAGAGCTTTCTCGATGAACTTCGGTAGGTTCGTACAGTGGTGATTCAGCAGTTACATTCTCATTCGGGGTTTAAGCCTCTTGAGAAAATATTTGATCTTATCAGCCTCCGTTCGGACAATCGTCGAGGCAAAAGGAAGAAGTGCCTGGAATTTCTCGGCAACCGATAGTACATCATCATCTTCGTACAGGTCTGGATTCAATAATTCTGACAGTTTGGCCTTGCGGAGAGGACCCGGATAGTAACGGTCTAGCATGAGATTTTTAAATTCCTCCCAAGTACATACGCCATCAGCTGGCCTCACCGAAAGCCACCAGGTGTGGGCGCTCTTGCTAAGATAGTAAGCTGCTACGGAGACGCGATTCTCTGCTGGACAGTCTACCATATCAAATAATTTCTCGAAGTGTTCAATCCAATGCACGATATCAGCAGTCTCAGAGGAGACTTCAAAAGTCGGGGGTCGCTAGCGAGAGATGTCGCTGATGATCCGACTCACCGGTCCGCCATGTACAGGAGGTGGTCCCTGTTGCTGGTCGGTACTAGATCTCTGCATAGCTTCCATTAACTGACCCATCTGGGTCATCTGAGCCATCATGCCCCATATCACAGCGTAAGGATCGACACGCGCATCCTCGCGTCCAGTGTGGTGCGATTGGTCCCTAGATGGCGAATCACTGTCTGCGGAACTATGCTTTGCATTCGCATGCCCATTGGCTCGTGGTATCGGGATTCGTCCCCTTCCGCGGCCTCATCACCCTCTGCCACGGCCTCCCAGATTTCTTTCCATATTGAAAGAATCAATTCATAATGATAACCATAAGTACAGTTCATGCTACCAATCAAAATTCATGCTAAGTTAAGAGCAACAAGAATTTACATATTCAAGAAAACAGTTCATAATGATTTATCGACACTACGAGTGTCACACAGAATATCATATCAACGTTGAGTCCAACAATTTCAATCATATAATCAATCCAGAATTTACCTTGAATTATCAATCAGATAAATCCTGCCACGAACCTCGAAAATAACAAGATCAACAAGGAGATCTATTCCAATATCAATATCATGCGAGTAATTAAACCATGGCTTATAGAGTACATACCGCATTTGGCTCGTAGGATCAGGCGCTTGCACAGGTCACACGTGACACAAAGGTCTCTTGATACTAGTTCAACACACAATGACTAAAAAAATTGAATCTCTGATACCATCTTCTGTAACACCCCAAAAAGGCGGCCATTACAGTGCCGTGGACCCCACACTGGGACCCACCAGGCGATACCCAAAATACAGATTAATCACGCAATACTTGTGATACCGAACCACAATACATAGTATTTACTCCGATTAGGAGTTCACATTAGTATGGCCAATGGACTTATTACACACAGGATCCAAAATACGAGTATAATCCATATGGAGATGTAATATACCTAAAATAATAATAAATTTGTTCACAATTTAAAATAAAGCGGGAAGATAACATTACACGGTTCGAACAAAACCGGACAATAAAAGACTCGGGGGGCCCGAACTAGTATCCTTCGAACCCTTCGCTGTCACCATGATCTTCCCGTGCCTTGCCTTTACCTCGACCTAAAATACAACACAAGTATTTCGCCGAACACAGGGTCACATATACATGATAAATGAATTCTCAAGATATTATACAATTCACATACATTAGATCTCAAAGAAAATAACCCGACTAACGAACATACCCCTCGTGCGTATGAACGATTAGTCACAAAATGTCGGACACATCCAAATATATAAATGGACTATGAACGACCAAAATAGTACGACTCAAGATGGACATCACAGTACGCCCGATCCGGAAATGTGTCAGTGCACATGTCCACCCCGTATACGGAATCCAAAATATACGTGGGACAATGTACCTAATTAGCCTCACGAACTACGTCTCGTGTGCACAGTCTAATACGAAAACATCCACGCATGATTATATATGTGCCTGGCTAAAAATCCTACACAATAACCAATCGTAACGCAGATATGATTCCGGATATGTCGCGATACAACATGACAATGAATTCAATAAATCACATATCCGATTAAGGATCAAGAAGCTCACCGAAATGACAATAAGGATCAATGATATCAACGGTTCAAAAGTGAGGAACTTGAGAATGCAATCCCACGATGAAAACGGAACATCATCAAGAATAATATCAAATCATGGGTCACAAATTTATAAGTGTTTCATATACACGAAACGCATAATCATCACAAGAATCCAAACATCATTATAACCAAGCAAGATAACTTGCCTCAATCCGGAGACGAGAATAATCCTTTCTTGTCGCATGAACGAATGAACGGCCATCAACTTAATATCGGTTACTCGAACAATCAACCTTGTAAGGGATACAATCCATTCAATAACACATTCTCATAACTATCGATATCTAGTTCAACGAATCGATATCCTAAATTCAATTCGCTTAGTTCAGCTATAATTCCATTTCAAGGATTCGTACTAGCTTCAATTTATACTCATTATCGGTTATCATTTAAGGTGTTCTCGGTTATTCGTATGGTTCAAACGGATGAGAATTTATCAAGAACAATCATCAAGGAGAACTTTGCTAAAATTGATATGCCGATAGAATTTCTTAAAAACAACATAAATGTTTTGAAAGATATAATCCAAACAACTATGTTCCATAAAACATTGATCAAAACGAAGGTTACTCAGCGATTATCATTGTTCAACGAATCGTGGGTTTGTAAAATTATTACTATGTTCATCGGTTATGAGTTCTCCTAGTTCGATTAACGATATAGTCGAGTTATTCATCACAAGATTATTACGATATCATCATTAGGGTGAATTAAACACCTATGAACTATAACCTTAGGTTGATATGATTCAAGGTTCAACCAAATTTAGATGAAGATCTTAAGTTCATTTAGTTAAGAATCTTCCTAAACGTGATGGTTTGATTCAATATAATGATAACAATCCTGCAACTCAACCTATCTACAATGAAACTAAGGATCATTATTGGTCTAGTGATGTTAATAGCCCAGCAAGAAGAGTGTGGTTTAAGTGATCATCACCATTAAAACACCAAGAACACATCATTACAAAACCCTTAATCACCATATTCATCATTAAGTTGTTAAAAGATTAACTACAAACATGTTTAGCTTGATTAATTCAACATTATGTGGAGTATACTTTATCACTAACATTATAACTACGAGATTATAGGGTGAAATCGTATAACATACCTTCAGAAATGAAGAACAATACACCAAAACCACAAGAACACACTCTAAGCTTCAAGAATGACTCCAAACTTCCAATCAACAAGCTCCAAAATCAAAATGCAAAGCTCAAACACAAGTTGGAAGAAGGTAGAATTGATCTAGGGAGGCAGGGGGATGATTATAGGGGTGAAAAATCAGAGTTGAACGTGCAAAATGAAAGATACAAGTTGTCTATTTATAACTGCACAGTTCGTTACGTACGTTATACATAAGAGGATAACGTACGTTAGTAACTTTAGATACGCTACACCAAAAGTGTTACGTACGTAAGCTAGTTCCAGAGGCTACTGGACTAAAATACGAACATCATTACGTACGTTACGGCTTGGAGCATTACGTACGTAATGTAGGTCAATTAGGCTGCTCCAAAAGATCAGATATTCGAATCACTCCCGACCCCACACACCGAAAGTTGAGATCGGATAAGAATACAAGCATTACGTACGTAAAAAGCACCTCCTTACGTACGTAAAACCCACAATATAGTGTATGTTATGCTGAAGGGTTAGCGTACGTTAAGCACAGAATTACTACCCTAAAAAATGCACTTATCTATACAACATCGAGAAATCAATCATAGTGCGAATGATAGTTATATTCAAGTCTATTATGATATATTCCAACATTAATAAACATTAAACAAATGCAGCAAGACTACAACAGTGTTGAATGATACAATAGTAGGTAATAATTTCCGAATAATACAATAGTAGGTAATAATTTCCATCGGATATTACAGTTACTCAGCGATTATCATTGTTTGAATGAATCATGAATTTGTAAAGTTATTACTATGTTCATCGGTTATGAGTTCACCTAGTTAGATTAACGATATAGTCGAGTTATTCATCACAAGATCATCACGATATCATCATTAAGGTGAATTAAACACCTCTGAACTCTAACCTTATGTTGATATGATTCAAGGTTCAACCAAATTAGATAAAGATCTTAAGTTCATTTAGTTTAGAATCTTCCTAAACATGATGGTGTGATTCAATATAATGATAACAATCCTACAACTCAACCTATCAGCAATGAAACTAAGGATCATTATTGTTCTAGTGATGTTAATAATCCAGCAAGAAGAGTGTGTTTCTACTAAACATGATTACTCCCATTTAAGACATTAAGAACACATCATATCAAA
Source organism: Orobanche coerulescens (assembly GCA_033398695.1). NCBI lineage: Eukaryota > Viridiplantae > Streptophyta > Magnoliopsida > Lamiales > Orobanchaceae > Orobanche > Orobanche coerulescens. The sequence continues at coordinate 60,022,693 of CM065808.1, read as the reverse complement.
CCCTTAATCACCATATTCATCATTAAGTTGTTAAAAGCTTAACTACAAATATGTTTAGCTTGATTAATTCAACATTAGGTGGAGTATACTTTATCACTAACATTATAACTACGAGATTATAGGGTGAAATCGTATAACATACCTTCAGAAATGAAGAACATTACACCAAAACCACAAGAACACACTCTAAGCTTCAAGAATGACTCCAAACTTCCAATCAACAAGCTCCAAATCAAAATGCAAAGATCAAACACAAGTTGGAAGAAGGTAGAATTGATCTAGGGAGGCAGGGGGATGATTATAGGGGTGAAAAATCGGAGTTTGGACGTGCAAAATAAAAGACACAAGTTGTCTTTTTATAAGAGCACAGTTCGTTACGTACGTTATACCCAAGAGGATAACGTATGTTAGCATCTTTACGTACGCCACACCAATAGTGTTACGTACGTAATCTAGTTCTAGAGGCTACTGTACTAAAATACGAACATCATTACATACGTTATGGCTTGGAGCATTACGTACATAATATAGTTCAACTAGGTTGCTCCAAAAGATCAGATATTCGAATCACGCCCAACCCCACACGCCGAAAGTTGAGATCGGATAAGACTACAAGCATTACGTATGTAAAAAGCACCTCCTTACATACGTAAAACCCACAATATAGCGTACGTTATGCTAAAGGGTTAGCATACATTAAGCACAAAATTACTAGCCCAAAAATGCACTTATCTATACAATGTTGAGAAATCAATCATAGTGCGAATGATATTTGTATTCAAGTCTATTATGATATATTCCACCATCAATAAACATTAAACAAATGCAACAAGACTACAACAGTATTGAATTATCTGAATAATACAACGGTAGGTAAGAATTTCCGTCGGATATTACATACTCCTCCTCTATCTGATCTGATCTTCATAATTGAGAGGGATTTCTCATTCTGAATTTTCCTTAGCAGCTCAGATAGGTTTTGTCAAAGTTTCACTTTTTTTATAGAGAAAAACAATCCATGTATATCTTGAGTAGTCATCTACTACTACTAGAGCATGCTTCCTTCCACTCAATGTCCTTGGCTTGATGGGGCCAAATAGATCCATATGAAGTAGATCTAGAATCCTTGTGGTGAGAGTGGTAGGCTGAACTGGTTTAAATGATGCTCTTGTTTGTTTCCCTTTCTGACATGTATCACGGAGAGCTTCCTTTCTGAATACTTTTTCTGGATGTCCTCTGACCAGTTTTTGAGAACTAATCTTGTTGATGGCTTTGAAGTTCAGGTGACAGTCTTTTGTGCCACAACCATCCATTATTAGCTATTGTCTTGGATAGAAAATAGGTATTGGGAGTTCTTGTGTTCCAATCTATCATATAGACATCTCTTCTTCTGAATCCTTGTAGCTTCACTTCTCCAGATAGGATATCTATCACCATGCATTTCCAAATGGTGAAGACTACTAGATTCTTCTCATCACAGAACTGAATGCTCAAAAGGTTGTACTTGAGCCCTTTGACATAATGGACTTTGGATATTGTTATGTTTGCTCTGTACAGCTCTCCAAAACCTTTTGTTTAATCTCTAGAGCTATCTCCAAAGGTTACATCTGGGCCTCTTTCCTTGGTATAATTTGACAGCACCTTCTTGTTCCCAGTCATGTGCCTTGAGCATCCGGAATCTACAAACCATTCTTCACCTCCTATATTTGAATTTGTGGAGATGTGGTAGTAGTCCTTCCACCTTTTCTACAACCAAACAAGCAGAGATTTAGGTACCCAAATTTGTGTGGGTCCACGGGGATTAGTTGGTTTTCTGGAGAATTGATTTCTCCTTGGATTATGGAAATTATGGTGATTGCCCCAAAAAGGTGTGTGGTCTAGACCTATATCCTCGGTTAGGATTGTGTACTGGATATGCTCATAAAATTGGTATTGTGGGCCATTTCTAAATCTTGGATGAGTCCATTTATAAAATCTTTGGGGTCTCCACACCTGTTGAGTTTGAAAACTGGGATAACCTCGAGGTTTCCATTTGCCCCTCCTATTTTGAAATATATTTTTGGGGAGTCTTTGATAATATTGGGCATGTTGTCTAGGCTACTGCTTTTGCCTTGGCCATTGCCTAGTCTCTTGTCTAGGCTGCTGCTTTTGCCTTGTATAACTTGGCTGCTGCCTAAACTTTTGACTTGGATGCTGCCTCTTTTTAAATATAGGTTTGTAAGTTGGCTCAGCAGACGGGACAATTGTTTCTCCCTTGATAAAAGTAGTTTTAGAACTAGAGGGAGTATTGGGGTCATATCTAAGGCCTGATCTGGAATATAGTGGCCTTTTATCCATACACAACTCATCCAAGGTTATACAAGCTTTGAGAGAGGTTATCTCCTTAGCCTGTGTGTTACTTAGCTTTGTCAGTTTAGCAAACTCAGTTTTAACATGAGCAAGTGCAGTTGATTTCTCACTATTCAAAACAATTAATCTTTTGATCTCAACTGTAGTATTATCAGCCTGGTTTTTCAACTGGTTTTCAGCCTGTTTTTCATATTCATGTTTGGTTTTATTTAACTCTAGGCTGAGTCTTTCAAAGTTATTTTTCAGCTGCCTATTCTCATCTTGCAGCTGGGTCTTCTCGGCTGATACAATCAAGTGTGAAGATTTTAATTTCTCAAAATCTTTGAGAAGATGATTGATAGACTCATGTAAGTCCATATCCTGAGACATGTCTGAGCTGTTATTATTTGAAATTGAGGGTTTAGATGTTACCTCTTCATCAGCTAATTTGGCCATCAGGCAATTGTACTCCTCCTCATCATCATCATCAGAGAAGAATCCATTGCTGGAATCTACTCTCTCTTGGTCTTCTTCAATGAAAGCTTTTCTCTTGTCTTCTTTTCTGCCCACTTCCTTCTTGCCTTCATCCTTCTTGAGAGCAGGACAGTCAATTTGAATATATCCTGTCTTGTGGCAATTGTAGCACTCCACCTTCCAGCTTCCAGCCTTTTGATTTCTCCTAGGATTTTCTTTATAATTCTTCTTATATTTGGAGTAATTCTTCCGAAAGTTGCTGAATCTCTTCATTACAAATGCCATTTCTTCCTCAAAATCTTAGGGATTTGGAGGCTTGACTTGAGATAAGCTCTTGGCGGGGGACTCAGCTGCAAACACTATTCCCTTCCCTACAGGCTCGATTGATGATGAACTTGGAAGCTCAAACTCATAAGTCTTTAAGTCAGAGAACAACTCTTGGATCTTTATTTTGTTAAGATCCTTGGATTCTGTCATGGCCACTGCCTTCATATTCCATTATGGGTTGATATATCTTAGAACTTTCAGGGCCATCTCCTTCTTGCCATATGATTTTCCTAGAGAATTAATTTCATTAATTATCTCTGTGAATCTTGTGTCTACTTGGTCGATAGACTCTCCATTCTTCATCTTGAAGTTGTCAAACTTTTGGGTAGCGATTGACAACTTGTTCTCTTTTATTAGCTCAGTTCCTTCGCACATCACAACCAAATTTCTTTGGTATTCTTGCAATTCTTGATCTTGACCATTGTTGATTTTTCAAGAGTCTGGTACAACACAGCTCTGGCCCGGTTGTCAAGATTGTCCAACTTCATCTTCTTGGGGATCTTCTCTAGCTTTCCGACTGTAATTTCTTCTGGGGAGTGGTCCATATCGAAGATGAAAGGGCCGTCTTCAATTATGCACCACATGTCGTCATGTATGGAAGATAAATGTGCCTGCATTCTTATTTTCCAAAGATCATACTTGTCAGCTGAAAAGACAGGTAACCTAGAGTGCATGTGTTGCATGTGTTCCATTTCTAAAATGAGAGATTAAAAAAATATATATCCTCGATATATGGATCTGGTTCTGAAAAATTGAACCAACCTCTCCGATACCACTTGTAGGTCACAAGTCATCCAGGAATAAGTCTAGGGGGGTGAGTAGACTTATTGAAACTCTTTTCCACAAAGGGTGAGTTTCTCAGTTGATAGGTATAGATGACTTGAAGTCGTCTGTAGATAGGTATGCGGAAGTCAGCTGATGGCGAAAGCAAATAACTAAACAATGGAACAATTAAGTATGTATGCAGCAGATAAGTATGATAATGAAAGCAGTAAAACACGCAGACAGTTATAGTGGTCTTAGAGGTGGGGTAATCCTCTACTAATCCACTTATCTCCAAACCAGTTGGAGATGAATTCACTATAATTCTCAACCAGTGATAAATATTACAGTGATTCAACCAATTTACAACAGCTTCCAACCAGTGGAATTCCTTGCCGTTGCAACTCCCTTTGACTGCCTTGCACCTCTTGATCTACGATCCTTGGATGCCTTTACAGTCTCTAGAACTTCAACCAGTGAAGTACCCCCGAACTCAGGTTTTAAAGACATGAGTGATTGTCTTCTCCAATTAAGAGCTTCTTCAAATAAGAACTTTTGAACTCTTGCTCTTCACGATGCTATTGTTCGCTTTGATTTTTTTAATTGCTTTGTTCGCTTGTAAGTGTTGTTCGCATCGTACTTTGCTCAATTCCAATCTTCAGGTATTTATAGATGTAGATCCTTGAGCTTCATTTATAGCCATTGCAATTCCTATAACAAATACGTCCGTTGGAGAAATAGACTTCTTTGTTTTTTTCTTTTCGAACGTTGCAAGGCTGGATTCCCTTATTTTAATCCATTTTCGACCGTTGTGAAGACTTTCACGATGTGGCGCCAAAACTTTAGACTATAATATGATTAAAGTCTTCAGTGGTGGGTCTCAATGAACATTTAATTCATTTACTTTCCCGGAATCTCTACAGTCTGTCTCTCTACGCCTGCATGTGACTTTTCGTGATTATTAAATTTTCAACATATGCTGACGTGGGCTGGATTTACTTGGCTGATCACTTATCTGATCTTTGTACAGTCATCCTTATCTGATGTCGGACTTCTCTGATGTAACTTCTCTGAGATGAAGTTCTCTGTCCTGACTAATATTCTCTGATCTGAAGTCTTCTGACCTGATGAACTTATCTGATGTGGTGGTCAAACTTTAGTTGACTTGACTCCGTCTGATTACTTGACTACAGTTTGATCAAACTTCTTTGATAAATATTTTGACCAGGACTTCTCTGATAAATCTCATTCTTCAGAACGTTGTCTGATGATAAGTCACCTGTGGTCAACCTTGTAATATCCGTACCTTCTATTTTTGGTAATTTCTATTTTTGGTGTATGTTCATTTCGGACGACTCGCTTGTTACCGTTTTGAAATTCTGAACCTATTTTGTTCTTGGAGATTTTCCGTTTGGACGAGTTTCGAGGATGTTTTTGCATAATTTCATCTTGAATTATATCTTGTCGCATGTACGTTCGATTCTCGTAAAACTCATTCATTTTCGTTGTTTCTTGGTTTGCATAAGTTTGTATGGTTGAGTTAGTCGTGTTGAAACTTTCGGTTTGTTAATCCGACGTCGTATCGCGATTTTCGGGCACTTGGGCCATTTTTGTAATTTCCATAAGTTTAGGGAATTTCACTTTGTTTGTTACATTACGGATTCTCCGGTGATCGGGATTATATTCTCTTTCAACGACCAGCTTTGTCGTCTTGGATATTCCGTGTTTATGTTTCCGGATTCTGGTCTTGCTTCGTGTTTCGATATTTTTGTGCTGTTGGCAGCAGTGTAGTGAGCAGTACCGGACTGCTGCCTGAGTAGCGCATGCTACTCCGGATTTACTTGCGTGCGCTATCACTGTGTGGTTAGCGTACGCTAACCTGGGGTTCGTATCGTGCGCTAACGATTTCAGCGGTCTGGACAGTAGATTCAGTATTTCGGTACTAGACCAGGTAGCGTGCGCTAATTCAGCGTTAATGCACGCTACTTCCTAGCATTAGCGCACGCTAATCATGTTAGCTTGCGTATGCTAACTGGAGGACAGTAGGCAGACTTTTCTTCCACGCCCCGTTAGCGCACGCTAATGCTTGTGCGTAGTGTGCGCTAAGACTGTTTAATCTAAATAGGACAGCAGCAGTCAACTGCGTCATTTTTCCATCATTTCTTATCCTTCTCGACTTTGAGCAATTCCAGGCGAGGGTTAGGGCCGATTCCGACTGAATATCATCATTCACTACCATCCGTGCATTCCTTGCGTGAATTCTTCAAGTTCCTAACACTTTCCACCATCCGAATCAAGGTAAGAATCCCTGAAACCCTTGTTTTGAGATTTTGGGGAAATTTTGGGGATTTCTTGGGATTTGACTCTTTTAGTCCGAATTATCATTGGATTATCGCTAGACTTCGATCGTGTACTTGTAATCCTTCGTTTTTTTGATGATTTGTGGTCTTAAACTCCAACTTTTCCATTGTTCATCACTTATAGTTGACGACACCCAAGTCATGACCGAAAAATTGTTCCAACGGGTAGAATTAGGATTAATTCTTACCTTTACGCATTATTGAGACTTGTTGTATACCGTTATCATGTTAGGAACAGATTTGGGAGGATTGTTCGAACCGAAACCTATTCCTTCGTCGTTTCCTGCGTTTTGTCTTATTCAAGGCAAGTACATGTATTATATTTCATTATGTGTGTACGGTTTGATGTGAATGATGTAAACTGGATTATTGAATGATCGTGTTGGTTACTCTTCCACCTGGGGATGGCATGTGGCATCTGGGGGCCGATACTAATGGGTACGGCCACGGAAGTGGACTCGTGTGCGTGTGTTGATGTTCTTCCACCTGGGGACGGTTCGACGGGACCTCTGGGGGCCGATACTAATGGGTACGGCCGCGGAAGCAGTTTCTCACCTGGGGACGGTTGGACGGGACCTCTGGGGGCCGATACTAATGGGTACGGTCGCGAGTTACCAAGCGTGGATATTTGTGATGTGGAAACTTGATGATAGACTGTTTTGATGTAAATATGATATTCCGGAATATTGATGTTCAAAGTGATTTTCCTAACGATTTGTTTGCGTTGAATCGTGTATGTATATAATGTTGTGTAAGAGTGTACTTGCACTAGCTATTCGAATGCTAACCCCTTAAATGGGGGAAATGCGTCTTATTCATTTCAGGTACTGGGAGAGCTGAGGAGCAGGCACGGGACATGCACACAAAGGATGGGCTGGCATGATGATGTGGCTCGAGTCTGTATTTTTTTTTTTGTGTTTTGGCACTGCATTTGTCGAGTATTGGAGTTACACTATTTATTCTTAAACTTGGTTTAAGTCCCCTGCGTGGGCAATGAATTGGTATTTAACTTATGTTTCATGTACTCCGTTAAAATGTTTTGGCCGGGGCCACGGCCTTATTTACTTTTTGAGTGCATCTTTTGGGATGTCTTTGTGGTTTACGAGTCGTGAGTCAGCCTGGTAGACCTCACGGGGGTGCTACGGCGTGTAATGTCCCATTTGTGAATTGGGGTGCTACATTTATGGTATCGGAGCTTAGGTTTTGAATACCTAGGTTGTCGGTAAATTTTGGGTCTGTCAGTTGCGTCGTTAGAGTCAGTTGTTGAGCTTAACATCATCAAGTTGCCGTCTTTTCGTGCGACCCGTGGCTGTAAGTCTCCTCGAACTCTTATACTTCTATAATTCATTTTCTTGCGTTGTTCGGAATTGAGAATTGTGATACCAATCTTGTAGATTGTGAATCTTCCTGATCTTGTTCTTTTCGTATTTTCTTCAGTATGTTGAGAGGTCATGGTAGACCAGCTAGGGGACGCGGCCGAGGCCGTGGTAGAGGTGCTGATAATGAAGAGGGCTCACTTTCTCAGTCCTCTGCAGACTCAGCCTCTCACTCAGTACCATCGGGTAATAATGCCGACGCCGGGGCTACTGCCGTACTTCAGCAGTTAGTAGCCCAGCTTGCTCAGATAGCTCAGGGTGGACGCCAGAATCCGCCCCCGACACCTGAAGAGGAAGCTAGTAAGTGGCTTCAGACGGTGACTTAGATGCACCCTCCTCGTTTCTCCGGATCTTCTGACTCCCTCGGTTGGGAGAATTGGCTTTTTCAGTTGTCCAGAACCTTCGATGCCGTAGCTTGTCCCGAAGATAGGAGGGTATATATTGCCCAGTACCTCCTGGATAAGGAAGCTGCGGAATGGTGGGAGGCCGTTGCGCCCAAAGACTGTCGGGCTACTTGGGAGGAGTTCAGGGCTGCTATGGAAGCAGAATATTGTCCGCCGCCAGTCAAAGAACGCAGAATTGTGGAGTTCTTCACTGCCACACCCCAGGATGTGCCGATTTCGCAGGCCATTATCTCTTACAATCAGCAGTTGGGTTATGTGAAAGATCAGGTGAGGACGGAGGCCGATAAAATCCGTTACTTCAATATGCGCATGAAGCCGCATATCAGGCAGAGTATGGCACCGCTCATGTGTGCCACTTTGAAGGAATATCAGGATCGCGCTCTAGCGATCGAGATGGCCATCTCGGAATCATAGTCAGTTTCGGAAGCTAAGAAGCAGAAGACTACTGGCGGATTCTCGGCCGGTAAGGGTGGTCAGTTTTTGAGGTCTCGTTCTGCTCCTACACCTGGGAAGAGGACGTTTCATCAGGCCGGTGGATCTCAGAGTAACCGTTTAGTCCAGTCTGCAGCACCTGGCGGGAGAGTTTGTTTTAATTGCAGTCAGCCCGAGCACGTTATGAAGGATTGCACATTTCCGTTAGTTGCTTGCTTTACTTGCGGACAGACCGGGCATCGGGCAGCTCATTGTGAGAGGGCCACCAGGGTCGCTAGAGTTCCAACTACCACTGCCGATCATAGGGATCACAGCACTCCAGCTACTCATGTTCCGCAGAGTTCAGGCCGTGGTAGGGGTCGGGGTCAGCCGGATCGCCGTACAGCATCGAGTTCAGGTTCAGTTCACCCCCGATTGTATGAGATGAGGGGCACAGAAGAGACAAACGTTCCAGTGGCGTCAGGTACCACTCAGATCCTTACTCATCCAGTTTCAGTGCTTTTTGATTCGGGTGGTACCCATTCCTTTATTGCTTCGGATTGTGTGAGTCGTATTGGTTTTGACTGCTTGTTTGAGTGTGAGCCGTTTGTAGTGGGTACGCCCAGCGGGGATTGTATGGTTGGGGACCGGGAGGTTAGGGATTGCCCAGTGAGGATCGGGAGCCGGGATTGGCCCTCGAATCTCATTGTTATAGACCTTAAGGGTGAGGATTTGATCCTCGGGGATGATTGGTTGGATCGTCATGGTGCTATTATGAACTATCGGACGCATACCATCTCGATAGTGGTTGAGAACGGCACCAAGCATACTCTCGTCGGTTGTAAGCCGGGTAGATCGGGGAGTGTGATTAGCGCCTTGAAGGCGATGAAACTTCTGAACCAGGGTTGTGTCGGCTACTAGTGTTACGCTTTGAAGGCGGAAGATGGTGGAGTTTATTTGTCGTCAATTCTGGTTGTTAGTGAATACCCCAACATATTTCCAGATGATTTGCCGGGATTACCACCACATCGAGAGGTGGAGTTTCCTATTGATCTAGAGCCGAATGCGGCCCCTATTTCTCGAGCTCCGTACCGTATGGCACCGTCGGATATGTTAGAGTTGAAGAATCAGTTGGGAGAGTTGTTAGATAAAGGGTATATTCGACCGAGCGCATCGCCTTGGGGTGCGCCCGTACTTTTTGTTAAGAAGAAGGATGGATCGCTTCGTTTATGTATCGACTATCGAGAATTAAACAAGTTAACCATCAAAAATAAATACCCTTTGCCCCGGATTGACGATTTGTTTGATCAGCTTCAGGGGGCGACAGTCTTTTCGAAGATTGATTTGCGATCGGGCTACTACCAGTTGAGGATTCGAGACATCGATATATCGAAAGCTGCCTTTCGGACGAGATATGGCCATTACGAGTTTGTGGTTATGCCTTTCGGGCTAACCAATGCCCCGGCAGTGTTCATGCAGTTGATGAACAAAGTTTTTATTGAGTATCTGGACAAATTCGTAGTCGTCTTTATCGATGACATTCTTATCTATTCACAGAATCGGGAGGAGCACGCCTTACATCTCCGGATTGTATTAGACATTTTGAGAGCTGAGCAGTTGTACGCGAAGTTCTCTAAGTGTGAGTTTTGGCTCGAGGAAGTGATGTTCCTCGGGCATGTGATTTCAGCAGAGGGAGTTCGGGTAGATCCGCAGAAGATAGAGGCAGTGATGGCTTGGGAGACGCCTAAGAATGTGAAGGAGGTGAGGAGTTTTATGGGTCTTGCCAGCTATTATCGTATATTTGTTGAGGGATTTTCTAATATCGCTAGACCACTCACTCAATTGCTCCAGAAAACTCAGAAGTTCGAGTGGACTGTAGACAGACAGGATAGTTTTGACGAGTTAAAGAGACGTTTGACTACCGCACCCGTTTTAGCATTGCCCCAGGGGAACGAGGATTTCTTAGTGTATAGTGATGCTTCGGGCCTTGGGCTCGGATGTGTTTTGATGCAGAGAGATAGGGTGATTGCTTATGCGTCCCGCCAGTTGAAACCTTATGAAGTAAATTATCCCACGCACGATTTGGAGTTAGCTGTGGTCGTTTTCGCCTTAAATATAGAGAGGCATTATCTCTATGGGTCGTCGTGTAAGATTTTTATGGACCACAAGAGTCAGAAGTACATCTTCAGTCAGAAAGAGTTGAATATGAGGCAGCGTAGGTGGTTAGAGCTAATTAAAGATTACGACCTCGAGATACTTTATCATCCAGGCAAGGCTAATGTAGTGGCTGATGCGTTGAGCCGGAAGCTGATGGCATTACAGATGTTAGAGGTACTTACGCCACAGAGTAGGATCCAGCGGGATTTTATTTGTCAGAATATCAAGTTTTGGGTTCAGAGAGTTCAGGGTCAGTTATGTGCGTTAGAGATCACTTCGTCCTTGACTGATGATATCAAGGCGTAACAGTATGACGATCCATTTTTGGTCCAGCTAAGGGAGGATGTAAGGAAGGGGAAAGCCCCTGGATTTGTGGTTCAGGATGACGGCATTCTGAGATTTCACGGCAGATTATGTGTACCGAATGACATTGAGTTGAGGCAGAAGATTTTGAGTGAGGCTCATACTACGCCTTATTCCATACATCCTGGTACGAGCAAAATGTACAAGGATGTGAGGAGTAACTATTGGTGGAGCAATTTGAAGACGGACGTTCGCAAGTTTGTGGCGAAGTGTTTGACCTGTCAGCAGGTTAAGATTGAGCATCAGCGGCCCGCAGGGTTGCTACGACCACTTCCCATTCCGGAATGGAAATGGGAAGACATCTCTATGGATTTCATTACTGGGATGCCTAGGACTCGGACTGGAATGAACATGATTTGGGTTATTTTTGATCGACTAACCAAATCAGCTCATTTCCTGGGTATTAAGGACACTTGGGGGCCGGAGAGGCTGGCACGAGTGTTTATTGCAGAGATCGTGAGATTGCATGGGACTCCTAGGAGTATTGTTTCAGATCGAGATGGCCGGTTTGTATCACATTTTTGGCAGGCTGTTCATCGAGCTTTGGGGACTGAGTTGAGACTCAGTACGTCTTACCAACCTCAGACTGACGTACAGTCAGAGCGGACGATCCAGACGTTGGAGGATATGTTGAGAGCCTGTGCCTTAGATTGGAAGGATGATTGGGAGTCGCACTTGCCGTTGATCGAGTTCACGTACAACAATAGTTGGCACGCCTCGATCAAAATGGCACCATTTGAGGCATTGTATGGGAGGAGGTGCAGATCGCCGTTGTGTTGGGACGATGCGTCCGAGCTGATTGGTACCGAGCTCGATATGGTAGTTGAGACGAGAGAGAAGATTGCTCTGATTCGCGATAGATTGTTGATGGCCCAGAGTCGGCAGAAGTCTTATGCCGATACGCGTCGCCGGCCGTTGGAGCTTGAGGAGGGAGATCATGTTTTGCTTAAGGTGTCGCCGACACGGGGAGTTTACCGCTTCGGCTGGAAGGGTAAACTTAGTCCGAGATATATTGGACCGTTAGAGATTTTACAGAGAGTGGGAGAGCTTGCCTATCGGTTCGGCTTGCCGGCGTCCTTGAGTCACGTGCATAACGTATTTCATGTTTCCCAGCCTAGGAAGTACGTACCAGACCCTAGCCATACTATTGATTTTGGAGAGATCGAGTTGGGACCCGACATTACCATCGAGGAGAAGCCGATTCAGATTTTAGAGCGTCGGGTGAAGCAACTTCGTCATAAAACCATTCCTTTGGTTAAAGTTCAATGGTCGAGGCATGGATCCGAGGAATCCACATGGGAGACGGAAGAGAGTATGCGGTTGAGATATCCTGAGATATTCGCGTTGTAAGTTTCGGGATGAAACTTATTTTTAGGGGGATAGAATGTAATATCCGTACCTTCTATTTTTGGTAATTTCTATTTTTGGTGTATGTTCGTTTCGGACGACTCGCTTGTTACCGTTTTGAAATTTTGAACCTATTTTGTTCTTGGAGATTTTCCGTTTGGACGAGTTTCGAGGATGTTTTTGCATAATTTCATCTTGAATTATATCTTGTCGCATGTACGTCCGATTCTCGTAAAACTCATTCGTTTTCATTGTTTCTTGGTTTGCATAAGTTTGTATGGTTGAGTTAGTCGTGTTGAAACTTTCGGTTTGTTAATCCGACGTCGTATCGCGATTTTCGGGCACTTGGGCCATTTTTTTAATTTCCATAAGTTTAGGGAATTTCACTTTGTTTGTTACATTATGGATTCTCCGGTGATCGGGATTATATTCTCTTTCAACGCCCAGCTTTGTCGTCTTGGATATTCCGTGTTTATGTTTCCGGATTCTGGTCTTGCTTCGTGTTTCGATATTTTTGTGCTGTTGGCAGCAGTGTACTGAGCAATACTGGACTGCTGCTTGAGTAGCGCACGCTACTCCGGATTTACTTGCGTGCGCTATCACTGTGTGGTTAGCGTACCCTAACCTGGGGTTCGTAGCGTGCGATAACGATTTCATCAGTCTGGACAGTAGATTCAGTATTTCGGTACTAGACCAGGTAGCGTGCGCTAATTCAGCGTTAACGCACGCTAATTCCTAGCATTAGCGCACGCTAATCATGTTAGCTTGCGTACGCTAACTGGAGGACAGTAGGCAGACTGTTCTTCCACGCCCCGTTAGCGCACGCTAATGCTTGTGCGTAGCGTGCGCTAAGACTGTTTAATATAAATAGGACAGCAGCAGTCAACTGCATCATTTTTCCATCATTTCTTATCCTTCTCGACTTTGAGCAATTCCAGGCGAGGGTTAGGGCCGATTCCGACTGAATATCATCATTCACTACCATCCGTGCATTCCTTGCGTGAATTCTTCAAGTTCCTAACACTTTCCACCATCCGAATCAAGGTAAGAATCCCTGAAACCCTTGTTTTGAGATTTTGGGGAAATTTTGGGGATTTCTTGGGATTTGACTCTTTTAGTCCGAATTATCATTGGATTATCGCTAGACTTCGATCGTGTACTTGTAATCCTTCATTTTTATTGATGATTTGTGGTCTTAAACTCCAGGTTTTCCATTGTTCGTCACTTATAGTCGACGATACCCAAGTCATGACCGACAAATTGTTCCAACGGGTAGAATTAAGATTAATTCTTACCTTTCCGCATTATTGAGACTTGTTGTATACCGTTATCATGTTAGGAATGGATTTGGGAGGATTGTTCGAACCGAAACCTATTCCTTCATCTTTTCCTGCGTTTCGTCTTATTCAAGGCAAGTACATGTATTATATTTCATTATGTGTGTACGGTTTGATGTGAATGATGTAAACTGGATTATTGAATGATCGTGTTGGTTACTCTTCCACCTGGGGATGGCATGTGGCCTCTGGGAGCTGATACTAATGGGTACGGCCACGGAAGTGGACTTGTGTGCGTGTGTTGATGTTCTTCCAACTGGGGATGGTTCGACGGGACCTCTGGGGGCCGATACTAATGGGTACGACTGCGGAAGCGGTTTCTCACCTGGGGACGGTTCGACGGGACCTCTGGGGGCCGATACTAATGGGTGCGGTCGTGAGTTACCAAGCGTGGATATTTGTGATGTGGAAACTTGATGATAGACTGTTTTGATGTAAATATGATATTCCGGAATATTGATGTTCAAAGTGATTTTCTTAACGATTTGTTTGCGTTGAATCGTGTATGTATATAATGTTGTGTAATAGTGTACTTGCACTAGCTATTCGAATGCTAACCCCTTAAATGCGGGAAATGCGTCTTATGCATTTCAGGTACCGGGAGAGCTAAGGAGCAGGCACGGGACATGCACACAAAGGATGGGCTGGCATGATGATGTGGCTCGAGTCTGTATTTTTTTTGTGTTTTGGCACTGCATTTGTCGAGAATTGGAGTTAGACTGTTTATTCTTAAACTTGGTTTAAGTCCCCTGCGTGGGCAATGAATTGGTATTTAACTTATGTTTCATGTACTCCGTTAAAATGTTTTGGCCGGGGCCACGACCTTATTTACTTTTTGAGTGCATCTTTTGGGATGTCTTTGTGGTTTACGAGTCGTGAGTCAACCTGGTAGACCTCACGGAGGTGCTACGGCGTGTAATGTCCCATTTGTGAATTGGGGTGTTACAAACCTTGTCTGATCAATTGAGTTGACCAGGACTTCTCTGATATGAACTTGTCTGAGATTTACACTTAGCCGATTTTTAAGCCTAACTTATATGGCCTATAGAAGATACTCATTTGGTTCTTCTTTACAGGTTGCCAAGTATTCAACTATACATAATCTGGCCTACAGAGGATACTCATTTGGTTCTTCTTTACATTTTACCAAGTACTTTAAAGACATACATTTGAATAAACAAATACATGGATGACATCATCAAAATATAATAAGTATTTTTATCACTTCATACCATTTATTCTATTAGTATCAAGATTCACATAGTTTGATATATTCGAAACATGCCCGTCTGGAAATTTTAGCTCTTTAAGCCACTCGCATATTGCATGTTTTTGTTCTGTGGTGAGCGTATATGTTGCTTTCGGCTTTCTATTTGTTCCCTCGGGTACAAACAGCCCATCTCTTGTTGTGTACAATGGCAAGTCGCGTCTCGCCTTCAGGTTGTCCTTAGTTTTTTAGGGAATGTCCATGACTGTGTTAAGTATATTATCAAAGAAATTCTTTTCACAGTGCATAACGTCTAAATTATGCCGAATCAGTAAGGTATACCAGTAAGGGAGCTCCCAAAATATGCCAAAACCTTCAATACCTTCATAATTCACACCAAAGGTCACATCAGGAATACGATCAACAATAATTTTCATTTCTGCTGGCCCTCGACGTTCCGAAAAATATGAGCTTTCTTCATGACCTTTGTAAAAATCATGTTTGTTTTTTCTGTAAGGATGCCTATGTGGGAGAAAACATCTGTGACAGTCGAACCATGATGGCTTCCCTCCGTTCTTTAAACGAAAAGCAGAAGTACTTTACATACAATAAGGGCATTCTAACTTTCCATGTGTGCTCCATCCCGACAACATACCATAGGCTAGAAAGTCATTAATCATCCACATCAGAGCCGCACGCATCGAGAAATTTTCCTGCCTTACACAGTCTCAGGTTGTAGCACCATCTGTCCACAAACTTTTTAGCTCATCGATCAAGGGTCGGAGCATCACATCTATGTTCATCCTCGGCCCTTTAGGGTCAGATATAATAAGACTTAAGAAAATAAACTCCTGACGCATGTATAAAGTTGGTGGTAAATTATACGGAGTTACGAAGACCGGCCAACAAGAGTACTGGGCACCTGTTCCTCGAAATGGATTAAAACCATTAGTACAAAGACCGAGCCTGACATTTCGAGGATCTGCAGCGAACGAATGATGCGTACGATCAAAGTGTCGCCAAGCTTCAGTGCCGGCAGGATGAATTACTCTTTCTGACTCATCATGGCACTTTGTGTGCCATGTCATGTGTTCAGCAGTTTTGCGCGACATATACAACCGCTTCAACCTATCAGTGATTGAAAAATACCACAATTTCTTTTGTGCACTCGATTTCCCTTCCTCGTACCGTGGCGCTGCACAACTATGATAAAATTTCAAACTCTCACCTTCCCCATAGTACAGTGTAATTGCGAAATTGAGGGAAACTATCCATGACCATATCTCTTTGTGATGTAAAATAATTTTCTGCAGGTGTAGAAGATGATCCTCCTATGTTGTAATCATTGATCCCGCAATTTTGATAATCTTCACCATGGCATACCCAAACACGATAATGTAATGCAAATCCACACTGATATAAATGTTGCATGATTGTATTGTGATTATATTCATGCCAATTCTTACATTTTTTGCACGGACATAATATCTTACTACCAACTACTACACGAGCGAATCTAAAATCCAGAAACATATTAACACCATCAATAAATTCTCTAGTAATCATACCGTCGGGACCACGACGTTTTTCGTACATCCATTCGCTAAAAGTTGATATTTTTTCACTGCATACAAAATAAATAACTACAAAATATAAAAATATTTTCATTGCATTCCAAATAATCTATTATCAACTGAAATATAAATAATATTTTTGGATTTAATATAACATTTATAATCAACAAGAAAATGAGTATAATCAACTAACTTAAAATTGAATAGAAAATTCGTGTCCGTACCTTATGAAAATATAATATATTTTTTTGAATTGTGAATATAAAATCAACTAACTTTCATCAAACTAAACTTTAATTTAACATAACTACAACTAAATTATCAACTAAAAAGATAATTATATTTCGTATTAACAACAAGAAAAATAAGTATAATCATATTTGCATACAAAATTAATATGCAAATTAAATTTCAATTGTTTCTACATACCTTATAATATCGACGAATATTGCTTCAAAATGCTCAATATATCCTTCAATATACTTTATGAAAATATAATATTTTATTTTGAATTATGAATATAAAATCAACGAACTTTCATCAAACTAGATTTTTATTTAATATAAAACTACAACTAAATTATCAACTAAAAAGATAATTATATTTCGTATTAACAACAAGAAGAATAAGTATAATCATATATGCATACAAAATTAATATGCAAATTAAATTTCAATTGTTTCTACATACCTTCTAATATCGACGAATATTGCTTAAAAATGCTCAATATATCCTTGAATATATCTTCCGGAAAAAAACTCAGAAAAAAATGATGTATGAGGTTCTGTGTATTTTTGTGCGTTACGGTCCATCTGCCAAACGAAGTATGAGCTATATAATATACTTATCAAATATTGACTTCACATACGTAAAGCCAAAGAATAAGCTTGCAATAATTGCACAGACGGTAGGTGGCGCACGCGGATATGGTGGTTGATAAGTTTTAGCTTCACATATATGTGAAGCTAATGTGTAGGACAATATGAAAATTTTAAAAAAAAAAATTGGCGGAAGTTTGAAATTTTTGGCGTGGACGCGGGGAAATTCAAATTTATTAAAAAGGAAAATTATCAAATTGGTCCCGTATGTGGGATCAATTGGCCAAAAAGCCCCCTCTGTCTCCGACGTACCAAAAAATCCCACATCTCCCGCCTATTTTCGCCAAATTTATTCTCCGTCGCTGGCTGGAGTATTTTCCGGCCATCGGAGCTGACGTGGACGACACGTGGCAAAAATAGTGGGTCCGTCTGAGACAGACGGGGCTTTTTGGCCAATTGGTCCCACATGCGAGACCAATTTGATAATTTTCTCATTATATATATATATATATATACACACATATATATATATATATACACACACATATATATATATATATATGAAATTATTTTTCAATAAATGTAATAAATATAATAAATATTAATGACACATGATATAAAGAACTATAATTTAATTGAGTTTAAATTATTTGTGGCAAAAAATTCTATCAAATGAAAAGTTGATGAGCGATAAAATTTTTATTTTTCGAGGGTAGAATTTATCAAATAAAGATTGGTAGAAGTTTATTGCTTGCAAAAAAGATTTATGGTTCGTTTGTATTTTTATGTCAGATTTTTAGTTTTCTGGTATAATTGATTTGTAAAATTTATTTTCTAAATCAATTAAATTTACTTAAAATGTATTCAATTTTTCTCCTAAATTGATTGAACAATAGTATTGTTTTTATTTTTATAAATAAATCAACTAAGTAAGCTCTTTAGCATAAATGCAAAGTATGTTAAATAAAGAAATCTATTGTTTGATATTAAAATTATTTTTTATTGCAAGGAATGTCTTCTTTTATTGGATAATACAAATAGAATCTATTCTTGTAACAGTAATAAAAGTATTATAATTTTATTATGGAGGATATATTATATAAAATAAATCGATTCTTAAATTAGTAATCACAATATCTTTCCATCACAATAATTTTATCGCTCATCAACTTTTCATTTGATAGAATTTTTTTGCCACAAATAATTTAAACTCACTTAAATTTTAGTTCTTTATATCATGTGTCATTATATTTATTATATTTATTACATTTATTGAAAAATAAATGTATATATATAATGAGAAAACTATCAAATTAGTCCCGTATATCGGACTAATTGGCCAAAAAGTCCCGTCTGTCTCAGGCGGACCCACTATTTTTGCCACTTGTCAGCCATGTGTCGTCCACGCCAGCTCCGATGGCCGGAAAATACTCTGACCGGCGACAGAGGACTAAATTGGCGAAAACAGAGGGGAGATGTGAGTTTTTTTGCTCCGCTTGAGACAGAGGCTTTTTGGCGAATTGGTCCCACATACGGGACCAATTTGATAATTTTCTCTTTACTGAAATACTTTGGCTTCACATATGTGAAGCTATTGAGTTTCGAAATATATTATAAATACAACATCATTACAAACCTTCATTCATTCCAAAATTCTAATCCACATTTCATTCATCTCATTTCTTCAACTTTCATCTCTCAATCTTCAAGGTAATTTCTAAATTATTTTCAATTTTGTTAATAATTTTACTTATATTATTTTTTCTTTCTACTAACTTATTAATATTTTTGTTTTTTTACTTTCTTTTGCAGGATTTTTATTTATTTAAATATAATTGAATTATAATATTAATATTATTGAAACATAACATAATGTGATTTATCTTTTTTAAAATTAATTTTTACAAAAATGATTATTTTTTGTTTTCTAATTAAATAAATATATTTTTAGTATAATATATTTATTTTTTAATAATAATTAGAAATGTAGTTTTTGGCATATTTTCTAGTTACAACAAAAAATATATTTAAAAGATATTTATGATTAAATTTATATATACACACACACACACCTGAAATTAGACAAAAATTCTTTATGGCTAATTTCATTTTTTTTTATTTTAAACGAAGATCTTTAGCGTCACGTATGTGACGCTAATATAATAATTGCATTTAAATTTACTGATACACTTTGGCGACACATATGTGACGCTAAAGATATATTATTTAAAATTGCTTGACTATCTTTGGCGACACATATGTGACGCCAAAGAGATAATATTTAAAATTGCTGGACTCTCTTTGGCGTCAAATATGCGACGCCAAAGATATAATATTTAAAATTGCTGGACTATATTTGGCGTCACATATGTGACGCCAAAGTTTAAAAAATAATATTCTCCTCGTTCGCTTTAGCTTCACCTATGTGAAGCTAATGTAATTAGGTTAATTGTTTTACGTTCCCTTTAGCTTCATATGGTTGACGGTAATGTTTAATTCTTTAGCTTCATACGGTCAAACATTGAAGGTAAATGTTTTTTAGCTTCAACTTATTTAACTTCATACATTGCCTTCAAATATGTAAAGATAAAGAAGAAAAGCTTCACAGTCAACTCTATTGGCTTCACATACACACATTTCTTAGTAGTGTTATTTATTGTCATGATTTTTTCAACAATCTACCAACGTGGTGTTGTGTACTCAGCATCATGAGGATTTTCCTTGACCGCTTAGGAGCAAAGTTAACAAACAATTAATGATAATATCATAGAACAGATTCTAAATTAATTGTGTAATAATTACCTTGTAATGTTCACTCAAACCCTCGTTTAACTTGTTAATGTTATCATCCTCCTGACCTCCAGTAGAATTAAACTTAATAGTAATTTGAATCAGCTTTGTTGCAGTGTGAATATTTGAGCTCTGCATCAACTTTTGCTAATTTTCTCTTGCATACACGACGACATCAGATGTACCACCACTCTCCAGATGTCTCGATAGCGACAATTCTAGCCAAAAAAGTTACCAGAATACAATAATGCGAGTTTAATGTTACTGTAATAAAATAATGCAATAAAATAATGCAAGTACAAATAAAATAATATTTTTTCTTTTCTTTTATTATTGCAATATATTTTTTACATTGTTCATATTCTCTCTTTTGACTCTCGTTTATGATTTATACATATGAAAAAAATAATCATATAAAATCTTGTTAGACTCGTCTCGAAATATACTCTCTAAATATCAATTTTATAATTTTTGTAAATATATAATTAAAAATATTACTAATCAAGGTTGTGCATTGACAAGCGTGAAAGTTCAAACACTATAGTATGTATCAAGAGATCATACTTCTCCATCCCCAGTGAGTTGCTCAATGGTCTTTATAAGTGCACTGGAAATGGACACCTGATCATCTGCAATAGTGCTTCCTTTTTCAATAGAGTGTGTACTCATTGTTTTTTTTTTTTTTTTTTTTTTTTTATTGTTGACACTAGAGTGCCACTAAATCTGGAAAAGAAAACGTTATATTAATTATAACATTTACAAAATTAAAAAAAAGGGAAAACAATGATTTTCGTCCCTGTAATTTGCACGATTTTTGCTTTTAGTCCCTACGAAAATTAAAATATTATTTTCATCCCTGTAATTTTTAAAACGTTCTTTTTTAGTCCCTGCCGTTAACCTCCGTTTATTTTTAAAGGAAAAACAATGTTTTTCGTCCCTGTAATTTGCGTGATTTTTGCTTTTAGTCCCTACGAAAATTGAAATATTATTTTGATCCCTGTAATTTCTAAAACGTTCTTTTTTAGTCCCTGTCATTAATTGTATATTCCAAATAGCATAATAGTGCAGTAACAAATTAGACCCTGCAATTTACTACACGACACGAAAATTTAGTGTTTGGGTTTGCATTTGAGTCTGACATGAAAATACATGAACACGAAAGTACACGACTGAGATTTAGTGTCGGTTTTGTGTTTACCCTTTGGGTACACGACACGGCACGAGGTAAACGAAATAAATAAATAAATAAATACAATATTTTATATTTTATTTAATAAAAATATGTATTTAATGAATTCTGTTTATACTAAATTTTAAAATTTGAAAATATAATGTGATTTTCATAAATTTCATGTAAACATTCGTGTTTTCATTGCCATTCGTTTCATTTCGTCTACTAAAACCTATAAAAATAATATTTTAATATTTATTTTATATTATGTGCCTGACACGAAAACACGAAACGAAACGACACGAGTTTTATGGTGACTGCCACTAACCTACCGCAACCCTCCTCTTTTATCCGAGCTTGGGACCGGCAATGAATGTCAAGAAGACACCCACATGCAGAGTTAATTCATTAAATATATATTTTTATTAAATTAAATATAAAATATTATATTTATTTATTTATTTATTTATTTCGTGTACCTCGTGTCGTGTCGTGTACCCAAAGGGTAAACACAAAACCGACACTAAATCTCGGTCGTGTACTTTCATGTTCGTGTATTTTCGTGTCGTGTACTCAAAATGCAAACCCAAACACTAAATTTTCGTGTCGTTTTCGTGTCGTGTGGTAAACTGCCAGGTATAATTTGTTACTGCACTATTATGCTATTTGGAATATACAATTAATGGCAGGGACTAAAAAAGAACGTTTTAGAAATTACAGGGATCAAAATAATATTTCAATTTCCGTAGGGACTAAAAGCAAAATCACGCAAATTACAGGGACAAAAAGCATTGTTTTTCCTTTAAAAATAAACGGAGGTTAACGGCAGGGACTAAAAAAGAACGTTTTAGAAATTACAGGGATGAAAATAACATTTTAATTTTTGTAGGGACTAAAAGCAAAAATCGTGCAAATTACAGGGACGAAAATCATTGTTTTCCCTTAAAAAAAATATAGAACATTAATTATAAACATTGTAATGCAAATAAAATACTACCTGCTCTTAAAATCATTAACCTCGGGGCAATCCACGTTGAAACCAAGCTTAGAAGCATTAAAAGTGGTTGATACATCAACTCGATCTGTTTAGCGGCCCATGTATTTAGCGGGCTGGACCTGGGCTGGGCGGCCGCGGCCCACAGCCGCTCGCCCCCGGGCTGTCATGGGCCGGTGTGGGCTGGGCCGGGCTTGGGCCGGAAGAGTAGAAAAAAATTCATAAAAATCAATTTGTAAAAATCTGTTTTCAATTTTTAAAATAAATTATTTAATATTAATTAAAAATTCAATTTACAAAAATCATTTTGAATTAAGAAAAAATGTAAAACTTAGTAACAAAAAATTTTTTTGAAATGGGGAGATAAAGGGGGGAAAAATTGGACTTGGACTTAATTTGTTAAAATTAGATTATTTTTTGAAATGTAATCTAATTTCTAAAATTAAGTTGCCTACGTATCCTAAGGAATCAAAGTCCACGTAGTTCTTTTTACTTACCTTTTTACTTACCTGGAACTTAAAGGTAGGTGATGTGCTCAATCGTCGTGTTGGCCACTCCCTGAAGCTCCCGATTCGGATGAAGAATCCATCATCATCCACGGATCATCATCCTCGTTGTGTTCGTCTTCTTCTTCCGTCCGTCCTTGTTGACGTTTTTCTGCTTGTTCCCAATCTTTTGCTGCACTGAATCTTCACAACGTCGGGCGATAAAGATGTTCGTTTATCTGTTATAACTCTTCTACCTGCACTAAAAGCAGACTCCGAAGCAATTGTAGAGGCTGGAACGACAAGGAAATCCCTTGCAATTCTAGCCAATATAGGATATTGTTCTTCACGTAATTTCCACCATTTTAAAATCTCAAAATCAGCATCAAGCTCGTGTGAATACGTAAAATACTCATTTAAGATTTGACTAGAAGAAGTTGAAGAATTAGAGCTTGATGACGATTTTGGTTTTTTGAAAAGAATTGAAGATGTAAATTGATCAAATCTACCTTTATTTTTTGAAGTTGACTGAGAGCTAGAACCTCCGGTTTATATTTTTTAATGTACAAATCAACTAATGAAGCTAATATTTTGACGCACTCATTTACGTACTCCTCACTATCAAAAGAAGTATCACCTAATGCATTATAATAATAATCAATAAGATTACCGAGTGCTCCTTTTTTCACACCCGGGTCAAGAAGACATGCAACACCATATATGTAAGGAAATTGTGATAAATACTCTAACTATTTTTCTGTCATTGTAGAAATAACTTGAGATAAATGTATATTATTTTTGTGTTCACTTAAAGAACCAACAATTTTACAACATTCTAAAATAACCAAGTGCACATTAGGTTAATAAACGTAAAGAAAATAAATATGTAGAATTATTATAAGCACATAATATACTATGAACGATCGTAGCAAGTTCCCAATGAGCCTTAGTTATGAGGTCTTCCTCGGCTAAATGTTTTGGATCAGAGTTATATAATTTAGTAATAATTTCCTTATAAGGAATAACATCATCAAGCAAGTTAAAAGTAGAGTTCCAACGGGTAGGTGTGTCAATGCTCCATTTTTTTGGTTTCAAATTACGTTCCTTACATAGATGTTTATAATATCTCCTAATATGTTGACTCAGTCTTAGCCATTTAATTATTTTTCTAATAGGATTTAAAAGGGGTGAAATCATATCAATTCCTTTTTAGCTGACAAATTCAAGACATGGGCACAACATCTAATATGCATAAAAATACCGTTTGCAATTAAAGGCAATTCGTCCAACAAATATTCCATACATTTATTATTTGCGGCCGCATTATCGAGAGAAAGAGAAAGCACTTTATCAAATATATTAAATTCCTTACAACATTCAATTATTCTATCTTTTAGATTTTTAGCGGTATGTGATTCTTCCATAATAACAAAAGCAATAATTCATTTTTCTATTACATATTCAGTTCCAATCCAATGAACTGTAATGCAAAGATAAGGTTCACCAGTTGGAGAAGTCCAACAATCACTAGTAAGACATATACAACCTTCAAATCTTTTAAAAAATTCAATTAATTGAGCACGTTGAATATAATATTGTTGTTGAATACGCCGTTTAAGAGTATTCCTTGGTATTCTCCGATATGCCGGTTGCATTAAAGTCCTAGTCATAATTTCTAAATTTTCACTTTCACCATGACTTAAAGGCAGTTCATCAAGAGTAACATATTTAGCAAATCCGTCAATTAATTTTTGTTGATTGTAAACGAAAGGCATACCTCCACCGGGCGCTTTTGAGAAATAGCCGGATAGTTGAGATTGATCATCCGAATGTTCTTGATCATGATTATCCTTAGTCAAACCATGGTCATTAGCCAAATGACGAGCTAGTATTCCGGTTCCGGTACCAATTTTCCAAGAAAAAGTAGTAGTTTTCTTTTGATTTTTGCATAGAAGACATATCATTTTACAATGCGTTGGCACGGTACCGATAGCCCTCTCATAAAATGCCCAAACCCATGATTTTTTATTTTTATTTGAAGCTTCGGCCGTAGGTTCGGATGGAGGTGGCATGGTAGATGTAGTAGAGTCTTGAGAGAGATTGTGAACTAATAACAAGTCAATTTATAATAATAAGTACTAAATAAATAAACTCTACTAAATATAAAAAATAATACAAAGTAGAAGTAGTAAACTTACCGAAATGCAAGTTGGTTTCATTGTCGTCGGTTCCTTCATGATGAACGTTCCTTGATCCGTCCGCCATAGTATTATACAATTATATAAAGGTACTTAACAAAAAATAATAATGCAAGATTACAAGTTGTGAAAATTAACTTGAGAATTGTGCAAACTTGAGAATTAAGAACAAGAGTGAATAATGGTGTGGGAAAATGGTTAAGATGTGTTGGTATTTATAAGATGAATTTTTCAAAAAAAAAAAATGAAGGCTGGCTGACCGTTGGGTCGCCAACGGCTATGTGAACCAAGTTGGTTCAACCAACCAATAGGTTGGTGCCACATGGCATGGCCAACCAACCATTTAAATTTGAATGGTGGACTTTGGGGTGGGTTGGGGGCCGGGCTAGGGGTGGGCCGGGCTGGGGGCCGGGCCGGTCTGGGCTCGGAGGTGGGCCGGGCCGGGCTAGGTCTGGGTTGGAGATTTCGGGACCGGGACCGACCGGATGACTAGGGGGCTGGGCTCGGTCCCGGGCCGCGCTGGCCCGGTCGGCCCCCGGGTCTAGAAAATCCGGGCTGGGCCGGCCCGGCCCACTGGCCACCTCTACATGAAATGTTGATAAAAGCTGTTTATTTAAGAACATACCGTTGTTAAAAGAAATGATACATGTTGATAATTAGAGCAGTATTTGCTTTCTAGCCGGAATAATAATCTTCATCAAAAGCTTCAATTGAAGAAAAGGTTTCTTTCTCTTGGCCTATAAACTATTCTTTATGTATTATTCTTCAACATGAGATACTCTTTTTTATGGAGAAAAAGTTATATTTATAGGTAGAGAAAGGACCTTTAGCTTCATCTTGTAATAATAAGAATTAAACATCCATCAAGGCTATTCATGAAAAGATTTGTAACTTATGTAGTGATTGCAAGACTTAATTAGAATAGTAACACCTCCTAATGACCATCTTTATGAATAAGAATTCTAATGGTTTTTTGAATTAATAAATTATTCTTACATTCTCCTACTTGGTCTATAGGAGGATCTATTATAATTCTGTATTAATTACATAAGGTGCGCGTGATATGCAAACCACTAGTTTATTTCGTTACCATAAGTGTCTTGACTAATCGAGTCGTCAATGAGAGTCATGGCGTGCACAAATTATTTCGCAACATGCTTACTTCCATGTACTACAACATTGAAAACTTTCATAGGTAGACCATAAATGAGAGCAACATAATGGTCACGTAATGTCTTGAAGTTAAGACGTTTCTGTTATCATTCTTAAACATAAGGTATACCAATTAGGAAACAGAAATGATAGATGCTAATATTTATTAAGAGCAGTTTAATAATTATTATTCATGAGTACAACGATAATGGCATAAGATAAAATAATTAGAAACTATCAGCAAGACCCATGCTTTCAGTATGTGTTGCTTGATTCGGTGAACGCAAGTACACGTTATCGTAGACAAGTAATAAAATGATGAGTAAGATATCGTTCCCATGAGGACTGACTTACCAACTACCGATTTATGTGTATTCTAATTTTATTTGAACTCTCGAAATTTGGGATGTAATTAATAATTAAAGAAAACCAATAAAAGAATAAACGGTAAAAACGATCGCTCGAAGAAAGAAAATCTAATAATGAATAAATCTAGGATTGTGAATCCACCTCGGTTTATCCGAATTTACTCTCGATTATCTGAAGTTAATGATTTCCCAGTTTATTGAAGGCGAAGGTTGCTAAAGTACTCTACCGCCTCTCCCGAGGTCAGTAGATTTTTCTAAGGCGAATAATACACTCTATCCCTAGGTGAATTAATTCGACAATAGGCAAAAGGCACGGAATCTTCAAAAAGCCACGTAGTTCCTATGAGTATATTCCTATCTCATAAGATAAAACGATTCTCACCAATATTTCCTCACCAACTCTCCTCTCCCGATTCGAGTTGCGTAATTAAAACAATTCAATTATAGGCCACCCAATTGAAAGCATTAAAAACAATTGGGAAAACTCAACAGAAAAGGGAATTATATAGATAATCAAAGTAAATCTGTCAAAACCTCGGTTTCATCAAAATCCTAGAATAGGGTTTTAGCCTGACATGCTAAAGAATAAAAATACAAAAATAATTAAAGAAAGCATTGATATCAAACACAGATGAAGAACTTGGATTCCTCCGTTCTTCTGCTTCCGCTCTCTGCTCCTTGGTGTCTTCTGCTTCTTCTCAATTCCTCGATGATCTCACGATCCTCTGATTCCGCGATAATCTCCCTCAATTCTGACCTTTCATGCTTATTTATAACTCTCCTTAGCCTCAAAAACGCGTCCGGGAACTAGGTTGGGAACAGGCTCCAAAAACGGCCCAAAACCGCGGCCAACACATCAAAACCGCCCCGTGGGCCGCGGCTCAATTAATTTGTGCCACGGTCCCAACGTTCAGCGCCGATACCTGGGTACTTATTTTTCCTCCTGGGCCGCGGCTCAGCATCCTTGTGCTGCGGCCCCCGTTATAGTCCACTCGGGGCTCGCTGGTTGTCTTCGTGTGCCGCGGCTCACTTGATTCGTGCCGCGGCCCCAGGCCAAAAATTACCGTTTTCGCCCGCTTTTCATCGTTTCGGCTTCCGGACTCCAATTTCCTGCAAAACATATAAGAATAGTGCATTAAAAGCTCATTTGTGCAGATTTAATCATAAAAGGAATACAAAATAATGATAAATAAGTGTATAAAAATACGCCTAACAAATACCCCCAAACTTGAGCCTTTGCTTGTCCTCAAGCAAAAAGAATTGATTACAAATAAAAGAATATCATGAATGATCGTGCAAATCCATAGTGCTCAACTTAATCAATACTACCCTGAAATCCTCAAAGAATAATACAAGTATCGTAATAGTGAGTCACATCCAGGACACTGATTCCACAAAGTAACCAATTTCAGTCCTAATCAATCGTTCATGAAGAAAATCAAGCTCAAAGATTAACAAGCGTGAATTTAACCGACCGCCAATATGAAGGGTTAAAATAAACAAGCTAACTCGCCCAGTCCCACAGTCTAATGGCAAATATTTCAGAGTTTCATCGTTAAAAATAAACCTCGGACAGTATTCCCTTATATATGCTCAATAAGATGATTCGAGTTGACCACTAGGTTCGGATCTCGGGATGTTTCATCGGGATAGTCCTAGGGTGGAATTCCATTCTCATGTGTTAGGGAACCGTTTGACGTAAAAGACACTCATGGGTTCCCCTCCACAGCGGAGAAACAACTCGAATAGCTATTCCCGCATGTCCGATTCAAGGTCGCTGTTTTACGCGAGAGTAAACAACGGGTCACGCGAATACCCCCGGTTACTAGGCTCCCCATCGTCGGCACATGCAAAATCTCTAAACCACTAGTCTAATCAGGGTTGTCGTTTTACGCGAGAGTAAACAACGGGTCACGTGAATACCCCCGGTTACTAGACTTCCCATCATAGAACAAATAATATCTCGACTTTTTGGGAAAAACTGTCCGATTCTAAACTCAAATTAAGTGCCAACACGACTCATGTTACTGGACAACTAGCTACGCGAAAAGTGTGACCAAACGTATAGACGGCGATTTGAAAACATGTATGTCTCCTTTCTTATCTGCTAAGATTTCTACAAAAATAAAAAAATTTCGGACCTAAATGAATACTCAACAGAAATAGATATCACTACTGCAACTCGACTAAAACTCAAACGTTTCTTCAGAGAGAAATCAGTATCGTAACATCAGTTTTACACAAAAAGAAGCACAAAAAATTCACGAATGCAAATAATATCACGACAAGCAAGGCTAGCAACAAAAAGATAACGAAAAATAACAAAAAAGGCAAACGAATAAGTACAGCAACAGAAAATAAAACCCCCCCAAAACTTAGGACGTACATTGACCTCAATGTACACAAAATGTAATATGCAATAAAAAAAAGGTCAAGTACTCCCCTACTGTCCGCTCATGAACAGGTGCCAGCGTCGTCCGGCGAGACTGCACGCTCCTCGACTACACCATGCGGAACGTGAATGAATGAGCTTGCATCATCAAAGAGGAAATTAAGGATGAGATCTCAAGTTTAAACATGATGTAAGGGTTGGGAGACAATGTAATCTGATAAAATAATTCGTTGCATATAGTTTGAAAATGGTTGGCTTAAAAAATTTTTTCATTGCTGCAATTTATCAAACACTTAGTATGCACAAGTTTAAATGAAGAACAAGAATTTTAATGGCTAAATCCAAATCCCAAAAATAACAACATAGATATATAGCCATGATAAACGACAACTAACATCACCAATTCGTTCATAATCACAAATACCATCACAATCAAACACCATATTCACCATATTCCAACTCCATTTTTGAGAGAACTTTGAAGAACAACTAGCAACATATAACAAAAACTTACTTTTCAAATCATATATCAATTATGATTAAGAGATTGAGAGTTACCTGACTTGGAATGAAGAATGCAAGAAGAAGAAGAGGATATCGACCGAGTGCTTGTGTGAAGGAAGGAAGGGACTTTACCTGATGTGTGCCGACCGATCGTGTATATGAAGGATACCTGGGCTTTCCTATTTGCGACGGGGGCCGCGGCACAACTTAGGTGAGCCGCGGCCCAGAGTACAGTCTCCTGGGCGTTGTTTGTTCTTTCGCTTTGTGCCGCGGCTCAGCATGTAGGTGCCGCGGCTCATCATGTTAGTGTGCTGCGGCTCATTTGGTCCGTGCCGCGGCCTGGAGTACAGGTATCTGGGCATCTCTTTGGCATTTGGTGTGCCGCGGCTCGCTGCATATGTGCCGCGGCTCATGGACCTGGTGTGCCACGGCTCAGTAAGGTCGTGCCGCGGCACAGAGTACAGTTCGGTTGGCCTTTTTCTTTCAACTTGTGTGTGCCACGGCTCACTATCCTTGTGCCGCGGCCCTTTGCTCAAATTTCCCCTGGGATAATTTCCGCACAGAATTTTCAAAAGAAAACATCAAGAGCATGAGAGATAAGCATATCCAAGCTAAAATGACGAAAAATAAAGATCAAAAAATGCAAGAAAATATTGAAACACAAAAAAAACTACAACTAATACTCGGGTTACCTCCCGAGAAGCGCTAAGTTTATAGTCTTCAGCCAGACTTCTTGAAAATCAGTTCGCTTTTTGCAAACACCATTTGAACTCCGCCCCGTCCATCGAACCGTTAATATGTTTTTTAAATTTTTGACCATTGGTCTTTAACAATCCGATTTTCGGTTTGGACACCCAATGTTCTTTGCGAAAAGATTTTAATAAAAACAACTTTCCGAGACACCCATTTTGCACATGACTTGGCATCCGTTTTACTTCCGGCTTATTCTCCTTTTTCTCGAACGAACTTATGACAGCATTATGATTTTTCATTGGTGTATGAACGGTTGATGAAGACGACATGTCCAAATGCCTAAGATATGCGACTCGTTATACATTTTTCTCAGACGTCGGAGCATCTAAAACGGATTCTGAACACTTCAACCGACAACTCTCCCGGTGTGCGTCCTTCGCAAAGGTATCTACACTTTGAATTTGTGAACTCTTCTCAACACTACTTGGACACGGAAAGGATTTAAACACTTGGAAAGTGACTTGCTCATCTTGAACCCGCAGAGTGAGTCTCCCTTTTTCCACGTCAATGAGAGTTCGGCCCGTAGCTAAGAATGGTCTTCCCAAAATAATTGGAATGTCTTGATCCTCCTCCATATCGAGCACAATGAAATTAGCCGGAAAGATGAATTTATCTACCTTGACTAAAACATCTTCTACTACCCCCATCGGGTACTTGATAGATAGATCCGCTAATTGTAGCGAGATTGTCGTCGGCTTTGCTTTCCCAATGCCTAGCTTCTTAAAAATAGAAAGAGGCATGAGATTAACACTAGCGCCGAGATCGCACAACGCCCTATCAAAAGAGAGGTTTCATATGGTGCACGGTATATTGAAGCTTCCTGGATCCTTCAATTTTGGCAGAAGCTTTTTCTGTAGAATCGCGCTGCACTCTTCAGTCAGTGCCACTGCCTCATATTCCTTGAGCTTCCGTTTGTTAGATAAAATCTCTTTCATGAACTTGACATAGCTCGGCATTTGTTCCAACGTATCAGCAAATGGAATATTTATATGTAGTTTCTTGAAGACGTCAAGAAACTTAGAGAATTGCTTGTCCAATTTCTGCTTATGCAGAAGCTGTGGAAACGGGACGGGTGGCACATAGGCCTTCGGATTGTCAGGAAACAGTATCGAGGGTCTCGAATTTTGTGATTCCTCGCTCACCGAGTTTTTCTTCACCTCATCCTCAGTTCTCTTTTCGTTCCTCTCGGGCTGGTCACACACTTCTTTCCCGCTTCTCAAACTGATGGCATTGATACTCTCTCTGGGATTCGTTTCAGTCGTACTTGGCAAGGTACCCTCCGGGCGGGCTATTAACACATTTGATATCTGGCCCAGTTGGACTTCCAAGTTGCGAATAGAAGCGGAATGGTTTTGCAAGGTTGCTTCCGTATGGGTCATGAACTGACTCGTATTTGCTGCTAATTTCGCAATTGCTTCCTCTAGAGAAATTTTTGGAGCAGGGGGAGGTTGCTGTTGGTGTTGAGCAAACTGAGGTTGGTTCGAGTTTTGTCCGTTTCTCCATGAGAAGTTAGGATGATTATGCCATCTCGGATTATAAGTGTTGGAGTACGGATTATTTTGCCGGTTCCCGTTGTTGGGATTCCGAAAATAAAACGAAATACGCAGCGGAAAAAATACGAATCCCAAACAGGATCGATCAAGTAACGTATATACGAAAAAATAAATACGAAGATAAAGATCATACCCTTGAAGCCTTTGAAATAATTCTTCGTAAAATTGGATGACGATCACGAACCTCGTCCCGAACACGAAATCCCTTTGTTCCAAGCACCAAAAGTTCGAAGCCTCTACTTCACACGCGTCGGAAGTTGCCCGGAAAAATTTCAACGAGACTCCGTTCTCCAAGAACACGGCTAGGGAACTCGTAGGAATTTTTCTCTCAATTTTTCTTAACTTTTATAACACCTCTAAGATGAAAATTATAGAAAAGAAAAATTTCTCCTCCCTCCTCACAAAACTCACGTCGAGCAGCAAGAAAGTATGTGTATGTGTGTGTTTTTCAAGACTCATCATACACCATATGAGTTGGTTTTTATAAAGATATAAAACAACTCATTTATGTAATTATAAATTGAGAAAGAATCTCAACTTAACAATTATTCATGACAAGACAACACAAAACACATGCATGGTGATGATTCCATGTGATGTGGGGAGAGGGAGGGTGGCCCATGGTGGAAGTTTCCTAGAAAACGAGCCGAGTCACTCGGCTCGTTAACCGCACGTTCGTCAAACGACTCCGTTAAATAAACTCCGTTTAATCACCTAATGTATTTATATTAATTAATCAATCTAATTAATTAATAATATCAAATACAAATATATTTTTCTAAGAAATATAATTTATGAATTAAATTAATCACCCGGTAACTTAATTTTAATTCATAAGACCGCTATTTTGATTTATCTAATAAATCATAATTAGATATCCAATATCTAATATTTATAGAGAGATAATAAATTCACATTTATCCGTCAACGCTCTGATGCGCGACTCGTAGGTCCGTCTCGGCCGGCATTGGGAGGAACCAATGAGTGCGGCAAGACTTAGCCACTTAGCGGCCGCCTCAGAAACCCCGATCGAGAACGAATGAAGGGATCATTCTAGAACCATTATGTCGTGAATACTATATACGTATAGACCCTTCATCGATGTCCGGTCAAGTCTTCGGTCACGGTAAAGTCAAACCCTACTGTTGACTAAACTCTATACATGTGTTAATGCAAATCAAGACCAACTGATCAATAGTGTATCTAATACTACTATATCAGAATGCTTTGGCCAAAGACTTATGATCTTATTTGCCATTAACCGTATAGGACATTTGCCTGCTCACTAACAGGAGATAGAATTCTTTCTTGGCGTACAGTAAAGACTGCTACCTGCCCGTATAGTCCGCACATCGAGGTCGACTCAGCAATTAAGCAAATGAGTCTAACTACTCTAATGACAAACTAAACGTCACAGGCACATCTTCTACTGAACCCTCAAGTCAAAGGTCCACGTATACTATCACAACCTTTCGATTCGTCATAGACTCTCCGAGAGTGAATACCGTGTGACTGAATCGAGTATGAGTCGTGTTCGAGTATACTGGTCCCACCAATATACTTATAACTATGCTATCAAGACATGCACATGTCCTAGCATTAGTTATACAAATCTTATTAAAAACTTAATGCCCATTTAAGTTTATTGACTTGCGAACGATTTACGTAAATAAACTTTAAACACTTCCAGTGCATTTTCTCTTATCCCATAACGAGAATGGAATGTTCAGTTTATTTACATGGACTTCACTTCAATGTTTACCAAGTCAAGAATGCAATTGAAATACAATAAACAGTGAATGAATCGAATTGCCTTTTTTTTATTATTTATTCCATAATTACAAGTACAATGCCCCTACTCTCTCATCCCCTGAGTGGCATTCGAGGGCATATTCCTAACACCCGTTCCCCACGAACTAAGC
The DNA here is from genome assembly GCA_033398695.1 of Orobanche coerulescens. Lineage (NCBI taxonomy): Eukaryota > Viridiplantae > Streptophyta > Magnoliopsida > Lamiales > Orobanchaceae > Orobanche > Orobanche coerulescens. The sequence goes on along the minus strand of CM065808.1, from coordinate 59,989,166 downwards.
TTGTTCCATCGGAGGTTGCTCGAAAGGATTTCCGACTTGGCACTCTGCGCTAGGATGAGATCTATTACACCAATTGCACGATCCAGTGGTAACGGGGGAAGGAGCATGTGAAAAGGCTTGAAGTTGCTGAGTTAATGCGGCGACTTGAGCTGATAATGTAGAGATCGGATCGTTATTGGAGATTTCCATTACTCGTTTCGGAATCACTCGTTCGGAAGGCCACTGATACGCATTTGCAGCCATCGTCTCCAATAAAGAGTGTGCTTCGGCCATCGTTTTTCCCATCAACGCTCCTCCAGCGGCTGCATCAACAAGAGTGCGTGTAGAGGCACTCAATCCATTATAGATTATCTGAATTTGTAACCAGTACGGTAAGCCGTGGTGTGGGCATCTCCGTAATAAGTCCTTGTATCGCTCCCAAGATTCGTGAAGCGACTCCATATCAAATTGCCCGAAAGTAGTGATCTCGTTCCTTAACCTCGCCGTCTTTGATGGTGGGAAGAACTTAGCCAGGAAGGCTTGCGCTAATTCTGCCCAAGTCGTGATAGAGCCCGGCGGTAAAGAGTTCAACCAAAATTTTGCTTTGTCCCTCAAAGAGAAAGGGAAAAGCCGTAGACGAATAGCATCATCAGTGACACCGTTGTTCTTGAAGGTGTCGCAAATCTCGAGAAATGAAGCGATACGCGCGTTGGGGTCATTGTTCGCCAATCCACAAAACTAGCGTGCTTGCACCATCTGAATAATAGCCGGCTTGATTTCGAAGTTGTTGGCTTGGATGGTTGGACGCCGAATCCCCGAAAAGTTTGCATTTATTTGTGGCATAGCATAATCGCGGAGTGCTAATGCCGGTTGAGCTTGCTGAATGGGGTTGTCTGCTTCGTGATTTCCCGTGTTGTCGGCCATCGTGCCTGCTTTCGGTAGCTCTCGTTTCTCCTTCTTACTTTTCCGAAGAGTGCGCTCGAGTTCGGTATCCAAAGGTAATAGGCCTTCGTTACCGAATTTTCTCATGCACTAACCGGAAATTCCTGAAAGGAAAAACAAATAAATAAAATTACACAAAAATAAATAAAAAATTTGTTCAAACTAAGACAAGAAGTACTGAAATCGATATTAGTAAAAAAAAATCAGTCCCCGGCAACGGCGCCAAAAACTTGTTGCTTGATTCGGTGAACGCAAGTGCACGTTATCGTAGACAAGTAATAAAATGATGAGTAAGATATCGTTCCCACGAGGACTGACTTACCAACTACCGATTTATGCATATTCTAATTTTATTTGAACTCTCGAAATTTGGGATGCAATTAATAATTAAAGAAAACCAATAAAAGAATAAACAGTAAAAACGATCGCTCGAAGAAAGAAAATCTAATAATGAATAAATCTAGGATTGTGAATCCACCTCGGTTTATCCGAATTTACTCTCGATTATCTGAAGTTAATGATTTCCCAGTTTATTGAAGGCAAAGGTTGCTAAAGTACTCTACCGCCTCTCCCGAGGTCAGTAGATTTTTCTAAGGCGAATAATACACTCTATCCCTAGGTGAATTAATTCGACAATAGGCAAAAAGCACGGAATCTTCAAAAAGCCACGTAGTTCCTATGAGTATATTCCTATCTCACAAGATAAAACGATTCTCACCAATATTTCCTCACCAACTCTCCTCTCCCGATTCTAGTTGCGTAATTAAAATAATTCAATTATAGGCCACACAATTGAAAGCATTAAAAACAATTGGGAAAACTCAACAGAAAAGGGGATTATATAGATAATCAAAGTAAATCCGTCAAAACCTCGGTTTCATCAAAATCCTAGAACAGGTTTTTAGCCTCACATGCTAAAGAATAAAAATACAGAAATAATTAAAGAAAGCATTGATATCAAACGCAGATGAAGAACTTGGATTCCTCCATTCTTCTACTTCCGCTCTCTGCTCCTTGGTGTCTTCTGTTTCTTCTCAATTCCTCGATGATATCGCGATCCTCCGATTCCGCGATAATCTCCCTCAATTCTGACCTTTCATGCTTATTTATAACTCTCCTTAGCCTCAAAATGCGTCCGGGAACTAGGTTGGGAATAGGCTCCAAAAACGGCCCAAAACCGCGGCGAACACATCAAAACCGCCACGTGGGCCGCGGCTCACTTAATCTGTGACGCGGTCCCAACGTTCAGTGCCTATACCTGGGCGCTTATTTTTCCTCCTGGGCCGCAGCTCAGCATCCTTGTGCCGCGGCCCCCGGTACAGTCCACTCGGGGCTTGCTGGTTGTCTTCGTGTGCCGCGGCTCACTTGATTCGTGCCGCGGCCCCAGGCTAAAAATTACCGTTTTTGCCCGCTTTTCATCGTTTCGGCTTCTGGACTCCAATTTCCTGCAAAACATATAAGAATAGTGCATTAAAAGCTCATTTATACAGATTTAATCATAAAAGGAATACAAAATAATGATAAATAAGCGTATAAAAATACGCCTAACAGTATGTCCCTAAATGGCCTTTGGAGGTTAGAGGTGCTATCTGAGCCGGCCGCAGAACAGCCAGGCACGGCCCGGCACGCTTAAAAACCGGCCGCGTACTATTTGGCCCGGACCGGCCCATGTACATTTGAGTTATGTTGGCCTTAGGGGCCTTTGTTTTAGAGGCCCGGGCCGAGCCCGTGTTAGCCCGTGAACCGGGATGGCCCGATCCATTTCGCCCGCCTAAAGACCGTTTCATCTAAATGTTAATTTTCGATTTATAGTCCATACCATAAGTCCAATTGAAAAATCCAACACCAAGCCCAAAGCCCAATAGGTTTTATCTTCTTTCTTTCCTATCAATTCAACCAAACTCTCCCATCAACAGCCAAGTCGGCAAGTCCCAACGGCTGGATCGTGAATAGGCCCGCCCGGCCCGGCCCGCCCCGACTCATGAATAGGCACGCCTGGCCCATGAACACAGTGGGCTGTGGGCCGTTCTGGGCCTTGTGTTTGTTAAAAAAGATCGGCCTGGACCGGCCTGCCAAAAAGGAAGGACCGACACGACACGGTCCTTAAATGGAGCGGGCTTTAGCAGCCCGGCCCGGACCAGCCCGGCCCCAACCCGAATGCCACCTCTATTGGAGGTAGTCCTTTTGGGAATATATCTGCCACCTGTAAGTTTGTACTTATCGATTCAACAACAATTTACTTAAGTTTAACATCTTGATTGAGTAATAGGTATTTGAGGTCCATGTGTTTTGAACCCTTCATGATCCTACCATGCTTTGAGAAGAAGGTTGCAGCTTCATTGTCACAGTAAACAGTTATTGGCTGAGAGATGAAATTTAAATCACCAAACTGTGAGACAAAATTATGCAGCCAGGTTCCCTGAATAGAAGCCTCGTAACATGCCACGTATTCATCCATCATGGTGGATCCGAAGAGCATCTCAAATTTTTGGTTTCTCCGTGATATTGCACCTCCATATAAGAGATACACATAGCCAAGAGTGCAAACCCGAGTGTCAGGACATCCAGCAAAATCTGAATCAGAATAACCTGTGGGTGACTTGATTTTCGATATGTGAGCATATAATTTCTTATCCCCCTGAGGTACCTCAAAACTTTCTTTGCAGCTTTCCAATGAGTTATGCCTGGGTTGATTTGAAATCTCCCCAGTAAACCAAAAGCATGGTTGATATCGGGTCTTATACAGACCTGAGCATACATCAAACTCTCCACAAGAGAAGCATAAGGATATTTGGACATTTCTTCTTTTTCCATAGGAGTCTATGGGCACTGCTCAAGAACAAGTTTGTCTCCTTTATGCAGTGGAGCAGGACTTGAAGAACAATTAGACATGCCAAATCGCTCAAGGACTTTGTCAATATATGCTTTCTGAGACAATCCTATAAGTCCTTGTGATCGATCACGAAATATTTCTATCCCTATCACATAGGAAGCCTCACCCATATCTTTCATTTCAAAGTTCTTTGAGAGATAATCCTTAGTTTCACGTAATAAACCAAGATCGCTACTATCCAATAGAATGTCATCAACATACAAAACCAAAAACATGAACTTGCTCCCACTGAAATTAAGGTATATGCAAGGGTCAACTATATTTTCATAGAAATCGAAAGCAGTAATGATTTCATGAAATTTTAGATACCATTGTCGGGAAGCTTGTTTTATATCCCATAAATTGATTTCTTAAGTTTGCATACCATGCCTTCATGTCCTTCAGTTATGAAGCCTTAAGGTTGACGCATGTAGACTACTTCTTCCAAGTCTCCATTAAGAAAGGCGGTTTTCACATCCATCTGATGCAACTCGAGATCATATTGAGCTACTAAGGCCATGATAATTCTAAGAGAATCTTTTCTGGAAACAAGAGCAAATGTCTCATAATAGTCGATACCTTCTTTCTGATGGAAACCTTTGAAAACAAGTCTGGCTTTATATCGTTCAATTTTACCAGTAGAGTCACGTTTGGTTTTGAAAACCCACTTGCAACCGATTACTTTTTGCCCTGGAGGCAATTGATAGATTTTAATTCATCCTTCATAACATCTAAACATTTGCTAGAATTAACATCGTTAATGGATTGTGAATAAAAAATCGGATCCTTAGTCCCTTCAGATTCCATTAGATAAAGCAAATAATCATCAGGAATAACAGATCTCTTATCTCGATGAGATTGCCTTAAGGCTGGTTCCTGTTGTGCTTCAGTAACATTATGAATGGTGATAATCTCATGATGTGGTTGGCGATCATTATTGGGATTTTCCTCATTGTGAATGTGTTCATCAATGGGAACAGTCCCAATGTCTTTCTGAATAGAGGGTAAAGGGAAAGGTACCCGTATTTCCTGAATGACCACTTCTTGTTGTTTAATACTCCCACTGATTTCACCATTCTCATAGAATCTAGCATTTCCGGTTTCAACAATTCGCACACTATGGTTAGGACAATAAAACTGATATCCTTTGGATTTGTCAGGGTAACCAATAAAGTAACCTCTAACTGTCCTAAAATCCATTTTCTTTTCATATGGATTGTAAATTCTAGCTTCAGCTGGACATCTCCAAATTTGAAGATGCCTTAAACTAGGTTTCCAACCTTTCCAAAGCTCAAAAGGGGTCTTTGAAACGGCCTTATTAGGAATCCTGTTTAAGATATAAATAGCTATATGTAATGCATCCATACACAAGGATATGGGTAAGTTTGCATGACTCATCATTGTAATATCCGCGATTTTCGATTTTCGGTAAAAAAAAATTTTGACAGGAGTCCGTTTTAATGGCTCGCTTGTGACCATTTCATCATTTCGAGAATGATTAATTATGCACTTTTTGGCATCCGAGTTTGTTTTGGTGCCGTTTTGTTGAGTTCCGTGCTTTTTAGCGACTTTTCCACACTTGAGTTCGATTCTTGCGAATCTCGTCCGAAACTGTTGTTTCGAGTTTTCGGTAAGTTCGTTTAACTTTGTTAGACGTGTTGTGAACTTTTATTGGTGTTTCGATCTAGTATCGTGTTGGGTCGTTCCGTAATTTCCCAAAGTTTTGGGATTCAATTACGTTCTTTCTCTTTTCGGGTCGTTTGATGGTACCGTCGTGTTAGGACCGACTGTTTTGACGTGAAGTCACTAAATGAGGGTTCGTGATAGTTCGTTCAGGCCTTTAAATGGTCAGGACTATGCGTTGATCGAGTATATCATGTTCGTGGGACGTTTTTCGTCACTTTTAGGTGCAAACAGCGTGCGCCGCGGCACAAGGGGATGTATGCCGCGGCATGCCCCTTCCAAGAGCTGGGCTTGGTGCGGCTGTACCGCGCACTGCGGCACGGCCCAAAAACCTGCTCTCAATTTCCATCTGCGGGCCGCGGCACACTCAGCCTGCGCCGCGGCACGCGAGTCAGCAGCCCTTTTAGCTGTGGGATTTTGGAGAGGATTTCATTTCCTCTCCTTTTTCTTTTCTTCTTTCTCCACGTGGGCGATTTTCGGGAAATTTTTGGGCGATTGGGACATGTTCAATCCTGAGATATCATCCTCCTCGAGTTCTTGGTGTAGATTAACAACACCAATTTGTGTTCTTCGTCATCGATCTGAGGTATTTTTCTTGATTTCCTAGAGTTGACTTTTTGGAAGTTTTGTTCTTGATTTCTTATTCCACCCGATTTTGATGAGTCTATTGGTGTTAGATGTTATTAAACATGTTTTATAGATTATATATCCATACCTTCGGTTCGTTTCAACTCGAAGGGTGATTTCGGTGTTCTTGAGGCGTAGTGAACATTTAATGTTCGATTAAATGTTCGAATGAGTTTTCCTTCGATAGTTTGTTGTGATCTCTTTTGTTTTTGGTCTTGATCCTCATCGTAATCATGTTTTAGTTGTTTCTTCCGGAGGATTATAGTTGCTCGAGGATTCCGAGTTGATCTCCGTTTTGTATTGGTAATTCGTGTGGTGTTATTCTCGTAGTGTTCGCGGTGCTATTGTATTCTTGAATATATTCAGGAGTTCGGGGCTGCCCGACCGCATCCCGTTCATCGTCTCGTTCCAATCGTGGTTTTGAGGAAAGTATTTTCTTATACGATTTGTGCCCTGTAAATAGAGTTTACATGTTGGATTTACGATGGTTGGTTTACCCTCGTTAATATGAGTCGTGTGAATTGATTATGATTTGATTATTTTAAAAGGGCTTTAATGATATCCCTGCTTGTTTAATGTTGTGAAATCATGTATTCTGTGTTAATTGCGTTGTTGTGTTGTGGTTGGTTGTTCGTGATGGAGGTATTGTGATGAGTATGATATATGTCGGGTAACTGGCCATTTCTAGCAAGTGCCTTGATTATATATATTGTGATTGACTTTCGAGGCTTGTGTTTCCAACTGTGAATTGTGGAACGTGTGTGTGTGTTGTTGTTCTTCCACCCGGAGTGTTTGATGGGGCGTCTGGGGCCGATACTAAGGGGTACAGCCACGGAAGTGGTTTCCCACCCGGAGCGTTCGACGGGGCGTCTGGGGGCCGATACTAAGGGGTACGGTCGCGGGTTACCAAGTGTGGTTTTCATCTTGGGGATGGTGTTGATGTTTCCTATAATTATGATATGTCCGGAATATCACAAAGTTTTGGTCCTCGAGGTTGATGTACATTATATATTGAATTTTGGTACTTGGCTAGAATGACACTAGAGTATTTTGTCGTATGTATTTAGTCCTTTAGTTGTGCGGTTTTGATATTGGAAAATGGACATTGCTATTGTTCTCGTGTAATGTGATTTGATGAGAATTGGGTTGAGATCTCAATGGTTTTGTAAAGGTCGTTTTACGGGAAGTGATTTTGGTCCGAGACCCATTCGTCTTGAAATGGTTATTTTTCAACTAAGGACTTGAGCTCCAATAAGGTTTCTACTTTTAAAATCCCCTGTTGGAATATCCTATTCCACATATTCATTAATAGAGTTTTGATGATTAAGCTGCTAAACAAAGTGTTGTGTCGAGATTTATTCACCTCGACAGGCGATCGACTACAAGGCCGAGCGACCGAGTCTTCAACCAATCAAGCTACGGCGGACTCGCCTAAATAGAGATAACAGTCCACCTTCGAGCATCCCGCGATCGACTCTCAAGGCGATCGCCATTGGCATCTAGCGATCGACTCGGGTGCCCGACTAAGGACGACCGTCCTATGCCACGAACAAGACCTTCGTTCGTCAAAGTCCATGAAGATTGGATCTCAAAGCAACGCCCATGTGCAGATCCGCAAAAGGCGCCGCATAACATGGATCGTTGACAACAGCCTGTCACCACCTACTCACCTACCGACAAACCCACCGAAAGGTACAAGGTGGGGCCGCCCGTGACAGCGACTCAGACGCGTGCAGACTTCTCATTGGACCGCACAGCTGGCTGCCAGCAACTCCTGTGGACTTTAAGGGGACCAGCCCATGTGCTAAAAGACGATCGCCTGCTTATTTTAATACAGCAGAGGCGATCGCTCGGCGTGTCCCAACCCTATAAATAGAAAACATCCAGCAACTGGAAAAAGGTTCGGAATTAGTTCCTCTCAGTACCACTCATAGCAGAAATTGGTTCCAACTCCATTCACGGAAATACATACAAACATATAAATTCCTTGAGGCTCACAGTTTCCTCTCTTAGATCTACCTCAGGATTTCTCTCTCAGCATCTCTCATCCAGTAGACGATCGGCAGAGGCAAGAACTCTCTGCAGTACAGATTCAACGAGACTTACAAGCCTAGGAACTCAAACATACAACTAACACACGCCGTGAGAGACTATCGATCTCTCACCGCCGTCACAGCTCATCAACGTTGTTACAAGAACTCACAGAGCATCATATCTGGTTCTTCCGGCAATCTACACGCTCACTAGCTAAGATAACTAGAATCGATACACTAAATGAAATAGTATTCTAACATTAGTACTTGTATCCCAGAATATTTGTATTAATAACATCTCGCGAGAGCATTCAAGCCCGGGACTAACAACCCCGACAAATCTTGTGTTATTTACTTTCTCTACGGAAGTGCTCTCGCACTTTGTTTGCTATCCATCCATTCCAGCAATATCTATCTTCGGATAATATTTTGGGTAGCAACACAAAGCAAAACAACAAAGAGGCGAAGCAAAACAACGGAGGATACGAAGATGCAAAAAGCTACCCAAACTGCATGGATAACGCACGCTATATATATTGTATAGCACACGCAATCGAACAAGGATAACGTACATAATACAGTAAGTATAACATACGTAACAAGGACTTACCTGCAGAATAGACGACTTACATGATGGAGATAGCGCATGCTACAGTTGATGATTAACGCAAGCTATCGAAGCAATTCCACGTCTGTAACACAAGGAGGTTAACGTACGTAATGAGATTTCAAATCATATGAACGTTGGAAAGAATCTAGTTAAAGTCAGCATATCAAACGGATAGTTTGACAAGTGAAGGCAACAGATATATTGAGTTAACGCATGCTACGAAGCATGGTTAACGAACGCTATGTGAGACAGTTAACGTACGTAACACGAAGGCATAACGTACATAAGGGAAGAAACAAAACCACTGTACTGAAACTGGATAATGATAACGTACGCTGCATGCAGTGTATAACATACGTAATGGGGCTTAATGTAAGCTATGAATAAGAGCTAGCGCACTCTAGCAAGTCAAAAGAGGCTAACGGATAGTTGAGGCTCCAATGCCTATAAATACCACTTCCGATGGTATTAAACCCACAACAACTTCAAGCAATCAAGACATTGATCTGATATTCATATACATTCTATTGTTGTTGTGATATTGAGCTTATATTGATAGTTTGAGTGTTTATACATTCAACACATACACGAGAAGAAAAAGAATAGATATGATTGGATTCGGTGTTACTAGGATCAAGGATCCGGCATTGTTAGAATCACAATTGATATCTAAGTGAGGTTTATCTAGTACCAATAGAAAGCTAGAGTGGTTGATTCCTTGTCCAATAGAAAAGGAAAATGGTTTAACTTAGACCGACATAAAGACAAGTAAGGGAACGGTTTACTCGGACTGATAGAAGAAGATATTGTAACGGTTATCCCTCGACCGATAGAAGAGAGGTGCAGAGGTTGATCTTCATCCTATAGAAAAATATACTGAGAGAGGACGTAGGCACGTTTGGCCGAACCTCTATAAATCCTTGTGTCGTTTAATTTCCGCACATTTAAATTACGCTTCCGCATAATAGCGTAAATACCGATATTGCTCCAACAATTGGTATTAGAGCGGTACCTCCAATAAGCAGCTTAACATCCAAGGAGAAGATCCAAATGACGTTTCAACATGCCCCGGTCGAAGGTCTTGCACTAAACCGACCTCCATTCTTTGATGGATCGAATTTTATGACTTGGAAGAAGAAAATATCTATTTTCATCCGAGCTTACGATATTGAATTATGGAAAGTCATATGTCTTGGTCCCAAAATTCCTCTCAAATCCGACGGTATGCTTAAATCTTTCGAAGAATATGATGGTGCGGATTGGAAAAATGATCATTACAATTGTAAAGCAACATAACTCCTATATTGTACCTTAAATCCGGAAGAACACAGCCGAATATCTTCGTGTGACAGTGCCAAAGAGATTTGAAAAATGCTTGAAGTCACACATGAGGAAACGTCTCAAGTCAAGGAGACGAAAATAAACATGCTCCTTCACGAGTACGAGCTATTTCAAATGAAGGACGACGAATCCATCACGATCATGCTCGACCGATTTTCGGTCATCACAAATGGATTAACATGTTTTGGAAAACCACTTTTGAGTAGTGAAAAAGTTAAAAAGATCTTACGATCACTACCTCGAGAATGGGACGGTACGGTGACAGCTATAATGGAATCTAAAGATTTAAACAATCTTGATTTTAGTGCTCTCGTTGGTTCACTTATAAACTATGAGATTGTCCTAAAATCTCGGAATGCCAAACCGAAGCCGAAGGAAAAGTCAATAGCCATGAAGGCTAAGATGTCAAGAAAGGAAGAAATCCCGATTGATGATAGCGATGAAGAATCGGCATATTATGCCAAGAATATTAATAAGTTCCAACACTTATTAAACCAGAGAAAAAAGGACATCCAAGCGGGCGAATCTAAGAAATTCGACAATACTTGTCGATTATGTGGAAAACCAGGCCACTTTGTGAAGAATTGCCGAGCGAAACCCAAGAAGGAGGTTTCAATTGCAACATGGAGCGATGAAGACGAAGATGATGATTTTAACAATCAAAATAATCTCGCTCTCATGGCACGAAGCTCATTCGATGATAGTGACGTCGAAAGTCAAGTAAGTAACTCCTATGATGAACTTTTTGAAACATTTGAGTTATTATATACGGACTACCAAAATGCTTTATCCGAGATTAAATCCCTCCAAACTACAAAAAAATTATTGGAAACCAAGATTTCTAAAATTCTTGAAAAGGGAAAATTTATCGAGACCGATCATTCAAAATGCGTTGACAATGAAAATATTTTGAAGAATGATCTTTTGAAAAGTCAAACCGAGCTGAAAAACTTAACAAAGAAATTCTCGTGTGGAAACGAGAAATTTGAACAAATGCTCTCGGTTCAAAATTTTACATTGAATAAATAGGGGATAGGATTCAAACAAAATTTCAAAAACGAATCCGTAAATTTGAAAACACCCCATTGCGAAAAATATTTGAAAATTGGGCACCACATTTCAAATTGCAAAAGCCCAAGACGGACGATAAAAGTTAAAAAGAATTGGATTCCAATAGGAACTTTTATTCCGAACATCGTCTATGTCTCTAAAGAAAAATCAGCTATAGGTTGGGTCCCCAAAAATTAATTTTTAACAAATTGTATTTTACTCAGGGGGACTATATTTTTTAAAAACGGATATTTTTGTCATGGGGAGTTATACCCTATCTTGCATATTTTTATATACATCAATTGGTATTTGATTCGTTTTTATTACACTTTTTGCTGAATACAAAAAGGGGGAGAAAGGAGTTGAATCGCATAAAAAGCGTCATGGAAGAATGACAAGAAAAATAAAGGGGGGAGAAAAGAAAAGACGAAGAAGACAAAAAGTATTCGAAGAAGTCAAAAAGGAGAAAAAGTATACAAAAAGGGGGAGAAACGAAGTAGTTGAAAAATGAGAAACGAATGAGTTGAAAAATGAGAAACGAAGAAGTCAAAAATGACAGAAAAAATATGGGTGAAACTAACGAAACGATCAAAGCCGAAAACTTTTATTCGTACAAATATATATATATATATATATTTGCAGGTTTTTATCCATTTCAAGAGTTGTTTTGTAATCATCAAAAGTGGGGAGATTGTTGGAATATCCTATTCCACATATTCATTAATAGAGTTTTGATGATTAAGTTGCTAAACAAATTAAAACAACAATGAGGCGAAGCAAAACAACGGAGGAGACGAAGACGCAAAAAGCTGCCCAAACTGCATGGATAACGCACACTATATATATCGTATAGCGCACGCAATCGAACAAGGGTAACGTGTAATATCCGCAATTTCGAATTTCGGTAATTTTCTTTTTTCGGAGGAAGTTCGTTTTGACAACTCTATCATGACCATTTCGTCATTCCGAGAATGATTAATTCTGCACTTTTTGTCATCTGAGTTCGTTTCGGTGTCGTTTTGTTGAGTTCCGTGTCCTTAATCGACTTTTTCACGTGGGAGTTCGACTTTGTAAAGTCACCATTAATTCTTGGAAACTCCAAAAATTCTGAATCTTTGTAACGTTATAGAGCATCAAGTTAGATTTCCAATGGTTCAAACGGTGAGTCAATCGGAGTCCAGACGAGGTAGTTATGGTCGAAATAGCTAAGACTACACGATGTGCCTTTTTCGTGTTGGAGTGGGTCGCACTGCCGTGCCGCGGCACACTTCAGCTGTGCCGCGGCACTAAGCTGATTCCTGGGCGTTTTTTTTTGGCCCTGGGCCGCGGCACACTCATCCTGTGCCGCGGCACACGGGCTTTTTCTGCGTTTTTTAGCAGATTTTCGAGGGGAAAACTTCATTTTTCTCCTCTCTTCTTCCTCCTTCCATCTAGGGCGATTTGTGGGCGATTTGAGTGCTCCCAAACTTGTAGAGATCATCCACCTCAAGTCTTGTTGTATATTTTCGACCTCTACTTGAATCCTTCATCCAAATCAAGGTGCTCAATGATTCCGATGTTGAATTCCGTTGGTGATTGATGATTCATGTGGTGTTTTCCCGTAGTAATTTCGGTGCTATCGCGTTCTAGATAGTGTTCGGGAAATTTAGGGCTACCCGGCCGTATCCGTTCATTTTTCCATTGCTCGTGATATCGAGGCAAGTACCTTATCCATACTATTCTTGTTTTGTGAATATGATAATTGGTGATCATCCTTATATATTTGTTTGATTGTTTAAAACGAGTTTTCAAAAGATTTGGTTAGCCTTGTTAAAGGCCCTCTTTCAAAATCGTGTGTGTTTTGTGATTGGTGTGTTTCTCGAATGAGTATGCGAATCTTATGGACATGTTTGGTGTTGATGATGCACTTGGTATTTGTGTGTGGACGTATATTGTTTCATTTCGGTGCATTGTGGTTGACATGTTGTTTTACTAAGTGTTTGATGCCTCTGGGTGAATTGTTTGGATATCCTCGGTGTGATATGTTACTCGTGCTTGAGTTTGATTCGCTAGCCAGCTCGGGAGGGTCCTTCGAGGCCTCGAGTGGGATTTGTGGCTTCGTCCCGGTCCTAGGTGACGTGTGGTGCTTGAGTATTTCGCTAGCCAGCTCGGGAGGGTCCGACGGGATCACGGACTGGGATTTGTGGCTTCGACCCGGTCCTAGGCGATGTGAGTACTGTGTTTTGTGAATGTGTTTGCTCACCTCGGGAGGGTTCGACGGGACCACGGAGGGAATTCCAATGGCTTCGACCTGGGTTCACGAGTGAAACTTCACCGCTACATGTATCTATTTTGCGATTGTTTTTCGCTCACCTCGGGAGGGTCCGATGGGATCACGGAGGGAGTCCAATGGTATAGCCCTGGATTCACGAGTGCGGTTGCTTATGTTTTGTGAATGTGTTTGCTCACCTCGGGAGGGTTCGACGGGGCCACGGAGGGAATTCCATTGGCTTCGATCTGGATTCACGAGTCAAACTTCACGGGTGCGTGTGTATTTTATGTCCGTCGAGGACGCATGACGTAGGCTTTTAACCTTGTGTATTATGGTTGGTTTTATTTGCGAAAACAAAACCTTTGGGCTGTGACCCTGTTGATTTTTGGAAAACGAAGGATTCGGTAATCCTAAATTGTTTCCTATTAAAACTCTCGATCGCAATTCAAACTGTTTTATAAATAGTTTCCCCTTGCTTTGTGACCTTTCGGTTTTTAGAATGTTTTACCAAACTCTTGCCTCGGGAAGTACTTTTCGTCACGTTTGGATTTTTGAGGATTCTTGATTATTATCGTTCTTGGAACTTTGAGGATTCCTGGTTATTGTTATTCGTGGAATGTGAATTGTATGGCTCGTATTTTTGCACTTGTACTTGCACTAGCAAAACAGTGGAGTTTTGCTAACCCCCGAGTATTCGGTGGGTGGATGTCTATTTTTGCATTCAGGTTTTGGAGCATAGCACAGGGTCGGCATGAAGGATGATGAAAGATGAACGATACTAATCACACGAGGATCCGTTGATGTCGGATTGGTCTAGTTGTATTTTCTTTTCCGCTGTAGTATCTTTTCCCCGATGTACGGGAGTTTATTGTATTTTGACCCCTGCGTGGGTATGTGTTTGGAATTGAGTTGTAAGTAATTATTGAAAGACCAAGTCGGTCTACTGAGTCATTTTAGCCTTAAATGCGATGTCTAGATGTTTGATTTAGTTATCAGCCTGGTAGATCCTCGAGGAGAGGGTCTACGACGTGTAATATCCCTGAGTGGATTGGGGGTGTTACATAAATGGTATCAGAGCTTAGGTTGTGGAAACCTAGGCTGTCGGGTCAGTGGTGTCTGTTGAGTTTTGTCTTGACGGATTATGTCTGACTAAGTCGTGTCGCGACGCGTCGTCTGAGTTTGTTGGTCGTGATTAGTATCGTGGGCGATCATCATCTTCATGCGACCTGTGAATGTAAGTCTCCCTTCTTTGTGTTGTGCCTCGTGTGACACGAGCTATTTTTATGATTATTTCTTAAGTGACGGAATCCTCTTATGGATTTTGATTTCGTGATATGTGGTTATTTGACTCTCATATTTCGTTCATATGAGGAGTAGTGTTGTTGGATTGCGCATGTTGAACTGTATTTCTTTTATCCGTTGCGTGAGTTCTTTTGTAATGACTTTCGGTATTTTACCGACCGAGTTTTATTTCGAAAACCGATTCCCTTAACCGAGTTTTTGGCATTATGGCCTTGACCGCTTTGACGAAATTCTTATAACGGTATTTAGTATTTTGTAAATGGCTTTCGTGAGTTTTTGAAATATTACCGTCATCGGCCTTTTTGGCATTTTTGTAAATGGTTTTTAGCCTGGTGAGTTCCGGCGCGGGACCCACGGCGCTATAATATTTTGTGTAATTACCTGAAATTTTTGGGCATTCTAGCCCATTGAATTATCTTTGAAAAAACTTGAGTATCTTAGAAAATAAATTTCGAGACGTACTTTCAAAATGAATCATTTTCTCGTGGTACAACCAAGATGCCACAATATGTTTCAAAATTCTTCTACCGCGAGGACCCAAAATATTTTGAGATATTTTCAATGTTTTATAAACACTTTTACTTAGACCCGAGGGTCGAATATTTCCGAAAGTCTTTCACGAAAAGAAAGTGTCCTCATTTTTATCAAATGCGAGATGGTTCTCCAAAGCCTTGATAACGATGTTTCACGTTTGTACTTTTTCTTGAAAGGTGATACTCAAGATCAACCGGCATTTTTCTAAATTATTTTTAAAAGGATGTTTCATTTTAAAAACCTATCCATTCCCATTTGCGGGCTGGATATGTATGTATGATGTTTGCTTTGTCGTTATGATGTTACTCCCGAGTATGATCGAATTGGTGGCATGAATGTCGAGGCGTTGCCACGCATTTGTTGTACTAGCCCTCTGTGAGAGGTGTGAACTGGTGTTTACTGTTTATCACCTCGTGGTGATTTACGTGTTGTCGCACGAGTGTGGGTTGTTAAAGCTTGGATTTTTGTGCGTTTATGCACATGTGTGATTGTTTCATGATGTTTGTAATTATGTGCTGGTTATCGTTCGGGCCGTTGAGGTTGCCGAATGATACCGTCGTTGTTGTAGTGTTTGTGTGTGTATTACTTTACGATGGTAATCGTTATATATGATATGTGTTATGATTCCTTGTTGTGCTGAGTTGGCATCTCCGGTATGTTGTTTTGCGGTGTTATGTTCCATTGTATCTAGCATTTGTATTTTCGGTATGCCGAGCCGAGGCATTTCAACCGTGATGTGCTGGGGCATGCACGTGTAAATTGTCCTTCTCGTCAGTAACACATTTCGAGTGTGGGCTCGAGGGACACCAAATTCAGTTTTGCGAATTGGCTACCGAGACTTTCGGAGTTCGCGCTTCAGCACAGATATCAGAATCGGCTTTGAGAGGCCTTTGAAGGATGTTTCTGTCGATTGCCTGTTGTGTCGTCTCCTTGATTTTGTTATTGTGAGTAGCGGGGACGACCTTCTTTTAGAAGAGGTCGAATATAATACCCGTATTATTTTTGGCTTCTGAATTTTCTCTTTCTCAATTCTATAGACTCGCTCGTGTTCGTTGATACTTTCTGAACTTGTTCTGTATTCCGGTTTCATCGTTCGAACGAGCTGTGATCTTGTTTTGGGTCGATCTGGTTATCGCTGTTACTTTTTCGAGTTCGGTTCGATTCTTGTGAACCTTGTTCGGAAGTAACACCCTTTGGTTCTACTATCTCTTCTATTCGACGTGGATCGGATTTTGAATTTCTGTATTTTCGACTCCGTCGACTCGTTTATGTTCGTTGACATTTCTGAACTTTTCCTATCCCTTGCTTTGTTGATCGAACGAGTGTGGTATTGTTTTGGAATAACTCGTTTGTCGCTGTGACTTTTCAATCGCTATTCCCTATCCTGTGGATCTTATGGGAATGCATTCCTTGTAGTTCTCACCAGATCATCCTGAGAGTTGTTGTTTGAGTTTAATTATCCTTCGTGTTTCGGACATGATTGTTCGATTTTTGTTGTCTCGATCGTTTGTTTGTTCGGTTTTTGTTCTCGTTTTGTGATTGTTGAACGTTCAGACTCCTTCGTAATTCCCTTAAGTTCGGGAAATTAGTCTCGTTTTCGATCCTCCAACCCTTGGGCGGTGGAATTCCGTATTAGTTCAGCGATTGGCTCGCGTTTCGATTGATGTACCGTTGGGTTGGTCAATCATACTGACTTTCGTTCGTTGTGTTTTGTGATTGTCGGATAATTGACTTGGCTATATCATCCGTTTGATGACGCTTGTCATTTGTTGGTTTTATTGTATCCCTAACGGCGACGTTGTGTTGGTCGTCGTGGAGCGTGTTTTCACGCCGTATGTCTCTTTGCGTTTCTTGCAGCGTTTCGCCGTTGGGCGCGAGTTTTCTATTTTTGTGTATCTCGTCGAGTTTTCCTGGCGGGTATATTGCTCCCCCCTACTTGTTTTATGTTTCGGGACGAAACTTATTTTAAGGAGGGTAGAATGTAATATCCGCAATTTCGAATTTCGGTAATTTTCTTTTTTCGGAGGAAGTTCGTTTTGACAACTTTATCATGACCGTTTCGTCATTCCGAGAATGATTAATTCTGCACTTTTTGTCATCCGAGTTCGTTCCGGTGTCGTTTTGTTGAGTTCCGTGTCCTTAATCGACTTTTTCACGTGGGAGTTCGACTTTGTAAAGTCACCATTAATTCTTGGAAACTCCAAAAATTCTAAATCTTTGCAATATTATAGAGCATCAAGTTAGCTTTCCAATGGTTCAAACGGTGAGTCAATCGGAGTGTAGACGAGGGAGTTATGGTCGAAATAGCTAAGACTACACGATGTGCCTTTTTCGTGTTGGAGTGGGCTGTACCGTGTGCCGCGACACACTTCAGCTGTGCCGCGGCACTAAGCTGATTCCTGGGCGTTTTTTTTGGCCCTGGGCCGCGGCACACTCATCCTGCTTTTTCTGCGTTTTTTAGCAGATTTTCGAGGGGAAAACTTCATTTTTCTCCTCTCTTCTTCCTCCTTCCATCTAGGGCGATTTGTGGGCGATTTGAGTGCTTCCAAACTTGTAGAGATCATCCACCTCAAGTCTTGTTGTAGATTTTCGACCTCTACTTGAATCCTTCATCCAAATCAAGGTGCTCAATGATTCCGATGTTGAATTCCGTTGGTGATTGATGATTCATGTGGTGTTTTCCCGTAGTAATTTCGGTGCTATCGCGTTCTAGATAGTGTTCGGGAAATTGAGGGCTACCCGGACGTATCCGTTCATTTTTCCATTGCTCGTGATATCGAGGCAAGTACCTTGTCCATACTATTCTTGTTTTGTGAATATGATAATTGGTGATCGTCCTTATATATTTGTTTGATTGTTTAAAACGAGTTTTCAAAAGATTTGGTTAGCCTTGTTAAAGGCCCTCTTTCAAAATCGTGTGTGTTTTGTGATTGGTGTGTTTCTCGAATGAGTATGCGAATCTTATGGACATGTTTGGTGTTGATGATGCACTTGGTATTTGCGTGTGGACGTATATTGTTTCATTTCGGTGCATTGTGGTTGACGTGTTGTTTTACTAAGTGTTTGATGCCTCTGGGTGAATTGTTTGGATATCCTCGGTGTGATATGTTACTCGTGCTTGAGTTTGATTCGCTAGCCAGCTCGGGAGGGTCCTTCGAGGCCTCGAGTGGGATTCGTGGCTTCGTCCCGGTCCTAGGTGACGTGTGGTGCTTGAGTATTTCGCTAGCCAGCTCGGGAGGGTCCAACGGGATCACGGAGTGGGATTTGTGGCTTCGACCCGGTCCTAGGCGATGTGAGTACTGTGTTTTGTGAATGTGTATGCTCACCTCGGGAGGGTTCGACGGGACCACGGAGGGAATTCCAATGGCTTCGACCTGGGTTCACGAGTGAAACTTCACCGCTACGTGTATATATTTTGCGATTGTTTTTCGCTCACCTCGGGAGGGTCCGATGGGATCACGGAGGGAGTCCAATGGTATAGCCCTGGATTCACGAGTGCGGTTGCTTATGTTTTGTGAATGTGTTTGCTCACCTCGGGAGGGTTCGACGGGGCTACGGTGGGAATTCCATTGGCTTCGACCTGGATTCACGAGTGAAACTTCACGGGTGCGTGTGTATTTTATGTCTGTCGAGGACGCATGACGTGGGCTTTTAACTTGTATATTATGGTTGGTTTTATTTGCGAAAACAAAACCTTTGGGCTGTGACCCTGTTGATTTTTGGAAAGCGAAGGATTCGGTAATCCTAAATTGTTTCCTATTAAAACTCTCGATGGCAATTCAAACTGTTTTATAAATAGTTTCCCCTTGCTTTGTGACCTTTCGGTTTTTGGAATGTTTTACCAAACTCTTGCCTCGGGAAGTACTTTTCGTCACGTTTGGATTTTTGAGGATTCTTGATTATTATTGTTCTTGGAACTTTGAGGATTCCTGGTTATTGTTATTCGTGGAATGTGAATTGTATGGCTCGTATTTTTGCACTTGTACTTGCACTAGCAAAACAGTGGAGTTTTGCTAACCCCCGAGTATTCGGAGGGTGGATGTCTATTTTTGCATTCAGGTTTTGGAGCATAGCACAGGGTCGGCATGAAGGATGATGAAAGATGAACGATACTAAACACACGAGGATCCGTTGATGTCGGATTGGTCTAGTTGTATTTTCTTTTCCGCTGTAGTATCTTTTCCCCGATGTACGGGAGTTTATTGTATTTTGACCCCTGCGTGGGTATGTGTTTGGAATTGAGTTGTAAGTAATTATTGAAAGACCAAGTCGGTCTACTGAGTCATTTTAGCCTTAAAGGCGATGTCTAGATGTTTGATTTAGTTATCAGCCTGGTAGATCCTCGAGGAGAGGGTATACGGCGTGTAATATCCCTGAGTGGATTGGGGGTCTTACATAACATACGTAATACAGTAAGGATAACGTACGTAACAAGGACTTACCTGCAGAACAGACGACTTACCTAATGGAGATAGCGCACGCTGCAGTTGATGATTAACGCACGCTAGCGAAGCAGTTTAACATACGTAACACAAGGAGGTTAACGTACGTAATGAGATTTCAAATCAGATGAATGTTGGAAAGAATCTGGTCAAAGTCATCATATCAAACGGATAGTTTGACAAGTGAAGGCAACAGATATATTGAGTTAACGCACGCTACGAACCATGGTTAATGTACGCTAAGTCAGACAGTTAACGTACGTAACACGAAGGCATAACGTACGTAAGGGAAGAAACGAAGCCATTGGACTGAAACTGGATAACGATAACGTACGCTACATGGAGTGTATAACATAGGTAATGGGGCTTAACGTATGCTATGAACAAGAGCTAGCGCACGCTAGCAAGTCAAAAGAGGCTAACGGCTAGTTGAGGCGCCAATGCCTATAAATACCACTTCCTATGGTATTGAACCCACAATAACTTCAAGCAATCAAGACATTGATCTGATATTCATATACATTCTATTGTTGTTGTGATATTGAGCTTATATTGACAGTTTGAGTGTTTATACATTCAACACATACACGAGAAGAAAAAGAATAGATACAATTGGATTCGGTGTTATTAGGATCAAGGATCCGGCATTGTTAGAATCGCAATCGATATCTAAGTGAGGTTTATCTAGTACCAATAGAAAGCTAGAGTGGTTGATTCCTTGTCCAATAGAAAAGGAAAATGGTTTAACTTGGACCGACATAAAGACAAGTAAAGGAACGGTTTACTCGGACTGATACAAGACGAGCTTGTAACGGTTATCCCTCGACCGATAGAAGAGAGGTGCAGAGATTGATCTTCATCCTATAGAAAAATATACTGAGAGAGGACGTAGGCACGTTTGGCCGAATCTCTATAAATCCTTGTGTCGTTTAATTTCCGCACATTTAAATTACGCTTTCGCATAACAGCATAAATACCGATATTGCTCCAAAAATTGGTATCGGAGCGGTACCTCCAATAAGCAGCTTAACATCCAAGAAGAAGATCCAAATGGCGTTTCAACGTGCCCCGGTCGAAGGTCTTGCACTAAACCGATCTCCATTATTTGATGGATCGAATTTTATGACTTGGAAGAAGAAAATATCTATTTTCATCCGAGCTTACGATATTGAATCATAGAAAGTCATATGTCTTGGTCCCAAAATTCCTCTCAAATCCGACGGTATGCTTAAATCATTCGAAGAATATGATGACGCGGATTGGAAAAATGATCATTACAATTGTAAAGCAACATAACTCCTATATTGTACCTTAAATCCAGAAGAACACAGCCGAATATCTTCGTGTGACAGTGCCAAAGAGATTTGAAAAATGCTTGAAGTCACACATGAGGAAACGTCTCAAGTCAAGGAGACGAAAATAAACATGCTCCTTCACGAGTACGAGCTATTTCAAATGAAGGACGACGAATCCATCACGATCAAGCTCGACCGATTTTCGGTCATCACAAATGGATTAGCATGTTTTGGAAAACCACTTTTGAGTAGTGAAAAAGTTAAAAAGATCCTACGATCACTACCTCGAGAATGGGACGGTACGGTGACAGCTATAATGGAATCTAAAGATTTAAACAATCTTGATTTTAGTGCTCTCGTTGGTTCACTTATAAACTATGAGATTGTCCTAAAATCTCAGAATGCCAAACCGA
The DNA here is from genome assembly GCA_033398695.1 of Orobanche coerulescens. Taxonomy (NCBI): domain Eukaryota; kingdom Viridiplantae; phylum Streptophyta; class Magnoliopsida; order Lamiales; family Orobanchaceae; genus Orobanche; species Orobanche coerulescens. The sequence continues at coordinate 59,967,792 of CM065808.1, read as the reverse complement.
AGCCGAAGGAAAAGTCGATAGCCATGAAGGCTAAGATGTCAAGAAAGGAAGAAATCCCGATTGATGATAGCGACGAAGAATCGGCATATTATGCCAAGAATATTAATAAATTCCAACACTTATTAAACCGGAGAAAAAAGGACATCCAAGCAGGCGAATCTAAGAAATTCGACAATAATTGTCGATTATGTGGAAAGCCAGGCCACTTTGCGAAGAATTGCCGAGCGAAACCCAAGAAGGAGGTTTCAATTGCAACATGGAGCGATGAAGACGAAGATGATGATTTTAACAATCAAAATAATCTCGCTCTCATGGCACGAAGCTCATTCGACGATAGTGACGTCGAAAGTCAAGTAAGTAACTCCTACGATGAACTTTTTGAAAAATTTGAGTTATTACATACGGACTACCAAAATGCTTTATTCGAGATTAAATCCCTCCAAACTACAAATAAATTATTGGAAACCAAGATTTCTAAAATTCTTGAAAAGGGAAAATTTATGGAGACCGATCATTCAAAATGCGTTGACAATGAAAATATTTTGAAGAATGGTCTTTTGAAAAGTCAAACCGAGCTGAAAAACTTAACAAAGAAATTCTCGTGTGGAAACGAGAAATTTGAACAAATGCTCTCGGTTCAAATATTTACATTGAATAAACAGGGGATAGGATTTAAACAAAATTTCAAAAACGAATTCGTAAATTTGAAAACACCCCATTGCGAAAAATGTTTGAAAATTGGGCACCACATTTCAAATTGTAAAAGCCTAAGACGGACGATAAAAGTTAAAAAGAATTGGATTCCAATAGGAACTTTTATTCCGAACATCGTCTATGTCTCTAAAGAAAAATCAGTTATAGGTTGGGTCCCCAAAAATTAATTTTTAACAAATTGTATTTTACTCTGGGGGAGTATATTTTTTAAAAACGGATATTTTTGTCATGGGGAGTTATACCCTATCTTGCATATTTTTATATACATCAATTGGTATTTGATTCGTTTTTACTACACTTTTTGCTGAATACAAAAAGGGGAAGAAAGAAGTTGAATCGGATAAAAAGCGTCATGGAAGAATGACAAGAAAAATAAAGGGGGGAGAAAAGAAAAGACGAAGAAGATGAAAAATATTCAAAGAAGTCAAAAAGGAGAAAAAGTATACAAAAAGGGGGAGAAACGAAGTAGTTGAAAAATAAGAAACGAATGAGTTGAAAAATGAGAAACGAAGAAGTCAAAAATGACAGAAAAAAAATATGGGTGAAACTAACGAAACGATCAAAGCCGAAAACTTTGATTCGTACAAATATATATATATATATTTTTATTTTTGCAGGTTTTTATCCAATTCAAGAGTTGTTTTGTAATCATCAAAAGGGGGGATATTGTTGGAATATCCTATTCCACATATTCATTAATAAAGTTTTGATGATTAAGTTGCTAAACAAAGCAAAACAACAATGAGGCGAAGCAAAACAACGGAGGAGACGAAGACGCAAAAGCTGCCCAAACTGCATGGATAACGCACGCTATATATATTGTATAGCGCACGCAATCGAACAAGGATAACGTACGTAATACAGTAAGGATAACGTACGAAGGACTTACCTGCAAAACAGATGACTTACTTGATGGAGATAGCGCACGCTGCAGTTGATGATTAACGCACGCTAGCGAAGCAGTTTAACATACGTAACACAAGGAGGTTAACGTACGTAATGAGATTTCAAATCAGATGAATGTTAGAAAGAATCTGGTCAAAGTCATCATATCAAACAGATAGTTTGACAAGTGAAGGCAACGGATATATTGAGTTAACGCACGCTACGAAGCATGGTTAACCTACGCTAAGTCAGACAGTTAACGTACGTAACACGAAGGCATAACGTATGTAAGGGAAGAAAGGAAGCCATTGGACTAAAACTGGATAACTATAACGTACGCTACATGGAGTGTATAACATATGTAATGGGGTTTAACGTACGCTATGAAGAAGAGCTAGCGCACGCTAGCAAGTCAAAAGAGGCTAACGGCTAGTTGAGGCTCCAATGCCTATAAATACCACTTCCCATGGTATTGAACCCACAATAACCTCAAGCAATCAAGACATTGATCTGATATTCATATACATTCTATTGTTGTTGTGATATTGAGCTTATATTGATAGTTTGTGTGTTTATACATTCAACACATACACGAGAGGAAAAAGAATAGATACGATTGGATTCGGTGTTATTAGGATCAAGGATCCGGAATTGTTAGAATCACAATCGATATCTAAGTGAGGTTTATCTAGTACCGATAGAAAGCTAGAGTGGTTGATTCCTTGTCCAATAGAAAAGGAAAACGGTTTAACTTGGACCGACATAAAGACAAGTAAGGGAACAGTTTACTCGGACCGATAGAAGACGAGCTTGTAATGGTTATCCCTCAACCGATAGAATAGAGATGCGGAGGTTGATCTTCATCCTATAGAAAAATATACTGAGAGAGGACGTAGGAACATTTTGGCCGAACCTCTATAAATCCTTGTGTCGTTTAATTTCTACACATTTAAATTATGCTTCCGCATAATGGCGTAAATACCGATATTGCTCCAACATCCCCGAGATGAGGAATTATTTTCAAACACTTTGTTGATTGCTTTTAAATTAATAAAACCTCTCGGGAAGGCTTTGATAGTTAATTGTCGTACCCAGTTCGTGATTTCTATTTGTTTGTTACATTTCGTATGATTATGTACTTGCACTAGCAAAATAGTGGGATTTTGCTAACCCCCGAGTAATCAGGGGGTGGATGTCTGTTTTGCATTCAGGGTCGGCATGAAGAATGATGAAAGATGATCGATACTAATCACACGAGGATCCACACCATGTCGTATTGGTTTGGTTATACTTATTTCTGCTGCAGTATTTTCCCCATTGCATGGAAGTGTGTTATATTTTGACCCCTGCGTGGGCATGTATTGAGATTGAGTTGTATGTATTAATTGGAAGAACAAATCGGTCTACTGAGTCATTTTAGACTTAAAGGCGACGTTGAGATGTTTGATTTTAGTTACAAGCCTGGTAGATCCTTGAGGAAAGGGTCTACGGCATGTAATATCCCTGAGTGGATTGGGGGTGTTACAATCATCGATCTAACCATTTATATATATGTACGATTTCGCCTCTCAGCTACACCGTTCTGCCATGGAGATCCAGGCGTTGTGTATTGGGCAACAATCCCAAGTTTTTGGATAAGTCTAGCAAAAGGTCCAGGATGTTGTCCTGTTTCATCATACCTTCCATAGAATTCACCACCTCTATCGGACCTAATGATTTTCACTTTTCTTTCTAATTGTCTTTCGACTTCAGTAATGAATATATGTATAACATCCAGCGACTGAGATTTGTCATCTAATAGATAAAGATAACAATAACGTGAATAATCATCGATAAAAGTGATGAAGTATTTCTCTCCTCTAAAAGTTGGGACATCAAATGGTCCACAAATATCTGTATGTATGATTTCAAGAAGCTGGGTACTTCTTGTGGCTCCTTTCTTTGTGTTTCTTATTGTTTTGCCTTTAATACAATCAACACATGGTGTAATGTTAGTAAAATCTATGTCTGGGAGGATACCGTCTTTTACTAACCATTTGATTCTATCATTAGATATATGACCTAGTTTTTTATGCCACGAGAAGTAGGAGTCTGTTTTTGATGATGACATCCTTTTTGTTTCATTATTATGCAAAGTGGGATGGAGTTCAGTATCTTGATGTTGGAGATAAATTTGATAAAGTCCATCAATTAAAATTCCAGAACCAATAAGGATAGAATTTTTAAACAAACTCAAATTTCCATTACCGATTTCAAATGAGTATCCAAACTTATCAAGCATGCTTAGAGAAATCAAATTACGAGAAATAGGCGGTACATAAAGAGTTTGACATAAATCCAATTGATAACCACTAGCTAAAGTAAGGCGGAAGGTGCCAATAGCTTCAACTGAAACTCTATCTTTATTTCCCATGAAAATGAAATCTTTACTTGGGTTTGTGGTTTGGATCGTAATGAATCCCTGCATATAGTTCGAAAAATGAATATTAGCACCTGTGTCAATCCACCAAGTATAAGAAGGAACAACAGTGAGATTTGATTCGAAATGACTTACGAAACCCATGGGGTTACCTTTCTTTTCAAACCATTCTTTACGCTTAACACAATCTGCCTGGAAATGTCCAGGTTTCTTGCAGAATTTGCAAACATTCTCCTTCTTTTTCCTCTTGGATGGACCAGCATCATCTGGTCTGGGTGCTACACGTTTATGGGTTGAGTAATTCTTTTCCCAGTAGCTTTACTAGCTCCTTGAGTGAAATGAGCAACCTTAAAGCGTTGCGGGCCTTGCCTAGACTCCTCTTGAACCAACTTATTAGTCAATTCATTAAGACTCCACTTTTCCTTAATAGTGTTGTAATGGATTTTGAATGGTTCGTAATGAGGAGGTAGGCTAGTCAAGATGAATTGGACTAGGAAAGCATCATCCATATTCAATCCCAAATCCTTAAGTTTGGCAGCAAGGTTAATCATTTCAATGACATGAGCGCTCATTGAGCGAGAACCATCGAACTTCTTAGTTACAAGATCTGCCATAAGTTTCGCAGCAAGAGACTTGTCTGCAGTCTTGAACCGATCTTCAATGGCTTGCAAGTATTCTTTGGCATTCTCAGTTTTGGGTAGGGAAGTTTTGATGTTGGTATCGATCAACATGCGCATAAACATAATGCTGAGCCTGTTAGATCGATCCCAGTCAAGATGGCTTTTGTTATCCTCAAGGGTACTATTGGTAGTAAGTGGAGCAGACGGCTCCTTACGCAGAGCACTGTCCAATTCAAGTATCCCCAGGGAAAACTCAACTTGCTCTTTCCATTCTGAAAAGTTGGTCCCATTGAGTTTCGTAATGGATGTAGCCATTGAGTCGAGGGTTGAAGGTATATTAACTGCAATTGAGGGGTACAAGAATTTAGGCTTAAAATAACACATATCTTAATTTTGTAGATAAACAACATAATTTTAGGTACTCCTGTGGGTAGTCACTTAAAATTATATATGGTATTGTTTAATGTAACTATGTAAAAATATAGTTAAAATAATAATTGAATAAATTTCTTAATTATACCAATGTTAGATTTATTATTACATTATTAGGATCTTTAAACATATTACAACCAATAACATACATACTGGTGAGCCCATTTGCATTAGAGATAAAATTAAAACAAAATATATATACATTTTGTTTTGCAATTCTAAAAGGTAACCACACAGTTGCCATAATTAATCAATTATTTAATAAAACAGTATTATCTTAATTAAAACCAGATATACGTTTTAGCTTTAAAAATCCAAAAGCACAGGGTTGCCATAAGCAGAGGATAGGTTTTACATCATTTACATAATTATATAATATAAATATAAAAGGGAACAGTTATATATCCTCATTAATTAAAATTAAAACGCATTAAATTATTAATTGAGATATTTATGGTATGTTCATGGAACAAGAGAAGTCATACAGAGAAAAAAAATCTCACACGTTATGAACACCAAAACACAAAGCGACAATTTTCATGACGAGATTTGCACGAAATCATCGATGCATAAACATCATACAACTTTCATGTGAAGAGTAAGAACCAATCACGTTTCAAGTTTTGTTTTTCGAAAATATGAGCATAAGCACCAGACATGAGTATGCAAAAATAACACCAAACATCATCGATCAAACTACTGCATATACATATACGATTGATGATATAATATATATATTTATATACCCTTTGGTTAATCATGGTGCATAAACAGTAAGAATCAAAACGAACATGATGACGATTAAATCGATACAAAATCGCATACGACATCACGGACGATCATGAAATTCTAAACCTTGCTCCGATACCACATGTTAAAAGAAATGATACATAATCCCATTGATCTTGAATTAACATGATTATCAAAAATATGTAAAGCATAGTTTGATTTACATACCCCAGGACATATTGATAATTAGAGTAGTATTTGCTTTCTAGCCGGAATAATAATCTTCACCAAAAGCCTCAATTGAAGAAAAGGTTTCTTTCTCTTGACCTATAAACTATTCTTTATGTGTTATTTCTTCAACATGAGATACTCTTTTTGATGGAGAAAGAGTTATATTTATAGGTAGAGAAAGGATCTTTAACTTCATCTTGTAATAATAAGAATTAATTAACTATCCGTCAAAGCTATTCATGAAAAGATTTGTAACTTATGTAGTGATTGCAAGACTTAATTAGAATAGTAACATCTCCTAATGACTATCTTTATGAGTAAGAATTTTAATGGTTTTTTGAATTAATAAATTATTCTTACAACAGTAACTATATGTTGTTGTAAATGAACTGTTGATATAGTTACAATCTATTAGGTACCTATAAATATCTTTTTCTTACAAAACTGAATGATTAGAACCGTAACTTCATCCCTTTCAATTGCTAAATAGTCATCCCCTCTCCACTCTAAAAACTTGGGTGCTACTTGGGGCCCAAACCCAACACTCAAACTAAGGGTAAATAAACACTTCAAAATTGTTGTTCCCTCCAATGTGGGTTGGAATATTTTTTCATCTTTCAACTTCCATTTTCTACTCCAAATAACTATCTTTGATCATTAATATTTTATTCACTCGAAACTGGTTTTGAGAAATTTAAAATGCCAAATTCTTCTACATTCATCAAATGTAGATTCTAAATATATATTACATATATATATTTACATCAAAGATTTCTACTTCAATTATTTATTTTAAATTGATAAACAAACCAAGGTCAAACCGATATATCCTGCTCAAGACCCCCGATTAATTAACCCTCGGAGATTTCGTCAAACCTCCTTGGTTAATTAACCCTAATACCAACGCTTTAAAAATAAGTTGAAACAAGCTTTCAAAAACACGAATCGCGGTCTATATCAAGACAAACATTTAAAAGTGAGTTGAAATAATTGAGATACGAACATCGTTCGGTAACGGGGTCTTAGCTATCACTCGAATACCCGTAACGAATAAGCCTGCCAGGTGCCTCCATTGCGCACCTGTGCACCGGCGTTCACTCCACTATGTTGGCCGCTCCTTGAACATGTCATTGCGCCGGCGATCACTCCCGCAAGAGCCGCCCCTTGACACACGCATTATGTAACACCGGCATTCACCACCCATATGGAGCCGCACATTGCAGCGTACACCAGGCCGGAGTGCACACCCCGCCCTCAGAGGTTCCCGGATATGACGTTTCTCACAACAAGTATCCACATAGTTTCAAACATCAAACACACAGACAAACGTCACAACAATTTTCAACTCGGTACATCAAGTCACACAATTTCTCCGCCAGTCCATAACCATACAAATAAACAATAACACGCACGTTATCAATAAACTCAATCAACACCGCACATATATCTCTATATTGCGACTCAACCGAATATATATATCTATAGATATATAGATATATATATATATAACCTTACTATATTATATGAATAACTATAGTTCATCCATCAATCCAAGTTGAGTACGTCAACTAGTGTTAGCATTCATCACTCGTCGATCACCGACATAAGCATATATATATATATATCAATATATGTATATACATACATATATTTAACATATAATTATATATAAATACATATATAAATATATACGCATATATATATATATATATATATATATATACATCCGTATAAACTCATACAGTTCAACAACAATGATTTCACGCAGTTACAATTCGTATATCGAGGTACTTGCCTTGGTAATACGACGCGAAGGAAACGAAGAAGGAATGGGTTTCGGTCCGAACAATCCTCTCAAATCCGACCCTAACACAATAATGATATACAATCAATCTCAACATCATGAATACGAAGAAATTCCTCCTAGTTCTACCCGTTGGGACAATTCATCGAACATCAAGAGTGCATAGGGAATTGAAATCGGTCAACGGTGAATTAATGAGATTTCATCCCATCCAATAACAAGGGAACCAAGGGTCACGAGTATACTATCGAAATCTAACAACAACATCGGTTAAATCGGATTAAAAGACAAGATCACCACCAAACCCTCCCCAAATTCATACTAGGGTTATAGGAGATCTTACCTTGATTCAAAGCCGAACAATAGATGATTTGGTGTTGTGGTGATGATATGATGCTAAGTTATACTTCCCAAACGGTGTTTGGATAAAAATCTGATGAACCCTCGCCTTGGAAAATCGCCCCGACGTGAAGAAGAGAAGAGGAATGACAAAATGAGTGAATTTCGCTGGAAAAAACGCAGTTATAGGTTGACTGCTATGCGTGCCGCACCCGGCCCGAAGTGTGCCGCGGCACGGGGACAAAATTGCGCCTGTGATCGGCGGACCGCTCTGTGTGCCGCGGCCCGGTGAAGTGTGCCGCGGCACGGGGCAAGTGCGCCCGATGACTCGCGGTGTCGCGGCCTGCCGGCATGTGCCGCGGCTCACGGTCTGAGCAGTCGGCCAGGACAATTGCAACACGAGTGTGCGCGGCCCGTCGGGTGTGCCGCGCGATGACTCGGCGGTGTGCGCGGCCACTGTGCCGCGGCTCATGTCTGCTGCTTTCGCCAAAACTGGAAATGAGTGTCTGAGCTATTTCGACCATAACTCTCTCGTCCGGACTCCGATTGACTCGCCGTTTGAACCATTGGAAAGATAACTTGATGCTTTATAATATTGCAAAGATTCATAATTTTTTGGAGTTTCCAAAAATTAATGGTATTCTAACAAAGTCAAACTCATACGTGGAAAAGTCGCTAAAGAACACGAAATTTGACAGAACGACACCGAAACAAACTCGGATAACAAAAAGTGCAGAATAAAATATTCTCAGAATGACGAAACGGTCCTAATCGAGTTGTCGAAATGGACCTCCGCCGGAAAATAAAAAATACCGGAAATCAAAATTGCGGATATTACATTCTACCCTCCTTAAAAGAAGTTTCGTCCCGAAACTTAAAATAGAGAGCGGTGGAACAATCAAGAAAATAACTACTTGCTCAGCCCCACATCATCACGAGCAATGCGCGAATGCGAGGTTCTAAAAATGTAAGTGAACACGATAAGTCGAGGTGGAGGAGTATGAATTTCGAGACAATAACTCCAAGAGTTAAGAAAAATCACAAGACGGCTCAGACGTCCTGAAACCATGTTTCGAGCTCGACCAACCACATCCAAGTTCATAACACATTCGGAAGTGTTAATTGCACGCGTAGGAATAATAGTTTCGAACAAAATTGCAAGGATTAAGTTCAGATATGGAAAGACCACAATAATCCACGGGATTTAACAAAACAGCTCCGAAATTCATTCGGAGGACGGCAGACTAAGTAGAACAAGATAGTTTAAAATCTTAGAGAGGATCATAATTGAATTACCAACAATGAAAAGTCACACAATACCGGAAATACTAAGAAAAGTACGGGTAATACACTCCCCCATACTAAAAGATATTTCGATCCCAAACTTAGAACAACAAGAGTTGGAAACATAGAGCAATGAAATGGAGAACGATCAGAGTCACGATTGTTCAAACCAACAACAATTAGGACATATTACAAAATATTCATCCTCCCATGTTAGGCTCTTCAGAAGGAGACATAGGGTTTCGGGACATTCTCCGGTCACTTGCTCTGTTCGCCAATAGGGTAGCATTCTTTGCCAGTTCGGAAATTATCTCACAATGTTTCTCCCGATGACCTTCACACCCGCACTGGTAACAAGTCAAGAGTGGAAAGGGATAATTTGCACGAACATGTCCCTGACGATTGCAGTTGAAGCACCCTCCCTTCTTACCGAGAGTCACCGATGCTGACTTGGGATTCCCAGCGCTCACTCCCGATCGCGAAGAAGACGCGTTCGAACGACGTGGGGGTTTGGGAGCCTTAGACTCTTCACCGACCAAAAATTTCCCAGATATCCTCGGTCTCTTGGCTTCGCTCGTGGGCTCGACCACTAAGGAGATTTCATAGGATATCGTTTGATCTTGATACTCCTTCACCGTAGCATGAATCGTGGTCGTACGAACCACCTCGCCGCTTCTATTCCCATCACCACGTCTACGTCCGCTGAGGCTCGACATACTAATACGGACAACACCGATCAATAATATTAGTTTATCAGTCGTACAATATACCACAATTATCAACCCGAGTTTAGTTAGCTTCCTTAGAATAACGGTACTATCGTAAAGCACAAAGTTTTATGAAGTCAATTTTGAGTTCCTTGACGAGGACGATCATTATATGTATGCACTTAATGAAAACAAATTTTTGAAAAAGAGGGCTAGTCACGTTGCGCCCAAGACTTGTAAATACTGTCTTTTATTTCGGAAGAGGAAGTTTATATAACGACTCTAAAAATTATTTTCGAGTGATGTATAAAAGAAAAAAAAAAAATCGAAAATTGATTCGTAACTAATTTGAAATATTTCAAAAGTGTTGAGTCCCAAATACCACAATTTTGAAAAATTTTCCTCTTCTTCCAAAATGTTTATTCGAAAGAATTTTCCACCGAGATACGTGGCCATTTAACATGACGATATTAAATCATGGCTTTACACAATGTTAGAAAATTTCAAAGCATCACTTTAAAATATTCGTGATACTACAGCGCCGTGGGCCCCGTGCCGGAACCTACCAGGCTAAAAATCATATTAAAAAAAATGTTCAAAATGCCAAAAAGGCCGATGTCGGTAATATTCTCAAATACTCACAAAAGTCATTTATAAAATATCAAATACCATCATAAGAATACTATCAAACGTGCAAGACCAAAATATCAAACTCGGTTTGCAAGATATGAAAAGCCATCTTAAAATACTCATGCGGTGGATAAAACTATCATTCATAAATTTATTCTAATAAAGTGCCGAAACAGATAAATATGCTCGACTTCCGAAGCATACTACATAACCATTTTTACTCGGACCGCATACGCATGTTATATCCTAAAACAATAATATCACCAACAAGTTCCAATCCCTAGTTCACATTAAACATATTAGCACAATATATTCAAATACGTATATAAGGGAAACTTACGATCGGGAGGCTTACCATCACGGATTGCTGGAAGATGATGTCGGAACCACGATACTAATCACAACTCTGATGCGCGCGACTTACACAAGACATGGACTTGACCCAACGGCCTAGGTTTTTTGCAAACCTAAGCTCTGATACCATAAATGTAACACCCCCAGAATATGACCGGGAATGTCACACGCCGTAGACCCTTATCGCAGGGATCTACCAGGCTAAACTCCAAAAGACCACTTAATGATTGACCGACCGGGGTCAAAATTAAACGCAAAGCAGACCGACAAGGTCATAAACCAATTCAGAAACTAACGACATTCATATTACAATGACAACAATAAACTTGAACACAGAAAAAAATTACAACTCAATTTAATAAATGATAACTACACCCATGCAAGGGTGAATGCTCGAACGACGAGAAATACTGACCAAAATGAAACAAAAGAAAAGACTCTGACTCTGGTGTGATTAGCATCGTCGTCTTCCATCTCCTTCCAAGCCAATCCCATGACTGCTCCCGAGCTGCCAAAACCTGAGCGCATAACAGGCACCCACCCCCCGAAAACTCGGGGGTTAGCAAACTGGAATTTTGCTAGTGCAAGTACATAATATACAAGATATACGAACAATAACAACACAAAATTCAACCGCCGTTAAGCCTTAACACAAACCATACATTCCCATAGTCAACACAGAATAACACTCGCATACACAAGGTGAAAGATAATCACATAGTCATATTCTCTTTACGGAAGATAACACCAATGAGACTTTAAACGAGCCCAAGGAGTCAGAAAAATTCCTTTTGTAAAAGGAGAAGTAATTTGATAAGATAGTTTGCAAACATTATTATTGACTCGGGCCGTCTTAGGGTTTTGAAAATCGAATAGGAACACTTTTGGAAAATAATTTTAAAAAGCTCTCGGGTCCTTGACCCAACATATGGAACACTGTCACAGACGAAATTATTACAACATCTCACAGGGTTCTCAACCCAATCTAAATAATATCATCACGAAATCAATCATCTCAACAATCCACAGGGTCCTCGACCCAATACACAAAATAGCACCACAATACAATCAATGGTAAAAACTTTCATCCGACATATCCTGCTCAAGACCCCCGATTAATTAACCCTCGGAGATTTCGTCAAACCTCCTTGGTTAATTAACCCTGATACCCACGATTTAAAAACAAGTTGAAACAAGCTTTCAAAAACACGAATCGCGGTCTATATCAAGACAAACATTTAAAAGTGAGTTGAAAGAATTGAGATACGAACATCGTTCGGTAACGGTGTAATACCCTCGCCTTTAATATTGTATTTTATGATTTAAGCTAAGTATTTTCACACCATATCTGTGATGTTGTAGCAAGTATCGATGAATTATGTTAAGTTGGAATCATGGTCATTCATACTATATTAGTTGTTGGGTGATATTGGGAGAGATCCCATTTATGCTTGTTATAGTACTTAACGTACGTTAACCTGTCTTCATAACGTACGCTATGTATGTCGCCTTACGTACGTAACATCAATACGTTAACGTACGTAATGCGGGAGATCCTCCGGTGATCGCCTTTCGGCGGGTGGGCCGGCGGGGTTAGGTGGTCGGAGTCGATTGCGGCGGCCAAGTCAACGGCTATTACGTGCGTAATAGCTATATAGTTACGTGCGTAGCAATTGCGTGTTTTGAGGCGTAAAGATCGATGAAATTGGTTACGTGCGTAATGATCATAAGATTACGTGCGTAAGGGCTATAACGTCGTTAACCACTTTCGTTAACGTCGTAATGCCGAGTTGATTATAAAAGTATGACTTGCCATTCATTTCCTACTCAACCCTTTCAACCTCCCAACCGAGCGATTCCTTTCCCTTCCAACTTCGTTTCTAAGCCTTTCTAACTTGTGTTGGAGCTTGACACTTGATTGGTGACTTGGAGAGTTAGAGATTGAAGTGTATCCGTTGAAGTGTTGGTGTTGTTCTTCATTTTAAGGTTGGTCTTTCTTTAACTCATATCAATTCCATGCTTATGATGATGTTAGTAGATAAATACTTCACATAATGTTAGTTTAAACTAGTGCAAACATGATAAGTTAATTGAATCATGCTCAAACTAAGTGAAGATTAACATTGAAGGTATTAGTGTTACTTCTTGATGTAAATAACTTCATAATGTGATTGTGTTGATAATGATATACATAAAACCTGATGTATAACATGATAATCGGAAGTTGATTATAGTCTCAACACTAGGAACATGTTAGGGATGATATCCTTAATGATTAAAAGTGAGAAATGTTAAATTTGTCTTGAACATTCAATTGATTCTTGAAGGTAGTATGGAACCATGATTTTGGCCTCTAAAACCTTTGTAATAAAATTGTTGGAAAGATTATGTTAACCCTTTGAAGATGATCTTCGCTAGACGGGATGAAGTTACTTCAAAAATTTCAAGTATCCAATGATATAACTAGGCTTTTAATAAATTCTTCAAAGTAAAACAATGGATGTTGATAGAAGGAAGTTGTAATCTTCATATGTTCAAATTAATCGATTTCGTTAAAGGGTGTTAATCACTACATTAATAGGTTGATAATGTTCTTAAGAGGATTATGTTGAATATGATGATACAAATGCGGTAGATGAGTAGCCGAATTCCATTTCATTAATCCGTGCGTGTTAAGAGACGTAAATTAAGATGATGTTCTTAGTTCACTAAAAACTTAAACTTATGTTTCATATAGTAATCAAGTTTTGAATGTAATCGTTGGTAAAATAATGAAGAACGTAATTAAACACAAACTTATATCGTAATTGGAAGTGTCGATGATTTGAAAAGATATTTTCACGATATTACATTGATAATAAACTAGACATCAAGTATTTGACATTAAGGTTAGAATATGTGAATGAACATGATAAACATACGATGAATTGTAATAAGAACATTAAAATGATCAATAGGATAATTGATTTATTCAAGTAAATTTACGAATATTATTTATGTAATAATACCGTTATAAATGCGAATGTGTTGTTGAATGAATTACATTTCATTCAAGGTTGCTTGTTCACGTGAGTATTGTTAGACGAGGATACCGTTCGTTTGACCATTCAAACAAGGATTATTCATCTACGGAATTGAGGCAAGTTATCTTGCTTGGTTATAATGATGGTTGAATTCTTGTGATTATTATGCGTTTCGTGTGTATGAAATGTTCTGATAATCTATGATTCGTGATATGGTGATACCCTTGATCGTATTGTCATGGTGTTGGGGATGTTATACCCGAAATTACCGTCCTTGTTACCGTTAGTCCTTTTGAGCTTTGTTGACACTTCGGTGAGTTGTTCGATTCCTTGGTAAAAGTGTAATTCGTTGAGTTTCGTTGTCATGTTGTATCGTGACATCTCTGGAGTCATATCTGCGCGCCGATTGGTTATGTGTAGGATTTTTAGCCGGGCACTTGATGATCATGCGTGGATGTTTTCCGCATTTAGATCGTGCACACGAGACGTAGTTCGTGAGGCTAATTAGGTACATCGTCCCACGTATATTATGGATTCCGTATACAGGGTGGACATGTGCACGGACACATTTTCGGATCGGGCGTACTGTGACATCCGTCTTGAGCCATATTATATGGTCGTTCGTATATTTGGTTATGTTCGACAGTTGGGACTGATTGTTTATACGCCTTCGGGGTATATTCAGTAGTTGGTGGTTTTCTTTGAGATCAGTATATATATGAATTGTTAATGTCATGAGAATCATTATCATGTATAGCTGACCCTGTGGTTTGGGGCGAAATACATGTATTTCAGGGCGAGGAAAGGGCAAGGCACAGGAGGAGCACAATGGCGACGGAGGATTCTGAAGTATGCTATTTCGGGGGCCCCGAGTCTTTTGGTTGTTCGGTTATGTTTTATTGTGACTTTCATTTTATTTTGTGTCGGATGATTGTACTAAAATTTGTTAGGTACTGCCCATCGTCATATGGTCTGTACCGAATTTGGATCCTGTGTATGTTTTCTCGTATTTAAAGACATGAATAACTCATACTCCACACCGGGGTTTTGATAAATATTGTGGTACGGTGCCACGTTGTCAGATTATAAATGTATATTGTGATATCGCCTGGTGGGTCCCAGTAGGGGTCCACGGCACTGTAATAGCCACTGTTTTTGGGCTATTACAGAAGATGGTATCAGAGCGTGTGTTTTTATTTTGAGTCATTGTAGAATCGAAATAGCATCAAGAGATCTTCATGCCACGTGTAACCTGTGCAAGCGCCTGACCCGTCAAATACAGTATGTTCTCATGAACCATAATTTGATTACTAGCATGATATTGACGATGTATTGGTCTTCTTACTTATCTTGGCATATTGCTACCATGAGGTAAAATTCATCTGTTTGAGGTGAACCTAAATTAATTATGTGATTGGAATTGTTTCGACTTGATGTTGATATGATATTGAGTGTGTAACACCTGTAGTGCCAGTGATTCTTTACAAACTGCTTTGTTGGATAGGAAATTCCCTGTTGCTATTAACTTAGCATGAATTATGATTGATAAATCGAACTGTACTTGTGACTTGATTCTTTCAGTATGGAAAGGAACCCGAGAGGCCGTGGCAGAGGGGGACGAGGCCGCGGAAGAGGCCGGTCGATACCACGAGCCAACAGACGCGCGAATGTGGAGCGAGTTCCGCAGTGGATTCGCCTTCTAGGGACCAATCACACCACAGGAGAGAATGCACGTGTCGATCCTTACACCGTGATGCGGCGCATGATGGCCTGAATGACCCAAATGGGTCGGTGATGGAAGCTATGCGAGAGGAATACTGCGAGTCAACGGCGGGGGCAACGACCTCCGCCTCGGGTGCTGGCGGGATCGTGAGCCGGATTATTAGCGACATATCACGACGGCGACCTCCGACTTTTGAAGGCTCATCCGAGCCTGCGACATGTACCTTTGGATAGAGCATTTCGAGAAACTGTTCGAGATGGTGGAGTGCCCAGAGGAAAATCGAGTTCCGTGGCGACTACTACCTTAGTAAGAGTGCCCATACTTGGTGGCTTTCTGTGAGGCCTTCCGAAGGCGCGAGTACTTGGGAGGAATTCAAGAATCTTATGCTAGATCGTTACTATCCTGCACCCCTCCGTGAAGCCAAACTGTCCGAATTACTAAACCACGACCCATCGGAAGACGAGGATGTGTTAGCGATTGCTGAAAAATTCCAAGCACTTCTCCCTTTTGCTACGTCAGTTTTCCGTTCGGAAGCTGATAAGATCAAATATTTCCTCAAGAGGCTTAAACCCCAAATGAGGATGCAATTACTCAATCACCACTGTACGATCTTACCGGAGTTTATTGAGAAGGCTTTGGAGTATGAACTTACTGTGAAGGAGATTTCTAAGAAGCAGCCTCAGTTTTCCATCAAGAGATCCAGGAACCAGACCCAAGGAGACAGTAACCGGGGGGTATTCAAGAAACCCCAGCCTGTACCAAATCCTTCTGAGCGGCCACCTATGGCACCGAAACCGGCAGGAATGCACTCTCGGGCAATCAGCTCACCTGTCGTGTGTTATAACTGTGGGGACCAGGGGCATATCAGCTCCAAGTGTCCGAAGACGGCCGTTGCCTGTCACACTTGCGGGAAGAACGGTCATCGTGCTCGCTATTGTCGGGGTGGACTCGGGCGTGCTCCAGTAGCATCTCTTGCTCCAGTACAGTCTTCTGTTCAGGAACGTACTCCTCCATCCGCTTCTTAGCAGACTATCGGGGCGAAAAAAGGGATGGGCCGTGGAAATCAAGCTGGTACACCTGCTTCCGGGGTTGCAAAACCCAGAGTCTACGAGATGAAGAAAGCCGATGATCCCGAAGCCAGCATGATTGCAGGTACTCTCGAGATCCACTCTCAGCCCGTTTGTGTTCTTTTTGATACTGGTGCTTCACACTCCTTTTTGTCTAGTTCTTGGTTGAGTCGTTTGCATTTGAATCATGTTACAGATTGTGAACCTTATGTAATTGGTCTACCCGATGGTAGAAGAATTATTGGGAGTCGTGAAGTACAGAACTGTCCGATTAGCATGAACAACCGTGAGTGGTTGTCCGACTTGATTGTGGTTGATTTACCTAAAGATGATGTAATCTTGGGTATCGACTGGATGGATCGTCACGATGCCGTGCTTAGCGTCCGTAAGCGAATGGTGACCGTCACATCGGATGATGGCGTCGAGTGTATTTTTCGGGGTGATAATCCCAATCATTCTGGGAGAGTCATCAGCGCTATGAAGGCTATGAGATTACTGAACCAGGGATGCATTGGTTATTGGTGTTACATGACCAAGACAACTGAGTGGCCAGTCAAATTGATTGATATTCCAGTAGTTCGAGATTATCCAGATGTATTTCCAGAAGAGCTTCCAGGAATACCCCCACAGCGAGAGGTAGAATTCACCATTGAGTTGGAGCCAGGGACGTCCCCGCTTTCGAAAGCACCATATCGTATGGCCCCGACTAAGATGCAGGAGTTGAAAAGACAACTCGAAGAATTAACTGAGAAAGGATATGTTCGACCCAATGCATCCCCTTGGGGAGCGCCGGTGTTATTCGTACGGAAGAAGGACGGATCGCTGCGTTTGTGTATTGATTACCGGGAGATGAACAAACTAACAATTAAAAACAAATATCCTTTACCTCGCATCGATGATCTATTGGATCAGCTCCAGGGATCCGCTGTATTTTCCAAGATCGACTTGAGGTCCGGGTACCACCAATTGCGGATTCGAGAGTCTGACGTCCCGAAGACAGCTTTTCGCACTCGTTATGGGCATTATGAGTTCGTTTTCATGCCATTCGGACTGACTAATGCACCTACAGTGTTCATGGAATTGATGAATCGGGTTTTTATTAATTATCTGGATCGTTTTGTCGTCGTTTTTATTGACGACATCTTGGTCTACTCTCGTGATCATGAGGAGCATGAGTGTCACCTCCGCCAGGTTCTCGATGCATTAAGGCGAGAACAACTCTATGGAAAATTTTCTAAGTGTGAATTGGATGTAAAGTTATTTTTAAGGACATGTGATATCAGCGAGAGGAGTAAGAGTAGACCCACGAAGACGGAAGCTATCAAGGACTGCTACCCAGAAGAACGTGAAGGAAGTTCGTAGTTTTAAGTCTAGCGAGCTATTACAGACGATTCGTGGAAGGATTTTCCAAAATTGCTCAACCGATGACTAATCTATTGAGAAAAGATAAGAAGTACTTGTGGTCGGAAGCATGTCAGCAAAGTTTTGATGAACTCAAAGGTCGATTAATTTCAGCACCTGTTTTGGTACTACCTAGAGGAACGGAAGGATTCGTGGTATATAGCGATGCATTGAGACAGGGCCTTGGCTGCGTGTTAATGCAGGACGGGAAAGTGATCGCCTATGCGTCCAGACAGTTGCATCCTTACGAGGTCAACTACCTGACTCATGACTTGGAGTTAGCAGCCGTAGTGTTTGCTTTAAAAATATGGCGCCACTATCTGTATTGAGTTGCCTGCCGGATTTTTACGGACCACAAGAGCCTGAAGTATATTTTTACCCAGAAGGAGTTGAATATGAGACAAAGGAGGTGGTTAGAGCTAATCAAAGACTATGATATCGAGATCCTTTATCATCCAGGCAAGGCAAACGTGGTTGCCGATGCCTTGAGCCGCAAGACGGTGCAGGAACAGATACTAGCTCGTTTGACCGCCCAGAGGGAGATGCAATTAGAGTTCATGAGACCAGAGATTGAGGTCTGGTTACAACGCATTCAGGGACAACTGTGCACGCTTGAGATTTCACCATCCCTTGATGAGACGATCAGGACGAAACAGATGACGGACCCATTCTTATCCAGAGTTCGAGGAGAAATCGATCAAGGGAAGGCCCCTGGATTTGTGGTTCACGAGGATGGACTGATACGCTTTAAAAATCGAGTATGTGTACCAGCAGACGAAGAGTTGAGGAATACTATTCTGAAGGAGGCTCATGCTACCCCGTATTCCATACACCCGGGATCGAACAAAATGTATAAGGATTTGAAGCCGTATTATTAGTGGGGTAACATGAAACGGGAGGTTGCCGAATTCGTTTCGAAATGTTTGACCTGTCGTGAGTCAAGATTGAGCATCAACGACCAGCTGGCATGATTAAACCGCTTCCGATTCCCGAGTGGAAGTGGGAAGACATATCGATGGATTTTATTACTAGCTTGCCGACGATCCGTCGAGGCATGAATACGATTTGGGTGATTGTGGATCGATTGACTAAATCAGCCCACTTCTTGGAGGTCAAGGATACTTGGGGCCCTGAGAGATTGGCCCAATTATTCATCAAAGAGATTGTGAGACTGCATGGCACCCCTAAGAGTATTGTATCAGATCGGGACGGACGGTTCGTGTCGCACTTCTGGAAGGCAGTTCATCGTGCTATGGGTACACAGTTGAACTTCAGTACGACTTTTCATCCTCGGGCCGACAGTCGATCTGAGAGGACAATTCAAACTCTAGAGGATATGTTGAGGGCATGTGCTCTCGATTGGAAGCTTATTTGGGAAGCCCAAGCCGTTGGTAGAATTCACATATAATAACAGCTGGCACGCCTCGATCATGATGGCACCTTATGAGGCATTGTATGGTCGTCGTTGTAGGTCCCCTTTGTGCTGGGACGAATTGTCTGAATCTATTGGCACGGAACCTGATATGTTATTGGCAGCCCGCGAGAAGATTTCCCTGATCAAGAGTCGTCTATTAACGGCCCAAACCCGCCAGAAATCATATGCAGATAATCGTCGACGACCACTCGAGTTTGAGGTTGGTGACCATGTACTAGTCAAAGTATCTCCTACTAGAGGTGTTTTCCGATTCGGGAAGAGAGGCAAATTGAGCCCAAGGTATATTGGTCCGTTTGAGATCCTGGAACGAGTAGGCGACCTAGCCTATCGTTTAGCATTACCACCAACTTTGAGCCGGATTCACAACATATTCCATGTATCTCAGTTAAGGAAGTATGTTGCTGATCCAAGTCACGTTATTCAATTCGATGAGGTCGAAATAGCCGATGACCATTCGTATGAAGAACGGCCTGTGCAGATACTCGAGAGAAGAATTAAACAACTGAGGAACAAGACGATTCCCTTATTAAAAATTCAGTGGTCGAGACATGGAGTCGAGGAAGCTACGTGGGAGACTGAAGATAGCATGCGAGAGAAATACCCCGAACTGTTTACCCCTTAGTTTCGGGGACGAAACTCCTTTTAAGGGGGGGAGTATGTAATACCCTCGCCTTTAATATTGTATTTTATGATTTAAGCTAAGTATTTTCGCACCATATCTGTGATGTTGTAGCAAGTATCGACGAATTATGTTAAGTTGGAATCATGGTCATTCATACTATATTAGTTGTTGGGTGATATTGGGAGAATCCCATTTATGCTTGTTATAGTACTTAACGTACGTTAACCTGTCTTCATAACGTACGCTATGTATGTCGCCTTACGTACGTAACATCAATACATTAACGTACGTAATGCGGGAGATCCTCCAGCAGTCCGCCTTTCGGCGGGTGGGGCCGAGCGGGGTTAGGTGGTCGGGAGTCGATCGCGACAGCCAAGTCAACGGCTATTACGTACGTAATAGCTATATAGTTACGTACGTAACGAATTGCGTGTTTTGAGGCAGAAAGATCTGAAGAAATTGGTTACGTACGTAATGATCATAAGATTACGTACGTAAGGGCTATAACGTACGTTAACCACTTTCGTTAACGTACGTAATGCCGAGTTCAGATTACAAAAGTATGACTTGCCATTCATTTCCTACTCGACCCTTTCAACCTCCCAACTGAGAAACGATTCCTTTCCCTTCCAACTTCGTTTCTAAGCCTTTCTAACTTGTGTTGGAGCTTCAGCACTTGATTGGTGACTTGGAGAGTTAGAGATTGAAGTGTATCCCTTGAAGTGTTGGTCTTGTTCTTCATTTTAAGGTTGGTCTTTCTTTAACTCATATCAATTCCATGCTTATGATGATGTTAGTAGATAAATACTTCACATAATGTTAGTTTAAACTAGTGCAAACATGATAAGTTAATTGAATCATGCTCAAACTAAGTGAAGATTAACATTGAAGGTATTAGTGTTACTTCTTGATGTAAATAACTTTATAATGTGATTGTGTTGATAATGATATACATAAAACCTGATGTATAACATGATAATCGGAAGTTGATTATAGTCTCAACACTAGGAACATGTTAGGGATGATATCCTTAATGATTAAAAGTGAGAAATGTTAAATTTGTCTTGAACATTCAATTGATTCTTGAAAGTAGTATGGAACCATGATTTTTGGCCTCTAAAACCTTTGTAATAAAATTGTTGGAAAGATTATGTTAACCCTTTGAAGATGATCTTCACTAGACGGGATGAAGTTACTTCAAAAATTTCAAGTATCCAATGATATAACTAGGCTTTTAATAAATTCTTCAAAGTAAAACAATGGATGTTGATAGAAGGAAGTTGTAATCTTCATATGTTCAAATTAATCGATTTCGTTAAAGGGTGTTAATCACTACATTAATAGGTTGATAATGTTCTTAAGAGGATTGTGTTGAATATGATGATACAAATGCGGTAGATGAGTAGCCGGATTCCATTTCATTAATCCGTGCGTGTTAAGAGACGTAAATTAAGATGATGTTCTTAGTTCACTAAAAACTTAAACTTATGTTTCATATAGTAATCAAGTTTTGAATGTAATCGTTGGTAAAATAATGAAGAACGTAATTAAACACAAACTTATATCGTAATTGGAAGTGTCGATGATTTGAAAAGATATTTTCACGATATTACATTGATAATAAACTAGACATCAAGTATTTGAAATTAAGGTTAGAATATGTGAATGAACATAATAAACATACGATGAATTGTAATAAGAACATTAAAATGATCAATAGGATAATTGATTTATTCAAGTAAATTTACGAATATTATTTATGTAATAATACCGTTATCGTACGAATGTGTTGTTGAATGAATTACATTTCATTCAAGGTTTCTTGTTCACGTGAGTATTGTTAGACGAGGATACCGTTCGTTTGACCATTCAAAGAAGGATTATTCATCTACGGAATTGAGGCAAGTTATCTTGCTTGGTTATAATGATGGTTGAATTCTTGTGATTATTATGCGTTTCGTGTGTATGAAATGTTCTGATAATCTATGATTCGTGATATGGTGATACCCTTGATCGTATTGTCATGGTGTTGGGGATGATATACCCGAAATTACCGTCCTTGTTACCGTTAGTCCTTTTGAGCTTTGTTGACACTTCGGTGAGTTGTTCGATTCCTTGGTAAAAGTGTAATTCGTTGAGTTTCGTTGTCATGTTGTATCGTGACATCTCTGGAGTCATATCTGCGCGCCGATTGGTTATGTGTAGGATTTTTAGCCGGGCACTTGATGATCATGCGTGGATGTTTTCCGCATTTAGATCGTGCACACGAGACGTAGTTCGTGAGGCTAATTAGGTACATCGTCCCACGTATATTCTGGATTCCGTATACGGGGTGGACATGTGCACGAACACATTTCCGGATCGAGCGTACTGTGACGTCCGTCTTGAGCCATATTATATGGTCGTTCGTATATTTGGTTATGTTCGACAGTTGGGACTGATTGTTTATACGCCTTCGGGGTATATTCAGTAGTCGGTAGTTTTCTTTGAGATCAGTATATATATGAATTGTATAATGTCATGAGAATCATTATCTTGTATAGCTGACCCTGTGGTTTGGGGCGAAATACTTGTATTTTAGGGCGAGGAAAGGGCAAGACACAGGAGGAGCACAATGGCGACGGAGGATTCTGAAGTATGCTATTTCGGGGGGCCCGAGTCTTTTGGTTGTTCGGTTATGTTTTATTGTGACTTTCATTTTATTTTGTGTCGGATGAATATACTAAAATTTGTTAGGTACTGCCCATCGTCATATGGTCTGTACCGAATTTGGATCCTGTGTATGTTTGCTCGTATATAAAGACATGAATAACTCATACTCCACACCGAGGTTTTGATAAATATTGTGGTACGGTGCCACGTTGTCAGATTATAAATGTATATTGTGATATCGCCTGGTGGGTCCCGGTAGGGGTCCACGACACTGTAATATCCACTGTTTTTGGGCTGTTACAAACGGGGTCTTAGCTATCACTCGAATACCCGTAACCAATAAGCCTGCCAGGCGCCTCCATTGCGCACCTGTGCACCAGCGTTCACTCCACTATGTTGGCCGCTCCTTGAACATGTCACTGCGCCGGCGATCACTCCCGCAAGAGCCGCCCCTTGACACACGCATTATGTAACACCGGCGTTCACCACCCATATGGAGCCGCACATTGCAGCGTACACCAGGCCGGAGTGCACGCCCCGCCCTCAGAGGTTCCCGGATATGACGTTTCTCACAACAAGTATCCACATAGTTTCAAACATCAAGCACACGGACAAACATCACAACAATTTTCAACTCGGTACATCAAGTCACACAATTTCTCCGCCAGTCCATAACCATACAAATAAACAATAACACGCACATTATCAATCAAACTCAATCAACACCGCACATATATCTCTATATTGCGACTCAACCGAATATATATATATATTTTTTATATATATATATATATATATAACCTTACTATATTATATGAATAACAATTGTTCATCCATCAATCCAAGTTGAGTACCTCAACTAGTGTTAGCATTCATCACTCGTCGATCACCGACATAAGCATATATATATATATATATATCAGTATATGTATATACATACATATATTTAACATATAATTATATATAAACACATATATAAATATATACGCATACCTATATATATATACACATATATACATCCGTATAAACTCATACACTTCGACAATAATGATTTCACGCAGTTACAATTCGTATATCGAGGTACTTGCCTTGGTAATACGACGCGAAGGAAATGACGAAGGAATAGGTTTCGGTCCGAACAATCCTCTCAAATCCGACCCTAACACAATAATGATATACAATCAATCTCAACATCATGAATACGAAGAAATTCCTCCTATTTCCACCCGTTGGGACAATTCATCGAACATCAAGAGTGCATAGGGAATTGAAATCGGTCAACGGTGAATTAACGGGATTTCATCCCATCCAATAACAAGGGAACCAAGGGTCACGAGTATTCTATCGAAATCTAACAACAACATCGGTTAAATCGGATTAAAAGACAAGATCACCACCAAACCCTCCCCAAATTCATACTAGGGTTATAGGAGATCTTACCTTGATTCAAAGCTGAACAATAGATGATTTGGTGTTGTGGTGATGATATGATGCTAAGTTATACTTCCCAAACGGTGTTTGGATGAAAATCTGATGAACCCTCGCCTTGGAAAATCGCCCCGACGTGAAGAAGAGAAGAGGAATGAGAAAATGAGTGAATTTCGCTAGAAAAAACGTAGTTATAGGTTGACTGCTATGTGTGCCGCGGCCCAGCTGAAGTGTGCCACGGCACAGGGACAAAAATTGCACCCAGTGATCGGCAGACCGTTCTGTGTGCCGTGGCCCAGCCGAAGTGTGCCGCGGCACAGGGCCAAAATTGCGCCCAGTGACTCGGCAATGTGCCGCGGCCCTGCCGGCATGTGCCGCGACTCACAGTACAGACGAGTCGGCCAGGAAAATTGCAACAATAGTGTACTGCGGCCCGGACGGGTGTGCCACGGCAGTGTGCCGTGGCCCTGCCGGCCTGTGCCGCGGCTCACAGTATAGGCTGCTCGGCCAAAACTGGAAAATGAGTGTTTGAGCTATTTCGACCATAACTCTCTCGTACGGACTCCGATTGACTCGCCGTTTGAACCATTGGAAAGATAACTCGATGATTTATAATATTGCAAAGATTCATAATTTTTTGGAGTTTCCAAAAATTAATGGTATTCTAACAAAGTCGAACTCATACGTGGAAAAGTCGCTAAAGAACACGAGATTTGACAGAACGACACCGAAACGAACTCGGATGAGAAAAAGTGCAGAATAAAATATTCTCAGAATGACGAAACGGTCCTAAGCGATTCGTCGAAATGGACCTCCGCCAGAAAATAAAAATTATCGGAAATCGAAATTGCGGATATTACAAGGAGATCCAATTAAAGAAGGAATCTAAGAGATAAAAAATCATTATAAAAGGAGAGGAGTGCTGGAATTATTTTCATCTTGGACCATCAATTTTCACGGCTGGAGCAGAAGTAGAAAGGGAGCGACCTAACTGTTTTCTTGCCGGAGCAACTGAGCCGATTCCGACGTGTGAAGAAGAAGACTACACTGTTTGAATTTCTTTTTTTTCATGTCTATCATTAATTTGCTGTTTTCTAAAGCCAACATGTCCGGCTAATTTTTTATTTTAGTTCTTAGTGAAGTTTGAAACCATATTTGAATTATTCATGTTTTAATCCCATAGCGTATTCTCAACTCGAATTCTCTTGAATTACTTTTGTGTTATTGAATTCACTACTATGCCATTTAATTTCTTGATTTGGTTTGACCAACTAGATTAGGAGTTTTATGTCTTATGCTAGAAATTGAGTTGTAATCCGTAATTGTTGCAATTTTAATTTCACAAGTAGCAAACAATTGATTTTTCCCAGTTGAGTAACACAAAATCGAGATCCCTTAAGTCGAGCTTATGAACTTAATATCTTGCATATTCTATAATTTTGGTTTTTAATGCATCTAGCGAGCGAGATTTGAAGAGCTTGTTTTGAATCCACCGTATAGATAGGTTCGATTAAAGAGCTTGTTTTAATTGAATAAACTTAAGAAATAATTGGGGTCAATAGAGCTTATTGTTGGCTTTAGAATAGGAGTTCATGAGATTAGAGAAGAGATAAGCGCTGCATTGAAACTTGAATTAATTTGAAACAGTGGATAACGGAGCTAAGGACTAGATTATTCCTCAATAGATATCTTCAACTTTTTATTTCCTTTGTTTATTTTATTTTAATATATTTTACGCAAATTATTTTAGCTAAGATCAGAAACAAACCCCCCCTTTTTCGTTTTATTTTATTTTAATTGCACAAAGTACTTAATCCTTAAAAAGTATAATTGATTTACCGTTCTCCGTGGGATCGACCGTTACTTGCCGATACTACTAGTTAGTAGAAGTAAGCCAAGGAAAATAAAAATAACTAATTTTGACGCGTCACGACAGCGCGGTCAAAGGGTATTGATTTTGGCGAGATTTTTTCTCCAGTTGTGAAGATAGGATCTATTCGTTTGGTCCTTGGTATTGCGGCTAGCCTTGATCTTGAGGTTGAGCAAATGGATGTCAAGACGGCTTTTCTTCACGGAGACCTTGACAAAGAAATTTATATGAAGCAACCTGAAGGGTTTGAGGTCGAAGGAAAAGAGGATTATGTGTGTAAACTCCAGAAGAATTTATATGGGTTGAAGCAAGCACCACGGCAATGGTACAAGAAGTTTGAGTCGGTTATGGGGGAGCAAGGCTACCGGAAGACGACTCTCGACCATTGCGTATTTTTCAAGAAATTTGGAGATGATGATTTTATCATCTTATTGCTTTATGTGGACGACATGTTGATCGTTGGCAAGAATGCCGAGAGAATTGCCAACTTGAAGAAAGAATTAAACAAGTCTTTTGCCATGAAAGACTTGGGGGCGGCTAAATAAATTCTTGGGATAAGAATTACACGGGATAGAGCGGCCCGGAAATTACAGATGTCGCAAGAGCAATATATCGAGAAGGTGCTTAAAAGCTTCAACGTTGATAAAGCTAAAGTTGTTAGTTCGCCTCTTACTAACAATTTTAAATTGACGAGCCAAGATTGCCCTAAGACGAAGGAGGAGATTGAGGATATGGATAAAATTCCTTATGCCTCGGCGGTCGGGAGTTTGATGTACGCCATGGTATGTACTAGGCCTGACATTGCTCATGTCGTGGGAGTGGTGAGCCGGTTTCTATCGAATCCACGTAAGAAGCATTGGGAAGCCGTAAAATGGATATTTAGATATTTACGAGGTACTTCCAAATTGGGGATTACGTTTGGAAATGGGAAAGCAATGCTTGTTGGTTATTCCGATTCGGATATGGCCGGTAATGAAGATAACCGAAAATCCACTTCCGATTATTTGATGACATTTGCAGGGGGAGCCGTGTCATGGCAATCAAGATTGCAAAAGTGCGTTGCCTTATCTACAATGGAGGCCGAGTATATTGCGGCAGTGGAAGTGTGTAAAGAGCTCTTATGTTTAAAAATGTTTTTACGAGAGCTAGGCTTCCGACAACGACATTACGTGGTTCTTTGTGATAGTCAAAGTGCGATTCATTTGGCTAGGAATGCGACTTTTCACAAGAAAACGAAACATATTGATGTGAGGTATTATTAGATCCGAGATGCTTTGGAGGATGGCTTGTTTGAACTTGATAAAGTTCATACCGATGATAATGGTTCCGATATGTTAACCAAGGCGTTGAGTAGAGAGAAGGTGAAAGTGTGTTGTTCGATCGCCGGGATGGCGAACTCTTCCTATATTCTGGAAAGGGGGATTTATAGGAGTAATTTCCAAAATATAGTCACTTTTCCCACCCAGCACAGCCGGGCCGCGGCACAAGGCTGCCGAGCCGTGGCCCCCAGAATCATCCCATGAAATGCCGGACCACTGTACTATGGACCGCGGCCCCTGCCGACTGGGCCGCGGCCCCTGCCGATCACCCCCTGCCGGGCCCTGCCGAACACCCCCTGCCGAAGCACCTGGGGCCGCGGCACATCCCTGCCGAGCCGCGACCCCCGTCATTTTGTTTTACATATGCCGACCCGTCTGTACTCGGGGCCGCGGCACTCTGCCGGCCAGGCAGCGGCCCCTGCTCGATCAGCTGGGCAGTTTTTGTGCTATGTGCCGCGGCACACTTGGCCCAGGCCACGGCACACCGGGTCAACCCCCTTGGGTTCCCCTTTTTATCTTCATTTCATACGGGAGATTCAACATTATCATCCCCATATATCTTAAGAACATCAAGAGAGATATCGAGAGAGAAACAAGAGAGAGAAATACAATTCTTCAATTTTCCGGAGATTTATCGGTCGGATCGTCGTGATCTTTTGACAAGAGCTTGGTAGCTATTGGGTAAATTTTTTCACCGGTGTAGATCGGGATTTTTAGTCCGGAAGTTCGGGTATTTCGTTAGCTTTTTGTGTAAGCTATTTACGGTGTTTTCTTTTCTCGATCTTGTTATTATTATGTATTCCAAATACTTGAAGAACATTTATTACCAAGTATTCGACGATTGGTGTATACCCCTAGTTTGTATTAGGGACGATTGTGTATTTGTGTGTATTGGTGATAGTGGATTCAAAGCGGCTTCGGTCCCGTGGTTTTTACTCTCGTCTTGAGGGGTTTTCCACGCTAAAATTGTGTCTCGTTATTTATCGCTTTCGAATATCATTTGTATTAATTTTATCGAGTTGTAATTATTGCACTACTCGTCGGTAACCACAAAGTTACGATTGAAGAGTGGGAATTTGTCAAACGAGGTTCCGTATTATTCGTTGTGACGTGACGTTTGTCGGTATTTTTTCTAACAAAAAGTACTCACACTCGATCATCATGATCTAATATAGTTGACCTGAACTTGAACTCAATTATGGTCGGTGATACATGCAGCGACGTCGTATTATCTCTCTCTCTCTCTCAATCTCTCTATCTCTCTCTCTCTCTCTCTCTCTATATATATATATATATATATATATATATATATATATATATATATATATATATATGTTTGTTTGTTTCTTGCTCTTCTTCGCGCCTTCTTTTGCTGCCTCAGGTACGTGTCTTCTTCTCTCCCCATCTTCGTCAATTCATCATCTTCATTGGCACTCAACACCCACCGAAAATCTCACGTAACTCTTGGTTTGTTACTATTCAGAAATATAAACTATTGATTCCTCTGAAAACTGTGACATCTCTTTTTCAATACACCTTGGTTAAATTTCTGCATTACATTTATGATCCTTTTTTCCTGTAGCATTAAATTAAAGATATGCCATGAATTGGCAGTATCACGAGATTGGTTAAGGAAACAAATCTGTTTACTATGACTGTTGTTCCTTCATTATCATCTCTTCCATATGTTGGGAAAAACACGACTAACGTCACGTCACAACGAATAATGCGTAACCTCGTTTGACAAATTCCCACTCTTCAATTGTAACTTTGTGGTTACCAACGAGTAGAGCAACAATTACAACTCGACAAAAATAATACAAATGATATCCGAAAAAAAACAATAAACACGAGACACAATATTTTAGCATGGAAAACCCCTCAAGACGAGAGTAAAACCACGGGACCGAAGCTGCTTAAATCCACTATCACCAATACACAAAAAATACACAATCGTCCCTAATACAAACTGGGGGTATACACCAATCGTCAAATACTTGGTAATAAATGTTCTTCAAGTATTTGGAATACCCAATAACAACAAGATCGAGAAAAGAAAACACCATAAATAGCTTACACAAAAAGATAACAAAATACCCGAACTTCCGGACTCAAAATCTCGATCTACACCGATGAAAAGATTTACCCAATAGCTACCAAACTCTTGTCAAAAGATCACGATGATCCGACCGATAAATCTCCGGGAAATTGAAGAATTGTATTTCTCTCTCTTGTTTCTCTCTCTATCTCTCTCTTGTTCTTATCTCAAAGTGTGTATAAGATGAAGTGATGAAGTCCTGTAAGAAACCTGCTAGAAATAGATCCTCTTTGTTAGTTGACCTCAGTGTGCTGCGGCTCGGCCAAAGCGCGCCGCGGCACACAACAAAAAACATGCCCAATGATTCGAATAGGGGCCGCAGCCCGGCAGGAGGGTGCCGCGGCCTAGAGTACAGACGACTCGGCCTTTGCAAAGCAAAATGATGGGGGCCGCGGCTCGGCAGGGATGTGCCGCGTCCCCAGGTGCTTCGGCAGGGGTTGATCGACATTGGTCGATCGACCGGGCGCTCGGCAGGAAGGTGATCGACAGGGGGCCGCGGCCCAGCTGACAGGGGCCGCGGCCCAGAGTACAATTGGGTGCAGGCATTCCAGCCATTTCGATGGGGGTCGTGGCTCGGCAGGGATTTGCCGGGGCCCGGAGTACAGTTTACCCTATGTTTCGTAAATATATCCTACAAATCTCCCCCTTTCCAGAACATAGGAAGAATTCGCCATCCCGGCGATCGAACAACACACTTTCACCTTCTCTCTACTCAACGCATTGGTTAACATATCGGAACCATTATCATCGGTATGAACTTTATCAAGTTCAAACAAACCATCCTCCAAAGCATCTCAGATCCAATGGTAGTTCACATCGATATATTTTGTTCTCTTGTGAAAGGTCGCATTCTTAGCCAAGTGAATCACACTTTGACTATCACAAAGAACTACGTAACGTCGTTATCGGAAGCCTAGCTCTCGTAAAAATATTTTCAACCATAAGAGCTCTTTACACGCTTCCACCGCCGTAATATACCCGGCCTCCGTTGTAGATAAGGCAACGCACTTTCGCAATCTTGATTGCCATGACACGGCTCCCCCTGCAAATGTCATCAAATAACCGGAAGTGGATTTTCGGTTATCTTCATTACCGGCCATATCCGAATCGGGATAACCAACAAGCATTGCTTTCCCATTTCCAAACGTAATCCCCAATTTGGAAGTACCCCGTAAATATCTAAATATCCATTTTACGGCTTCCCAATGCTTCTTTCCCAGATTTGATAGAAACCGGATCACCACTCCCACGGCCTGAGCAATGCCGGGCCTAGTGCATACCATGGCGTACATCAAACTCCCAACCGCCGAGGCATAAGGAATTTTATCCATATCCTCAATCTCCTCCTTCGTCTTAGGGTAATCTTAGCTCATCAATTTAAAATTGTTAGTAAGAGGCGAACTAACAACTTTAGCTTTGTCCATGTTGAAACGTTTAAGCACCTTATCGATATATCGCTCTTGCGACATGTGTAATTTCCAGGCCGCTTTATCCCGTGTAATTCTTATCCCAAGAATTTGTTTAGCCGCCCCCAAGTCTTTCATGGCAAAAGACTTGTTTAATTCTTTCTTTAAGTTGGTAATCCTCTCGGCATTCTTGCCAACGATCAACATGTCGTCCACATAAAGCAATAAGATGATAAAATCATCATCTCCAAACTTCTTGAAAAATACACAATGGTCGAGAGTCGTCTTCCGGTAGTCTTGCTTCCCCATAACCGACTCAAACTTCTTGTACCATTTCCGTGGTGCTTGCTTCAACCCATATAAACTCTTCCGGAGTTTACAAACATAGTCCTCTTTTCCTTCGACCTCAAATCCTTCCGGTTGCTTCATATAAATTTCTTTGTCAAGGTCTTCATGAAGAAAAGCCATCTTGACATCCATTTGCTCGACCTCAAGATCAAGGCTAGCCGCAATACCAAGGACCAATCGAATCGATCCTATCTTCACAACCAGAGAAAAAATCTCGTCAAAATCAATGCCCTTCTTTTGACTAAATCCTTTCACTACGAGTCTAGCTTTTGTTGGTATGAAATCGGATATTTGCACCGTTTTGTGCGGAAGCGTAAATAAATTGTGGAAAATAAATCACACAAGAATTTATAGAGGTTCGGCAATTAACGAAGCCTACGTCCTCTCTCGATGTATCTTTTTTCTTAGGATTAAGATCAAAACCTCTACACTTCTGTTCTATCGGTCGAGAGATTACCGTTACAAGCTCGTCTTCTATCGGTCTGAGTAAAATCATTTTTCCTTTTCTATTGGATAAGGAATCAACCACTCTAGCTTTCTATGGGTACTAGATAAACCTCACTTAGATATCGATTGCGATGCCGGATACTTGATCCTAATAGCACCGAATCCAATCATATCTTTTCTTTTACCTTTCGTGTATAATGTTGAATGTATAAACACTCAAACTAACAATATAAGCTCAATATTACAACAACAATGTAAGTATATGAATATAAGATCAATGTCTTGAATGCTTGGAGTTGTTGTATGGAATGATACCAACTCCTTGGTATTTATAGCCTTCTTCCTCCTTACTAGCCGTTGCTGCCAGTTGACTAGCTAGCGTGCGCTAGCTCTTCCTTCTTAGCGTGCGCTATCGCATATTTTTGCTTTACCGTGCGTAATGTATTTCATGTAGCGTACGTTAATCATTTTATGTTTCAGTCTAGTGGCTACTGTCCTTGACAGTTAGCGTGCGCTACCACTTCCTTTGTAGCGTGCGCTAATCTAATATATCCCTTGCATAACTTGTCAAAGTATCCGTTTGATATGCTGACTTTGACCTGCTTTTCCCAACGTTCTGATTGACTAGAATTCAAACTGATATTTAGCGTGCGCTAAATATCATTCCTTGCGTGCGCTAGTACTGACTTCATTGCATACATCATTCTGTGTTTGAATATCTTCACAACGGTAACAAGGTTCGATAGCGTGCGTTAATGCATAAGGGTAGCGTGCGCTATCTCGTCAGATGACTTCCTTTCAGGTAACTTCGAACTAGGCTGATATGCAGAAAACTCCCGTTAGCGTGCGCTAACATATATGTCTTACGTGCGCTAATGCAGTCCAGATTGCAACTTATTGCCTCTTCGTCTACTTCGTCGTTTTGCTTTGCCTTGACGTTGTTTTGTTGTTTAGAAACTTTAATCATCAAAACACAAATTAAATAATGTGTGGAATATATATTCCAACAATCTCCCCCTTTTTGATGATTACAAAACAACTCTTGAATTGGATAAAATCTGTAAAAATAATATATGTATATTTCTTCGTATCAAAGTTTTCGGCTTTGATCGTTTCGTTAGTTTCTCCAATCCTTTTCTTTTTCTTCTTTTTTCGACTTCTTCGTTTTTTATTTTTCAATTTTTTAACTTCTTCGTTTTAACTCCCCCTTTTTGTGTGCTTTCTTTTTCTTTTCGATTTCTTCGATTTTTCTCATTTTTATCAATTCATCTCCTTCTCATTTTTATCTCAATTCATCTCCTTTATCCCCCTTTTTGTCTTCATCAAAAAGTATAAAAATATAGAGTTTATTAAATGGAATATAAATATGCATGATACTTATTTATGCATTAATAAACAAAAATACTCCCCCTGAAAGTATTATCTTCCCTTAAAAAATTAAGTTTTGGGGATCCAACCTATAGTTGGTTTTTGTTTCGAGACGTGAATGATATTTGAAACGTTTGTTCCTTTAGGAACCCAAATCTTTTTAATTTTTATCGTCCGTCTTGGGCTTCTACAGTTTGAGATATGATGCCCGATTTTTAAGCATTTTTCACAACGGGGTATTTTGAAATTTACGGATTTGTTTTTGAAACGTGGTTTGAATCCTAACCCCTCTTTATTTAAAGTATAGTTTTGAACCGAGAGCATATTTTCAAATTTCTCGTTTCCGAGAGAAAATTTCTTCGTCAAATTATTGAGCTCGGTTTGAACTTTAACAAGATCATTCTTTAAAATATTCTCGTTTTCAACGCATTTTGAATGATCGATCTCGACAAATTTTCCCTTTTCTAGAATTTTGGAATTTTCATTTTCCAAAGATTTATAGTTAGTTTGAAGGGATTTAATTTCTTTTAAAGCATTTTGATAATCCATATGTAACCACTCGAATGCTTCAAAAGTTCGTCGTAAGAATTACTTACTTGGCTTTCGACGTCGCTATCGTCGAATGAACTCCGGGCCATGAGCGCGAGATTATTTTGGTCAAGAAAATCTTCATTGGGATCTTCGTCGCTCCATGTTGCGATTAAAACCTCCTTTTGCTTTACTCGACAGTTCTTAGCAAAGTGGCTGGGTTTACCACATAGACGACAAGTGTTGTCGAACTTTTTAGATTCGCCCGCTTGAATGTCCTTCTTTCTCCGGTTTAATAAGTGTTGGAACTTATTAATATTCTTGGCATAATATGCCGATTCTTCGTCGCTTTCGTCCACCGGAATTTCTTCTTTCTTTTTCGACATTTTAGCCTTGAAGGCTATCGATCTTTCCTTCGGTTTCAGTTTGGCATTCCGAGATTTTAGAATGATCTCGTAGTTGACAAGAGAACCAACGAGAGCACTAAAATCAAGATTATTTAAATCTTTAGATTCCATTATAGCCGTAACCGTACCGTCCCATTCTCGAGGTAGTGATCGGAGAATTTTCTTTACTTTCTCACTACTCGAAAGTGGTTTTCCAAAACATGCTAATCCATTGGTGATGACCGAAAATTGGTCGAGCATAATCGAGATGGATTCGTCGTCCTTCATTTGGAATAATTCATAATCGTGAAGGAGCATGTTTATCTTCGTCGCTTTGACTTGTGACGTACCTTCGTTTGTTACCTCAAGCATTTTTCAAATTTCTTTGGCACTATCACACGATGATATCCGGTTGTGTTCTTCCAGATTTAAAGCACAGTATAATAATTGCGTGGCTCTGCAATTATAATGGTCGTTTTTCCAATCCGCATCGTCATACTCTTCAAAGGTTTTGAGAGTTCCGTTTGAGTTCATCGGAATTTTGGGACCAAGGCATATCACCTTCCATAATTCGATATCGTACGCTCGGATGAAAATAGACATTTTCTTCTTCCAAGTCATGAAATTCGATCCATCAAAAAATGTTGGTCAGTTGAGAGCAAGGCCTTCGACTGGAGCCATTTGAAACGCCATTTTGGATCTTCTCCTCGGATGTTAAGCCGCGTATTAGAGTACCGCTCCGATACCAATTGTTGGTATGAAATCGAATATTTGCGCCGTTTTGTGCGGAAGCGTAAATAAATTGCGGAAAATAAATCACACAAGGATTTATAGAGGTTCGGCTATTAACGAAGCCTACCTCTATGTATCTTTTTCCTTCGGATTAAGATCAAAACCTCTACACTTCTCTTCTATCGGTCGAGGGATTACCACTACAAGCTCGTCTTCTATCGGTCCGATTAAAATCATTTTTCCTTTTCTATTGGATAAGGAATCAACCACTCTAGCTTTCTATGGGTACTAGATAAACCTCACTTAGATATCGATTGTGATGCCGGATACTTGATCCTAATAACACCGAATCCAATCTTATCTTTTCTTTTACCTCTCATCTATAATGTTGAATGTATAAACACTCAAACTAACAATATAAGCTCAATATTACAACAATAATGTAAGTATATGAATATAAGATCAATGTCTTGAATGCTTGGAGTTGTTGTATGGAATGATACCAACTCCTTGGTATTTACAGCCTTCTTCCTCCTTACTAGCCGTTGCAGCCAGTTGACTAGATAGCGTGCGCTAGCTCTTCCTTCTTAGCGTGCGCTATCGCACATTTTTGCTTTAGCATGCGTAATGTCTTTCATGTAGCGTACGTTAATCATTTTATGTTTGATCCGGTGGCTCATCGTCCAGCGATTAGCGTGCGCTACCACTTCCTTTGTAGCGTGCGCTAATCCAATATATCCGTTGCATGACTTGTCAAAGTATCCGTTTGATATGCTGACTTTAACCTGCTTTTCCCAACGTTCTGATTGACTAGAATTCAAACTGATATTTAGCGTGTGTTGTGCGGCGATTAATACGCATCGATGGCGATCGGCATAATAATCTGGGAGCCAACCATATAGGACATACTCTGGGCAAACACCCACCAGTCGGCACCCACGGCGATCGTCTTTTGGTATCTGGCGATCGTCTATGATGTCCAACCAGAGATGATCGTCTCGTGCCACGTATGAATCCAACATCCGTCAAAGTCGTCGAAGACCGAATCTTGGGCGGTGACCCACGTGCAGATCCACAAAAGGCGCCGCAAGCTAAGGCCTTTGCCCCAGCCTGTCACCTACCTCACCTACCGACAGGGCCGCCGAAAGGTACAAAGTGGGTCCTCCCCGGACAGCGACTCAAGATACGTGCAGGCTTCCCATTGGCTCGCACAGCTGGCTGCCACCAGCAGCCCCGGACTTTAAGGGAACAACCCCACGTGACGGGACGATCGCCCACCTTATTATAATATAGAAAACGGCGGTCGCCCGCGATCGCCGGAGAGGTCCCAGCAACCTTGTCTCCTATAAATAGGAGGCTTACAACAATGTCCTAAGAATCATCGTGAACATAGTGAAAAACGCACAGAGAGAGAATAAAGACTCATCTGGCAATTACTTACACATTCATAGTGATATTCATACACATTTACAGAACATCCAAAGCAAGAACTCACAGAGCTTCATATCTGGTTCTTCCGGCAATCTACACGCTCTACAGCTTAGATAACTAGAAGTCTTTACACTCATTGTAATAGATTCTAACATTAATATTTGTACTCCAAAGTATCTATATTAATAACATCTCGCTAGAGCATTCAAGCCCGGGATTAACAACCCCGACAAATCTTGTGTTATTTATTTTCCCACGGAAGTGTTCTCGCATTTGTTTATTACTCGATTATTCCAGCAACATTATCTCCGGATAATATTTTGGGTAACAACAATTGGCGCTAGAAGAAGGGGATCTTAACCTTCATTTTTATTCCAACCATCTCGAAGAACACTCACTGTTCTCCGGACATATACTTGAAGAAACACTCACAGTTCTTCAAAGAAAAGCCTTCAGAAACATAACATCTGCCACGACCTCCAAAAGAGCCACCCTGCGATCTGCCGTAAATATCATTCCGGCCCGGACCGAATCCCAGCCCACGGCGGAAGGTGACCGCGGCGACGTTAGGCTCTCACTCCCGCCCTCGAGGGACGGTCCTAGCCACTCACTCGATCAGTTCCAGACTGCGGAACAGATTGAGGAGGCTATAGCCATCCTCAGGGAGCGACGGAGGGCATGCGACTCGCCCACCATCACTCCGTCAACCATCCGCCGAGCAGGCAAACGGAAGCTCAAGGGGATATATGTTGAGAAATCGACAGAAATCCCCGAGCCGCAAGGGAAAGCTCTCGTAAGGCGGGATGATTCCATCTTCAGCCGCCTAGGGAGTGATCCCTCATGGCGACCCGGGCACTCGGGCCCCAGCCGGGAGACATCGGAGTCCGAATCTGTTACCAGGAGTTCGGCATATCCGACTCCCAGAAGACAAGCCGGTCAGCGGGCCCCCACTTGCTCAAGAAATGAGCCCGCTGGCAAAGAACTCATCATCCACCATGGGGCCAGGGGATCAGTGCACGATCACCTTGGCTCACGCTCTGGTAGCCAATCAGCGAGCAGTCAGGCTACGGCGATGGCCGCCATGCAGCGCCAACTCGACGAAATGAAGGCGCTCCTAGAAACTGGGGCAGGCGCCAGGAGGTCGATCGCTGGACCAAGTGAGCCACTCGCGGTCCAGATCGAGCTCGCCCCCGTTCAACCAAAGATCTCTCCCCCACAAACACCTCTATACGAGGGGAGATCGGATCCGGAGACCAATTTGAGCAAATTATGGATTTATATGACCGGATGCGGAGCATCAGATGCGACGAAATGTCGAATGTTCCCATTAACTCGGGGCGACCTCGCCCACAGGTGGTACATCTCACTACCACCTCGCTCAATCAATTGCTTTGAGAAGTTGGCGAACGACTTCACGTCGTACTTCATCGCCAAAGTCGCTCGGCTAGAAGGTCCCCACCGCATGATGAAAATCAGGCAGGGGAAGGACGAGCCCGATGAAGATTACATCGACCGGGTGGACGAAATAGTCCTCACCGGCGAGCCCATTAGCGACGATCTCGATCTCACCCATGTTCAGGCACCTCACAAAGGACACCCCCCCGACCTACTCGGTCTTCCGCGTCAGGGCCGCTGACTTCCTGGCCAAGCAGAGGATGCTCACCCTCCGCTTGGGTGAAGGATCTGCCGGAGAAGGGAAGACGCCATCCCACATCCATAAGAAGGCAGTCGCCAAGCCCAGAAAGGCGGTCGCGAAACTGCCTGGTGAGTTCAAGGCCTTCGAGGATGTAGAGGTTCACCTCCTCCGCAACCTCAACTTATCTCTCGCCCACATCTTTAACGCCATCAAGGGGCGCGAGTGGCTTAACAAGCCAAAGCCGATAAGGGACCACGGTCATCTAGACCGCAGCAAATTCTGTGCCTACCACAAGAGTCCTGGCCACAACACCAGCCAGTGTCGTGACCTCCTCAGACAACTCTGGCGACTGTTTGAGGAAGGCAAATTGGACAACTTGGTCACCAAGCCAGAACCTCGTACATAGAGGACCGGAGGGCGCGAGCGCCGACATAACGATGGAATCCCTCCCAATCTGATCGCCAGGATCGAGCAAAACGAGTCGGAGTATTCCGATGAATCAATTCTTCCGATCAACCCTGGCGGCCGGATCAATATGCTTCAGGCGGGAGGTGGAAACCTCGGGGGCCTTTCCCCGGTTTCCACCATGTCGAACAGGAAGCGAAAAGCCAAACTGAGGGCGTTCGCCGGGGTCTATGTCGTGATACCCCCAGAGCCGACCATCTCTAAAGACGCGCTCATCACTTTCTCCAACAAGGATAGGGAGGGAGTGCAGTGCCCTAAACAGGATGCATTGGTGATCTCTGCATGTATCCTTGGGAAAATGGTCGATCGCGTGCTGGTTGACAATGGGAGCTTCTGCAATATCATATTCAAGTCCGCTCTTGACCAGCTCGGCAACCTGACCAAGTTCATTAAGCCATTCGACACCGTGCTCCAAGGGTTCGGCGACAGCACAGTCCAAGCCTACGGAAGGATCAAGCTCTCTGTCGAGCTAATATGCTTTTACGATCCCAAGGTTAGGATTACTAGGAACCTAAATTTTGTAATCATAGATAGGCCCAGCATCTATAATGGGTTCCTAGGTCATCCATTTCTAGAAACCTTTGAGGCGGTCGCCTCTTCTTTCTTTTACTGTATCAAATTCCCCACTGCCGATGGGACGGTCGGTACTGTAAAAGGAGATCAGCTAATGGCAAAGAAATGTTTGAATTACTCCTATGTCGTAACTGCTTTCAATACTTCCCATGCTGTGAGTAACATTGAAACGATCGACAATCAACCCATGGAGATCGGCGAGCCAAGCACATCGTACCAACCCGACTCAGAGGACGCCATCTTACATCGATTAACGGACGACATAGAGCCAAGGATCGGTTTCGAGCCAAGTCTCGACATCGATCCAAGGATCGAGTACGGAACTCGTTCCAAACGAGAGGAGACCGTCCCCGTTGAAGAGTTGGAGAGTATAATGATAGATCCGGCTCGCCCGGAGCGGGAAGTACAGATCGGCGCAACCATCGACCGTGATTTAAAAGAAGACCTGATCAATTTACTACGTAAGAACATCGAAGTCTTTGCCTGGTCGCATCAAGATATGGTTGGCATAAGTCCTGAACACGCTTGCCACTATCTAAAGATCGACCCGGCAAGGAAGCCTCTTCACCAGAAACGTAGGAAATTCGGTCCTGAGAAGTACGCAACGCTCGACATAGAAGTCAAAAAACTACTCAACAATAAACTAATCGGAGTGGCTACAGATGAACCACAATGGGTAGCCAACGCGGTGCTCATCAAAAAGCCGAACAGCTCCTGGAGGTTATGGATCGACTTCACCGACCTCAACGCGGCATGTCCAAAAGATCACTTTCCGATGCCTCATATTGATCACTTGGTCGATAGTACAGCAGGTTGCGAAATGATGTCGTTCATGGATGCCTTCTCCTGATACCATCAAATCCCAATGGTGGGGAAAGACATAAAGCACACATCTTTCCATACGGAAAAAGACATATACTTTTGGGTCCGAATGCCGTTCGACTTGAAGAATGCGTGGGCAACCTACCAGCACCTAGTCAATAGAATGTTCGCCAATCAGATCGGCAAGACCATGGAGGTCTACATTGACGACATCGTGGTCAAAAGCCTCAAGAAGGAAGACCACCTCAATGACCTCGCTGAGACGTTCGCCATCCTTGATAAGTTCAACATGAAACTGAACCCCAAGAATTGCAACTTCGGGGTGGGCTCCGAAAAATTCCTGGGGCTCATCGTGAGCCAAAGGGGGATCGAGGCGAACCCCAGCAAGGTTCAGGCGATCCTCGACATGAAGGAGCCACGGAATGTCAAGCAGGTGCAACGGCTCACAGGTTGTCTAGCCTCCCTCAACCGTTTCATATCTCGGCTCGGAGATAAAAGCAAGCCTTTCTTCGCGACCATAAAGAACAAAAAGTTCGCATGGACGAAGGAGAGCCAAATAGCGTTCGCCAAAATCAAGGAGTATCTATCTAGCCCCCAGATCTTAGCAAAGCCGATCCCCGGCGAAAAGCTGTTCCTTTACCTGGCAGCCTCGGAGGTCGCGCTGAGTGCTGTTTTGGTACGAGCAGAGGGGCAGACCCACTTGCCGATCTACTACGTTAGCCAAGCGCTCCATGACGCGGAAACACGTTATACACCTCTGGAGAAGATCGCCTACGCTCTTGTCATGAGTGTTCGCAAGCTAAGGGCTTACTTCTTCGAGCATCAAGTGGAGGTTCTGACGACTCTCCCTCTAAGGCAGGTTCTACACCGGTCGGACACTAACGGGCGACTCCTCAAGTGGTCACTGGAGATCGCCCAATATGGTATCACGTACGCTCCTCGCACAGCGATCAAAGGCCAAGCTCTGGCAGACTACGTGGTGGAATTAACATTCCCTCACAGTCCTACCCAGATCGGCCGCCCTGCCTGGAAGCTATACGTGTATGGCTCGGCGACCAACGCGCGAGCAGGAGCAGGGATTGTCCTCATCAGCCCCGATGGGCAAAGTTTCACAAATGCTGTGCGTTTTGGGTTTCGTGCGACCAACAATGAATCCGAATACGAAGCCTTGGTAGGCGGGCTAGATCTAGCCCTCGCACTAGATGTTCGTCGCCTCCATATCTTCATGGACTCACTCTTGGTCGTGAACCAAGTCAAGGGAGAATATGAGGCGCACGGCGAACAGATGGTCAAATACCAAGAATTAGTCGCCGAAATGTGCACGAAATTTGAGGAAGTGCTAATCGAACAAGTCCCGAGAGAGCACAACTCCCAGGCCGATGCCCTATCTAAGCTAGCATCGTCAGATGGGGCAGCCGATTTCTCTAATATCCAAATCACAAAATCAGCAAGGC
Source organism: Orobanche coerulescens (assembly GCA_033398695.1). Classification (NCBI taxonomy): domain Eukaryota; kingdom Viridiplantae; phylum Streptophyta; class Magnoliopsida; order Lamiales; family Orobanchaceae; genus Orobanche; species Orobanche coerulescens. The sequence goes on along the minus strand of CM065808.1, from coordinate 59,926,410 downwards.
CGGCGATCTACAGAAACCTGGTTACCACAATTGCCGTTGCCGAGGAGAACTGGATGACTCCGTTCATCAAATACTTAAAGGACGGAACGGTCCCTGATGACCGTATCAAAGCTCGCCAACTCCAGCTCCGTGCGACCAGATATACCATATTGGACGACCGGCTTTACAAGCGAGCTTTCAGCCTTCCCCTCCTCAAGTGCATTACACCGGAGGAAGGTCGGCTCGTTTTAGCCGAGATCCATGATGGGATCTGTGGAAACCATGCTGGCGGGCGAGCTCTCATCCATAAAACAACCAGGCAATGTTTTTTCTGGCCTTCACTTCAGAAGGATGCGATCGCCTATGCCAGATCGTGTCACAGGTGTCAAGTAATGGGTCCAAACATCAAGCTCTCCCCCGAGCAACTCACTTCAATGTACAGCCCATGGCCTTTCGCCCAATGGGGCATCGACCTCATAGGTCCCTTGCCGACAGCGCCAGGGGGCTGTAAGTTTGCCATCGTAGGCGTTGATTATTTCACAAAATGGGCTGAGTCCGAGCCCCTTAATAAGATCGGCCAAGAGCAAGTAATCAAGTTCATCTGGAAGAATATCATATACCGATTCGGCCTCCCCCAGGCAATAATCTCCGACAACGGAAAGCATTTCGACGGCTTAGAAGTCATGTAATTCTACGATAAGTGGGGAATCAAGAAGTTGTTCTCGGCTCCCTACCACCCTCAGACGATCGGGCAAGTAGAAGCCGTAAATAAAATCCTCAAACACATGATTAAAGCACGACTCGAGTCCAGGCAAGGGCGATTGGCGAGCGAGCTTCCAGACGTTTTGTAGTCTTATCGAACGACGACCCGAAATTCAATCGTCGAAACCCCATTCACCCTCGCCTTCGGAACAGAATCGGTGATCCCCTCGGAGATCGCCGTCCTCAGCCATCGAACCAAACAAGAGATGACGACAGACAATGATGTGGCCCGGTGGATCGACCTTTACATGCTCGAAGAACGACTGACCTCAGAAATGAAGAACACTATCCACAAAAGGAGATCCGAGAAGTTCTTCAATTCGAAGGTCAAGGAAATAAGGTTCCAAGTAGGCGACCTAGTCCTCAAAAAGGTCTAGACCCACATAGGAGTTTTTGGCCCAAATTGATAAGGCCCCTTCAGGATATCTAAGTGGCTAACTAAGGGAGCCTACGAACTTGAACACCCTGACGGTACTCCAGACCAATATCCCTGGAACGCCGTACATTTGAAGAAATACTACCGTGAAAACTTTGTATTCGGTTTCAACTACCCTATGTACAAGGAATATAATGAGATTTTTTTCCTATCCCATCTATTCTAGCGATCGCCCCACCAGGCACATCGTATACCGTCGAGGATCGTCGTTCAAACATGGCGATCCGAGGTAGAAACAATGCAGCCATGGTTCTGTAGGTCGATGAAACCGACAGATTCGCCCATGCAAGGTTTCTTTGGGCTGAGATCACCCACCCTTTGTTTAAATACGAGGCTGGCGTAGCCGAAGGACCCTCCAAACTAATCTATGGACACGCTCGCACGCCCTCAAAAGTACATCATCTAACATGGTGTACCCGGACAAGGCGGCGCGTCCCTACCCCATCGCAACGTATACCGTCGAGGGTTGCCATCTAACATGCCGACCCGAGGTAGAAAGGTGCTAACAAAGCCGCGGATGTGGAGTCGAATAAACCGACGACTCCCCGTGCAAGGACTCCTCCAGACCAAGATCGCCCACCTTTCGTTTAAATACAAGGCGGGCGCAGCCTAACGGAGGACCCTCACAATAAAGTGAGTCGCAGGAATGTCCCTCACACACAAAGACACGGTTGTGGAGGTCGGTCCATCGAACTCCGCGACCGTGCACGGTTCCTCAAAATTGGCAAAACTGAAGATAGCTCACCAAACATACTATTTTTGTTCCCTTACTTACAATAAGTAAACAAAAACAAGGGGCAAAGAAGTGGAGATAATCCTAGATACGATCGGAAAGAAGGGACCGTACCCGATCGGCTTCGTTCAAACACACGCAGGACGATCGGTTTTGTTCAATAATATTTACAAGTAAGAATTTCTAAGCATGTCAATACATTCAACATTCAAACAATCGATCAGGCGAAAAAGGCATCAGAAGCAATTATATACACACTTGTATAAATTCACATGCAAACATTCAAAGGCGATCGTACATGTAAAGAATCAGATGCGAAAAAGGAGTATCTTATTCGAATCAAGAAGTTCGTACAATACAAAGCCCGAAGGCAATACAAAGAAAAAGCAGAAAATTACAAAGCGAAGGAAGACAAAGAAATCACTCAGACTCCCCCCGGCTGGTCTTCGCCCCCAGGTGGCGGATCGGCACGTGCTCCCTCATCGGCTTCGGGATAGATAAGTTTATCCGAATAAGGATACCAACTCAAATCGATCCCCAAGTCGGTGAGGTCAAGGATCGGCAGGGAAAACTCCGGATGCAAAGGGTGCTCGAGTGCGTAGGCCTTGAAGCTCTCCATCATAGGACCGACCTCGATCCCTACCTTCTTGGCGGCTCGAAAAGCATCGACGTAGGCCATACAGTAGGCGAACTCGCCGACGAGTGCCACATTGAGGTAGGGATCGGTCTCGATCGCCTTTATCTGCCCTTTCAAATCCGTGGTCGTCTTCTCAGCTTCCGCTAGCTCGACCACCTTGGTGGCCATTTCTCCCTTTACCTTCTCCAGCTCTCCATTTGCTTTCTCCAGCTCGCTGTTGAGCCGATCCACGGTCGCCTTCAGCCCGGTCGCCTCCTCCTGCGAGGCCACATGCATCCGGCGAGCTTCCGCCACCTGGTCGCGGAACCGATCGGCCACTTCCTTGGAGCGGCTCAGCTCCTGCTTCATTCGATCGATGTCCTGCTTGGCTCGTTTGGCCGTATCTAAGTATTCCTTCTCCATGGCCTGGATCCGGTTGGCGAAATCGACGTTTTTGTTCCGAGCGGCCTAGAGGTCTTGATGGAGGCGAGCATTAGAGGGTCGCCCCTCGTAATCCTTGGCGGCTTGGACGGCCATCGTCGCCGCCTGGAGAGTTAGGGCGATGGTCGCCTGCATGGCATCGCCAGACCGCCGACGAGCAATCGCGTCGAGATCGATCGTCCAAGCCTTAGGCAGAGAGGCGATTGCCTTAGAGACGTAAGAAGGGATATCAAGGGACTTTTGCAGAGACTTGATCGCCAGGAAATCCAGCACCTTCAGCGAGACGTCCGGATCAGCAAGACGGACCCTGAAACACAAACAAAAAGAAACAAAGGTGTTAGTATATACCTTACACAAATTTCCTAACTCGGAAAGATCAAACCGGTCTTACCTGTTGACCAACTCGGGGTCGCGGCCAAAATAGGGCTTGCCCCGAGGAGTTTCAGCTTCGGAGATCGCCGCAGCCTTCAAGAAGCCGGCCGAGGGCCTGGAGCCAGACCCCTCCACCATCGGAACAGCAGAGATAGGTGGAGCGGCGTCCGGCGGCTCCAAGATAGTTACGTCCGCCTCAGCTGTCGGCAGGGACCCCTCCGGCCTCCGCCTCTTGCGGTTGCGCTGGAGTTGTTCCTCCTCCTGAATTTTCGACTCGGAGACCGGCACCACAGCGGTCCTCACCACAGGGACGGGGCGAGACGTCGTCACAGGAACGCGACCCGTCTTCTTTCCCTGGTGAAGACGACCGATGAGACCAGGGTTAGACATTGCGATCTATTGCGGTGGCTCGGCGTAGCGGGGAAAATGAATCTCTGTCAAAGAAGAAATTCAGACAAGTTAAACATCCACTTCAATCAGACGATCGTCATGCAGGAAAGTGGAATTAAAAATCCATACCCGGGGCCTTCAGGTGGCGAGGGTATCGAAACAATCGAGCTCCCAACCGATGGAGTTCGTGACTGACCGAGTGAACGTCAATGTAGGAGTCCGGCAAGGTGCAAATTCGCACCCAGACGATCAAGAAATCAAAGGGTAGATCGCCGATCGCTGGAACAAGGGATCCTGCAAAAAGAAAACCAAATTAGATCAATTCAAGGTGTGTCCAAATAAAGAGAGAGTTGAAACCCTTACTCGGATTCCTCTCCCGAAAATTGGTGGGGATATCCAACTCTTTCTCCGGCGTATCGCTCGATGCCGACCTCCAAGCACCACCGACCCAGCACCACTTTTCCAGGTCGCCCCGAACCTTGTTCGGCACCCCAAGGACCACTCTACCCAGGCGACCCTGGATATGGTAACCTCCGACCGATCCCTTTTGCGCGGTCAGCTTGAAAAGATAATTCATCTCCAGCGCAGAAGGCAGACGAAACAGCAGATGACCGCCAAATAATGTCAAAGTGCTGATAATCTACAGCCAGGCGTTCGACGTCAACTGGAGTGGCGCCAGATTATAGGCGGTCAGCAAATTCAACACGGCGAACGGCAAGGGGAACCGCAATCCGGCCGCCAGGGTCATTTCATTGACGGCGACCATACCCTCGGGAGGCTGGTCGGCACATTCGTTCTCCGAAGGCACGTGCAATGAAACATCAGAAGGAATGTGATATTTCGCCCTCCAGCGACCCAAGTCTTTCCGGGTCGCCGAACTCCGGATCTGACCGAGAGTCCACCGAGAAGGTCAGCGGCCCGAAACGCCGTCCGCTTCACGTGCTCATAGGGGTGGGCGGCGGAATACGCTTCGAAATCAAATTTTGGACAAGGTCCGGCGATCCCCTCCATAAGCTTAGCAAAATCCATATAAGCAGGGCCGAATACGCTATCCCATTCCCAAAACAGCCGCACCAGTTCATCTTCATCCACCGGCGAGCCCCCCTGCTCCGCCGCCGCCGCTGATCTCGCCACTTCGGCCTCATTGAATATCTCCTCAAGTTCCGCGGGTGCAATCCCCGCACGAATGGCCTCGACGGCCGTTTCCATATGAAGTCCCACAGGAATTTCCTCCCGATCAGGCGAAGCCGCGGCGGCGGAGGAGCTTCCGGCCTCGAAGGTTTTAGATCCTCCAGACATGTTTTTAAAAGTAAAGGGGGAGAGAAGATTTATTTTCTTAACTAAAAAGAAGGACGGTCGGCACAAGGATCTTCGGAAAAATTCTGCAGAGTCTCGGCTAAGAAGCAAGGGTGCGTGAAGAGTGGAAATGAAGTAGCCCTAACCCCTTTTATAGGCGGAAGCAGGGGTCTCTGTGCAAATAGGCGAAATTCCGAGGGCTGGAGTGCAACCGTCGGGGGGGGCACATTAAATGCAGTCCTCGAAACCCGCGTACGCGTCTTTTCGAGGGCACGCCAGGCGACAGGACTGACAAACCGTCGGACTCCCCCAATGGTAGCGCGACGCGTGTCCTTGCAACGTTTCGAGAGCCCGCCTTCTTTCCCCGCTGGTTCCAGCGCAAAAGGAGATCGTCCCAATTTGAAATCAGATCGTCCTGACGATCGTCCTTGTCATAAACAAACGAGCCAATCGTCTAAACACTGGCGATCGCCAACAGTGCCACCTCACCCCGTATTTTCAACATCGAAGCGAGCTGGGGGGCAATTGTTGTGCGGCGATTAATACGCCTCAATGGCGATCGGCATAATGATCTGAGAGCCAACCATAGAAGACATACTTTGGGCAAACACCCAGCAGTCGGCACCCACGGCGATCGTCTTTTGTTATCTGGAGATTGTCTATGATGTCCAACCAGATACGATCGTCTCGTTCCACGTATGAATCCAACATCCATCAAAGTCGTCGAAGACCGAATCTTGGACGGTAACCCACATGCAGATCCACAAAAGGCGCCGCAAAATAAGGCCTTTGACCCCAGCCTGTCACCTACCTCACCTACCGACAGGGCCGCCGAAAGGTACAAAGTGGGTCCTCCCCGGACAACGACTCAGGACACGTGCAAGCTTCCCATTGGCTCGCCTGGTGTTGCCAATGACCACAGACTTTAAGGGAACAGCCCCACGTGACGGGACGATCGCCCACCTTATTATAATATAGAAAATGGTGGTCGCTCGCGATCGCCGGAGAGGTCCCAACAACCTTGTCTCCTATAAATAGGAGGCTTACAACAGTGTCCTAAGAATCATCGTGAACACAGTGAAAAATGCACAGAGAGAGAATAAAGACTCATCTGGCAATTACTTATACATTCATAGTGATATTCATACACATTTACAGAACATCCAAAGCAAGAACTCACAGAGCTTCATATGTGGTTCTTCCGGCAATCTACACGCTCTACAGCTTAGATAACTAGAAGTCTTTACACTCATTGTAATAGATTCTAACATTAATATTTGTACTCCAAAGTATCTATATTAATAACATCTAACGAGAGCATTCAAGCCTGGGATTAACAACCCCGACAAATCTTGTGTTATTTATTTTCCGGAAGTGTTCTCGCATTTGTTTGTTACTCGATTATTCCAGCAATATTATCTCCGGATAATATTTTGGGTAATAACAGCGTGCGCTAAATATCATTCCTTGTGTGCGCTAGTACTGACTTCATTGCATACATCATTCTGTGTTTGAATATCTTCACAACGGTAACAAGGTTCGATAGAGTGCATTAATGCATAAGGGTAGCGTGCGCTATCTCGTCAGATGACTTCCTTTCAGGTAACTTCGAACTAGGCTGATATGCATAAAACTCCCGTTAGCGTGCGCTAACATATATGTCTTACGTGCGCTAATGCAGTCCAGATTGCAACTTATTGCCTCTTCATCTACTTCGTCGTTTTTCTTCGCCTTGAAATTGTTTTGTTGTTTAGCAACTTTAATCATCAAAACACAAATTAAATAATGTGTGGAATAAATATTCCAACAGCTTTGTATCGGGGCAGCGAGGTATGTTCCTCCGACTTCACCTGATACACCCATTTGTTTCTCAAAGCCCTCTTGCCTTTCGGCAACTTCACCAACTCGTAAGTATTATTCTCATGCAAGGAACTCATCTCGTCTTGCATAGCATCCATCCATTCCTTCTTCTTTTCATCCTCCATAGCCTCCGCAAAATATTTGGGCTCTCCCTCGTCGGCGAGTAAGACGTACTCATCCGCGGAATAACGGGTGGAGGGATGACGGTCCCTCGTCGACCGCCTATGTGGAACAAAATATGGCATGTTTGTCATGGGTAGCTCGAGATGAGCTTCATCGGCGTCATCTTGTCTCAACTCATCGTTGTCACCGGCATCTTGTTGTTCATCATTTTGGACATCTTCTCCACCCGGTGTCTCAACATGTTGTGGAGTAACGGGGTCCAAATCAATAAGATCATAGTCGTGTTGTGGAGCCGACTCTCCATTCTCAACATCTTTCATCGTTTGATCTTCCACAAAAACAACATCTCTAGACCGAACAAGCCTTTTTGTCACCGGGTCATATAATCTATACCTGAACTCATCAAGCCCGTAGCCAATAAAAATACACGGCTTCGTCTTGGAATCAAGCTTTGATCTCTCATCATTCGGAATGTGAACAAAATTTTTACATCCGAAAACCCTTAAGTGGCGGTATGAGATGTCTTTACCACTCCACACCTTATCCGGGACATCAAACTCTAAAGGAACACACGGCGTCAAATTAATAACATGAACCGTCGTGTTCAAAGCTTCTCCCCAAAACGACTTTGGCAATCCGGCATGTGAGATCAAACAACGAGCTCTCTCGACCAAAGTCCGGTTCATTCTCTCCGCCAAGCCATTGAGTTGCGGAGTCTTCGGGGGCATCTTTTGATGTTGGATCCCTTGTTCTCGGAAATATTCATCAAAGGGTCTGATGTACTCTCCACCATTGTCCGTCCGGATATACTTTAGCTTCTTCCCGGCCTCTCTTTCCACCGAGGCATGAAATTGTTTGAAAGTATCTAACACTTGATCTTTGGTCTTCAAGGTGTATGCCCACACCTTCCTAGAGTTATCGTCGATGAATGTGACAAAATATCGGCAACCACCGAGCGTCCTAGTCTTCATAGGACCACAAACATCGGAATAAACAAGATCAAGAACATTTTCCTTCCATGAAGGAGTATGACTTAAAAGTAACTCTTCTTTGTTTCCCGGCTAGACAATGAGAGCATCTTTTAAGGTGTACCTTGTGAACTCCGGACACTCCTTCTTCGACAATTGTAACACCCCCAATCCGCTCAGGGATATTACACGCCGTAGAACCTTTCCTCAAGGATCTACCAGGCTGGTAACAACATAAAACATCTCAACAATGCCTTTAAGGCTAAAATGACTCAGTAGACCGATTTGGTCTTTCAATAAATACATACAACTCAAACACATTACATGCCCACGCAGGGGTCGAATACAACACACTCTTGTACAACGGGAAAGAATACTGTAGTGGAAATAAAATACAACTAAACCAATGACATCATACGGATCCTCGTGTGATTAGTATTGTTCATCTTTCATCATCCTTCGTGTCGACCCTGTGTTATGCTCCCAAACCTGAATGCAAAAATAGACATCCACCCCCCGAATACTCGGGGTTAGCAAAACTCCATTGTTTTGCTAGTGCAAGAACAAAGTGCAAATACGAGCCATACAATACAAGTTCCAAGGACAATAATAACCAAGAATCCTCAAAGATCCAAACGTAACGAAAAGCGCTTCCCGAGGCAAGAGTTTGGGTAAAACATTCTAAAAACTGAAAGGTCACAAATCAAGGGGAAACAATTTATAAAACAGTTTAAAATGCCATCGAGAGTTTTAATAGAAAACAAGGATTTCTGAATCCTTCTCTTTCCAAAATCAACAGGGTCACAGCCCAAATGTTTTTTGTTTTCGCAAATAGAAAACCACTAACAATTCACAGGGTCAGAACCCATATCACGTGTCCTCGACGGACATAAAATCAACACAACGTAATCACGTACAAGTATTGCCTAGGACCGGGACAAAGCCACAAATCCCACTCGAGGCCTCTAAGGACCCTCCCGAGCTGGCCACAATCATAAAACAAATCACGCACATGCATCGCCTAGGACCGGGACGAAGCCACAAATCCCACTCGAGGCCTCTAAGGACCCTCCCGAGCTGGCTAGCGAAACACAAGTCACAACATCTCACGGTTGGATCAATCACTTGTTGCATCCTGGCCACATGATCGCATGCCATGTGCCACCGTAGATTATCTTTGGCGCTCACGGTTGGATCAATCACTTATTGCATCCTGACCACATGATCGCATGCCATGTGTCACCTGTAACAGCCCAAAAACAGTGGCTATTACAGTGCCGTGGACTCCTACTAGGACCCACCAGGCGATATCACAATATACATTTAAAATCTGACAACGTGGCACCGTACCACAACATTTATCAAAACCCCGGTGTGGAGCATGAGTTATTCATATCTTTAAATACGGGCAAACAAACGCAGGATCCAAATTCGGTACAGACCATATGACGATGGGCAGTACCTAAAAAATCTTAGTACATTCATCCGAGACAAAATAAAAATGAAAGTCACAATAAAACATAATCGAACAACCAAAAGACTCAGGCCCCCCGAAATAGCATACATCAGAATCCTCCGTCGCCATTGTGCTCCTCCTGTGCCTTGCCCTTTCCTCGCCCTGAAATACAAGTATTTCGCCCCAAACCACAGGGTCAGCTATACATGATAATAATTCTCGTGACATTATACAATTCATATATACTGATCTCAAAGAAATCCACCGACTACTGAATATACCCCGAAGGCGTATAAACAATCAGTCCCAACTGTCGAACATAACCAAATATACAAACGACCATATACTATGTCTCAAGACGGATGTCACAGTACGCCCGATCTGGAAATGTGTCCGTGCACATGTCCACCCCGTATACGGAATCCAGAATATACGTGGGACGATATACCTAATTAGCCTCATGAACTACGTCTCGTGTGCACGATCTAAATGCGGAAAACCTCCACGCATGATCATCAAGTGCCCGGCTAAAAATCCTACACATAACCAATCGGCGCGCAGATGTGACTCCAGAGATGTCACGATACAACATTACAACGAAACTCAACGAATTACACTTTTACTAAGGAATCGAACAACTCACCGAAGTGTCAACAAAGCTCAACAATATCAAGGGTCCAAAAGTAACGAACTTGGGAATACAATCCCACGATGAAAACGGGACATCATTAAGAACAACCTCAAGTCACAAGACACAAGTTTATAGGTGTTTCATATACACGAAATGCATAATCATCATAAGAATCCACACATCATTATAACCAAGCAAGATAACTTGCCTCAATTCCGTGGATGAAAAATCCTTCTTTGAACGGTCAAACGAACGGTATCCTCGTCTAACAATACTCACGTGAACAAGCACCTTGAATGAAATGTAATTCATTCAACAACACATTTGTACGATAATGGTATTATTACATAAATAATATTCATAATTTTACTTGATTACTATATGAAGCATAAGTTTAAGTTTTTAGTGAACTAAGAATATCATCTTAATTTACGTTTCTTAATACGCCCGGATTAATGAAATGGAATTCGGCTACTCATCTACCGCATTTGTATCATCATATTCAACACAATCCTCTTAAGAACATTATCAACCTATTAATGTAGTGATTAACACCCTTTAATGAAATTGATAAATTCGAACATATGAAGATTACAACTTCCTTCTATCAACATTCATTGATTTACTTTGAAGAATTTATTAAAAGCCTAGTTATATCATTGGATACTTGAAATTTTGGAAGTAACTTCAACCCATCTAGCGAAGATCATCTTCAAAGGGTTAATATAATCTTTCCAACAATTTTATTACAAAGGTTTTAGAGGCCAAAAATCATGGTTCCATACTACCTTCAAGAATCAATAGAATGTTCAAGACAATTTAACATTTCTCACTTTTAACCATTAAGGATATCATCCCTAACATGTTCCTAGTGTTGAGACTATAATTAACTTCCAATTATCATGTTATACATCAGGTTTTAAGTATATCATTATCAACACAATCACATTATGAAGTTATTTACAACAAGAAGTAACACTAATACCTTCAATGTTAATCTTCACTAAGTTTGAGCATGATTCAATTAACTTGTCATGTTTGCACTAGTTTAAACTAACATTATGTGAAGTATTTATCTACTAACATCATCATAAGCATGGATTTGATATGAGTTAAAGAAAGACCAACCTTAAAATGAAGAACAACACCAACACTTCAAGGGATACACTTCAATCTCTAGCTTCTCCAAATCACCAATCAAGTGTTGAGGCTCCAACACAAGTTAGAAAGTCTTAGAAACGAAGTTGGAAGGGAAAGGAATCGTTCCTCAGTTGGGGAGATTGAAAAAGGTCGAGTAGGAAGTGAATGGCAAGTCATACTTTTATAATCTGAACTTGACATTACGTACGTTAACGAAAGTGGTTAACGTACGTTATAGCCTTTACGTACGTAATCTTATGATCATTACGTACGTAACCAATTTCATCAAATCTCACTGCCTCAAAACACGCAATTCATTACGTACGTAACTATGTAGCTATTACGTACGTAATAGCCGTTGACTTGGCTGTCGCGATCGACTCCCGACCACCTACCCCTGCTCGGCCCCACCCGCCGAAAGGCGGACTGCTAGAGGATCTTCCGCATTACGTACGTTAACGTATTGATGTTACGTACGTAAGGTGACATACATAGCGTACGTTATGAAGACAGGTTAACGTACGTTAAGTACTATAACAAGCATAAATGGAATTCTCCCAATATCACCCAACAACTAATATAGTATGAATGACCACGAATCCAACTTAACATAATTCGTCGATACTTTGCTACAACATCACAGATATGGTGCGAAAACTCTTAACTTAAATCATGAAATACAATATTAAAGGCGAGGGTATTACATACTCCCCCCCTTAAAAAGGAGTTTCGTCCCCGAAACTAAGGGGTAAACAGTTCGGGGTATTTCTCTCGCATGCTATCTTCGGTCTCCCACGTAGCTTCCTCGACTCCATGTCTCGACCACTGAATTTTTAATAAGGGAATCGTCTTGTTCCTCAGCTGTTTATTCTTCTCTCGAGTATCTGCACAGGTCGTTCTTCATACGAATGGTCGTCGGCTATTTCGACCTCGTCGAATTGAATAACGTGACTTGGATCAGCAACATACTTCCTTAACTGAGATACATGGAATACGTTGTGAATCCGGCTCAAAGCTGGTGGTAATGCTAAACGATAGGCTAGGTCGCCTACTCGTTCCAGGATCTCAAACGGACCAATGTACCTTGGGCTCAATTTGCCTCTCTTCCCGAATCGAAAAACACCTCTAGTAGGAGATACTTTGACTAGTACATGGTCACCAACCTCAAACTCGAGTGGTCTTCGACGATTATCTGCATATGATTTCTGGTGGCTTTGTGCCGTTAATAGACGGCTCTTGATCAGGGAAATCTTCTCGCGGGCTGCCAATAACATATCAGGTTCCGTACCAATAGATTCAGACAATTCGTCCCAGCACAAAGGGGACCTACAACGACGACCATACAATGTTTCATAAGGTGCCATCATGATCGAGGCGTGCCAGCTATTATTGTATGTGAATTCTACCAACGGCAGTTGGGCTTCCCAGTCAGGCTTCCAATCGAGAGCACATGCCCTCAACATATCCTCTAGAGTTTGAATTGTCCTCTCAGACTGACCATCGGTCTGAGGATGAAAAGCCGTACTGAAGTTCAAATGTGTACCGATAGCACGATGAACCGCCTTCCAGAAGTGCGACACGAACCGTCCGTCCCGATCTGATACAATACTCTTAGGGGTGCCATGCAGTCTCACAATCTCTTTGATGAATAATTGGGCCAATCTCTCAGGGCACCAAGTATCCTTGATCTCCAAGAAGTAGGCTGATTTAGTCAATCGATCCACAACCACCCAAATCGTATTCATGCCTCGACGGCTCGTCGGCAAACTAGTAATAAAGTCCATCGATATGTCTTCCCACTTCCACTCGGGAATTGGAAGCGGTTTCATCATGCCAGCTGGTCGTTGATGCTCAATCTTGACCTGCTGACAGGTCAAACATTTCGAAACGAATTCGGCAACCTCCCGTTTCATGTTACCCCACCAATAATACGGCTTCAAATCCTTATACATTTTGTTTGATCTCGGGTGTATGGAATACGGGGTAGCATGAGCCTCCTTCAGAATAGTATTCCTCAACTCTATGTCTGCTGGTACACACACTCGATTTTTAAAGCGTAACAGTCCATCCTCGTGAACCACAAATCCAGGGGCCTTCCCCTGATCGATTTCTCCTCGAATTCTGGATAAGAATGGGTCCGTCATCTGTTTCGTCCTGATCGTCTCATCAATGGATGGTGAAATCTCAAGCATGCACAGTTGTCCCTGAATGCGTTGTATCCAGACCTCAATCTCTGGTCTCATGAACTCTAATTGCAACTCCCTCTGGGCGGTCAAACGAGCTAGTATCTGCTCCTGCACCGTCTTGCGGCTCAAGGCATCGGCAACCACGTTTGCCTTGCCTGGATGATAAAGGATCTCGATATCATAGTCTTTGATTAGCTCTAACCACCTCCTTTGTCTCATATTCAACTCCTGCAGGTAAAAATATACTTGAGGCTCTTGTGGTCCGTAAAAATCGCGGCAACTCCATACGGATAGTGGCGCGATTTTTAAAGCAAACACTTATGTTGCTAACTCCAAGTCATGAGTCGGGTAGTTGACCTCGTAAGGACGCCTTATGCGGGCGCATATGCGATCACTTTCCGTCTGCATTAACACGCGGCCAAGGCCTGCCTCGATACATCGCTATATACCACGAATCCTTAGTTCCTCTAGGTAGTACTAAAGCAGTGCTCAAATTAATCGACCTTTGAGTTCATCAAAACTTTCTTGACATGCTTCCGACCACAAGTACTTCTTATCTTTTCTCATGATTAGTCATCGGTTGAGCAATTTTGGAAAATCCTTCCACGAATAAATGCATAATAGCTGCTAGACCCGAGAAAACTACGAACTTCCTTCACGTTCTTCGGGGGTAGCTTGACCTCGGATAGCTTCCGTCTTACGTGGGTCTACTCTTACTCCCTCTGCTGATATCACATGACCCGGAAAAATAACTTGGACATCGAGAATTCACACTTAGAAAATTTTCCATAGAGTTGTTCTCGCCTTAATCGTCGAGAACACGGTGGAGGTGACACTCATGCTCCTCATGATCACGAGAGTAGACCAAGATGTCGTCAATAAAAGCGACTACAAAGCGATCCAGATAATTAATAAAACCCGATTCATCAATTCCATGAATCTGCAGGTGCATTAGTCGGTCAAATGGCATGACAACGAACTCATAATGCCCATAGCGAGTGCGAAAAGGCTGTCTTCGGGACGTCGAGGCTCTCGAATCCGCAATTGGTGGTACCGGACCTCAAGTCGATCTTGGAAAATACGGCGGCTCCATGGAGCTGATCGATAGATCATCGATGCGAGGTAAAGGATATTTGTTCTTAATTGTTACTTTGTTCGACTCCATTAATCAATACACAAACGCGGCGATCCGTCCTTCTTAGTCACGAATAACACCGGCGCTCCCCAAGGGGATGCCTTTGGGCGAACATATCCTTTCTCGATTAATTCTTGAGTTGTCTTTTCAACTCCTGCATCTCGATCGGGGCCATACGATATGGTGTTTTCGAAAGCGGGGGCGTCCACGGCTCCAACTCAATGGTGAATTCTATCTCTCGTGTGGGGTATTCTGGAAGCTCGTGCGGAAATACATCTGGATAATCTCGAACTCTTGGAATATCAATCAATTTGGTAGCCGGTCATTTGTCTTAGTCATGTAACACCAATAACCAATGCATCCTGGTTGATAATCTCATAGCCTTCATAGCACCGATGACTCTCCCGAATGATTGGGATTATCACCGAAAAATACACTCGACGCCATCATCCGAGGTGGCGGTCACCATTCGCTTACGGACGCTAAGCACGGCATCGTGACGATCCATCGATTGATACCCAAGATTACATCATCTTTAGGTAAATCAACCATAATCAAGTCGGACAACCACTCACGGTTGTTCATGCTATCAGACGATTACGTACTTCACGACTCCCAATAATTCTTCTACCATCGGGTAGACCAATTACATAAGGTTCACAATCGGTAACACGATTCAAACGCAAGCGACTCAAACAAGAACTAGACAAAAAGGAGTGTGAAGCACCGATCAAAAAGAACACAAGCGGTGAGAGTGGATCTCGAGAGTACTGCAATCATCGGCCGGGATCATCGGCTTTCTTCATCTCGTAGACTCTGGTTTTTGCAACCCCGGAAGCAGGTGTACCAACTTGATTTCCACGGCCCATCCCTTTGTTTGCCCGGTAGTACGGTAAGAAGCGGATGGAGGAGCACGTTCTGAGCAGAGCATCTTGGAGCAAGAGATGCTCTTGGAGCACGCCCAGTCCACCCCGACAATAGCGAGCACGATGACTGTTCTTCCCTTAAGTGTGACAGCAACGGCCGGCCGGACACTTGGAGCTGATATGCCTGGTCCCCACGGTTATAACACACGACAGGTGGTGATTGCGAGAGTGCGTTCTGCCGGTTTCGGGGCCATAGGTGGACGTTCGGAAGGATTTGGTACAGGATGGGGTTTCTTGAATACCCCGATTCTGTCTCCTTGGAGTGCAGTTCTGGATCTCTTGTTGGAAAAGCGAAATTGCTTCTTAGAAATCTCCTTCGCGGTAAGTTCATACTCCAAAGCCTTCTCAATAAACTCCGGTAAGGTAAATGCAGTGGTGATTGAGTAATTGCATCCTCATTCGGGGTTTAAGCCTCTTGAGGAAATATTTGATCTTATCGGCTTCGAACGGACAAGCGCGTAGCAAAGGGAGAAGTGCTTGGAATTTTTCGGCAATCGCTAACACATCCTCGTCTTAGATGGGTCGGGGTTTAGTAATTCGGACGGTTTGGCTTCACGGAGGGTGCGGGATAGTAACGATCTAGCACAAGATTCTTGAATTCCTCCCAAGTACTCGCGCCTTGGCGAGCCTCACGAAAGCCACCAAGTATGGGCACTCTTACTAAGGTAGTAGGCTGCCACGGCAACTCGATTTTCCTCTGGGCACTCCACCATCTCGAGCAGTTTCTCGAAATGCTCTATCCAGTGTACAATGTCGGCGAGCTCGGATGAGCCTTCAAAAGTCGGAGGTCGGCGTGATATGTCGCTA
Source organism: Orobanche coerulescens (assembly GCA_033398695.1). NCBI lineage: Eukaryota > Viridiplantae > Streptophyta > Magnoliopsida > Lamiales > Orobanchaceae > Orobanche > Orobanche coerulescens. Next base: position 59,910,153 of record CM065808.1, on the reverse strand, counting down.
ATAATCCGGCTCACGATCACTTGAGCACCGGAGGCGGAGGCTGTTGTCCTGCTGTTGACAGTAGTATTCCTCTGCATAGTTTCCATCGGTGACCCATTTGGGTCATCGGCCATCATGCCACGCATCACGGTGTAAGGATCGACACGTGCATTCTCTCGGTGTGGTGTGATTAGTCCCTAGAAGGCGAATCACTTTGCTGCGGAACTTCTGTTCCACATTCGCGCGTCTGTAGCTCGTGGTATCGAATTTGGCCTCTTCGCGTCCTCGTGCCCCTCTGCCACGGCCTCTCGGGTTCCTTTCCATCTTGAAAGAATCAAGTCACAAATCTGATTCGATTTACCAATCATAATTCATGCTAAGTTAATAGCAACAGGAGTTTCCTATCGACAAAGCGGTTGTAACGAATGATGGCACTACAAGTGTTACACACTTAATATCATATCAACATTAAGTCGAAACAATTCCAATCACATAATTAATTTAGGTTCTCCTCAAGCAGATGAATTTTGCCTCATGGTAGCAAGATGCCAAGATAAGTAAGGAGACGATACATCGTCGATATCATGCCGTAATCAAATTATGGTTCATGAGAACATACCGTATTCGACGGGTCAGGCGCTTGCACAGGTTACACGTGGCACGAAGGTTTCTTGATGCTATTTCGATTCTACAATGACTCAAAATAAAAACACACTCTCTGATACCATCTTCTGTAACAGCCCAAAAACATTGGCTATTACAGTGCCGTGGACCCCTACTGGGACCCACCAGGCGATATCACAATATACATTTAAAATCTGACAACGTGGCACCGTACCACAACATTTATCAAAACCCCGGTGTGGAGCATGAGTTATTCATATCTTTAAATACGGGCAAACAAACACGGGATCCAAATTCTGCAGAGACCATATGACGATGGCCAGTACCTAACAAATCTTAGTACATTCATCCGACACAAAATAAAAATGAAAGTCACAATAAAACATAACCGAACAACCAAAAGACTCGGGCCCCCCGAAATAGCATACATCAGAATCCTCCGTCGCCATTGTGCTCCTCCTGTGCCTTGCCCTTTCCTCGCCCTAAAATACAAGTATTTCGCCCCAAACCACAGGGTCAGCTATACATGATAATAATTCTCGTGACATTATACAATTCATATATACTGATCTCAAAGAAATCCACCGACTACTGAATATACCCCGAAGGCGTATAAACAATCAGTCCCAACTGTCGAACATAACCAAATATACGAACGACCATATACTATGGCTCAAGACGGACGTCACAGTACGCCCGATCCGGAAATATGTCCGTGCACATGTCCACACCGTATACGGAATCCAGAATATACGTGGGACGATGTACCTAATTAGCCTCACGAACTACGTCTCGTGTGCACGATCTAGATGCGGAAAACCTCCACGCATTATCATCAAGTGCCCGGCTAAAAATCCTACACATAACCAATCGGCGCGCAGATATGACTCCAGAGATGTCACGATACAACATGACAACGAAACTCAACGAATTACACTTTTACTAAGGAATCGAACAACTCACCGAAGTGTCAACAAAGCTCAACAATATCAAGGGTCCAAAAGTAACGAACTTGGGAATACAATCCCACGATGAAAACGGGACATCATTAAGAACAACCTCAAGTCACAAGACACAAGTTTATAGGTGTTTCATATACATGAAATGCATAATCATCATAAGAATCCACACATCATTATAACCAAGCAAGATAACTTGCCTCAGTTCCGTGGATGAAAAATCCTTCTTTGAACGGTCAAACGAACGGTATCCTCGTCTAATAATACTCACGTGAACAAGCACTTTTAATGAAATGTAATTCATTCAACAACACATTTGTACGATAATGGTATTATTACATAAATAATATTTGTAATTTTACTTGAATAAATCAATCATCCTATTGATCATTTTAATGTTCTTATTACAAATCATTGTATGCTTATCATGTTCGTTCACATATTCTAACCTTAATGTCAAATACTTGATGTCTAGTTTATCATCAATGTAATATCGTGAAAATATCTCTTCAAATCACCGACACTTCCAATTACGATATAAGTTTGTGTTTAATTACGTTCTTCATTATTTTACCAACGATTACATTCAAAACTTGATTACTATATGAAGCATAAGTTTAAGTTTTTAGTGAACTAAGAATATCATCTTAATTTACGTTTCTTAATACGCCCGGATTAATGAAATGGAATTCGGCTACTCATCTACCGCATTTGTATCATCATATTCAACACAATCCTCTTAAGAACATTATCAACCTATTAATGTAGTGATTAACACCCTTTAATGAAATCGATAAATTCGAACATATGAAGATTACAACTTCCTTCTATCAACATTCATTGATTTACTTTGAAGAATTTATTAAAAGCCTAGTTATATCATTGGATACTTGAAATTTTGGAAGTAACTTCAACCCATCTAGCGAAGATCATCTTCAAAGGGTTAATATAATCTTTCCAACAATTTTATTACAAAGGTTTTAGAGGCCAAAATCATGGTTCCATACTACCTTCAGAATCAATAGAATGTTCAAGACAATTTAACATTTCTCACTTTTAATCATTAAGGATATCATCCCTAACATGTTCCTAGTGTTGAGACTATAATTAACTTCCAATTATCATGTTATACATCAGGTTTTAAGTATATCATTATCAACACAATCACATTATGAAGTTATTTACAACAAGAAGTAACACTAATACCTTCAATGTTAATCTTCACTAAGTTTGAGCATGATTCAATTAACTTGTCATGTTTGCACTAGTTTAAACTAACATTATGTGAAGTATTTATCTACTAACATCATCATAAGCATGGATTTGATATGAGTTAAAGAAAGACCAACCTTAAAATGAAGAACAACACCAACATTTCAAGGGATACACTTCAATCTCTAGCTTCTCCAAGTCACCAATCAAGTGTTGAGGCTCCAACACAAGTTAGAAAGGCTTAGAAACGAAGTTGGAAGGGAAAGGAATCGTTCCTCAGTTGGGGAGATTGAAAAAGGTCGAGTAGGAAGTGAATGGCACACTACTACAAAAACAAGCAAAGAGACCCTTAATAACAGACCCATTGGTTAAGACAACGGGTCTCTTTAATATAAGAGACCCAATATTAGAAATAACAGGTCTCTAATATGTTAAAGGGGTCCACTATTTTCTTATAAGATAAAATAAAGACCACTTATTTAAGGTAACAGGTCTCTAATGTGTAATAAATAAAAGGCCCGTTGTTTATTTCAACGGGTCTGTAATGTGTGAGAAATAAAAACGCGTTGTTTAATGCGGTCTCCATTTTTCATTCTTTACCAAATCAACTGGGCCGTACGTATTGTGTTTCTTTCTCTTCTTTCTTCCTCGATCTATCGCAGGCGACTACAGCTAGGGCAAGTGTAGAAAAATCGGCGACCTCGCGTCCACAGGCCGGTCGATGAAGTCCCACCCCAATCATCGGCGATTTACCTACCACCAGCGCCGGCATGTGTACAAGGTGTGTTTTTCTATTTTATTCTCCTTTTTTGCATCACTCCTCTTAGAAATAATTGCTCGATTTTCTGGTTTAGTTTTTATGATATTGATTGGTTTAGGTATTCTACGAGTATAGTTGTTCTTTCTCGAAGTTGTTTTACTATACGAGATATATGTTGATCCATCACAGCACCCAGATCCTTCTCTGCTTTTTCTAGGACTTCCTCTTTGTTATGTTTACTGATTCTTTTATGAGAGAGGGTTTGATGGATGATTATGTCGATATGTATATTTTCATACCCAATTAGTAAGGGTCCTGAGAGTAGGAAAACTTTGAACATGCATTTCCATACCATCTAGAACTAATTTGTAGTGGTATTTTAGCCTTTATTATGTTCTATTTGATATGTATTGGCTATTTTCCCATCATTAATATCTGGTAATTCTTTTGATTTTTAGTTATGGTAGAGATACTGACGTGTTCGATGCTGCTATGTGTCTCTTGAACTGAAGATAAAAATAATATAGCCTGTACCCTCTTCATACCTATAACTGAATGGTTTTTTTACCATATTCGAATTGTTAAATGCATGTATGTCTTTGTGGGTTTTCTTCTAGATTGATTTATTTTTGCAAAAAATAAAGGATTTCTTAATGAAGTGGGGTGAGGAATGTCTTAGTATATTGTGGTATATAATCTACGATATCTAATAATTGTTGCATCTTTACGCATTTAATGTCTGACCTTTGAAACGACAAACCATGTAAATAGAGGGATTGCGAGATTCCTTCTTTGTGGAGGAGATGTGCTAGTGAAACTAAAATGTGCCGAGCAAGGAAACATATTTTTTTCAAATTGCGACTTGGATGTCAAAGGATAAAGCGAGAACAATACAAAACAAGATATGTTTTAACTTTTATGTATCATTAGTCCAACTTAACATATGAATTCAAAGCAGCCTGAATGTGAAAAAAGAAAGCGAGGCGAGATGAAGTCTTTCTTAAGTAGTGGTAGTGGGGCGGATGGAGTCTTGTATGACCAAGTTCAATAAGAAGTTGTCACTAACGGTCCCCTTGATGGTCCGACACAACACAAGATATATGTATCTGATATTATCAATATACTCGAGTTTATTGCGAAAAATATAGACGGACATAGTTAAAATACAAAGTGATGGAGTATACATATATAACAATATGTTCATGCATTGTTCGAGTTCTTCAGTGTTGTAAAGTAGCATGCTTAGCAGTGTTTATAATGTTCAGAATTAGCAAAACAACATTCTGAATGTCTAAAACACTACAGGAATCATGTGGATTGTAATAGAAGATAGATACGGTGTGAAGGACTCAAGGAGTATCTTTGTTGGGTTATATATAGAGCTAATTATTACATTGAATCCACATCAAGCAAGAATGAGTTGTTTGGCGCATTTATTAGAATCTTTTGGCATTACTGCTTTCATCTTTCCGATTACTAACTAGAAAACTCAACATGTAAATATAAGTTCTGAGAAACTGTAGATAATATTTCTTTCATCTTTAAAAATGCATGAAATTGCTTTTGTAATTCACATGCCTAAGCTGATTGTGCTGATTATAATATTCTTAAAGCGTAGTGATGCCTCTTTCAAAGCTAAAACTTCCGTTGGCGGTATGACCATTTTTTGGGCGATAGCTTATTGACAAATCATGACATCAATACCTGATTTTTATGTTCCTATTTATTTACTTTAGACTTCATATTAATCGCAACATATAAATTTTGTATCCATGGTGGTGTTTTTATCCCTTGAGAATTGTGAGGTCGTATTTTCGGCATTACGGATATGAAGAGACTCTGAATTGTTGCATTCTTTGCTAAAAATCTTGTGCCTCCTATTTCTTTAGTTCGAGAAAATGATTCTAATGAGGAAAAGAGCATGTACACATTGAACCACGAAAGACTCTTCGTGAGGTATGATCGAAGCATGTTAATTTTGTAATCATTCTACATGGGCGATCATTTTCTCGATTTCCTAAACTTGCCATCACATATTCTAATTTCACCTTCGATTTTTGATGTTACATGTTCTAAGTGCATAGTTCTTTGAACAAAGGCACATATTAGAAAAACAAGTAGCAACTACTAGCTGGATAATTTTAAAAACTAAGGGCTGTATGAAGTAGGCACTGTATGAAGTAGGCACTGGATAATTTTAAAAACTACGTAGAAGTTCAACCTAATTATGGTTTTGTTTTTAGATTTTTGGTCCCGAGTGTTCTGAATGGATGATACTAGTCATCAAAAGTGTGATTTTCTTCTAATAATTTACGCCACTTGAGAATTCATGGGTATGCCATGAGGCACCCTTGCTCGTTTAGATTCTCAACTTCATGGAATTTTGGTTAATACGCCTCGGTTCCACATAAAGAGTCATGTTTTTAAATTTATTATTGTTAGTATGTAATTGGAATTTTGATAATATCCTTGAGTTTATACATCCATGTCTAACTTTTTATCTTCTTCTTCGGCCGATATGCGAGTCAAAAGTGGATAAAATAATATAGGAGTTGTGATTTTAAGAAGGTGATGAAAATGGAACAAACGTGTTGTTTTAAAGTGCATGACCTTTGCTAATACTAGGAGAGGAAAAGTAAGCATTCGGTTTAATGCTGGCATATTTTCTTGGGAATACCTCTTTTTCCCTTTGTGGATCGTAAGCGTGTGTCGACTCCATCATGTTACTCATTATTTTTGTTTTCTCAAGCTATGTGCTTCAGGAGATTCCAAACAGCTAGTGCATTTGGCGAGCCGGTGCTGTCTTTCACCTCTGGGAGAGTTCAGATTAATAGTAAATGGTTTGCATTCTTACCAAAGAAAGGATACAATATGCATTGCCCTTTCTGATGATACTTGCGATGGACCAAAGATTCGAATGAACAAGGTTGTCCGAAGCAACCTCAGGGTTAGGCTCGGAGACGTGGTTTCTGTGCATCAGTGTGCTGATGTCAAGTATGGGAAGCGTGTCCATATTCTCCCTTTGGATGACACAATTGAAGGGGTTACGGGAAATCTCTTTGATGCCTATCTAAAGCGTAAGCTTTTTATGATTTTAAACTTCTTATTTTGCTTACTCTGGTTAATGTTTCTGATCAGATTATGTTTTTACAATGCTAGTACTGCTTGATGTTTTTCTAGTTCAATCAGACTTCACGAGCCGCTAATTGGTTGATAGTAGAGTCATTATGTTTTTTGTTTATTATCCATCTTGTTAATTATTGCTTCTAGAGGAGATGCTGTAATCACATTTTACAGTCATGCATTTTTATGTTTTATTTCTTTTGAAACTAAAATGAGGCTTGAGTAGAATCTTTCGGTGGATTTAATAAAAAACGATTATGTAACTATCATCCTAATAATCATATACTATCAGTCAACGAATAAAAAACAAGATATGCTTTTATGAAATGGCTTTATTTCTGCAGGACCTCGTTAGCTTTGATGGTGTACAGGGCAACAATCATAGCTGGCGTGTCACCTACAATGGATGAACTCTCGCTAGTCTTGGGTTGCCTACAACTCCCTCATGATGTACTTGTAAGAAATAGACTTATTGAGAATCTTGGGGTTAATATTGATACATCAACAAGCTCAGATCTCTTTTCCTCGACTCAGGGTTAATATTGTATCCACCTTCCCAGCATATCCACCTTCTCAGCATCTAGAGATTGCAATAGATGTAAAGATATCATTATAGTGTTGTTTTGTGTTGTTTTATGTTTTCGGGAACGAGTAGGTTTATGATGTTTTTATGTAATGGTGAGTGTTGTTTTGTGTTTTATATTTTTGGGTACGAGCAGGATTATTATGTTTTTTTTTAAAAAAAAATATATGATAAAGAGACCTGTTAAACTTGAAATCGGGTCTCTTACGTTATACAAAAAAAATATTTAAACAATCAAAGAGACCCGTTATGTATAAAAACTGACCTCTCAGGTTTTAAAATAAAAATATTAAAAAAATCAAAGAGACCCGTTAGGTGTAAAATGGGCTCTCTTATGTTAGACAAAAAAAATATTAAAAAAATCAAAGAGACCCGTTAGGTGTAAAATGGGCTCTCTTAGGCTAGACAAAAAAAATATTAAAAAAATCAAAGAGACCTGGTAGGTGTAAAATGAGCTCTCTTAGGCTAGACAAAAAAATATTAAAAAAATCAAAGAGACCTCATATCTCAGATAACAGGTCTCTTACCCTTTTAAATTAGTTTCCTCTCACTTGCATAACAGACCTGATTTCTTAGATATCAGGTCTCTTATATCTCAAAAACAGACCCCCACTATGAGGCGGTCTCTTTATCAAAGAGACCGCTGAGATAGAGACCCGTCCAGATGCGGTCTCTTAGGCTTATTTGGACGGGTCTCTTTGCCTATTTTTGTAGTAGTGGCAAGTCATACTTTTATAATCTGAACTTGACATTACGTACGTTAACGAATGTGGTTAACGTAGGTTATAGCCTTTACGTACGTAATCTTATGATCATTACGTACATAACCAATTTCATCAAATCTCACTGCCTCAAAACACGCAATTCGTTACGTACGTAACTATGTAGCTATTACGTACGTAATAGCCGTTGACTTGGCTGTCGCGATCGACTCCCGACCACCTACCCCTGCTCGGCCCCACCCGCCGAAAGGCGATCTTTGGAGGATCTTCCGCATTACGTGCGTTAACGTATTGATGTTACGTCGTGGCGACATACATAGCGTGCGTTATGAAGACAGGTTAACGTCGTTAAGTACTATAACAAGCATAAATGGAATTCTCCCAATATCACCCAACAACTAATATAGTATGAATGACCACGAATCGACTTAACATAATTCGTCGATACTTGCTACAACATCACATATGGTGCGAAAACTCTTAACTTAAATCATGAAATACAATATTAAAGGCGAGGGTATTACATCACCGTAGTTTTATTAGGCTCTCATGGTTGGATCAATCGCTTGTTGCATCTGGCGGATGATCGCATGCCATGTGCCACCGTAGGCCCCGCCACATCCATACATTTACACACGGACAATACAACACATATATTCAAACAATTCACCCAGAGGCGTCAAACACTTAGCAAAACACCACGTCAAACCACAACACACTGAAATGAAATAATATACGTCCACACGCAATACCAAGTACAACATCAACACCAAACATATCCATAGAATTCATATAGTCATTCACAAACCACACCATTCACAAAACACACGCGTTTTGAAAGCAAGCCTTTAACAAGGCTAAACCGAATCTTTTGAAAGTTAGATTCAAACGATGAAACAAACACATAGAGACGATCACTAATTATCATATCCACAAAACAAGAATTGTATGGACAAGGTACTTGCCTCAAATAACCACAACGTGGAGAATCGACCGAAGTAGGTTGGCACGAACCGACTACGAACCCGCTGACTCCACTGAACGCCAACTCGCGATAATAAACTACGAAGGACAATAACAACAATAAAAATGAATTCCATAGCACGACTTAAAGCCGTTGAATTCAAAGAACGAATGATGAAAGTTCAAGTGTTTCCCCCAAAACGGCCAAGAACACGATTCGTCCCGTCAAAACACGAAAACGGAATTCCAAATCGAAATATGGATATACAATCCATAGGATATGTTTAACAACATCATTTAACAACAATCGATCCATAAAAACGGATGGAAAAGCGAGATCAAGAACAAATCCCCAAAAAGTCGATTCGAAGGAAATCAAGAAATATACTTTGATTCGATGAAGAACAATGGATTAAATGATGTTAAACACAAAAATACTACTAAGATTAATCATACCCATCATGGATTAATCAACGATACAGAACGAATTGGCCAAAAACGCAAAACCCCAAAATTTCTCAAAATAGGGTTCTAGGAAATCTCACCTTGATTCGCTGGATCAAAGGATGATATAGGATGATCAATCAATGATATGAACTCAAGAACTTCATGGGTTTGTTGTTCAACAACATGGCTTCAAGATATCCAAGGCTCCAGCCGCGGAAGAGAAAGAGAGAAATGTGAAAAATGACCGAAACTGGACTGCTCTGTCACATTTATACTGGTGTGGCCTAGCGTGCGCTAGGCTGCCGAGCTAGCGTACGCTTCTCGGCCGGGCCGCAATCGAGAACCTTTGCTCGGCGGGTAGCGTGCGCAGCCTTCCGGCCGTAGCGAGCGCTACCTTCCGGTCATAGCGTGCGCAGTGCCCGACAATAGCGTGCGCTACCTGCCGATCCGCCCGAGTCCAGAACCTCACTGCCCCTACTGTATCGGCCGACTAGCGCGCGCAGCTAACCAGCCGTAGCGTGCGCTTCCTCCCGGTCGTAGCGCGCTACCTTACAGCTGTAGCGTGCGCTACGCCAGTTCCTGCCGCACCCGTCGGGCCAGTACCTGCAACCGTCTGGCCAGTCCCGCAACCGTTCGGCCAATGCCCGACCACTAGGGCTCGATGACTCGATTATCCGAAAACGCACAGAACGAACACGATAAAAAGCTCGTGGGCAACATCATCGACCTGAAATAAAATACCATGCAACAATTAATCATACGCGATCATGAAAAGGGTCAAGACAACAAATATGAATGCGGATACCCACAACTTTGGGTAAATTACAAAATGGCTCAAGACGTCTGAAAATCACGATACGTGATTGAATAACCAAACCGAAGTTCACAACACATCTAACAAACTTAAACGGACTTACGGGAAACTCAAAACAGTAGTTTCGAACGAGATTCACAAGAATCGAACTCGAGTGCGGAAAAGTCGTTAAGAAACACGGAACTCAACGAAACAACACCGAAACGAACTCGGATGACAAAAAGTGCAGAATTAATCATTCTCAGAATGATGAAACGATCCCAAGAGAGTCTTCAAAATGGACTCTCCCCAAAAAAGAAAATTACCAAAATCCGAAATTGCGGATATTACATTTTACCCTCCTTAAAAAAAGTTTCGTCCCTAAACTTAAAACAAGTAGGGAGAAGCAATATCCCGCCAGGAAAACTCAACGAGATACACAATAAATGCGTAACTTACGCCCAACGGCGAAACGTTACAAGCAACGCGAAGGATTATACGGCGTGAAAACGCGCTCCACCACGACCAACACAACGCCAATGGTAGAAAGATAATAAAACCAACAAGTTTCAAGCGTCATCAAATAGATAATACAATCGAGTCGATTATCGAACAATCACAAAATAAAAGTACCTATTACAAAGAAACACGCACGATCGAGAAAGCAGTAAACACAAAAGCGATCCACAAGGGCAATCACAAAACAATTCGGACTACGCGAAATCCTCAAAAAAAAAAACTTGACTACCGTCTCGCAATGCGGCTTGGTGACCCATCAGCCACATTGAAGCAGGATGACTAACGGTAAGCGACAATTCTTGGCGATGCGAGAACAAGCAACAACAGTCGGACAACCCCGATCGAACAACAACGATCGAATAACAACGATCAAATAACAATGATCGAACCACAATGATCGAAAAACGATGATCGAGTAACAATGATCGAACAACAATGATCGAATGACAACGGTCGAACAATGACTCCAAGGTCTACACTTCGACTCAAGACATTAAAGGGCTAGTAGAAACTAAAGATGTTACTTAGAACAAGGTTCACAAGAATCGAACCGAACTCGGAAAAGTCACAATGATAAACAAATCGATCCGAAACAAGGTCACAACCCGTTTGAACGATGATAACCGAGACACCAAACAAGTTCAAAAAGTGTCAACAAACACGAGCAAGTCGATAGAATTTAGGAGAAAATGCAGAAATCAAAAATAATACGGGTATTACATTCGACCTCTTATAAAAGAAAGGTCATCCCCGCAACCCACAACAACGGAAGCAAGGTAAAAACACAATAAGCAACCAACAGAAACATCTCCCATGGGCTTCTCAGAGCCGATCCTGACATCTGTGCTGAAGCGCGAACTCCGAAGGTCTCGGTAGCCAATTCGCAAAACTGAATTATGTGTCCCTCAAGTCCGCACTTGAAATGCGTTACTGACGAGAAGGACAATTTATGTAATATCCGCATTTTTCCTTTCTCTTAATATTCTCATTTTGGTGTATTTTCATTTTTGGCAACTCGCTTGTAACCGTATTGACATGTTGAGGATATTTAATACTGGACTTTTTGTCGTTCGAGTTTGTTTCGGATTCATTTTGCTTGATTCAGTGTTTCATGTTGTTTTCGTCGCTATTTCGGGTATTCTCATAAATCGTTGTTCGGAACCGCCGTTTCGGGGTTGCCGAGGATCCATCCCATGGTTTTATGCATGTTGTGAACTTCTGTTTGGTGTTTCGACTATGTATCGTACATTTCGGATGTTTTGGGCCGTTTTGTATATTTCCCAAACTTTTGGGAAAATTACATTTGTTGCTGTTTTTCCGAACCTTTGGGTAGTCGGGAATATGTTTTCCTTAAACACTTAAGTTCGTCGTTTCGAGTCCTTTACATTCGTACCATCGTAAATTGTTCACCGTTGTATTTCGATTCTTTTTCGGCACCTTCCTTATCTATTACTGGCCTGTACTTCCCAGAAAAGAATGTTACGTCCGTAACACACCTTTTGGTTACGTATGTAACGTCCTAATGTAAATCGGTACAGGCATTTTTGCCTTTTTGGTTACGTACGTAAGGCCCTTACGGCTTACGTACGTAATACAACTTACGTACGTTAGTAAGTGGTGGCTAACGTACGTAACGCGGCCTGGGTTTATAAACCCAGGAGTTGACCGATTTCGGCCATTATCATTTCTCCTCCTCCCCATCCGACTCCTAGGCGATTTTCTTGGCATTTCCCGTGATTTGAAGCTTTGTAACTCCGAGCCATCATCTTCTTCGAGTTTTTGGAGTATATTATCAACATCTAATCGTGTTATTCGTCATTAATTCGAGGTAAACTCCTAAAACCTTGTTTTGGTTAAATTGGGGGGGGGGTTCACGTTTTCACCTGATTTCATTCCGTATGATAGATTAATTCATGATGAGTATGATTGATCTTGGTGGTATTGTTGGTTTTCCTACGAATTCATGGTATATTTCGTAGTATTTTTGTAATCGGGAGGGTTTGGTCGTGGTTCGCCCTCGTTGTTGTTTTTATACGAATATACATGAATCGTAGGCGGGTTTTCGGGTGTATTCAATTTCCGTATTCATCTAGAGTTGGTTGTGATTGTATTCTTCGAATCGTTAGGTTCGTGTTTGACGGTTCCTAGCATTCGTCGGTGTTTTTCCTTCCGTTCGTTGCGTCGTCAATTATTCAAGGCAAGTATTTTTGGAAACCTTTATGCTTAACTTGAAATGGTAATGTATATTGTGTGTGCTTTGCTCACCCTGGGAGGGTCCGACGGGGCCTCGGGGGAATCTATGACTTCACTCTGGATTCATGAGTTTGTTTCGCTAGCCAGCTCGGGAGGGTCCTTAGAGGCCTCGGGTGGGATTCATGGTGGCATCCTGGTCCTAGGCGATGCCTGTGCGTGATTTATTTTATGAATAGCCAGCTCGAGAGGGTCCTTAGAGGCCTCGGGTAGGATTTGTGGCTTCGTCCGGTCTGAGCAAATTGTTTATTGTTTTTTTAGGAAAAGACATGCCTGGTTTTGGTTTTTGAAATAAATTGGTGCATTGTACTATGAAATGTGTAAGCGATTGGTTTGCCTTGATTACTTGTACTAGCGTAATTGCTAACCCCTTTGGGGACCCGTTTTGGGGAAATTCTTGTTATGGATTTCAGGTTATGTTCTTCCGGACGAGCGGGCGCTGGGACAGTACGAGGATGTTGGCCAGGGTCATTGATATGTGCATTTGGGTCTTCTTATTTCTTTTGTTTACTTTGATATGGTTGTTTCCCACACTTATAAAATTATAGATTGTACTCGCGAGTACTTAGGTTTTCCTTTTCGAACTCCATTTTGTATCACCTTAGATTGCTACATTGTCGGTTGATGCTTATTTCGCCGGTTGATCCGGGCGTATTTTTATGTGTTGTATTATTTAAATGGGTGTCCTCGCTAACCGAGATGGTTAGTCGAGTGGTGTTTTCTTGTTGTAGCCTGGTGGGTCCCATGTAGGGGTCCACGGCACTGTAGTATACTCCGAATTTCTAGGGGTGTTACAGAAAAAGGTATCGGAGCAAAAGGTTTATGGATGCCTAGGCTTATCGTTTATTTGGGTCTAGTTGTATTTTGTTTTGCACATTGTCACACCGCTGCCGACATCTCAGTACTTCCAGCGTTCATAAGTTTTCCTTACTCGATGCTTTGCTTTCTCGTACCGTATTTCCATTTCTTGAACTGTGGTTATTCTCCCTCTTTTACTTATCATCGGGTTATTTTTGCCACCTCTTATCACCAGCATGGATGCTGGAAGCGGCCGTGGTCGTGGTCGTGGCCGTGGATGCGGTCGGGGACGTGGGGCAGCCGGTGGGACGACCACGTCGCATTCTTCAGGAGCCGGCAGTACCGGTGACCGTCACAGTCATGCTTCTTCTCAGGAGCGCGGCGACCTTGGTATTGCGGCCTTTATGCAGCAAATGGTAAACCAAATGGCGGCTATAGCTCAGGTGGTTCAGAACCCGGATCCGGCCCATGCTAATCGGGGCGGAGCAAACCGTTGGCTCCAAGATGTCATCACGATGCATCCTCCTTAGTTTTCGGGAGCATCAGACCCAATCGGCTGGGACGGGTGGATCAAGGAGATATCTAAGGTCTTCGTTGCCACCAACTATCCCGAGGACCATAAGGTCCCTATCGCCCAGTACTTTCTCACTGGGGATGCTATGGATTGGTGGGAGGCCGTTGGGCCCAAAGACCATGTTGTTTTGTGGGCCGAATTTCAGGAATTGATGGAGACCGAATATTGCCCATGGCCGGTCAGACAGGCTCGAGTCCATGCTTTCTATGATGCCCAACCACGGGATATTCCCGTATCCCAAGCTATTGCGGATTTTAACAAGGAGTTGGGCTATGTGAAGACCCAAGTTGTCGAAGAGAGCGACAAAATTTTCCATTTTTCCAGGCGGATGAAGCTGTCAATTCGGGACTATATGTCTGGGCTCGTCTGCACTACTTTGAAGGATTATCAGAGTCGAGCTCTTGCCTATGATATGTCGGTAACAGCCAGTACGGCGGTTCGGGAGAGTAAGAAACAGAAATCCGCCGGAAATTTTTCGGGTCACAGAGGTGGAGGTCAGCAAAAGTCTCAGTCTGTGAATATTCGTGGAGGTAGTTCGGCTCGTTTCTCTGGGAGCTATCGGGGTACTGCTAGTGCCTCCGTTCGGGATATCAAATGCTTTAACTGTGGCGAGCTGGGCCATCAGAACCGGGAGTGTCCTCGTACGCCTCTGATTTGTCATACTTGTGGTCAGTCGGGCCACAAGGCTTCCTTTTGTGAGCAGGCAAGACGGCTTCTTGGTGCTCAGACTTCTTTTCCAGCACCTATGGAGCCGAGTGTGAATCAGGGCTCTTTTGCTCTGCAGCCTCCGCTGGGTGCCGGTCGAGGTAGAGGTCGAGGTCAGCCCGCTAGAGGAGGAGCTTCCAGTTTCGGCTCTGCCCAGCCGCGTATTTATGAGATGAGGAGGGCCGATGATCCAACGGCCACTATGGCGACAGGTACCGTTCATATCCATTCCCATCCTATCAGTGTGCTTTTTGATTCGGGTGCTACGCATTCATTCATTTCTCTAGAGTGTGTACGCCGTTTGAGTCTCGACTGCTTATCACCTTGCGAACCTTTCATCGTTAAACTTCCTAGCGGTGATAGAATTGTCGGTGATCGAGAGGTCCGGGACTGCTCTGTATTTATTTGTGAGAGGGCTTGGCTCTCTAATCTTATTGTTTTGAGTATCGAGGCTAAAGATTTGATCCTCGGGGATGATTGACTCGAGCGGCATGGCGCAATCATGAACTACCGCACGAGAATCATCACTATGTTAGCCGAGGACGGCACAGAGCACTCTTTCGCGGGGCAAAAGAGGGGAAACCAGAAGTTCGTTATTGACGCCTTGAAGGTGATGAGACTCTTGCGAAAGGGGTGTATTGGTTATTGGTGTTATGCCTTGAAGGCGGAGGATGGTGGAGTCGAGTTTTTGTCGATTCCAGTCGTTAGTGAATTTCCTGATGTATTTCCTGATGAGTTACCGGGATTTCCACCGGACCGTGAGGTCGAGTTTGCTATAGAGTCAGAGCCAGGTGCGGCTCCGATTTCGAAGGCACCGTATCGCATGGCACCTTCAGAGATGTCAGAGTTGAAGAAGCAGTTGAGCGAGCTTCTTGAGTCGGGGTATGTTCGACCGAGCGCCTCGCCTTGGGGCGCACCGTCCTGTTTGTGCGGAAGAAGGATGGTTCACTACGTTTGTGTATCGACTATCGCGAACTAAACAAGGTGACCATCAAGAACAAGTATCCTTTGCCGAGAATTGATGACTTGTTCGATCAGTTGCAGGGAGCCGCGGTATTCTCGAAGATTGATTTGAGATCGGGGTACTATCAGCTCCGGGTGAGGGAGTCCGATGTGCAGCGACTTTCGGACGAGATACGGACATTATGAGTTTGTAGTTATGCCTTTCGGGTTAACTAACGCGCCGGCGGTGTTCATGCAGTTGATGAACAAAGTCTTTATCGAGTATTTGGATAAGTGTGTCGTCGTCTTCATTGACGATATTCTTATTTATTCGAGGAACGAGAAAGAACATGCCCATCATTTGCGGATAGTGTTGGACATTTTGTGGACCGAGCAACTCTATGCGAAGTTCTTGAAATGTGAGTTCTGGCTGAAGGAAGTGATGTTTTTAGGTCACATGATTTCAGCCGAGGGGGTTCGTGTGGATCCGCAAAAGATTGAGGCAGTGTTGGATTGGGCACCGCCCAAGAATGTGAAGGAGATCCGTAGTTTCTTGGGTTTGGCCGGCTACTACCGTAGGTTCGTGAAGGGTTTCTCGAAGCGGCTCGGCCGCTTACAGTTGCTCGAGTCAGAAGTTAAATGCGGAATGACGAGAGATAATCGAGTTTTGAGGAGATGAAGAGGCGTTTGACTTCAGCCCCGGTTTTAGCGTTGCCGTGTGGTGACGGGGGTTTTGCTGTTTATAGTGATGCTTCGGGTCAAGCTCTTGGGTGCGTGTTGATGCAGCACGGCAAGACCATCGCATATGCGTCGAGACAGTTGAGGCCGTATGAGCTTAACTACCCTACTCATGATTTGGAGTTAGCGGCAATTGTTTTTGCGCTTAAGATTTGGCGTCACTATCTTTTCGGCTCTACATGTCAGATTTTTACCGATCATAAAAGTCTGAAATACATATTTACTCAGCGGGAGTTGAATATGAGGCAGAGGAGGTGGTTAGAGCTGATTAAGGATTATGACCTCGAAATCCTTTATCATCCGGGCAAGGCGAACGTCGTGGCCGACGCCTTGAGTCGGAAACCGGTTGCGTTGTGAATGCTTGAGATCCTTATGTCTCAGTCCGAGCTTTGACGAGTTTTGATCGAGTTAGATGTTGAGGTTTTGTTGCCTGGAGCTATCGGACAACTTTGTGCTTTAGAGATTTCGTCATCCTTGATCGACGAAATTAAGCTGAAGCAATTAGAGGATCCGATGATTACTCAAATCCGAAAGAACGTTCTTAAGGGAAAGTCTCCTGGGTTTGTGATTCACGAGGATGGTGTTTTGAGATTCCAGAGTCGGCTTTGTGTACCGAACGACTCAGAGTTGAGGCAAAGTATTTTGTGTGAGGCTCATGCTACACCTTACTCCGTTCATCCTGGTTCGAGTAAGATGTACAAGAACCTGAGGAGGAATTTCTGGTGGAATGATATGAAGGAGGAGGTCGCACAGTTTGTAGCGAGATATTTGACTTGCCAGCAGGTCAAAATCAAGCATCAGCGACCAGCCGGGTTATTGCAGTCACTTCCCGTTCCAGAATGGAAATGGGAAGACATATCGATGGACTTCATTACGAGTTTTCCGAGATCGAGATCGGGCATGAATATGGGTTGGGTGATTGTTGATCGCCTGACCAAGTCGGCACATTTTCTGGGCATCAAGGATACTTGGGGCCCGGAGAAGTTGGCTCGTGTGTTTATTGCGCAGATTGTGAGGATTCACGGTACTCCAAAGTCTATTGTTTCAGATCGTGATGGCCGTTTTGTATCGCATTTCTGGCAGGCGGTGCATGTAATATCCGGATTTATTACGTTGTATTTCATCTGTATTCAACCCTGTATTATTCGGATTGGTGATTTTGATTATTGGAGTATGATATTTCGTGCATTGATATCATTGTATATAAGTATAGAAACATGCAAAATTGCTCAAACAGCCTCGTGATAGCGCACGCTAAGAATGTATCTTAACGCGCGCTATCGGGCCATTATTAGCGCACGCTATGCAGGTATGAGTAACGTGCGCTAAGGACTCAATTATTGAGCGGGACAGCTAGCTCATGCGCCAGCGGGACATGGGTCCGGATAAGATTCCCGCTGACGCACCCGGACAAATTTTGAAGTCAACCATTATTAGCGCACGCTAAGGGATGCTTAGTAGCGTGTGCTAACTTGTCAATAATGCAGAATATTATAAATGGGACAACAACCGCTTGGGCTTTCATTTCCTTCGTCTATACTTCATCTTTGAGAGTCCAGAGAGCAATAATCTCCCTTCTAAACACTTAGAACATGTATGAGTGATCATTGAATGATTGAGTATCACTTGTCAGTGATCATTGAAGGGAAGTAACACCTTGGAGGGGCACATAACCAACCGGAGTCGGATTACACCTTGTGGTTCAGTGATTTCGGCATATTAAGGTATGTTCAACCTATCACCAGTCTTAGATTTGGATTTCCAATGGATATGATGATCATGTTAACGAGGTATTGAATTTCATTAGTGAATTATTTCAACAACATCATGTTTAGAAGATTGAGATGTCTACAATTACGATATTATTGTTGGAACCTTGAAGTTGGAATCCTAGTACCTCAAATGATGAGAGAAATATTCGGAAGTTAACAATCCGTATGATTTATGTTATCTTTGTGATCATGATTTGGAAAAGATGTTATAAGAACTTAAAGGAAGAATCATCTTAGGAAATATTCTTTCGTATAAGTCGGAATTTTTAATTCACCTCAACATGTAGTCTGAATATGCATAATGATAGTAGCATCTGATACATCAACCGGAGATCACCAACTTTGCATGAGAATTGTAATCAAGATGGATTATGGTGTCATGATGATTATACATATATTTGCATCTTGAAGTTGATATCATCCTGGAGATCATTCATAAGAGTAAGAACTTGGTATTCATGGAAGTAACATGAATTATCACGAAGGATTTCATTGTTTCGTTCATGGCAAGAATGGCTTCTTGCTCAAAGAAAGCGCCATGCAGTAATAGCGCACGCTATGCTATGCAGTTTAACGTGCGCTATCGAGCACTCGTTAGCGTGCGCTACGTTTGGTATGTAACGTACGCTAGACCATCAGACGAGTCAATTGGCTGGTCAGTGAAGTACTTACCATGCATCGTTAGCGTGCGCTAGGCTTTGTTGTTTGCGTGCGCTATCGGGCAGACTTAACGCACGCTACACAGAGTACTTAGCGTGCGCTAAGCAGTTCAGGCAGATTGTATTTTATGAATTTTTGGCCATGAATCGAATTGTTAAACATCCATACGACGTGAGATAAATCCTATATTATTTCTTTTGTTAAGGTTTGGTCTCGTTACGTGATTGATTGAGGAGGACGATCGTCGAGTGTTCATTTCCGTGGAAGTGTTGTTATTGTCTTCAAATCGAGGCAAGTACTTTAATTGTTTTACGTATTGTTGTTATACATATTGTCGTGCATGTATGTCGTTATTGTATGTCCACCTCGTGTTGGTCCGACGGGATCATCGGGGGATCTATGCTAGCGTCTACTGGATCATCGGACGGGTTTTTCCACCACGGTTGGTCCGACGGATCATCGTGGGTTCTAGGCAGTGAACGCTGGATCGATGGAATTACCATGTGTATGTATTGATATCATGTTGTGATTATCAGTTGTGTATGTTATGTTTGAGTTTCTCGTAGGAGAAGACTCGCTGGTATTTTGTCGTTTACGTTATTATTATTCTTCGTGAGATATTAATAATATGCTCTGGTACTTGTACTTGCATCGTTGTGCTAACCCATTCGGGGGTGAAAATTTTGTTTGTGTTCGGGATCCGGAGAGCGGGAAACAACCACCGGAACCGTATGATGACGAGGGTGCAGAGTGATGTCCCGACCGGGTTTATTTATCTGTTGTTTATTCGTTATTTCAATAAGTACTCGAGTACGAAGTCGTTTGTGATGATTTGAATTTGGTGATGTATTATTGAGTTCTGTTGAACAATTGTACTATTTCGTATTTGGTCGAATCGATGTCTGTAATTCCGTTATTTCCATTCGTCGGTACACTTTTATACTTGTTCAATTCTTGACCTTGTAAATCCTTAGGTAAAGGATTTACGGCCATAATATTCCCGAATATATCGGGGTGTTACGAGAATATGGTATCGAGCTAAGATTATGGATATCTTGGCCGTTGGGTTAAAATAGGGGTCATTTATGTCTTTTGGGGTAACCGCCGTGAATGACATCACCGCACCGCCACGTCTTCATGCGAACAGTGGTTGTAAGTTCCTAAACTCTATCTCGTTCTTTACATATTGTATCTCTTTATACTCGAATATTAGAACGATGTTGTTTCTGTATATTGAGTATTTATGCTTACGGTATGTTGAGAGGCGGACGTGGACGTGGTCGCGGTCGTGGACGTGGACGAAGAAATGCCGAAAGGGAGGCGTCGCCTTCTAACCAAAGTTAGCCATAGCTCGGCGAGCCGCAAACAATCTATTAATAATGAACCAGATCCTGTGTGCAGAGATCCTTCGTCAAGTGGTGAACCAGATGACTCGGTTCGCCTGTGTCGTGGACCGAATGCAAGTGGCGGTAGGACTACGGCAGGAGAGAGACAGCAAGGGATCCCGGATATGGGAAATCGAGGTGGCCGGTGGTCGCAAGAAGTGGCGAAGATGCAACCACCCAAATTCGACGGAATTTACGAGACTCCCACAGGGATCATTGGTTAAAGGAGCCGGATAAAATCTTTGCGGAATCAATCGCCTGGATGACGGAGAGCCTCTATCGCTCAATATTTTACGATAGGGAAGCGTCCGAATGGTGGGAAGCCATTCGGCTGTAGACCATGATGCCGATTGACAGAGTTTAGATTGATGATGGAAGCTCGATTGCCTCGTCCCGTGAGGGAAGCCAAAGTTCGGGAGTTTTTCTCGCTCGGCCTTGATGTGCCGGTATCGAGCGATCAAGACGTTTAACCAGCAGCTGGCATTTGTTCGACATCTGGTCAGAACAGATGCAGAAATGATGATCCATTTCGATATGAGGATGAAACCAGAAGTTCAGAGGTACATGTCCGGATTCGAATGTACCACACTCCACCAATACCAGGATAAGGCGTTGGCATATGAGATCAAGGAAGCATCCATGGAGAAATTTGCGGAAACCAAGAAACAGAAAGTCTCTGGTACTTTTACAGAGCACAAGAACAGTGGGGCCCGTAAGGCCCAGTCATCCTTTCACTCTTTCAAGAAACCTCCGCACCCAGCTAGGAGCGGAAAGAACTTCGGAGCGACATGAACTATTACTGATGTTACCAGGAAATGCTTTAACTGCGCCCAGACGGGGCACTATCGACGGAATTGCCCCCTTCCTGCCGTGACTTGTTTTGACTGTGGACGAGAGGGACATCGGGCGGTGTTTTGTGAAGAGGCTGCAAAGTCTTTTAGAGCACGTACACCACAAATACCCGAAGGAGGCCGTATTCCACGACGCAGCAAAGTGTTCGGATGCCTCGAATTTTGGCCGCGGGCAGGCAGAGGACAATGGGACCGAAAGGGGACATCGAGTGCCGGATCTGCTCCCCCACGTCTGCACGAGATGAGAAGGACAGACGATCGGGATCTCTTTGTCGCATCAGTCTTGTCCAGATCCTTTCCCGGCCGGTTAGCGTTTTATTCGATACAGAGCTACACATTCTTTCATATCTTTGTCTTGTGTAAATCGTTTGAATATTTCCGGTTTTCATGCTTGTGAACCTTATGTTGTTGGTTTACCGAGTGGAGAGAGGATTGTCGGAAATTTAGAAACTAGAAATTTCCTGTATCATTTGGAGGCGAGAGTGGCTCTCAAATCGATCATGATAGAAATGCAAGGAGATGACACGATACTCGGAGACGATTGGCTTAATCGACGGAGCAATTGTAAACTATCGAAGGAGGAATATCTCATGGTCGCCGACGATGGTTACGAGATTGTTTGAGGGATGGAAACCGGAAGCTCACGAAAGTTGATCAAGGCGATGAAAGTCACAAATTCTCAAAACAAGGTCAGATCTGGTACCGTGTTACGCAATGAAGAAAGAATAAGAAATGGTGGAACTTTCATCTATTCTGTTGTGAACGAATTTCCAGATGTATTTCTGATGAATTACAGGCTACCTCCACGAAGGGATGTAGAATTTACTATTGAATTGGAACACGGAGCGACACCAATTTCTAAGGCGCCGTATCGTATGGCACCTACCGAGATGTACGAATCGAAGAAGCGGTGGAGGAGTTCTTGGACAAGGGCTATATTCAGCCAAGCGTTTCACCAGGGAGCGCGATTCTTTTGTCCGGAAGAAGGATGGATCGCTCCGACTGTGTATTGACTATCGAGAGCTGAACAAGATGACGATTAAGAATAAGTATTCGTTGCCACGGATTGATGATCTGTTTGACCAGCTGCAAGGGGCAACAGTATTTTCTAAAATCGATCTGAGATCAGGATACCATCAACTGAGGATTAAGGAGTCTGATGTTCCGAAATCGCTCGTAACTCGCTACGGGCATTATGAGTTTGTAGTGATGCCGTTTGGACTCACTAACGCACCTGCTGTATTTATGCAATTGATGAACAGAGTGTTCATTGAATTTTTGGACAAATTTGTGGTCGTATTTATTGATGACATCCTGGTGTATTCTAAGAGTCCGGAAGAACATGCGCAACATTTGCGGATAGTATTGGAGCTTTTGAGAAACGAGCAATTGTACGCCAAACTTTCTAAGTGTGAATTTTGGCTAAAGGAAGTAATGTTCCTCGGCCATGTGGTGTCAGCTAGAGGAGTCCGAGTGGATCCTCAGAAGATCCAAGCAATATTGGATTGGAAGCCTCCAAAGAACGTGAAAGAGGTCCGAAGCTTCTTAGGACTTGCTGGATATTATCGTCGATTCGTGGAAGGGTTTTCTAAAATTTCCCGCCCACTTACTCGACTTCTGCAGAAAACTCAAAAGTTTGAGTGGAACGAGTCGTGTCAGACTAGTTTTGTTGAGTTAAAGAAGAGATTGACGACGGCACCGATTCTATCCCTTCCGCAGGGAACTGGAGGATTCATAGTTTACAGTGATGCTTCGAACCAAGGACTTGGGTGCGTGTTGATGCAGAATGATAAGGTGATCGCTTATGCATCGCGACAATGAAACCTTATGAAGTGAATTACCCGACACATGATTTGGAGCTAGCGGCAGTGGTTTTGCCTTGAAGATCTGGAGGCATTATCATACGAGACTCACTGTCAAATCTTTACGGATCATAAGAGTCTCAAGTACATATTTAGTCGAAAGAGTTGAATATGCGGCAAAGAAGATGGTTGGAACCGATTAAGGACTATGACTTGGAGATTTTATATCATCCAGCAAAGCGAATGTAGTAGCCGATGCACTTAGCCGCAAGCTGTCTCTATTCGAGATCCGGAGACGCCGACATCCCAACTTAGCCTTCAACGAGAGATGATTCGTGAAGGAATTGAGGTATGGTTACAAAGATTCCAAGGACAATCTGCGTGATGGAGATAACTTCATCTTTAACCGAAGAAATCAAATCTAGACAGTAGATGATCCTCCGATGGTTCGGTTACATGATGAAGTGATCAAAGGAAAGGCCCCTGATTCATAATTCATGACGATGGAGTTTTGAGATTTCGTAACCGACTCTGCTCCCGATGTTGATGTTCAAACAGAGGCGATTATGAAGGAAGCTCATAGTTCGCCCTATTCTATCCACCCGGCACCAAGAAATGTATAAGGACTTGAAGCGGAATTCGTGGGGCAACATGAAGCAAGACGTAGCGGACTATGTTTGAAATGCTTGACTTGTCAACGAGTTAAGATCGAGCATCAACGGCTCTTGGAATGTTGAAGCCGCTCCCGATTCCCGAATGGAAGTGGGAGGACATATCAATGGACTTTATCACTAATATGCCGAAAACCAGGACAGGAATGAACATGATTTGGGTGATAGTTGATCGTTTAACCAAATCGGCTCATTTTCTAGGCATTAAGGATACGTGGGGACCAGAGAGGTTGGCACGAGTCTTTATTTCGGAGATAGTTCGATTGCATGGTACGCCGAAAACCATTGTTTCTGATCGAGACGGTCGTTTTGTGTCTCACTTTTGGAAAGCGATTCATAAGGCCTTGGGGACCGAATTGAACTTGATGACTTATCACCCGCAAATCGACGGACAATCTGAGAGAACTATACAAACGGTGGAAGATATGCTAAGGGCCTGTGCCTTAGATTGGTCAAACGATTGGGAAGTTCATCTACCATTGATTGAATTTACTTACAACAATAGTTGTCATACTTCCATTAAGATGGCACCGTTTGAGGCATTATACGGAAAGAGATGCAGATCGCCCTTATGTTGGGACGATTCATCGGACTTGATCGGAACAGAACCAGAGTTGATCGAGCAGACTCGAGAGAAGATAGCCTTGATTCGTGAAAGGTTGTTGATCGCCCGCAGTCGCCAGAATCCTATGCGGACGCACGCCGCCGCCATTGGAGTTCAAGATCTTGGAGATCACGTACTTTTGAAGGTTTCTCCTACTCGGGAATCTTTCGTTTCTAAGAAAAGGAAAGCCGAGTCCGAGATATATCGAGCCATTTGAGATCCTCGAGAGAGTTGGGGAGTTGGCATCTGATTAGCATTACCGCCGTCATTGTGCCATATTCATAACGTGTTCCACGTATCCCGATTGCGGAGATATATACGGATCCCACCATATCATTGATTTCGGTGAGATCGAAGTCGCACAGGATGGGACGTTTGAAGAAA
Source organism: Orobanche coerulescens (assembly GCA_033398695.1). NCBI lineage: Eukaryota > Viridiplantae > Streptophyta > Magnoliopsida > Lamiales > Orobanchaceae > Orobanche > Orobanche coerulescens. The sequence continues at coordinate 59,885,333 of CM065808.1, read as the reverse complement.
GACCGGTCAAGATACTCGAGAGTCGAGGTAAGCAACTGAGGAACAAACCAATCGTTTTGGTCAAAGTTCAGTGGTCACGTCACGGAATGGAAGAAGCCACCTGGGAAACGGAAGCTGATATGAAGTCTAGATATCCCGAGTTATTTTCGTCTTGAGTTTCGGGACGAAACTCCTTTTTAGTAGGAGAGTATGTAATATCCGGATTTATTACGTTGTATTTCATCTGTATTCAACCCTGTATTATTCGGATTGGTGATTTTGATTATTGGAGTATGATATTTCGTGCATTGATATCATTGTATATAAGTATAGAAACATGCAAAATTGCTCAAACAGCCTCGTGATAGCGCACGCTAAGAATGTATCTTAACGCGCGCTATCGGGCCATTATTAGCGCACGCTATGCAGGTATGAGTAACGTGCGCTAAGGACTCAATTATTGATGACAGCTAGCTCATGCGCCCGGGACATGGGTCGGATAAGATTCCCGCCGACGCACCCGGACAAATTTTAAAGTCAACCATTATTAGCGCACGCTAAGGGATGCTTAGTAGCGTGCGCTAACTTGTCAATAATGCGAATATTATAAATTGGACAACAACCGCTTGGGCTTTCATTTCCTTCGTCTATACTTCATCTTTGAGAGTCCAGAGCAATAATCTCCCTTCTAAACACTGAGAACATGTATGAGTGATCATTGAATGATTGAGTATCACTTGTGAGTGATCATTGAATAGAAGAAACACCTTGGAGGGGCACATAACCAACCGTAGACGGATTACACCTTGTGGTTCAGTTGATTTCGGCATATTAAGGTATGTTCAACCTATCACCGCCTTAGATTTGGATTTCCAATGGATATGATGATCATGTTAACGAGGTATTGAATTTCATTAGTGAATTATTTCAACAACATCATGTTTAGAAGATTGGGATGTCTACAATTACGATATTATTGTTGGAACCTTGAAGTTGGAATCCTAGTACCTCAAATGATGAGAGAAATATTCGGAAGTTAACAATCCGTATGATTTATGTTATCTTTGTGATCATGATTTGGAAAAGATGTTATAAGAACTTAAAGGAAGAATCATCTTAGGAAATATTCTTTCGTATAAGTCGGAATTGTTAGTTCACCTCAAGATGTAGTCTGAATATGCATAATGATAGTAGCATATGATACATCAACCGGAGATCACCAACTTTGCATGAGAATTGTAATCAAGATGGATTATGGTGTCATGATGATTATACGTATATTTGCATCTTGAAGTTGATATCATCATGGAGATCATTCATAAGAGTAAGAACTTGGTATTCATGGAAGTAACATGAATTATCACGAAGGATTTCATTGTTTCGTTCATGACAAGAACAGTTTACTGCTCAGCAGTAAACTGCCATGCAGTAATAGCGCACGCTATGCTATGCAGTTTAACGTGCGCTATCGAGCACTCGTTAGCGTGCGCTACGTTTGGTATGTAACGTACGCTAGACCATCAGACGAGTCAATTGGCTGGTCAGTGAAGTACTGACCATGCATCGTTAGCGTGCGCTAGGCTTTGTTGTTTGCGTGCGCTATCGGGCAGACTTAACGCACGCTACACAAAGTACTTAGCGTGCGCTAAGCAGTTCAGGCAGATTATATTTTAGGAATTTTTGGCCATGAATCGAATTGTTAAACATCCATACGACGTGAGATAAATCCTATATTATTTCTTTTGTTAAGGTTTGGTCTCGTTACGTGATTGATTGAGGAGGACGATCGTCGAGTGTTCATTTCCGTGGAAGTGTTGTTATTGTCTTCAAATCGAGGCAAGTACCTTAATTGTTTTACGTATTGTTGTTATACATATTGTCGTGCATGTATGTCGTTATTGTATGTCCACCTCGTGTTGGTGCGACGGGATCATCGGGGGATCTATGCTAGCGTGCGCTGGATCATCGGACGGGTTTTTCCACCACGGGTTGGTCTGACGGGATCATCGTGGGTTCTAGGCAGTGAATGCTGGATCGATGGAATTACCATGTGTATGTATTGATATCATGTTGTGATTATCAGTTGTGTATGTTATGTTTGAGTTTCTCGTAGGAGAAGACTCGCTGGTATTTTGTTGTTTACGTTATTATTATTCTTCGTGAGATATGAATAATATGCTCTGGTACTTGTACTAGCATCGTTGTGCTAACCCCTTCGGGGGTGAACATTTTGTTTGTGTTTAGGATCCAGGAGAGCGGGGAAACAACCACTGGAACTGTATGATGACGAGGGTGCAGAGTGATGTCCCGACCGGGTTTATTTATCTGTTGTTTATTCGTTATTTCAATAAGTACTCGAGTACGAAGTCGTTTGTGATGATTTGAATTTGGTGATGTATTATTGAGTTCTGTTGAACAATTGTACTATTTCTGTATTTGGTCAGAACTGATGTACTGTAATTCCGTTATTTCCATTCGTCAGTACCCTTTTATACTTGTTCAATTCTTCAGCCTTGTAAATCCTTAGGTAAAGGATTTACGGCGCTGTAATATTCCCGAATATATCGGGGGTGTTACAGTGCATAAGTCGTTGGGTACTCATTTGCGTTTGAGTACCTCTTTTCATCCTCAGTCAGATGGACAGTCGGAACGCATTATCCAGACGTTTGAGGATATGTTGCGTACTTGTGCTCTCGACTGGAGTAGCGACTGGGAGGAGCATTTGCCATTGATCGAATTCACGTACAACAATAGTTGGCACGCATCGATTTGGATGGAACCGTTTGAGGCGCTTTATGGGCGGCATTGTCGATCGCCGATTTGTTGGAACGAAGCGTCCGATTTGGTCGGGACCGAACCGGATATTGTTTTAGAGACGAGGCGGAAGGTGGATTTGATTTGACAACGAATGTTGACCGCTCAGAGTCGATAGAAGTCGTATGCCGACGTCCGTCGTCGACCTTTGGAATTTGAGGTGGGGAACCACGTTTTGCTAAAGGTGTCGCCAACGAAGGGAGTTTTCTGCTTCGGGAAGAAGGGAAAGTTGAGTCCGAGATTTATTGGACCCTTTGAGATTCTCGAGCGAGTCGGTGAGTTGGCATACCGTTTGGCGCTACCTCCGGCCTTGAGTCACATTCATAGCATTTTCCATGTTTCGCAGCTGAGGAAATATGTTCCGGATCCTAGTCATATCATCGACTTTGGCGAGATCGATATTGCCGAGGACATTACCTTCGAGGAGCGTCACTTAAAGATTTTGGAGCACCGTGAGAAGCGACTGAGGCATAAGACCATTCCTTTGGTCAAAGTGCAGTGGTCGAGACATGGTGTCGAGGAGGCAACTTGGGAAACCGAGGATAACATGCGTGCTAAGTACCCCGAGTTGTTTATTTCTTAAGTTTCGGGACGAAAATTGTTTTTAGAGGGGTAGAATGTAATATCCGCATTTTTTCTTTCTCTTAATATTCTCATTTTGGTGTATTTTCATTTTTGACAACTCGCTTGTAACCGTATTGACATGTTGAGGATATTTATACTGGACTTTTTGTCGTTCGAGTTTGTTTCGGACTCGTTTTGCTCGATTCGGTGTTTCATGTTGTTTTCGTCGCTATTTCAGGTATTCTCGTAAATCGTCGTTCGGAACCGCCGTTTCGGGGTTGCCGAGGATCCATCCCATGTTTTTATGCATGTTGTGAACTTCTGTTTGGTGTTTCGACCATGTATCATACATTTCGGATGTTTTGGGCCGTTTCGTAAATTTCCCAAACTTTTGGGAAAATTACGTTTGTTGCTGTTTTTCCGAACCTTTGGGTAGTCAGGAATATGTTTTCCTTCAACACTTAAGTTCGTCGTTTCGAGTCCTTTACGTTCGTACCATCGTCAATTGTTCACCATTGTATTTCGATTCTTTTTCGCACCTTCCTTATATATTTCTGGCCTGTACTTCCCAGAAAAGAATGTTACGTACGTAACACACCTTTTGGTTACGTACGTAACGTCCTAGTATAAATCGGTACAGGCATTTCTGCCTTTTTGGTTACGTACGTAAGGCCCTTACAGCTTACGTACGTAATACAACTTACATACGTTAGCAAGTGGTGGCTAACGTACGTAACGCGGCCTGGGTTTATATACCCAGGAGTTGACCGATTTCGACCATTATCATTTCTCCTCCTCCCCATCTGACTTCTAGGCGATTTTCTTGGCATTTTCGGTGATTTGAAGCTTTGTAACTCCGAGCCATCATCTTTTTCGAGTTTTTGGAGTATATTATCAACATCTAATCGTGTTCTTCGTCATTAATTCGAGGTAAACACCTAAAACCTTGTTTTGGGTAAATTGGGGGGTTTTCACGTTTTCACCCGATTTCATTCCGTATGATAGATTAATTCATGATGAGTATGATTAATCTTGTTGGTATTGTTGGTTTTCCTACGGATTCATGGTATATTTCGTAGTATTTTTGTAATCGGGAGGGTTTGGTCGTGGTCCGCCCTCGTTGTTGTTTTTATACGAATATACATGAATCGTAGGCGGGTTTTCGGGTGTATTCCATTTCCGTATTCGTCTAGAGTTGTTTGTGATTGTATTCTTCGAATCGTTAGGTTCGTGTTTGACGGTTCCTAGTGTTTGTCGGTGTTTTTCCTTCCGTTCGTTGCGTCGTCAATTATTCAAGAAAAGTATTTTTGGAAACCTTTATGCTTAACATTAAATGGTAATGTATATTGTGTGTGCTTTGCTCACCCTGGGAGGGTCCGATGGGGCCTCGTGGGAATCTATGACTTCACTCTGGATTCACGAGTTTGTTTCGCTAGCCAGCTCGGGAGGGTCCTTAGAGGCCTCAGGTGGGATTCATGGTGGCGTCCTGGTCCTAGGCGATGCCTGTGCGTGATTTGTTTTATGAATAGCCATCTCGGGAGGGTCCTTAGAGGCCTCGGGTGGGATTTGTGGCTTCGTCCCGGTCCTAGGCAAATTGTTTGACTCTTTGTTTCCGGAAAAGACATGTCTGGTTTTGGTTTTTGAAATGAATTGGTACATTGTACTATGAAATGTGTAAGCGATTGGTTTGCCTTGATTACTTGTACTAGCGTAATTGCTAACCCCTTTGGGGACCCGTTTTGGGGAAATTCTTGTTATGGATTTCAGGTTATGTTCTTCCGGACGAGCGGGCGCTGGGACAGTACGAGGATGTTGGCCAGGGTCGTTGACAATATTCAATACTAACATCTCACCTCTCATGGAGGGCTAGTCACAACAAATGCATGGCAAACGACTCAACGTTCACGCCACCGATTCCATCATAATCAGGAGCTAACATTCTAACGACAATGCGAATACCACATATACATTCCCGGACCGCAAACAGGAATGATAGGTTTTTTTTAAAAAAACGAAAACCACCTTTTGAAAACAGTTTGGAAACACCATTTGATCCTGAGTATCACATTTTCAAAAAGTTGTTCAAACACCATTATTGAGACTTTGAAAACCATCTTGCGTTGAACAAAAATGAGGACACTCTTCTTTTAAATTGAAACTTTCAGAAATATTCGACCCTCGGGTCTAAGCAAAGCATTTCTAAATAATTGAAAATATCTCAAATATTTTGGTCCCCAATTGGAATAATTTGAAATATATTGCGGCACTAGAAAGCACTTTGAAAGTACCGCGAGAAAATAATTCATTTTAAAGGTACGTCTCGAAATTTATTTTCTAAGATACTCAAGGTTTTCGAAAATCTATTAGGCTAGAATGCCTAAAAACTCACATGATCATTTATCAAACCGTCATAAAACATTCAAGGCCAAAATGCCAAAACTCGATTTAGGGAGTTGGTTTTACGAAGTAAATCTTAGTTTGCAAAATACTGAAAGTTATTTTGAAAGAACTCATGCAGCGGATAAAATACAGTTCGAAAATACATTAGCAGCGACACCGCTCCTCATTTAGACGAAATATGAGTCACATAAACGCAATCATGAGACTAAAAATCTGCATAAAGATTCCGTCACTTAACACATAATCATACCAGTAACTCGCATCAGACGAGGCACAAACACAAAGAAGGGAGACTTACAGTCACAGGTCGCAGGAATATGATGATCGCCCCACAATACTAATCACGACCAACAAACTCAGACGACGCGTCGCGACACGACTCAGTTAGACAAATTTTGATGAGACAAAAACTCAAAAGACACCACTAAACCCGACAGCCTAGGTTTCCACAACCTAAGCTCCGATACCATTTATGTAACACCCCCAATCCGCTCAGGGATATTACACGCCGTAGAACCTTTCCTCAAGGATCTACCAGGCTGGTAACAACATAGAATATCTCAATAATGCCTTTAAGGCTAAAATGACTCAGTAGACCGATTTGGTCTTTCAATAAATACATACAACTCAAACACATTACATGCCCACGCAGGGGTCGAATACAACACACTTCCGTACAACGGGAAAGAATACTGCAGCGGAAATAAAATATAACTAGACCAATGACAACATACGGATCCTCGTGTGACTAGTATTGTTCATCTTTCATCATCCTTCGTGCCGACCCTGTGTTATGTTCCCAAACCTGAATGCAAAAACAGACATCCACCCCCCGAATACTCGGGGTTAGCAAAACTCCATTGTTTTGCTAGTGCAAGAACAAAGTGCAAATACGAGCCATACAATACAAGTTCCAAGGACAATAATAACCAGGAATCCTCAAAGATCTAAACATAACGAAAAGCGCTTCCCGAGGCAAGAGTTTGGGTAAAACATGCTAAAACCGAAATGTCACAAATCAAGGGGAAACAATTTATAAAATAGTTTAAAATGCTATCAAGAGTTTTAATAGAAAGCAATTTAGGATTACTGAATCCTTCTCTTTCCAAAATCAACAGGGTCACAGCCCAAAGGTTTTTTGTTTTCGCAAATAGAAAACCATTAACAATTCACAGGGTCAGAACCCATATCACGTGTCCTCGACGGACATAAAATCAACACAACGTAATCACGTACAAGTATTGCCTAGGACCGGGACGAAGCCACAAATCCCACTCAAGGCCTCTAAGGACCCTCCCGAGCTAGCCACAATCATAAAACAAATCACGCCCATGCATCGCCTAGAACCGGGAAGAAGCCACAAATCCCACTTGAGGCCTCTAAGTGTAACACCCCCAGTATGGGAATATTACACGCCGTAGACCCTTTTCACAAGGATCTACCAGGCTAAACATCCATAAACAACCAAATGCTTGTCCGGCCAGGGTCAAACAATATAATAATGCAGACCGTTAAGGTCACTTACACATAAACACACCCAGACTGATGAGGTCACACAACTCTATCAACAGAACTGACTAACAACATTACCCACACAGGGGTCGAAACACAATACAGCGGAAGACTGAATCAATTCTAACAATACAACCAAACTCTACCAAATCTCGACTCTTGATTAGTATCACAGCTCATCATCCCCTTGTGCCAATCCTGTGACTGCTCCCCTGAACCCGCATGTACCTGGACGCAGAACAGACATCCACCCCCCGATTACTCGGGGGTTAGTAAAACTCCACTGTTTTACTAGTGCAAGTATAAAACGATACGAAATGCAACAAGTAAATAGCAACTACGAATTAAATACAGAAATCAATTATCAAAATGTTCCCGAGAAGTTTTAGAATTTCGAACTCAAAGTAAGAGATATTTGAAAAGGAACACATCATCTCGGGGATTTTTAAAGCAGAAATTCTTTTGGACCTCGAGTCCCAATTTACAAAACCTTTTCGTAAACATTAGGGCCTTGTCCTGATTCTCGATTCAAAACACACTAGATAAGATATCATTATGAGTCCTAGACCCATATTTAAAATGTTACCCAAACAAGCACTACAACACGATCATTGCACGTACACATCATGTACCGAACTCCGGAGGCCTCGACGGACCTTACCCGGACCACACGCACTGTTCGTACACATCATGTACCGAACTCCGGAGGCCTCGATGGACCCTACCCGGCCACAAACATCGTTCGTACACATCATGTACCGAACTCCAGAGGCCTCGTCAGACCCTACTTGGATCACACACTTTGTTCGTACACATCATGTACCGAACTCCAGAGGCCTCGTCAGACCCTACCTGGACCACACACACTGTTCGTACACATCATGTACCGAACTCTAGAGACCTCGTCAGACCCTACCTGGATCACACACACACATCGACACGACACAACTCATAATCATCAAATGTCAAGCCATTCCACATTACACCGAAATGTATAATCAAGTATGTAAACCAAAACAGCACACATATCATAATCATCACAACAACTCAACAATGACCAACCACGCCCGGCACAAACTTAGATGATTTGCACATCCAACACAATTCCACGATGTTAAGTAAGTGAAGGTATTATCGTTACCGTCAATCGTTTATAATAATCAATTCGTACGAAGCATATTCGCTAAGATAAATCAATTCATCATAACCATATCACGACGTCCCTATTCACAAGACACAATTCGTATAGTAAAATACTTGCCTTAATAACCGCTACCGAATACTCCGAAGAACACGGTTCGACCGGGAAGCTCAGACCCCAAAGAAGGCGACGAACGGGAAGGTTCCGACTCGAGTTCTTCACAAGAATTCGTTACTAAGTCACGACGATATCAATTAAATCACAATTCTACGAAAACGTATAGAACTTCCCAAGTTCTACCCATTGAAGCATTTTATCGGACACTTTGAGGGCATAGTCCAATTTAATCGTTAAACGGAGAAATACTCGAATTTGTTCCACAAAACCTCAAGGGTTATGAATGATTTCGAGTATACAACCAAGTTCTAACAATAATCTGAACTAAAACAAATCAAATCGGCCAAAACATCAAGAACCCTCAAAATTTCCCAAAACCAAGGGTATAGGTGTTCTTACCTTCGATCCGGGCGGAAGATGATGTTAATCCATGAATCAAAGTTGTTCTATGTTTCTCTTACTCAAATACATCCACTCATGCTGAAGAAATCATGAAGGAACGAAGGAAAAACGAGAAATGGCCGGATGACTCGGTCCAGGCCTATAAATAGCCGACCCTGGCCGACCGCTTACGTACATAATCGTCCAAGGCCTACGTACGTAATCGGCCAAGGCCGAACTCTCTGTACCCATTCTGCCGGACATGTTATGTACGTAACCGGCAGTCTGTTACGTACGTAACAGGCCTTACGGCCGTTACTCGGCCAGGTCTGGCCAGCCAGGACTCGGTCGATCCGACGGTCCGAAAAATCCCGAAACTCAGACCTGAACGTAAACCGAAAACACGATTACGAAGTACTCGCAAAGACGAATCCGAACACTAAGATAACACACGATTTCGACCACCCGAGGGCTCGAAATTCGACAACGGAAGTAATTACCCCAAACTTTGGGAAATTACAAAAATGGCCCAAAACGACCGAAAATCACGATACGTTATCGAATAACCAAACCGAAGTTCACAACACGTCTAACAAAGTGAAACGAAGTTACGGGAAACTCGAAACAGCAGTTTCCAACGAGATTCGCAAGAATCGAACTCAAGTGCGGAAAAGTCGCCAAAAAGCACGGAACTCAACAAAACAACACCGAAACGAACTCGGATGACAAAAAGTGCAGAATTAATCATTTTCGGAATGATGAAACGGTCATGAGCGAGTTGCAAAAACGGACTTTCGCCGAAAAAAGAAATTTACCGGAAATCAAAATTGCGGATATTACATTCTACCCTCCTTAAAAGAAGTTTCGTCCCGAAACTTAAAACAAGTAGAGAGAAGCAATATCCCCACCAGGAAAACTTGACGAGATACACAAAAACCGAAAACTCGCGCCCAACGGCGAAACGCTGCAAGAAACGCAAAGACACATACGGCGTGAAAACACGCTCCACGACGACCGACAGAACGCCACCGATAGAGACGTAATAAAACCAACAAGTGACAAGCGTCATCAAACTGATAATACAACCAAGTCGATTATCCGAACAATCACAAAACACAAAGCACCCATTACAAGGAAACACGCACAATCAAGAAAACAAAAATAAACACACAAACGATCCACAAGGACAACCACAAACAATTCGGACTACGCCGAAGTCCTCAAAAACTACACTAGGCATTTATGTGTCCTTTCGGAGCAGAGACGCAACCTCAATCCCCAAATCTCTCAACTACCTTCTCGCAATGCACGGCTCGGTGACCCACTTGGCCACACTCGAAATAGTTGATTAACGGTGAACGACAATTCTTCGCAGTACGAGATCAGGCAACAACAGTCAGACAACCCCGATCGAACAACAACGATCGGACAACAACGACCGAACAACAATGATCGAACAACAACGATCAAATAACAATGATCGGACAACAACGATCAAATAACAATGATCGAAAAACAACGATCAAATAACAATGATCGAACAATAATGATCAAATAACAATGATCGAACAACAACGATCGAACAACAATGATCGAATGACAACATTCGAACAATGACTCCGAAGTCCCCACTTCAACTCCAGACATTAAAAGAACTGGTAGAAAGTGAAAGATGTTACTTCCAAACAAGGTTCACAAGAATCGAACAGAACCCGGAAAGGTCACGATGATAAACAGGTCGATCTGAAACAAGGTCACAACTAGTTCGAACGATGACAACTGAGACATCAAACAAGTTCAAAAAGTATCGACGAACACGTGCAAGTCGATAGAATTTAGAAGGAGAAACTGCAGAAGTCAAATATAGTACGGGTATTACATCCGACCTCTTATAAAAGAAATGTCGTCCCCGCAACTCACAACAACGGAAATAAGGTCACAACACAAAAAGCATCCGACAGGAAAATCTCCCATGGGTCTCTCAGAGCCGATCCTGATATCTGTGCTGAAGCGCGAACTCCGAAAGTCTCAGTAGCCAATTCGCAAAAGTGAATTCGGTGTCCCTCGAGTCCGCACTTGAAACGCGTTACTGACGAGAAGGACAATTTACATGTGCATGCTCCGGCACATCACGGTTGAAACACCTCGGATCGGCATACCGAAAATACAAATGCTAGATACAATGGGGCATAACGTCGCAAAACAATATAGCGGAGATGCCAACTCAGCACAACAAATAACCATAACACATATCATATACATCGATTACCATCGTAAAGTAATACACACACAAACACTACAACAACGACGGTATCGTTCGGCGACCTCAACGGCCCGAACGATAACCAGCACATAGTTACAAACATTATGAAACAATCACACATGTAGACAAACGTACAAACCCAAGCTTCAACAGCTCACACTCGTGCGACAACACGCAAATCACCACGAGGCGATAAACAGTAAACACCGGTTCACACCTCACAGAGGGCTAGTACAACAAATGCGTGGCAACGCCTCGACGTTCATGCCACCAATTCGATCATACTCGGGAGCAAACATCATAACGACAACGCGAACATCATACATACATACCCATCCCTCAAACGGGAATGGATAGGTTTTAAAAACGAAAACCTTCTTTTGAAAATAATTTAGAAAAACACCGGTTGATCTTGAGTATCACCTTTCAAAAAAAGTACAAACATGAAACATCGTTATCGAGACTTTGGAGAACCATTTTGCATTTGATAAAAATGAGGACACTTTCTCTTAGTGAAAAAAAACTTTCAGAATAACACAACTAACCAAACATCCCAACGTCAACATAGGACGATAAATAGCAGCACGATAAAACATCAACTCCAAGTCATCACACAAGTGCACGAACTAACACTGTAATTTAAGAACTTCATTCAAAAATAATTCACACAGTCACATCAACAGAGATGTTTGGATTTTACCAAATCAAACACAGTAAAAAACACACACGTATCGTAGGGATCAAACACTAGCAACAAAAATACAATATTTCCGGGGTATTATTCAAATGATAAAATTTTAAAATTCTCAAGTTTGAAAAATTTGGTGAAATGAAATTTTTGTAAACACTTTTAATACCCCGATCATCAAATCAAAACCATGTATCTCAACATTTAGAAAATACTGAAACATTCTCCGGCGAGCACAACAACACCACAAACTTATCACAACCACTTGCCCCAACACGTGGACATATGAAGTTCAAAATTTCGAAAACCAAAAATCATTCTGCAAAATAAAAATTTTCCAAAATCCTTTAGTTCATAACCAAAACGACGGTAATATTTTACAATGTCCGAAGTACTTCAAAACACATTTTTCAAATACCGTCTGATTGTATCATTTGAAAATACACGGCCCATTTGTCAAAATTTAACAAATTTTAAAAATTCATATAAACCGTGGTTTGACCGCACCACCAAAATATTTTCCGAAAATCGATTTTTACAAAAATTCTCAAACTTTCCCATAGCGGACAAAAATTACAACATTCCAAAAACAGTCGAATTTAAAACCACATACTCAAATGGCAACCAGGGTCGCCAATTCAATCAAATGCATCTCGTGGTATCAAGTTTAAACACACATCAAAATCATTCATCAGAGTTTCTCACAAACTCTACCGTCGGTACCTTTTCGAAACCCATCAAGGTTTACAACTTTCACAACATACTACTCCACCCGGTGGTTCAAAGATAAAAAAATAACGTGCCGAGTTCTATACACATACTATGTGCCACGAGTATTAAACACAACTACATTACACAATACTGTGTAAATAAAATTATGCACCGCAATTAACTCACTAAGATAAAATCGAGATACACAGGTATTACACATAAAGGAGGAGACTTACATCCACAGGTCGCACGGAGGTGACGGTCGCCCACGATACTAATCTCGTCCGACAACATAACCAACGCGTTGTGACTACGCACAACTCAACTTGTCACCTGACGACTCGAACGACAAGACATCACATTACTCGACAAATCACGACTCGACTCGACCCGATGGCCTAGGTTTCCGCAACCTAAGCTCCGATACCATAAATGTAACACCCCCAAAACCTTATGGGAATATTACACGCCGTAGACCCTTTTCACAAGGATCTACCAGGCTAAACATCCATAAACAACCAAATGCTTGCCCGGCCAGGGTCAAACAATATAATAATGCAGACCGTTAAGGTCACTTACACATAAACACACACAGACCGATGAGGTTACACAACTCTATCAACAGAACTGACTAACAACATTACCCATACAGGGGTCGAAACACAATACAGCGGAAGACTGAATCAATTCTAACAATACAACCAAACTCTACCAAATCTCGACTCTTGATTAGTATCGCAGCTCGTCATCCCCTTGTGCCAATCCTGTGACTGCTCCCCTGAACCCGCATGTACCTGGACGCAAAACAGACATCCACCCCCCGATTACTCGGGGGTTAGTAAAACTCCACTGTTTTACTAGTTCAAGTATAAAACGATACGAAATGCAACAAGTAAATAGCAACTACGAATTAAATACAGAAATCAATTATCAAAATGTTCCCGAGAAGTTTTAGAATTTCGAACTCAAGTAAGAGATATTTGAAAAGGAACACATCATCTCGGGGATTTTTAAAGCATAAACTCTTTTGGACCTCGAGTCCCAATTTACAAAACCTTTTCGTAAACATTAGGGCCTTGGCCCGATTCTCGATTCAAAACACACTAGATAAGATATCATTATGAGTCTGAGACCCATATTTAAAATGTTACCCAAACAAGCACTACAACACGATCATTGTCCGTACACATCATGTACCGAACTCCGGAGGCCTCGACGGACCTTACCCGGACCACACGCACTGTTCGTACACATCATGTACCGAACTCCGGAGGCCTCCACAGACCCTACCCGGCCACAAACATCATTCGTACACATCATGTCCCGAACTCCAGAGGCCTCGTCAGACCCTGCCTGGATCACACACTTTTTTCGTACACATCATGTACCGAACTCCAGAGGCCTCGTCAGACCCTACCTGGACCACACACACTGTTCGTACACATCATGTACCGAACTCCAGAGGCCTCGTCAGACCCTACCTGGAACACACACACACACACATCGACACGACACAACTCATAATCATCAAATGTCAAGCCATTCCACATTACACCGAAATGTATAATCAAGTATGTAAACCAAAACAATACACATATCATAATCATCACAACAGATCAACAATGACCAACCACGCCCGGCAAAAACTTAGATGATTTGCACATCCAACACAATTCCACGATGTTAAGTAAGTGAAGGTATTATCGTTACCGTCAATCATTTATAATAATCAATTCGTACGAAGCATATTCGCTAAGATAAATCAATTCATCATAACCATAACACGACGTCCCTATTCACAAGATACAATTCGTATAGTAAAATACTTGCCTTAATAACCGCTACCGAATACTCCGAAGAACACGGTTCGACCGGGAAGCTCGGACCCCAAAGAAGGCGACGAACGGGAAGGTTCCGACTCGAGTTCTCCACAATAATTCGTTCCTAAGTCACGACAATATCAATTAAATCACAATTCTACGAAAACGTATAGAACTTCCCAAGTTCTACCCATTGAAGCATTTTATCGGACACTTTGAGGGCATAGTCCAATTTAATCGTTAAACGGAGAAATACTCGAATTTGTTCCACAAAACCTCAAGGGTTATGAATGATTTCGAGTATACAACCAAGTTCTAAAAATAATCTGAACTAAAACGAATCAAATCGGCCAAAACATCAAGAACCCTCAAAATTTCCCAAAACCAAGGGTTTAGGTGTTCTTACCTTCGATCCGGGCGGAAGATGATGTTAATCCATGAATCAAACTTCCAAAACATGTTGTTCTATGTTTCTCTTACTCAAATACATCCACTCATGCTGAAGAAATCGCGAAGGAACTAAGGAAAAACGAGAAATGGCCGGATGACTCGGTCCAGGCCTACAAATAGCCGACCCTGGCCGACCGCTTACGTACGTAATCGGCCAAGGCCTACGTACGTAATCGGCCAAGGCCGAACTCTCTCTACTCATTCTGCCGGACATGTTACGTATGTAACCGGCAGTCTGTTACGTACATAACAGGCCTTACGGCCGTTACTCGGCCAGGTCTGGCCAGCCAGGCCTCGGTCGATCCGACGGTCCGAAAAATCCCGAAACTCAGACCTGAACGTAAACCGAAAACACGATTAGGAAGTAATCGCAAAGACGAATCCGAAAACTAAGAGAACACACGATTCTGACCACTCGAGGGCTCGAAATTCGACAACGGAAGTAATTACCCCAAACTTTGGGAAATTACAAAAATGGCCCAAAACGTCCGAAAATCACGATGCGTGATCGAATAACCAAACCGAATTCACAACACATCTAAAAAAGTTAAACGAACTTACGGGAAACTCGAAACAGCAGTTTCCAACAAGATTCGCAAGAATCGAACTCAAGTGCGGAAAAGTCGCCAAAAAGCACGGAACTCAACAAAACGACACCGAAACGAACTCGGATGACAAAAAGTGCAGAATTAATCATTTTCGGAATGACGAAACGGTCATGAGAGAGTAGCAAAAATGGACTTTCGCGGAAAAAAAGAAATTTACCGGAAATCAAAATTGCGGATATTACACTAAGGACCCTCCCGAGCTGGCTAGCGAAACACAAGTCACAACATCTCACGGTTGGATCAATCACTTGTTGCATACTGGCCACATGATCGCAATCCATGTGCCACTGTAGATTATCTTTGGCGCTCACGGTTGGATGAATCACTTATTGCATCCTGACCACATGATCGCATGCCATGTGTCACCGTAGATTTTATTAGGCTCTCATGGTTGGATCAATCGCTTGTTGCATCCTGGCCACATGATCGCATGCCATGTGCCACCGTAGGCCCTGCCCACATCCATATATTCACACACAGCACAATACAACACATATATTCAAACAATTCACCCAGAGGCATCAAACACTTAGGAAAACACCACGTCAAACCACAACGCACCGAAATGAAATAATATACGTCCACATGCAATACAAAGTGCAACATCAACACCAAACATATCCATAAAATTCATATATTCATTCACAAACCACACCATTCACAAAACACACGCGTTTTGAAAGCAAGCCTTTAACAAGGCTAAACCAAATCTTTTGAAAGTTAGATCCAAACGATCAAACAAACACATAGAGACGATCACTAATTAACATATCCACAAAACAAGAATTGTATGGACAAGGTACTTGCCTCGAATAACCACAACGTGGAGAATCGACCGAAGTAGGTTGGCACGAACCGACTACGAACCCGCCGACTCCACCGAATGCCAACTCGCGATAATAAACTACGAAGGACAATAACAACAATGAAAATGAATTCCATAGCACGACTTAAAGCCGTTTAATTCAAAGAACGAATGATGAAAGTTCAAGTGTTTCCCCCAAAACGGCCAAGAACACGATTCGTCCCGTCAAAACACGAAAATGGAATTCCAAATCGAAATATGAATATACAATCCATAGGATATGTTTAACAACATCATTTAACAACAATCGATCCATTAAAAACGGATGGAAAACGAGATCAAGAACAAATCCCCCAAAAAGTCGATTCGAAGGAAATCAAGAAATATACTTTGATTCGACAAAGAACAATGGATTAAATAATGTTAAACACAAGAATACTACTAAGACTAATCATACCCATCATGGATTAATCAACGATACGGAACGAATCGGCCAAAAACACAAAACCCCAAAATTTCTCAAAATAGGGTTCTAGGAAATCTCACCTTGATTCGCTACATCAAAGGATGATATAGGATGATCAATAAATGATATGAACTCAAGAACTTCATGGATTTGTTGTTCAACAACATGGCTTCAAGATACCCAAGGCTCCAGCCGCGGAAGAGAAAGAGAGAAATGGGAAAAATGACCGAAACTGGACTGCTTTGTCACATTTATACTGGTGTAGCCTAGCGTGCGCTAGGCTGCCGAGCTATCGTACGCTATCGGCCCGGGCCGCAATCCAGAGACACTGCTCGGCCAGGTAGCGTGCGCAGCCTTACGTCCGTAGCAAGCGCTACCTACTAGTCGTAGCGTGTGCAGTGCCCGACAATAGCGTGCGCTACCTGCCGATCCACCCGAGTCCAGAACCTCACTACCCCTACTGTATCGGCCGGCTAGCGCGCGCAGCTAACCTGCCGTAGCGTGCGCTGCCTCCCGGCTATAGCGTGCGCTACGCCAGTTCCTGCCGCACCCGTCCGGCCAGTGCCCGCAACCGTCCGGCCAGTACCCGCAACCGTCTGGCCAGTCCCGCAACCGTCCGGCCAGAGCCCGACCAGCAGGGCTCGACGACTCGATTATCCGAAAACGCACGGAACGAACACGACAAAACGCTCGTGGGAAACATCATCGACCTGAAATGAAATACCATGCAACAATTAATCACACGCGATCATGAAAAGGGTCAAGACAACAATTACGAATGCGGATAGCCACAACTTTGGGTAAATTACAAAATGGCCCAAGACGTCCGAAAATCACGATACGTGATTGAATAACCAAACCGAAGTTCACAACACATCTAACAAAGTTAAACGGACTTACGGGAAACTCGAAACAGTAGTGTCGAACGAGATTCACAAGAATCGAACTCGAGTGCAGAAAAGTCATTAAGAAACACGGAACTCAACAAAACAACACCGAAATGAACTCGGATGACAAAAAGTACAGAATTAATCATTCTCATAATGATGAAACGGTCCCAAGCGAGTCGTCAAAACGGACTCTCCCCAAAAAAAGAAAATTACCAAAATCCGAAATTGCGTAAGGAAAACTCAACGAGATACATAAGAAATGCGTAACTTACGCCCAACAGTATACGGCGTGAAAACACGCTCCACGACTAACACAACGCCAACAGTATAAAGATAATAAAACCAACAAGTTTCAAGCGTCATCAAACAGATAATACAATCGAGTCGATTATCCAAACAATCACAAAATACAAAGTACCTATTACAAGGAAACACGCACAGTCGAGAAAACAGAAAGTAAACACAAAACGATCCACAAGGGCAATCACAAAACAATTCGGACTACGCCGAAATCCTCAAAAAAAAAACTTCAGCTACCGTCTCACAATGCACGGCTCGGTGACCCATCTGGCCACACTCGAAACAGATGACTAACGGTAAACGACAATTCTTCGTGGTACGAGATCAGGCAACAACAGTCGGACAACCCCGATCGAACAACAACGATCGAATAACAACGATCAAATAACAATGATCGAACCACAACAATCGAAAAACGATGATCGAGTAACAACGATCGAACAACAATGATCTAATGACAACGGTCGAACAATGACTCCAAGGTCCACACTTCGACTCAAGACATTAAAGGGCTGGTCGAAACTAAAAGATGTTACTTCCGAACAAGGTTCACAAGAATCGAACCGAACTCAGAAAAGTCACAATGATAAATAGATCGATCCGAAACAAGGTCACAACCCATTCGAACGATGATAACCGAGACACCAAACAAGTTCAAAAAGTGTCAACAAACATGAGCAAGTCGATAGAATTTAGAAGGAGAAAATGCAGAAGTCAAAAATAATACGGGTATTACATTCGAGCTCTTATAAAAGAAAGGTCGTCCCCGCAACCCACAACAACGGAAGCAAGGCAACAACACAATAAGCAACCGACAGAAACATCTCCCATGGGCTTTTCAAAGCCGATCCTAACATCTGTTCTGAAGCGCGAACTCCGAAGGTCTCGGTAGCCAATTCGCAAAACTGAATTATGTGTCCCTCAAGTCCGCACTTGAAATGCATTACTGACGAGAAGGACAATTTACACGTGCATGCCCCGGCACATCACGGTTGAAACACATCGTCTCGGCATACCAAATATACAAATGCTAGATACAATGGAACATAACACCACAAAACAACAAACCAAAGATGCCAACTTGGCATAACATATCAACACATACTAAAATCACATCAACCACGGCATCGTTCGACGATTACAACGGCCCGAACGATAACCAACACATAATCACAAAACAGCATGAAACAATCATGCATTTACACAAACATGCAAACTCAAGTTCCAACAGCTCGCACTGGTGCGATAACACACCAATCATCACAGAGCGACAATATTCAATACTAACATCTCACCTCTCACATAGGGCTAATCACAACAAATGCGTCGAAAACGACTCAACATTCATGCCACCGATTCCATCATACTCGGGACCTAACATTCTAACGACAATAAGAATACCACATATACATTCCTGGACCGCAAACACGAATGATAGGTTTTTTAAAAAAAAAACGTAAACCACCTCTTGAAAACAGTCTGGAAACACCAGTTGATCCTGAGTATCACATTTTCAAAAAGTTGCACAAACACCATTATTGAGACTTTGAAAACCATCTTGTGTTGAACAAAAATGAGGACACTCTTCTTTTAAATTGAAACTTTCAGAAATATTCGACCCTCGGGTCTAAGCAAAGCATTTCTAAATAATTAAAAATATCTCAAAATATTTTGGTCCCCAATTGGAATAATTTGAAATATATTGCGGCACTAGAAAGCACTTTGAAAGTACCGCGAGAAAATAATTCATTTTAAAGGTACGTCTCGAAATTTATTTTCTAAGATACTCAAGGTTTTCGAAAATCTATTAGGCTAGAATGCCTAAAAACTCACATGACTATTTATCAAACCGTCATAAAACATTCAAGGCCAAAATGCCAAAACTCGATTTAGGGAGTCGATTTTACGAAGTAAATCTTAGTTTGCAAAATACTGAAAGTTATTTTGAAAGAACTCACGCAGCGGATAAAATACAGTTCAAAAATACATTAGCAGCGACACCGCTCCTCATACAGACGAAATATGAGAGTCACATAAATGCAATCATGAGACTAAAAATCTGCATAAAGATTCCGTCACTTAACACATAATCATACCAGTAACTCGCATCAGATGAGGCACAAACACAAAGAAGGGAGACTTACAGCCACAGGTCGCACAAAGATGATGATCGCCCCACGATACTAATCACGACCAACAAACTCAGACGACGCGTCGCGACACGACTCAGTCAGAAAAATTCTGACGAGACAAAAACTCAACAGACACCACTAAACCCGACAGCCTAGGTTTCCACAACCTAAACTCCGATACCATTTATGTAACACCCCCAATCCGCTCAGGGATATTACACGCCGTAGAACCTTTCCTCAAGGATCTACCAGGCTGGTAACAACATAGAACATCTCAAAAATGCCTTTAAGGCTAAAATGACTCAGTAGAACGATTTGGTCTTTCAATAAATACATACAACTCAAACACATTACATGCCTACGCAGGGGTCGAATACAACACACTCCCGTACAACGGGAAAGAATACTGCAGCGGAAATAAAATACAACTAAACCAATGACATCATACGGATCGTTGTGTGATTAGTATTGTTCATCTTTCATCATCCTTTGTGCCAACCCTGTGTTATGCTCCCAAATCTGAATGCAAAAACAGACATCCACCCCCCGAATACTCGGGGTTAGCAAAACTCCATTGTTTTGCTCGTGCAAGAACAAAGTGCAAATACGAGCCATACAATACAAGTTCTAAGGATAATAATAACCAGGAATCCTCAAATATCCAAACGTAATGAAAAGCGCTTCCCGAGGCAAGAGTTTGGGTAAAACATTCTAAAACCGAAAGGTCACAAATCAAGGGGAAACAATTTATAAAACAGTTTAAAATGCCATCGAGAGTTTTAATAGAAAATAATTTAGGATTACTGAATCCTTCTCTTTCCAAAATCAACAGGGTCACAGCCCAAAGGTTTTTTGTTTTCGCAAATAGAAAACCACTAACAATTCACAGGGTCAGATCCCATATCACGTGTCCTCGACAGACATAAAATCAACACAATGTAATCACATACAAGTATTGCCTAGGACCGGGACGAAGCCACAAATCCCACTCGAGGCCTCTAAGGACCCTCCCGAGCTAGCCACAATCATAAAACAAATCACGCACATGCATCTCCTAGGACCGAGATGAAGCCACAAATCCCACTCGAGGCCTCTAAGGACCCTCCCGAGCTGGCTAGCGAAACACAAGTCACAACATCTCACAGTTGGATCAATCACTTGTTGTATCCTGGACACATGATCGCATGCCATGTGCCACCGTAGATTATCTTTGGCGCTCACGGTTGGATCAATCACTTGTTGCATCCTGACCACATGATCGCATGCCATGTGTCACCGTAGTTTTTATTAGGCTCTCACGGTTGGATCAATCGCTTGTTGCATCCTGGCCACATGATCGCATGCCATGTGCCACCGCGGGCCCCGCCTGTAACACCCCAAACTAGGTGGATATTACAGTGCCGTGGACCCCCGACTGGGACCCATCAGGCAAATGAAAATGAATGAATTAAGCGATATAATTATAGTACCATGCCACAATATATCATTAATTACTCCGATGGGGAGTTTCATTACAACACACCCAAGATAATACCGAATACATGTATATTTTATAAGAAGATAAAATACACAACACTGAAATGGAGTATCCAAATCAAAAACTGCAGCGGAAAATAAAATGACAACAACATGAATGACTGAAAGGATTGGGGCCCCCTACTAGTATCACTGGGACTCCTCGCCGTCAACGTTCTCTTCCTGTGCTTTTGCCTTGCCATGACCTGAAAACAATATCCCCCAACGGGGTCATTTACACAGAACAACAATCCTCAAGGGTTGAATATACACAATCATGATATGTCTCAATTATGAAATATCCTTTAGTTATGAATTTAAGCTAAAGAGGAGCATCATAGTACGCCTGTAATGTTCTGTGCAAGTGTACAAGACGAGTGACCGGACACACCCGTCCTTGTACCTAATTAGTCTCACGGAGGTAAACGTTACCGTTTGCACAGTCCAATGTATCGGTGAACCCAACACATGACTATCGTGTGCCCGACTAAAAATTCCACACATCCGCACCCGGCCACGCAATATGAACCCAGAAGGTCATATGAACGAGAATGACCATAATGAATATCAATGAATAATAATCCGACAAAGTTAAGAATGACTCACCGAGATGAAAATAATAGTGAAGTGAATGATAGCTCAATGAAATGATTGGAACCGTCGTTCCTCGTGAATGAAGTGATTATTCGACAATTACAAGTCTCAATACGGTCAGTACATTATGAATGAGTTATGATTATGAATGAACAACAACAAAAGGAATGAATATCCTTTTAACCGAGTAAGAATTAACTTACACAACACCGGTGAAAAATGTCCTTCCACGAACAAACGTCCTAAATGAGATGTCGGTCGCTCGAACAACCTTGAATAACACAATTACCAACAATCCGTTCAACATACTAATCAAACACGATTATAACTAACACAAAACGTCGATACGACTAAACCAAGCTCATTGGGGCATTATATCAAACACGTTGTGACCAATCTTCGATTGTTTACAACCAATCCTCAATTATACCAATATCAAATCCCAAAAGAGTGATCCAAACCAACAAAACATCTTCAATACAATCAATAATCCAATATGACTATCTGAATTTGTGATTACAACAACAATTAATCGAAAGCCCCCAAATCCAACTCAATATTCAAAGTGTTCTTGAATAACCCTTCAATAATCCAATAAATATTCATACACATTCATAATCATATGTACATCTCTTCATACAACATGATTATAACGTCCATAACATCATATCTCAACACAAAATCGAAATCCAAGATGTTTGAAGAATATTACCTTTGAAAATCCAAACACTTTGATCCGATGAACACGCATTTAATCGAGTATCCAAGCTTCCCAAACGAATGAAGATGATGAAAATCTAACACCCAAGTGATTGATTATGAAAAATCTCTCCCTCAAGCTCTCTCTCTCTCAGAACAAGGTGAAGAAAATGAGAAGAATGACCTCAAAAACCCGTCCAGGTCCTTAAGTACTGCCGTCGTTAACTCAGCCAACTTATGGCCGTAACATTCCCAAGTCAACGGCCTTACGGCCGTAACCAGCCATATCGTACGGGCATAACTCGCCCTCATCCAAACACCTGCCGACAACCATACGGCCATACCGGGCATGCCTTACGGGCGTAACCGGACAATTACGGTTGTACTCGGCAAAACTTACGGGCGTATGAAGCCCTCGTCGAAACTGCCTGGGCACCCTGCTCGACACGTACGGCCGTAACTGGACAAGCCTTACGGCCATACCAGCCTCATCTTACGGCTGTATGCCACAACTCTTACGGCTGTAAGTCCCATTCGGCCGAACTAGGCTGAAAACAACGAACGCATGTTACGGCCGTATCCGACAATCCTTACGGCCGTAACTCTCCTTCGTTCAAAACCACCTTGAGCCAACGAATGCATGTTATGGCCGTAATGCCTGACTAGTTACGGCCGTAACTCGCTGCTGGAAGTGGCAAAAATCCGACAACTCCATCTACTCGCTACAAACGGTGAATGATCCGACGTACGATTCTTGTATGATTGTAATTAAGTCCAATAACACGTGATAAATGATACTTTCAACACAAGACTATATTCACGATGATTATGATAATACTCTCGACTCGACTCTCAATCGGAGATGAATGACGATCGGTAACTGATACATGGTTACAAAAAGCCAACGATGAATATAAATGAATGAATCATGAATGATGAATGATTATTAATGAGTGAAAATTACTGAGTGACAATTACTAACTGATAATTACTGAATGATAATGAATGAATTACAACCGGGTATTACATACCCCCCCTTAAAAAGAGTTTCGTCCTCGAAACTAAAGGTCAAACAACTCGGGATAACTCTCCCGCATACTATCCTCGGTTTCCCAAGTAGCCTCTTCAACTCCGTGTCTAGACCACTAAATCTTGACCAAAGGAATCGTCTTGTTCCTCAACTGTTTGATTCGCCGCTCTAAAACTCGTATAGGATGCTCCTCATACGAATGATCATCCGCGATCTCGATTTCGTCGAACTGAAGTATGTGTCTCGGGTCGGCAGCATACTTCCGCAACTGAGAGACGTGAAACACAATATGAATTCGGCTCAACGCCGGAGGTAAAGCCAATCGATAAGCCAGATTGTCTACTCGATCCAAAATCTCAAACGGTCCGATGAATCTTGGACTCAACTTTCCCCACTTTCCGAAATGGAAGATACCTCGACTCGGGGATACCTTGACCAAAACGTGGTCACCTGTCTTGAACTCTAGTGGTCGACGACGATTATCTGTATATGATTTCTGTCGACTCTGAGCGGTCAACAAATGACTCCTGATCAACGCTACCTTCTCATGGGCGGCTATAAGCATATCGGGCTCGGTGCCGATTGATTCTGATAAATCATCCCAGCACAAAGGAGATCGAAAACGATGACCGTACAAGGCTTCGTAAGGTGCCATCTTAATTGAAGCATGCCAACTATTATTGTATGTGAACTCAATCAACGGTAGTTGGGCTTCCCAATCGTCTTTCCAATCGAGGACGCATGCCCTCAACATGTCCTCCAATGTCTGAATAGTCCTCTCCGATTGTCCGTCGGACTGAGGATGAAAAGTGGTGCTAAGATTAAGCTGAGTTCCCATAGCACGATGAACTGATTTCCAAAAATGTGACACGAATCGTCCGTCATGATCGGAAACGATACTCTTAAAAGTACCATACAATCTCACTATCTCTTTGATGAACAACTGGGCAAGTCTCTCGGGACCCCACGTATCCTTAATCTCAAGGCAATGAGCTGACTTAGTTAAACGGTCCACAAATACCCAAATTGTATTCATGCCATGACGACTCGTCGGCAAGCTCGTGATGAAGTCCATAGAAATATCTTCCCACTTCCACTCTGGAATTGGGAGCGGTTTCAGTATACCCGCCGGTCGCTGATGTTCTATCTTGACTTGCTGACAGGTTAAACATTTCGAAACAAATTCTGCCACTTCTCGCTTCATATTACCCCACCAGTAATTTTTTTTCAAGTCTTTGTACATATTTCTAGACCCCGGATGAATGGAATAAGGGGTAGCATGAGCTTCTCTCAAAATCGAGCTTTTCAACTCGTCATTCGCCGGTACGCATAACCAATTCTTAAATCGCAAAAGTCCATCCTTGTGGACCACAAATCCAGGGGCCTTCCCCTGAGCCACATCCTCACGGATGCGCAACAACGATGGGTCTGAACCCTGATTCACTCTGATTGCCTCCTCAAATGGCGATGAAATCTCTAACATGCAAAGTTGGCCTTGTTAGGGATATGCCCTCGAATACCACTCAGAGGATGAGAGAGTGATAGCATATGTATTGTAATTATGAATATTTAACAAGGGAATAATTATTTCTATATTATTGTATATCACTGGCAATGTGATTTGGTATATAGAATAATAGTCCTTGCATTTGAGAGCAAACATTCTACTCCTTATGGAGATAAGGAGATAGGCACTAGAAGTGTTGAGAGCTCGAATGCTTAACTCGTTCCCAAGTCGATAAAACTTAACTGGGCAATAAGTTTAGACAAGACTTGTATAACGTGTACTTTGACAGGTAAACTGCCGGTATTCACTAAGGGTTAGTGGGAGCACACGTTATAGGTATGCTAGTGAGATTAATATACTCGAACATGACTCACCTCGATTCGGTCACATGGATATTACTCAGGGATTGTCAATGACTGGATCGAAAGGTTGTGATAGGTATACGTGGACCTTTGACTTGAGGTTTCAGTAGGAGATGTGCTTGTGACATTAAGTTAGTCATTAGAGTAGTTCGATCCAATCGCCGGTGTGTGGGTCAACCTCGAAATGCAACTTAGTAGGCAAGTAGCAGTCTCTACTGAATACCAAGATAAAATTCTTTCTCCTGTAAGTGAGCAGGTAAATGTCCTATGCGGTTAATGGCAAATGAGATTATAAGTCTTTGGCCAAAGCATTTAGAGCTAGTTGTATTTGATACATGAGAGCTCGATGATCTCAGTTTGCATTAACAGAAATCATAGAGTCAAGTTACAATAGGGTTTGACTTTATCGTGACCCTGATACTTGACCGGGACATATGATTGAAGGGTTTATACGTATACGGTATTCACGACATAATGGTTCTTGAATGATCCCTTCATTCGTTCTCAGTCGGGGTTTACAGTGCGGCCCGCTAGGCTGGCTAAGTGATGCCTGCACTCATTGGTTCCTCCCAATGCCGGTTGAGACGGACCTACAGAGTCGTGCATCATGAGCGTTGACGGATAAATGTGAATTTATTATCTCTCAATTAATATTAGATATTGGATATCTAAATTATGATTTATTGGATAAATCAAATAGCAGTCTTATAAATTAAAATTAAGTTACCGGGTAATTAATTTAATTCATAAATTATATTTCTTAGAGAAATATATTTGTATTTGATATAATTAATTAATTAGAATAATTAATTAATATAAATACATTGGTGATTAAATGAAGTGTATTTAACGGAGTCGTTTGACGAACGTCCGGGACACGAGCCGAGTAACTCGGCTCATTTCCAAGAATTTTCCTCCATGGGCCGCCCCCCTTTTTGGTTTGATGTGATAATTACATGTGTGTGGGAACTCACTTGAGTTGAGATTCCCACATTATTACACATGATAGTTGTAAAGGAATGATTATTCCTTTATATAATTTATATCATCACATTTGACATAACCACCGTATAATACAACTTAGAGTGCAAGTGTGTGTGGTGGATTGTGTTCAGCCGAGAGAGATTTTTAAAGGAAAGAGAGATAATTTTTATCATCTTAGAGTTGATTCAAAATATGAAAAATAAGATATAAATTCCTATAGTAATTCCTAGCCGTGTTCTTAGAGAACGGATTGCTATCGAATTTTTCCAGGCAACTTACGACGCGTGTGAAGTAGAGACATTCGGCATTTTCGGTGTTGGATCATTGAAACAAGCTACAACGAATTGGATTCGTGTTCGTGTCGGTAATCGGGAAAAGGCTTGCTCGGGTTTTTCCTTCGAAGATTATATTATCAAAGGACTATGAGGGTAAGTATTCTTTGTTTTTCATCCTCGTTATTTATATTCGTTTATATGATGATTGATCGGTCTGTTTTTGGGGTTTGGTTTTATCCGGTTGGACAGGTTTTTGTTTTGCTGCGTAATTCGATTTTATCACCGAATCCCAACAGTGGTATCAGAGCAAGGTCTATGCGATCGTATATTCGATATTTGCATTTGGAATACTTGTTTTTTTTTTATGATTTAGTATCATAATTGTTTTAATTGTTGATGTTTAATTGTTCATCTAAAAATTATTTTTCATGATTTTATGTTACAATATAAATCTTTTTTTCTTTTGATAAACTGATATAATTGTGTAATATAAAAATTAGAAAAATATTATTTTTCTATTCGAGATGAAAAAAATGAGCCAGAAAATTGGCCGGACCGGACTCGGAAATTTCTTGGGCTAGGCATCCACTGGCCGGGCTTGGCCCGGGCCTTGTGTTTTCCGACTCCGTTTTTATATTTCGTTCGGTAAATTAATTTTCCGCAAATTAAATTGGATTTAATTTGACTAAAATATAATTATGGTAATTTTATTTTAAGGGAATTAATTTAATGAAATATCTATTTTGTCCAGAGCAAATTAAAATTAACGGATAAGTGAATTAATTGGATTAATTCTAATTGTTAGATTAATTTTTGTTGATTAGATCAATTTTAGATTAATCATTATTGCCATTTATTTTAATGTAATTGTTGCATTAATTTTGAATAGGGATGTAGTTCATGGACCTAGTTTTGAATCGTTTGTTTTGTTCGATTGGGTTGTAAAGGCCGTTTTGAGCCTATTAATTTTACTAGAAAATTTGTATAGGATGCAATTTTTCAAATGTAAATTTTATATGTAATGACGAAGACCGGAAGAAGATCCGCTCGAGGAGACGAAGATTCAAGACCGAAGACATGTAATTAAATTACGATGTTTTTGTTCTAGGAACGGTCCATGAACTGCATGTTGTTAGTTTTAGGTTGTGTATGTTTTCATATTGTATGACAAACAAACAAACCGACAAACCGCGCTTATAAACGGATTAATGTGCAAAGTGTAACATATAATCGCGTTAATACTCCCAGTTACAAACACTAAGTTATAAAGGTTACGAGGTTTCCTACCCTCCATCAAACTCATGAAAAATTGAAATCTAAACTGGAATATTATTCTTCCGAGTATGTCGGGGTAATATTTTTGGGGAAAGTTGATAAATTCCTAGAGTGCATTAGATGCCTTTGGTTGTGACAAATCAAACCCCTATAAACCGTGTGGGTTGCCGGGTAAGATTTAATTGTCAGACTAATAGGAGATGACGGTTTAAACTTAGATAGTTCAGCGAGCCATAGAAACCGAATGGGTTGAGGGCAAGTGAACTAGGGGTAAAAGAAGATCGAATCATTCATTAGATGGGTTGGTATTAGACACCACTTTACAAAGAATAATAGAATAGAAACCGTATGGGTTGCCCTCTATTAAACTTTGTAAAGAAATCGATCACCACTATGAAGTCACCCAAGACTTCCGGATTTAACATGGGAGTGTGTAAATGCCGATAAAATAGTGGGAGCCGAGTTATGAATAAAGAAAGTCCTTAAATTCTTTACCCGGATCATAATTAAATAATCACTAACGAATCTTAAATTATTCTCTGCAGTTAACAAAACTCTCAATATGACAATGAACTCACTCGCTATACTACTTGAAAAGAACGTCCTGACTGGTCCGAACTATGTGGACTGGCTTCGGAACTTGAGGATTGTCCTAACTATGGAAATGCTGGGATACGTCTTGGAGGCGGACATCCCAGCGGCTCCTGCAAGAACCCGAGCCAATCAGGAAGATGTCCATGCCCATGAGAAATGGGTAAAAGACGACATAAGAGTGTGAGGGTACATGTTAGGCTCAATGACCAATGAGCTTCAATGTGCCCATGAAAAGATGACGTCTTCGAGAGCCATTTTATCGCACCTGGCTGAGCTCTATGAAGAGCATAGCCGAACTGCTAGATATGAGATATTGAAGCAATTATTCGGCGCCAGGATGAAAGAAGGAGAGAGGGTTGGGGACCATGTCCTCAAGATGATCTCGATGATTGAGAGATTGGAAGCTCTTGATTTTCAAATGCATGCATCTCTCCAAACTGACCTTATCCTGCAGTCACTTCCTGACTCCTTCTCACAATTTGTCATGAACTTCAACTGCAATGAGATTGCATGTAACTTAGCTGGGCTAATGAACAACCGACGACCGCCATCTCAGATGAAGACAAAGGGAAAGTAAGCTGCACTTGTGATTTCTTCTGGGACTTGGAAGTCCAAGAATAAGAAGAAAAGAACAGGAAGCAGTTAGGTCCAATAGCCAAGATCGACAAGGGAAAGGGCAAGGCCCCAATGGTTCAAAAGAGCAAGGGGGCCAAGAAAATGGATGTATGCCTCAACTGCGGTGAGCTAAGCCACTGGAAGAGGTACTGTTCAAAGCTTGACCGTAATGCGCCTTCAGGTACGGAACTACTGGTTTTAGAAACAAATTGTTCTGTAACTGTATATTCCACTTCTTGGATACTTGATTCCAGTGCGAGTTCTCACATTTGTACAATGAATCAGGATCTGGAATGAAGTAGGAAGCTGGATTCAGGGGAGGTGATGGTCACCGTCGTAAGTGGGCATAGTGTCGAGGCTTCTGATATCGGATCCCTTATGTTGGATTTATAATATGGTTTTATTCTTACTTTAGATGATGTACTTGTTTTGCCCCAAGGGGCACAAAAATATTGTATCAACTCCAGTCATGGACCGAAAGGGATTTCACTTCTTTATTGGAGATGGGTCCTGTCGTATTTATTTTAGAAATAAATTGGTTGGTACTGCTACATTATTAAATGGTTTATACCATTTAAATCTAAAGAATAAAACAACTGTGAACGCTATAACTAGGAAGCATGGTAGGGATGAAACGAACCAAGCACTTAAGTGGCATCTTAGACTTGGCCATATCGGTCAGACCAAGGTTCATAAAATGGAGAA
Organism: Orobanche coerulescens; assembly: GCA_033398695.1. Lineage (NCBI taxonomy): Eukaryota > Viridiplantae > Streptophyta > Magnoliopsida > Lamiales > Orobanchaceae > Orobanche > Orobanche coerulescens. The sequence continues at coordinate 59,855,137 of CM065808.1, read as the reverse complement.
AGATGGGCTTACGGGTCCATTGGGGTCAGATCCCTATCCAACTTGTGAATCTTGCCTTCAAGGCAAAATGACTAAATTACCCTTCGCAAGGACTTTTGAAAGAGCTGCTGAAAAACTTGGATTGATCCATACCGACGTCTATGGCCCGTTTGAAGTGGCACGAGATGGCTTTCAGTATTTCATTACATTCACTGATGACCATACCAGGTATGGATTCGTGTACTTAATGAAACATAAGTCTGAAGCTTTTGATAAATTCAAGGAATTTAAAGCCCTAGTTGAAAATCAAACAGGTAACCGTGTTAAGACTCTTCGGTCAGACCGGGGTGGTGAGTACACGAGTACCGAATTTGATGAGTTCTTAAAATAACTAGGAATAGTGTCATAATTCACTCCTCCAGCTACTCCACAATTAAATTGTGTATCAGAAATAAGGAACCGAACCTTGTTGGACATGGTTCGCTCCATGCTTAACTATACTGATCTACCGATTTATCTGTGGGGTTACGCGCTCCTTACTGCTGTGCATATCTTGAACAGATGTCCTTCCAAATCCGTTCCTAAGACTCCCCATGAGATGTGGAGAGGTAGGAAACCAAGTCTTAATCACATTAGGATTTGGGGATGCCCTGCTTATGTCAAGAAGACTAAAGTAGAGAAATTGGAAACTAGGTCTGTGAAAGGTCGTTTCATAGGATATCCAGGGGATTCCATGGGATATCTATTATACATGCACGAAGATCATAGGATCATCGTTGTTATACAAGCACACTTCCTGGAAGATCAGTTTATTCAGGAAGGAGGGGCAGGTAGAAATATTTCTTTGGAAGAAATAAAAGAAACACCAAATGAGACACCTATGCAAGATATTAGAACCCAACCTTCTGAAATACAAACACAACCTCGCAAGTCTAGTAGAATTTCTCAATTACCTGTGAGGTATGGCTATCTGCATCAAGAGGAACTGGATGTCCATGAGATGACATAAAGTAGTCAAGAGAATGATCCTTCTACGTACGACCAAGCGATGGTAGATGTTGAATCCACCAAGTGGCAAGAAGCTATGGAAGCTGAGATAGACTCAATGCATGCTAATTAGGTCTGGACTTTAGTAGATCGTCCTAAAGGCATAGTGCCTATTGGAAACAAATGGATCTATAAAATAAAGACTGATGGAGATGGCAAGGTTGATACCTATAGGCCAAGCTTGTGGCAAAGGGTTATTCCCAAAGAGAAGGAATCGATTACTTCGAGACCTTCTCGCCTGTAGCTATGATTAAATCTATTCGCATGATGCTTGCCATAACAGCCCACTTAGATTATGAAATATGGCAAATGGATGTGAAAACGGCATTCCTAAATGGATTCCTTGAGGAGGAGATTTACATGGAACAGCCTAAGGGATTCATATCTCAAACCAATATTCATAAAGTATGCAAACTTCAGCGTGCCATTTATGGACTGAAGCAAGCTTCACGGAGTTGGAATCTTCGTTTTAAGGAGACAGTCAAAGAGTTTGATTTTGTCCAAAAGGTAGAGGAGCCCTGTATTTACAAGAAGGTTAGTGGGAGCAAAATTGTGTTCTTAATACTATATCTAGATAACATTATACTTATAGGAAACGACGTAGGAATGCTCAGTTCTCTGAAAGTTTGGCTTTCTAAAGAGTGCTCAATGAAAGACTTGGAAGAAGCTACCTATATTTTGGGTATTCGTCTCTACCGGAATAGAGCGAAAAGAATGTTAGGTCTTTCCCAAGCCCTCTATATAGAAAAGATCCTGAAGCGATTTAGGATGGAAGATTCTAAAAGAGGGTTCCTTCCTATGCAATATGGTGCAAAACTTTCCTTAGAGATGTGTCCTCAAAGTGAGGAAGACAGAAAGGAAATGAGTAAGGTGCCCTATGCTTCGGCAGTAGGTAGCCTCATGTATGCTATGATTTGAACTAGACCGGACATTGCCTATGTTGTGAGTGTAGTAAGTCGGTTTCCGTCAAATCCAGGGCAGGAACATTGGACTGCTGTAAAGAACATTCTTAAGTACCTAAGGAGGACTAAAGACTTGGTTCTTACATACGGCGGTGGAGAAATTAGAGTGATGGGCTATACAGAGAGTAGACACAGCAAATAACGTTGCTGATCCGCTTACCAAGCCACTATCTCAGAAGGTCTTAGATACACATCTAGAGAGTATGGGTATTAGATACCATAGTTTGTGGCATTGAGTGCAAGTGGGAGATTGTTAGGGATATGCCCTCGAATGCCACTCAGAGGATGAGAGAGTGAGAGCATATGTATTGTAATTATGAATATTTAACAAGGCAATAATTATTTCTATATTATTATATATCATTGGCATTGTGATTTGGTATATAGAATAATAGTCCTTGTATTTGAGAGCAAACATTCTACTCCTTATGGAGATAAGGAGATAGGCATTGGAAGTGTTGAGAGCTCGAATGCTTAACTCGTTCGCAAGTCGATAAAACTTAACTGGGCAATAAGTTTAGACAAGACTTGTATAACATGTACTTTGACATGTAAAGTGCCGGTATTCACTAAGGGTTAGTGGGAGCACACGTTATAGGTATGCTAGTGAGATTAGTATACTCGAACACGACTCACATCGATTCGGTCACATGGATATCACTCAGGGATTGTCAATGACTGGATCGAGAGGTTGTGATAGGTATACGTGGACCTTTGACTTGAGGTTTCAGTAGGAGATTTGCTTGTGACATTAAGTTAGTCATTAGAGTAGTTCGATCCAATCGCCGGTGTGTGGGGTCAACCGCGAAATGCAACTTAGTGGGCAAGTAGCAGTCTCTATTGAATACCAAGATAGAATTCTTTCTACTGTAAGTGAGCAGGTAAATGTCCTATGCGGTTAATGGCAAATGAGATTATAAGTCTTTGGCCAAAGCATTTAGAGCTAGTTGTATTTGATACACGAGAGCTCGATGATCTCAGTTTGCATTAACAGAAAGCATAGAGTCAAGTTCTGATGAGGTTTGACTTTACCGTGACCCTAATACTTGACCGGGACATATGATTGAAGGGTTTATACGTATACGGTATTCACGACATAATGGTTCCGTAATGATCCCTTCATTCGTTCTCGGTCGGGGTTCTGATGCGGCCGCTAAGTGGCTAAGTCTTGCCGCACTCATTAGTTCCTCCCAATGCCGATTGAGACGGACCTACAGAGTCGCGCATCAGGAGCGTTGACGGATAAATGTGAATTTATTATCTCTCAATTAATATTAGATATTGGATATCTAAATTATGATTTATTGGATAAATCAAATAGCGGTCTTATAAATTAAAATTAAGTTACCGGGTAATTAATTTAATTCATAAATTATATTTCTTAGAGAAATATATTTGTATTTGATATAATTAATTAATTAGATTAATTAATTAATATAAATACATTGGTGATTAAATGGAGTGTATTTAACGGAGTCGTTTGACGAACGTTCGGGACACGAGCCGAGTAACTCGGCTCATTTCCAAGAAATTTCCTCCATGGGCCGCCCCCCTTTTTGGTTTGATGTGATAATTGCATGTGTGTGGGAACTCACTTGAGTTGAGATTCCCACATTATTACACATGATAGTTGTAAAGGAATGATTATTCCTTTATATAATTTATATCATCACGTTTGACATAACCACCATATAATACAACTTAGAGTGCAAGTATGTGTGGTGGGTTGTGTTCAGCCGAGAGAGATTTTGAAAGGAAAGAGAGATAATTTTTATCATCTTAGAGTTGATTCAAAATATGAAAAATAAGATATAAATTCCTAGCCGTGTTCTTAGAGAACGGATTGCTATCGAATTTTTCCGGGCAACTTCCGACGCGTGTGAAGTAGAGACATTCGGCATTTTCGGTGTTGGATCATTCAAACAAGCTACAACGAATTGGATTCGTGTTCGTGTCGGTAATCAGGAAAAGGCTTGCTCGGGTTTTTACTTCGAAGATTATATTATCAAAGGACTACGAGGGTAAGTATTCTTTGTTTTTCATCCTCGTTATTTATATTCGTTTATATGATGCTTGATCGGTCTGTTTTTGGGGTTTGGTTTTATCCGGTTAGACCGGGGTTTTTTTCGCTGCGTAATTCGATTTTATCACCGAATCCCAACAGCTCTTGCACCCGCTGAAGCTAGACCTCGATCTCGGGTCTAAGAAATTCCTGCTGAAGCTCCTTCTGAACTTTTAAACGAGCAAGCATTTGCTCCTGAACGGACTTACGACTCAAGGCATCGGCAACCACGTTTGCCTTACCCGGGTGGTACAGGGTCTCAATATCATAATCTTTGATTAGTTCCAACCACCGCCTCTGTCGCATATTTAACTCCTTCTGAGTAAATATATACTTCAAATTCTTATGATCGGTGAATATCTGACAGGTAACGCCATAAAGGTAATGATGCCAAATCTTCAACGCGAAAACCACGGCTGCTAACTCCAGGTCGGATAATTAGCCTCATAATGTCTCAATTGCCGTGAAGCATAGGCAATAACCTTCCCATTCTGCATTAATACACATCCAAGACCGTGTCCGGATGCGTCACTATAAACCACGAATCCTTCCGTCCCTTGTGGTAAGGAAAGGACAGGTGCTGAAATTAACCGGCTCTTGAGTTCCTCAAAACTCCGCTGACACGCGTCGGACCACGAGTATTTCTTATCCTTTCACAAAAGGTTCGTCATTGGTTGAGCGATTTTAGAAAATCCTTCCACACCACCGATAATAACCGGCTAATCCGAGAAAGCTTCGGATTTCCTTAACATTCTTTGGAGGTAGCCAATCTCGGATAGCCTCCGTCTTCTGAGGATCAACACGCACACCGTCTGATGAAATTACATGTCCAAGAAACGTCACTTCGGTCATCCAGAACTCACATTTGGAAACCTTTCCATAATGTTGCTCTCGTCTCAACACATCGAGAACGTGATGAAGGTGAAACTCGTGCTCCTCCCGGTCACGAGAGTAAATCAAAATGTCATCAATGAAGACAACCACGAACTGATCCACATAATCGATGAAGACTCGATTCATTAACTCCATGAACACCGCAGGTGCATTAGTTAACCCAAACGGCATTACCACAAACTCATAATGACCATAGCGTGTTCGAAATGCCGTCCTCTTGATATCCGACTCTTGAATTCGCAATTGATGATAACCAGATCTTAAGTCGATCTTGGAAAATACTGAAGTTCCCTGAAGTTGATCTAAGAGATCATCAATACGGGGTAGAGGATATTTATTCTTGATCGTCACCCTGTTCAACTCCCGATAATCAATACACAAATGAAATGAATTGTCCTTCTTCTTGACAAACAACACTGGTGATCCATACGGGGATGCACTCGGTCGGATATAACCTTTCTCGAACAGTTCCTCAAGTTGATTCTTCAACTCCTGCATTTCGGTCGGGGCCATCCGATATGGTGCCTTCGATATTGGAGACGTACCAGGCTCCAACTCAATCGTGAATTCCACATCTCTCTGTGGAGGCAAACCAGGTAACTCGTCTAGAAATACGTCGGCATATTCTCTCACTACCGGAATATCTGCCAACACTATTGATGATTTCTCGGTCTTGGTCATATAGCACCAATAACCAACACACCCCTGACTGAGTAATTTAACTGCTTTCATCAAGTTGATGACTCTCCCGGAACAACTGGGATTACCTCCCTGAAAAACGCATTCGACTCCATCGTCTGAAATGATAGTGACCATACACTAACGGATACTAATGATGGCATCGTGACGATCCATCCAATCAATACCCAAGATGACGTCGTCTCTCTATAAATATACTACAATTAGGTCTGCTAACCAATCACAGCCATGAAGTTGAATCGGACAATTCTAATCTCACGATTTCCGATAATTCGTCTACCATCAGGTAGACCAATGACATACGGGTCACAACTAGTAGCACTACCCAGACATAGTCTACTCAAACATGATTCGGAAATGAATAAATGCGATGCACCAGTATCAAAAAGGGTACACACAGGTTGAGATAGAATATCGAGTGTACTTGAGATCATCCGGGCCACCGGATCATCGGTCCTCTTCATCTCATAAATTCGAGGCTTGCTGACCGGATGCTCCCGTCTGATAGCTCTTTGCTCTGCCTTTGTTTGCTCCCATCGTCTTGAACGACGCAGACTGAGTGGCCTGATTATGAACAGCTGACTGCTTCGGGGCCTGAGATGACGCCGGAGTAGGTTTGGTGTCCCTTCGGCAAAAACAGGCCTTATGTGCAGCAATCCCACAGTTATGGCAGGTGATAGTCTGCCTCGGACACTTGGTGCTGACATGACCAAGTTCCCCACAGTTGAAACATGTGATGGCCGAACTAGCCGCTCGGGACTGCGATTCCGCCGGTCTGGGCGACACCGGAGGTCACTGAGAGAAAGTAGAGCCCGCACGAGGCTTCTTGAAGGTTGTCTGACCGCCTTCAGACTGATTACGATTCTTAGACTTCTTGCTAGCAGATGAAGGTTGTCGCCTAGCAATCTCCTTAGCAGTAAGCTCATAAGTAAGAGCTTTCTCAATGAATTCGGATAGAGTGGTGCAATTATGATTAAGCAACTGCATCCGCATACGGGGTTTCAGCCTCTTGCTGAAATATTTAATCTTATCCGCCTCGGAGTGAATGATAGATGAGGCGAAAGGAAGAAGTTCTTGAAATTTCTCGGCGATGGCGAGAACATCCTCGTCTGCTGAGGGGTCGGGATTGAGTAATTCTGATAGCTTGGCCTCTCTGAGTGGGGCCGAATAATACCTCTCCATCATGAGAGTCTTGAATTGATCCCAAGTACATGATCCGTCGGTGGGCTTCAACGATAACCACCATGAGTGAGCATTCTTACCCAGATAGTAATCCGCAAACGAAACTTTGTGCCCTTCGGTACACTCTACCATAGCAAACAACTTCTCGAAATGCTCGATCCAGTGAATAATATCTGCTGGCTCAGATGAACCCTCGAAAGTAGGTGGCCTTTGGCGAGAAATGTCGCCAATGATACTGATTACACCCCTCTCCTGCCCCTGAGGTGGCGGCGGAGGAGCCTGCTGATTCTGAGATATTGAGTTATGCATCGTCTCCATGAGGCGTGCCATCTGAGTCATCTGGGCCATCATGCCCTGCATAAAAGCGAGTGGGTCAACCCGAACACCTTCTGACTGAGATGTGTCCCGGGTACGACTTCCTGACAGTGAATGATCATTTCCGGGTGAATGAGTGGCAGCGTCGCTGCTCGATGAGTTAGCATTATTCCTCGCGTTCGCACGTGTATTCACACGAGCTCTCAGGATTCGGCCCGCACCGCAGTCTCGTCCCCCGCGTCCTCTGCCTGCTCTCTCCATACTAAAGTAGGAAATTCACATGATAATTATAGCTCTCATATGAATATCTCATTATGATTACGTCATGAAATGATGAAAATGAGCATACGCGCTCTAACACAGTGATTACATGAATGATTAATTGAGGTGACATGATTATATGATGAAATGATTATCTTGAACAAGTTAATAAGATTAATGATATGATCCTCCAGATCAACAACTGAACAGTGAAATGAACTGAGTGATTAATGAGTTAACATGATCGTCCTAATCAAAATGAATGATGATGAGGATTGTTGACTATCGAATGATGAATGAATGATTCTTATTGCCATAAATTATACCATGGCGTTAGAAATCTTACAGTTCTTTCGGTCTGAGGGGCTCGTCATTTGCATAGGTCATACGTGACGCGAGAGTCCAATGATACTAGTCTGATGACGATGATTTCAAATGAGACATGACTAGGAAGGTAGTATTCAAAACCACGCTCCGATACCAACTCTGTAACACCCCAAACTAGGCGAATATTACAGTGCAGTGGACCCCCGACTGGGACCCATCAGGCAAATGAAAATGAATGGATTAAGCGATATAATTGTAGTACCGTACCACAGTATATCATTAATTACTCCGATGAGGAGTTTCATTACAACACACCCAAGATAATACCGAATACATGTATATTTTATATGAAGATAAAATACAGAACATTGAATGAAATGGAGTATCCAAATGAAAAACTGCAGCGGAAAATAAAATGACAACAACATGAATGACTGAAAGGATTGGGGCCCCCTACTAGTATCACTGGGACTCCTCGCCGTCAACGTTCTCTTCCTGTGCTTTTGCCTTGCCATGACTTGAAAACAATATCCCCAACGGGGTCAGTTACACAGAACAACAATCCTCAGGGGTTGAATATACACATCATGATATATCTGAATTATGAAATATCATTTAGTTATGAATTTAAGCTGAAGAGGAGCATCATAGTACGACCGTAATGTTCTGTGCATGTGTACAAGACGAGTGACAGGACACACCCATCCTTGTACCTAATTAGTCTCACGGAGGTAAACGTTACCATGTGCACAGTCCAATGTATCGGTGAACCCAACACATGACTATCGTGTGCCCGACTAAAAATTCCACGCATCCGCACCCGGCCACGCAATATGAACCCAGAAGGTCATATGAACGAGAATGACCATAATGAATATCAATGAATAATAATCCGACAAAGTCAAGAATGGCTCACCGAGATGAAAATAATAGTGAAGTGAATGATAGCTCAATGAAATGCTTGGAACCGTCGTTCCTCATTAATGAAGTGATTATTTGACAATTACAAGTCTCAATACGGTTAATACATTATGAATTAGTTATGATTATGAATGAACAACAACAAAAGGAATGAATATCCTTTTAACCGAGTAAGAATTAACTTACACAACAACGGTGAAAAATATCCTTCCACGAACAAACGTCCTAAATGAGATGTCGGTCGCTCGAACAACCTTGAATAACACAATTACAAACAATCCATTCAACATACGAATCAAACACGATTATAACTAACACAAAACGTCGATACGACTAAACCAAGCTCATTGGGGCATTATATCAAACACGTTGTGACCAATCTTCGATTGTTTACAACCAATCCTCAATTATACCAATATCAAATACCCAAAGAGTGATCCAAACCAACAAAGTCCCTGGTGTCTGACCTAAAGACTAGTCAAAAAGAGTTCTTCTCTCGGTCCTAAGAATCTCGTTCAGACACTGCTGGGAGGCATCTACCTCATCCCGATCACAAGGAGAGGTTCACTATGATGGGGGTACCCCTTCCGGAAAGAATGAAATGCATAGGGGACCATCCTTTTGTTGCGGCATGCTCCTCAGATTTACGGATTCACAGGGGGCCTCAGGCCCTACTTAGTTGACTGACAATGACAAGGGCTTGCGAAACTAAGTAGCGCCTTGAATAACATCTTCAATACAATCAATAATCCAATATGACTATCTGAATTTGTGATTACAACAACAATTAATCGAAAGCCCCCAAATCCAACTCAATATTCAAAGTGTTCTTGAACAACCCTTCAATAATCCAATGAATATTCATACACACTCATAATCATACGTACATCTCTTCATAAAACATGATTATAACGTCCAAAACATCATATCTCAACACAAAATCGAAATCCAAGATGTTTGAAGAATATTACCTTTGAAAATCCAAACACTTTGATCCGATGAACACGCATTTAATCGAGTATCCAAGGTTGCCAAACGAATGAAGATGATGAAAATCTAACACCCAAGTGATTGATGATGGAAAATCTCTCCCTCAAGCTCTCTCTCTCTCTCGGAACAAGGTGAAGAAAATAAGAAGAATGACCTCAAAAACCCATCCAGGTCCTTAAGTACTGCCGTTGTTATGGCCGTAACTTGGCCAACTTACGGCCGTAACATTCCCAAGTCAACGGCCTTACGTCCATAACTAGCCATCTCGTACGGGCGTAACTCGCCCTCGTCCAAACACCTTCTGACAGCTATACGGCCGTACCGCGCATGCCTTATGGGCGTAACCAGACAGTTACGGCCGTACTCGGCAAAACTTACGGGCGTCTGAAGCCCTCGTCGAAACTGCTTGGGCACCCTGGTCGACACGTACGGCCGTAACCGGCCAAGCCTTGCGGCCGTACCAGCCTCATCTTACGGCCGTATGCCGCAACTCTTACGGCCGTAAGTCCCATTCGGCCGAACTGGCCTGAAAACAACGAACGCATGTTACGGCCGTATCCGACAATCCTTACGGCCGTAACTCTCCTTCATTCAAAACCACCTTGAGCCAACGAATGCATGTTATGGCCGTAATGCCTGACTAGTTACGGCCGTAACTCGCTGCTGGAAGTGGCAAAAATCCGACAACTCCATCTACTCGTTACAAACGGTGAATGATCCGACGTACGATACTTGTATGATTGTAATTAAGTCCAATAACACGTGATAGATGATACTTCCAACACAAGACTATATTCACGATGATTATAATAATACTCTCGGCTCGACTCTCAATCGGAGATGAATGACGATCGGTAACTGATACACGGTTACAAAAAGCCAACGATGAATACAAATGAATGAATCATGAATGATGAATGATTATTAATGAGTGAAAATTACTGAGTGACAATTACTGACTGATAATTACTGAATGATAATGAATGAATTACAACCGGGTATTACCACATGATCGCATGCCATGTGTCACCGTAGTTTTTATTAGGCTCTCACGGTTGGATCAATCGCTTGTTTCATCCTGGCCACATGATCGCATGCCATGTGCCACCGTAGGCCCCGCCCACATCCATACATTCACACACAGCACAATACAACACATATATTCAAACAATTCACCCAGAGGCATCAAACACTTAGCAACACCACGTCAAACCACAACGCACCGAAATGAAATAATATACGTCCACACAAAATACCAAGTGCAACATCAACACCAAACATATCCATAGAATTCATATAGTCATTCACAAACCACACCATTCACAAAACACACGCGTTTTGAAAGCAAGCCTTTAACAAGGCTAAACCGAATCTTTTGAAAGTTCGATTCAAACGATCAAACAAACACATAGAGACGATCACTAATTATCATATCCACAAAACAAGAATTGTGTGGACAAGGTACTTGCCTCGAATAACCACAACGTGGAGAATCGACCGAAGTATGTTGGCACGAACCGACTACGAACCCGCCGACTCCACCGAACGCCAACTCGCGATAATAAACTACGAAGGACAATAACAACAATGAAAATAAATTCCATAGCACGACTTAAAGCCGTTGAATTCAAAGAACGAATGACGAAAGTTCAAGTGTTTCCCCCAAAATGGCCAAGAACACGATTCGTCCCGTCAAAACACAAAAACGGAATTCCAAATCGAAATATGGATATACAATCCATAGGATATGTTTAACAACATCATTTAACAACAATCGATCCATCAAAAATGGATGGAAAACGAGATCATTAACAAATCCCCCAAAAAGTCGATTCGAAGGAAATCAAGAAATATACTTTGATTCGACGAAGAACAATGGATTAAATGATATTAAACACAAGAATACTACTAAGATTAATTATACCCATCATGGATTAATCAACGATACGGAACGAATCGGCCAAAAACGCAAAAACCCCAAAATTTCTCAAAATAGGGTTCTAGGAAATCTAACCTTGATTCGCTGGATCAAAGGATGATATAGGATGATCAATCAATGATATGAAACTCAAGAACTTCATGGATTTGTTGTTCAACAACATGGCTTCAAGATACCCAAGACTCCAGCCGCGGAAGAGAAAGAGAGAAATGGAAAAAATGACCGAAACTGGACTGCTCTGTCACATTTATACTGGTGCAGCCTAGCGTGCGCTAGGCTGCCGAGCTAGCATACGCTATCGGCCCGGGCCGCAATCCAGAGACACTGTTCGGCCAGGTAGCGTGCGCAGCCTTCCGGCCAGAAGACGCGCTACTCACGGCCGGTAAGCGGCGCAGCTTGCCGGCGATGGCGTGCGCTACCTGCCGATCCACCCGAGTACAGAACCTCATTGCCCCTACTGTATCGGCCGACTAGCGCGCGCAGCTAACCGGCCGTAGCGTGTGCTTCCTCTCGGCCATAGCGCGCGCTACCTTCCGGCCGTAGCGTGCGCTACGCCGGTTCCTGCCGCACCCGTCCGGCCAGTGCCCGCAACCGTCCGGCGAGTACCCACAACCGTCTGGCCAGTACCCGCAACTGTCCGGCCAGTCCCGCAACTGTCCGGCTAGTGCCCGACCACCAGGTCTCGACGACTCGATTATCCAAAAATGCACGGAACGAACACGACAAAACGCTCGTGGGCAACATCATCGACCCGAAATAAAATACCATGCAACAATTAATCACACGCGACCATGAAAAGGGTCAAGACAACAAATACGAATGCGAATACCCACAACTTTGGGTCAATTACAAAATGGCCCAAGACGTCCGAAAATCACGATACGTGATTGAATAACCAAACCGAAGTTCACAACACATCTAACAAAGTTAAACGGACTTATAGGAAACTCGGAACAGTAGTTTCGAATGAGATTCACAAGAATCGAACTCGAGTGCGGAAAAGTCGTTAAGAAACACGGAACTCAACAAAACAACACCGAAACGAACTCGGATGACAACAAGTTTAGAATTAATCATTCTCAGAATGATGAAACGGTCCCAAGCGAGTCGTCAAAACGAACTCTCCCCAAAAAAAAAAATTACCGAAATCTGAAATTGCGGATATTACAACAATAGCGCCATTCCTTTTTCGCTCATATGACTGAGCCTCTTATGCCATAGCTCGGCCATGTCATTATTGTAGATTGTGTTCACGAAATTAGTCGTGACCTTCGGAAGTGTCACGTACAATTTTCCTTTCTTTTGTCATCTCCCGACAATCAAGGAACCTCTAGTGAGTTTCCAAAACCCCTTGCCAAAACCGCTATGATAACTGATAAGTGTCCGTTTTGTACACTTATACATGGTTTGTATCGATAAAATTCACCCATTGAGCTAGTCTACTCATTTTTTGCTTTTAATTAATTAGTTTTAATAATTTTATTTTTATCGGATGATGATCGGATTAAATAACTGATTTACTCAAGAAATAACATGTTTATTAAATATTCTCTTTGTTGAATTTTGATATATTCATGTTGTAGGGCTTTCCGAGACGAATTCGGCAGTCTTTCCGGATTCAAAATCAGAGTTATATATCAAAAGTTATCATCCGAAGAAGATTTGGGGGCAAAAACGCAAAGTCTGAGAAATTCTGGGCTGAAAACGTAACTATCAAAGCATCCAGTGAGCAAATTTACAAAGCCAAGTTACGGCCGTAACTACATAAGGTTACGGCCGTAAGTCACCCTAGTTACGGCCGTAACTCCTAAATGTTACGGCCGTAACTCTTGACAGATTGTTATGATTTGTCTAATTTCTTATACTTTTTGTGTATTATCGAGGGTATGGCTGGCATTGATCCGATCTAATGTAATAATGCTGGAGTTTTGGAGCTATTAGATGACTTTAGGTGTATAAATAGACCCCTTAGATCCTTCATCATTCATCATTCATCTTATAATTTTCCATTTTTTGTAAACTTTTCTTTTTGTGTGAAGAACACACTTGTGTTCTTGAGTGATATTTGTAAGTGTGGTATAGCATATGTTGTTCAGAGAGTTTATTGCTCCTATCTCCTTTATCTACTAAGGGAGTTAGGATCAATTCTTTCTCTTGATTCAACTAATAATGACCACCAAAGCTTGTAATATGTGTAATAAACCCTTCATGGGCTAAGTAACCTTTAGTTGGGATTATAAACAAGGTTAGTCATGTTATTTATGTTTGTATAAAGATCTATTGTGAATTACTTATTATTGTGTGTGATTTTCATTGTTTTAACAATCTTTATTTATTTGGCCAATAAATGACGATATTTTTGGTCTTCATATGTTTCGAAAGAAAATATGTTTGATTAGATCAAATGATCTTCACTCTAAGTTGTTCTAGGGGATAGAAATATACCTCTAGTCCTTAGATGATTCTTTGAGTTATTTTCATAAATCCTAATGCTATGTATTGAAGCCAATCTACATAGAAATATAGTGTATTGATTTAATATGTAAGGGGCGTTTTATAGTTCGAAAGAGAAACCGTCTTTTTAAGGAAAATCGAATCTACACAACATAATAAGTAAATTCATCTTATGATCTCCTATACATCTTTTATAACTAATGACGAACTAAGTTTGTAATCCCAACTATTTCATTTTATCGTTAATCAATCTATTATTATTGCAATCTTTTTAATTCCTTAAAATATTAGAACTATTATTGCATTTACTTTGCAAATATTAAACCAAACTTTTTAATTGTGTGTTTCACTCATATTAGTATCTATAAAAATAGACTAATAGTGTATAATTCAAATTATAATCAAACTTCCTTGTGGGATCGATAAACCGGACTCAAAAAGTTCACTTTACTACTTGATACGATATCGTGCACTTGCGATAGTTACACTAAAAACGTGTCAAGTTTTTGGCGCCGTTGCCGGGGAAGTATAAGTTATATTTGAAATCTTACATTGTAAACTATTTTTATAGGTACAACTTTCTCGACATTGTAACTTAGTACTCAATTGTGTTTGTCCGGTCAAGTGGCGGATAATGGTACTCCGTGACTATTAAAGTCGGATTTTTCAGTTTCCCACAACAACTGATATTTGTAAATATTTCCTCCATTTATTTTCATTTTTATTTTTTTTATAATGGAAGAAACATTGTATAAAATTGAAAAAAGATTTCCCTTTCTAAGCAAAAATGCAATTTTAAAAATTTACAAGGCAAGGCTTGAAAGGATGAGGTTGCTTTTGAATAAAAGTATACCTTTTGACATAAGATTCATTATTGAAGCCAAAGTAAGAATAGAGGGTGAATTCACAGAAACACCGACTAGATTTTTACCAGGGCTTGGAAAAAGTTCATATGCGAAGAAACGACGAGCAAAGATGATAGCCGTTTGTTATAAATGTGCTAGATGGAACTGTAATTTAAATTGTCGATCTTTAAGAATTCCATCTACAAACAGAGAAGATAAAATTCAGTTCATTAAGGATGGTCTGAATAAGGAGAATTTAGATGATATCGAAATTTCTCTTGACACACATCCTAGTGGACTCGTACATTATGGAATTCGATGTTTGTGGAATAAGTTCAAACCAGAATATGAACAACGTCTTGGGAATCTGACGTTAAAATACCCTGTTTGCCAATTTGTAAGAAAATTGGATGGGAAGCTTCTCCCCGACTCATAGAAGGCGTTTAGGCCGTTTCTGAACGTAAAATCAGAGGAAGATGTGAGCCACAATCACAACTACTGTACATACGCATAAGTATCTTTTATTTTTGTCATGTGGTGAGATTTTCTGAATAAAAAAATGTGATACGTGATAAATGCTTTCATTATTTTATTGAGTAGTTGAAGCACAATCAACGCAATCACAAACTTGTTAAACAATTTTTACCTTCTTTTTCTTCTATAAATAAACTTTGTGCTTGTTTCTTTCATTCATCCCTCAAACTTGCACATTTCTCTGTTTCTCTCTAAATAATTTCTTTTCAAAAATGGAGTCATCATCTTCAACAAAAAAATTTAGCACAGTCTGCATTTTTGGTGGAGCTAGTTATGGAAAAGAGGCATGCTTTACTGAAGCAGCCCACAACTTAGGTCGTACCATAGGAGAAAAATGCATTCATGTAGTTTACGGAGGAGGAAGTCTAGGACTAATGGGACGAGCTGCTGCTTCTGCCTATATGGAAGGAGTAAGAGTGTTGGGAATAATCCCAAAACCTCTGGCTGAAAGTAAAATCACCGGGTCAACTATTGGAGATGAGTTTAGATCTGTAAATATGCAAGATCGCATAACTCACATGATAAATAATTCTGGCGCCTTTATCACCCTTCCCGGTGGTTTTGGCACCCTTGAGGAACTTTTTCATGTGGTTACCAGAGCCCAGCTAAATGTTCATAAAAAACCAATAGGTCTGCTTAATGTCAATGGTTTCTTTGATGGTTTACTATCTTTCATCGACTACTCTGCTGAAGAGGGTTTTATTTCCGAGCGTGCTAAATGAATCATAGTCGTTGCAACAACACCAGATGAACTAATCAAAAAACTCAATGAATTTGTTCCTCAATCAGATCCAGCTCTAGCTAAAATTGTCTGGATGGAATATTTACTGTGAGAAAACGAAAAGTGGATTCATTCCTCTCCCTTTGATAACCCATGTCGGACCTCTTGTATTTTTACTTTCTGTCGTGTGTAATAATCGTGCTAAATGGTGGCAGCTTAATGAGTTTCTTCTTGATCTCTTGACGCGCATCTATTCGCGATTTATGTATTGTTATTTTATTACTGTAATTTTTATTGTGTGTTTTTTTTATAAAAGCATTGATGGCAGCGTAAGACGACTCTTCAGACTTTCTTGATGCGCATCTTAAAAATTGTGTTATACTTACGAGTATATTTTATTTTCTTTTGTTGTGTGCCTCGTATATTTATTCTCTTGCAGATTCTAAAAGGCGTTATCTCAAACATCGACTTTCTTAACAGGGAGTATTCTGCTTTTCTGCATTGCTTTTTATTTTATTTTTTTAAAAACTGAGGACAGTTTTATTTTCAAGTTTGGGGGTGGTTTGTTTAATTATTTTGGTGTGTTGGAATTTTGGTGTGATTTGGTTATTTGCCTTAATTTTTTTTATTATATATATATATTTATTTTGATTTATGAGATTTCTAGATCTGGCCATAACACCAATAAATTAGCTATATACAAGCTTCTAAAATCGTTTTAACCGGTAAAAACATTGTATATTCCAAAAATTTTGAGCCTTAATCTCTCTTTCCAAGCCTTGTAATTGTCATATAAAATCGAGTCATTCGTTACCTTGAGAAAAGAAGAATCAATCGGTTGATGAAAAATAGAACTAAAATTTACTTAATTTGTGGAGTTTTTGATTTTTCATGCTTAAACTAAGAAATGATTTTCTGCAAAAAATCTATTCCCTAAAAAAAAAGGAGTCATTGGTGAAAAGAGCTACACGTTAGCAAATAACGGTGTGAAAGCTATCACCTAAAAAAAATGACGAAAAGGGGAAGTGTTGAGCAGTAACAGCTGCCTAATTTTGGGGGTCTTAAATTTTGCGAAAAATAAAGGACTAACCATTATTGGTGTGTAGCTGCCGTCTCAGGAAAATTGGTGAAAAGAGCTACACGTTAGCAAATAACGGTGTGAAAGCTATCACCTTTTAAAAAAATGAGATAGAAATTATGTTAGTGAAAAGAGCTACATGTTAGCAAATAACGGTGTGAAAGCTATCACTAAAAGGGATGTAGTTTATGAGCAGATTTGAATTAATTAGCGGCTGAATTTCAATACACTCAATTTCGTGAATAATCACAATATTTGATGACGCCAATGAAATTCTTCTTCATATTGAGTCGAAAAATAAACGAGTGATCGAGAGCAACCATAAAAGGGAGTCGTGTGTATCACGAGTAGGAAAGAAATAATCAACCTTTTGGGGGGAAACCTTACATTTTGGAATTACAATACTAAAACCGTGTTTTAACTTCAAAATCATTTGTAGATTTATTTTGAATCTTGATTCATTTATATCTACTGTATAAGCTGGTTGTTGTATATTAATGGCATTTTGATCTCCTTTTCTCTTTTTATATTTTAATTTATGTGTGTATTAATTTTCTTATTTTTGTTTTATTTTTATTTTTATTTTTGGAGCATGAATAATAAAGAGTCTTGCTCGGGACTAACAAGAATTCAAGTTTGGGGGTGTGATAAGTGTCAATTTTGTACACTTATCCATGGTTTGTATCGATAAAATTCACCCATAATTGAGCTAGTCTACTCGTTTTTTGCTTTTAATTAATTAGTTTTAATAATTTTATTTTTATCGGATGATGATCGGATTAAATAACTGATTTACTCAAGAAATAACATGTTTATTAAATATTCTCTTTGTTGAGTTTTGATATATTCATGTTGTAGGGCTTTCCGAGACGAATTCGGCAGTCTTTCCGGATTCAAAATCAGAGTTATATATCAAAAGTTATCATCCGAAAAAGATTTGGGGGCAAAAACGCAAAGTCTGAGAAATTCTGGGCTGAAAACGTAACTATCAAAGCATCCAGTGAGCAAATTTACGAAGCCAAGTTACGGCCGTAACTACAGAAGGTTACGGCCGTAAGTCACCTAGTTACGGCCGTAACTCCCGAATGTTACGGCCGTAACTCTTGTGATTGTTATGATTTGTCTAATTTTTATACTTTTGTGTATTATTGAGGGATGGTGGCATTGATCCGATCTAATGTAATAATGCTGGAGTTTTGGAGCTATTAGATGACTTTAGGTGTATAAATAGACCCCTTAGATCCTTCATCATTCATCATTCATCTTATAATTTTCCATTTTTTGTAAACTTTTCTTTTTGTGTGAAGAACACACTTGTGTTCTTGAGTGATATTTGTAAGTGTGGTATAGCATATGTTGTTCAGAGAGTTTATTGCTTCTATCTCCTTTATCTACTAAGCGAGTTAGGATCAATTCTTTCTCTTGATTCAACTAATAATGACCACCAAAGCTTGTAATATGTGTAATAAACCCTTCATGGGCTAAGTAACCTTTAGTTGGGATTATAAACAAGGTTAGTCATGTTATTTATGTTTGTATAAAGATCTATTGTGAATTACTTATTATTGTGTGTGATTTTCATTGTTTCAACAATCTTTATTTATTTGGCCAATAAATGACGATATTTTTGGTCTTCATATGTTTCGAAAGAAAATATGTTTGATTAGATCAAATGATCTTCACTCTAAGTTGTTCTAGGGGATAGAAATATACCTCTAGTCCTTAGATGATTCTTTGAGTTATTTTCATAAATCCTAATTCTATGTATTGAATCCAATCAACATAGAAATATAGTGCATTGATTCAATATGTAAGGGCCGTTTTATAGTTCGAAAGAGAAACCGTCTTTTTAAGGAAAATCGAATCTACACAACATAATAAGTAAATTCATCTTATGATCTCCTATACATCTTTTATAACTAATGACGAACTAAGTTTGTAATCCCAACTATTTCATTTTATCGTTAATCAATCTATTATTATTGCAATCTTTTTATTTCCTTAAAATATTAGAACTATTATTGCATTTACTTTGCAAATATTAAACCAAAATTTTTAATTGTGTGTTTCACTCATATTAGTATCTATAAAAATAGACTAATAGTGTATAATTCAAATTATAACCAAACTTCCTTGTGGGATCGATAAACTGGACTCAAAAAGTCCACTTTACTACTTGATACGATATCGTGCACTTGCGATAGTTGCACTAAAAACGTGTCAATAACCGTCATCATCGAGTAAACCAATGGACATAACATTAAGCCTCATATCTGTAACATGTTTTACATTCCGTAAAACAAGTTCCATTCCGGTGTCGAATCTCAAATGCACATCTCCCACTCCAACAATCTTGGATATAACCCATCGTTACCCATCTTGACTATACCAAAGTCACCCGGAGTATAAGAGGAATAAAAATCTCTACGTGATGTAACATGACACGTAGCTCCACTATCGACCATCCAACTCGAATCATCTCTCGCAAGGTTGACCATATCATAATCACAACAAACAAAGAATTCTTCGGTGGTAGTATTTACTTCGGCTTTATCATTACTACCGCTTTCCTTATTTTGTGAATTCTCTCGGCCTTGGTGATTCTCCTTCTTCAATTTTCGGCAAAATTTCTTTGTATGCCCTTTCTTACCACAATGGTAACATTCGATATTGGCATACTTCCCCCGGGAACTACTCCTTTGTGGCCCTCTATTACTCGGACCTCTACTTTGACCTCTCCCCCATCTTTCGGTAACTAGAACATCTGAATGTGACGAAGATCCTTGTGCTTTTCTTTGGACCTCTTCATTCAACATGTTCCCTTTAGCTAATTCCATCGAAATAAATCTATCGGGGCGGAGTTAGACAACAATGTTCGAAACATCTCCCAAGAATCTGGCAATGTGCCTAACAACCACAAAGCTTGCACCTCCTCTTCGAATTTAATTCCCATTCCGGCAAGTTGATTAATTATGCCTTGGAATGCATTTAAATGATCTGATAGAGGAGTCCCATATCGAAACTTCAAATTCATCATTTGTTTAATAAGGAATAACTTATTATTCCCCATCTTCTGAGCATACATTTGCTCGAGCTTGTGCCATAACTCTCGAGCAACCTTCTCTCCACTAATATGGTTCAAAACGTTGTCATCCACCATTGTCGAATATATCCGCAAACTTGGTGATGCAAGATAGTCCACTCCGCGTCGGACTTTCCTTCCGGTTTATCTTTGCTAAAAACCGGCAAATAATAATCCTTCACGTATAGAAGGTCTTCCATCTTCCCCTTCCATACGTGGTAATTCGAACCATTCAAGTTAACCATTCTACTCGTGTTGGCTTCCATCTTACAATTGAGATAACAAACAACCACGAAACAACAAATCCCGTGGCTCCGATACCACTTTGTTGGGAAAAACACGACTAAAATTACGTCACAATGAATAATGCGGAACCTCGTTTGACAAATTCCCACTCTTCAATTGTAACTTTGTGGTTACCGACGAGTAGAGCAACAATTACAACTCGACAAATATAATACAAATGATATCCGAAAAAAACAATAAACATGAGACACAATATTTTAGCATGGAAAACCCCTCAAGACGAGAGTAAAAACCACGAGACCAAAGCCATTTAAATCCACTATCACCAATACACACAAAATACACAATCGTCCCTAATACAAACTAGGGGTATACACCAATCGTCAAATACTTGGTAATAAATGTTCTTCAAGTATTTGGAATACCCAATAACAACAAGATCGAGAAAAAAAAACACCGTAAATATCTTACACATAAAGCTAACGGGTGGGGTGGTATGGTGTGAAAGTTGTAAACCTTGATGGGTTTCGAAAGGGTACCGACGGTAGAGCTTGTGAGAAACTCCAATGAATGATTTTGTTGTGTGTTTAAACTGGGTACCACGAGATGCATTTGATTGAATTGGCGACCCTGGTTGCCGTTTGAGCATTTTTGTAAAAATTGATTTTTGGAAAATATTTTGGTGGTGCGGTCAAACCACGGTTTATATAGATTTTTTTTAAAATTGGTTAAATTTTGACAACTGAGCCGTGTATTTTCAAATGACACCATCGGAAGGTATTTGGAAAGTGTGTTTTGAAGTACTTCGGACATTGTAAAATATTACCGTCGTTTTTGTTATGAACGAAAGGATTTTGGAAAATTTTTATTTTGTAGAACGATTTTTGGTTTTCGGAATTTTGAACTTCATATGTCCACGTGTTGGGGCTAAGTGGTTGTGATAAGTTTGTGGTGTTGTTGTGCTCACCAGATAATATTTCAGTGTTTTCTAAATGTTGAGATACATTGTTTTGATTGAACGACCGAAGTATTAAAAGTGTTTTCAAAAAAATTTCATTTCACCAAATTTTTCAAACTTGAGAATTTTAAAATTTTATCATTTGAATAATACCCTGGTAATATCTTATTTTTGTTGCTAGTGTTTGATCCCTACGATACGTGTGTGGTTTTGACTAAGTTTGATTTGGTAAAATCCAAACATCTCTGTTGATGTGACTGTGTGAATTATTTTTGAATGAAGTTCTTAAATTACAGTGTTAGTTCATGCACTTGTGTGATGACTTGGAGTTGATGTTTTATCGTGCTGCTATTTATCGTCCTATGTTGACGTTGTAATGTTTGGTTGGTTGTGTTATTCTGATTGATCGTCCGTTCAGTATGCCGAGAGGTCGAGGCTGAGGACGTGGTCGTAGTCGTGGTCGTGATCAGGAGCGTGAGAGGGCGACTAACTCCTTGCCGAGTACCAATCAGATCGGTACAGATCAGGGACATTCTCATTCATCCAGCGTTAACGTTGACGTTGGCGCCGCCACCATCCTTCTTCAGGCCGTACGTCGCGATGAGAACCTAAATAGGGATAATGGAACTAGTAAGTGGTTACGAGATGTGATGAAGATGCAGCCGCCCCATTTTGTGGGTTCGTATGACTTGTTAGGTTGGGAAAACTGGCTCTTCCAGTTGGACAGAATATTTGATGTTGTAGCTTGTCCGGATGATAGGAGGGTACCCATTGCTCAGTACCTGCTCGACAAAGAAGCTGCAGACTGGTGGCAGGCTGTAGTGCCTGCAGATCGTACACCTACATGGGCTGAGTTTAAGACCGCCATGGAGGCAGAGTATTGCCCGTTTCCTGTTCGTGAACACATAATCGTTGAGTTTTTCTCGTCTACGCCCCAGGATGTGTCAATATCCCAGGCGATAGTCGACTATAATCGACAGTTGGCTTATGTTCGGGATCAAGTGAGAAGTGAAGCGGACAAGGTCCGATACTTCAATATGCGCATGAAACCCCATATCCGTGAGAGTATGGCTCCGCTTATGTGTATCACCCTGAAAGAATATCAGGACCGAGCTTTAGCCATTGAGATGGCTGTTTCTGTGTCGGAATCTGGTTCAGAGAGTAAGAGACAGAAGACCTCGAGAAATTTTTCAAGAGGCCAGAGAAGTGAGATCCGTGAGCCTGTTGCTTCGCATTTTCCTTCTGGGAGCACTCCTCGTTCGATTGACCAGTCTAAGAACCTTACTCTGGAGGCGAGTAAGACTGTCGGTGTGAAGACCTGCTTCAACTGCAGTCGTGTGGGCCATGCGAGACAGAATTGTCGTTCGCCACTGGTTAATTGTTTTAAGTGCGGCCAACTGGGGCACCAAGCGGTGCATTGTGAGACCGTTGCCAAGATGTTCGGAAATCAGGTTTTCGTTCCTACTCGGGGAGTGCCCGGTGGTGTCCAGTGATGTAGTTGTGTATCGTACTTCGTACTGTAATTCATGTAGAAATTGATATTTGTTGCGTGAACTTTTTGGTTGTGTTTGTATTCTACCATGATGTTTTATTTTAAGTTTCGGGACGAAACTTATTTTTAATAGAATAGAATGTAATATCCGGTATTCTTATTTTCTGTTATCTCGAATTGTTTGTGTCTTGACGTCGGACATTTTCTTATTGACGAGAATCGGAGTGACTTCTATCGTAATACTATATTTGTTTCTACCACATAGTCGTTGTGGTCGGGTGTGACTTGTTTTCGCGTGCGTTTCTTTGATTAAATGTGTGCATGTGATGTGTTGTTAATTACTCGTTGTTGTTTTGAATCATAGTCGGTGGCGTTGTGTTAGTCGTCGTGGGGCGTGTTTTCACGCCGTATATTCCTTTGCGTTGCTTGTAACGTTTCGTTGTGGGGCGCGATTTTTTTTCGGTTCTTGTGTATCTCGTTGAGTTTTCCTGGCGGGATATTGCTTCTCCCTACTTGATTTAAGTTTCGGGACGAAACTTCTTTTAAGGAGGGTAGAATGTAATATCCGCAATTTTGGATTTCGGTAATTTTCTTTTTTCGGCGGGAGTCCGTTTTGATGACTCGCTTGGGACCGTTTCATCATTCTGAGAATGATTAATTCTGCACTTTTTGTCATCCGATTTCGTTTCGGTATTGTTTTGTTGAGTTTCGCGTTTCTTAACAACTTTTCCGCACTCGAGTTCGATTCTTGTGAATCTCGTTCGAAATTACTGTTTCGAGTTTCCCGTAAGTCCGCTTAACTTTGTTAGACGTGTTGTGAACTTCGTTTTGGTTATTCGATCAGGCTCATGATTTTCGGACGTTTTAGGCCATTTTCGTAATTTCCCAAAGTTTGGGGTAATTACCTTCCGTTGTCGAATTTCGAGCCTTCGGGTGGTCAAATCGTGTCTTCTCTTAGTGCTCGAATTCGTCTTTGCGAGTACTTCGTAACCTAATCTCCGATTCGTATTCAGGTTCGGGTTTCGGGGTCGTTCGGATCGTCGTTCTAGTTCAGTCGAAATTTTCGGTTTGTGTCTGGAGGTGGCTGGCCGGACAGGCGATGCAGCCCTAAAACGGCGCCGCAGCCGTCGTGTCTGCCGGGTCGGCCATGACTGCAGCTGTCGAGACACGGCCGAGACACACGGCGCCGGTTCTGGGCGATTCTTTGCGCCGTGTTCGGCAGGCGTATAAATATGGCCGAGCAGTCATTTTTTTCACTCGTTTTCATTTCCTATCCTTCCTGTCCGCGGCTGGAGTCTTGGGGAAGTCGAAGACATGTTGTTATACTATGAATCCACGAAGTTTAGGAGTTCATAACATCGATTAATCATTCCATAACTTGCTTTGATCGACCGAATCAGGGTAAGTTTTCTTAAAATCTAGTTTTGGGGATTTTGTTCGATTTGTCCGTTTAATCCGTTTTAACTCCGAATAGTGATGGATTGATGATTGTTGAGCCATATTATCTCGAATTACTTGTTATTACAACGTTGGATTGCCACGGATTTGTCGTTTTATTGAGTATCTTATCGACGCCTTGAAGGTGTTCGATAAAATGTCACAAAGAGAATCTAAGCGTTCTACGATTATTCTTCCTCATTCGTTCGTTAATTTATTGATGGTATAATGTTAGGGTCAGATTCCTTGTGAAGAACTCAAGTCGGAACCCTTCCGTTCGTTGTCTTCTTCGTGGTACAAGCTTCCCGATGGAACCGTGTTCTTCGGGGTATTCGGTAACGGTTATTAAGGCAAGTATCTTATTATACGACTTGTATCTTGCGACTAGTAATCACGTATGAGATTTATAAGGATTTTTGCTTGCCTTCGTAAATATGTTCCGTTTGAATTGGTTGTGTATTCCGCAATTTGAAGGGTTTGTGATAATAGTGTTATATTGGTATACGTGTTAGGTGTTGTGCCATTTGTGCAGGGTTGCGACATACATATGGGATGGTTGTACACTTGGTTGTACAATGTATTGTGTACCGATCGTGTGTTATGTTAATGGATGATAGTTGTTGCGAGTGTTGAGATTGAGTTATGTGCGTGTGATGTACGATTTTGTGGTGATCAACGTGATTGATTAACTATGCTCATTGTCGTGTGTAATGTGAATGTGAATATGTGTGTGACCTCTAAGTTCACTCGTGTTGGTTCGACGGGACCTACGAGGATTTGTGGCAGTAGACTACGGGGTCAGAACTTAGTGAGGTACTGAGGTCCAATCGTGCTGGTCTGACGAGGCCTACGATAACGCATGGCAGTGGACCATGAGTTTCAGACACAGTACGTCCAACCGGGTGAGCTCGACGGGGCTTACGGTGACACGTGGCGGTGGACTACGGTGTCAGGACTGTGTGTGTGATTGTTGTGATTGATATAGTCCGTGTGGGTTGTTGAGCCTACGGAGACACGTGACAGTGGATCACGGTGTCGGAATTGGTTATGTCTGGTTAATAGTCCATGTGGGTTGTTGAACCTACGGAGACACGTGACAGTGGACCACGGTGTCGGAATTGATTATGTTTGTTTAATTGTGCGTGGTGTAGTCTGTGCGGGTTGTTGAACCTACGGAGACACGTAACAGTGGATCACGGTGTCATGAGCATGATTATTTTCAAATCAAAGTTTCGAAAGGAAAAGTTTTACGAAAATGAATGTTGGACCGAGTCCTAAGCTTGAGTAAATATTTCCCGTATTGTAAGTTGTTGAGTTATGAAACAATATTTGGGTTAAGGCCCTAAAGTTTTTCGAAGGGTTTTGTGAATCAGGACTTGAGGTCTTAAAGGTTTTGAAATTCTAAAAATTGCCGAGATGATAATCTTATTTTCGAATGCTTCATAGCTTATCTTCCCTTGTGAAAACCTCCCGGGAATATTTTGATACTTGATTATTATATTTGATTCACGATTATTATTTGCTTGTTACATTTCGTATGATTTGATACTTGCACTAGTAAAACAGTGGAGTTTTACTAACCCCCGAGTAATCGGGGGGTGGATGTCTGTTTTGCGTCCAGGTACATGCAGATTCAGGGGAGCAGTCACATGATTGGCACAAGAGGATGACGAGCTGCGATACTAATCAAGAGTTGAGAGTTGTTTTGATTTTCGTTGTGTTGTCCGAGTTGATTTCAGTCTTCCGCTGTATTGTGTTTCGACCCCTGTGTGGGTAATGTTGGATAAGTCAATTTTGTTGATTGAGTTGTGTGACCTCATCGGTCTGTGTGTTCGCGTGTAAGTGACCTTAACAGTCTGTATTATTTTATTGTTTGACCCTCGTCGGGCAAGCAGTTGGTCGTTTTGTAAGGTATAGCCTGGTAGATCCTCGTGAAAAGGGGTCTACGGCGTGTAATATTCCCATATGGTTCTGGGGGTGTTATAGGTTAGTCCTTAATTTTTTTCGCAATATTTTAGGACCCCCAAAATTAGGCAGATGTTGCTGCTCAACACTTTTTCCTTTTTTTTTTCGACTAACTCCTTTCACCAATGACTTTACCCTCTTTCAATTTTTTTTTAGGAATAGAATTTTTGCAGAAAATCATTTATTAGTTAAGCATGAAAAATCAAAAACTCCACAAATTAAGTAAATTTCAGTTCTATTTTTCATCAACTGACTGATTCTTCTTTTCTCAAGGTAACGAATGACTCCATTTTATATGATAACTTACAAGGCTTGGAAAGAGAGATTAAGGCTCAAAAATTTTGGAATATACAATTTTTTTATTGGTGTTATAGCCAGATCTAGAAATCTCACAAAACTATATATATATATATATATATATATATATATACCTAAAATAAAAATCAAAGCCAAATAAAAATAATCAAAACACACCACAATAATCAAAGCACACCACCCCCAAACTTGAAAAAGAAATTGTCCCCAGTTTTAAAAAAATAAAATAAAATGAAAAGCAAGGGAACAGAATATTCCCGGTTATGAAAGTTGATACTTGAGCTAACTCCTTTTTGGATCTGCAAGAGAAAAAATAAACTCGGCAAACAACAAAAGAAAATAAAATATACCCGGAAGTATAACACAATTTTTAAGATGCGCTTCAGGAAAGTCCGAAGAGTCGCCTTACGCCGCCATCAATGCTTTTATTAAAAACAAATTACAGCAATAACAATACATAAATCGCGAATAGATGCGCGTCAAGAGATCAAGAAGAAACTCCTTAAGCTGCCATCATTTAGCACGATTTTTACACACGACAGAAAGTAAAAATACAAGAGGTCCAATATGGGTTATCAAAGGGAAGGAATGAATCCACTTTTCGTTTTTTCATGGTAAAATCTTCCATCCAGACAATATTAGCTAGAGCTGGATCTGGTTGAGGAACAAATTCATTGAGTTTATTGATTAGTTCTTCTGGTGTTGTAGCAACGACCATGATTCGTTTAGCACGCTCGGTAATAAAACCTTTTTCAGCAGAGTAGTCGATGAAAGATAGTAAACCATCAAAGAAACCATTGACATTAAGCAGACCTATTGGTTTTTTATGAACATTTAGCTGGGCTCTGGTAACCACATGAAAAAGTTCCTCAAGAGTGCCAAAACCACCGGGAAGGGTGATAATGTAACATCCCCAAAACCGTATGGGAATATTACACGCCGTAGACCCTTTCCACAAGGATCTACCAGGCTAAACATCCATAAACAACCAAATGCTTGCCCGACCAGGGTCAAACAATAAAATGATACAGACCGATATGGTCACTTACACGTGAATACACAGACCGATGAGGTCACACAACCCAATCGATAAAACTGACTTAAATAACATTACCCACACAGGGGTCGAAATACAATCTGACGGAAGATGAAATCAACTCGACAACACAACAAAAATCAAAATAACTCTCGACTCATGATTAGTATCGCAGCTCGTCATCCTCTTGTGCCAATCCTGTCGCTCCCCGAATCTGCATGTACTGACGCAAAGCAGACATCCACCCCGATTACTCGGGGGTTAGTAAAACTCCTTTGTTTTACTAGTGCAAGTATCAAATCATACGAAATGTAACAAGCAATTAATAATCGTGATCAAATATAATAATCAAGTATCAAATATTCCCGGAGGTTTTCACAAGAGAAGATAAGCTATGAAGCATTCGAAAATAAGATTATCATCTCGGGAATTTTAAATTTCAAAACCTTAAGACCTCAAGTCCCGATGCACAAAACCTTTCGAAAAACTTAAGGGCCTTAACCCAAAACTTGTTTCATAATTCAACAGGTTTACAATACGGAAACATTTCCATAAATCTCGTGGGGCTCGGCCCAACATTCTTTCTTAAAACTTTTCCTGTAAAAACTTTGATTTGAAAAGTATCATGCTCATGACACCGTGATCCACTGTCACGTGTCTCCGTAGGTTCAACAACCCGCACGGACTACATCACGCACAATTAAACAAACATAATCAATTCCGACACCGTGATCCACTGTCACGTGTCTCCGTAGGTTCAACAACCCACACGGACTATTAACCAAACATAACCAATTCCGACACCGTGATCCACTGTCACGTGTCTCCGTAGGTTCAACAACCCGCACGGACTATATCAATCACAACAATCACACACACAGTCCTGACACCGTAGTCCACTGCCACGTGTCACCGTAAGCCCCGTCGAGCTCACCCGGTTGGACGCACTGTGTCCGAAACTCATGGTCCACTGCCACGCGTTATCGTAGGCCTCGTCAGACCAGCACGATTGGACCTCAGTACCTCACTAAGTTCTGATCCCGTAGTCCACTGCCACGAATCCTGGTAGGTCCCGTCGAACCAACACGAGTGAACTTAGCGGTCACACACATATTCACATTCACATTACATACAACAATGAGCATAATTAATCAATCACCTTGATCACCACAAAATCGTACATTGCACGCAAATAACGCAACCTCGACACTCGCAACAACTATCATCAATCAACGACATTTAATCAACATAACACACATTCGGTACACAATACATTGTACAACCAAGTGTACAACCATCCCATATGTACGTCGCATTCCTGCACAAATGGCACAACGCCTAACACGTATACTGATATAACACCATTATCACAAAGCCTTCAAATTGCGGAAAACACAACCAACTCAAACGGAACATATTTACGAAGGCAAGCGAAGTCATTATACATCTCATACGTAATTACTAGTCGCAAGATACAAGTCGTATAGTAAGATACTTGCCTTAATAACCGCTACCGAACGCTCCGAAGAACTCGGTTCGACCGGGAAGCTCGAACCCCAAGGAAGGCAACGAACGGAAGGGTTCCGACTCGAGTTCTTCACAAGAATTCGCACCTAAGTCACAACGATGTCAATTCAATCACAATTCTACGAAAACGTATGGAACTTCCCAAGTTCTACTCATTGAAGCATTTTATCGGACACCTTGAGGGCATAGTCCAATTCAATCGATTATTCAAGGTAATACTCAAATTCGTTTCACAAAACTTCAGGGGTAATGAATGATTTCGAGTATACAACCATGTTCTAACAATAATCTAAACTAAAACGAATCAAATCGGCCAAAACATCAAGAAACCTCAAAAATTCCCAAAACCAAGAGTTTAGGTGTTCTTACCTTCGATCCGGGTGGAATATGATGTTAATCCATGAATCAAACTTCCAAAACGTGTTGTTCTATGATTCTCTTACTCAAATCCATCCATTTATGTTGAAGAATCGCGAAGGAACGAAGGAAAAAATGAGAAATGGCGGATAACTCGGTCAGGAGCCATTAAATAGCCGATCGACTGCGTGTGCCGCGGCACAAGACAAGTTTGCCGCGGCCCGGGGCCACCAAAACGCCCAGGAATCAGCTTAGTGCCGCGGCACACTGAGAGTGTGCCGCGGCACACGGCATGTGACCTTCAACACCAAAAAGGCACACCGTGCAGTCTTGGCTATTTCGACCATAACTCCTTCGTCCGGACTCCAATTGACTCACCGTTTGAACCATTGGAAAGCTAACTTGATGCTTTATAATATTGCAAAGATTCAGAATTTTTGGAGTTTCCAAGAATTTATGGTGATTTTTACAAAGCCGAACTCATACTTAGAAAAGTCGTTTAGTAATCCTGAACTCCACAAAACGACACCGAAACCCGAACCTGAATACGAACCGAAGATACGGTTACGAAGTACTCACAAAGACGAATCTAAGAGCTAGTAGAACACACGATTCCGACCACCCGAAGGCTCGAAATTCGACAACGGAAGGTAATTACCCCAAACTTTGGGAAATTACGAAAATGGCCCAAATGCCCGAAAATCACCATACGACAACGAATAATCAAACCGAAGCTCAAAACACGTATAACAACGTTAAATGAACTTACGAAAAACCCCAAATGATAGTTTCGAACGAGATTCGCAAGAACCGAACTCAAGCGCGGAAAAGTCGCTAAAAAGCACGGAACTCAACAAAGCAGCACCGAAACGAACTCGGATGACAAAAAGTGCAGAATTAAATATTCTCCGAATGACGAAACGGTTAAAAGAGAGTTTTCGAAACGGACCTCCGCCGAAAAATGAAAATTACCGGAAATCCGAAATTGCGGATATTACATTCTACCCTCCTTAAAAGAAGTTTCGTCCCGAAACTTAAAATAAGTAGGGAGAAGCAATATCCCAACAGGAAACCTCAACGAGATACACAAGAACGCATAACTTTCGCCCATTGGCGAAACGTTACAAGCAATGCGAAAGAATATACAGCGTGGAAACACGCCCCACGACGACCATAACAAAGCCACCGGCAATGATTCAAAACAATAACAGTCAATTAACGACGCATCACATACCACATCATATGCACACGTTTAATCAATGAAACGTACGCGACAACAAGTCGCACCCGACTAAAACGGCTATGCGACAGAAACAAATAGAGTATTACGATAGAAATCATTCCGATTCTCATCAACAAGAAAATGTCTGATGTCAAAACACAAACAATTCAAGATAACGGAAAACGAGAATACCGGATATTACATTCTATCCTATTAAAATTAAGTTTCGTCCCGAAACTTAAAATAAAACATCATGATAGAATAGAAACAAAACCAAAAAGTTCACGCAACAAATATCAATCTCTACACGAATTACGGACAAAGTACGATACACAACTACATCCTTTGGACACCACCGGGCCCTACCCGAGTAGGAACGAAAACCCGATTCCCGAACATCCCGGCAACTGTCTCACAATGCACCGCTTGGTGCCCTACTGCCGCACTTAAAACAATTAATCGGTGGCGAACGACAATTGTCTCGCATGGCCTACACGCATAGCTTAAAGCGAGTCTTCACACCGATCGTCTTACTCGCCTCGGGGTAAGGTTCTTAGGCGGTCAACCGAACGAGAAGTGCTCCCGGAAGAAAGCTGAAGCAACAGGCTCACGGATCTCACTCCTCCGGCCTCTTGAAAAATTTCTCGAGGTCTTACGTCTCTTACTCTCGAACCGATTCCGTCACAGAAACGGCCATCTCAATGGCTAAAGCTCGGTCCTGATATTCCTTCAGGGTGGTACACATGAGCGGAGCCATACTCTCACGGATATGGGGTTTCATGCGCATATTGAAGTATCGGACCTTGTCCGCTTCACTTCTCACTTGATCACGAACATAAGCCAACTGTCGATTATAATCGACTATCGCCTGGGATATTGACACATCCTGGGGCGTAGGCGAGAAAAATTCAACGATTCTGCGTTCACGAACAGGCAACGGGCAATACTCTGCCTCCATGGCGGTCTTAAACTCAGCCCATGTAGGTGTACGGTCTGCAGGCACTACAGCGTGCCACCAGTCTGCAGCTTCTTTGTCGAGTAGGTACTGAGCAATGGGTACCCTCCTATCATCCGGACAAGCTACAGCATCAAATATTCTGTCCAACTGGAAGAGCCAGTTTTCCCAACCTAACAAGTCAGACGAACCCACAAAACGGGGCGGCTGCATCTTCATCACATCTCGTAACCACTTACTAGTTCCGTTATCTCTATTTGGGTTCTCATCCCGACGTACGACCTGATTCATCTGCACTAACTGATCAACCACCTGACGAAGGATGGTGGCGGCGCCAACGTCAACATTAACGCTAGTCGAATATCCCTGATCTGTACTGAGCTGATTGGTACTCGGCAAGGAGGGAGTCGCCCTCTCCTGCTCCCGATTACGACCACGACCACGACCACGACCACGGCCTCGACCTCGACCCCTTAGCATACTGAACGGACATCCAATCAGAATAACAAGATAAAACAAGCCTCACATAATCGACATAAGCCCAAAATCAGCAGCACAATGCAATATTCACACGTTCACATTGACAAAGATGAACGACCTATACCTCAGCATACACGGTTAAAACATTAAGCATACCATTGTGGTCTAACACCGGTAATATTTTAAAAAAAAACAAGTTTAACGAGGTATTTGTTCGAATGATAATATAAAAAAAAAATTCGCGAGTTCGAAAGATTTTACTGGGGTGAAATTTTGAAAGTACTTTGTTTAATACCTCGGTCATTGAAGTGGGGAACGATACCTAACAACGTATCCCGCCACTTGGGCATACAACCCAGATTTTCTGACGAGAATAATAATATAGCAACTCACTGCATGACTTAACCTCAATACATAAACACATAACGTTCTAATTTACGGAAGCCAAAGTTGTTTTGCAAAACAGAAATTTTCCAAAATCCTTTAGTTCATAAGCAAAATGACGGTAATATTTTACAATGTCCGAAGTATTTTAAAACACATTTTTCAAATACCGTCTGATTGTGTCATTTGAAAATACACGGCCCATTTTTCAAAATTTAACAAATTTTAAAAATCCATATAAACCATGGTTTGACCGCACCACCAAAATATTTTTCAAAAATCGATTTCTACAAAATTCTCAAACTGTAAAGTCGTTCAGGAAACATTCACAAACTTACCCATAGCGGACAAAAATTACAACATTCCAAAAGCATGAATTTAAAACCACATACTCAAATGGCAACCAGGGTCGCCAATTCAATCAAATGCATCTCGTGGTATCAAGTTTAAACACACAGTAAAATCATTCATCGGAGTTTCTCACAAACTCTACCGTTGGTACCTTTTCGAAACCCATCGAGGTTTACAACCTTCACAACATACCACCCCACCCGGTGGTTCAAAGATAAAATAATAACGTGCCCAGTTCTATACACATACTATGTGCCACAAGTATGAAACACAACTATATTACACAATACTGTGTAAATAAAATTATACACCACAATTAACTCACTAAAATAAAATCGAGATAAACAGGTATTACGCATAAAGGAAGAGACTTACATCCACAGGTCGCACGGAGGTGACAGTCGCCCACGATACTAATCTCTTCCGACAACATAACCGACACGTTGTGACCACGCACAACTCAACTTGTCACCTGACGACTCGAACGACAAGACAACACATTACTCGACAAAACATGACTTGAAACGACCCGACAGCCTAGGTTTCCGCAAACCTATGCTCCGATACCATAATTGTAACATCCCCAAAACCGTATGGGAATATTACACGCCGTAGACCCTTTCCACAAGGATCTACCAGGCTAAACATCCATAAACAACCAAATGCTTGCCCGACCAGGGTCAAACAATAAAATGATACAGACCGATATGGTCACTTACACGTGAATACACAGACCGATGAGGTCACACAACCCAATCTATAAAACTGACTTAAATTACATTACCCACACAGGGGTGAAATACAATACAATGAAGGCCGAAATCAACTCGACAACACAACAAAATCAAAATAACTCTCGACTCATGATTAGTATCGCACTCATCATCCTCTTGTGCCAATCCCGTGTTGCTCCCTGAACTGCATGTACCGGACGCAAAGCAGACATCCACCCCGATTACTGGGGTTAGTAAAACACCACTGCTTTTACTAGTGCAAGTATCAAATCATACGAAATGTAACAAGCAATTAATAATCGTGATCAAATATAATAATCAAGTATCAAATATTCCGGGAGGTTATCACTAGATAAGATAAGCTTTGAAGCATTCGAAAATAAGATTATCATCTCGGGAATTTTTAGAATTTCAAAACCTTAAGACCTCAAGTCCTGATTCACAAAACATTTCGAAAAACTTAAGGGCCTTAACCCAAAACTTGTTTCATAATTCAACAGTTTACAATACCGGAAACATTTCCATAAATCTCGTGGGGCTCGGCCCAACATTCTTTCTTAAAACTTTTCCTGTAAAAACGTTGATTTGAAAAGTATCATGCTCATGACACCGTGATCCACTGTCACGTGTCTCCGTAGGTTCAACAACCCGCACGGACTACATCACGCACAATTAAACAAACATAATCAATTCCGACACCGTGATCCACTGTCACGTGTCTCCGTAGGTTCAACAACCCACACGGACTATTAACCAAACATAACCAATTCCGACACCGTGATCCACTGTCACGTGTCTCCGTAGGTTCAACAACCCGCACGGACTATATCAATCACAACAATCACACACACAGTCCTGACACCGTAGTCCACTGCCATGTGTCACCGTAAGCCCCGTCGAGCTCACCTGGTTGGACGCACTGTGTCCGAAACTCATGGTCCACTGCCACGCGTTATCGTAGGCCTCGTCAGACCAGCACGATTGGACCTCAGTACCTCACTAAGTTCTGATCCCGTAGTCCACTGCCACGAATCCTCGTAGGTCCCGTCGAACCAACACGAGTGAACTTAGCGGTCACACACATATTCACATTCACATTACATACAACAATGAGCATAATTAATCAATCACCTTGATCACCACAAAATAGTAGATTGCACGCAAATAACACAACCTCGACACTCGCAACAACTATCATCAATCAACGACATTTAACCAACATAACACACATTCGGTACACAATACATTGTACAACCAAGTGTACAACCATCCCATATGTACGTCGCATTCCTGCACAAATGGCACAACGCCTAACACGTATACTGATATAACACCATTATCACAAAGCCTTCAAATTGCGGAAAACACAACCAACTCAAACGGAACATATTTACGAAGGCAAGCGAAGTCATTATACATCTCATACGTAATTACTAGTCGCAAGATACAAGTCGTATAGTAAGATACTTGTCTTAATAACCGCTACCGAACGCTCCGAAGAACACGGTTCGACCGGGAAGCTCGAACCCCAAGGAAGGCAACGAACGGAAGGGTTCCGACTCGAGTTCTTCACAAGAATTCGCTCCTAAGTCATAACGATGTCAATTCAATCACAATTCTACGAAAACGTATGGAACTTCCCAAGTTCTACTCATTGAAGCATTTTATCGGACACCTTGAGGGCATAGTCCAATTCAATCGATTATTCAAGGTAATACTCAAATTCGTTTCACAAAACTTCAGGGGTAATGAATGATTTCGAGTATACAACCATGTTCTAACAATAATCTAAACTAAAACGAATCAAATCGCCAAAACATCAAGAAACCTCAAAATTCCCAAAACCAAGAGTTTAGGTGTTCTTACCTTCGATCCGGGTGGAATATGATGTTAATCCATGAATCAAACTTCCAAAACGTGTTGTTCTATGATTCTCTTACTCAAATCCATCCATTTATCTTTGAAGAATCGCGAAGGAACGAAGGAAAAATGAGAAATGGCGGATAACTCGGTCAGTGCCATTAAATAGCCGATGCATCGTGTGCCGCGGCACAAGACAAGTGTGCCGCGCCCAGGGGCCACCAAAAACGCCAGGAATCAGCTTAGTGCCGCGGCACACTGAGTGTGCCGCGGCACACGGTACCCCTTCAACACCAAAAAGGCACACCGTGCGATCTTGGCTATTTCGACCATAACTCCTTCAGACGGACTCCGATTGACTCACCGTTTGAACCATTGGAAAGCTAACTTGATGCTTTATAATATTGCAAAGATTCAGAATTTTGGAGTTTCCAAGAATTTATGGTGATTTTTACAAAGCCGAACTCATACTTAGAAAAGTCGTTTAGTAATCTGAACTCCACAAAACGACACGAAACCCGAACACGAATACGAACCGAAGATACGGTTACGAAGTACTCACAAAGACGAATCTAAGAGCTAGTAGAACACACGATTCTGACCACCCGAAGGCTCGAAATTCGACAACGGAAGGTAATTACCCCAAACTTTGGGAAATTACGAAAATGGCCCAAATGCCCGAAAATCACCATACGACAACGAATAATCAAACCGAAGCTCAAAACACGTATAACAACGTTAAATGAACTTACGAAAAACCCCAAATGATAGTTTCGAACGAGATTCGCAAGAACCGAACTCAAGCGCGGAAAAGTCGCTAAAAAGCACGGAACTCAACAAAGCAGCACCGAAACGAACTCGGATGACAAAAAGTGCAGAATTAAATATTCTCCGAATGACGAAACGGTTAAAAGAGAGTTTTCGAAACGGACCTCCGACGAAAAATGAAAATTACCGGAAATCCGAAATTGCGGATATTACAGATAAAAGCGCCAGAATTATTTACCATGTGAGTTATGCGATCTTACATATTTACAGCTCTAAACTCATCTCCAATAGTTGCCCCAGTGATTTTACTTTCAGCCAGAGGTTTTGGGATTACTCCCAACACTCGTACTCCTTCCATATAGGCAGAAGCAGCAGCGCGTCCCATTAATCCTAGACTTCCTCCTCCGTAAACTACATGAATGCATTTTCTCCTAAGGTACGACCCAAGTTGTGGGCTGCTTCAGTAAAACATGCCTCAGTTCCATAACTAGCTCCACCAAAAATTCAAACTGAGTTAAATCTTTTTGTGGAAGATGATGACACTACAC
This sequence comes from Orobanche coerulescens, assembly GCA_033398695.1. Taxonomy (NCBI): domain Eukaryota; kingdom Viridiplantae; phylum Streptophyta; class Magnoliopsida; order Lamiales; family Orobanchaceae; genus Orobanche; species Orobanche coerulescens. The sequence goes on along the minus strand of CM065808.1, from coordinate 59,818,210 downwards.
CAGAATCACGATTTTATGACTGTCAAAAACTGTCACAAATGGCAAAAACAGTCACAATGTTTATTTATAGAAGAAAAAGAGAAAAGTACAAGTTTGAGGGATGAATAAAAGAAACAAGCACAATATTTATTTATAGAAGAAAAATAAGATAAAAATATTTAATAAATCTGTGATTCCATTAATTGCGCTTCAACTACTCAATAGAATAATGAATGCATTTATCTCGTATCACATTTTTTATTCAGAAAATCTCATCATACGACAAAAATAAAAGATACTTACGCGTATGTACAGTAGTTGTGATTGTGGCTCACATCTTCCTCTGATTTTACGTTCAGAAACGGCATAAACGCCTTCTGTGAGTCGGGGAGAAGCTTCCCATCCAATTTTCTTACAAATTGGCAAACAGGGTCTTTTAACGTCAGATTCTCAAGACGTTGTTCATATTCTGGTTTGAATTTATTCCACAAACATTGAATTCCGTAATGTACGAGTTCACTAGGATGCGTGTCAAGAGAAATTTCGATATTATCTAAATTCTCTTTATTCAGACCATCCTTAATGAACTGAATTTTATCTTCTCTGTTTGTAGATGGAATTTCTAAAGATCGACATTTTAAATTACAGCTCCATCTAGCACATTTATAGCAAACGGCTATTATCTTTGCTCGTCATTTCTTGGCATATGAACTTTTTCCAAGTCCTGGTAAAAATCTAGTAGGTATTTCCGTGAATTCACCTGCAATTCTCACTTTGGCTTCAATAATGAATCTAATGTCAAAAGGTGTGCTTTTATTCATAAGCAACCTCATCCTTTCAAGTCTTGTCTTATAAATTTTTAAAATGACTTTTTTGCTAAGAAAGGGAAATCTCTTTTCAATATTATTCAAAGTTTCTTCCATGATAAAAAAAATAAAATAAAAATAAAAGAAAAAATATCTACAAATATCAGTTGTTGTGGGAAACTGAAGAATCCGACTTTAATAGTCAAGAGTACCGTTATCCGCCATTTGACCGGACAAACACAATTGAGTACTAAGTTACAATGTCGAGAAATTGTATCTATAACAATAGTTTATAATGTAAGATTTCAAAATAACACTTATACTTCCCCGGCAACGGCGCCAAAAACTTGACACGTCTTTAGTGTAACTATCGCAAGTGCACGATATCGTATCAAGTAGTAAGTGGACTTTTTGAGTCCGGTTTATCGATCCCATGAGGAAGTTAGGTTATATATTGAATTATACACTATTTATCTATTTGTTATAGGGATTAAGATGAGTGAAACACACAATTTAAGAGTTTGGTTTGACAATTGCAATGAAAATGCAATAATAGTTCTAAAATTAAATCAAATGAAAGATTGCACTAATAATTGATTAATAAAAAGTAAAATGAAATAGTTGGGATTACAAACCTAGTTCATCATTAGTTATAGAAGATGTATAGAAGATCATAAGATGAATTTACTTATTATGTTGTGTAGATTCGATTTTCCTTAAAAAGACGGTTCCTCTTTCGAATGTCAAAACGCCCCTTATATATTGAATCAATCCACTATATTTCTATGTTGATTGGCTTCAATACATAGCATTAGGTTTTATGAAAATGACTCAAAGAATCATCTAAGGTCTATAGGTATATTTCTATCCCCTAGAACAACTTAGAGTGAAGATCATTTGATCTAATCAATCATATTTTCTTTCGAAACATATGAAGACCATAAATATCGTCATTTATTGGCCAAATAAATAAAGATTGGTAAAACAATGAAAATCACACACACAATAATAATAAGTAATTCATAATAGATCTTTATACAAACTTAAATAACATGACTAACCTTGTTTATAATCCCAACTTAGGTAACTTAGCCCATTAAGGGTTTATTCAACATAATACAAGCTTGAGTGGTCATTATTAGTTGAAAAAGAGAAAGAATTGATCCTAACTCCCTTAGTAGATAAAGGAGAAAGAAGCAATAAACTCCCTTAACAACATACGCTATACCACTATTACACAAATCACTCAAGAACACAAGTGTGTTCTTCACACAAAAAGAAAAAGTATTACAAAGTGAGAAAAAAATAAGATGAAAGATGAATAATGATGGATCTAAGGGGTCTATTTATACACCTAAAGTCATCTAATAGCTCCAAAACTCCAGCATTATTACATTAGATCGGATCAATGCCAGTCATCCCCTCAATAATAGACCAAAAGTATAAAAAATTAGACAATGTCACAATCTGTCAAGAGTTACGGCCGTAACATTGAGGAGTTACGGCCGTAACTATGATGACTTACGGCCGTAACATTGAGGAGTTACGGCCGTAACATGGCTTCGTAAATTTACATTTTTGTGAGTTACTCCCGTACACGCCCGTATGGAGTTTCAGATTTCATTTTCAGCCAGAATTTCTTAGACTCTGCATTTTTGCCCCAAATCTTCTTCGGATGATAACTTTTGATATATAACTCTGATTTTGAATCCGAAAAGACTGCCGAACTCGTCTCAGAAAGCCGTAAAACATGAATACATAAAATTCATCAAAGAGAATATTTTATACACATGTTATTTCTTGAGTAAATCAGTAATTCAATCCGATTAAGACTAAATTTACATCTTCATCCTATAAAAATAAAGTTATTAAAAATTAATTAATTCAAAGCAAAAACGAGTAGACTAGCTCAATTATGGGTGAAATATATCAATACTAATCACAGATAAGTGTATAAAACTGACATTTATCAGCGCTCGGCAGGAAGGTGATCGGCAGGGGGCCGCGGCCCAGCCGACAGGGGCCGCGGCCCAAAGTACAGTTGGGTGCAGGCATTCCAGCCATTTCGACGGGGGCCGCGGCTAGACGTACCTGGGCTTTCAGGCCCGCCGGTTTTGGCCCTAAACCGGCCCTAAGTCAACGGTTTTAGCAGGGACCGCGGCCAATCTGCCCGAACTGACCGGGACCGAAAAGCTAGGGTCGGGCTAGGGTCGGGGGAATTGGAACCGCGGACCGGCGGTTATGGCCCGCCGGTCCTAAAAGGCCCGTCGGTTTGCATCGGCCCGCCGGGCCGGGCCGGACCGACGGGACTAACGGGAAAATCAGAAAAAAAAAAAAAAAAGGGCAGCAGTCCAGTGACTAACTGCTGCCAACCATTGCCAACGGCTATTTCCTTCAAGGAGCCGTTGGCACCCACCTTTCCACCCCCAAACTTCCCCATTAATCCCCCCTTTTCCCTACCCATCCCCACTATAAATACTACATCTTCCTAACTCAAAATTCACCAATAATCACACTCTAATTCTCTCTAAAAATTCAATCTCTACTCTCTCTACTATACTCTCTATTCTACTATCTCCATGTCTACCTCAAAGAACAACAATAACAAGGGCAAGGGCAAGGCCATTGAACTTGGCCAACGAAGTGGAGGAGGAAATTTTCAACCTCAAACTCAAAGGCCTAGAAGGGCCGATTTGGCGGAGGAAATTTCTAGACAAGTCGCCGAACGAATTCAAGCCGAAGAAGATGCCCGATTTGAAGAAATGGTTCATACGATGGAGAGCACGGGATACGAATTTCGTGGCTCAACAAATGATGATGAACATGAAGAGCACGAAGAAGACGAACAAAACCAACCTCCTCCTCCGCCAACAAGTAAGCCTAAGCCTCTCAAGTCCGAAATCTTCGTTAAACATTTTAAAAGAGAATTGGCTCCTATCAACGAAGGAGAACCTCCTTTATCCGATGGTCGAAAGAGATTCATTGCTTATTGCAACTATTGCACAAAGCACTACAAATGGATCGAGAAGGGAGGCTACGGAACACTACAAAGGCACATGGAGGGGTTTCATCCATTCGAGTATGGAATATCTACTACTCAAACGCAAATTCGAGGTACTACTAGTTCAAATTCGGCGACGGGTATGTCTTCTTCCGCTTTATTTAAATTTGAAAAAAATCGATATGAAGATGCTTGTGCTAGATATTGTGCCATGGAAAAACAACCTTTTAATTATGCGGATAGAATAACGTATGAAGCTTCTTATAAAGATGGTTTGGGGCCTAATGTTAGCAAGGTAGCTAGAACTCAAATGCTTAAGAGAATTAGGAGACAATGCTTTGACAAAAAACAAGATTTAATGAAATATTTAGTTCGTTTGTCTCAAAAAGTTTCTATTTGTGCCGATGTTTGGACCGATGCTTATAATAAAAATAGTTACATGGGAATTACTTGTCATTGGATTGATGCAAAATGGATTATGCAAAAATGTTTGATTGCCTTTAGGGAGTTTGAAGAGCCTCACACGGCTCAAAATATTGCTTTAATTATTATTACGGTTTTGAATGAGTATTGTTTGGTTAATAAGGTATTTTCCGTTGGTTTTGATAATGCATCGGCGAACACCGCTAGTATTACGGAACTTGTTGAAGCATGTGCATCATCATTTGAAGGAAAATACTTTCATTCTAGATGCATTTGTCATATTTTAAATTTATGTGTTCAAGATGCGCTTAGTATTTTTCAAGATTCCGTTGTTCCTATTAAAAATGCCGTTAAGTATTTGCACAAATCAAAAACTTTGGGGAAAAAATGGCAAAAATATTGTCGTGCAAATGGTATTGTTTATACTTGTTTCAAATTAGATGTATCTCATCGTTAGAACTCTACTTATGAGATGATTAATAGTACACTAGAGTATAAGAGTTATTTATGCGATTTTTTTAGGAAAGAGTTCTCAAACATGCAATTAGTTCTTAATGAGAGTCATTGGGATTCATGTATGGATTTGTATCGTTTGTTAAAAGTTTTTCATAATGCTACTAAACAATTATCGGGTGTTTATTATTGTACTTCCGTTAAAGTGTTGGAACATTGCATGTATATTGCCTTGTCTTTTAAGAGTTGTTTTAGTAGGCCAAACATGCAAGGTGTGATTTATTTTATGGTTCAAAAATGGCTCAAGTATTTTAGGGAGATTCCTATGGTTTTCTTACTTGCTAAGTGCTTAGATCCTAAATGGAAGTATGATGGTGTTTGTCAAATGCTTAGTATTTATTATGATGCTTTTGCTCAAATGGACTTGAGTGATGTTGTAATTGATGGTGAAGGGGTCTTATTTGATCTTCCTTCCGTGCCACAAATCAAGATAGATCTTGATAGGAGTTTGAGATCTATTTTTCAAGAATATAGATTAAAACATGGTAGTGAGTTTCCTTCTTCTACAATGCCTTCATCTATGATGCCTTCATGTGATTTTCCTTTTGAGATGAATGAAAGTGATCCTTTAGTTCAACAAATGCATGGAATGATGCAAAATAGAAGCAATGAACTTCCAATGGGGCAAGGTAATAGTGAATTAGATATGTTCTTGGAAACTCGTTTTGTATTTGGTGTTGAAGATAGTGGTCCGTCGATCGATGTGTTAAAGTGGTGGTCGAAGAGAGAGGAGTACCCAATACTCTCCATCATTGCAAAGGAGTTATTTACCGTCCCGGCATCCACCGTGTCCGTAGAACAAGCCTTTAGCATCGGAGGACTTATGCTAGATCAAAGAAGATCAAGGATGAAGCTGGCGAACATTGAAGCTACCATGTTGCTCGATGATTGGTGTAGGGCCGACCTTAGAGCTCAAGAACCGGAATGGGACGATGCAAATGAGAGCGAAGATGAAGCCTTCACCGAGACGGATCGATCGGATGTGGAGTAGAGAGCTCAAGTCCTTTATTATTATTATTTTTTTCATTTCAAGAATTCAAGTGTAAAACTCCTTAAATTGTGCTTAACTTATTTGTTGTACGTTTCCTCATTTTTAATGCAAAATTATTGTGTCCTTATTTATTTGCAAAATTATTGTGTCCTTATTCATTTGTAATTTTCCTCATTCTTAATGCAAACTTATTTGTTATAATTTTCCTTATTCATTTTTCAACAATTTAATGAGTTTTTAAATATTTAAAAAAAAATCAAAACATTAAGAATTATCATTTTCTATTCATAAAAGTAATAAATATACAAGAATAAAATAAAAAAATAATAATAAAAGTTTAAAAAAAAAAAAAATTGGGCGGCCCGGCCCGGGACCGCCGGTTTTAGCCCGGCTCTGGACCGGCGGGTTTCTAGCCCGGCACGGGCGGTCGGACTAGTTTACGGTCCGGGCTCGGTCCCTTGTTTTGGGGACCGAGGACCACCGGTTCGAGGCCCGAAACCGGCGGTTTCGGCCCGGCAGCAGGTCTAACCGCGGCTCGACAGGGATGTGCCGCGGCCCGGAGTACAGTTTACCCTATGTTTCGGAAATATATCCTACACCATATGCCTATGCAAAGTCCCAAGCTGTAAAATTCGTGTTTTATCTATTTTTTAGCGCATTAACATGATTGTGTCTTCTCGCATTCTTATGTTTTCTTCACGTAACTATTTCGTCATCCTCCTGGGGAGGTTGACTTCTTCTTAATGTCAGATAGTTTTTACTCTTCCCTTGTGCACTCGCACACAATAGTTGTTGGGTTGTGATGAGAGAATCACGGGCAGCCATAATAGTTACCTATTTTCCTTTATCAAATACTTTCTCGAACTTAGTTATGCGGTCATTTTCCAACCGCCGCCCATTTTCTAATTTCCCTTTTCTATATGCATCTAATTTCTTCGATTGCCTACTCCAAACTCACTTCGGGCACCCTAAGGTCCGACTATAATTCTCCTGATTTTATTGCAAAAATAGCTCCTACTTTGAATGTCTTAAATTGCTCGACTTTTTTTGTTCCCCATGTTTGTGTTTCGTATACTTTTTTCTGAAGGTTAGTCGTAATTGTTTGCAGTTGTTTGCAGAAATAGATGCGTAATTAATTTTAATACATAGCAAGCCTTAAACTTACGCTCTTCATATTTTTCTGTTTCTTTTTTCCCCTCAGGAATTCATATTCACATCTAGCACAACAATATCTTATTGATGTCAGTAAATTTTTTAGAGTACTTAATGCTGAGAAGAAAACCCGCATTATCAAGCTGATATTTTACATCATGTTCTTTGTTCTGATCATTATTGTGTGTTTGGGTATTTGTCATTCTCATTAAAATTTTATGTTGCCTGAGTATAGCTTTACTGCTACCGGATTGCTTCCTCGAGTTCTCTCGGTCCTCTACTCGAATAATGATAAATTCAACACATGCACGTCACTTTTGAAAAGTCAATTAGCCATGCTCTTGTTTAGCTTTCTTGTAAATCATTCTTAAGAACTTCTTTGTTGATTCGATATGTCATTTCTTGGTTTTAAAATGACCATATTGTTTCATCATTACTTATTTAGGCAGTGTTTAAAAGTTGAATTGGTTAAAATAATGTGTTCAGTATATAAGCAACAGTCATGGCAATTCTTTTTATATTTCTGAATCTCTGATCTCTTCGGCCAATCTACGTTAAAATGTTGTTTCATATCTAAATATATGTGCTTATGTATCGACACGTGCATGTATTTAGATGTGTTTATTTATATGCATGGTTACATTAATATTAAGTGTAAAAGGTTTGGTTTTTCCGTCTTCCACATTCTAAAATTATTTGTTTTTTACAACGTACACTTTCTCCACTAGTTCACTAAACCAATTTTAGTTTATGTTAATTTGGTTATTTACTCACTTTTAAATTTTTTGTTAGTTTATTTTTAACAACTTTCTGTCAGAACTAACCACGCAGACGAACACACAATAAAAACATCCGGCGTGCACAGCGCGTCGCTGCCCCATAGTCTCCCTAAATAAAAGAGTGAAGGTTAACTTGGTTGAAAACGTGTTACTAAAATAAAAACACGTTTGCTCTTCTCCAAATCCTTCATCTCGACCATACTTTCTCTTTCTGCCTTCTTTACTCTCTTCGACTGCACCCGATCGTTCACCACCTCCACCTCTCTGCTTCATCGGCTTCTTTCTTCCACCAACATGCCTGCTTCATCTTTTCGGATTAGTGAGGTAGCAACAATTAGAGGAGATGGTTCTTAAATTGAGTTGCAGACATTCGGTTTCGTGAAATACTTGTCATTTTAGTATTAGATGTTCTTTGTTAAATTATATTCCTTTTCTTAATTCTTAATTTTCATTGTTTTTTCTTCTTTTATTCACGTTTCTGCGCGGATCTGAATTCAATTGAGCATTCACATATAAATGGCCTTATGTTTTTTATTCATATTGTTATCAATACTGTTAATAATATATTTATTATTTCATATGCTTGATGTTTCGCAGAAAGCTAGCGAAATTGGTTTTGGAAATACTGTTAGCATTGAATTTGTTCTTGTTCCTACAAGTATTTTGTGTTTGTTTCCGTCTTTGTTGATTTGTCGAATTTTGCTGTTTCATGCTCCATTTTGTGTTTACTTTTCGTGTCTTTCTTTATCTGTTTTTGGTATTTATATAATGAATTAGTCTAATGATTGGTATTTGCCAAAAGAATCAATTCGCTGGAGTAGATCAGGACTATTGTTTTAATAAAAAATTTGTAAAAAAGTCTTACAATCAAAGGAAAAGGCGAACTCGAAAACTGCAAAGGCCACATGCGGCAATGAATGCTACGCAGAGCATTAAAACAGAAAAAATCTACCACAAGTTGGTAGTAGACTGAAAGATCAAAACTGAATACGGGCACAAATAAATCTAGACAGTGAGGAAGTACGAGTGCAACTGCAAATGGGACACAGCAAGACAGGGCTGTCTTCGAATGAGTCAGAGAATGCCCGGGAATGCCAAGCCATAAGGGATGGTGCTGCCGTCGGCCGGAGGGACTGCCTCTTTGTGACTCGGGACTGCCAAGCCAAAAAAGACAGTGCTGCCGTCGATCAGAAGATAGGAATGCCGTCAATCAACGAAGGGAGTGCCTCCGTAAGACTCAAGACTGAATTCAGCCGGAAAAGCCGGGACCCTATCGCAGCACACTATCACTCAAAACTGCCAAAGAACTAATCAAAGCCGATATCTGTGAAGCATAAACAAGACCGACATTTCCACGGATTTGCTAGAAGATCAATCTAGTAAAGCAATAAGGTCCACCAACTTATACTCATCCATACAAAAAAACAAAGCCAAATAGATAAGACTGGAACCGGGCGTTTCAGCTAGAGGAGGTAACCGATTTAGGACTTTCTTCGAACATACTACAGAAGTCAAGCTGCCAATCATGTTGCCCTAAGACACGAAACCCGAGCGTGGGGGATAACCAACGCTCCTCACATCGAGGTGAGTCCAAATATCCCCGGGAGGATTTCAATGCATCGGCTCAAAGCTGTCAAATTCGTAAATTGTGCTGCAAATCCCACCTCATGGTGAAGAAGAAGCGGGCAGGCCTAGAGAAGCAGACGGAGTTGCTGTGCTCAGACTGAAAATGAAACGGGCGGCAGCAAGGAGCTCGGGAACAATAATTCAGCCAAGGTTGGTCTTACTGCACGAAAGCAACACTCAGATAGGTAGCAGCAAGGAGCTCAATACGGGCCGGATGAAGAAATGACCCGAACTGCTGTGTCATCTGGGTCGGTTGAGAACAACCCGACCGGGTGAGGGCCTAGGAAATCCTAGAAAGGCGCCGCAAAAAAAGGAGCTCGGGGTGGACTCATTGAGTTGGAGTCAGCGAGTTGAATCAACAAAGGGGCGGCAACCGCCGCTGATGAACACGGCGACAGACCTGCAGACTCACGACGAAGTCGTCGCACGATGACCGACACAAAATCAAACTGAGCAAGAACCGATTTTGAAACCAGACTGAGGACCTCGATGCACCAAGACCAGAAACGAGTCCGTCCATAGCCATCATGACGAGATGGCGTGGACCTCCTACACGCACCAGGTCCAAACTCGCGCCTGAAGCACCAACAAAATCGATCTGATGTGAACTCGATCTGGGAGAAGCCAAACGAGTGCGACGCGATGAGGACGGCTATCGATAGGGATGAACATAAACCAAAGAACTCTCCTTGAAAAGGTTGGACGAGGGGTGGGCCGGCGGCTGCAGGCGGTAGCAGCCGCCGGCCAAGAGGGGAGAGGCTGAGGTTGTGCGGATCGCACGTTTACTGATTTGATTTTGACGATGATAAACAAGATGACTATTGTAATAATCCATTGAGTTGAATATTTGGAATTATCATGAGTTTTCTTGTTCGAAAATGTAGAAAACTATGCCATTATAGTGAGGATGATTAGATTGGGTGAACTGAAGAGGATATTTGAAAGAGTTTAAGTACACACATTTTTTCAAGTATAAATATGCACTCGTTATTTGGAGATTATGCATGAATAGGCTTATTGGTATCTTTTATTTACTTGCGATTTAATTTTTTAGATCCTTCAAGGTATGTTGGCCACGGTCGAAATTGCTTATCTTCTGATCACGCTTTCCTGTGCTTCTATTTTTAGCCCGTCTCATCTTCTTTCTTCTTTTATTATCTTTTGTTTTTTATGTTTGTCCTTGATTTATCTTCCACTTCAGATTATATGTGTTTCTTGTAGGGATTAACAATTCTATTTTCTCATATGCTTCTTCAACGATTAATTATTCTATATCGCCAGAGTTTCTTCTCGGCGAATCGGTCCCTCCGATTTCTGCCAGAAAATTGTTGCGCATCTTCAATTTTGGAGCTCGGTTTCTTTGTTCTGTTCTCTACTTCTATTATTGTCCTGTGAGTTTCTTCTATATTTTAAACTCTAGTGTTTTCTTGTGTATTTTTTTTGGTTGATTTTGTATTTTTTATGAATGTTGTGGATGTAATATCTGGATAAATTGTCGGGTATTTTCGTCTGTATTTGAACACTGTATTACTCGAATTGGTGCTATCAATAATCGAAGTATGATCGTTTTCGTATTCGCATCCTCATGCATTATAATATCAACTTTAATCCTTCACATGCAACTACGTCGCAACGCACGCTAACAGGTAAGCGTAACGTACGTTACGAGCTAGAGATAGCGTACGCTACGAGCTAGACGTAGCGTACGTAAGGAGGTCAATGATTGAACAGGCTGGATAGCACATGGACGGCTGGTGGTGGGCTCGGAAAGATTCCCGCGGATGAACCTGGACAGTTTTGGGGTCAACGGGTGTTAACGTACGCTAAGGTTTGTAACTAGCGTACGCTAATGTGTGTAGCTTACGTACGTAATGCATAGGGTCTAACGTACGTAAGCGAGTACAGAATGAGACAGTAAGCTACCATTGAACGATAGCGTACGCTAAGAGCGAAGGGTAGCGTGCGCTAAGTCGATTACGTACGTAAATAGCTAAGGCTAACGTACGTAAAGCTCAAGATATTATATATATGGACAACACCCCATTTCATTTCACTTCGTCCCTTTCACTTGCACTTCATTTTCCTTCATTTCTAGAGAGTCTCCAGCCATCTAAAACACCAATAGATTACATAGACTCGATCATTTAAGTTAAGAAACATCTTGGATTGGCATTCAAGCAATCGGAGTTGGATGCTACCTCTTGTATCTGCGTTTCCTTCATATTAAGGTATGTTAATGCTACCTCAACCTTGAATTCGTGTTCTTAAGGATGTTATGAACATACTACCGGGATTATTAAGCTCCATAAATGATTTTTATCCGAACACCATGTTTTTTGAAGTTAGAATGTTCATGCTTTATTTACCCGAGTTAAGAACATTATAGTTCGAATCTTGTTATGATGAACAAGGGAAGTTTTCTGAGATTAATAAACCGTATTGTATGGTGTTTCCATAATGATCGTAGACTTAATGTTGATAACAACCTCAGATTTCCCGAACTACCTTTGAGGATTTATAATCGAGATTGGAGTGAGTCTTATGATGGGATGATTAACCTGGAATTCGAAGACGTCAACACCATAGGATCATTCTGATTCACATGAGTACTATATGTGTGAATATAACGTACGTTAAACTCTATGCATTACGTATGTTATACCCTCAGGCAAGGCAGTCGTCTGAACTGAGAAGAACTGTCCAATGCATGCTTAGCGTGCGTTAATCTTTGTAGCTATCGTGCGCTAACGTGCAGACGTAACGTACGTTACGTAGGTGTGTAACGTACGTTACGAAGAGTACAGTTAGGGTTCGGTCATCTTTCTATGTTTTTCCTCGTGTGATTGATTATTTATTTAATGATAGGATATTAAGGACGAATTTCCTACGATAATCCAGTGTTGAGCCTTTCCGATCGTCGTTTCCGTTGGAGTTCCGGATTGTTCCAATCAACTGTATTTCCAGAGTATTCGCGAGAGATTACCAAGGCAAGTACCTTGATATACGAATTATAATTACGTGAAATCATTATTGCTGAAGTGTATGAATTATGTTATGAATATCTGTATATATTATATATATATATATGTGTGTGTGTGTGTGTGTGTGTGGATATACATATAGATATATGTTTGTGTATATATATATATATATATATATATGGAGATAAATGTTGGATGATCAATACAAATATTAGTCGACGTACTCAACTTAGATTAAAGTACGAATAATAATTATAGAGGTAATATGGTAATGTTTGTATTTTCGGTTTAGTTACGATATAAGGACACACACACACACACACACACACACACACACATATATATATATATATAGTGTTGATTGGTAGTGCTGAAGGCTTAATGTGTTAAGTCTTGATGAATAACGTGCGAGTTATTGTTTATTTTGCGTAGTTACGTACTGGCGAATAAATTATGTGAATTGATGAACTGATTTGATAATTGTTGCAACGGTTGACTGTGTGCTTGGTATTTGTAACAATGTGAATACTTGTTATGAGAGACGTCATATCCGGGTGCCTCTAAGGGCGGGGCGTGCACTCCGGCCTGGTGTACGCTGCAATGAGCGGCTCCATATGATTGGTGAACACCGGTGTTACTTAATGCGCGAGCAAGGGGCGACTCCTATGGGAGTGAACGCCGGCGCGGTAACATGTGCAATGGGCGGCCAATATAGTGGAGTGAACGCCGGTACACAGGTGTGCAAGGGAGGCGCCTGGTAGGCTTATTGGTAACGGATATTTGAGTGATAGCTAAGACCCCGTTACCAAATAATTTTCGTAATTTAAATTCTTGCAACTCGCTTTAAAATGTTGGTCTTGATGTAGACCGTGATTCGTGTTTCTGAAGTTCGTTCCAACTTGTTTTAAATGTTGGTATCAAGGTTAATTAACCAAGGATATTTGACGAGATCTCCGAGGGTTAATTAATCAGGGGTCTTGAGCAGGATTTGTCGAATGAGAGGCTGTGCCTTTGATTGTACTGTGATGATTATTCTGTGTATTGGGTTGAGGACCCCGTGGGATGTTGAGATTTGATCTCGTGATGATATTATTTGGAGTGGGCCGAGAACCCCGTGAGATGTTATAATGATTCGCTTGTGATAGTGTTTTATCAATTGGGTCGAGGACCTCGAATAACGTTGTAATGGTTTTCTTGCAAATTGTTTTCCACATGATGGGTCGAAGACCCGAAAGCCTTTTGAATTATTTTCTAGAAGTATTCCCATTCGATTTTCAAAACCCCAAGACGGCCCAAGTCATTAATAATGTTTTCAAACTATCTTATCAAAATACTTTTCCTTTTATAAAACTGGATTTTTAAACTAATCTTTTGACTCCTTGGGCTTGTTTAAAGTTTCTTTGGTGTTATGTTCCATAAAGAGAATACGACTATGTGATTATCTTTCACCTTATGCGAATGCTATTCTGTGTTGACTATGGGTATGTATGGTTTGTGTTAAGGCTTCGCGGCTGTTGAGTTTTGTGTTATTGTTCGTATATCTTGTATATTATGTACTTGCACTAGCAAAATTCCAGTTTGCTAACCCCCGAGTTTTCGGGGGGTGGGTGCCTGTTATGCGCTCAGGTTTGGCAGCTAGGAGCAACACGGATTGGCTTGGAAGGAGATGGAAGACGACGATGCTAATCACACAAGAGTTAGAGTCTTTTTCTTTTATTCCATCTTGGTCGGTATTTTTTTCATTTGGTTGAGTATTCACCCTTGTACGGGTGTAGGTTTTGCATTTATTAAATAGAGTTGTCATCCCTTTTTGTGTGAAAGTTTATTTTTGTCATTGAGATGTAAAGTTTATTAGTTTCTGAATTGTTTAATGACCTTGTCGGTCTGCGTTGTATTTAGATTGAACCCGGTCGGTCAATCATTGTGTAGTCTAGTAGAGTTTAGCCTGGTAGATCCTTGTGAGAAGGGCCTACGACGTGTAACATTTCCGGATGTATTCTGGGGGTGTTACATTTATGGTATCGGAGCTTTAGGTTTGCGAAAAACCTAGGCCGTTGGGTCAAGTCTATGTCTTGTGTAAGTCGCGCGCATCAGAGTTGTGATAGTATCGTGGTTCCAACATCATCTTCAAGCAATCCGTGATGGTAAGCCTCCCTAATCGTAAGTCCCCCTTGTATACGTAGTTGGTTATATTGTGCTTAACGTGAACCAAGGGTTTAAACTTGTTAGAGATTATATTGTTTTATGATAACACCTGCGTATACGGTTCGAGTGAGAATGGTTATATAGTATACTTCGGAAGTCGAACATATTTATCGGTTTCTGCATTTCAGTAGAATAAATCTTTGAGTGTTAATTTTATCCGCTGCGTGAGTATTTTGAAATGACTCTTGGTATTTTGCAAACTGAATTGTTATCTCATAAGACCAATTCCCTAAACCGAGTTTTGGCATTTTAGTCTTGCACGTTTTAACTGTATTTTTATGACGATATTTGATATTTTACAAATGATTTTGTAAGTTTTGGAAAATGCTACCGTCATCGGCTTTTTTTGGCGTATTTTAAAATGGTTTTGTAAATGGTTTTTATCCTGGTAGGTTTCGGCGCAGAATCCCCGTCATATAATATTTCCGGGCCGAATTACGAACATTTTAAAGTAGTTTTTTGAAATTTTCCTAACATTGTAAACCTCATGATTTAATGTAGTCATGTCGAATGGTCACGTATTTTGGTGAAAAATTCTTTCGAATAAACATTTTGGTAGAAGAGGAAGGATTTTCAAAATTGTGGTATTTGGGACTCAACACTTTTGAAATATTTCAAATTAGTTACAATTCGATTTTCAATTTTCTTGTAGGCATTACTCGAAAATAAATTTTTAGAGTCATTGAATAAACTTCCTCTTCCAAAATAAAGGACAGTATTTACAAGTTTTGAGCACAACGTGACTCGGCTTTTGTTTCAAAATTTATTTTTTTTAAAAAGCATACGCATAATGATCGTCCTAGTCGAAGGACTGGAAATTGACTTCAGAAAATTTCGTGCTTTACGATATTGCCGTTATTCTAAGGATGCTAATTAAACCTTGCGTTGATAATTGTGGTATACCATACAACCGAATATGTGATAACAGTAAATGGTACTATCTGCATTAGCATGACGAGCCTTGGCGGACGTAGACATGATAATGGAAGCGGAAGCGGTGAGGTGGTTCGTACGACAACGATTCATGTTACGGTGAAGGAATATCAAGATCAGACGATAACCTATGAAACCTCCTCAGTGACCGAGCCAACGAGCGGAGAAAAGAGACCGAAGACATCTAGAAAATTTTTGGGCGGTGAAGAGACTAAGGTTCTCAAACCCCCACGTTGTTCGAATGCGTCGTCTTCGCGGTCGAGAATGAGCATTGGGAATCCTCACCAAAGACGGTGACTTTAAGAAGAGAGTGTGCTTCAACTGCAACCGTACGGGACATATCCGTGTAAACTGTCCCTCCCCACTCTTGACTTGTTATTGGTGCGGGTGTGAAGGCCATCGGGAGAAACATTGTGAGATAATTTCCGAATTGGCCAAAAATGCTACCCTATTGGCGAGCAGAGCAAGTGGCCGGAGAATGTCCCGAAACCTTATGTCTTCTGCTGAAGAGCATAACATAGGTGAATGAAGATTTTATACTATGTTCTAGTCATTGCTATTTCCAACAATCGTGACTTTGATCATTTTTCATTTTAATTGCTTTTCGTTTCCAACTCATGCTGTTTTAAGTTTCGGGGCTGAAATGTCTTCTTAGTATGGGGGCACGTATTACCCGTACTCTTCTTAGTATTTTCGGTGTTGGGAGACTTTCATTGTTGGTGATTCATCTGTGATCCTCTTGGCAATTTTAAACTACCATGTTCTACTGAACCTACCGTCATTCGAACGAATTTCAGAACCGATTCGTTAAACTTCTTGAATTATTGTGGTCTATCCACATCCGAACGTAATCCTTGCAAAATTTTGTTCGAAACTATTTGTTCCCACTCGTGCGGTTAACATTTCCAATGTGTTATGAACTTGAATACGGTTGGTCGAGCTCGACACGCGATTTCAGTACGTCTGAGCCGTTTGTGAATTTCCTTCATTCTAGGAGCTTTTACTTCTCCACTCTAACTTCTCATGTTCACATGTAATTTATCGCCTCAATTTACGTACCAGATACTTGCTAGGTCCAATCATTGTATTTTCAGAACCTTGCATTCGCGCATTGCTCGTGATGTTTTGGGGCTGAGCAAGTAGTTATTTTTCCTTGGTTGTTCCACCACTCTACTTTAAGTTTCGGGACGAAACTTCTTTTAAGAGGGATAGTATGTAATATCCGGATAAATTGTCGGCCGTATTTGAACACTATATTACTCGAATTGGTGCTATCAATAATCGAAGTATGATCGTTTCCGTATTCGCATCCTCATGCATTATAATATCAACTTTAGTCCTTCACATGCAACTACGTCGTAACGCACGCTAACAGGTAAGCGTAACGTACGTTACGAGCTAGAGATAGCATACGCTACGAGCTAGACGTAGCGTACATAAGGAGGTCAATGATTGAACAGGCTGGCTAGCACATGGACGGATGGTGGTGGGCTCGGAAAGATTCCCGCGGATGAACTCGATGCTTTGGGGTCAACGGGTGTTAACGTATGCTAAGGTTTGTAACTAGCGACGCTAATGTGTAGCTTACGACGTAATGCATAGGGTGTAACGACGTAAGCGAATGCACGAGACAAAGAAGCTACCATTGAATGATAGCGTACGCTAAGAGCGAAGGGTAGCGTGCGCTAAGTCGATTACGTACGTAGATAACTAAGGCTAACGTACGTAAAGCTCAAGATATTATATATATGGACAACACCCCATTTCATTTCACTTCGTCCCTTTCACTTTCACTTCGTTTTCCTTCATTTATAGAGAGTCTCCAGCCATCTAAAACACCAATAGATTACATAGACTCGATCATTTAAGTTAAGAAACATCTTGGATTGACATTCAAGCAATCGGAGTTGGATGCTACCTCTTGTCTCTGCGTTTCCTTCATATTAAGGTATGTTAATGCTACCTCAACCTTGAATCCGTATTCTTAAGGATGTTATGAACATACTACCGGGATTATTAAGCTCCATAAATGATTTTTATCCGAACACCATGTTTTTGGAAGTTAGAATGTTCATGCTTTAGTTACCCGAGTTAAGAACATTATAGTTCGAATCTTGTTATGATGAACAAGTAAGTGAAGTTTTCTGAGATTAATAAACTGTATTGTATGGTGTTTCCATAATGATCGTAGACTTAATGTTGATAACAACCTCGATTTCCCGAACTACCTTTGAGGATTTATAATCGAGATTGGAGTGAGTCTTATGATGGGATGATTAACCTGGAATTCAAGACATCAACACCATAGGATCATTCGATTCACATGAGTACTATATGTGTGAATATAACGACGTTAAACTCTATGCATTACGCACGCTATACCCTCGTGCAAGGCGATCGAATCGAGAAGAATCGCCCAATGCATGCTTAGCGTGCGTTAATCTTTGTAGCTTACGTGCGCTAACGTGCGCATTTAACGTACATTACGTAGGTGTGTAACGTACGTTACGAAGAGTACAGTTAGGGTTCGGTCATCTTTCTATGTTTTTCCTCGTGTGATTGATTATTTATTTAATGATAGGATATTAAGGACGAATTTCCTACGATAATCCAGTGTTGAGCCTTTCCGATCGTCGTTTCCGTTGGAGTTCCGGATTGTTCCAATCAACTGTATTTCCGGAGTATTCGCGAGAGATTACCAAGGCAAGTACCTTGATATACGAATTATAATTACGTGGAATCATTATTGCTGAAGTGTATGAATTATGTTATGAATATCTGTATATATTATATATATATATGTGTGTGTGTGTGTGGATATACATATAGATATATGTGTGTATATATATATATATATATATATATGGAGATAAATGTTGGATGATCAATACAAATATTAGTCGACGTACTCAACTTAGATTAAAGTACGAATAATAATTATAGAGGTAATATGGTAATGTTTGTATTTTCGGTTGAGTTACGATATAAGGACACACACACACACACACACACATATATATATATATATATATATATAGTGTTGATTGGTAGTGCTGAAGGCTTAATGTGTTAAGTCTTGATGAATAACGTGCGAGTTATTGTTTATTTTGCGTAGTTACGTACTGGCGAATAAATTATGTGAATTGATGAACTGATTTGATAATTGTTGCAACGGTTGACTGTGTGCTTGGTATTTGTAACAATGTGAATACTTGTTATGAGAGACGTCATATCCGGGTGCCTCTAAGGGCGGGGCGTGCACTCCGGCCTGGTGTACGCTGCAATGAGCGGCTCCATATGATTGGTGAACACCGGTGTTACTTAATGCGCGAGCAAGGGGCGACTCCTATGGGAGTGAACGTCGGCGCGGTTGTAATACCCGGTTGTAATTCATTCATTTTCATTCAGTAATTATCAGTCTGTAATTGTCACTCATTAATTCTCACTCATTAATAATCACTCATCATTCATGAATCACTCATTTGCGTTCAATGTTGGCATGTTGTAATCGTATATCAGTTACCGATCGTCATTTTATCTCCGTTTTTAGATCGAGACGGGAGTATTATCATTTTCATTGTGATTGATAGCCTTGTACTGAGAGTATCATCTTTGGCTCGTGTTAGACTTGTTCACTTTCACATTCGTATGATATGTCGGATCATTCATCAGTCGTAGCGAGGAATCGGAATTATCGGATTGATTCACCTTGGCCAAAGATCGAGTTACGACCGTAAGGTTCGGGATACGGCCGTAGTGGGCTTCTACGGCCGTAAGTGGTCCAAGAGTCGCCCGGCATTTTGGCCGAAGGTGAGTTACGGCCGTAAGGAAGGTGAGATACGGCCGTAAGTGGCGTCAGAATTTCGGGTGTTGCCGACCAAGGGTGACTTACGGCCGAAGGGTTGCGGCATACGGCCGTAAGTCGAGGCGGGTACGGCCAGAAGGCTTGGCCGGATACGGCCGTACGCCGCAGAAGGATGTCCGCCATTTTTGACGAAGGCGGGTTACGCCGTAAGGTTGGCTTGGATACGGCCGTATCATCCGAGTTACGGCCGTAAGGTGTGCGGTACCGTAAGGCCGCCGGCGGGTGTTTTTGGCGAAGGCGAAGTTACGCCTGTAACTAAGGAACGTTACGGCCGTAAGTCTGCGAGCTTTCGAAGCCGAGTTACGTCCGTCTGAGTTGGCGATACGGCCGTAAGGCCGTTGACTTGTAAAGTTACGGCGTAAGAGGGCCGAGTTACGGCCGTAATCTCCGGCAGATTTAATGACTTGGTCGGGTCATTTCTCCTCATTTCTTCTTTTTCCTTCTTCATCCGAGAGAAAGGGTTGAGAGAGAGATTTTATCATCATCAATCACTTGAGTGTGTAATCTTCATCATCTTCATTCCTTTGAGAAGCTTGGATACTCGCTTTAACTCGTGTTCTTCGGATCGTAGTGGTTGGATCTTCAAGAGGTAATTTCTTCAACACCTCGATTTCGATTTTGTGTTGAGTTATGATGTTTTGACGTTATAATCATGTTATATGAAGGGATATGTATATGATTATGAGTTTGTATAAGGATTCATTGGATTATTGAGAGATTTATTCAAGAACACTTTGAATATCGAGTCGATTTGGGGATTTCCGATTAATTGTTGTTATAATCACGTTTTTGGATATTCATAACGGATTATTGATCGTATTGGAGATGTTTTGTTGTTTTGAAACACTTCTTGGGGATTTGAAGTTGGTATTATTGAGGTTTAGTGGTAATCAATCAAAGTTGGCCTCAAAGTGTTCGATATAATGCCCCAATGAACTTGGTTTAATCGTATCGACGTCTTGAGTTCGTTATATTTGTGTTTAATTCGTTATTGATCGGATTTTTGGCAATTGTATTGAATTAAGGTTGTTCGAGCGACCGGTATCTTGGTTAGGACGTTGTTCGTGGACGGACATTCTTCATCGTTGTTGAGTAAGTTAATTCTTACTCGGTTAAAAGGATATTCATACCTTTTGTTGTTGATTATTCATAATCATAACTCATTCATCATTGTATTAATCATATTAAAACTTGTTATTGTCAATTAATCACTTCAGTCATAAGGAACGACGGTTCCAATCTTTTCGTTGAGCTATCATTCATTTCATTATTACTCTCATCTCGGTGAGTCATTCTTGACTTTGTCAGATTATTACTTATTCATTGATATTCATTACGGTCATTCTCGTTCATATGACCTTATGGGTTCATATTGCGTGGCCGGGTGTGGCTGTGTGGAATTTTTAGTCGGGCACACGATGGTTATTGTATTGGGTTCACCGATACATTAGACCGTGCACACGGGAAAGCGTTACACCGTGAGACTAATTAGGTACACGGACGGGTGTTGTACACTCACACAGAACATTACGGGCGTACTATGGTACTCCTCTTCAGCGTAATTCATAATTAAGGATATTTCATAACTCAGTTAATTCATGATTGTGTAATTTCAACCCCTGAGGATTGTTGTTCTGTATAACTGACCCCGTTTGGGGATATTGTTTTTCTTGTAATGGCAAGGCAAAGTCGCAGGGAGAGCACGTTGTCGGCGGGGAGTCCAAAGTGATACTAGAAGGGGCCCCAGTCTTTTCATCATTTATTCGGTCACTTATGTTTTCTTTATTTATTCCGCTGCAGTCATTCCTTTCGAATACTCATTTCATTCGATGTCGTATTTTATCGTCACATGAGATACACATGTATTCTATTATCCCGGTGTGTTGTATGAAACTCCTACTCGGAGTAATTGATGTTATAATGTGGTTCGGTACTACATTTACCCCGTGTAATTCATCCTTTTCATTCGCCCGGTGGGTCCCAGTGGGGTCCACAAGACCGTAATATCCGCCTAGTTTGGGGTGTTACGAGTTGGTATCGAGCGCGTGGTTTTGAATACTACCCTCCAAGTCATGTCTCGTTTGAAATCATCGTCATCGGACTAGTATCATTGGACTTTCGCGTCACGTGTGACTGTGCAAGTGCCGAGCCAATCGTATCAAGAATCGTAAGATTTCTAATGCCATGGTATAATTTCGCATTAATCATTCATTCATAATTCATCGATTAACAATCCTCAATCATCATTGTCACTTTGATCAGACGGTCGAGTTAACTCATTAATCACTCAATTCATTTCATTATTCGATTGTTGATTAGAAAGATCAAATCATTAATCTTGTTAACTCATTCAAGATAATCATTTCAAGAACTTCATCGATAATCATGTCACGTCAATTAATCATTCATGTAATCGCTGTATTAGAGCGTGTATGCTCATTTTCATCATTTCATAATATAATCATAACGTGATATTCATGCGGGAAATATAATCATCATGTGACTTTCCTACTTCAGTATGGAAAGAGCTGGCAGAGGACGAGGAGGACGAGGCCGTGGAGCGGGCCGAATCCCGAGAACTCGTGCGAACACACGTGTAAATGCCAGGAATAATGCTAACTCATCGAGCAGTGACGCTGCCACTCATTCACCTGGACGCGAGCATTCACTATCGGGAGTCGTGCAGGACACGGCTCGCCGAGGGTGTCCGGGTTGACCCACTCGCATTTATGCAGGGCATGATGGCCCAAATGACCCAGATGGCTCAGTTGATGGAGACGATGCATAACTCCACTACTCAGAATCAACAGGCCCCTCCGCCGCCACCTCAGAGACAAGAGAGGAATGTGAGCAATATCATCGGCGACATCTCTCGCCAGAGGCCACCGACTTTCGAGGGCCTGCCCGAGCCGCAGATATTATTCATTGGCTCGAACATTTCGAGAAGTTGTTTGCTATGGTGGAGTGTCCTAAGGACACAAAGTTTCGTTGCGGCTTACTACAGGGTAAGAGCGCTCATTCTTGGTGGTTGTCGTTGAAGCCCACCGAAGGATCTTGTACATGGGATCGGTTCAAAACTCTCATGATGGAGAGGTATTATCCGGCCCCACTCGAGAGAGGCCAAGTCGAGTTACTCACTCCCGACCCCTCATCGAGACGAGGATGTTCTCGCCATTGCCGAGAAATTTCAGGAACTTCTTCCGTTCGCCTCATCTATCATTCATTCCGAGGCGGATAAGATTAAGTATTTCACAAGAGGTGAAACCCCGTATGAGACTTGAGTTGCTCAATCATAATTGCACCACGTTGGTGAATTCATTGAGAAAGCTCTCACCTATGAGCTTCTGCTAAAGAGATTGCTAAGCGGCAACCTTCGTCCGCTAGCAAGAAATCGAAGAATCGTAACCGATCAAGGCGGTCGGACAACCTTCAAGAAACCCGGGCGGGCTCTGCTTTTACGAGCGACCTCTGTGTCGTCTAGACCCGCGGAATCTCGATCTCGGCGGCCGTTCGGCCATCACTGTTTTAAGCGTGGGGAGCTTGGTCACCTCGGTACCAAGTGTCCTCGTCGGACTATCACTGTCATAATTGTGGGATTGCCGGGCATAAGGCCCGTTTTGCCGTAGGGACTCCAAACCTACTCGACGTCATCTCAAGCCCCGGCGATCGGCCGTTCGAGTCGGGCCGCTCAATCGGCGTCGTTTAAAGCAGCAGGAGGCGACTAAGGGTGGAGCCTATAGCCGTGACAGGAGCGTCGGTCTGGGACTAGCAAGCCCGGATTTATGAGATGAAGAAGGCCATGATCCCGAGGCCCGAATGATCTCAGGTACACTCGATATTCTATCTCAACCTGTGTGTACCCTTTTTGATACTGGTGCATCGCATTCATTCATTTCCGAGTCATGTTTGAGTAGACTACGTCTGGGTAGTGCTACTTGTGAGCCTTATGCCATCGGCCTACCTGATGGTAGACGAATTATCGGTAATCGTGAGATTCAAAATTGTCCGATTCAGTTTCATGGTCGTGTATGGCCAGCAGACCTAATCGTGGTAGATTTGCCGAGGGACGACGTCATCTTGGGTATTGATTGGATGGATCGTCATGATACCATCATTAGTGTCCGTAAGCGTATGGTCACTATCATTTCAGACGATGGGGTTGAATGTGTGTTTCAGGGAGGTAATCCCGGCTGTTCTGGTAAGGTCATTAATTTGATGAAAGCAGTAAGGTTACTCAATCAGGGATGTGTCGGTTATTGGTGCTATATGGCCAAAACCGAGAAGTCATCAGTAATGTTAACGGATATACCGTTGGTGAGGGAATATGCCGATGTTTTTCCGACGAGTTACTGGTTTGCCTCCACGAGAGGATGTGGAATTCACGATTGAGTTGGAGCACAGTACGTCCCGATATCGAAGGCACCGTCGGATGGCCCCGGCCAAATGCGGGAATTAAAGAACCAACTTGAGGAATTGTTCGAGAAGGGTTATATCCGACCGAGTGCGTCTCCGTGGGAGCACCCGTGTTGTTTGTCAAGAAGAAGGATGGCTCATTTCGTTTGTGCATCGATTATCGGGAGTTGAGCAGTGACAATCAAGAATAAGTATCCCTTACCCCGTATTGATGATCTTTTAGATCAACTTCAGGAGCTTCGGTATTTTCAAGATCGACTTAAGGTCCGGATATCATCGATTGCGGATTCGAGAGTCGGACATCGCGAGGACGGCGTTTGAACACGCTATGGCCATTATGAGTTTGTGGTTATGCCGTTCGGATTGACTAATGCACTGCGGTGTTCATGGAGTTAATGAATCGGGTTTTCATCGACTTTTGGATCGGTTTGTTGTTGTCTTCATCGATGACATTTTGATTTATTCGTGACCGGGAGGAACACGAGTTTCATCTTCATCAAGTGCTCGACGTGTTGAGACGCGAACAACTTTATGGGAAGTTCTCCAAATGTGAGTTACGGATGTCAGTGACTTTTCTCGGACATGTAATTTCATCGAGACGGAGTTCGTGTCGACCCTCGAAGACGGAGGCTATTCGAGATTGGTTACCTCAGAAGAATGTTAAGGAAATCCGGAGTTTCCTCGGATTAGCGGGTTATTATCGGCGATTTGTGGAAGGATTTTCCAAAATTGCTCAACCATTGACGAACCTTTGCGAAAGGATAAGAAATACACGTGGTCCGACGCGTGTCGTGAGTTTCGAGGAACTCAAGAGCCGGTTAATGACAAAGACTGCTTTCCTTGCCGCAGGGACGGAGGGATTTGTGGTTTATAGTGATGCGTCGGGCGGTCTCGGATGTGTGCTCATGCGAGAACGGAAGGTTATTGCTTATGCTTCACGGCAATTGAGACCTTACGAGGTTAATTATCGACCCACGACACTGGAGCTAGCGGTAGTGGTGTTCGCTTTGAAAATTTGGCGTCATTATCTTTATGGCGTTACATCGATATTCACCGATCATAAGAGTTTAAAGTATATATTTACTCGAAGGAGTTAAATATGCGGCAGAGACGGTGGTTAGAATTAATCAAAGATTACGATATCGAGATCCTTTACCACCGGGCAAGGCGAACGTTGTCGCCGACGCCTTGAGTCGCAAGTCCGTTCAGAGCGAGATGCTTGCTCGTCTAACGATTCGAAGGAACTTCAGCGGGAATTCCTTAGACCCGAGATCGAGGTCCGGCTTCGGCGAGTTCGGGGACGACTTTGTATGTTAGAGATTTCATCGTCACTCGAGGAGGTAATCAGAGAGAACCGAGTTCGAGACCCTTCATTGTTGCGCATCCGTGAGGATGTGGCTCAGGGAAAGCCTCGGATTCGTGGTCCACGAGGATGGACTTTTGAGATTTAAGAATCGGTTGTGCGTCCGTGAATGACGAGTTGAAAAACTCGATTTTGAGAGAAGCTCATGCTACCCCTTATTCTGTTCATCCGGGTCCAAACCAAGATGTACAAGGACTTGAAAGCAGAATTCTTGGTGGAGTAATATGAGCGAGAAGTCGCGAGAATTTGTTTCGAGATGCTTAACTGTCAACAAGTTAAGATTGAACATCGGCCGTGGGTATGTGAAACCTCTCCCTATTCCGGAGTGGAAGTGGGAAGACATTTCTATGGACTTCATCACGAGTTTGCCGACGAGTCGTCGTGGCATGAATATGATCTGGGTGATTGTGGACCACTTAACTAAATCAGCTCATTTCCTTGAGATCAAGGATACGTGGGGTCCTGAGAGACTGGCTCAGTTGTTCATCAAAGAGATAGTCAGACTTCATGGTACTCCTAAGAGTATCGTCTCCGATCGTGACGGACGATTTGTGTCTCATTTTGGAAATCGGTTCATCGTGCTATGGGAACTCGGCTCAATCTCGCATCGCTTTTCATCCTCAAGCGACGGCAATCGAGAGGACTATTCGGACATTAGAGGACATGTTGAGGGCATGCGTCCTCGATTGGAAGGACGATTGGGAAGCCCAACTACCATTGATCGAGTTCACGTATAATAATAGCTGGCATGCTTCCATTAAGATGGCACCTTACGAGGCCTTGTACGGTCGTCGTTGTCGGTCTCCTTTGTGTTGGGATGACTTGTCAGAATCAATCGGCACCGAGCCCGATATGCTTATAGCCTTGAGAGAAGGTAGCTTTAATCGAGTCGTATGTTGACATTTCAGTCGGAAATCCTATGCAGATAATCGTCGTCGACCACTAGAGTTCGAGACGGGCGACCACGTTTTGGTCAAGGTATCCCGAGTCGAGGTATTTTCCGTTTTGGGAAGAGGAAAGTTGAGTCCGAGATTCATTGGACCGTTTGAGATTTTGGATCGAGTGGGCGAGTTAGCTTATCGATTGGCTTTACCTCCGGCGTTGAGCCGAATTCATAATGTATTTCATGTCTCTCGATTGCGGAAGTATGTTGCCGACCCGAGTCACATACTCCGGTTCGACGAAATCGAGATCGCCGACGATCATTCATATGAGGAACGTCCTATTCGAGTTTTAGAGCGGCGAATCAAACAGTTGAGGAATAAGACGATTCCTTTGGTTAAAATTCAGTGGTCTAGACACGGAGTCGAAGAGGCCACTTGGGAAACCGAAGAGAGTATGCGGGAGAGTCATCCGGAGTTGTTTGACCCTTAGTTTCGAGGACGAAACTATTTTAAGGGGGAGTATGTAATACCGGTTGTAATTCATTCATTTTCATTCAAGAATTATCGATCTGTAATTGTCACTCGTAATTCTCACTCATTAATAATCACTCATCATTCATGAATCACTCATTTGCGTTCAATGTTGGCATGTTGTAATCGTATATCGATTCGATCGTCATTTTATCTCCGTTTTTAGATCGAGACGGGAGTATTATCATTTTCATTGTGATTGATAGCCTTGTACTGAGAGTATCATCTTTGGCTCGTGTTAGACTTGTTCACTTTCCCATTCGTATGATATGTCGGATCATTCATCAGTCGTAGCGAGGAATCGGAATTATCGGATTGATTCACCTTGGCCAGCATCGAGTTACGACCGTAAGGTTCTGGGATACGGCCGTAAGGCTGGCCGGTTACGGCCGTAAGTGGTCCAGCAGGCTGCCCGGGCATTTTGGCCGAAGGTGAGTTACGGCCGTAAGGAAGGTGAGATACGGCCGTAAGTGGCGTTCGTAAATTTCGGGTGTTGCCGACCAAGGGTGACTTACGGCCGTAAGGGTTGCGGCATACGGCCGTAAGTCGAGGCGGGTACGGCCGTAAGGCTTGGCCGGATACGGCCGTACGCTGCAGGAAGGATGTCCGGCCATTTTTGACGAAGGCGGGTTACGCCCGTAAGGTTGGCCGGATACGGCCGTATCATCCGAGTTACGGCCGTAAGGTGTCGGCTCTGGCCGTAAAGTGTCGGCGGAGTGTTTTTGTGAAGGCGATTACGCCGTAACTAAGGCAGTTCTGGCCGTAAGTCTGTCAGCGAGCTTTCGAAGCCGAGTTCTGGCCGTCTGAGTTGGCGATTCTGGCCGCAAGGCCGTTGACTTGTAAAGTTACGGCCGTAAGAGGGCCGAGTTCTGGCCGTAACCCGGCAGATTTAATGACTTGGCGGGTCATTTCTCCTCATTTCTTCTTTTTCCTTCTTCATCAGAGAAAGGGTTGAGAGAGAGATTTTATCATCATCAATCACTTGAGTGTGTAATCTTCATCATCTTCATTCCTTTGAGAAGCTTGGATACTCGTTTTAACTCGTGTTCTTCGGATCGTAGTGGTTGGATCTTCAAGAGGTAATTTCTTCAACACCTTGGATTTCGATTTTGTGTTGAGTTATGATGTTTTGGACGTTATAATCATGTTATATGAAGGGATATGTATATGATTATGAGTTTGTATAAGGATTCATTGGATTATTGAGAGATTTATTCAAGAACACTTTGAATATCGAGTTGGATTTGGGGATTTCCGATTAATTGTTGTTATAATCACGTTTTGGATATTCATAACGGATTATTGATCGTATTGGAGATGTTTTGTTGTTTTGAAACACTTCTTGGGGATTTGAAGTTGGTATTATTGAGGTTTAGTGGTAATCAATCAAAGTTGGCCTCAAAGTGTTCGATATAATGCCCCAATGAACTTGGTTTAATCGTATCGACGTCTTGAGTTCGTTATATTCGTGTTTAATTCGTTATTGATCGGATTGTTGGCAATTGTATTGAATTAAGGTTGTTCGGCGACCGGTATCTTGGTTAGGGCGTTGTTCGTGGACGGACATTCTTCATCGTTGTTGAGTAAGTTAATTCTTACTCGGTTAAAAGGATATTCATACCTTTTGTTGTTGATTATTCATAATCATAACTCATTCATCATTGTATTAATCATATTAAAACTTGTTATTGTCAATTAATCACTTGATCATAAGGAGCAGCGGTTCCAATCTTTTCGTTGAGCTATCATTCATTTCATTATTACTCTCATCTCGGTGAGTCATTCTTGACTTTGTCGATTATTACTTATTCATTGATATTCATTACGGTCATTCTCGTTCATATGACCTTGCAGGTTCATATTGCGTGGCCGGGTGTGGTGTGTGGACTTTTTAGTCGGGCACACGATGGTTATTGTATGGGGTTCACCGATACATTAGACCGTGCACACGGGAAAGCGTTACACCGTGAGACTAATTAGGTACACGGACGGGTGTTGTACACTCACACAGAACATTACGGGCGTACTATGGTACTCCTCTTCACGTAATTCATAATTAAGGATATTTCATAACTCGGTTAATTCATGATTGTGTAATTTCAACCCCGAGGATTGTTGTTCGTATAATCCGGCCCCATTTGGGGATATTGTTTTTAGTCATGGCAAGGCAAAGGCGAGGGAGAGCACGATGACGGCGGGAGTCCCAGTGATACTAGAAGGGGCCCCGATCTTTTCGATCATTTATTCGGTCACTTATGTTTTCTTTATTTATTCCATTATGATCATTCCTTTCGAATACTCATTTCATTCAGTGTCGTGTATTTTATCGTCACATGAGATACACATGTATTCTATTATCCTGGGTGTGTTGTATGAAACTCCTACTCGGAGTAATTGATGTTATAATGTGGTTCGGTACTACATTTACCCTGTGTAATTCATCCTTTTTCATTCGCCTGGTGGGTCCCAGCCGGGGGTCCACGGCACTGTAATATCCGCCTAGTTTGGGGTGTTACAGCGGTAACATGTGCAATGGGCGGCCAATATAGTGGAGTGAACGCCGGTACACAGGTGTGCAAGGGAGGCGCCTGGTAGGCTTATTGGTAACGGATATTTGAGTGATAGCTAAGACCCCATTACCAAATGATTTTCGTAATTTAAATTCTTGCAACTCGCTTTAAAATGTTGGTCTTGATGTAGACCGTGATTCGTGTTTCTGAAGTTCGTTCCAACTTGTTTTAAATGTTGGTATCAAGGTTAATTAACCAAGGATATTTGACGAGATCTCCGAGGGTTAATTAATCAGGGGTCTTGAGCAGGATTTGTCGAATGAGAGGCTGTGCCTTTGATTGTACTGTGATGATTATTCTGTGTATTGGGTTGAGGACCCCGTGGGATGTTGAGATTTGATCTCGTGATGATATTATTTGGAGTGGGCCGAGAACCCCATGAGATGTTATAATGATTCGCTTGTGATAGTGTTTTATCAATTGGGTCGAGGACCTCGAATAACGTTGTAATGGTTTTCTTGCAAATTGTTTTCCACATGATGGGTCGAAGACCCGAAAGCCTTTTGAATTATTTTCTAGAAGTATTCCCATTCGATTTTCAAAACCCCAAGACGGCCCAAGTCATTAATAATGTTTTCAAACTATCTTATCAAAATACTTTTCCTTTTATAAAACTGGATTTTTAAACTAATCTTTTGACTCCTTGGGCTTGTTTAAAGTTTCTTTGGTGTTATGTTCCATAAAGAGAATACGACTATGTGATTATCTTTCACCTTATGCGAATGCTATTCTGTGTTGACTATGGGTATGTATGGTTTGTGTTAAGGCTTCGCGGCTGTTGAGTTTTGTGTTATTGTTCGTATATCTTGTATATTATGTACTTGCACTAGCAAAATTCCAGTTTGCTAACCCCCGAGTTTTCGGGGGGTGGGTGCCTGTTATGCGCTCAGGTTTTGGCAGCTAGGGAGCAGTCACGGGATTGGCTTGGAAGGATATGGAAGACGACGATGCTAATCACACAAGAGTTAGAGTCTTTTCCTTTTATTCCATCTTGGTCGGTATTTTTTTCATTTGGTTGAGTATTCACCCTTGTACGGGTGTAGGTTTTGCATTTATTAAATGGAGTTGTCATCCCTTTTTGTGTGAAAGTTTATTTTTGTCATTGAGATGTAAAGTTTATTAGTTTCTGAATTGTTTAATGACCTTGTCGGTCTGCGTTGTATTTAGATTGAACCCGGTCGGTCAATCATTGTGTAGTCTAGTAGAGTTTAGCCTGGTAGATCCTTGTGAGAAGGGCCTACGGCGTGTAACATTTCCGGATGTATTCTGGGGGTGTTACATTTATGGTATCGGAGCTTTAGGTTTGCGAAAAACCTAGGCCGTTGGGTTAAGTCTATGTCTTGTGTAAGTCGCGCGCATCAGAGTTGTGATAGTATCGTGGTTCCAACATCATCTTCAAGCAATCCGTGATGGTAAGCCTCCCTAATCGTAAGTCCCCCTTGTATACGTATTTGGTTATATTGTGCTTAACGTGAACCAAGGGTTTAAACTTGTTAGAGATTATATTGTTTTATGATAACACCTGCGTATACGGTTCGAGTGAGAATGGTTATATAGTATACTTCGGAAGTCGAACATATTTATCGGTTTCTGCATTTCAGTAGAATAAATCTTTGAGTGTTAATTTTATCCGCTGCGTGAGTATTTTGAAATGACTCTTGGTATTTTGCAACCGAATTGTTATCTCATAAGACCAATTCCCTAAACCGAGTTTTGGCATTTTAGTCTTGCACGTTTTAACTGTATTTTTATGACGATATTTGATATTTTACAAATGATTTTGTAAGTTTTGGAAAATGCTACCGTCATCGGCTTTTTTGGCGTATTTTAAAATGGTTTTGTAAATGGTTTTTATCTGGTAGGTTTCGGCGCAGAATCCCCGTCATATAATATTTCCGGGCCGAATTACGAACATTTTAAAGTAGTTTTTTGAAATTTTCCTAACATTGTAAACCTCATGATTTAATGTAGTCATGTCGAATGGTCACGTATTTTGGTGAAAAATTCTTTCGAATAAACATTTTGGTAGAAGAGGAAGGATTTTCAAAATTGTGGTATTTGGGACTCAACACTTTTGAAATATTTCAAATTAGTTACAATTCGATTTTCAATTTTCTTGTAGGCATTACTCGAAAATAAATTTTTAGAGTCATTGAATAAACTTCCTCTTCCAAAATAAAGGACAGTATTTACAAGTTTTGAGCACAACGTGACTCGGCTTTTGTTTCAAAATTTATTTTTTTTAAAAAGCATACGCATAATGATCGTCCTAGTCGACGGACTGGAAATTGACTTCAGAAAATTTCGTGCTTTACGATATTGCCGTTATTCTAAGGATGCTAATTAAACCTTGCGTTGATAATTGTGGTATACCATACAACCGAATATGTGATAACAGTAAACGGTACTATCTGCATTAGCATGACGAGCCTTGGCGGACGTAGACATGATAATGGAAGCGGAAGCGGTGAGGTGGTTCGTACGACAACGATTCATGTTACGGTGAAGGAATATCAAGATCAGACGATAACCTATGAAACCTCCTCAGTGACCGAGCCAACGAGCGGAGAAAAGAGACCGAGGACATCTAGAAAATTTTTGGGCGGTGAAGAGACTAAGGTTCTCAAACCCCCACGTTGTTCGAATGCGTCGTCTTCGCGGTCGAGAATGAGCATTGGGAATCCCCAGCCAGCATCGGTGACTCCCGGTAAGAAGAGAGTGTGCTTCAACTGCAACCGTACGGGACATATCCGTGTAAACTGTCCCTCCCCACTCTTGACTTGTTATCGGTGCGGGTGTGAAGGCCATCGGGAGAAACATTGTGAGATAATTTCCGAATTGGCCAAAAATGCTACCCTATTGGCGAGCAGAGCAAGTGGCCGGAGAATGTCCCGAAACCTTATGTCTTCTGCTGAAGAGCATAACATAGGTGAATGAAGATTTTATACTATGTTCTAGTCATTGCTATTTCCAACAATTGTGACTTTGATCGTTTTTCATTTTAATTGCTTTTCGTTTCCAACTCCTGCTGTTTTAAGTTTCGGGGCTGAAATGTCTTCTTAGTATGGGGGCACGTATTACCCGTACTCTTCTTAGTATTTTCGGTGTTGGGAGACTTTCATTGTTGGTGATTCATCTGTGATCCTCTTGGCAATTTTAAACTACCATGTTCTACTGAACCTACCGTCATTCGAACGAATTTCAGAACCGATTTGTTAAACTTCTTGAATTATTGTGGTCTATCCACATCCGAACGTAATCCTTGCAAAATTTTGTTCGAAACTATTTGTTCTGACTCGTGCGGTTAACATTTCCAATGTGTTATGAACTTGAATACGGTTGGTCGAGCTCGACACGCGATTTCAGTACGTCTGAGCCGTTTGTGAATTTCCTTCATTCTAGGAGCTTTTACTTCTCCACTCTAACTTCTCATGTTCACATGTAATTTATCGCCTCAATTTACGTACCAGATACTTGCTAGGTCCAATCATTGTATTTTCAGAACCTTGCATTCGCGCATTGCTCATGATGTTTTGGGGCTGAGCAAGTAGTTATTTTTCCTTGGTTGTTCCACCACTCTACTTTAAGTTTCGGGACGAAACTTCTTTTAAGAGGGATAGTATGTAATATCCGGATAAATTGTCGGCCGTATTTGAACACTATATTACTCGAATTGGTGCTATCAATAATCGAAGTATGATCGTTTCCGTATTCGCATCCTCATGCATTATAATATCAACTTTAATCCTTCACATGCAACTACGTCGTAACGCACGCTAACAGGTAAGCGTAACGTACGTTATGAGCTAGAGATAGCGTACGCTACGAGCTAGACGTAGCGTACATAAGGAGGTCAATGATTGAACAGGCTGGCTAGCACATGGACGGATGGTGGTGGGCTCGGAAAGATTCCCGCGGATGAACCTGGACAGTTTTGGGGTCAACGGGTGTTAACGTATGCTAAGGTTTGTAACTAGTGTATGCTAATGTGTGTAGCTTACGTACGTAATGCATAGGGTGTAACGTACGTAAGCGAGTACAGAATGAGACAGTAAGCTACCATTGAACGATAGCGTACGCTAAGAGCGAAGGGTAGCGTGCGCTAAGTCGATTACGTACGTAGATAGCTAAGGCTAACGTACGTAAAGCTCAAGATATTATATATATGGACAACACCCCATTTCATTTCACTTCGTCCCTTTCACTTTCACTTCGTTTTCCTTCATTTATAGAGAGTCTCCAGCCATCTAAAACACCAATAGATTACATAGACTCGATCATTTAAGTTAAGAAACATCTTGGATTGGCATTCAAGCAATCGGAGTTGGATGCTACCTCTTGTCTCTGCGTTTCCTTCATATTAAGGTATGTTAATGCTACCTCAACCTTGAATCCGTATTCTTAAGGATGTTATGAACATACTACCGGGATTATTAAGCTCCATAAATGATTTTTATCCGAACACCATGTTTTTGGAAGTTAGAATGTTCATGCTTTAGTTACCCGAGTTAAGAACATTATAGTTCGAATCTTGTTATGATGAACAAGTAAGTGAAGTTTTCTGAGATTAATAAACTGTATTGTATGGTGTTTCCATAATGATCGTAGACTTAATGTTGATAACAACCTCAGATTTCCCGAACTACCTTTGAGGATTTATAATCGAGATTGGAGTGAGTCTTATGATGGGATGATTAACCTGGAATTCGAAGACATCAACACCATAGGATCATTCTGATTCACATGAGTACTATATGTGTGAATATAACGTACGTTAAACTCTATGCATTACGTACGCTATACCCTCAGGCAAGGCAGTCGTCTGAACTGAGAAGAACTGTCCAATGCATGCTTAGTGTGCGTTAATCTTTGTAGCTTACGTGCGCTAACGTGCAGACGTAACGTACATTACGTAGGTGTGTAACGTACGTTACGAAGAGTACAGTTAGGGTTCGGTCATCTTTCTATGTTTTTCCTCGTGTGATTGATTATTTATTTAATGATAGGATATTAAGGACGAATTTCCTACGATAATCCAGTGTTGAGCCTTTCCGATCGTCGTTTCCGTTGGAGTTCCGGATTGTTCCAATCAACTGTATTTCCGGAGTATTCGTGAGAGATTACCAAGGCAAGTACCTTGATATACGAATTATAATTACGTGAAATCATTATTGCTGAAGTGTATGAATTATGTTATGAATATCTGTATATTATATATATATATATATGTGTGTGTATACATATATATATATATATACATATATATATATATATATATATGGAGATAAATGTTGGATGATCAATACAAATATTAGTCGACGTACTCAACTTAGATTAAAGTACGAATAATAATTATAGAGGTAATATGGTAATGTTTGTATTTTCGGTTGAGTTACGATATAAGGATATATATATATATATATATATGGAGATAAATGTTGGATGATTAATACCAATATTAGTCGACGTACTCAACTTAGATTAAAGTACGAATAATAATTATAGAGGTAATATGGTAATGTTTGTATTTTCGGTTGAGTTACGATATAAGGATATATATATATATATGTAGGGTTATTATATAAACAGGTTACTAAAGTTTACCAAAAATGACAATTTTCTGACTAAAGTTTTTTTTGTTACAAAGAGGTTACTCAAGTTTTCGGGTTTGTCAACTGGGTTACTCAAAGATTAAAATCTTACACAAATGTAACTGCGAGAGTGGGCAACCGGATGATTACCGGTTCCCTTTGTCCACGTCAGCACCATAGTTTTAAATGTTACAAAGAAGTTACTATAGTTTACGAGGTTATTAAATAGGTTACTGAACTTTACAAAAAGTTACTATGCGTGTTTTTTTTCTTTTTTTTTTCTTTTTTTTCAGAAAAAATAAAAAATAAAATTTTCTAGGAAAAACTTTATCTTTTCGAAAAAAACATTATTTATGAAAATTTTTTATTTCTTCCGAAAAAATTAAAAAAATATTTTCTGGAGAAATATTTTTTTGGCAAAAAAATATTTTTGAAAAAAATTTATTTTACGGAAAAAATATATTATTTTTGAAAAATAAAATTATTTTA
Source organism: Orobanche coerulescens (assembly GCA_033398695.1). Classification (NCBI taxonomy): domain Eukaryota; kingdom Viridiplantae; phylum Streptophyta; class Magnoliopsida; order Lamiales; family Orobanchaceae; genus Orobanche; species Orobanche coerulescens. The sequence goes on along the minus strand of CM065808.1, from coordinate 59,783,115 downwards.
CGGAGAAATATTATTTTTGGCAAAAAAATATTTTTGAAAAAATTTATTTTATGGAAAAAATATATTATTTTTGAAAAAATAAAATTATTTTACGGAGAAATATTATTTTTGGCAAAAATATTTTCGAAAAAATTTATTTTATGGAAAAAATATATTATTTTTGAAAAAATAAAATTATTTTATGGAGAAATATTATTTTTGGCAAAAATATTTTTCGAAAAAAATTTATTTTCTGGAAAAATATATTATTTTTTCGAAAAAATAAAATTATTTTACGGAGAAATATATTTTTGGCAAAAAAATATTTTCGAAAAATTTATTTTACGGAAAAAATATATTATTTTTGAAAAAATAAAATTATTTTACGGAGAAATATTATTTTTGGCAAAAATATTTTTGAAAAAATTTATTTTACGGAAAAAATATATTATTTTTTGAAAAATAAAATTATTTTACGGATTTTTATATTTATTTAAAATAAAATACTTTTATAGAAAAATAAAAAAAAATATTTTCTTGAAAAAAATAATATTTCGAAAAAAAATTATTTTCTGAAAAAATATATTTTTTAAAAGAAATGTATTAGCCAAACACTTTTTTTATAAAATATTGTGTAGGTAGTTTTTTTATATGCTGCAATCACCCCTAGGTATATGCTACTTTTATATGTATGTATGTAGTGTTGATTGGTAGTGTTGAAGGCTTAATGTGTTAAGTCTTGATGAATAACGTGCGAGTTATTGTTTATTTTGCGTAGTTACGTACTGGCGAAAAAAATTTGTGAATTGATGAACTGATTTGATAATTGTTGCAACGGTTGACTGTGTGCTTGGTATTTGTAACAACGTGAATACTTGTTATGAGAGACGTCATATCCGGGTGCCTCTAAGGGCGGGGTGTGCACTCTAGCCTGGTGTACGTTGCAATGAGCGGCTCCATATGATTGGTGAACACAAGTGTTACTTAATGCGCGAGCAAGGGGGGGCTCCTATGGGAGTGAACGCCGGCGCGGTAACATGTGCAATGGGCGGCCAATATAGTGGAGTGAACGCCGGTACACAGGTGTGCAAGGGAGGCGCCTGGTAGGCTTATTGGTAACGGATATTTGAGTGATAGCTAAGACCCCGTTACCAAATAATTTTCGTAATTTAAATTCTTGCAACTCGCTTTAAAATGTTGGTCTTGATGTAGACCGTGATTCGTGTTTCTGAAGTTCGTTCCAACTTGTTTTAAATGTTGGTCAGGGTTAATTAACCAAGGATATTTGACGAGATCTCCGAGGGTTAATTAATCAGGGGTCTTGAGCAGGATTTGTCGAATGAGAGGCTGTGCCTTTGATTGTTCTGTGATGATTATTATATGTATTGGGTCGAGGAGCCCATGGGATGTTGAGATTTGATATCGTGATGATATTATTTGGATTGGGCCGAGAACCCCATGAGATGCTATAATGATTCGCTTGTGATAGTGTTTTATCAATTGGGTCGAGGACCCCGCATAACGTTGTAATGGTTTTCTTGCAAATTGTTTTCCACATGATGGGTCAAAGACCCGAGAGCCTTTTGAATTATTTTCTAGAAGTATTCCCATTCGATTTTCAAAACCCCAAGACGGCCCAAGTCATTAATAATGTTTTCAGACTATCTTATCAAAATAATTTTCCTTTTATAAAACTGGATTTTTAAACTAAATCTTTTGACTCCTTGGGCTTGTTTAAAGTTTCTTTGGTGTTATGTTCCATAAAGAGAATACGACTATGTGGTTATCTTTCACCTTATGCGAATGCTATTCTGTGTTGACTATGGGTATGTATGGTTTGTGTTAAGGCTTCGCGGCTGTTGAGTTTTGTGTTGTTATTGTTCGTATATCTTGTATATTACGTACTTGCACTAGCAAAATTCCAGTTTGCTAACCCCCGAATTTTCGGGGGGTTAGTGCCTGTTATGCGCTCAGGTTTTGGCAGCTCGGGAGCAGTCACGGGATTGGCTTAGAAGGAGATGGAAGACGACGATGCTAATCACACAAGAGTCAGAGTCTTTTTATTTTATTCCATCTTGGTCGGTATTTTTTTCATTTGGTTGAGTATTCACCCTTGTACGGGTGTGGGTTTTGCATTTATTAAATGGAGTTGTCATCCCTTTTTGTGTGAAAGTTTATTTTTGTCATTGAGATGTAAAGATTATTAGTTTCCGAATTGTTTAATGACCTTGTCGGTCTGCGTTGTATTTAGATTGATCCCGGTCGGTCAATCATTGTGTAGTCTAGTAGAGTTTAGCCTGGTAGATCCTTGTGAGAAGGGCCTAGGTCGTGTAACATTTCCGGATGTATTCTGGGGGTGTTACAGTGGAGAGATCATAATTTCGGGTTTCTTACTTCTATTTTTATTGGTATTTCTTTTTTAATGTCATGCCATATTAGATTGTTGGGTTCTGTTATGCACTTGCGGCATTGTTTTCTTTATTTCAGGTCTCTTATGATTTATTGTTATTTCTGTTGTGATGGTTGTGATTTATGTAATTGTTTGTTTTGTTAATTTGGTATTTCTTTTTCAATTATTCATTTTCTCTGTGTGAAATCCTTCGGCGCTGCTGTTTTTATTAAAATTCAGTTTCATTTTTGTCATACGCCTTCTTGGTTTTCTTTCTGTCCTTATTTTCATTTCTTGTTTGCTTTCCTCCCTTTTTTCCAGCAGGTAATTTCATAACATATCGATGTGTTCTGTTGTATTTTGTTCTTTTGTACTGGTAAAAAATTGTTGTAGTTGTTATTTCCAAAGTTTCACATTAGGAATATATTCTTCGGTAACTTCGTTTTTCGCAGTTTTGACATTAGGAATATTTATTTGATAGATTGGATATTATTGGTGATGTTATTTTCGTCGAGCTAATTTCTGGAATTTATTTGGTAGTGTATGGAGTATATGCGAATTTACTTTAAAGCTAGATTGTCTAGGTATTTGTGGACTTATCTAAAGTACTTGTGTCATTATGCTCGTTTCTAGCAAGGGGTTTTGTTGATTTAATTTGGAATTCCCTTCGTCTCAGAAGAACAAGGTACTCCCTTTTATTTTGTCGTGTACATATTAGATTATTGAGTTCTGTTTTGCACTTGCGGCTTTTTTAGGTCTCTTATTATTGTTATTTCCGTTGTGATTTGTTGTGATTTATGTACTTTATTTGTTTTGTTAATTTGGTTTTTATTTTTCAATTATTTATTTTTCCTGGTTAACTCATTCGGCGCTACTGTTTTTATTAAAATTCAGTTTTATTTTTGGCTCTATGCCTTCTTGGTTTCCCTTCTGTCCTTTTCATTTCTTGTTTGCTTTTCTCCTCTTTTCTCTAGTGGGTAATTTCACAACGTATCGGTGTGTTCTGTTGTTTTTTGTTCTTTTGTACTGGTAGAAAGTTGTTGTAGTTGTTATCTTTTACAGTTTCGCATTAGGAATATCTTCTTATCTAATTTTGTTATTCGCAGTTTTCACATTAGGAATATTTATTTGATATGTAGTATATGATTGGGGGATGTTATTTTTGTTGTTATTTATTTGCTATTGTTGTGATTTGGTTGTTTTAGATGTTGTTATTGCTGCACTTTTTGTCATGTGTCTTTTTCTTATGCTCTTTCTATATTTTCAACTGTGTTTGTTCGTAATTAATTCATTTTCTTGGTAGGAGCTATTCTGGTATAGGTGTTTGGTGTCTATAACGTCACTTTGTTTTTGGCGGTTGGTATTTCACGGTTCTGTTCGTATTTCTAATGTAACTCTATTTTTTCTTGCATATATATATGAAATTAGTTAAATTTGTTATTCATCTATAGTTTGTTGCTTTCGTTGATTTAAAGATGTACGAATTATCTGTTCTTCTATATATTTCTCACTTGTCCTTAGTTTCAAAGAATGTCCTGTTTGTGTCTATATTTTTAGAATGACTTAGAATTTGGCAGTCTTTCAACTTTATTTGGTGTTTACTTTTCTCAAATACTTCTGTTTAATGCAAATAAAATACCATTTACGAGTTCTTTTTTTTCAGTTTGATATAAATAATTATTGTTTTTTGATTTACTCAACTCAAAACCTATTACTGAGATTCTGTAGACAAACAGTTGATAGTCGCTTTTTGTTGTACATTGAGTTTCTTTATGCAGACATAAAATAAAATGGGGAATTTCTTAGCTAGGGTAAGTTGGTGTACTATAAATGAATAGCTATCATTTTATTTTATTAAAATAGAGTCTCGGTTACACGCCCACCTAGGGTTATTCTTAAACTTCAGATGAATGTCGATAAAAAGAAACTTAAAGAACATTTATATCCCTAAGGTAAACATATTCCATGTCTGCATGCTTATTCTTAAACTTAATATGAATCTAGATAACACTACGAAAAATGCATTAGGTTTAACTTTAATTCTTATTCATGACATATAATGTAGTACTCGAGATTTTTATTCCGGTTATTTTGGATTTTTTTGGATATTTCTCGATTATCGAGCGTTGATATTATTTTCTTGAAGACTGATTTTGTGGTTATGGTTGTATGTGGTGATTGGTTATATGTTGTCATTTCGGATCGATGATGTTGTCCATGAGCGTTTTATCATGTTTGTTCCGTGCGTTTTTGGAAAATCGAGTCGTCGGATCATGGCGGCTGGGCACTGGTCGGGCAGGTGCGGCAGGAACCGACGTAGCGCACGCCACTGTTTGAATCCAGCGCGCGCTAATCGGCCGAGCAGCTAAGACAGTAGGGTCTGGACTTCGGATGGACCAACAGGTAGCGCAGGCTAGCCGATCACTGCGCGCGCTAACTCGGTAGGCATAGCGCATGCTATTCACCCGCACAACGCATGCTACCTGGCCGTGCATATTAGTCGAGGAGGTTCTGGATGGGTCGGCTAGCGCGCGCTATCGCGGCCGGGCAGAAGGCTCTGGACTGCGGCACAGGCCGATAGCGCACGCTACAGGAACTCGTCTAGCGCATGATGGTGGGTCCCGGCCGAAGGTTCTGGACCAAGTCCGGCCCATTAGCGCATGCTAACCGGACACCCGAGTGCACGCTAATGCACGTTTATATATACAAGACCCAGCAGTCGAGTTTCACTCGTTTTTCCCATTTCACCTTCGTTCCTTCCGCAGCCAAGTCTTGGAGAACTTGAATATATGTGTTAAACTATGCATCCACTAAGTCCTAGAGTTCCTATCATCGATTAATCATTCTATAACCTCCTCTGATCGACCGAATCAGGGTGAGTTTTTCTAAAATCTTAGTTTTGGGAAAATTGGGAATTTTGCTAGATTTCGTTCGTTTAATCCGAACTAACCTATATTAGTGGGGGATTAATGATTATTAAGCTATATTCAATCAATTTCCTTGTTGTTCCATGGTTTGATTGCCAAGAATTCGTCGTTTTGTTGAGTTTCTAATCGACGCCTTGAAGGTATCCGATAAAAGGTCTTTATATGATTATTATTCCTCGTATGATCGTTGATTTATTGATGATATGTCTTAGGAACGAAATCTTTGTGAAGAACTTGAGTCAAAACTCTTCCGTTCGTTGTCTTCTTCGGGGTTCGAGGTTTCTCGGTTGTGCCGTGTTCATCGGAGTATTTGTGTGCCTATTTCGAGATAAGTATTTTGCCCATACATTTCGTGCTTCGTAGACGTAATAGCTGGTAACTGATTATATGCGCAATTTGAATGTTTTTAATGAACTTTCAAAAAGAATCGGCATATTCTCGATAAAGGTTTTCCTTCAAAGATAACTCGTATGTTTTGTGAACAAATGTACTTTTATGAGTATGTGTACTAGTGTTGTATTCGTAGGGTGTTGTGTGTCTTTCATTCACTTCACAAGGATTGTGTGTTAGTACGTATACTTGTTCGATAAATATGTGATGTTGTGTGATATTAGTTGTGATTCCTTTGTAAGGAGGTTGTGATGCTCAGTGTTGTTGGGAAATGGTACTTCCTTGTTGTTGTGTGATTGTTGTAAAGTGATGTGCCACGGGGTAAGATTTGTTGAATCTCCGGGATCCGTCCTTGCTAGTACGGATCAGGCATGACCATGAGGTTATCCAATCGGGTATGTCTTGTGGAGACTCCGAGGTTCGTGGCTTGCTAGCCCGATGCCGGGATATCTTGTGGGGTTATCCAAACTGGGTATGTCGATGTAGAGACTCCGAGGTTCGTAGCTTGTTAGCGCGATGTAGGGATAACTTATGATTGTGGTTTGGTTGTGTGATGTACGTGTTATGGGTTGTCCAATCGGGTATGTCTCGTGGAGGCTCCGAGGTTCGTGGCTTGCTAGCCCGATGCCAGGATAACTATGAACGTATGTTGTGGTTGTGGTAATTGTGACTATTGTCACGGTGATTTGTGATATTGTGTGGTTTCCCATTGGGTTATTCACTCGGGAATGTCTCGACGAGGCTCTGAGGTTCGTGGATGTAACACCCCCAAAACCGTACGGGAATATTACACGCCGTAGACCCTTTCCACAAGGATCTACCAGGCTAAACATCCATAAACAACCAAATGCTTGCCCGGCCAGGGTCAAACAATATAATAATACAGACCGTTAAGGTCACTTACACATGAATACACAGACCGATGAGGTAACACAACTCCATCAACGGAACTGACTACAACAACATTGCCCACACAGGGGTTGAAACACAATACAGCGGAAGACTGAAATCAACTCTAACAATACAACCAAACTCTACTAACTCTCGACTCTTGATTAGTATCGCAGCTCGTCATCCTCTTGTTCCAATCCTGTGACTGCTCCCCTGAACCTGCATGTACCTGGACGCAAAACAGACATCCATCCCCCGATTACTCGGGGGTTAGTAAAACTCCACTGTTTTACTAGTGCAAGTATAATACGATACGAAATGCAACAAGTAAATAGCAACTACGAATTTAATACGGAAATCAATTATCAAAATGTTCCCGAGAAGTTTTAGAATTTCGAACTCAAGCAAGAGATATTTGAAAAGGAACACATCATCTCGAGGATTTTTAAAGCAGAAATTCTTTTGGACCTCGAGTCCCAATTTACAAAACCTTTTCGTAAACATTAGGGCCTTAACCCGATTCTCGTTTCAAAACACACAAGATAAGATATCATTATGAGTCCGAGACCCGTATTTAAAATGTTACCCAAACAATCACTGTTATACGATCGTTGTTCGTACATATCATGTACCGAACTCTGGAGGCCTCGACGGACCTTACCCGGACTACACACACTGTTCGTACACATCATGTACCGAACTTCCGAGGCCTCGACGGACCCAACCCGCACACAGACATCGTTCGTACACATCATGTACCGAACTCCAGAGTCCTCGTCAGACTCTACCTGGATCACACACCTTGTTCGTACACATCATGTACCGAACTCCAGAGGCCTCGTCAGAACCTACCTGGATCACACACCTTGTTCGTACACATCATGTACCGAACTCCAGAGGCCTCGTCAGACCCTACCTGGAACACACACACATATTGACGCGACACAACTCATAATCCTCAAATGTCAAGTCATTCCACATTACACCGAAATGTATAATCAAGTATGTGAACCAAAACAACACAAATATCATAATCATCACAACTCAACAATGACCAACCACGCCCGGCACAAACTTAGATGATTTGCACATCCAACACAATTCCACGATGTTAACTAAGTGAAGGTATTATCGTTACCATCAATCGTTCATAATAATCAATTCATACGAAGCATATTCGCTAAGATAAATCAATTCATCATAACCATAACACGACGTCCCTATTCACAAGACACAATTCGTATAGTAAAATACTTACCTTAATAACCGCTACCGAATACTCCGAAGAACACAGTTCGACCGGGAAGCTCGGACCCCGAAGAAGACAACGAACAGAACGGTTCCGACTCGAGTTCTTCACAAGAATTTCGTCCCTAAGTCATACCAATGATAAATCAACAATCGTATGATGGATAATAATCACACAACGCCCAATCCCCCCTCTAAGACCTTTTGTCGGACACCTTCAAGGCGTCGACTAAGAACTCAACCAAAACGACGAATCAATACAATCCAACCGTGGAATAACAATGGAAATGATATAATACACCTAAATAATCATCAATACATTACAATTATAAGTTATTACGGTTAAATCGGACGAAAACGAACAAAACCCCCAATTTACCCAAACTAGGATTTCCAGGAAATCTGACCTGATTCGCTCGAAAAAAGGATGTTATAGGATGGATAATCGATGATATGAACTCCAAGACTTCATGGATTTATTGTATGACAACATGCCTCCACGCCCAACAAGTCCCCAGCCGCGGTAGAGAAGAAAACGAAGTGAGAAAATGAGTGAAAACCCGTCTGTTGGGCCTTATATAGGCCGCTGTCGGCCGCATTACGTACGTAATCGGCCATGGCTTACAGCCGTAACCGGCCATGGCCGAGTCTTCTGCCCATCACTGCCGGCAGCGCTACGTACGTGACCGGATAAGGCTTACGTACGTAGCAGGCCTTACGGCCGTAACTGCCGGGCCATTACGGTTGTTACTCGGCCAGGCCTTGCCAGCCAGGACTCGGTTGATCCGACGGTCCGGAAAATCCCGAAACCAAGACCTGAATATAATCCGAAGATATGATTACGAAGTACTCGCAAATACAAATCTAAGCGCTAAGAGAACACACGATTCCGACCACCCGAGGGTTAAAAATTCGACAACGGGAGTAATTACCCCAAAACGTCTGAAATACACGATACAAGATCGAAACACCAAACCAAAGCATGCAACATGAATAATAATATTAAATGACCTTACGAGAAACTCGAAACAACAGTTTCGGATGAGATTCGCAAGAATCGAACTCAAGTGCGGAAAAGCCGCTTAAGAACGCGGAATTCAACAAAACGACACCGAAATGAACTCGGATGACAAAAAGTGCAGAATTAATCATTCTCAGAATGACGAAGCGGTCATAAGTGAGTCGTCGAAACGGACCCCCGTCGAAAAAAGAAAATTACCAGAAATCGAAATTGCGGATATTACATACTATCCTCCTTAAAAGAAGTTTCGTCCCGAAACTTAAAATAAGTAGAGAGAAGCAATATCGCGATAGGAAAACTCAACGAGATACACAAGAAATGCGTAACTTTCGCCCATTGGCGAAACGTTACAAGCAACGCAAAGGAATATGCGGCGTGAAAACACGCCCCACGGCGGCCAACACAACGCCACCGACTATGATTCAAAACAATAACGAGCAATTAACGACACATCACATGCACACATTTAATCAAAGAAATGCACGCGACAACAAGTCGCACCCGACTAAAACGGCTATGCAATAGAAACAAATAGAGTATCACGATAGAAATCACTCCGATTCTCATCAACAAGAAAATGTCCGACGACAAAACACAAACAATTCAAGATAACGGAAAATGAGAATACCGGATATTACATTCTATCCTACTAAAAAAATAAGTTTCGTCGCGAAACTTAAACTAAGGTCATCACAGTGATACGAAACAAAACATAACTACACATAATAAAATACCATAATCATGACCCCGCAGTCCACTGACACGTCTCCGTAAGTTCAACAACTATACGGGAACTCATTCAAAACTAAATATCATTTAACGAGTTCCAAACATAAAAGCGTCACAAAATACATCTCTACACGAGAAACAATCCGCGCAACGAGTACCAAAAACACCATCACTGGACATCACTGGGCCCTCCAGAAGTAGGAATGGAATCCGGTCCCCTATCATCTCGGCAACAATCTCGCAGTACTGAACTCGATGCCCCTCGTGTCCACAATTATAACAAGTCATTTGCGGTTTCTTACAATGCGCGCGTTCATGGCCCAGAACGTTACAGTTGAAACACCTAGGAGCATTACCAGAACTCAAAGTCACCGGATTGGGTCTTTTAGGTCCCACAGTTGATCGAACAGGTCCCATACTCGACTGATACAAGGATTGAGGTGTGGGAATCCCAATTCCCTCACTTCCCGATGCGTCATCGTAGATCTTCTGCTTCTTCGCTACCGATACACACTCGGTAGACATTATAACCATCTCAAATGCCAAGGCTCGATCCTGATAGTCTTTCAAGGTTGTACACATAAAAGGAGCCATATATTGCCGAACTTGAGGTTTCATACGCATAACGAAATAACGAACTTTATCTGCATCACTTTTCACCTGTTTGAGACATCTCGTAACCACTTACTAGTTCCGTTATCCCCATCTGGGATCCCATCCCGGTGCACGTTCTGATTCATCTGCGCCAGTTGGTTAACCATCTGACGAAGGATGGTGGCGGCGCCAATGTCATCATTACCTCTGGATGATTGCTGTTGATCACGTGATTGGTCATCATGACCGTCCGTACTGAGCTGATTGGCACTCGACAACGAGCGAGTCACCCTGTCATGCTCCTGATCACGACCACGACTACGTCCATGTCCTCGGCCTCTCGGCATACTGAACGGGTGACTAATAAGAATAACACAACCAAACAAACATCACGACGCCAATGTAAGACAATAAATAGCAGCACGATATAACATCAACCCCAAGTCATCACACAAGTGCACGAACTAACACCGTAATGTTAGGACTTAAATCAAAAGTAATTCACACAGTCACAACAACTGAGATGTTTGGATTTTACCAGATCAAACACGGTCAAAACCACACACGTATCGTAGGGATCAAGCACTAGCAACAAAAATAAAATGTTTCCGGGGTATTGTTCAGATGATAAAATTTTAAAATTCGCGAGTTTGAAAGATTTGATGAAATGAAGTTTTTGAAAACTTTTAATACCTCGGTCGTTTAATCAAAACTATGTATCTCATTATCAGAACTGTTTTGATTCGAGATCACTTACAAAATAACACTTTGAAACACCAACCTACTCGATAGACAATATCATCAAAGTAATCTTATATATATATCATTACCATTACTAGCGATATACAGGGTAACAACATGTTACCACGCCAACCATCACAAATATATCAACAGAGATTAAATAATCAGTAAAAGGGCACGGATGCAACCGTAACAACAAATTACTACCGGGTCAGACAAAAGTTTACGATCGTAACAACATGCAGTTTACGACCGTAATGACTCTGAGCTTACGACCGTAATAGAAAACATTTTACGGCCGTAACAACTAGCTGCAGGACTGCAGAATTGTCACAGCAGCCCCCAACAGGGCTCCAAGAGTTAGGGAACGATACCTAACAACGTATCCCAACATTTAGAAAACACTGAAATATTCTCCGGCGAGCACAACAACACCACAAACTTAACGCAACCACTTAGCCCCAACACGTGAACATATGAAGTTTAAAATTCCGAAAAACCAAAAAATCAAATTGCAAAATAAAAATTTTCCAAAATCCTTTCGTTCATAACCAAAAACGACGGTAGTATTTTACAATGTCTGAAGTACTTCAAAACATATAGTCCACATACCGTCTGATGGTGTCATTTGAAAATACACGACCAATTTGTCAAAAATTTAACATATTTTAAAATCCATATAAACCGTGGTTTTAACCGCACCATCAAAATATTTTAAACAATAGCAAACGATTCCCACAAAAATGTTCAAACTCATAAAGTCCTCCAGGAAGAACATTCTAAAACCTACCCGTAACGGCATAAACATAACAATCTAAAAACAATCAAACTAAAAATCACATGCCCAAACGGCAAATAGGATCGCCAATCCAATTGAATACATCTCACAGCATCAAGTTTAAACATACAACAAAACCATTCCTCGGAGTATCTCACGAACTCAATCGTCGATACCTTATTCGAAACCAATCAAGGTTCTCAATTTTTCACACCATACCACCCCACACGGTGGTTCAAAGGTAAAACAACAATACGCCCAGTTTTTATACATATACTATGTGTCACAAGTATTATATACAACTATATTACACAACATCGTGTAAATAAAATTATGCACCACAATTAACTCACTAAGATAGAATCATGATACATGGGTACCTCGCATAAAAGAGGAGTCTTACGTCCATAGGCCGCACGAAGATGACGGTCGCCCACGATACTAATCTCATCCGACAACATATCCGACATGTTGTGACTACGCACAACTCAACTGGTCACATGACGACTCGAACGACAAGACAACACATTACTCAACAAATCACAACTCGACTCGAACCGACAGCCTAGGTTTCCGCAACCTAAACTCTAATACCATAAATGTAACACCCCCAAAACCATATGGGAATATTACACGCCGTAGACCCTTTCCACAAGGATCTACCAGGCTAAACATCCATAAACAACCAAATGCTTGCCCGGCCAGGGTCAAACAATATAATAATACAGACCGTTAAGGTCACTTACACATGAATACATGGACCGATGAGGTCACACAACTCCATCAACGGAACTGAATACAACAACATTGCCCACACAGGGGTCGAAACACAATACAGCGGAAGACTGAAATCAACTCTAACAATACAATCAAACTCTACCAACTCTCGACTCTTGATTAGTATCGCATCTCGTCATCCTCTTGTGCCAATCCTGTGACTGCTCCCTGAACCTGCATGTACCTGGACGCAAAACAGACATCCACCCCCCGATTACTCGGGGGTTAGTAAAACTCCACTGTTTTACTAGTGCAAGTATAATACGATACGAAATGCAACAAGTAAATAGCAACTACGAATTTAATATGGAAATCAATTATCAAAATGTTCCCGAGAAGTTTTAGAATTTCGAACTCAAGCAAGAGATATTTGAAAAGGAACACATCATCTCGGGGATTTTTAAAGCAGAAATTCTTTTGGACCTCAAGTCCCAATTTACAAAACCTCTTCGTAAACATTAGGGCCTTAGCCCGATCCTCGTTTCAAAACACACTAGATAAGATATCATTATGAGTCCGAGACCCGTATTTAAAATGTTACCCAAACAATCACTGTTATACGATCGTTGTTCGTACACATCATGTACCGAACTCTGGAGGCCTCGATGGACCTTACCCGGACTACACACATTGTTCGAACACATCATGTACCGAACTCCGGAGGCCTCGACGGACCCTACCCGGCCACAAACATCGTTCGTACACATCATGTACCGAACTCCAGAGGCCTCGTCAGACCCTACCTGGATCACACACCTTGTTCGTACACATCATATACCGAGACCCATATTTAAAATGTTACCCAAATAATCACTGTTATACGATCTTTGTTCGTTCATATCATGTACCGAACTCTGGAGGCCTCGACGGACCTTACTCGGACTACACACACTGTTCGTACACATCATGTACCAAACTACGGAGGCCTCGACGGAGCCTACCCGGCCATAAACATCGTTCGTACACATCATGTACCGAACTCTAGAGGCCTCGTCAGACTCTACCTGGATCACACACCTTGTTCATACACATCATGTACCAAACTCCAGAGGCCTCTTTAGACCCTACCTGGATCACACACCTTATTCGTACACATCATGTACCGAACTCCATAGGCCTCGTCAGACCCTACCTGGAACACACACACACATTGACACGACACAACTCATAATCATCAAATGTCAAGCCATTCCACATTACACCGAAATGTATAATCAAGTATGTAAACCAAAACAACACAAATATCATAATCATCACAACAACTCAACAATGACCAACCACGCCAGGCACAAACTTAGATGATTTGCACATCCAACACAATTCCACGATGTTAACTAAGTGAAGGTATTATCGTTACCATCAATCGTTCATAATAATCAATTCATACGAAGCATATTCGCTAAGATAAATCAATTCATAATAACCATAACAAGACGTCCCTATTCACAAGACACAATTGGTATAGTAAAATACTTGCCTTAATAACCGCTACCGAATACTCCGAAGAACACGGTTCGATCGGGAGCGGACCCCAAAGAAGACAACGAACGGAAGGGTTCCGACTCGAGTTCTTCACAAGAATTTCGTCCCTAAGTCATACCAATGATAAATCAACAATCGTACGATGGATAATAATCACACAACGCCCAATCCCCCCTCTAAGACCTTTTGTCGGACACCTTCAACGCGTCGACTAAGAACTCAACCAAAACGACGAATCAATACAATCTAATTGTGGAATAACAATGGAAATGATAGAATACACCTAAATAATCATCAATCCATCACAATTCTAAGTTATTACGGTTAAATCAGATGAAAACGAACAAAACCCCCCAATTTACCCAAACTAGGATTTCCAGGAAATCTGACCTGATTCGCTCGATTAAAGGATGTTATAGGATGGATAATCGATGATATGAACTCCAAGACTTCATGGATTTATTGTATGACAACATGCCTCCACGCCCAACAAGTCCCCAGCCGCGGTAGAGAAGAAAAAGAAGTGAGAAAATGGGTGAAAACCCGTCTGCTGGGCCTTATATAGGCTGCTGCCGCCCGCATTACGTACGTAATCGGCCATGGCTTACGGCCGTAACCGGCCATGGCCGAGTCTTCTGCCCAACACTGCCGGCAGCGCTACGTACGTGACCGGACAAGGCTTACGTACGTAGCAGGCCTTACGGCCGTAACTGCCGGGCCATTACGGCCGTTACTCGGCCACGCCTTGCCAGCCAGGACTCGGTTGATCCGACAGTCCGGAAAATCCCGAAACCCAAACCTGAATATAATCCGAAGATACGGTTACGAAGTACACGCAAAGACGAATCTAAGCGCTAAGAGAACACATGATTCCGACCACCCGAGTGTTCGAATTCGACAATGGAAGTAACTACCCCAAACTTTGGGAAATTACGAAAATGGCCCAAAACGTCCGAAATACACGATACACGATCGAAACACCAAACCAAAGCTTTCAACATGAATAATAACATTAAATGAACTTACAAGAAACTCGAAACAACAGTTTCGGACGAGATTCGCAAGAATCGAACTCAAGTGCGGAAAAGCCGCTTAAGAACGCGGAATTCAACAAAACGACACTGAAATGAACTCGGATGATAAAAAGTGCAGAATTAATAATTCTCAGAATGACGAAACGGTCATAAGCGAGTCATCTAGACGGACCCCCATCGAAAAAAGAAAATTACTGGAAATCAATATTGCGGATATTAGAGTGGCTTGCTAGCACGGGACGCGAATATTCCTTGGGAACATGTTGATATGAATGATTGGGTCGTGGATCCTGTGTTTTGTGATTGGAATGGTATGATTGTGTCGTAGACCCCGTGTTTGGTTATTGGATTTATACTTGGAGAATGATCTTTGAGGTGCGCCCCTAAATGGTTTCGATAGGTGGAAATTCTTAAAACTCAAAGGGTTTCAAAACTCCCGAGACTTTAAAATATTTTGATAGAGATACATTGATTTTACTCTTGTTTTTCAAAGTTCATATTGGTTTTCAGTCAAGCGAAGTATCTCGGGAAGTCTTTTGTTACGTTTCATTAGTTTGCCGTTCTTGATTGTTATGTTCTCGGAATATGTGATGTATGGCTTGTATTTGTATTTTATACTTGCACTAGCAAAACAGTGGAGTTTTGATAACCCCCGAGTAATCGGGGGGTGGATGTCTGTATTGCGTCCAGGTACATGCAGGTTCTAGTGGAGCAAGATGTAGGATCGGTACGAAGGATGATGGAAGACAAATGATACTAATCACACGAGGGCCACTATTGGGCTTTTGTCATGGTCGAATTTGTATTATTCACCCCGCTGTATTTGTTCTCCCGTCCTATGGGAGTGTAATTGTATTTTGACCCCTGTGCGGGTATGAGTTCTTGACAAAGTTGTATTTGATGTTTAGGTTGTATGTATTGATAAATGGTCAAATCGGTCTATTGATTCGTAATTAGCCCTGTGGCATAAGGTTGCGATGTGTGTGAGTCGGGCTAAGACCGAGTATCTTTGGTGTAACTTTAGTGGTGAGGCCAACGAGCAAGATGTTGAGGTAAAGATTGTGGATCAGTGTAATATCCGCAATTTCGAATTTCGGTAATTTTCTTTTTTCGGAGGAAGTTCATTTTGACAACTCTATCATGACCGTTTCGTCATTCCGAGAATGATTAATTCTGCACTTTTTGTCATCCGAGTTCGTTTCGGTGTCGTTTTGTTGAGTTCTGTGTCCTTAATCGACTTTTTCACGTGGGAGTTCGACTTTGTAAAGTCACCATTGATTATTGGAAACTCCAAAAATTCTGAATCTTTGCAACATTATAGAGCATCAAGTTAGATTTCCAATGGTTCAAACAGTGAGTCAATCGGAGTCCATACGAAAGAGTTATAGTCGAAATAGCTAAGACTACACGATGTGCCTTTTCGTGTTGGAGTGGACTGTACCGTGTGCCGCGGCACACTTCAGCTGTGCCGCAGCACTAAGCTGATTCCTGGGCGTTTTTCTTGGCCCTGGGCCGCGGCACACTTGTCATGTGCCGCGGCACACGGGCTTTTTCTGCGTTTTTTTAGCAGATTTTCGAGGAGAAACATTCATTTTCTCCTCTCTTCTTTCTCCTACCATTCTAGGTGATTATAAGAGCGATTTTGGGCGATTTGAGTGATCCCAAACTTGTAGAGATCATCCACCTCAAGTCTTGTTGTAGATTTTCGACCTCTACTTGAATCATTCATCCAAATCAAGGTATTTTTGCTTGAACCCTTGTTTTTGTAGATTTGGGGATTTTCCTTTTTGATTTCGATTCCAATCCGTTTTTAATCAATTAATTGTTGTATAAACGTTGTTTTGAACTTGTTCTATGGATTGGATACTCGTATCTTTGGTTCGTTCGACCCGAGGGGTGATTTCTTTGTTCTTGAAGGGTCTTGAACATTTAATGTTCGATTAAATGTTCGAATGAGTTCTCTTTGATAGTTTGTTGGGATTTCCGTTGTTTTCGGCCTTGATTCTCATCGTAATCATGTTTTATTATTCCTTACGGAGGATTATAGGTGCTCGATGATTCCGATGTTGATTGATGATTCATGTGGTGTTTTCCCGTAGTACTTTCGGTGCTATCGCGTTCTAGATAGTGTTCGGGAATTTGTGGGCTACCCGGCCGTATCCGTTCATTTTTTCCATTGATCGTGATATCGAGGCAAGTACCTTGTCCATACTATTCTTGTTTTGTGAATATGATAATTGGTGATTGTCTTTATGTGGTTGTTTGATTGTTTGAAATGAGTTTTCAAAAGATTCGGTTTAGCCTTGTTAAAGGCTTGCTTTCAAAACGCGTGTGTTTTGTGAATGGTGTGGTTTGAGAATGACTATGTGAACTCTATGGATATGTTTGGTGTTGATGTTGCACTTGGTATTGCGTGTGGGCGTATATTATTTCATTTCCGTGCGTTGTGGTTGGACGTGGTGTTTTGCTAAGTGTTTGATGCCTCTTGGCGAATTGTTTGAATATCCTTGATGTGATATGTTATTTGTGTGAATGTGTGGATATGGTTGAAGGTCTACGGTGACACATGGCACGTGATCATGTGGTCAGGATGCAACAAGTGATTGATCCAACCGTGAGAGCCTGAGATAATCTACGGTGGCACATGGCATGCGATCATGTGGCCAGGATGCAACAAGCGATTGATCCAACCGTGAGATGTGTGTGATTTGTTTCGCTAGCCATCTCGGGAGGGTCCTTCGAGGCCTCGAGTGGGATTTGTGGCTTCTTCCCGGTCCTAGGCGATGCGCGTGTGCGATTATGTTTTGTTGATTTTATGTCCGTCGAGGACACGTGATGTTGGGCTCTGGCCCTGTGAATTATTGTCGGTTTTCTATTTGTGAAAACAAAACCTTTGAAATTTGTGACCTGTTGATTTTGGAAAGATAAGGATTTGAAAATCCTAAGTTGTTTTCTATCAAAACTCTCGATGGCATTTAAACGGTTTTATAAATTGTTTTCCCTTGATTTGTGACCTTTCGGTTTTAGAATATTTTACCAAACTCTTGCCTCGGGAAGTGCTTTTCGTTACGTTTGGATTTTTTTTGAGGATTCCTGGTTATTGTTATTCGTGGAATATGAATTGTATGGCTCGTATTTGCACTTGTACTTGCACTAGCAAAACAGTGGAGTTTTGCTAACCCCCGAGTATTCGGGGGGTGGATGTCTATTTTTGCATTCAGGTTTTGGAGCATAGCACAGGGTCGGCGCGAAGGATGATGATAGATGAACGATACTAATCACACGAGGTTCTGTTGATGTCATATTGGTCCAGTTGTATTTTCTTTTCCGCTGCGGTATCTTTTCCCCGTTGTACGGGAGTTTATTGTATTTTGACCCCTGCGTGGGTATGTGTTTGGAATTGAGTTGTATGTTATTATTGAAAGACCAAGTCGGTCTACTGAGTCATTTTAGCCTTAAAGGCGATGTTTAGATGTTTGATTTTAGTTATCAGCCTGGTAGATCCTCGAGGAGAGGGTCTACGGCGTGTAATATCCCTGAGTGGATTGGGGGTGTTACATAAATGGTATCGGAGCTTAGGTTGAGGAAACCTAGGCTGTCGGGTCAAGTCGTGTTGTTTGAGTCTTGTTTCGTCGGATTTTATCTGACTGAGTCGTGTCGCGACGCGTCGTTTGAGTTTGTTGGTCGTGATTAGTATCGTGGGGCGATCATCATCTTCGTGCGACCTGTGGAAGTAAGTCTCCCTTCTTTGTGTTGTGCCTCGTGTGACACAAGCTATTTTTATGATTATTTGTTAAGTGATGGAATCCTTATGTGGATTTTGATTTCACGATATGTATTTAATCGACTCTCGTATTTGATTTATACGAGGAGTGCCGTCGCTTGTGATGTCTTTTTATTGTTGTTTTTGTCCGTTGCTGATGATTTTCGAATCGATTTGCACGTTTTACAAGTTCTCTTGTGGAAGCTTTGTGCTTATACACGTTCGACTTGTTCACTAGCCAGTGTGGTAGGGTCTTTAGAGGCCTCGAATGGGGCCAGTGGTTTTGTTCTGAATGTGGTTATTTGACTCTAATATTTTGTTCTTATGAGGAGTAGTGTTGCTGGATTGTGCATGTTGAACTGTATTTCTTTTATCCGCTGCGTGAGTTCTTTTGTAATGACTTTCGGTATTTTACCGACTGAGTTTTATTTCGAAAACCGATTCCCTTAACCGAGTTTTTGGCATTATGGCCTTGATCGCTTTGGCGAAATTCTTATGACGGTATTTAGTATTTTGTAAATGGCTTTCGTGAGTTTTTGAAATATTACCGTCATCGGCCTTTTTGGCGTTTTTATAAATGGTTTTTAGCCTGGGGTTCCGACGTGGGACCCATAGCGCTATGATGTTCCGTGTGATTACCTGAAATTTTTGGGCATTCTAGCCTTTTTGGCATCGTCCTTTTTGGCATTGAATTATTTTCGAAAACTTGAGTATCTTAGAAAATAAATTTCGAGACGTACTTTCAAAATGAATTATTTTCTCGTGGTACATCCAAGATGCCACAATATGTTTCAAAATTCTTCTACCGCGAGGACCCAAAATGTTTTGAGATATTTTCAATGTTTTATAAACACTTCTACTTAGACCCGAGGGTCGAATATTTCTGAAAGTTTTTCACGAAAGAAAGTGTCCTCATTTTTATCAAATGCGAGATGGTTCTCCAAAGTCTCGATAACGATGTTTCACGTTTGTAATTTTTCTTGAAAGGTGATACTCAAGATCAACCGGCATTTTTCTAAATTATTTTCAAAAGGATGTTTTCATTTTAAAAAAACTATCCATTCCCGTTTGAGGGCTGGATATGTATGTATGATGTTTGCTTTGTCGTTATGATGTTACTCCCGAGTATGATCGAATTGGTGGCATGAATGTCGAGGCGTTGCTACGCATTTGTTGTACTAGCCCTCTGTGAGAGGTGTGAACTGGTGTTCTTGTTTATCACCTCGTGGTGATTTGCGTGTTGTCGCACGAGTGTGGGTTGTTAAAGCTTGGATTTTTGTGCGTTTATGCACATGTGTGATTGTTTCATGATGTTTGTAATTATGTCTTTGGTTATCGTTCGGGCCGTTGAGGTCGCGAACGATACCGTTGTTGTAGTGTTTGTGTGTGTATTACTTTACGATGGTAATCGTTATATATGATATGTGTTATGATTCCTTGTTGTGCTGAGTTGGCATCTCCGGTATGTTGTTTTGCGGTGTTATGTTCCATTGTATCTAGCATTTGTATTTTCGGTATGCCGAGCCGAGGCATTTCAACCGTGATGTGCCGGGGGAATGTACGTGCAAATTGTCCTTCTCGTGAGTAACACATTTCGAGTGTGGACTCGAGGGACACCGAAATCAGTTTTGCGAATTGGCTACCGAGACTTTCGGAGTTCGCGCTTCAGCACAGATATCAGAATCGGCTTTGAGAGGCCTTTGAAGGATGTTTTTGTCGATTGCCTGTTGTGTCGTCTCCTTGATTTCGTTATTGTGAGTAGCGGGGACGACCTTCTTTTAGAAGAGGTCGAATATAATACCCGTATTATTTTTGGCTTCTGCATTTTCTCTTTCTCAATTCTATAGACTCGCTCGTGTTCATTGATACTTTCTGAACTTGTTCTGTATTCCGGTTTCATCGTTCGAACGAGCTGTGATCTTGTTTTGGGTCGATCTGGTTATCGCTGTGACTTTTTCGAGTTCGGTTCGATTCTTGTGAACCTTGTTCGGAAGTAACACCCTTTGGTTCTACTAGATCTTCTATTCGACGTGGATCGGATTTTGAATTTTTGTATTTTCGACTTCGTCGACTCGTTTATGTTCGTTGAAATTTCTGAACTTTCCCTATCCCTTGCTTTTGTTGATCGAACGAGTGTGGTATTGTTTTGGAATAACTCGTTTGTCGCTGTGACTTTTCAATCGCTATTCCCTATCCTGTGGATCTTATGGGAATGCATTCCTTGTAGTTCTCACCAGATCATCCTGGGAGTTGTTGTTTGAGTTTTATTATCCTTCGTGTTTCGGACATGATTGTTCGATTTTTGTTGTCTCGATCGTTTGTTTGTTCGGTTTTTGTTCTCGTTTTGTGATTGTTGAACGTTCAGACTCCTTCGTAATTCCCTTAAGTTCGGTAAATTAGTCTCGTTTTCGATCATCCAACCCTTGGGCGGTGGAATTCCGTATTAGTTCAGCGATTGGCTCGCGTTTCGATTGATGTACCGTTGGGTTGGTCAATCATACTGACTTTCGTTCGTTGTGTTTTGTGATTGTCGGATAATTGACTTGGCTATATTATCCGTTTGATGACGCTTGTCATTTGTTGGTTTTATTGTATCCCTAACGGCGACGTTGTGTTGGTCGTCGTGGAGCGTGTTTTCATGCCGTATGTCTCTTTGCGTTTCTTGCAGCGTTTCGCCGTTGGGCGCGAGTTTTCTATTTTTGTGTATCTCGTCGAGTTTTCGTGGCGGGTATATTGCTCCACCCTACTTGTTTTAAGTTTCGGGACGAAACTTCTTTTAAGGAGGGTAGAATGTAATATCCGCAATTTCGAATTTTGGTAATTTTATTTTTTCGGAGGAAGTTCATTTTGACAACTCTATCATGACCGTTTCGTCATTCCGAGAATGATTAATTCTGCACTTTTTGTCATCCGAGTTCGTTTCGGTGTCGTTTTGTTGAGTTCTGTGTCCTTAATCGACTTTTTCACATGGGAGTTCGACTTTGTAAAGTCACCATTAATTCTTGGAAACTCCAAAAATTCTGAATCTTTGCACCACTATAGAGCATCAAGTTAGCTTTCCAATGGTTCAAACGGTGTGTCAATCGGAGTCTAGACGAAGGAGTTATGATCGAAATAGCTAAGACTACACGATGTGCCTTTTTCGTGTTGGAGTGGACTGTACCGTGTGCCGCGGCACACTTCAGCTGTGCCGCGGCACTAAGCTGATTCCTGGGCGTTTTTCTTGGCCCTGGGCCGCGGCACACTTGTCATGTGCCGCGGCACACGGGCTTTTTCTGCGTTTTTTTAGCAGATTTTCGAGGAGAAACATTCATTTTGTCCTCTCTTCTTCCTCCTACCATTCTAGGCGATTCTAAGGGCGATTTTGGGCGATTTGAGTGCTCCCAAATTGTAGAGATCATCCACCTCAAGTCTTGTTGTAGATTTTCGACCTCTACTTGAATCATTCATCCAAATCAAGGTATTTTGGCTTGAACCCTTGTTTTTGTAGATTTGGGGATTTTCCTTTTTGATTTCGATTCCAATCCGTTTTTAATTAATTAATTGTTGTATAAACGTTGTTTTGAACTTGTTCTACGGATTGGATACTCGTATCTTTGGTTCGTTCGACCCGAGGGGTGATTTCTTTGTTCTTGAAGGGTCTTGAACATTTAATGTTCGATTAAATGTTCGAATGAGTTCTCTTTGATAGTTTGTTGGGATTTCCGTTGTTTTCGGCCTTGATTCTCGTCTTAATCATGTTTTATTATTCCTTACGGAGGATTATCTGTGCTCGATGATTCCGATGTTGAATTCCGTTGGTGATTGATGATTCATGTGGTGTTTTCCCGTAGTACTTTCGGTGCTATCGCGTTCTAGATAGTGTTCGGGAATTTGAGGGCTACCCGGCCGTATCCGTTCATTTTTTCCATTGCTCGTGATATCGAGGCAAGTACCTTGTCCATACTATTCTTGTTTTGTGAATATGATAATTGGTGATTGTCTTTATGTGGTTGTTTGATTGTTTGAAATGAGTTTTCAAAAGATTCGGTTTAGCCTTGTTAAAGGCTTGCTTTCAAAACGCGTGTGTTTTGTGAATGGTGTGGTTTGAGAATGACTATGTGAACTCTATGGATATGTTTGGTGTTGATGTTGCACTTGGTATTGCGTGTGGGCGTATATTATTTCATTTCCGTGCGTTGTGGTTGGACGTGGTGTTTTGCTAAGTGTTTGATGCCTCTTGGCGAATTGTTTGAATATCCTTGATGTGATATGTTATTTGTGTGAATGTGTGGATATGGTTGAAGGTCTACGGTGACACATGGCACGTGATCATGTGGTCAGGATGCAACAAGTGATTGATCCAACCGTGAGAGCCTGAGATAATCTACGGTGGCACATGGCATGCGATCATGTGGCCAGGATGCAACAAGCGATTGATCCAACCGTGAGATGTGTGTGATTTGTTTCGCTAGCCATCTCGGGAGGGTCCTTCGAGGCCTCGAGTGGGATTTGTGGCTTCGTCCCGGTCCTAGGCGATGTGCGTGTGCGATTATTTTTTGTTGATTTTATGTCCGTCGAGGACACGTGATGTTGGGCTCTGGCCCTGTGAATTATTGTCGGTTTTCTATTTGTGAAAACAAAACCTTTGGGCTGTGACCCTATTGATTTTTGGAAAGATAAGGATTGAAAATCCTAAGTTGTTTTCTATCAAAACTCTCGATGGCATTTAAACGGTTTTATAAATTGTTTTCCCTTGATTTGTGACCTTTCGGTTTTAGAATATTTTACCAAACTCTTGCCTCGGGAAGTGCTTTTCGTTACGTTTGGATTTTTTTTGAGGATTCCTGGTTATTGTTATTCGTGGAATGTGAATTGTATGGCTCGTATTTTCACTTGTACTTGCACTAGCAAAACAGTGGGAGTTTTGCTAACCCCCAAGTATTTGGGGGGTGGATGTCTAATTTTGCATTCAGGTTTTGGAGCATAGCACAGGGTCGGCGCGAAGGATGATGAAAGATGAACGATACTAATCACACGAGGTTCCGTTGATGTCGTATTGGTCGAGTTGTATTTTCTTTTCCGCTGCGGTATCTTTTCCCCGTTGTACGGGAGTTTATTGTATTTTGACCCCTGCGTGGGTATGTGTTTGGAATTGAGTTGTATGTTATTATTGAAAGACCAAGTCGGTCTACTGAGTCATTTTAGCCTTAAAGGCGATGTTTAGATGTTTGATTTTAGTTATCAGCCTGGTAGATCCTCGAGGAGAGGGTCTACGGCGTGTAATATCCCTGAGTGGATTGGGGGTGTTACAATCAGATCGTACCCCGTACGGATAAGTTCAAGTATTTGGGTTCGATCATTCAGAAGAAATGTGAGTGTGAAGATGATGTCACGCATCGCATCAAGGCGGGGTGGCTAAGGTGGAGAGCAGCGACAGGGGTCCTGTGCGACAAGAAAGTCCCTCTAATGTTGAAGGGTAAATTCTATAGAGCGGCAATCCGACCTGCAATATTGTATGGCTCCGAATGTTGGGCGATGAAGAAGTCGCTTGAGAGCAAGTTGGAAGTGGCTGAAATGAGAATGTTACGCTGGTGGTGTGGTCGCACAATGTTAGATAGAATTGCGAACGGGGTTTTCAGGAATGCGCTGGAAGTGACGCCCATTTCAGCGAAAGTTAGGGAAGGGAGATTGAGATGGTTTGGCCACGTCCGCAGGAGGCATGCATCTGCTCCGGTGAGGAGGGTCGAGAGTTTAATGGTTGTAGGGGAGAGGAGGAGAGGCAGACCGAGGAGGACGTGGGAGGAGCAACTGAGATTAGATTTGAAGGCCTTAAACCTTTCCGAGACCATGACTGTTGATAGGTGCGCTTGGAGGCGCCAGATCAGAGTTGTGGATTCTTTTGTAGGGAGCGGTGCTGTAGTTGAGAGCCTCAGAGTTGGGTTGTCTCAGTTAGCTTTGACGTAGAGCATTGCATTTTTACTTTTATTGTATATTTTATCCTATTGTCTTTGCGTGTGGTGTATTTTTGACAGGGAGCTGTGCGCAGAGCCAACATCTCTTTTGTTAGAGCAGCGTTCATCGGGAGTGAAGTAGCCAAATTCCGCTTAGGTAAGTCCCATGTGGATCAAGCCATGGGCTCAGGTATGGTCTCGAGCTTTTTCGAATCATATGTTTTCCTTTGTATTTATCACGCAAGTTTCTGCTGTACACTAAGTTGGGGGTCTTCACGGAAACAGCCTCCCTACCGTGATAAGTAGGGGCATGGTCTGCGTACATCTTACCCTCCCCAGACTCTGCTCTGAGCGGGATATACTGGGTATGTTTGGTTTGGTTTGGTTTCATAAGGTTGCGATGTCTTGTTTTTGGTATCTAGCCTTGTAGATGTTGGGATACCGAAAATAAAACGAAATACGCAGTGGAAAAATAAAAACAAATCCCAAACGGGATCGATCAAGTAACGTATATACGAAAAATAAATACGAAGATAAAATGATCATACCCTTGAAGCCTTTGAAAAAATCTTCGTAAGATGATGATCATGAACCTGAGCTCGAGCACGAAAAATCCTTCATCCCAAACACCGAAAATATGATGCCACTACTTCACACGCGTCGGAAGTTGACCGAAAAAATTCGACGTAACTCCGTTCTCCAAGAACACGGCTAGGACGTTACCGTAGGAATTTATATCTCTAATTTTTCTTAATTTTTGTATCACCTCTAAGATGAAATGTGAAAGAAAAATCTCCTCCCTCTCTCTCTCTTGCTCTCGGCAGTAGCTCTCCTTTTTGTGTCTTAGTCTTGTTATGATTGTGAGTTGGTAATATATAAATATATGTAACAACTCAGCATCATATATTAATAATGTGTGAGGAATCAAAGACATTATTACCAAGACTTTCCAACTACCATAACATACATGATAGAAAATCCCATGTGAGGTGGGGAGGGGGCGGCCCTTAGGATGTTTCCTATAAACCAGCCGAGCCACTCGGCTCGTGTACCGGACGTTCGTCAAACGACACCGTTAAATACACTCTGTTTAATCATCAATGTATTTATATTAATTAATTAATCTAATTAATTAATTAATTAATTATATCAAATACAAATATATTTCTCTAAGAAATATAATTTATGAATTAAATTAATTACCCGGTAACTTAATTTTAATTCATAAGACCGCTATTTGATTCATTCAATAAATCATAATTAGATATCCAATATCTAATATTAAGAGAGAGATAATAAATTCACATTTATCCGTCAACGCTCCTGATGCGTGACACCGTAGGTCCGTTTCAGCCGGCATTGGGAGGAACCAATGAGTGCGGGCAGCACTTAGCCAGCCTAGCGGGCCGCACTGTAAACCCCGACTAAGAACGAATGAAGGGATCATTCCAGAACCATTATGTCGTGAATACTATATACGTATAGACTCTTCATCAGATGTCCCGGTCAAGTCTTCGGGTCACGGTAAAGTCAAACCATACTGTTGACTAGACACTATACATGTGTTAATGCAAATCAAGACCGACTGATTAATAGTGTATCTAATACGACTATATGAGAACGCTTTGGCCAAAGACTTATGATCTTATTTGCCATTAACCGTATAGGATATTCGCCTGCTCACTGACAGGAGATACAATCCTTTCTTGGCGTACAGTAAAGACGGCTACCTGCTCGTATAGTCCGCACTTCGAGGTTGACTCAGCAATTAAGCAAAGAGTCTAACTACTCTAATGACAAACTAAACGTCGCAGGCACATCTTCTACTGAACCCTCAAGTCAACGGTCCATGTATACTATCACAACCTTTCGATTCGTCATCGACTCTCCGATAGTGAATACCGTGTGACTGCATCAAGTATGAGTCGTGTTCGAGTATACTGGTCCCACCAATATACTTATGACTATGCTATCAATACATGCACATGTCCTAGTATTAGTTATACAAGTCTTATTAAAACTTGATGCCCATTTAAGTTTATTGACTTGCGAACGATTTACGTAAATAAACTTTAAGCACTTCCAATGCATTTTCTCTTATCTGATAACGAGAATGGAATGTTCGATTTATTTACATGGACTTCACTTCAATGTTTACCAAATCAAGAATGCATTTGAAATACAATAAACAGTGAATGAATCGTATTGCCTTTTTATCAATTATTCCATAATTACAAGAACAATGCCCCTACTCTCTCGTCCCCTGGGTGGCATTCGAGGGCATATTCCTAACAATCTCCCACTTGAACTCAATGCCACACATCATGGTATCCAATACCCATGTTCTTCAGATGTCTTTCTAAGATGGCCTGAGATAATGGCTTAGTCAGCGGGTCAGAGACATTGTCTTCTGAGTCTACTCTTTGCAACGAAACATATCCTTTTTCCACCATCTCTCGAATGATGTGGTACTTTCTCTCTATATGCTTGGTGTTGTAGTGAGCCCTAGGCTCCTTGGCTTGGGCGACAGCTCCATCATTATCACATAATAGTGTTGTAGGCAGCTCCGCATTTGGCACCACTTGAAGTTCTTGCACAAACTTCTGCATCCAAAATGCTTCTTTGCTAGCCTCTGAGGCCGCTTGGTACTCTGCTTGGCAGGTGGAATCTGCAGTAGCGGTTTGCTTGGAGCTTCTCCAAGATACTGCTCATCCATTGAGAGTAAACAAATACCCAGATGTCGACTTAGAGTCGTCATTATCTCCTTGAAAATCAGAATCGGTGAATCCAATCACCTTTAGTTCTCCACCACCATAAGTAAAAACCATATCTCTAGTTCTTCTCAAGTACTTAAGAATGTTCTTGATGGAAGTCCAGTGTTCCCTTCCCGGATTTGCTTGAAATCGACTTACAATACTCACAGCGTAGACTAAGTCTGGTCTCGTACACAACATAGCGTACATGAGGCTACCTGTAACACCCCCAAGACAATCAGGGCATATTACAGCGCCGTGGACCCCACACTGTGGAATCCACCAGGCTAATGTATCGACAAGACATCCGATAATGACATACAATCATCAACAAAACGACAATTCAAATAAGAGACTAAAACCCGACAAATAAAATCTGACATCAAATCCATTTCCCAAAATGAACACAACATTAACAATTTCAAAAAGGAAGTACTCGAGTACTTAAACCAATTTCATAATACAGAAATCCCAAAACAAGACGTCAATAACAACCGACAGAACAGAACACCAACAATTGACTACTGAACAGTATCATGCTTGCCCATCATTCTCATACGGCTCGAGTGCTCGCTTGTCTCCAAGATCTGTACCTGAAATACAAAAAGTATTTCCCCTATTTAAGGGGTTAGCGACAACTGCTAGTGCAAGTACAATCCATTTGAACTACATTCTAATCAGATGAATATATGCGCCAAAATCATTTTTGAAATCATTTATATTCCGGAATATTTACGGTGCACATGCACAAAACACGTTTTCTCCAACAAAATAATTCAATGTTAACCTTGGTATGAGACTCACGGCCACCGTACCCCGCAGAGTCCCGTCGGACATCCCTGGGTGGTTAACCATATTTCGTGATACGCACACACATGGCAATACGTATCCCTAGAGGCCCCATCGGACCGTCCCTAGGTGAACATACACATATACATCCACACAACCACGAATAACCATAATTCAGAAACTAGAACAGGTAAACAAATGTAAAGTACTTGCCTTTGAGACATCTTCGACGAAATGGGGACGAACAACGACTACGAATGATCCAGACGGAAAACGACGGTTCCTAAATGAAGGATCAATATAAATCAGTTGTTGGGAAAAACAATAACCCTGTATCGAATCAGCCGGGATACCCGATCCCTGTATCGATTGTTATTTGTTATTGAGAAGGTTTTGACATATATGCCAAATATACAGTAAGGAAACTGTATCGAGGATTCAAGGCTTTATCCTATATCGAAAACCTGCCTCGAATCAGCATCAGTGAAGCTTGTCAGTACAGCAAGAATACTTGCAAAAGATCAAGTATGGAAACTGTCTCGATGCCCTAAATACAGTCATCTTCCATACAGTTCACAAAAGGACAAGAAAGAACACAAGTCAAGTCCCGTTGAACAAAGAAGTATTTAAATACTCAAGGATAAAGTATTTAAATACTGTCAGTCTTCAGATCTTCAGAATCCCGCGAAATCCGGATCATGTCATATTCCCGTTGAAGGAAATCTTATTCAAACGGACATCTCAACGGATACTTTCTTCAGAGGCTATATATATATCCTTGAAGACATTGAAGATCAGTTACCAACCAACTGAACGAACTCAAGTAACATAACTCACAAAGCTATCAAAGTTATCATCTGAGCAAACATATCTCTAGAGCATACTGCACGTTAGAACGAAAGAGATATACAGTGCTCAACATCAAGAACAGCTATCATCAGTTCAAGAACGTGATATTCAAAGCTGCTGTTCTTACCTGGTTACCTACATTTTACCTCTGTGTAAAAAAACCGAGCTCTGTGTGAACTCAACAAGTTATTCTGACCTGTGTGGGACGAATAAGGACGAAGCTTTGGAACTGTGTGTGAAGAAGCTAGTCAAGAAGGAAGCTTTAACCAATCTGTGTGAACGGTTGAAAGCGACATTCTTTGTATCAATCTGTGTGAACGATACAAGGATAGGTTTGTTTATAATTACGTAGTTGTGTACGCAGTAATTATATAATAAACTTTTTACTCCTGTGTGGAGGACCAGTGGACGTAGAGGGGTTTACCTCGAACCACTTAAATTACTGTGTTATTTACCTTCTGCTTTTACTGTTTGAAATAACTGTGATATATTAAGTATACACCTAATACGTCGTTGTTGTATCCACGGCAACTAACTGTATCCAAGACTTCCGCTACGCACTCAGATTTAGATTCCATACAGTTTGTTGTTTAAACGATTTCCCAAACTGTATCCAGTATACTTAAGTGGCCAACATCAGTCCTAACGGACAACAATACTCGAATGGAATACACCCATAACCCCAATTACAATTCATGACAGTAAACGTTCAATCGATACGGGCGAGGGTTTACGCAAAATCTCCCCGTATCAACAATTCACGGATTAAACTCGGGGAAACCGGATTGGGAATCACCCACTAACAATAATCGGTAAGGAAATTCATAACATACATGAACAATTCAGAATCAATCACGAAAAACCCAAAAAAAAACCCAAGTTTGACAACCTAGGGTTCCTGAAGAAAATACCTCGGATTCGGACGATGGAGGATGATTACGCTGATGATAATATGCTAACACGACTCTATGGTGATGGAATTTGAAAAAAACTCCGAGCAATACCGGTGGAAATCACCTCTGAAGTCGCACGTCGAAGAAAGCGAAGAGAAGGGATGAAAAACTGCTGTTCTGACCTGTTCACTGTCTTATATAATCTGCATAGTTAGTGCACGCTAACCATCAAAAGGTAGCGCGCGCTAACGGGGCGTCAAACTGTCCAGTGGCTACTGCCCGACGTCGCTAGCGTGCGCTAGACATGCTTAGCACGCGCTAAATACCACTCGATAGCGCACGCTAACAATAACAAGTTAGCGTACGCTAACTGCACACCAGTAGCGCACGCAAAGGAATAAGGAGTAGCGTGCGCTACTCCCACGATTGATCTTGCTTTCCGGTCGATCTGCCGCCGAAGGTACGAAACTCGGAACGCACGACAAGACCAGAATCCAGAAACACAAACACGAAATATACAAGACGACAAAGCTAAGCGCTGAAAGAAAATATAATTCCGACTGCCGGGGAATCCGAAATACGACAAAAAATATGGAGTTCCCTAAACTTATAGGAAATTACAAAAATGGCCCAAGTGCCCGAAAATCACGATACGACGTCGGATTTACAAACCGAAAGTCTCAACACGACCAACTCAACCATACGAACTTTCACAAACCAAGAAACAACAAAAACGAACGAGTTTCACGAGAATCGAACGTTCATACGGCAAAACATGTCATAAAATGAAATTACGTGAAAACATCACCAAAACTCGTCCAAATGGAAAAACTCCAAGAATAAAGTAGATTCAACATGTCAAAACGGTTACAAGCGAGTCGCTAAAAATAGAGATACATCAAAAATGGAAATTGCTAAAAATGGAAAGGTACGGATATCACATTCTCCCCCTCTAAAATAAAGTTTCGTCCTGAACCTTAAGAATCAAAAAGCTCGGGGTACTTCGAACGCATATCCTCATCTAACTCCAATGTCGCTTCTTCTACTCCGTGCCTCGACCATTGTACCTTAACCAAAGGAATGGTTTTGTGCCTTAACTGCTTGTCTCGACGCTCCAAAATCCTGACAGGGCTCTCCTCAAACGTAACGTCTGTTGCTACCCAAAATATTATCCGAAGATAGATATTGCTGGAATGGATGGATAGCAAACAAAGTGCGAGAGCACTTCCGTAGGGAAAGTAAATAACACAAGATTTGTCGGGGTTGTTAGTCCCGTGCTTGAATGCTCTCGCGAGATGTTATTAATATAAATATTCTGGGATACAAGTATTAATGTTAGAATACTATTACAATGAGTGTAAAGATTCTAGTTATCTTAGCTAGCGAGCGTGTAGATTGCCGGAAGAACCAGATATGATGCTTTGTGAGTTCTTGTAACAACGTTGATGAGCTGCGATGGCAGAGAGAGATCGACAATTTCTCACGGAGTGTATTAGCTGTATCTTTGAGTTCCTAAGCTTGTGAGTCTCGTTGAATCTATACTGCAGGGAGTTCTTGCCTCTGCCGATCGTCTTCTGGATGAGAGATGCTGAGAGAGAAATCCTGAGGTAGATCCGAGAGAGGAAACTGTGCGCCTGAAGGAATGTATATGTTTGTATGTTTTCTCTGAACTGAGAGGAGAACCTTTTTCCAGTTGCTGGATGTTCTCTATTTATAGGACTTGGAGACGCTGGGCGATCGCCTTTGCTGTATTATAATAAGCGGGCGATCGTCTTTTAGCAAATGGGCTAGTCTCCTTAAAGTTCGCAGGAGTTGCTGGCAGCCAGCTGTGCGGTCCAATGAGAAGTCTGCACGCGTATGAGTCACTGTCACGAGCGGTCCCACCTTGTACCTTTCGGAGGGTTTGTCAGTAGGTGATAAGGTGGCGATAGCTGTGGTCAACGATCCATGTTATGCGGCGCCTTTCGCGGATCTGCACGTGGGTGCTGATTTGAGACCCAATCTTCGTAAACTTTGACGGACGAAGGTCTTGATCGTGGCATAGGACGCTCGTCTTAGGTCGGGCACCAGAGACGGTCTCTAGATGCCAGAGGCGATCGCCTTTAAAGTCGATCGTTAGATACTCGAAGGTGGACTGTCATCTCTATTTAGGCGAGTTCGCCGTAGCTTGATTGGTTGTGGACTCGGTCGCTCGGCCTTTATACCGATCGCCGTCGAGGCGTACAAATCGCTGCACAATAATTGCCCCCCAGCTCACTCCGATGTTGGAAACATGGGGTGAGGTGGTTCTGTTGGCGATCGCTGAATTATGACGAGCGACTCTGCATTTTACGGAACTGGCGATCATATTTGAGTGGATCGGTTTGTACTTTGGACGACCTGGTCGGCCGCTGAAATGAGCGGGAAATGATAATGGAAACCATACTTTGGTCGCGGCCCCGAGAGGGCTGAGAGGTAGACTTCGCTTGTTGAGTTGAAACTTGTCATTCGCATAGGAGATGTGCTAACTGTTGTTTTGATGCAGGATCCGTAGCACTAACCCAACTTGCCCGCCGATGGTGCTGGATTTCTTAGCGAGCCGATCTCCTCGCCAGGCTTGTGATATCCCGTTATACGTCAACTGGGCCGTTTCCGCTTTGCCTAAGGCCTGGACGATGGAATTAGATGCGATCGCTCGCCAGAGATCAGGGAATACAATGCAAGATGCTTTCGCTCTCTCCCTTCAGGCGGCGACGATGGCTGCCCAAGCTGTGCAGGAGTTTGAGGGGCGTCCTTCCACTACTCGCCTGCAGGCGGATCTCAAGGCGGCTCGGAAAGAGAATGCTGAGTTCGCCGATAGGATTGTGGCAATGGAGAAGGACTCCCTAGAAGCAGCTAAGCGGGCGAGTCATGAACCTGAGCTGGCGAGACGGGATGCCGAGCAAGCCCGGGTGATGGTTGACCGATTTCGGGACCGGATGACAGATGCCATACGGTCGCAGACGGCCGCTGAGAAGGAGGCCGATCAACTTAAGGTGACTGTCGCTCGACTGACTAGCGAGCTGGTGGCTGCGAGGGGAGAGACGGCTGCAAGGGAGGCCGAGCTCCACGGTGTGCAACAGGCGATGGCGGAGCTGAAGGGAAAGCAAGAGGCGACCGAGGCCAATCCCTTCCTTAATATGGAGTTTGTCAGTGAGTTCGCCTATTATATGGCGTTCGCTGACTCGCTCCGAGCCGCTAAGAAAGGAGGACTGGAGGCTGGCCCTCTAGCCGAAAATTTCAAGGCGTATGCGTTAGAGCACACTCTTCATCCTGACTTCTCCGTGCCGATCTTGGATCTCCCGAAAATCAGTGTGGACTTGAGCTGGTATCCGACTCCGGCGAACCTTGTTCATCCCGACGCTCCGGAGGACGGGGAGGCTGCTCCAGAAGTTGGTGAAGGGTCGCGGGCCGAGCTGGAGGTTGAAGGCGAAGGCCAGGCAGGGGCTTGAGGCTCTTCGTTTATTTATTGTTTTAGCCTTTTGTAGCTTTCTCTTGTAATACGTAGGCCTTTGGGCGACCGCATATGTACTTCTGAAACTTCAAAGTAATGAAATGAATGTTTGATTCTCCGAGTTTTTATTTGAATGATTGCTTTTCTGAGTCTTTTGCTTGACTTTGTACAAATGTGTGAGGAGAGATTGTTGCGAGTGTAGGTCTAAGTGAATTGATAAACTTATATAGATAACTTTTACAACAAATTCGATCGCTGCACAGACATCTGAATAATGCCGATCTCCGTATGTGATTGAATAGGGACGATCGTCGTATAGGTAGCTCCGCACCCTTCCCCCTTGTTTTTGTTCACTTAGTGAAAGTGAGGGGACGAAAATAAATCGTTGAGTGAGAGGTCTTCAAATTTGTCGAAACCTCGAAAGGCCGTCCATCTTGGCCTTGAGGAGCCATGCATGATCGCAGAGTTCGATGGACCGACCTCCACGACCGTGTCTTATGCACGAGCGACATTCCGTCTGATAGCTAAGTTCTCATGACTCACTTAATTGGTAGGGTCCTCCGAAGGCTGCGCCTCGCCTCGTATTTAAACGAAGGGCGTGCGGTCTTGGTCTGGAAGATTCCTTGCGCGGGGCATCGTCGGATTAATCAACTCCACTTCTGCGGCTTGTTAGCTCTGCTTCCACCTCGGCCCTCCATGAAGATGGCGACCCTCGACGGTGTACGTTGAGACAGGGGGGAGGGTCGCGTCGCATTGCCCGGAAAGGACCCAACACGTTAAGTGATGAGCCTCCGAGGGCGGGCGAACGCGTCCACAGATTAGTTTTGGAGGGCCCTCAGACTACGCCGGCCTCGTATTTAAACGAAGGGCGGGCGATCGTGGCCCACAGGGACCTTGCATGGGTGCAAAGAATGGTTCCATCGTCCTCCACGACCATGGTGACACTCTTCTACCTCAGACCATCAAGTCAGATGACGATCCTTGACGGTATACGTTGTGTAAGGGGAGGAGATCGCCTGCCTAGGTTCTTCATGTAGATGACGAACTTTAGAGAGCGAGCGAGTAATCCTCTGATTTGATTTGGAGAGACCTTCGGCTACGCCCGCCTCGTATTTAAACGAAGGGCGAGCGATCGAAGCCCAAAGGAACCGTGCATGCATGGATCATCGGTTTCATCGATTTTCGCGACCATGGCGGCACTTTTCTTCCTCGGACCATCATGTCAGATGACGATCCTCGATGGTATACATTGTGCTTGGGGAGGCGATCGCTACCTAGGTTCATCATGTCAGATGACGAACTTTTGGGGGCGAACAAGTCATCCTCTTGTTCAATGAAGTGGGAAATCGGGGAGAGACTTCCGAGGTTCCCTTCTCTTGATTGAAGAATGTAGATATGGTCGCCGAGGTTGATCGAGGGGTCGGATCGTATGAGCTTTCCAACCTATTCGCGTTCGAATCGGGCGATCGTGTTGGAAGATTTGTAGGGGCTCCGGCTAAGCCAATAAGCTGTCCAACTTGCCCTCCTCGAACAATTTCCAGAGTTATCTGAGGAGGTCGCGGCATTGGTTGGTGCTATGGCCGGGACTCTTATGGTAGGCACAATATTGATTGTGGTCCAGGTGACCGTGGTCCCTTATTGCCTTTGGCTTGTTCAGCGGTTCGCGCCCTTTGATGGCGTAGAAAATGTGGGCCGGAGTTCGGTTGAATGTGTGGAGGATATGGGCTTCCATATCCTCGTAGGCCCTGAGATCGCCGGATGGCTTGGCGACCGCCTTCTTAGTTTTGGAGATCGTCGTCTTTCGGACAGGAGGTGGCATTTCCTCGCCTAGGCGGAGGGTGAGTAGCCTTTGCCTGGCCAGAAAGTCGGCAGCTTTAGCACGGAAGATCGCGTAGGTTGGGGGGATATCCTTCGTGAGATGCCTAAACATGGGTGAGTGACCGTAGAATCCCCCCAGGACTGAATAAAGAGCGAGCTCGCCGCTGATGGGTTCGCCAGTGAGGACGATTTCGTCCACTCGGTCGATATAATCCGCATCGGATTCGTCTTCCCCCTTCCTGATTTTCATCATGCGGTGGGGGCTTTCTGGTCTAGTGACCTTGGCGGCGAAGTATGACGTGAAGTATTTCGTCAGCTTCTCAAAGGAGATGATCGATCGCGGTGGTAGTGAGACGTACCACCTATGGGCCAGCTCGCCCAATGTTAACGGGAAGATTCGGCACTTGGTTGCATCTGATGCCCTGCACCCGGTCATGTAGATCCGGAACTTGCTTAGGTGGGTTTCGGGGTCCGACCTCCCTTCATATAGAGGTGTTTTTGGAGGAGCGATCCTTGGCTGCACGGGGGCGAGCTCGATGTGGTCCGCGAGTGGCTCGGTCGGTCCGGTGATCTTTCTACTGGTGCTTGCCCCAGTATCCAAGAGTGCTTTCATCTCGTCGAGCTGGCGTTGCATAGAGGCCATCGCCGCGGCCTGGCTGCTCGCGGCTAGGCACTCGGAGCGGGAGCCGAGGCGATCAAGTACCGATCCCCTAGCGCTCTGAGCGGGAGCCAGGCGGCTGATTTGTTTTCGGCTGGGATTTGGGTAGGCCGAACTCCTAGTGATGGACTCGAATTCCGTCGTATCGTGGTTGGGGCCAGAATGCCCCGGTCGCCATGATGGGTCGCTTCCCAAGCGAATGAATACGGAACCGTCTGACCTTGCGAGAGCCCTTTCTCGCGAATCGGGGCTTTCTGACGATCGCTTGCCCAGTAGCCCCTTGAACTTCTGTTTGCCCACGCAGCGGATGGTCGAAGGAGTTATAGCGGGCGCCGCGCATGCTCTACGTCGCTCCTTTAGGATGGACATAGCCTCCTCAATTTGTTCCGCAGTTTGGAACTGATCGAGTGAGAGGCTGGGGCCACCCCTCAGGTGCGGGATCGAGAGTCTCGCGTTGCCGCGACTTCGCTCTACCGTCGGCTGGGGCTCGGATTGAGCCGGGATATGGTGTATGGCGGTTTGGAGAGCGGCTCTCTTCGATGTAGTGGCGGACGTCATGATTCTGAAGGCTTTCTTTGAAGCGCAGTGAGTGTCACTTCAAGTATGTGCCCCGAGAACAGTGAGTGTTCTTCGGGACGGTAGGAATAAAAATGAAGGTTAAGGCCCTCCGTCTAGCGCCAATTGTTGCTACCCAAAATATTATCCGGAGATAGATATTGCTGGAATGGATGGATAGCAAACAAAGTGCGAGAGCACTTCCATAGGGAAAGTAAATAACACAAGATTTGCCGGAGTTGTTAGTCCTGGGCTTGAATGCTCTCGCGAGATGTTATTAATACAAATATTCTGGGATACAAGTATTAATGTTATAATATTATTACAATGAGTGTAAAGATTCTAGTTATCTTAGCTAGCGAGCGTGTAGATTGCCAGAAGAACCAGATATGATGCTCTGTGAGTTCTTGTAACAACGTTGATGAGCTACGACGGCGGAGAGAGATCGACAATTTCTCACGGCATGTATTAGCTGTATGTTTGAGTTCCTAGGCTTGTGAGTCTCGTTGAATCTGTACTGCAGGGAGTTCTTGCCTCTGCCGATCGTCTTCTGGATGAGAGATGCTAAGAGAGAAATCCTGAGGTAGATTCGAGAGAGGAAACTGTGAGCCTGAAGGAATGTATATGTTTGTATGTTTTCTCTGAACTGAGAGGAAAACCTTTTTCCAGTTGCTGGATGTTCTCTATTTATAGGACTTGGAGACGCTGGGCGATCGCCTGTGCTGTATTATAATAAGCGGGCGATCATCTTTTAGCACATGGGCTGGTCCCCTTAAAGTCCGCAGGAGTTGCTGGCAGCCAGCTGTGCGGTCCAATGAGAAGTCTGCACGCGTCTGAGTCGCTGTCACGAGCGGTCCCACCTTGTACCTTTCGGCGGGTTTGTCGGTAGGTGATAAGGTGGCGACAGTTGTGGTCAACGATCCATGTTATGTGGCGCCTTTCACGGATCTGCACGTGGGTGCTGCTTTGAGACCCAGTCTTCGTAGACTTTGATGGACGAAGGTCTTGATCGTGGCATAGGACGATCGTCTTAGGTCGGGCACCAGAGACGGTCGCTAGATGCCAGAGGCGATCGCCTTTAAAGTCGATCGTTAGATACTCGAAGGTGCACTGTCATCTCTGTTTAGGTGAGTTTTCCGTAGCTTGATTGGTTGTGGACTCGGTCGCTCGGCCTTTATACCGATTGCCGTCGAGGCGTACAAATCTCCGCACAACAACGTCCTTCTCGATCTCCACGTCTCCGAAATCAATAATGTGGGACGGGTCCGGAACGTACTTCCTCAACTGGGAGCCGTGAAACACACTATGTACATGGCTCAACAACAGAGGTAATGCCAAACGGTACGCTAACTCGCCAACTCTCTCCAATATCTCGAAAGGTCCAATATACCTCGGGCTGAGCTTCCCCTTTTTCACAAAACGGAAAACTCCCTTCGTCAGAGACACTCTCAACAGATCATGATCTCCCACGTAAAACTCCAAAGGTCGACGCCTAACATCCGCATAATACTTTTGTCGACTCTGAGATGCCAACATTCTCGTTCTAATCAATTCAACTTTCTCTCTTGTCTCCAACACAAGGTCCGTCTCGGTGCCAACTAGATCGAACGGTTCATCCCAACATATCGGTGATCGGCAACGTCGGCCATAAAGCGCCTCATACGGTGCCATCTTAATTGATGCGTGCCAACTATTATTATACGTAAACTAAATCAAGGCCAGATGCTCCTCCCAGTCACTACTCCAGTCTAACGCACATGCGCGCAACATATCCTTGAACGTCTGAATGGTACGCTCGGACTGTCCGTCGGTCTGAGGGTGGAAAGATGTACTCAAACGCAAATGTGTCCCTAATGCCTTATGTACCGCCTGCCAGAAGTGCGATACAAACCGGCCATCTCTGTCCGAAATAATAGTCCTCGGCATACCATGAAGCCTCACTATTTGTGCGATAAAAACACGAGCTAATTTTTCTGGACCCCAAGTATCCTTGATGCCCAGAAAATGTGCCGACTTAGTCAGTTGGTCCACGATCACCCACACCATATTTATTCCGGTCTTCGTCCTCGGAAAACTCATAACAAAATCCATGGAGATATCCTCCCACTTCCATTCCGGGATGGGAAGTGGTTTCAACAACCCGACTGGCCGCTGATGCTCGATTTTGACTTGCTGAAAAGTCAAACACTTAGCCATAAAACGAACTACCTCATTCTTCATGTCGTTCCACCAGAAGTTCTTCCTCAGATCTTTATACATTTTACTCGAGCCCGGATGGACTGATTAAGGCGACGCATGAGCCTCTCTCATAATATTCTGCCTCAATTCCAAGTCGTTCGGAACACAAAGCCGACCTTGGATTCTTAACACACCATCCTCATGTATCACGAATCTCGGGGCTTTCCCCTTCTCCACATTCTCTCGAATCTGAACAAACATCGGGTCCTCCAACTGTCCCGATTTAATGTCGCCGACTAGAGACGACGAAATCTCAAGTGTACGCAACTGCCTGGAACTCTCTGGTAGCACGATCTCAATGCTCAACCTCATTAACTCTTGCTGAAGTCCCGACTGGGCCGTAAGAAACTCAAGCACCCGAAGCGATACTGATTTCTAGCTCAAGGCATCTGCCACCACATTTGCCTTGCTCGGATGATAGAGAATCTCGAGGTCGTAATCCTTAATCCATTCCAACCATCTCCTCTGTCTCATGTTTAGCTCTTTCTGCGTGAAAATGTACTTCAGGCTCTTGTGATCGGTGAAAATCTGACACGATGAGCCATACAAGTAATGACGCCAAATCTTCAACGCAAATACAACTGCGGCCAACTCAAGATCGTGCGTAGGGTAATTCAACTCGTATGGTTTCAACTGACGGGAAGCATAGGCAATCGTCCTCCCGTGCTGCATGAGTACACATCCGATCCCTTGGCCCGAAGCATCACTAAAGATTGAGAAACCTTCATTACCACTCGGTAAAGCCAAAACAGGAGCGGTCGTCAACCGCTTCTTCAACTCCTCAAAACTATTCTGCCTCTCATCGGTCCACACAAACTTCTCTGACTTCTGTAACAACTGAGTCAGCGGTCGAGCGAGCTTAGAGAACCCCTCGACGAATTTACGGTAATATCCAGCCAAACCCAGAAAACTACGGACCTCCTTCACGTTCTTGGGCGGCACCCAATCCAACACTGCTTCTACCTTATGTGGGTCCACACGAACACCCTCGGCCGAGATCACATGACCGAGAAACATAACCTTCCGTAACCAAAACTCACAATTTGAGAACCTCGCAAAAAGACGCTGAGTTCTCAAAATGTCTAACACGGTATGCAAATGACGGGCATGCTCCTCCTCGCTCCTCGAGTAAATCAGGATATCGTCGATAAAAACAACTACACATTTATCGAGGTACTCGATAAAGACTTTGTTCATAAGCTGCATGAATACGGCTGGTGCGTTGGTTAGCCCAAAAGGCATAACCACAAACTCGTAGTGACCGTATCTCTTCCGAAAGGCCGTCTTCGGGATATCGGTATCCTTCACTCGGAGTTGATAATACCCCGATCTCAAATCAATCTTCGAAAACACGGTTGCCCTTGCAATTGGTCGAACAAATCATCGATCCTAGGGAGCGGATACTTGTTTTTGGTGGTCACTTTGTTCAACTCTCGGTAGTCAATACACAAACAAAGTGACCCATCCTTCTTCTTCACAAACAGGACCGGTGCGCCCCAAGGCGAAGCGCTCGGTCGAATATACCCCATGTCTAGCAACTCCCCCAACTGTTTCTTCAATTCAAGCATCTCGGCATGCGCCATATGATATGGCGTCTTAGAAATTGGTGCTGCACCCGGCTCTAAATCGACGGTAAACTCAACTTCTCGGCCCGGCGGCAAACCCGGCAACTCGTCTGGAAAGACGTCAGGATACTCACACACTACCGGAATAGACGAGAGCTCGACTCCCCCTTCTTTCGATCTCAAAGCGTAACACCAATACCCCGTACAACCTCCTCGAAGAAGTCTCACCGCTTTCAATGCGCTGATCAAGAATCTCTGACTACTTCGCTTACGCCCCACAAAAGAATGCTCGGTACCGTCTGAGGATAACATCGAAACGGTTCTCGTTCTATAGTTCATGATTGCCCCATGACGGTCTAGACAATCCTCGCCCAGAATCAAATCCTCATCTCTAATATCTACCGCAATCATATTAGAAGGCCAAACCCTCCCCGCGATACTCACTGGAAAATCTCTAATCTCACGATCCCCCATGATGCTATCCCCACTACGCAGTTTAACAACAAAAGGTTCACACGCAACTAGGCAATCAATATGCAGACGACGCACACAATCCATAGATATGAAAGAATGCATAGCACCAGAATCGAATAATATGGAAACAGGATGGTCAAGGATGTGAACGGTACCTGTAGCCACCGTCGCGTCAGGATCCCCTGCATCTCATCTCATATACTCGGGGTGGAACAGACCCCGGACTAGAAGCTCCCTCTCTAGAAGGCTGTCCACGTCCTCGACCTCTACCAAAACTCTGTTGTGGCTGAGGAACTGTCGGTGTCTGATTCACACTCAGCTCTCCCGCAGCTGGGGCCGATATCTGAGTAACTGGCGCCCAAACTGCATCTGTACAAAACTTAGCACGATGTCCCATCTGACCGCACGCAAGACACTGAATCGGGGGCCTATCACACTTACTCATCATGTGGCCGGGACGACCACAGTAAAAGCACGTAGGACCGCGAACGGAACCAGTAGGAGCAGACTTAGAACCGTTTCCTCGCCCAAATGACGGGGACTGACTCCCGAAGACTCGCGAACCAGACTGAGCCTTCGGATGCCCGCCAGACTTGCCTCTCGAAAACTGGCCGGAGGTCTTCTGTTTCTTCCCCTCGGATGCCGTCTCTATCGCATAAAACGACATCTCATAAGCCATCGCCTTATTCTGATACTCTTTCAAAGTTGTGCATCCTAGACCAGACATGTAATGACGCACCCTCGGTTTCATCCTCATATTGAAGTGGCGGATCTTATCAAACTCATCTCGGACTTGGTTTCTCACATAGTGAAGTTGTTGGTTGTAGTCCTTGATTGCTTGAGAAATAGGAACATCCTGGGGCTTAGCCTCAAAGAAGGCTCGGATCCTCCCCTCTTTCACTGGCCATGGACAAAACTCGTCTTCCATCAGCTCTCGAAACTCTGCCCATGTGGTTGCCCGGTCACGTGGTTTCTCCGCTTGCCACCACGTTGCCGCCTATTTGGCGAGGAAGTACTGAGCAATGGGTACCTTCCTCTCCTCAGAGCAGTTAGCAGCCTCGAATACTTTCTCCATTTCAAATAACCAACTCTCCCAATTGGAAGGGTCGGAAGCACCATCAAACTGCGGAGGACGCATACGAATCACGTCCTGAAGTAGCTTATCACTACCGGATCCAATAGGCGGAACCGGGTTAGCATTAGTCTGGCCGACCAAGACGGCCTGAGTCAGTAGCGTCATCTGGTTCGCTACTTGCTGTAAAATGTTCGCCACTCCAACATTCTAATGAGCATTTTCGGAGCTACCAGACTGATCCTACTGACCTCCGGAACTAAGTGGAACACTGTTCGACAAGGAAGGCATCGCCGAATCAGTTCCCGAGTTATCGGACATGGCCGCCCAACTGGATGCGCCACGTCCCCTACCGCGTCCGCGACCGCGTCCGCGTCCTCTACCAGCAGGAATTCTGAAGAAGTAGCGGGTGAGTACAATTCAAACACAAAACGCAACAAGATATCAGGAAAGGAAACAGAACAGGACAATGTAACGAGTAGTTAGGAAAAAAAACTTACGAGCATCGGCGTATTAAGATGATGGCATGGCAGTGATACTGTTCAAAAACGACACTCGACTAGACCCAAATAACCGACAGCCTAGGTATCCATAAACCTAAGCTCTGATACCATATTCTGTAACACCCCCAAGACAATCAGGGCATATTATAGCGCCGTGGACCCCACATTGTGGAATCCACCAGGCTACCGTATCAACAAGACATCTGACAACGACATACAATCATCAACAAAACGACAATTCAAATAAAAGACTAAAACCCGACAAATAAAATCTGACATCAAATCCATTTCCCAAAATGGGAACACAACATTAACAATTTCAAAAAGGAAGTACTCGAGTACTTAAACCAATTTCATAATACAGAAATCCCAAAACAAGACATCAATAACAACCGACAGAACAGAACACCAACAATTGACTACTGAACAGTATCATGCTTGCCCATCATTCTCATACGGCTCGAGTGCTCGCTTGTCTCCAAGACCTGTACCTGAAATACAAAAAGTATTTCCCCCATTTAAGGGGTTAGCGATAACTGCTAGTGCAAGTACAATTCATTTGAACTACATTCTAATCAGATGAATATATGCGCCAAAATCATTTTAGAAATCATTTATATTCCGGAATATTTACGGTGCACACGCACAAAACACGTTTTCTCCAACAAAACAATTCAAAGTTAACCTTGGTACGAGACTCACGGCCACCGTACCCTGTAGAGTCCCGTCGGACATCCCTGGGTGGTTAACCATAGTTCGTGATATGCACACACACGGCAATACGTATCCCTAGAGGCCCCGTCGGACCGTCCCTAGGTGAACATACACATATCCATCCACACAACCACGAATAGCCATAATTCAAATACTAGAACAGGTAAACAAATGCAAAGTACTTGCCTTTGAGACATCTTCGACGAAATGGGGACGAACAATGACTACGAATGATCCGGACGGAAAACGACGGTTCCTAAATGAAGGATCAATATAAATCAATCCTAACGGACAACAATACTCGAATGGGATACACCCATAACCCCGATTACAATTCATGATAGTAAATGTTCAATCGATACGGGCGAGGGTTTACGCAAAATCTCCCCGTATCAACAATTCACGGATTAAACTCGGGGAAACCGGATTGGGAATCACTCACTAATAATAATCGGTAAGGAAATTCGTAACATACATGAACAATTCAGAATCAATCACGAAAAACCCGAAAAAAACCCCAAGTTTGACAAGCTATGGTTCCTGAAGAAAATACCTCGGATTCGGACGATGGAGGATGATTACGCTGATGATAATATGCTAACGCGACTCTACGGTGATGGAATTTGAAGAAAACTCCGAGCAATACCGGTGGAAATCGCCTATGAAGTCGCACGTCGAAGAAAGCGAAGAGAAGGGATGAAAAACTGCTGTTCTGACCTGTTCACTATCTTATATAATCTGCATAGTTAGCGCACGCTAACCATCAAAAGGTAGCGCGCGCTAACGGGACGTCAAACAGTCCAGTGGATACTGCCTGACGTCGCTAGCGTGCGCTAGACATGCTTAGCGCGCGCTAAATACCACTCGATAGCGCACGCTAACAATAACAAGTTAGTGTATGCTAACTGCACACCGGTAGCGCACGCAAGGGAATAAGGAGTAGCGTGCGCTACTCACGCAGATTTAATCTTTCGGTCGATCTGTTCTTTGCCGAAGGTACGAAACTCGAAATGCACGACAAGACCAGAATCCAGAAACACAAACACGAAATATACAAGACGACAGAGCTAAGCGCTGAAAGAAAATATAATTCCGACTACCGGGGAATCCAAAATACGACAAAGAAGATGGAGTTCCCTAAACTTATAAGAAATTACAAAAATGGCCCAAGTGCCCGAAAATCATGATACGATATCGGATTTACAAACCGAAAGTCTCAACACGACCAACTCAACCATACGAACTTGCACAAACCAAGAAACAACAAAAACGAACGAGTTTCACGAGAATCGAACGTTCATACGGCAAAACATGTCATAAAATGAAATTACGTGAAAACATCACCAAAACTCATCCAAATGGAAAAACTCCAAGAATAAAGTAGATTCAACATGTCGAAATGGTTACAAGCGAGTCACTAAAAATAGACATACATCAAAAATAGAAATTGCTAAAAATAGAAAGGTACGGATATCACACTACCCACTGCCGAGGCATAGGGTACCTTACTTATCTCTCTCTTGTCTTCCTCACTTTGAGGACACATTTTCGTGGTGAGATGAATTCCATGTCGCATGGGAAGGAAACCACTTTTAGATTCATCCATCTTGAATCTTCTCAGGATTTTATCTATATAGAGGGCTTGGGAAAGTCCTATCATTCTTCGCGGTCTATCTCTGTAAAGACGGGTCCCTAGAATATAGGAAGCTTCGCCAAAGTCTTTCATGGAGAATGTTTTAGAAAGCCAAGCCTTCACAGTGCTGAGCATTGCTACGTTATTTCATATAAGTAGAATATCATCTACATATAGTACTAAGAACGCAATGTTTCT
This sequence comes from Orobanche coerulescens, assembly GCA_033398695.1. Classification (NCBI taxonomy): domain Eukaryota; kingdom Viridiplantae; phylum Streptophyta; class Magnoliopsida; order Lamiales; family Orobanchaceae; genus Orobanche; species Orobanche coerulescens. The sequence goes on along the minus strand of CM065808.1, from coordinate 59,738,255 downwards.
CCTACTGACCCTTTTGTAAACACATGGTTCCTCCTCATTTCGTAGGAAGTCAAAGGTCCTCTGAATTCTTCATCAAATCAAAGGGGTCGTCCTCATGGCTATCAGGTGCATCGTGGAGACCCAGTTCCTCGACATGTGTATATCCATACCTCTCAGGTAAGTGAGACACCTTATCAGACCTTCTAAGTGGAGGTTGTGTTACAATGGGTTCGGTTCCTGATCCCTGATCAGATGTCTCCTTAGGACTTTCATTACGCTGTTCCAAGGAGATATTTCTACCCGAGCCACCTTCCTAAATGAACTCAACCTCAAGGAAGTGTGCTTGTAAAGTGACAACGACCCTATGGTCTTCTGGCATGTAGAATAGATAACCCATCGAGTCCTCTGGGTATCTAATGAAACGTTCCTTGATGGACCTCGCTTCCAGTTTGTCCACCTTAGCCATCTTGACATAGGTTGGACATCCCCAAATACTTATGTGATTAAGACTTGGTTTCTTACCCTTCCACATCTCATGCGGAGTGATAGGAATGGATTTGGAAGTACATCTATTAAGGATATAGGCAGAGGTTAGTAAGGCATACCCTCATAGGTAAATTGGTAAATCAGTGTAATTTAACATGGAGCGAACCATATCCAACAAAGTCCGATTTCTCCTTTCTGAAACACCATTTAACTGTGGGGTTCCTGGAGGCATGAATTTTGAAACTATTCCATGTTCCTTGAGGAACTCATCAAACTCTGTGCTCATATATTCGCCACCTCGGTCCGACCGAAGTGCTTTGATATGACATCCAGTCTGTTTTTCAACTAGGGCCTTAAATTCTTTGAATTTAGTAAAGGCTTCGGATTTAGGTTTCATTAAGTACACAATACCATACCTACTATGATCATCTGTGAACGTTATGAAATATTGATATCCATCTCGGGCCACTTGTAAAGCACCACAAACAACGGTATGTACCACCCCAAGTTTATCAGCAGCCCTTTCAAAAGTCCCTGTGAAGTGGGACTTAGTCATTTTGCCTCTAAGTCAAGATTCACAAGTTGGATAGGGTTCTACACCCAATGGACTTAAAAGTCCATCTTTCTCCATTTTCTGAACCTTGGTCTGACCAACATGACCAAGTCTAAGGTGCAACTTAAGAGCTTGATTAGTATCTTGTTTGCCACGTTTCCTAGTTATAGTGTTCACTGCTGTTTTATTTTGTAAGTTTAGATGATATAAACCATTCAACAATGTAGTTGTGCCAACCAATTTATTTCGAAAATAAATTTTACAACTACCATTGCCAATGAAGAAACGAAATCCTTTCCGTTCCAAGGCTGGAATGGATACAATATTTTTATGCCCCTTGGGCAAAACAAGTACTTCATCTAACGTCAAAATAAAACCGGATTCTAAACCAAGTAGGATTGATCCAATATTGGTTGCCTCGACACTTTGTCCGCTTCCGACAGTGATCATAACTTCCCCAACTTCAAGTTTCCTACTTCGTTCCAGATCCTGATTCATAGTACAAATGTGAGAAGTGGCACCTGAATCCAGAATCCATGAAGTAGAATATACAGTAGCGGAACAATTGCTTTCAAAAATAAAAAGTTCCGTACCTGATGCGCCATTAATCTTAGGACAAGTCCTTCGCCAGTGGCCCAGCTCACCGCATTCAAGGCATTTATCCGTAGGTTTTGGACCGCCTACCTTTTGAACCTTTCGGGCCTTGCTCTTTCCTTTCTGCACCCCTTTCTTGGGTTTGTAATGCTCGTAGGTCTTTTTCTTCTTGTTCTTGGACCTCCGAGGTCCAGAAGAAATCACAAGAGCAGTCTCCTTCGGTTTAGTCTTCATGTTAGACTGTGCCGTCACCAGTTTATTCATTAGCCCAGCTAATGTGCTTGAAATTTCATTACAGTTGAAATTCATTATAAACTACGTGAAGGAGTCAGGGAGAGATTGAAGGATGAGTTTAATTTGGAGGGATAAGTCTATATTAAAGTTGAGCACCTCGAGCCTCTCAATCATAGCGATCATCTTGAGGACATGGTGTAACGCCCCGATTTCGCATATACATTTATTGTGAATTATAGAAAACATGTTCAATTTTAGTAAATTAATGCCCGAATAATTTTATCATTTAATTCATTTCATTCTCATGATCATACAAATCCATTTATATCATTATAATTCATGTCAAGTAATGCAATTCATTCGTTTCATTTTCTCATTTTATTTCATGGTTTCATCTCGTCATTTCTAGGCCCGAGTCAAATTTTAAATAATATTAATTATGCCCAAAATATTATTTAAATGATTACTATAATAATTATTATTATGAATAATAATATTTCTATTATTATAGTTATCATTATTATTTTAGTTTTATGTAAGCCAACTATTTAATTAGTCCAATATTATTATTATTATTCTTATTATTAATATTAAACTTATTATTATTTAATTCAGCCCGATTATATTTTATTGTTTATTATTTTAAACTCACTTATTATTATTATTGTTGGCCCAAATTCTATTACTAGTCCAGTTATAAGTTGGCCAGCCCTAAACCTAAGCCCATAATTATACCCTAAACCTAATCTCTATACAGTATAAATATTGTATTTATACTGCAGCCAACCCTAGAATACACATATATGTTCTTTCTCTCTGAATCGGCCACTGCGTCTCCTCCAACTTCTTCTCTTACTCCTCAAATAGACAGATACAAGCTACATCAAATTATCGATCTGTTCACCAAAGGTAAAACGACATTCCAATAAACTCACTCTCACTGAACTTGAATCAAAACCCAACGGCCTTCAGCGCTGATCTTCACATTTCAAATCATTTCTCATCAGTTGTGGACATCCAGTCCACTCCATATGTGTGTTTTTTTTCGGTCGGCCTCACTGCCATCTTCCACCCGAATCTTACCTATTTCATCACCTACACCACATCGCCTGACTCAAAACCACCACCACAGTTTTATCTAGAAACCGAAACCTCCGCCATGCCCGACCGCCGATGCCTTATGCCCGCCGAAAAATTAGGACAGAAACCCTAACCCACAGCCGACTTAAATCGCCGGAGGTCGCCGCTGGCCACCGCTGCGGCTTTCTATCATGGCCTTTCGTCGGTTTCCTTGTACCCGAGTTATGAGCCGCACTCGGAATTCCCGAACCACGCAACGCCGCGAATTTTCTTTCTTTTCATCCGACGTGGTCAGACTGTGTATTTGTGTGTGTGTATGTGTGTGTGTGTGTGTGTGAGGAATTATGAGAGGGAGAGAGAGGCTGAGATGGGAAGAAATGAGAGAGAGAGAGAGAGAGAGAGAGAGAGAGAGAGAGAGAATGGAGGGGTTTTACGGGAGAAAGGAAATGAGGGTGAGGGTGTCGGCTGAGACATTTCCAGGAGGGTTTATATACCCTATAGTTCTTAGGGTTATTCAATTTAACCCCCAGATTTCTAGATGTTTCGATCTAGTCCCGTTTTTTTTTCAGCCTTTCAATTTCAGACCCGAGATAGTTAATTCTTACGAATTAACCCTAGTTAGCTTTATAATTCCTTCAGTTTCAGTCCTTAAATATTTATTCTCTTCAATTTTACTTCAATCAACTTTTCAATAATTAAAATCCAGTCCTTTTTTTATCCGAGCCATTAAAATAGTGATTGTATTCATTAATATTAATAATTCAATTTTGATCTCTGCCTCGTACTTTATTCCCAGTTATTATTTATGTATAAATTATAATAATAATAGATTATTATTAATATTTGTAGATAATAACAAGGATTTACGGGCCTAGAATTGTCGAGTCAAGTATTTCATTCACATTCAAGGTCGGGGTACCACCAACTGAAGATTAGGGAGTGTGACATACCCAAGACGGCTTTCAGGACCCGTTATGGGCATTTTGAATTTGTAGTGATGCCATTTGGTCTGAGTAATGCACCGACAGTCTTTATGGATTTGATGAACAGGATGTTCCAACCTTACTTGGATAAGTTCGTGATCGTCTTCATAGATGACATCTTGGTGTATTCTAATGACAAGGAACAAACCAAGAGCATTTGAGGATTACATTGGAGACACTTCGCAAGGAGAAGTTGTATGCCAAGTTCAAGAAATGTGAGTTTTGGTTGAAGAGAGTTGGATTCCTTGGACATGTGGTAACTTCAAAAGGAATTGAGGTAGATCCCGATAAGGTCGTAGCAGTGAGTAGTTGGGGAGTACCCAAGAATGCGAGCGAAGTTCGCAGCTTTCTGGGCTTAGCTGGCTATTATAGAAGATTTATCGAAGGATTTTCTAAAATCACCACTCCTATGACCCAATTAAGAAGGAGAGGCGTGAGGTTTGAATGGAGTGAGAGTTGCGAGGAAAGTTTTAAAGAGTTGAAAAGAAGACTAACCTCGGCACCAGTACTAACGATTCCTAATCTGACGGAAGACTTTGTTATTTATAGTGATGCCTCAAAGTAGGTATTGGGTTGTGTTTGTAATACCCGGTTGTAATTCAATCATTATCATTCAGTAATTTCATTCGGTAATTGTCAATATGTAATCTTTCATTTGTTAATAATCATTCATCCATGTTCACCGTTCGGTATCACTTCGAGTTGTGTATCGATATTGTTCATTGTTTCAACCTTATTCGGGAATCGAGACAAGAGTATTATCTTGATTGTGGTAATTGATTCGTTAGTCGATGTTGACATTGGTATTCATGTCATTCCAAATCTCTTCATTGTTCAAATCGTGTTTTGTTGGGCGAATCCTTGTAATCATTGCTTGGAACCACCGTTTTGGAGTTTCCGTACTTCCATTTCGTGTTATTGGTTCCCAGATATTGATTTCTATTGCTTTATTCTCTTCCCGGGTTATTTTTCTTCACTTTAGGACCCAAGGGGGGTGTGGGCCGCGGCACAAGGAGTGTGCGCCGCGGCACACACATTTTCCAATTTTTGGCCGAGTGGCTTGTACTGTGTGCCGCGGCACATGCCGTCCGGGCCGCGGCACACCCGTCCGGGCCGCGGCACACTCGTATAGCATTTTCGGCCATTCAGCGTCTGTACCTTGTGCCGCGGCACATGTCGGCTGGGCCGCGGCACACTGCCGAGACCTGGGAGCAATTTTTGGGCTTGTGTCGCGGCATACTCGGCCTGGGCCGCGGCACACCGATCGGTCAGCCCTATAATTGAGTCCTTTGCGCGTTTTAACCGATATTTTCTCCATTTCTTCATCTTCACACGAGAGAGAAGACTTGAGGGAGAGGATCTTCATCATCTATCACTTGAGTGTTGGATTTTCATCATTTTCTTTCGGTTGTGAAGCTCGGATCATCGATCTATCGCGTATTTCTTCGGATCATAGTGCTTGGATCTTCAAAGGTAATATTCATCAAACCTATTGGATTTTCGATTTGTGTTGAGATATGATGTGTTGGATGTTAAGATCATGTTGTACGAAGTGATATACGCATGATTATGGATATGTTCGATTATTCATTGGATTATTGAAGGATTATTCAAGAACACTTTGAATTTTGAGTTGGATTTGGGGGTTTTCGATTAATCGTTGTTATAATCACGAATTTGAATATCCACAATGGATTATTGATCGTATTGAAGATGTTTTATTGTTTTGAAACACTTCTTGGGGATTTGATGTTGGTATTATTGAGGTTTGGTTATAATCAATCGAAGTTGGCCACAAAGTGTTCGATATAATGCCCCAATGAACTTGGTTTAATCGTATTGACGTTTTGAGTTCGTTCTATTCGTGTTTGATTCGTATATTGAACGGATTGTTGGTAATTGTATTTATTCAAGGTTGTTCGAGCGACCGATATCTCAATTAGGACGTTGTTCGTGGAAGGATAATTGTCACCGGTGTTGTGTAAGTTGATTCTTACTCGGTTAAAAGGATATTCACTCCTTTTGTTGTTGATCATTCATAATCATACTCATTCATCATTTAATTAACCGCATTGAGACTTGTAATTGTCGAATAATCACTTCATTCATGAGGAACGACGGTTCCAATCATTTTATTGAGTTATCAATCACGTCACTATTATTTTCATCTCGGTGAGTCATTCTAGGCCTTGTTGAATTATTATTCATTGATGTTCCTTGCGGTCATTATCGTTCATATGACCTTCTGGGTTCATATTGCGTGGCCGGGTGTGGTTGTGTGGAATTTTTAGTCGGGCACTCGATGGTCATGTATTGGGTTCACCGATACATTTGGACCGTGCACACGGTAACGCTTACCTCCGTGAGACTAATTAGGTACAAGGACGGGTGTGTCCGTTCATTCGTCTTGTACACTTGAACAAAACATTACGGGCGTACTGTGATACTCCTCTTCAGCGCAATTCATAACTAAGGATAATTCATAACATCAGATATATCATGTTTGTGTATTTTCATCCCTTGAGGATTGTTGTTCTGTGTAACTGACCCCGTTAGGGGATATTGTTTTTCAGGTCACGGCAAGGCAAAGGCACGGGAAGAGTATGTTGACGGCAAGGAGTCCCAGTTATACTAGTAGGGGGCCCCAGTCATTCCGTTTGTTTCAGTCATTTCAGTCATTTCCGTCATTTGTATTTTCCGCTGCAAATTCCGTTTGAGATGTTTATTTATTCAGGGTGGTGTATTTTATCTTCATATAAAATATACTAGTATTCGGTATTGTCCTAATGTGTTGTACTTAAACTCCTCATCGGAGTATTTGGTAATATAATGTGGTTCGGTACTACAATTATGTTATGTAATACATCATTTTCATTCGCCTGGTGGGTCCCAGTCGGGGATTCACGGCACTGTAATATCCGCCTAGTTTGGGGTGTTACAGAGTTTGTATCGGAGCGTGGTTTTGAATACTACCTTCCGAGTCATGTCTCATTTGAAATCATCATCATCGGACTAGTATCATTGGACTTTCGCGTCACGTGTGACCTGTGCAAATGCCGAGCCAATCAGACCAAGAACTGTAAGATTTCTAACGCCATGGTATAATTTCTGGCAATAGGAATCATTCATTCACAATTCATCAGTTAACAATCCTCAATCATCATTTTCATTTTGACCAGGACGGTCATGTCAACTCGTTAATCACTCAATTCATTTCATTACTCAGTTGTTGATGAGGAAGATCATATCATTAATCTTGTTAACTTGTTCAAGATAATCATTTCAATAATTTCATCAGATAATCATGTCACCTCAGTTGAACATTCATGTAATCACTACGTTAGAGTGTATGCTCATTTTCATCATCTCATGTCATAATCATAACGTGATATTTATACGGAAAATATAATCATCATGTGACTTTCCTACTTCAGTATGGAGAGAGCAAGAAGAGGACGAGGAGGATGAGGCCGTGGTGCGGGCCGAATCCCGAGAGCTCGTGTGAATACACGTGCGAACGCGAGAAATAATGCTAATTCTTCGATCAGCGACGCTGCCACTCATTCACCTGGACGTGATCATTCACTATCGGGGAGTCGTACCCGGGACACGGCTCAGTCAGAAGGTGTCCGGGTTGACCCACTCACTTTTATGCAGGGCATGATGGCCCAAATGACCCAGATGGCACAGCTGATGGAGACGATGCATAACTCAGTCAATCAAAATCAACAGGCTCCTCCGCCGCCACCTCAGAGGCAAGAAAGGAATGTGAGCAGCATCATCGGCGACATCTCTCGCCAAAAGGCCACCTACTTTTGAAAGCTCGTCTGAGCCGGCGGATATTATTCATTGGCTCGAACATTTCGAGAAGTTGTTTGCTATGGTAGAGTGTCCCGAAGGACACAAAGTTTCAGTTGCGGCTTACTACCTGGGTAAGAGCGCACATTCTTGGTAGTTGTCGTTGAAGCCCACCGAAGGATCATGTACTTGGGAACAATTCAAGACTCTCATGATGGAGAGATATTATCCAGCCCCACTCAGGGAAGATAAGCTGTCAGAATTACTCACTCCCGACCCCTCAGCAGACGAGGATGTTCTCTCCATTGCCGAGAAATTTCAGGAACTCCTTCTGTTCGCCTCATCTATCATTCATTCCGAGGCGGATAAGATTAAGTATTTCAGCAAGAGGCTGAAACCCCGTATGAGACTACAGTTGCTTAATCATAATTGCACCACGTTGGCCGAATTCATTGAGAAAGCTCTTACCTATGAGCTTACTGCTAAATAAATTGCTAAGCAGCAACCTTCATCTGCTAGTAAAAAGTCCAAGAACCGTAATCAGTCTGAAGGCAGTTAGGCCACTTTCAAGAAACCTCGTGCGGGCCCCACTTTTTCTGAGCGATCTCCTGTGAAGCCTAAGCCTGCGGAATCTCAATCACGAGCGGCCAGTTCGGCCATCACCTGTTTTAACTGTGGGGATCTTGGTCATCTCAGCACCAAGTTTCCGAGACAGACTATCACGTGTCATAACTGTGGGATTGCTGGGCATAAGGCCCGTTTTTGCCGTAGGGACTCCAAACCTACTCCGGCGTCATCTCAGGCCCCGAAACAATCAGCTGTTCAAAATCAGGCCACTCAGTCTGCATCGTTCAAGACGACAGGAGCGAACAAGGGTGGATCGTTTAGCCATCAGACGGGAGCATCCGGTGCCGGGACTAGCAAGCCCCGGATTTATGAGATGAAGACCGATGATCCAGAGGCCCGAATGATCTCAGGTACACTCGATATTCTAACTCAACCTGTGCGTACCCTTTTTGATACTAGTGCATCGCATTCATTCATTTCCGAGTCATGTTTGAGTAGACTACGTCTGGGTAGTGCTACTAGTTGTGAGCCTTATGTCATTGGCCTACCTGATGGTAGACGGATTATCGAAAATCGTGAGATTCGGGATTGTCCGATTCAGCTTCATGGTTGTGTATGGCCAACGGACCTAATCGTGGTAGATTTGCCGAGAGACAACGTCATCTTGGGTATTGATTGGATGGATCGTCATGATGCCATCCTTAGTGTCCGTAAGCGTATGGTTACTATCATTTCAGACGATGGGGTCGAATGTGTGTTTCAGGGAGGTAATCCCAACTGTTCTGGAAGAGTTATTAATTTGATGAAAGCGGTGAGGTTACTCAATCAGGGGTGTGTTGGTTATTGGTGCTATATGACCAAAACCGAGAAATCATCAGTAATGTTGACGGATATTCTGGTCGTGAGAGAATATGCCGATCTATTTCCAGACGAGTTACCTGGTTTGCCTCCACAGAGAGATGTGGAATTCACGATTGAGTTGGAGCCTGGCACATCTCCAATATCGAAGGCACTGTACCGGATGGCCCCGACCGAAATGCAGGAGTTGAAGAATCAACTGGAGGAGTTTTTCGAGAAGGGTTATATCCGACCAAGTGCGTCCCCGTGGGGAGCACCAGTGCTGTTTGTCAAGAAGAAGGATGGTTCGTTCCGTTTGTGTATTGATTACGGGAATTGAATTGGGTGACGATCAAGAATAAGTATCCTTTACCCCGTATCGATGATCTTTTGGATCAACTTCAAGGAGCTTCAGTATTTTCCAAGATCAACTTAAGATCTGGATATCATCAGTTGCGGATTCGAGAGTCGGATATCGCGAGGACGGCGTTTCGAACACGCTATGGTCATTATGAGTTCGGAGTTATGCCGTTCGGGCTAACTAATGCACCTGCGGTATTCATGGAGTTAATGAATCGGGTTTTCATCGACTTTTTGGATCAGTTTGTTGTTGTCTTCATCGATGACATTTTGATTTATTCTCGTGACCGAGAGGAGCATGAGTTTCACCTTCATCAGGTTCTCGACGTATTGAGACGAGAGCACTTTATGAAAAGTTTTCCAAATGTGAGTTCTGGATGTCCGAAGTGACTTTTATCGGGCATGTAATTTCATCGGATGGAGTGCGTGTTGATCCTCAGAAGACGGAGGCTATCCAAAATTGGTTACCTCCGAAGAATGTTAAGGAAATCCGAAGCTTTCTCGGATTAGCCTGTTATTATCGGCGGTTTGTGGAAGGATTTTCTAGAATCGCTCAACCCTTGACGAACCTTTTGCGAAAGGATAAGAAATACATGTGGTCTGACGCGTGTCAACGGAGTTTTGAGGAACTCAAGAGCCGGTTAATTTCAGCACCTGTACTTTCCTTGCCGCATGGGACGGAGGGGTTTGTGGTTTATAGTGATGCGTCCGGGCAGGGTCTCGGATGTGTACTCATGCAGAATGGGAAGGTTATTGCTTATGCTTCACGGCAATTGAGACCTTACGAGGTTAATTATCCGACCCACGACCTGGAGTTAGCAGCCGTGGTGTTCGCGTTGAAAATTTAGCGTCATTACCTTTATGGCGTCACCTGTCAGATCTTCACTGATCACAAGAGTTTGAAGTATATATTTACTCAGAAGGAGTTAAATGTGCGACAGAGACGGTGGTTGGAATTAATCAAAGTACGATATCGAGATCCTTTACCACCCGGGCAAGGCGAACGTTGTCGCCGACGCCCTGAGTCATAAGTCCGTTCAGGAGCAGATGCTTGCTCGTTTAACAGTTCAGAAGGAGCTTCAGTAGGAATTCCTTAGACCCGAGATCGAGGTCTGGCTTCAGCGAGTGCAAGGGCAACTTTGCATGTTAGAGATTTCATCGCCACTTGAGGAGGCAATCAGAGAGAATCAGGGTTCGGACCCATCATTGTTGCGCATCCGTGAGGATGTGGCTCAGGGGAAAGCCCCTGGATTCGTGGTCCACGAGGATGGACTTTTGAGATTTAAGAATCGGTTGTGCGTACCGGCGAATGACGAGTTGAAAAACTCGATTTTGAGAGAAGCTCATGCTACCCCTTATTCTGTTCATCCGGGATCTAGCAAGATGTATAAAGACTTGAAACAAAATTACTGGTGGAGTAATATGAAGCGAGAAGTCGTGGAATTTGTTTCGAGATGTTTAACCTGTCAACAAGTCAAGATTGAACATCAGCGACCGGTGGGTATGCTGAAACCGCTCCCTATTCCGGAGTGGAAATGGGAGGATATTTCAATAGATTTCATCATGAGTTTGCCGACGAGTCATCGTGGCATGAATATGATCTGGGTAATTGTGGACCGCTTAACTAAATCAGCTCATTTCCTTGAGATTAAGGATACTTGGGGTCCCGAAAGACTTGCCCAGTTATTCATCAAAGAGATAGTGAGACTGCACGGTACTCCTAAAAGTATCCTTTCCGATCATGATGGACGGTTTGTGTCTCATTTTTGGAAATCAGTTCATCGTGCTATGGGAACTCAGCTTAATCTCAGTACCGCTTTTCATCCTCAGTCCGACGGACAATCAGAGAGAACCATTCAGACATTAGAGGACATGTTGAGGGCATGCGTCCTCGATTGGAAAGACGATTGGGAAACCCAACTACTATTGATCGAGTTCACATATAATAATAGTTGGCATGCTTCGATCAAGATGGCGCCTTACGAGGCCTTGTACGGTCGTCGTTGTCGATCTCCTTTGTGTTGGGATAACTTATCAGAGTCAATCGGCACCGAGCCCGATATGATTATAGCCGCCCGTGAGAAGGTAGCTTTGATCAGGAGTTCTTTGTTGACTGCTCAGAGTCGACAGAAATCTTATGCAGACAATCATCGTCGACCACTAGAGTTTGAGACGGGTGACCACGTTTTGGTCAAGGTATCCCCGAGTCGTTGTATTTTCCGTTTCGGAAAACGGGGGAAGTTGAGTCTGAGATTTATTGGACCGTTTGAGATTTTGGAACGAATAGGCGAACTAGCTTATCGTTTGGCCTTACCTCCGGCGTTGATCCGAATTCATAATGTGTTTCACGTCTCTCAGTTGCGGAAGTACGTTGCCGACCCGAGTCACATACTTCAGTTCGACGAAATCGAGATCGCAGATGATCATTCGTATGAGGAGTGTCCCGTACGAGTCTTAGAGCGGCGAATCAAACAGTTGAGGCATAAGGCGATTCCTTTGGTTAAAATTCAGTGGTCTAGACACGGAGTCGAAGAGGCTACTTGGGAAAGCAAGGATAGAATGCGGGAGAGTTATCCCGAGTTGTTTGACCCTTAGTTTCGGGGACGAAACTCTTTTAAGGGGGGATGTATGTAATACCCGGTTGTAATTCAGTCATTATCATTCAGTAATTTCATTTGGTAATTGTCACTATGTAATCTTTCACTTGTTAATAATCATTCATCCGTGTTCACCGTTCGGTATCACTTCGAGTTGTGTATCGATATTGTTCATTGTTTCAACCTTATTCGGGAATCGAGACAAGAGTATTATCTTGATTGTGGTAACTGATTCGTTAGTCGATGTTGACGTTGGTATTCATGTCATTCCAAAACTCTTCATTGTTCAAATCGTGTTTTGTTGGGCGAATCTTTGTAATCATTGCTTGGAACCACCATTTTGGGGTTTCCGTACTTCCATTTCGTGTTATTGGTTCCCAGATATCGATTCCTATTGATTTATTCTGTTCCCGGGTCATTTTTCTTCACTTTAGGACCCAAGGGGGGTGTGGGCCGCGGCACAAGGAGTGTGCGCCGCGGCACACACATTTGCCAGTTTTTTGCCGAGCGGCCTGTACTGTGTGCCGCGGCACATGTCGGCCGGGCCGCGGCACACTGCCGAGTCACTGCCGCGGCACACCCGTCCGGGCCGCGGCACACTCGTATAGCATTTTCGGCCATTCAGCGTTTGTACCTTGTGTCGCGGCACATGTCGGTCGGGCCGCGGCACACTGCCGAGACCTGGGAGCAATTTTTGGGCTTGTGCCGCGGCACACTCGGCCTGGGCCGTGGCACACCGATCGGTCAGCCCTATAATTGAGTCCTTTGCGTGTTTCAACCGATATTTTCTCCATTTCTTCATCTTCACACGAGAGAGAAGGCTTGAGGGAGAGGATCTTCATCATCTATCACTTGAGGATTTTCATCATTTTCTTTCGGTTGTGAAGCTCGGATCATCGATCTATCGCGTATTTCTTCGGATCATAGTGCTTGGATCTTCAAAGGTAATATTCATCAAACCTCTTGGATTTTCGATTTGTGTTGATATATGATGTGTTGGATGCTAAGATCATGTTGTACGAAGTGATATACGCATGATTATGGATATGTTCGATTATTCATTGGATTATTGAAGGATTATTCAAGAACACTTTGAATTTTGAGTTGGATTTGGGGGTTTTCGATTAATCGTTGTTATAATCACGAATTTGAATATCCACAATGGATTATTGATCGTATTGAAGATGTTTTGTTGTTTTGAAACACTTCTTGGGGATTTGATGTTGGTATTATTGAGGTTTGGTTATAATCAATCGAAGTTGGCCACAAAGTGTTCGATATAATGCCCCAATAAACTTGGTTTAATCATATCGACGTTTTGAGTTCGTTCTATTCGTGTTTGATTCGTATATTGAACGGATTATTGGTAATTGTATTCATTCAAGGTTGTTCGAGCGACCGATATCTCAATTAGGACGTTGTTCGTGGAAGGATAATTGTCACCGGTGTTGTGTAAGTTGATTCTTACTCGGTTAAAAGGATATTCACTCCTTTTGTTGTTGATCATTCATAATCATACTCATTCATCATTTAATTAACCGCATTGAGACTTGTAATTGTCGAATAATCACTTCATTCACGAGGAACGACGGTTCCAATCATTTCATTGAGTTATCAATCACGTCACTATTATTTTCATCTCAGTGAGTCATTCTAGGCCTTGTTGAATTATTATTCATTGATGTTCCTTGCGGCCATTCTCGTTCATATGACCTTCTGGGTTCATATTGCGTGGCCGGGTGTGGTTGTGTGGAATTTTTAGTCGGGCACTCGATGGTCATGTATTGGGTTCACCAATACATTTAGACCGTGCACACGGTAATGCTTACCTCCGTGAGACTAATTAGGTACAAGGACAGGTGTGTCCGGTCATTCGTCTTGTACACTTGCACAAAACATTACGGGCGTACTGTGATACTCCTCTTCAGCGCAATTCATAACTAAGGATAATTCATAACTTCAGATATATCATGTTTGTGTATTTTCAACCCTTGAGGATTGTTGTTATGTGTAACTCACCCCGTTAGGGGATATTGTTTTTCAGGTCACGGCAAGGCAAAGGCACGGGAAGAGCATGTTGACGGCGAGGAGTCCCAGTTATACTAGTAGGGGCCCCAGTCATTCCGTTTGTTTCAGTCATTTCAGTCATTTCCGTCATTTGTATTTTCCGCTGCAAATTCCGTTTGAGATGTTTATTTATTCAGGGTGGTGTATTTTATCTTCATATAAAATATACTAGTATTCGGTATTGTCCTGGTGTGTTGTACTTAAACTCCTCATCGGAGTATTTGGTTATATAATGTGGTTCGGTACTACAAATATGTTATGTAATTCATCATTTTCATTCGCCTGGTGGGTCCCAGTCGGGGATTCACGGCACTGTAATGTCCGCCTAGTTTGGGGTGTTACAGTGTTCTGATGCAACATGGTAAGGTAGTAGCCTATGCATCGAGACAGCTTAAACCACATGAGTTGAACTATCCAACGCATGATCTGGAGTTGGCTGGTGTAGTACATGCGCCGAAGATTTGGCGCCACTATCTCTACGGAGGGAAGTGTGAGATATACACAGACCATAAAAGTTTGAAGTATCTTTTCACACAGAAGGATCTTATCATGAGAAAAAGGCGATGGTTAAAATTGGTGAAGGACTATGATTGTACCATCCATTACTATCCTGGTAAGGCTAATGTGGTAGCTGATGCCTTGAGTCGGAAGACTAGAGGCGAGTTAGCTTGCTTTACCATCAGGAGAGTTTGATAAAGAAGTTCTCCGAGTTGAGGATTAAGGTAGTTGAGTCTTAAAAGAGTTCGAAAGCAATCCTATCATCTTTGGTCTTGCAAACAAACTTGAGGGATAAGATTAAGGAGGCTCAACCACATGATAAGTTCTTGTGCAAGATGAAAGTTCGAGCACAAGCTGGGCGTATTGAGACATTTGTCGTTGTTGCAGACGACGTTTTGACTTACGATGGGAAGTTGTGTGTTCCTAAGGATCCATCCCTTAGGAATCAAATTCTTGAAGAAGCTCACAATGCACCATACTCCGCTCACCCGGGAGGTACAAAGATGTACCACGGCCTGAAGAAGTTCTTTTGGTGGAGAGGAATGAAACGGGACATTGGTGTATTTGTGGAGAGGTGTATGATATGTCAACAGGTGAAGGCAGAACACCAACGGCCATGAGGTTTACTTCAACCATTGGAAATTCCATATTGAAAATGGGAGCATATCACAATAGATTTCGTGGTTGGTTTGCCACGAACCATGAGGAAGAACGATGTTATCTGGGTGATAGTAGATCGTTTAACGAAGTCATCTCATTTTCTACCTGTGAGGATGACTTACAGTATGGAACAGTATGCAAGGATTTATATTCAGGAGATTGTGAGGTTACATGGTGTTCCAGTGTCGATCGTCTAGGATAGAGATCTGCGATTTACGTCAAAATTTTGGAAGAGTCTGCAGAGTGCATTGGGCACTAAGTTGAATTTCAGTACTGCATATCATCCGCAGATCGATGGTCAATCTGAACGGACTATCAAGACAGTCGGAGATTTATTGAGGGCGTGTGTTCTTGATACTGGTGAGAATTGGGAGAATATTTTGCCGTTAGTAGAGTTTGCTTATAACAATAGTTACCAAGCAACTATACAAATGACCCCGTACGAGGCTCTCTACGGAAGGAAATGTCGATCACCTCTTTATTGGAGTGAGGTTGGAGAAGAAAAGATTTTGGGTCCAGAATTGTTCGAGCAGACTGTAGAGAAGATAGCCGAGATCAGAAGCAGAATTAAGACTGCCCAGGATCGGCAGAAGTCTTATGCTGATAAATGAAAGAAAGATATCCAATTTGAGATTGGAGAGAAAGTGTTCTTGAAGGTAGCGCCTATGAAAGGAGTGATACGATTCGGTAAGAAGGGAAAGCTACAGCCTCGTTATATCGGACCTTTTGAGATTTTGGGTCGTGTTGGTGACCTTGCTTATAGTTTGGCACTGCTGTTGGAGTTATCAGGAGTGCACAATGTCTTCCACGTCTCCATGCTGAGAAAATATGTACATGATCGTGGTCATGTATGCAATTTCAAAGAGTTGCACGTAGCCAAGAACCTGACTTATGAGAAAGTACCTACAGCTGTTTTAGAGCGTAAGGTACATCGGTTACGAAATAAAGAGGTTAAAGTGGTAAAAGTTCAATGGAGTCGTCATGGACCAAACGAGGCAATTTGGGAACGTGAATAGGAGATCCGTTCTAAGTATCCAACATTCATTTTTCAAGGTACGTAACTTAATTTTCGAGGACGAAAATTTGTTAAAGAGGGGTAGGTTGTGTTGTTACCCAAAATATTATCCGGAGATAGTATTGCTGGAATGATCGAGTAACAAACAAATGCGAGAACACTTCCGTGAGAAAATAGATAACACAAGATTTGCCGGGGTTGTTAATCCCGGGCTTGAATGCTCTCGCGAGATATTATTAATAAATATACTGTTGAGTACAAATATTAATGTTAGAATCCAATACAAGGAGTGTAAAGACTTCTAGTTATCTAGGCTTTAGAGCGCGTAGATTGCCGGAAGAACCAGATGGATGAATCTGTGAGTTCTTGCTTGGGATATATGATGAATGTATATGAATATCACTATGAATGTGTTAGTGTTTACCAAAAGAGCTTTTGATTCTCTCTTTGATAGGTATTTTGCACTTAATCCGTAGTGAAAATCGCACCCCTTTGCTGCTACGGTGGGTTCCCTATTTATAGGGGACAAGGTAGTTGGGATCTCTCAGGCGATCGACGGCGACCGCCGTTTTTTACATTAAAATAAGGTGGCTGATCGTCCCGTCACATGGGGCTGCTCCCTTAAAGTTCCCGTCACATGGGGTTGTTCCCTTAAAGTCAGGGGCTGCTGCTGGAGTCAACTGTGTGAGCCAATGAGAGGCCAACACGCGTCCTGGGCAGCCGTCAGGGAGGACCACTTTGTACCTTTCGGCGGCTTTGTCGGTAGGTGCGGTAGGTGTGGTAGGCTGAGGTCAAAGATTCTATCTATCGATATCTTTGAAGATCCGCATGTGGGCCATCGTCCAAGATTCGGTCTTCGATGACTTTGACGGATGCCGGATCCACACGTGGTATGAGATGACCGCCTCTGGTCCGCTCATTAAAGACGATCGTCAGATATCAAAAGACGATCGCTGGGTACCACAGACGATCGCCATACTGTGCCGAACTCTAGGCGTATTGTCCAGTGCATGTTTTTCATGGTTGGCTTCTCTGGTCGTGATGCCGATCGCCTATCGAGGCGTATCAATCGCCGCACAACAATTGCCCCCCAGCTCGCCTTGATGTTGAAAACACGGGGTGAGGTGGCACTGTGGCCGATCGTCAATGTTTAAACGATCAGCCGATTTGAATTCAAATATGGACGACCCTCTTTTACGTCGGGAGCCGCGGGAAAAGAAGGTGGGCTTTTTAAAGTGGCAGGGACACGCGTCGCGCCGCTGTTGGGGAAGCCCGACGGTTTGTCAGACTTGTCGGCTGGCGTGCCCTCGAAAAGACGCGTACGCGGGATCCGAGGACATTTTTTAATGCGTTCCCACGTGATGGTTGCGATCCAGCCCTTGAGGTTTCTCTTATTTGCATATAGGCCCTCGTCTCCATCTATAAAAATGGCAGGGCTTCTTCCCTTTTATTTTTACGCGTCCTTGGTAGCCATAGTTGAAGTGCGAGAAATTTACGGAGATTTTTTTGTGCCGATCTCCTTCTTTTTCTCGGTAAGAACAAATTAACCTTCTCCCTCTTTTTACTTTCTAATATGTCGGGAGGATCAAAAGCATTCGAGACCGGAAGCTCTTCCGCCGCCGCGTCGCCCGAGCGGGAGGAGGTTCCGTTGGAGTGGATATGGAGACGGCCGCGAAGCTATTCGGCGGGGATTGCACCGCGGAACTTGAAGAGCTTTTCAAAGCCGAAGTGGCGAGACGGCGGCGGCAGCGGAGCGGGAGGCTCGCCGGCGGAGGAGGATGATTTGGTGAGGAGGCACAGGAACGAGAGAGTAGATTCGGCCCGCCTACATGGATTTTGCTCGAGATGATGGAGCGATTGCGGACCTGTCCGGAATTCAATTCGAAGCCTACACCGCCGCTCACCCTTACAAACATGTAGATCGGACGGTCTTTCGGGCCGTCCGTCTCCGTGGACTCTCGGAAAGATCAGATCGGCGACCACGAAAGACCTGAGCCGTTGGAGGGCCAAATATCACATTCCTTCTGACGTCTCCCTTCACGTGCCCTCGGAGAATGAACGCGCCGACCAACCGCCTGAGCACATGGTTGCCGTCAACGAGATGATTATGGAGGCGGGTCTGCGATTCCCGTTGCCATTCGCCGTCTCCTACTTGCTGATCGCCTGGAATTTGGCGCCTCTTCAACTGACGCCGAATGCTTGGCTGCAGATCATCTGCACGTTGACCCTGTTTGGCGGTCATCGGTTATTCCGCCTCCTTTCTGCGTTGGAGATGAATTATTTGTTTAAGTTGGCCGTGCAGAAGGGGTCAATAGGCGGTCATCATATTCAAGGCCGACTCGGGAGAGTGGTCCTTGGTGTGCCAAGTAAGACCAGGGGCGACCTCGCTAAATGGTTTTGGGTCAGCGGGGCATGGCGATCGGCATCGAGCGACAGGCCAAATGAGGAGTTGGAAATCCCCACCACTTTCCGGGAGAGGAATCCGAGTAAGGATTTTAACTCTCCCCTTGTTTGAGCTTGTCTTGGACTGATCTAATTTCGTTTCCTTTTTGCAGGACCTCTTGTTCCAGCGATCGTCGACCTTCCATTTGATTTCTTGATCGTTTGGGAGTGGATCCGCGCTTTGCCGGACTCCTTTATCGACGTTCGTTCTCTTGGTACAGAAGCTCATCGGTTGGGGGCTCGATTGTTTTGCTACCCCCGTCACTTGAGAGTTCCAGGTATGAGCTTAAGTGGTGCTTCCTTTCTTGTCGATCGACTCCATGAGGTCGTTTTGTTTTGTCTAACTTGTTTGTATCACTCTTTTGTGAGAGGTTTATTTTCCCGAATTACCGAACCGATCGAGAGATCGCCATGTCGAACCGGGACTCATCGGTCGCCTTCACTTGGGCAAGCGGGTAGTCGCGTTCTGCGGCGACGCCTCACCTGCCCGGTGGCGAGACCCGGCCGAGGCTCCATCGCCAAGCCGGTGGTCGAGGAGAGGAAGCTCAGGCGCCGCAAGAGGCGGAGGTCGGAGGAGTCCCCGTCGATCTCTGAGGCGGACGTATCGATTCTTGAGCCTCCGGTCGCTGCGGCTCCTATCTCTGCCATCCCGATGGAGCGATCTGGCCCCAATCCCCCGGTCTCCGGCCCCCGGTCATCTGTCAGCTCGGCGAAGAAGGTGGCGATCGCCGATGCGGAAACGTCCCGGGGCAAGCCTTTTTTTGGACGCGATCCCGAGCTGGTCAATAGGTAAGAGTGGGTCACAAAATTTCTGAGTTAGGCATTCTAAGCATGGTATGGGCTAACTCCTTGATTTCCTTGGTTTGCGCTGCAGGGTTCGTCTCGCCGACCCGGACGTCGCCCCCATGGTCTTGGACTTCTGTCGAGCAAGGCTCCGCAAACTTCTCTGGAAGTCCCCGCTACGTTCGCCAGGCTATCACTTCTCTGCCCAAGGCTTGGACGACCGATCTTGACGCGATCGCTCGTCGGCGATCTGGAGACGCCATGCAGGCGACCGTTGCCCTGGCTCTTCAGACGGCGACGATGGCCGTCCAGGCTGCTCGGGATTTTGAGGGGCGACCCTCCACTGCTCATCTCCATCGCGAACTTGAGACCGCCGGAGCGAAATATCGAGGATGCTAACCGGATCCGGTCTATGGAGAAAGAGTATGAGGAGACGGCCAAACGGGCTAAGCAGGACGTGGATCGATTGAAGCAGGAGCTGAGCCGCTCCAAGGAGGCTGCCGATCGATCCAGTAATAAGGAGAAGGAAACTCGCCTGAAGCTTGAGGCTTCGCAGGAGGAGGTGACCGGGCTGAAGGCTGCGGTGGATCGGCTTAGCGGTGAGTTGGAGGCGGCGAAGAGAGAGCTGGAGAAGGCCAGGGGCGAGTATTTTGCCAAGGCGGCCGAACTGGCGGAGGTCGAGAAGACGGCCGCGGATTTGAAGGGGCAGCTGAAGGCGATCCAGGTCGATCCCTACCTCAATGTCGCGCTCGTCGGCGAATTTGCTTATCAGTTGGCCTTTCGTCTTTGTTCGAGCCGCTAAGAAGGCAGGGATCGAGATCGGTCCCTTGATGGAGAACTTCAAATCCTATGCCCTCGAACATCCTCTGCATCCAGAATTCTCCTTGCCGATCCTCGATTTTGCCGACTTCGGGATCGATTTGAGTTGGTACACTGGTAAACTCATTCATCCCGAGGCCGACGGGGGTGCCCAAGCCGATCCGTAACCCGAAGGCGAAGACCAGCAGGCGGGGCCTTGAGAGGCATTTTTGTTCTTCCTCCGTAATTTGTACTTTTTGTTGTAATGCCTTCGGGCCTCGAAATGTATGAAGCTTGTGTTATGAATAAAATACTCCTTTTTTATTATACTGCGTAATGTGTTACGTGTGATCGCCTTTGATTGTTTGCGTGCAATTTTTTACGAGTACGTGTATATTTGCCTTCGGCTTTTTGTTCGTCCGGCCGATCGTCTGAGTGTTGAAAGTGTTGACATGTTTTGAATCGGAATTCTTACTTGTAACTTTTGTCGGGCGACCCCGATCGTCCTGCATGTTTCTTCTTCGTTCGATCGTGTTTGAGATTAGCTCGACCTATCCCTGCCCCCTTGTTTTTGTTCATTTATTGTAACTAAGGAAACAAAGACTAGTCATGCAGCGAGCTATCTTCATTTTGCCGATTCGAAGAGTTATGAGTGGTTGGGGTGTTTGATGGACCAATTTCCCCAATTGTGTCTTCGTGTGCGGGGATATTGTGTATCCCGCAACTCACTTTGTGAGGGTCCTCCGTTTGCTACGCTGCTTTGTGTTAAAGCGAAAGGCGGGCGATCTCGGTCTGAAGGAGTCCTTGCACGGAGTGTTTGTCGGCTTATTCGACACCACGTCCGCGGCTTGTCGGCTCTGCTTCCACCTCGGCCCGCCATGAAGATGGCGATCCTCGACGGTTATGCGTTGAGGCAGAGGGGTAACGGCACGCCGCATTGTTCGGGTTCACCATGTTAGATGATGTACCTTGAGAACGTGCGA
This sequence comes from Orobanche coerulescens, assembly GCA_033398695.1. Taxonomy (NCBI): domain Eukaryota; kingdom Viridiplantae; phylum Streptophyta; class Magnoliopsida; order Lamiales; family Orobanchaceae; genus Orobanche; species Orobanche coerulescens. The sequence continues at coordinate 59,716,941 of CM065808.1, read as the reverse complement.
TCGCGCCTGCGATTATTTTGGAGGGTCCTTCGGCTACGTCGACCTCGTATTTAAACGAAGGGTGGACGATCTCAGCCCAAAGGAACCTTGCATGGGCGAAGCTGTCGGTTCCATCGACCTCCAGGACCATGGTTGCATTGATTTTACCTAGGATCGTCGTGATCGGCGATCGTCGGTGATATGCGATGCACGGTGGGGCGATCGCCATAATAGATGGGATAACAAAAATCTCATTATATTCCTTGTACATCATTGAAATCGAGTACAAATTTATTACGATAGTATTTTTTCGGATGCACGGCGTTCGAGGATATTGGTCCGAGTACCGTCAGGATGTTCGATTCGTAGGCTCCTTTGGTTAGCCATCTGGACACTCTGAAAGGTCCCTCCCGATTCGGACCAAAACGCCCGTGTGGGCTTGGATCTTCTTAAGGACGAGATCGCCCACTTGAAATCTTCTTTCTCGACCTTTGAATTGAAGAACTTCTCGGCTCTCCTTTTGTGGATTGCGTTCTTCATTTCGAGGTCATCCGTCTTTCTTCGAGCATATCTAGGTCGATTCGCCGGGCTACATCGTTGTCGGTCGTCATCTCTGTTCGGTTCGATGGTGAGGACGGCGATCTCCGAAGGAATCACCGCTCATTCCCAGGTAAGGGCGACGGGGTTTCGCCGGTTGAATTGCGGGTCGTCGTCGGTAGGACCACAAAGCGTCTGGGAGCTCGCTCGCCCACCGTCCTTGCACGGATTCGAGTCGTGCTTTGATCGTGTGCTTGAGGATCTTATTCACCGCCTCTACTGCCCGTTCGTCTCGAGGGTGATAGAGCGAGAATAACCTTTTGATTCCCCACTTTTCACGAGTTGCATGACTTCTAAGCCGAACTGCTTTCCGTTGTCGGAGATGATGGCACAGGGCAAACCGAATCGGCATATGACGTTTTCCATATAAACTTGATCACTGCTCTTGGCGATCTTGTTGAGCGGTTCGGCCTCGGCCCATTTGGTGAAATAGTCGACCCAACGATGGCGAATTCTGACCTCCTGGAGCCGTCGGCAAAGGGACCTATTAGGTCGATGCCCCATTGCGCAAATGGCCAAGGGCTATACATGGAGGTGAGTTGTTACGCGATAGTTTAATGTTGGGGCCCATTATTTGACATCTATGACACGACTGGCATGGCGATCGCATCTTTACAAGTGATGGCGAAAAACCCTTGTCTGGTTGTCTTATGGATGAGGGCTCGCCCGCCCGCGTGGTTTCCACAAATCCCATCATGGATCTCAGCTAAAATGAGCTGACCTTCCTCCGGTGTAATACACTTGAGGAGGGGAAGACTGAAGGCCCGCTTGTAAAGCCGATCGTTCAATAGGGTATACCTGGTCGCCCGAAGCTGGAGTTGACGAGCTTTAACACGGTCGTCAGGGACCGTTCCGTCCTTTAAGTATTTGATGAACGGAGTCATCCAATTCTCTTCGGCAATGGCGACCGTGGTAACCAAATTCTGTCGATCGCGGCTGGTGACTTTGTGATTTGGATGTTGGAGAAGTCGGCTGCCCCATCCGATGATGCTAGCTTGGAAAGAGCGTCGGCCTGGGAGTTGTGCTCTCTCGGGATTTGTTCGATTAGTACTTCTTCAAATTTTGTGCACATTTCGGCGACCAGCTCTTGGTATTTGACCATCTGTTCGCCGCGTGCCTCATATTCTCCCTTGACTTGGTTTACGACCAAAAGGGAGTCCATGAAGATATGGAGGCGTCGAACATCCACGGCGAGGGCTAGATCAAGCCCGCCTACCAGAGCTTCGTATTCGGCTTCATTGTTGGTCGCACGAAAACCGAAACACACAGCATTTGTGAAGCTCTGACCGTCGGGGCTAATGAGGACAATCCCTGCCCCTGCTCTCGCATTGGTCGCTGAGCCATCCACGTATAATTTCCAGGCAGGTCTACCGACCTGAGTCGGACTGTGAGGGAACGTTAATTCCACCACGAAGTCCGCCAGAGCTTGGCCTTCGATCGCCGTGCGAGGAGCGTAAGTGATACCGTATTGGGCGATCTCCAGCGACCACTTGAGGAGTCGCCCGTTGGTGTCCGGTCGGTGCAGGACTTGTCTTAGAGGTAGAGTTGTTAGGACTTCCACTTGGTGATCGAAGAAGTAAGCCCTCAGCTTACGTACACTCATGACAAGGGCGTAGGCGATCTTCTCCAATGGTGTATAACGTGTCTCAGCGTCGTGGAGCGCTTGGCTAACATAGTAGATTGGCAAGTGGGCCTGCCCCTCTGCCCGCACCAGAACGGCACTCAGCGCAACCTCTGAGGCCGCCAAGCAAAGGAATAACTTTTCACCGGGGATCGGCTTTGCCAGGATCTGGGGGTTAGATAGATATTCCTTTATTTTGGCGAATGCTATCTGGCTTTCTTTGGTCCATGCGAATTTCTTGTTCTTGATGGTCGCGAAGAAAGGTTTTCTTTTATCGCCGAGTCGTGATATGAAACGGTTGAGGGCGGCTAGACAACCTGTGAGACGTTGCACCTGCTTGATGTTTCGCGGTTCCTGCATGTCAAGGATCGCTTGTATCTTGGTGGGGTTCGCCTCGATCCCCCTTTGGCTCACTATGTGCCCCAGGAACTTCCCGGAGCCCACTCCGAAGTTGCATTTCTTGGGGTTCAGCTTCATGTTAAACTTCTCAAGGATGGCGAATGTCTCGGCGAGATCGTTGAGGTGATCTTCCTTCTTGAGGCTTTTAACTACGATATCGTCAATGTAGACCTCCATGGTCTTGCCGATCTGATCGGCGAACATCCTGTTGACTAATCGCTGGTAGGTCGCCCTGCGTTTTTCAAGCGAACGGCATTCGAGCCAAAAGTATATGTCTTTTACGTGTGGAAAGATGTGTGTTTTATGTCTTCCTCCGCCATTGGGATTTGATGATATCCGTGAAGGCATCCATAAACGACATCATTTCGCAACCTGCCGTGCTATCGACCATGTGATCGATATGAGGCATTGGGAAGTGATCTTTTGGACATGCCGCGTTGAGGTCGGTGAAGTCTATGCATAATCTCCAGGAACCAGTTGGCTTTTTGACGAGCACCGCGTTGGCGACCCACTGTGGTTCGTCTGTGGCAACTCCGATCAATTTGTTGTTGAGTAACTTCTGGACTTCTATGTCGAGCGCCGCGTATTTCTCGGGACCGAACTTCCTACGCTTCTGGTGAACAGGCTTCATTGCCCGGTCAATCTTCAGATAGTGGCAAGCGTGTTCGGGACTTATGCCAACCATATCTTGATGCGACCAGGCAAAGACTCCGATGTTCCTACGTAGCAAGTTGATCAGATCCCCCTTTAATTCGTGGTTGATGCTCGCGCCGATCTGTACTTCCCGTTCTGGGTGGTCCGGATCCATCGTAATACTTTCCAACTCTTCGACAGGAACGGTCGCCTCCCGTTTGGTACGATCTCCGGACTCGGTCCTAGGATCGAGGTCGAGGCTTGGCTCGAAACCGATCCTTGGCTCGATGTCGTCCGTCAATTGACGAGAGACGGCGTCCCCTGAGTCGGGTTGGTGCGAAGTGTTAGGCTCGTCGATCTCCATGGGTTGATCGTCGGTCGCTTCAATGTTACATATAGCATGGGAAGTAGCGAAATAAGTAACAACACAGGAGTAACTCAAACATCTCTTTGCCATTAGCTGATCTCCCTTTACAGTACCGACCGTCCCATCGGCAGTGGGGAATTTGATACAGTAAAAGAAAGATGAGGCGACCGCCTCAAAGGTTTCTAAAAAGGGGCGACCTAGGAACCCATTATAGATGCTGGGCCTATCTATGATTACAAAGCTTAAGTTCCTAGTAATCCTAACCTTGGGATCATAAAAGCATACTAGCTCAACAGAGAGCTTGATCCTCCCGTAGGCTTGGTGTGTTGTCGCCGTACCCTTGAAGAACTGTGTCGAAAGGCTTGATGAATTTGTTTAGGTTGCCGAGTTGGTCTAGGCGGATTTGAATATGATGTTGCAAAAACTTCCATTGTCGACCAACACGCGATCGGCCGTCTTCCCAAGGATGCAAGCGGAGATCACTAGTGCATCCTCTTTGGGACATTGCACTCCTTCCTGTCTTTGTTGGAAAAGGTGATGAGCGCGTCTCTAGAGATGGTCGGCTCTGGAGGAACTACAACATGGACTCGGCGAATGCCCTCAGCTCGGCCGGTCGCTTCCTGGTCGACATGGTGGAAACCGGGGAAAGACCGCCGAGGTTTCCACCTCCGGCGTGAAGCAGGTTTATCCGGCCGCCCGGGGTGATCGGAGGGACCGAGTCAGCAGAGTATTCCGGCTCAGGCGCGATCTGGCGGCCGGATTGGGATGAGTTCTCTCGCGTTGTCGGCGTTCGCGCCCTCCGGTCCTTTCGTCACGGGTTACGGCTTGGTGATCAAATTGTCGGTTGCCTTCCTCAAGCGATCGCGGAGTACATGCGAGGAGGTCGCGGCATTGGCTAGTGTTGTGGCCGGGACTCTTATGATAGGCACGAGAACTTGCTATGGTCTAGGTGACCGTGGTCTCTTATTGGCTTTGACTTGGAAAGCCACTCGCGACCCTTGATCGCGTTGAAGATGTGTCTGGGAGATAAGTTGAGGTTGTGAAGAAGGTGGACCTCCACATCCTCGAAGGCTTTGAACTCGCCAGCGGCTTGGCGGCCGTCTTTGGGCTTGGCGACCGCCTTCTTACGGACATGGGAAGGTGCTTTTCCTTCTTGGTGTCCCTCGTCAGCGGAGTGAGAGCATCTTACGCTGGCCGGATAATCGGCGGCTCTCGGCGGGCAGCTGTATAGGTTGGTGGAAAATCCTTTGTGAGGTGCTGAACATGGCGGCGTCCGTGGAATCCGTTCAGGCTGCGTGGTGAGCGATCTCGTCGGCAGCGGGCTCACCGGTGAGGACTATCTCGTCCACCCGGTCGATATAATCCTCATCCGATTCGTCCTTCCCCTGCCTGATTTTCATCATGCGGTGGGGGCCTTCCGGGCGAACGACTTTGGCGGCGAAGTATGACGTGAAGTCGTTCGCCAGCTTCTCAAAGCAATTGATTGAGCGGGATGGTAGCGAGATGTACCACCTGTGGGCGAGATCGCCCAGAGTTAACGGGAACATACGACATTTCGTCGCGTCTGAAGCTCCGCATCCAGTCATGTAGATCCGGAACTTACTTAAGTGGGTTCCCGGATCCGTTCTCCCCTCATATAGAGGTGTTTGTGGGGGATTGATCGTTGGTTGGACTGGGGCGAGCTCGATCTGAGTCGCGAGTGGCTCGCTTGACCCAACGATTGGTCTCCTGGCGCCTGCCCCATTTTCCAGGAGCGCCTTCATCTCGTCGAGCTGGCGTTGCATGGCGGCCATCGCCGTCGCTTGACTGCTCGCCGAGTGGCTCTCAGAGCGTGAACCAAGGCGATCGTGTACCGATCCCCTAGCCCCGGGGTGAATGGCAGGCTCCTGCCCGGTGGGTTCCTTCCTTGGGCGGCGAGGGCTCGGCTGGCCGACCTTTCTCTTGGGGTCGGATATGCCGAACTCTGGTAAAGGATTCGGATATCGATGTCTCCCTGGGCTGAGTGCCAGTCGCCATGAGGATCGCTTCTAGGCGGTGAAGACGGAATCATCCCGCCTCACGAGAGTCTTCCTGCGGCTCGGGACTTTGTTGATTTCTCAACATAGATCCCCTTGAGCTTCCGTTTGCTTGCCGGCGGTTTCTTGTGGGGTGATGGTAGGCGTATCGCGGGTCCTCTGCCGTTCCACGAGGATGGCTATAGCCTCCTCAATGCTCCGATGTCTGGGCCCGATCGAGTGAGAGGCTAGAACCGTCCCTCGGGGCGGGAGTGAGCCTAGCATCGCCACGCCGCCTTCCGCCGTGGTGCAGGACTCGGTCCTCGCCGGAATAAGATTTCCGGCAGATCTCAGGGTGGCCCTTTTGGAGGTTGTTGCTGATGTCATTTTCTGAAGGTTTTTCTATTGAAGAACAGTGAGTGTTTCTTCAAGTATATGTCCGGAGGACAGTGAGTGTTCTTCGAGACGGTAGGAATAAAATGAAGGTTTAGCCCCTTCCTCTAGCGCCAATTGTTGTTACCCAAAATATTATCCGGAGATAGTATTGCTGGAATGATCGAGTAACAAACAAATGCGAGAACACTTCCGTGAGAAAATAGATAACACAAGATTTGCCGGGGTTGTTAATCCCGGGCTTGAATGCTCTCGCGAGATATTATTAATAAATATACTGTTGAGTACAAATATTAATGTTAGAATCCAATACAAGGAGTGTAAAGACTTCTAGTTATCTAGGCTTTAGAGCGCGTAGATTGCCGGAAGAACCAGATGGATGAATCTGTGAGTTCTTGCTTGGGATATATGATGAATGTATATGAATATCACTATGAATGTGTTGGTGTTTACCAAAAGAGCTTTTGATTCTCTCTTTGATAGGTATTTTGCACTTAATCCGTAGTGAAAATCGCGCCCCTTTGCTGCTACGGTGGGTTCCCTATTTATAGGGGACAAGGTAGTTGGGATCTCTCAGGCGATCGACGGCGACCGCCGTTTTTTACATTAAAATAAGGTGGCCGATCGTCCCGTCACATGGGGCTGCTCCCTTAAAGTTCCCGTCACATGGGGCTGTTCCCTTAAAGTCGGAAATTTCTGCTGGAGTCAACTGTGTGAGCGATGAGAGGCCAACACGCGTCACAGGCGGCCGTCAGGGAGGACCCACTTTGTACCTTTCGGCGGCTTTGTCGGTAGGTGCGGTAGGTGTGGTAGGTGACAGGCTGAGGTCAAAGATTCTATCTATCGATATCTTTGAAGATCCGCATGTGGGCCATCGTCCAAGATTCGGTCTTCGATGACTTTGACGGATGCCGGATCCACACGTGGTATGAGATGACCGCCTCTGGTCCGCTCATTAAAGACGATCGTCAGATATCAAAAGACGATCGCTGGGTACCACAGGACGATCGCCATACTGTGCCGAACTCTAGGCGTATTGTCCAGTGCATGTTTTTCATGGTTGGCTTCTCTGGTCGTGATGCCGATCGCCTATCGAGGCGTATCAATCGCCGCACAACAGGTTGTAACGCCCCGATTTCGCATATACATTTATTGTGAATTATAGAAAACATGTTCAATTTTATTAAATTAATGCCCGAATAATTTTGTCATTTAATTCATTTCATTCTCATGATCATGCAAATCCATTTATATCATTATAATTCATGTCAAGTAATGCAATTCGTTCGTTTCATTTCTCATTTTATTTCATGGTTTCATCTCGTCATTTCTAGGCCCGAGTCAAATTTTAAATAATATTAATTATGCCCAAAATATTATTTAACTGATTACTATAATAATTATTATTATGAATAATAATATTTCTATTATTATAGTTATCATTATTATTTTAGTTTTATGTAAGCCAACTATTTAATTAGTCTAATATTATTATTATTATTATTATTATTATTAATATTATTATTATTATTATTATTATTATTATTAAAATTATTATTATTTAATTCAGCCCAATTATATTTTATTGTTTATTATTTCAAACTCACTTATTATTATTGTTGGCCCAAATTCTATTACTAGTCTAGTTATAAGTTGGTCAGCCCTAAACCTAAGCCCATAATTATACCCTAAACCTAATCTCTACACATATATGTTCTTTCTCTCTGAATCGGCCACTGCGTCTCCTCCAACTTCTTCTCTTACTCCTCAAACAGACAGATACAAGCTACATCAAATTATCTATCTGTTCACCAAAAGTAAAACTACATTCCCTTTAACCTTCCATTCATTAATTGTTTGAAAGTTTCAGTAGTACGTTTTGTTGGTAAACACCATAAATCCCAACCAAAATCCGGTTAATTTCAACTGTCAATTCAAATCAAAAATCAAACCAAGAAACTCACTCTCACTGAACTTGAATCAAAACCCAGCGGTCTTCAGCACTGATCTTCACATTTCAAATCATTTCTCATCAGCCGTGGACATCCAGTCCACTCCATATGTGTTTTTTTTCGGTCGGCCTCACTGCCATCTTCCACCCGAATCTTACCTATTTCGTCACCTACACCACATCGCCTGACTCAAAACCACCACGACAATTTTATCTAGAAACCGAAACCTCCGCCATGCCCGGCCGCCGATGCCTTATGCCCGCCGAAAAATTAGGACAGAAACCCTAACCCACAGCCGACTTAAATCGCCGGAGGTCACCGCTGGCCACCGCTGCGGCTTTTTATCATGGCCTTTCGTCGGTTGCCTTGTAGCCGAGTTATGAGCCGCACTCGGAATTCCCGAACCACGCGACGCCGTGAATTTTCTTTCTTTTCATCCAACGTGGTCATACTGTGTATTTGTGTGTCTGTGTGTGTGTGTGTGTGTGTGTGTGAGAGAGAGAGGAATTATGAGAGGGAGAGAGAGGCTAAGATGGGAAGAAATGAGAGCGAGAGAGAGAAGGGAGGGGTTTTACGGGAGAAAGGAAATGAGGGTGAGGGTGTCGGATGAGACATTTCCAGGAGGGTTTATATATCCTATAGTTTTTAGGGTTATTCAATTTAACCTCTAGATTTCTAGATGTTTCGATCTAGTCCCATTTTTTTCAGCCTTTCAATTTCAGACCCCAGATAGTTAATTCTTACGAATTAACCCTAGTTAGCTTTATATTTCTTTCAGTTTCAGTCCTTAAATATTTATTCCCTTCAATTTTACTTCAATAAACTTTTCAATAATTAAAATCCAGTCCTTTTTTTTATCCGAGCCATTAAAATAATGATTGTATTCATTAATATTAATAATTCAATTTTGATCTTTGCCTCGTACTTTATTCCCAGTTATTATTTATTTATAAAGTATAATAATAATAATAATAGATTATAATTAATATTTGTAGATAATAACAAGGATTTACGGGCCTAGAATTGTCGAGTCAAGCATTTCATCACATTCAAGTTCAGAACTGCAATTTTATCCAAGTGTGGGGATTTATTAAGCTTTTGTTTATTTTTAATTGCTTTATATATTGTCTCGTATGTGCACGTGAAATCAGTCAGAAGCACTTAAATGTGCAACCAGTCAGAAGCACTTAAATGTGCAATCAGTCAGAAGCACTTAAATGTGCAAATCAGTCAGAAGCACTTAATTATGCATAAAGCCTTCGGGCTAGCCGACGGGATTCAGAATTTATGAGTCATGTTTTTTATACTTGCTAATATATTTAGTAATTAACGTAGATATATTGCGTACTCTCCACACTGAGCGAGTTGGAAGCTCACCCCACTATTTACCACCTTTTAGGTTGAGGAGCTCGATGTGGCAGGCGCTTGAGTGTGGGATGATCAAACTTATAATCAAATATTTATTTGTTAAATGTTATTTCTCTAAGATTATATTTTTGAACAATGTTCGACTTGTTTTAATTTCACGTCGAAGTATGTTTTTATTTAATGGTGACTTGGGATTATTACTTGCGATTATTAAGTTCGTCTTTTTAAAATGCATTTCCGCTGCAAAATTTTTATTTATTCTTCTTAAAATTAGAAGAATTATATTTTAGAAAACTGGTCGCTACACGTGGTCTCCCACTTTCTCCCCTTCTTTCATCCTAGCACTGAACAACTGCTTCGATATCTCATATCTAGCAGTTCTACTGTGCTCTCCATAAAGTTCGGTCAAGTGTGCTAGAATCTGCCTAGCAGAAGTCATTTTCTCGTGCGCTCTCTGCAGCTCATTTGTCATTGAGCCCATCATAAATCCACGGACTAGCACATCATCCTTTACCCATTTTTCATGGACGTCAATGTCTTCCTGATTACCCCTAGTCCGGATTGGAGTTGGTGGAATGTCTGCCTCCAAGACGTATCCCAGAGACTCCATACTGAGTACAATCATCATATTCCGCAACCAATCAACAAAGTTGGGTCCAGTTAGGAGATTCTTTTCAAGTAGTATCGCAAATGGGTTTTTAGCCATTTTAGAGAGATACAGTTTCGTTTTTCTGCATAGATTTAGACAAGATTAAATTAGTGACTTGTTTTATTATGACCGAGTATAGAATTTAAGGGCTTGTATAATTCTTGTCTCGGCTCCCACTAATTTTATCAGAACTATACACTCCCATGTTATAATCCGGAAGTCATGGTTAGATCGACTTCTTAGTGATGATCAAGTTCTTTACAAATTTTAACTGGCGCAACCTATCATGTTTCTTGCCAATTAATTTCTGTAAAGTAGTGTCTAACACCAACCCATCTAACGGATGATTTGATCTTCTTTTACCCCTAGTCTTCATGCCCTCAACCTATCAGGTTTCTTGGCAATCTAGACTATGTAAGTTGTTGACCATCAACGTCTATCAGTTTGACTATTGAATCTCACCCGGCAACCTATCAGGTTTCTAGGGGCGAAATTTATCACCAACCGAAGGCATCTAATGCACTCAAGAATTTTTCAACCTCTACCAAATGTACTACCCTGATAACTCGGAAGCATAGCATACCAGCTCGTGTATCAATTTTCTACGAGTTTGTTGGAGGGTAGGAAACCTCGTAACCTTTTTCAAACTTAGTCTGTTTGTTGTCGGGAGAATTTCGCGATTAATGTTACACTTTGCACATTAATTCATTTATACGCGTGTTTGTATGATTGTCAATCATTCAAAATGAAAAACAGAAAATAGTAGCCTAGTTACTACCAACATATAGCTCATGGACCTTATTCCTAAGTACTGGGTAAAACGAATGACCCAATAAATAAAAAAATACAGTCTTCGATTCTTCGTCTTCTCGGTCGGATGTCTTAGGTCTTCGTCATAGCCAAATAATAATTACATAATTGAAAATTTGCATCCTATACAAATTTTCTAGTAAAAATAAATAGGCTCAAAACGGCCTTTACAACCCAATCGAATCGAACAAATCAAAACTAAGTCCACGAGCTATATCACCATCACATAAGGATTCCATAAAACATGTAACGGCAAAGAAATTAAACAACTAATTTTAATATAAATTAATCAATAACATTAATCTATTCAATTTCTACTATATTAATCCAATTAATATAAAGTGGCATTAAAATTAAATAATCAATTAATATATTAATCCAATCAATATAAAATTAATATATTCAATTTTAATGGTATTAATCCAAATAATACTAATAATCGTCATTTTAATTCGCTCGAAGTAATCCGGCCAAAAATAATATTCTCGTTTAATTTATTTCCCTTAACTCAAAAATATTCCAAATATTAATTTAGTCAAATTAAAATCCAATTTAAATTTCGGAAAATAATTACAATGAAATATAAAGTTAAAACAGAGTCCCGGACAATTCGGTATTAGGCCAGCCCGCGGCCCGATTCAAAATCGGGCCAAAACCCCGAGGGGTGCCTGGCCGAGCCATGCTCGGCAGCCTGGCCGAGCCCTCTCGGCACCCTGGTCGGTCACATTCGGCACCCTGGCCGATCACTATCGGCAGCCCCATTTCTTAGTTTTTTCGGCTCGTTTTCAAAAACGTGATGCTACAACGAACAATTTAAAAATCTATGATTATACCATACATGATTCTAAATCATAAACATCGTCAAAAAGCATTCAAAATGAACAAATAATCGTATATACGGTATCATTGACCTTGCTCCGATTCCACTGTTGGGATTCCGAAAATAAAACAAAATATGCAGCGGAAAAATAAAAACGAATCCCAAATAGGATCGATCAAGTAACATATATACGAAAAATAAATACGAAGATAAAAGGGTCATACCCTTGAAGCCTTTGAAAAATTCTTCGTAAGATGATGATCATGAATTCGAGCTCGAGCACGAAAAATCCTTCGTCCCAAACACCGAAAATATAATGCCTCTACTTCACACGCATCGGAAGTTGCCCAGAAAAATTCGACGTAACTCCATTCTCTAAGAACACGGCTAGGAAGTTACCGTAGGAATTTATATCTCTAATTTTTCTTAATTTTTGTATCACCTCTAAGATGAAATGTTGAAAGAAAAATCTCCTCCCTCTTTCTCTCTTGCTCTCGGCAGTAGCTCTCCCAAGGAGATGAAGTTTTTTGTGTCTTAGTCTTGTTATGATTGTGAGTTGGTAATATATAAATATATGTAACAACTCATCAATCATATATTAATAATGTGGGGGATAGCTCCTTGTGGGCACCAGGCACTGTTCCTCCACCTAGTGGGCCGTTGAGTCACCATGATTTAATTCCTCCACCAATCCCTGTCGGGCCGGGGGGTGGGGGCCCTGGGGGCGAGGGATTTCGCCTTTTGCTACAATAATGTGTGACGAATCAAAGACATTATTACTAAGACTTTACAACCACCATAACATGCATGATAGAAAATCCCATGTGAGGTGGGGAGGGGGGCGGCCCTTAGGATGTTTCCTAGAAACGAGTCGAGCCACTCGGCTCGTGTACCGGAAGTTCGTTAAACGAATCCGTTTAATCATCAATGTATTTATATTAATTAATTAATATAATTAATTAATTAATTAATTATATCAAATACAAATATATTTCTATAAGAAATATAATTTATGAATTAAATTAATTACCCGGTAACTTAATTTTAATTCATAAGACCGCTATTTGATTCATCCAATAAATCATAATTAGATATCCAATATCTAATATTAATAGAGAGATAATATATTCATATTTATCTATCAACGCTCCTGATGCGCGACTCCGTGGGTCCATCTCAGCCGGCATTGGGAGGAACCAATGAGTGCGGGCAGCACTTAGCCAGCTTAGTGGCCCGCACTGTAAACCCCGACTGAGAACGAATGAAGGGATCATTCCAGAACCATTATGTCGTGAATACTATATACGTATAGACCCTTCATTAGATGTCGTCAAGTCTTCGGGTCACGGTAAAGTCAAACCCTACTGTTGACTAGACACTATACATGTGTTAATGCAAATCAAGACCTAGTGATTAATAGTGTATCTAATACGACTATATCAGAACGCTTTGGCCAAAGACTTATGATCTTATTTGCCACTAACCGTATAGGGCATTCGCCTGCTCACTAACAGGAGATAGAATCCTTTCTTGGCGTATAGTAAAGACTGCTACCTGCCCGTATAGTCCGCACTTCGAGGTTGACTCAGCAATTAAGCAAATAAGTCTAACTACTCTAATGACAAATTAAACGTCACAGGCACATCTTCTACTGAACCCTCAAGTCAAAGGTCCACGTATACTATCACAACCTTTCAATTCGTCATCGACTCTCCGAGAGTGAATACCGTGTGACTGAATCAAGTATGAGTCGTGTTCGAGTATAATGGTCCCACCAATATACTTATGACTATGCTATCAAGACATGCACATGTCCTAGCATTAGTTATACAAGTCTTATTAAAACTCAATGCCCATTTCAGTTTATTGACTTGCGAACGATTTACGTAAATAAACTTTAAACACTTCCAGTGCATTTTCTCTTATCTAATAACGAGAATGGAATGTTCAATTTATTTACATGGACTTCACTTCAATGTTTATCAAATCAAGAATGCATTTGAAATATAATAAACAGTGAATGAATCATATTGCCTTTTTATTAATTATTCTATAATTACAAGTACAATGCCCCTACTCTCTCATCCCCTAAGTGGCATTCAAGGGCATATTCCTAACAGTAGATCCTCATAGAGTGGGTCTATGATGCTGTAATATCCCTGAGTGGATTGGGGGTGCTACAGAATGTGGTATCAAAGCTTAGGTTGTGGAAACCTAGGCTGTCGGGTTGGGTTGAGTGTTGTCGAGTCTTGTCCTGTTGGATTGTATCTGACTGAGTCGTGTCGCGATGCGTCGTCTGAGATGTCGGTCGTGATTAGTGTCAATGTGCAGCCATCATCTTCGTGCGACCTGTGGATGTAAGTCTCCCTACTATATTGCGCCTTGTGTTATACGAGCTTGTATGATTCTATGTCGTGAATTGGTGTTTAAATGTGAATCGTGAATACGTGACCTATGCTTGTTTGATTCTCGTGTTGTGCTGAGATAAAAAATTGTGCCGGTGTATAAATATATATATATATATATATATATATGTGTGTGTGTGTGTGTGTGTGTGTGTGTGTGTATCTTGTATAAAATATTTTTACAGGAGTAATGGCTTTGGTGTGGTTACGCAAGGAAAGTTCATCAATGTGATATTTTAAAACTTTAAATGTTTTTTGGGAGTCACGTAACTTTTAATTTAAAACATCCTTCAAGGGAGGAAATGTTTTGATTTTCGTATGATGACCTCAAGGCCGCATTTTTTTTGAGAATTCAAACTATTGATATTTCATTTTCATCTTGTATTATATCAAAACATGATTTTTAAACTCAAATGAGGTCTACAAAATTTGCTCAAGATGTGACTCACGCTTTTAACTTCTTGGTTTCATGACTGTCAGTCAAAGGATGTGTGGTGATGATGTTACTGTTGTTTGGGCAATAGTGCTCAGAATTGTGATTAAAATGGTGGTGTGAATGTTGAGTCGTTTGGTATGCACTTTTTGAGATAGTCCTCTTTATTGAGGGGTGCAATTTCGGTTTTGAATGTTAATTGCCTTTTGATGGTTGCTCGTGGGATGTTGTAATCATGTGAATCGATGGCGTTTGGACTCGTATGTTGTTGTTTATTTATAACCTTCGGTTCTAGTATTGTTTGGTATATGTTCATTAACATGTTGTTGAATTAGAGCAGTTAGCGCATGGTAAGTATGAAGCTAGCGCGCGCTAATGTGGCATGGCTAGCACACTCTAAACCTCTGTTGTAGCGCGTGCTAATCAGTCATGACATAAGCTATGGAACTGCAACTTTTGTGATCATTAGACCGATCATCTGTGACCGTATTCTATGTGTGTTGTCTAGTGATGACAATTGTTGTGTGTGATTGTGTGTTATGATTTTTCATTGCGCTAGGTGGTTACTTGTTAGTATGCCGGGGGCAGAGGTCGTGGTCGTTGTAATATCCGGAATTTCCACTACTGTTGTTTAAGATTATTTTATCCGGGTTAGGTGGTACAGCGTGGAATCTGTACAGTATGGGTAAAATAATTGAAGGACCGAGACATCTGTATTGGTATAATTGTCGTACTTGGTCGACAATTGCAATTGAGGATATTGTGTATCATATGAGAATATTATTGAATTGAGTATATGTATTCAGTATGCCCTATGTTCGCATTTTGTATGTTGAGACGTTGGACAAGAATAGCTGAAATGGCTAAGTGTAACATTATTAGCGCACGCTAATAATCATGAGTAGCGCACGCTATCGTGCAGGTTTAGCGCACGCTACGGATATAAGATAACGCACGCTAATGCAGTCAGATCGGAAGGAATCTGCGTGTGGACCAGGCCACTTTCGGCGCACGTTCTGATAAGTCAACGGATGTTGTAATGTAGTGTTAGCGCATGATAATACATGTTGATTAGCGCACGCTAATTGTATATCGGACAAAAAGGAATCTTATCCTCGTCAGCACTTTCGGTGTGTGGACCTGTCTTCGGAAGCATACAGACAAACGAGTCAATTATGAGTAGCGCACGCTAAGGTAAGACACTTGCATACGCTAAATAGAGGCATTTACGTACGCTATTGCATGGGCATTGCGTACGTAAATCACTTCATGCAGTAAGACAGTTGCCTCTGGACTTCGATAGCGCATGCTAACAAAGACAGTTAGCGCACGCTAAGTGTGTAACGTACGTTAACTGAAGATGTTAGCGTACGTTAGTAATGTACAGTATATATATAAGTGCAGTTGGCCATTATTCGTCATTTCCGTCTATTTCTTCATGTGAACGATAGAGAGAGGTCTTAGAGAGAAGTTGAGGTCCCAAACACTTGAGTTGATCATTCCTAACAACATTTGAAACTTGGAAGTGATTGAAAACGGATTCAACCTTGGGATTCAATCAATTCCTTCAAAGAGGTAATTACTCTTCATCTTTGGATTTCATTTTGGATTGAATGTTGATGTTCTTGAGTTAATGATTATCATATAAACAAGTTGATAAGCATGATTATGAGATGGATTACCGGATTATGATGATGTTATTGTTGACATGAAGATATTGATATGATTCTTGTGGTTTAAATAGTGTTGTTCGTTTTCTTGAGATAAGTGGATTAATTCTTCTCCTCAGTTTCGGATGTTGATGTTATTGTCGATGATTACTCCCTGTAATGATAGATTATGAAAGTGTTGTTACGTTCTTAATGTTTCATGATGTTGATATTGAGGAAGATGATATATGTGTAACACCCCCAAGTTATTCAGGGTATATTACAGCGCTGTGAGCCCCGCCGTGGGACCCACAAGGCTATACATACGCGGAACTATAAACTTGACCGATAAGGTCTACATACAATAGAAAGAAAGACGATACAAATGGTATTCGAAACCATAAACAATGAAACCATATACATCACTGCACAAATCAATACCTCGGCAACACGGTAGGAACATCAAGAAAGCGAAATACAATACTCGAGTATTTAAAAATCCATTCGATCTGACAACAACACTGAATGGAGGAAACCAAAAGAGATAACCGGAGACAAGACACAGTATCACACTTGCCCATCATCTTCATGCCGACCTGGTACCCGCCTGTCCGCTCTCCTGGAACCTGAAATACATGAAACGTATTTCCTCCATAAAGGGGTTAGCCGTCGAATAGCTAGTGCAAGTATAACAATATGAAACATAATACTTCTCGACAATAAAGTAAATGTAATCCGTCAATTCATCAATATCCGTCAATTCATCAATTTAAGACTAGTATTCCGGAATAACTAAATCTCATAGCATCACCTCAAGACGTATATGAATACCGTGGAACCGCACCAGAGGCTACGGAACCCTTAGGGGACCTGTCGGCCCGCCCCAAAGTGGTTCGTTCATATCATACGTCATCAATACATATATGAATACCGTGGAACCGCACCAGAGGCTACGGAACCCTCAGAGGACCCGTCGGCCCGTCCCGGAGTGGTTAATTCATATTATCCATGGAATCGCACCAGAGGCTACGAAACCCTCAGAGGACCCGTCGGTCCATCCCGGAGTGGATATAAATAAGCATGCCATCAATATTTCATACTTTCAAAGTCGAGAACGTACAATCATAAATGTATACTTGCCTTAATAAACGTTACCGAAGATCCCGAAGAACACGGTTCGGCGGGAAGCTTGAACCACGAAGAAGACAACGAGCGGAAGGGTTTCGACTCGAGTTCTTCACAAGAATTCGACCCTAACAACATAAATTCAATAAATTATCGATCATACGAGGAAGAATAATCGCGACGCCGAAAACCCCTCTATGACATTTCTAGGACACCTTCAAGGCGTCGGTCAAGAACTCGACCAAAACAACGAATCGATACGATCCAACCATGGGATAACAAGGGAAATGATACAATACATCTAAATAATCATCAATCCATCACAATCCTAAGTTAAATCGGATTAAACGGACGAAATCGAACAAAATACCCAAAATCCCCAAAATTAGATTTACGGAAAATCGGCTGATTCGCTCGATCAAAGGATGTTATAGGATGGATGATTGATGATATGAGCTCCAAGACTCCATGGATATGTTGTTAAACAACATGGCTTCAAGGTTAGAACACGCCCAGCTGCGGAAGAGGAGAAGAAGAAGGTGAAAAATGGCAAGAAAAACGTTTGCAGGGCCTTTTATACGGGTTGGTATCTGCCGGACACGGCCGTGCCGATCGGCGCGGTCGTGTCGCCGCCCCGGCGAGGGACTCGGCCGTGTCTGCCCGGACACGGTCGCGGCGCGGAAGGGCCTTCCGGCGATGACCCGTCGGCGGCGACTTCGGCATGTCTCGGCCGTGCGACGACACGGTCGGGCGTCTTTGGCGACGGTCGGATTATCCGGAAGGGTTCGGCACGGGCCGTGTCGGACGACATGGCCGGTCTGAGGCGAGACTCCGGCATTTCCGGACGAGTGCAGCACGGGCCGTGTCGGACGACACGGCCGGGTCGGCGTGATGATCGGCCAATAACGGCGGTGAGCTAAAACGACCATAACTCTCTCGTACGGACTCCGATTGACTCACCGTTTGAACCATTGGAAAGCTAACTCGATGCTCTATAATATTGAATATATTTAGAATTTTTGGAGCTTCCAAGAATTTATGGTGATTTAACAAAGTCGAACTCATACGTGGAAAAGTCGCTAAAGAACACGGAATTCAACGAGCGATACAAACGAACTCGGATGACAAAAGTGTAGAATTAATCATGCTCAGGATGACGAAACGGTCCCAAGCAAGTCGTCAAAATAGACTTCCGCCAAAAATAGAAAATTTCCGGGGAACAAAAATTACGGGTATTACATTCTACCCTCCTTAAAACAAGTTTCGTCCCGAAACTTAAAACAGGTAGGGGGAAGAAATATTTCGCCAGGAAAAACTCAACTAGATGCACAAGAATCAAACATACGCCCAAACGGCGAATCATCAATATAGAACATAACAATACATTACAGAAGGTAAACCAAACCAATGCCGAAAAGATACGAATTCACAATGCCCGAAGGCTCCAGCGGAAATACCGATACATCACAATGGCACAAAGCCGAGCATTGACCCAAAGTCAGAATCATCACAATCTGAGATCTCAAAGAAGCAAACTGATCGGACATACCCCTCGGCGTATGAACAACGATCGCAAATCGTCGGACATATCGATACAACATGGACTACGAGCGATCAATCAATAAAGCTCAAGAGGACATCACGACGCCCGATCCGGAAATGTGTTCGTGCACATGTCCACCCCGTATACGGAATCGAATATACGTGTGACAATGTACCTAATTAGCCTCAAGAACTACGTCTCGTGTGCACGATCCCAATGCGGAAATATCCACGCATGACCATCGGGTGCTGGCTAAAAATCTTACACATAACCAATCGGCACGCAGACATGATTCCGAGATATGCCACGATACAACATGACAACGAAACTCAAGGGATAAAACATCCAATACGGATCATACGACTCACCAAGTGAGCGATGACACACGAATAATGAAAGATCGACACGACCAACGATATTCAAAACAACCATCACGGGATCGAATTCCCTAAGGACCGATTAACACGAACAACGATCACAACACAACAATTCGGAAAATCCTCAACCCTCAACGATCACAAAATTACCGAGTTCACAAGAATAATAATGTCTTTGCCTTGAATCGGTCAACACGACAATAATAATTCAACGGATGGGAATTATCATTGATAATCGATTCAATACTTCGATTCAGTAGAATGGCCAATCGATAACAATGATACAACGGATGAGAGTATCTTCGACAACGGATGGGAATTATCTTCGATAATCCCAATTGATACCTCGATTACCCTAGAGCGGTCAATCGATAATCAATGATACGATAGAATAGATGTCCGGTGTCTTAAACCGACCACCGAAGCGGAGATGACAAAAGGATATATCAAATGTCCCCAATCGGTTAACGCAACATCATAGCAGCAGATCGATTCGATGACAAAGATTCAACGATGTCTCAGAACGACATTAATCGCGAATAATAATAATCGATACATCGATACCGCGAACCGGCTATCGATAGCAACTTTACCAACAAGTATCGTAATGCCTTGAACCGGCCATTTACAAACAACAGTAACATTTGGCATAATTTTCCGACGGCGTCGTGTCAACCAATCCCTTGACATCAATACAATCATAAAGAGGCCAAGTCCCAAAATGATACACACAATCGTACGCCTACACGATAACATTAGTCTCATTGATTAGTACGAGTATAAAACTTGTCTCGACCAAGTTAATCGACGAACCCTTCAACCTTAACCGCAACACAACAGTCATAATTCACGATCAAACATCATACCTTATTGTAAAACGAAGGATTGATAATCAACCGGTTCGATGACGACCAATATCAATACCACCAAACCACGAACTCAATCGTTTTACCATATCTCGACTAATCACAGTCTGAACAATCCAACTCAGACACTTACAAATCCTGTCCACAATACGAGAGAAATATGACGATCATATCAGCAACCAATTCGGACCAATAATAAGGGTCTAAATGTTCCAAACTCAATTCTTAAATACGAATTGACAAGGTTCCCTTCTCGTAAATCCATCGTTAAAATTTACTTATAACCGTCGTCAATTCGAATCATCCGACTGGTTCAAAACAATAGATAATCATATTAAAAAGGTTATCAAACAATCCATTCATTCGATTTGAATATTTGCTCCATACGTATGGGCTTCCAAATTCAGAGATGAATAATAGTCTCATCAAACTCATAATCACATTCGTATTCCTATACGAATATTATTTCCAACACATAATTTAGCTCTAGATATGAATATTCCATATTCATTTTCAAAACATCAACACTTCTAAAAAAAAAAAATTCATCACTTCGTATAATTCAAGAATTCTTCAAGAACATGAAATATCCGAAATCACATTCCGAACAACATCTCCGAGGTATATATCTCCATGTTACCATTTTCTTCATCATGTCATTCATACAATCTCAAGAATCGCAACAAAACCCTTATCACCATATGAAGAAGATCTCAATGATCATATCAACATCCGAAATCTCTTATTACAATTCCAACAAATCTCGTATAACATTATCACATGATACCATAATTGTAACACCCCAGATCCTCCTGGGAATATTACACGTCGTAAACCCTTCTCACAAGGATTTACCAGGCTAAGCACAATTTTCCACGTTATTTCAAAAATGTCAAAAAGACTGATGACGGTAATATTTTTCAAATATTAAAAAAAAAATCATTTTCCAAATACCGTCAAAACGATCAAGGTTAAAATGCCAAAAAAAACTCAGTTTAGAGAATCGGTTTTACAAAATAAAATTTCAGTTGGCAAAATACCAAAATCCATTTCAAAAATACTCACACAGCGGATAAAAGTATAGTCCAATTTATGCATTTTCATTGAAATAAGACGAACATCAAAATATACGATTCCCAACATACTCCCTCCTAAGTAGTAATCCAAAAAGAAAAAAAATGAGCCACTATCAAAGGGATATGAGGATTACCTTGTATGGACGAACCACGAAGAAAGAATAATTGAACTCCATTCCAAGAATCATTAAATCATCATAGTCATCATATGGCCTCAAGAACATCAAGATCTCTATGATTCCATAATCATAATCAACATATTCAAAGCATATCATTATCTTCCTTCAACATAAACCTCATAGAATATGGATAACACAAGAAATCACTTCAAGAATCAACAATAGTTCCATAACCAAGCTCTAATTCCATGATTCCAAGCTCACAATCATGTTAAAAGTGCTTAGAACACTCTTAAAAGTGAAGAGGGACGAGTTTTGGAGAGAAATATCTCAAAGGATCGTGAGAGAAATGAAAGGCAATACTTCAATATATAAATTGCACTCTCATTACATACGTAGGTGTCCTTTCTTAACGTACGTAACAACTTTAACGTACGTAATCCAAAATCCATAACGTACGTAACCATCTCACTGTCTCATTCCGTGCAGTCCATTACGTACGTAACCCATACCATATAACGTACGTAATATACGGTTGACTTGCTACAATGGTTGTGTTACGTACGTAACACGTCCTGTATAACGTACGTAACACGTACGTTGACTCACCTGTCAACATCCTCCGCCGAAAGTTGCCGAAACAGGATCCCACCTACCTCACAGGACTCGGTTCTGTCCGATGCCTTCGTTACGTACGTAATACCTTAGCCTTGACGTACGTAACCATGCCAATCTTACGTACGTAATCTCACCTTATTAACGTATGTAATAATTCCATACTTAGCCAATTTCAACAATTCCTGTCCAAAGTCATGACATACCAAATACGAGCATACGGCAAAATCAATACATATACTCAATTCAATAACATTTTCAAACGTTCACAACGTCCTCGAGCATAATTAACCATCCACGATATCGATATATGAGCGAAAAAAAAATATCCGAAAAATCGGGTATTACACTCTACCCCCTTAAAAATAAGTTTCGTCCTCGAAACTTGCAATCACTCGCACAAACATTTCAACGGAAAATCCAAAATCACCAAGATAACCAAGAATTTTGAATAATCCGAACAACATACTTACAGTGCAGCGAAGGCGAAGATCTCCGTGATACTAGCATCGACTCCTAAACAAAGTCTCAACATAATACCGTTACACACCAATATCGCAATTAGCAATTTAACAAAATCTCAAGGAAGGGTTCACGTCCGTGATCACGTACGATTCTTCCTACTTTATTGACATTAAGAAGGCACACACGTGCGTAAGTATAATCCGAATCGCACATTCTCGAAGTGACCAATTCCCAAGAATACCAAGCTATAAGCGAAGCGATTAAGAAAAATACGAGAAGAGTGAGAGGACTTACAATTCTGGTCGCACGGTGATGATGGCGAGTAGTGATCGTGGGCAAATGCCGACTCAATCGACCCCAAAGACCGGCTTAGTATCCATAAACCTAAGCTCTGATACCATATTCTGTAACACCCCCATGTTATTCAGGGTATATTACAGCGCCGTGAGCCCCGCCGTGGGACCCACAAGGCTATACATACGCGGAACTATAAACTTGACCGATAAGGTCTACATACAATAGAAAGAAAGACGATACAAATGGTATTCGAAACCATAAACAATGAAACCATATACATCACTGCACAAATCAATACCTCGGCAACACAGGCCGGAACATCAAGGAAACTGAAATACAATACTCGAGTATTTAAAAATCCATTCCAGTACAACAACACTGAATGGAGGAAACCAAAAGAGATAACCGGAGACAAGACACAGTATCACACTTGCCCATCATCTTCATGCCGACACAGTACCGCTTTGTCCGCTCTCTGGAACTCAAATACATGAAACGTATTTCCCCCATAAAGGGGTTAGCCGTCGAATAGCTAGTGCAAGTATAACAATATGAAACATAATACTTCTCGACAATAAAGTAAATGTAATCCGTCAATTCATCAATATCCGTCAATTCATCAATTTAAGACTAGTATTCCGGAATAACTAAATCTCATAGCATCACCTCAAGACGTATATGAATACCGTGGAACCGCACCAGAGGCTACGGAACCCTTAGGGGACCTGTCGGCCCGCCCCAAAGTGGTTCGTTCATATCATCCATCATCAATACATATATGAATACCGTGGAACCGCACCAAAGGCTACGGAACCCTCAGAGGACCCGTCGGCCCGTCCCGGAGTGGTTAATTCATATTATCCATGGAATCGCACCAGAGGCTACGAAACCCTCAGAGGACCCGTCGGTCTGTCCCGGAGTGGATATAAATAAGCATGCCATCAATATTTCACACTTTCAAAGTCGAGAACGTACAATCATAAATGTATACTTGCCTTAATAAACGTTACCGAAGATCCCGAAGAACACGGTTCGACCGGGAAGCTTGAACCACGAAGAAGACAACGAACGGAAGGGTTTCGACTCGAGTTCTTCACAAGAATTCGACCCTAACAACATAAATTCAATAAATTATCGATCATACGAGGAAGAATAATCGCAGAACGCCCGAAAACCCCTCTATGACATTTTACCGGACACCTTCAAGGCGTCGGTCAAGAACTCGACCAAAACAACGAATCAATACGATCCAACCATGGGATAACAAGGGAAATGATACAATACATCTAAATAATCATCAATCCATCACAATCCTAAGTTAAATCGGATTAAACGGACGAAATCGAACAAAATACCCAAAATCCCCAAAATTAGATTTCTGGAAAATCTGACCTGATTCGCTCAATCAAAGGATGTTATAGGATGGATGATTGATGATATGAGCTCCAAGACTCCATGGATATGTTGTTAAACAACATGGCTTCAAGCTTAGAACACGCCCAGCTGCGGAAGAGGAGAAGAAGAAGGTGAAAAATGGCAAGAAAAACGTCTGCAGGGCCTTTTATACGGGTTGGTATCTGCGGACACGGCCCGTGCCGATCGGCGCGGTCGTGTCGCCGGCTGGCCGGCAGGGACTCGGCCGTGTCTGCCCGACACGGTCGCGGCACGGAGGGCCTTCCGACGGATGACCCGTCCAAGCGGCTTCGGCATGTCTCGGCCGTGCGGGCGACACGGTCGGGCGTCTTTGGCGACGATCGGCTTATCCGGAAGGGTTCGCACGGGCCGTGTCGGACAACACGGCCGGGTCTGGCGAGACTCCGTCATTTCCGGACGAAAGCAGCCGCGGGCCGTGTCGGACGACACGGCCGGGTTCGGCCGGCAGTGATCGGCCAATAACGAGCGGGTGAGCTAAAACGACCATAACTCTCTCGTTCGGACTCCGATTGACTCACCGTTTGAACCATTGGAAATATAACTAGATGCTCTATAATATTGCAAAGATTTAGAATTTTTGGAGCTTCCAAGAATTTATGGTGATTTAACAAAGTCGAACTCATACGTGGAAAAGTCGCTAAAGAACACGGAATTCAACAGAACGATACCGAAACGAACTCGGATGATAAAAAGTGTAGAATTAATCATTCTCAGGATGACGAAACGGTCCCAAGAAAGTCGTCAAAATAGACTTCCGCTAAAAATAGAAAATTTCCGGGGAACAAAAATTACGGGTATTACAATATGGATATAGGACTTGGATTATAAGTTGAATGATTGTTTGTATGTTAAAGGATATCGGATTTCGTTGTTTTGATGACTATAAACATGGTTTTGGATCACTTAGTGTTCTTGATAATCGTCATATGTTGATCGGTACCTGAAAAGCATGCAAACTGTACAACATTAGCGCACACTAAGCTTATTGTCTAGCGCACGCTAACGGGAACAACTTAGCGCACGCTACGTTAAGTGATTAACGTGCGCTAAGTCATCAGGCAGGGTAGTATATTCTGTTTCGGTTATGAATTCGTGATCGTTTAAGTTGGTTTGATCAGAATTGTGGTTAACCGAGATATTGTTGAGCCATTGGGTTTGTGAATTGATTTTTATCGATTGTTGATTGTTATCGAACTTGTTATTTATCGAATTACTAGGTTGAGAATATTGATCGGTGGTTATAACCGTATGCTGCGGTCGTGTTCGAGTATGTTCGTGAATTACTTTGGTCGGGATCGAGGGACTTGTAGACGACGGCAAGGAATTGGTAATGGCTTCATTGGTATCGAGGCAAGTTATTACTTGCTCAGTTTATAATATTTAATGAATGGTTTCAGTTTCATTCGTTTATAATTCGTATAGCAATGCTTATAATCGTAATCACAGGAGATTTGGAATTATAGGTTATAGTCGAGTTTTGGGAATTTAAATCATAATGTATATGATTTACAATTATCGTTGGTATACTTGTTATCGAGGATACATCATGGTATTGACAAAAACGTGAATTATCTACCGTCCGTGATGTTTTGGATCGGTGAATATTCAGAATAATGGTTGGTGATGGTTTAGATATCGAGATTGCTCTCAAAGGACTCAGAGCAAGTATTTTAATCATTTCTGTCATTTGTGTCGATCATGTCGTGATACATTCGTGTATCGTTGTTGTCATGCATTTGTGCATTGTTGTTGTCGTGTATTGTGCACGGTTGATTTGTGCAGTTGTGCATTGTTGTCATATGTCCACCATGCGTTGGTCCGACGGGATCATCATAGGAATCTATAGCTGTGTGCGCTGGATCATTTGCGAGTAATGCCACCATGCGTTGGTCCGACGGGATCATCATGGGAATCTATAGTTGTGTGCGTTGGATCGTTGGATTACCATATGTATTGTTGTTGTGCATATGTATATTATGGGTTTGCCATAAGTATACATTGTAGTTATTGTTGTGATCATATTGACGTTGTCATATGAGTATGCATTTGTAGGTCTTGCGTTAGGACCATGTTCGTATGTTGTGTTGATCTGATCTCGGATTAGACTGACGTGATGGTAATGGTATTTCGTATCTTGAGGTATGTTCCGTATTTCCTTGATACTTGTATTTGATGGACAATCGATTATCGTATTGGAATTGTCGATGTTATTCGATGGTTTGAATTGGCCAGAGTTGGTATAATTTTCGTATCGCGAGTTATGATAATGTTTTGAGAACCTTGAGTATTGTTGAGATACCATACAGATATTTCAGTATTATTTTAATGTGTTGTTAAGGATACGAATCGTGGATTCTCGTAAAGTTACGACGGTAAGAATACATTGGTCGTATTCTTACTTAGTATTTCCATTGATATGTAATTATTGACGAGATGTGATGGTTATCATTGTTGGATATTATGGCTGACCCCGTCATGGGCTTTCTTTTTAGGTTCTTGGATTATCAAGCTCGTAGCGGTCGTGGAGAGATGAACTTCCCGGAGGATACTAGCAAGGGCATGTATTTGTGTTTTGTGTTTCTGATCAGTTGTTGTATTCCGCTGCTAGAGTATTTTAATTGTTTGTCTTTATCCGCTGCGTGAGTATTTTTAAATGGCCTTTTTGGTATCCGGTAACTTAGGTTACTTTGGCAATCATTTTCTAAATCTATTCTGTTGGTACGTGTAAGCGATAGCTTAACGTATGTTTTTAAACTGTTGAGTTTTGGCGTTTTGGGCCTTGTGGTTTCAAGTGAGTTTTTACGACGGTTTGATAAACGAGCTTTATAAATCTTCGAATGTTTTTAATAGATAATACTGTCGTTAGCCTCTTGGGCGTTTGTAAATGTTTGCGAAAATTTCCTTCAGCCTTGTGGGTTCCATCTCGGGGCCCACGGCGCTGTAATATTCCCGGTCGGATCTGGGGGTGTTACAGTCGTAACCGCGGTACAGATGGCCACGAAGATCAGATACGGGACCAAGAGAATATGGTCGGGAACGATATTAGTATTAGTGTTGCTACTATATTGCAACAAGTAGCGATAGAGATGACTCAGTTGACCCAGGCGGTTCAACGTAGCTTTGACGCGGCTCAGAACGCCGGCGTAAATCAATGTCTTCGAGAGGTAGTTCGTATGAATCCTCCTCGATTCGCCGGTGCTGCGGATACGTTGGGTTGGGATGGTTGGCTTTTTCAGTTTGGAGATATATTCGAGGCAGTTGGCTATCCCGAAGACCGAAAGGTGCCTATCGCTCAGTACCTTCTTGACAAAGATACCGCTAATTGTTGGAAAGCTGTTAAACCTTGTGATGGTGTTGTCACGTGGACAGAGTTCCAGGAGTTTATGGAAGCTGAGTTTTGTCCGAAACCGATTAGAGATCATAGGATTCGTGATTTTTATTTGGAAAAATCGCAGGATGTATCGGTGTCATAAGCTATCATCGACTATAGCAAACAACTCAATTATGTGCGAGATCAGGTAAGGACTGAAGAAGAGAAGATCTTTCATTTTGACATGTGGATGAATCCAGAGATTTGCAAGTATATGACGGGACTCACTTGCACTACGTTGAGAGATTATCAGAATCGAGCCTTAGCCTATGAGCTAGCTTCGTCATCGTCGGAACGAGTGCCCGAGTCGAAGAAACAAAGAAAATCTGATGACCTTAGGGTCAGAATAGGAGTTCGTGTTTCTAAGTTGCAACACAGTAGTCTTTCTGTCGTGAAGCTCCGTCGCTCGATGAGTGGGACTAAAAGTTCCAAGTCGTCAGCTTTCACTCCTGGTAAAACCAGGAGGTGTTTTAACTGTACTGTGTTGGGGCATGTGAGTGCACATTGTCCTTCTCCTCCAGTAACATGTTACAAGTGCGGACTCGAGGGACACCAGATTCAGTTTTGCGAGTTGGTCACCGAGCCTTCCGAGGCACGGACTTGAGCATCGATATCAGGAACGACTCTGAGAAGTCCCGGAGAGGTGTAGTCTACCAGTTGTTTGTTATGCTATTTCCTTGCTTCGCTCTTTTAAATTTCGGGGACAAACTTCTTTTACTTCGGATTTTTAAACTTCTGTATTTTCAACTATATCGACTCGTTTGTGTTCGTTGATACTTTCTGAACTTGTTCTATTTCTTCACTTTTATTGTTCGAACGAGTTGTGATATTGTTTCGGATTAACCCGTTTATCGTTATGACTTTTCCGAGATCGGTTCTTTTTCCGTGAGCCTATGCGAGATGAACATCTTGTAGTTCTTGCAAGGCCATTTAATGCCTTGAGTTAGGGTGTGAACTTCGGATTTGTTGTTCGATTATCGTTGTTGTTTTTGTTCGATCATAGTTGTTCGATTATGGCCGATTTGATCGTTGGCGTTCAATCATTCTTGTCCGACCATTGTGACTCGATTGGTATTATCCGATTGTTATCATTTGATTTTGTATCGTTATTTTTTGAGCGTTCGGATCACTTTGTAAGTTCCTTACCTTCGGGAAATTGTCTTCGTATTCGATCTTCCAAACCTTTGAGTTGCTGGAATTTCATATTCGTTCAGCAATAAACTCGTGTTTTGATTGTTGTGCTGTTTGGGTTGGTCAACTATATTAACTTGTGTTCGTTACGTTTCGTTATCATTCTGGTGTAGCGATATGGATGATAGCAATCATATACTGCATGTGGTTCGTTGTGGGTTGTCATCAGCAGGTAACGTGTGTTATCTAAGATTGCCTTGCGTCGATTGTTTCATGTTTTAAGTTTCGGGACGAAACTTATTTTTAGGGGCGCAGAATATAGTACCCAAGATTTTCATTCCGATTATTTTGGATTTTTTTCGGATATTTCTCGGTTGTCGAGCGTTGATATTAATTTCTCGAAGATTGATTTTGTGTTTATGACTGTACGTGGTGATTGGTTATATGTTGTTGTCATTTCGGATCAATGATGTTGTTCGCGAGCGTTTTGTCGTGTTCGTTCCGTGTGTTTTCAGAAAATCGAGTCGTCGGGTTATGCGGCTGGCACTGGCCGGGCAGGTGCCGCAGGAAGGCAGTGCGCGCTAATTGGCCGAGCAGCTAAGACAGTAGGGTTCGGACTTCGGCTGGACCAACTGGTAGCGCACGCTAGCCGATCACTGCGCTTCTTTCGGCGAGCATAGCGCACGCTATTCACTGCCAGGCGCCACGCTACACAGCCATGCGATTAGTCAGGATGTTACGGGCCAGGTCGGCTAGCGCACGCTAACGCCCGTCCAGCGCGCGCTATCACGGCCGGGCAGAAGGCTCTGTACTGCGGCACAGGCAGATAGCGCACGCTACATGTACTCATCTAGGGCACGATGGCGGGTCCCGGCCGAAGGTTCTGGACCAAGATTGGCCCGTTAGCGCATGCTAACCGGACACCCGAGCGCACGCTAATGCGCATCTATATATACATGACCCAGCAGTCGAGTTTCACTCGTTTTTTCCATTTCACCTTCGTTCTTTCCGCAGCCAAGTCTTGGACTATGAATCCATCGAAGTGCTGGAGTTCCTATCATCAATCAATCATTGCATAACCTCCTCCGATCGACCGAATGAGGATAAGTTTTCCTAAAATCTTAGTTTTGGGAAAATTGGGAATTTTGATAGATTTCATTCGTTTAATCCGAACTAACCTAGATTAGTGATGGATTAATGATTATTAAGCTGCATTCTATCAATTTTCTTGTTGTTCCATAGTTTGATTGCCAAGAATTCGTCGTTTTGTTGAGTTCTTAATCGACGCCTTGAAGGTGTCCGATAAAAGGTCTTAGAGGGTAATTCGGGCGTTATAAGATTATTATTCCTCGTACGATCGTTTTTTATTGATGATATGTCTTAGGAACGAAATCTTTGTGAAGAACTTGAGTCGGAACTCTTCCGTTCATTGTCTTCTTCGGGGTTCGAGGTTTCTCGGTTGTGCCGTGTTCATCGGAATATTTGTGTGCCTATTTCGAGGCAAGTATCTTGCCCATACATTTCGTACTTCGTAGACGTAATAGCTGGTAACTGATTATATGCGCAATTTGAATGTTTTTAATGAACTTTCAACAAGAATCGACATATTCTCGATAAAGGTTTTCCTTCAAAGATAACTCGTATGTTTTGTGAACAAATGTAATTTTCTGAGTATGTGTAATAGTATTGTATGCGTAGGGTGTTGTGATCATATTACGTGAGTATAGCATGTCTTTCATTTCATTTGGCAAGGATTGTGTGTTAGTACGTGTACTCGTTCGATAAATATGTGATGTTGTGTGATATTAGTTGTGAGTCCTTTGTAAGGAGATTGGGATGCTCAGTGTTGTTTAGAAATGGTACTTCCTTGTTGTTGTGTGATTGTTGTAAAGCGATGTGCCACCGGGTAAGATTTGTTGAATCTCTGGGATCCGTCCTTGCTAGTACGGATCAGGTGTGACCATGGGGTTATCCAATTGGGTATGTCCTGCGGAGACTCCGAGGTTCATGGCTTGTTAGCCCGATGTCGGGATAGCTTGTGGGGTTATCTAAACCGGGTATGTCGATGCAGAGACTCCGAGGTTCGTAGCTTGTTAGAGCGATGCCAGGATAACTTATGGTTGTGGTTTGGTTATGTGACGTATGTGTCATGGGTTGTCCAATCGGGTATGTCTGGCGGAGGCTCCGAGGTTCGTGGCTTGCTAGCCCGATGCCGGGATAACTATGAACGTATGTCGTAGTTGTGGTATTTATGACTGTTGTCACGGTGATTTGTGATATTGTGTGGTTTCCCATTGGGTTATTCACTCGGGTATGTCTCGAGAGGCTCTGAGGTTCGTGGCTTGCTAGCACGGGACGCGAATAATCCTTGGGAACATGTTGATATGAATGATTGGGTCGTGGACCCTGTGTTTTGTGATTGGAATGGTATGATTGGGCCGTAGACCCCGTGTTTGGTTATTGGATTTGTACTTGGAGAATGATCTTTAAGGTGCGCCCCTAAATGGTTTCGATAGGTGGAAATTCTTAAAACTCAAAGGGTTTCAAAACTCCCGAGACTTTAAAATGTTTTGATAGAGATACATTGATTTTACTCCTGCTTTTCAAAGTTCATATTGGTTTTCAATCAAGTGAAGTATCTCGGGAAGCCTTTTGTTACGTTTCATTGGTTTGCCATTCTTGATTGTTATGTTCTCGAAATATGTGATGTATGGCTCGTATTTGTACTTTATACTTGCACTAGCAAAACAGTGGAGTTTTGCTAACCCCCGAGTAATCGGGGGGTGGATGTCTGTATTGCGTCCAGGTACATGCAGGTTCTAGTGGAGCAAGATGCAGGATCGGTACGAAGGATGATTGATGGGAGACAAATGATACTAATCACACGAGGGCAAGTATTGGGATTTTGTCATGGTTGAATTTGTATTATTCATTTCGCTGTATTTGTTCTCCCATCCTATGGGAGTGTAATTGTATTTTGACCCCTGTGCGGGTATGAGTTCTTGACAGAGTTGTATTTGATGTTTACGTTGTATGTATTGATAATTGGCCAAATCGGTCAATTGATTCGTAATTAGCCCTGTGGCATAAGGTTGCGATGTCTTTTTTTTGGTATCTAGCCTTGTAGATCCTCACGGAGAGGGTTTGTGGCTCTGTAATATCCCTGAGTGGATTGAGGGTGTTACATATAAATGTTCCACATTGTTGCTAATCCCCAAGAATGGACAGAAATATCCAGGACTTTTGACAAACTCACAAACTGTGTTAGTGACTAAAGGCCCTTGTAGTTTATTCTTACCTTATTGCTTTGTGAAAATACGTTTAGTGACCGCGGCATTCATCCCTCCCCGTCAATCTAACAGTAGTATTGCAGTTTAGCTGTTTGTTTTGTAGGTTTCCCATGCTGCTACCAGGTGTCGTCGGCCTACCGATCGCCTTTTCCCTGTTCAGGAATCGATCGGTTTCCAGCTTCCGCGGCTTTTCCTCCCTCATCTCCAAGGCGTGTCGAAGTCCGGTATCATTGTGCTTTTCTGTTAAATTTTATTTTTGTCTGCCATATATCTACCATTTACTGCGATTTTTATGCGGTTTGCTTGCTTTTACATTGCCTTTGTCATTCTCATCTTATTTTTATTTTTGGCTTCAATACCCCATTTTATTTCTCGTAGTGCGTTTGGGTTTGGTTTTGGTCGATGTCGCACTGTTTGCGGGTTGGTAGTTAGAATTTGGGTACCTTGTTGGGTAAGATTTTGGAGCTTGTAGATGTTTTGGGTAAGAGAAGGGCTGATGTGGCTTGTATTCAGGAGACTAGGTGGAAGGGGGCGCAGTCCAGGGAGGTGAACGGTTATAAATTGTGGTATTCAGGCCTTGCTAACTCGAGCAATGGTGTGGGCATTCTTTTGTCTAAGGAGCATAAGGACAACGTCGTGGAAGTGAAGAGGTGCAATGATAGGATTATGTCCGTTAGAGTGGTGGTTGGGGAGAAGGTGGTTAATGTGGTTTGTGCATATGCCCCACATGTTGGTTTGGGTGTGCTTGATAAGGAAGCCTTTTGGGTCTGTTTAGATGAGTTGGTCGGGTGTATTTCGGACGATCAATTTATTATTTTGGGGGGCGATTTCAATGGGCACATTGGTGAGGGGGTGGATGGTTAT
This sequence comes from Orobanche coerulescens, assembly GCA_033398695.1. NCBI lineage: Eukaryota > Viridiplantae > Streptophyta > Magnoliopsida > Lamiales > Orobanchaceae > Orobanche > Orobanche coerulescens. Next base: position 59,684,300 of record CM065808.1, on the reverse strand, counting down.
CATAGTGCGCATGGGGGTTTCGGCTTCGGAGTTAGGAATGCAGGAGGTTCCGCACTGTTGGAGTTTGCCACTGCGCATGAGTTGGTAATTGCTAACTCTGTTTTTCAGAAAAGAGCTGAGCACCTCATCACCTTCAGTAGTGGGGGGCACAACACGCAAATTGACTACCTTCTTTTGCGCAGTCGGGATGCTAGGGCGTGCGTGGACTACAAGATGTTCCGGAGCGAGGCATGTGCTTCTCAACACCGGTTGCTGGCTATGGATTTATCCATGAGAGGTCGTGTTGTTAGCAGGGTTAGAGAAGCTAGACCTAGGATTCTCTGGAAGGATCTGAAGGGTGAGAAGGCGACAGTATTCAAGGTGTAACACCCAAAATTTATTTATTTATTTTTTTTTTTTTTTTTACCGAAATAATATAAAGTTTGACACCAATTCATAAAGGAACTTCATTTATTTAATTTAATAAGCCAATAATGGCAATCAAGTTATCAAACTTCTAAAGAAAACAACATAAGTAAAACTTTCTAATATAGAAATGTCAAAAGCGGAAGTACTAAAAATGTTCATTGACGTAAAATAAATAGCGAAAGTGTGTCACGAATGCTCCGTCAGTCCCTAGCCTCCTTAATCGTAAAACAAGAAAAATGTTAAGTAAACCGTAAGCACAAAGCTTAGTGAATTCAAACACAACATTATACCAATATCCACAATCACTAGACCTAGATTAAAATATACAGTTATAACATTTAAACATAAGCCAAGAACAAATCAAGGCTTATAAGGAGGGCTAGTAGGTTACCCGCATCTCACAAACCGAAGAGTATTGGGTTAATCTTACCCTCACCTCACATCCCGGAGGGTATTGGAGTAATTATACCTAACCACGCGCACCGGACAAAAGCCGGATAATTGCTATGATCCCTCAACAATAAACATACAAAGGCACATGTATGATTAACAATTTAAGCATGCATCCACATTATCATACCATAATGATAATTTAACACTCACGTGCTAACCTAGCAATCATAAATATTGAGACAATGGAGTGAGAGAACTCACCTTGAATACTTAAGGGAGATTGCTAAATCAAAACTGGCTACCACACTTGAGCAAATGCCAAAACTTCACCTATTATAAACTAGGAGTTAGGATATACCCAAAGATGAAGCTTAAAGACTTAAACAAAAATCTGGACAGCAAGGTCTAAAAACAGACCCGCCGTTAAAGATGGATTTACTTAATTTTCCTAAGTATTAACATATCAATATTAAATTTTTCTAAGAAACTAGAGTCTTTCCCCTTTTTAAAACAGTAAAGAACTCACTCTAACTCCAAAATATGAATTTATTATGATGCTTTTAAAAAGACATCGCAGTGCAGTCCCAAATGATAGGAATCAGTAGTGTTGGCCAATTCTACCCAACTTGTGGGTAGACATTGTCCAAACTAAAAATCACAGAGATAATAGACATAAATACCAAAGTCTCAGAGTTGGAATCGACCAAAAAGGGTTTCCCAAACTATAGATACGAAATTCACAACATGACTAATTATAAAACCCTTAAAAGCTGATGACAGAAAACTGATCTGGAGTGTGAACTCAATATGACCAAGAAATACTTGGAGATAACATCCCATGAACTCCAGATCACAACTTTAGGTCATAACACACATGTGGGAACTTGGAATCCCATTAGATCATTTCCCAAGCCCTAGAAACGAATAAAACAAGTTGACCTATCAGATCAGACCCGGATCAGACCTACCAGCAAAGGTGCCGTTCTTGCCCATGGATAAAGTCCTAATTAGTGAGAGTGACCTGCATAAGAAAGTTACCCAACACAATTTGTAAACTTTTGGCACAGGTTTGAGATCCGTTTGAGTTATAGAATTCAAGTTATGATTTTTGTAAGATGACTACAAATCTGATGGAAACAGAATCGTAGCCAACCCGTAATCTTTTTAACCAATCCATTCCTCTCCCTTTTGAAACACATTCCTAGATGTGTTTATCACCCAAATTCAGTCCCCTATGAACATAGTGGCACTAAAAAGGGCTAGGGGTCATTGGCATTTCATTTAGTCACAAGGAAAAGAATCAAATCAACATAATATATGACAAACCACTTAAACTCATAATTTTCCCCTTTCTTAAGGGTTCCTTGATCTTTCAAATACACAAACATTTATATACACAACTTAGAAGATGCTATAAAGTTGTATACTTAGATCTAAACATATGGATATGGATATGTTGAGAATCAAAATAATAATTAACAAGAATTATAACCATTCACAAGATCTATCACATTTTATCACCTAAATAAAACTTGGTGATTTCCATGGTTCATTTAGACCTTGTATTTTATATAATCATCTAGATCCATCATACACCATGTATAAGGTATAGATATAATCTAGAGATGATGATAACATACAACTTATAACAATAACAACATTGGTTAAAACCATAAGATCTATCTTCTTTAAATCACACAAGTTACAACTTGATGATTTTTATGAATCATATAGATCTTTTACATAATATGATCATCTAGGCTCATCATACACCATGTATAGGAGATGGTGATGAAATTTCTAGATGATAATCAACACTTAAAACAATTAATTGAATATAAATCAAAAGAAAAGATTAGAATACCTTAAAAGATCTTACCTAAGCTTGTTACACCAACAAGGAAATGAAGGAGAAGATGATTGTGGCTTTGGAAGAGAAAAATGAGAGAGAAATGGGAGATGGGATCGGCCGAAATGAGGAAGAGAGGGGGGAGTTAGGGTTTGTGATATTTTTATAAGTCAGTTTAGGATAAAGCCTAATGACTACACTAATGGGCTAGGCTCAAAACTCATTTCTTACTAGCCCAATATAATTAAATCTTTTAATTAACTTAGCCCAAAACTTGTATTTTAATCTAACTTGGCTAATTAATTAAACCCATCATTTAAAATAATTAAATACCATGAAAATAATTAACGTGCCGAAAAAAAAAGAAACCGAGCGTTACACAAGGAGTCTCTGACCCGCGAAGGAGGTTTTTTGCGTGCGGGCGATGCTAACCTTATGTGGACCAGCATGGCCAATGCTATTAGGAGAGTGGGTGAGAAGGTGGTAGGAGTTGCTTCGGGCAGGTCTAGTGGACCTAGGGAGGCTTGGTGGTGGAATGAGGAGGTCCAAAACAAGGTTAAGGCAAAACAAGCGCTATTTAAGGAGCTTTTATCGGTTAGTGATGGGGAGGAGAGAATCTTGAAGATGGTAGCGTACAAGGTGGAGAAAAGAGAGGCTAAAAAGGCAATGGCTAAGGCTAAATGTGAGGCTTACGAGGATATGTACAAGCGCCTAGACACCAAAGAAGGAGCGAATGCTATTTTTAAACTAGCGAAAGCTAGGGAAAGAGGGCGGCGCGACCTGGGTCCCGTTAAATTTATTAAGGATGATTTGGGTCAAGTGTTAGTGAATGATGTGGCTATTAAGGAGCGGTGGAATAGGTATTTTTTTGAACTTTTCAATGAGGCTAGAGGTAGTGACTCGGTGATGCAAGGAGTTAGTCTATCTTCTGCCCGTTCGCTTAGTTCCTGTGAGAGCATCAGTAAGGAGGAAGTAAAGGGTGCCCTAATGAAATGGGTAGAGCTAAGGTTGTAGGCCCGGATTAGATCCCTATTGAGGTGTGGCTTTTTCTGGGGGGAGTCGGTGTTCAGTGGCTAGCAGAGCTGTTCAACATCCTCCTCAAAGGTTCTAAGATGCCGACAGAGTGGAGGCATAGTATTGTCGTGCCTTTTTTCAAGAACAAAGGTGATGCTCAGAGTTGTAGTAACTATAGGGGTATTAAACTCCTCAGTCATACTATGAAACTTTGGGAAAGAGTGGTGGAATGCAGGGTTAGAAGAGAAGTGGAGATCTCAGAGAATCAATTTGGCTTCATGCCGGGGAGGTCCACGACTGAGGCCATTCATCTCGTCAGACGCCTTATAGAGAAGTTTAGAGAGCGGCGTAAGGACCTCCATATGGTGTTCATAGATCTAGAGAAGGCTTATGATAGAATCCCGCGCGATGTTATGTGGAGGAGCCTAGTAGAGAGGAGGGTGTCGTTTTCGTTCGTTAGGGCAATCCAAGACATGTACTCCCAAGCTAGGACGTGCGTTAGGATCCTAGTTGGTGACACCCAGTATTTTTCGGTTGAGATAGGGCTACACCAGGGGTCGGCGCTAAGTCCTCTTCTCTTCGCTCTAATCCTTGACGTCATTTCCCGAGGGATTCAAGATGGCATCCCGTGGTGCATGCTTTTTGCTGACGACATTGTGTTAGTGGCGGAGTCGAGGACGGAGGTGAACTCGAAGTTGGAGCTTTGGAGGGCTAAGTTAGAATCCCAGGGCTTGCGTGTGAGCCGGTCTAAGACTGAGTATCTCTGGTGTAACTTTAGTGGTGAGGCCAACGAGGAAGATGTTGAGGTAAATATTGCGGATCAGATCGTACCCCGTACGGATAAGTTCAAGTATTTGGGTTCGATCATTCAGAAGAAATGTGAGTGTGAAGATGATGTCACGCATCGCATCAAGGCGGGGTGGCTAAGGTGGAGAGCAGCGACAGGGGTCCTGTGCGACAAGAAAGTCCCTCTAAAGTTGAAGGGTAAATTCTATAGAGCGGCAATCCGACCTGCAATGTTGTATGGCTCCGAATGTTGGGCGTTGAAGAAGTCGCTTGAGAGCAAGTTGGAAGTGGTTGAAATGAGAATGTTACGTTGGTCGTGTGGTCGCACAATGTTAGATAGAATTGTGAACGGGGTTTTCAGGAACGCGCTGGAAGTGACGCCCATTTCAACGAAAGTTAGGGAAGAGAGATTGAGATGGTTTGGCCACGTCCGCAGGAGGCAGGCATCTGCTCCGGTGAGGAGGGTCGAGAGTTTAATGGTTGTCGGGGAGAGGAGGAGAGGCAGACCGAGGAGGACGTGGGAGGAGCAACTGAGATTAGATTTGAAGGCCCTTAACCTTTCTGAGACCATGACTGTTGATAGGTGCGCTTGGAGGCGCCAGATCAGAGTTGTGGATTCTTTTGTAGTGAGCGGTGCTGTAGTTGAGAGCCTCAGGGTTAGGTTGTCTCGGTTAGCTTTGACCTAAAGCATTGCATTTTTTACTTTTATTGTATATTTTATCCTATTGTCTTTGCGTGTGGTGTATTTTTTTACAGGGAGCTATGCGCAGAGCCAACCGCTCTTTTCTTAGAGCAGCGTTCTTTGGGAGGGAAGTAGCCAAATTCCGCTTAGGTAAGTCCCATGCGGATCAAGCCATGGGCTCAGGTATGGTCTCGAGCTTTTTCGAATCATACGTTTTCATTTGTATTTATCACAAGGTCTCGCTTGCACTAATTTGAAGTCTTCAAGCTTGACCTCCCTACCGTATAATAGGGGCATGGTCTGCGTACATCTTACCCTCCCCAGACCCTGCTCTGAGCGGGATATACTGGGTATGTTTGGTTTGGTTTGATTTTTTTATTGCTTTGTGAAATCACAAATGGCAATTTGTGGCTGCTATGGAAGATATTTATTTAAATGTGGTGAAGTTGATGAAATATACTCCCGTTTGGTTCTCTATGAAGTCATAATGATGTACTACTCCATCTTGTCCATTGAAGGTTCTATATATTTATATCTCTATTCATTCTTGATTCATCATTGTGAAATTATATATTATAATTCCATGGTTTCTGTTGGGTTCTTTGATTGTATTTATCCTTTTTAAAAGGAATGCAAATTTGTTCCACCATTATCATTTGTGTTCAGAATCCTCTTTCTTTGTCTAATGTATTAAAATATCCCCCTCTAAGGCATTTCGTTGCAATTTACAAAATCTAAACCCCTGGTTGATTTATTTACTGATTATCGACTTCTCTCTTTTCCCTTTATTTGTTTTTTTTTACATATTTCTTTCGTGCAAGACCTTTTGCTTGTTCCCATTACGTTTTCAAATCTTGGTGATGATAGTGCGAAATCCTTATGTCTGTTTGATTTGTTAAATTTAGTATATTATCCATCTGTTGGTTCAAGTATTACATATGTGTGTTCGAAGTAAATTTTTCACATAGATATACATTTTTCAATGAACATGTTGTGGTTGGTATTTCCTTACACGATGGTAAAGATATATTGGGCTTGAAAATCGCAATCTTGATAATGACCCGTGATGTTGTAATTTTTATGCCCAAGGTATTTTTCATTCACATTTATTGATGTATTTTTTCTTCAAAATATTCCCTCTCTCTATCAGTTATATGTTCCGCCCTTGTCTTCACAGATCAAAAACACACATGGAAAGCACAACGAGACCTGGCAGTCAGAAAACATTACTCCAGTCTCCAAACTGCTTGACTGCAAAGCTGTAAGAATTGAGCCATTTTTGTTGGGTATCTATCCGGAATACATAAATTTACACAAGACAACAGGAAATAAATTACAAATAAATTTCCTATGATTTATGGGGATTAAAGGTTACACAACAAAATTAAATAATGCAGAAAACCCGAACGAAAATAGACTGAAAAATAATAAACACAGGACAGAAATTTTAAGTCGAAGAAATCTGACCAACAGATCGTAAACTGAATATTACGAACGCGGTGGTGATTATAGACAGAAAGTCGGCTCAGTCCTCCACCCTCGTGTACCCGCGTCCAGAGCTCCAAATATCCGGCGTCCAGCAGTCCGAATCGAGCCACAAACCCAGGCGGTTTCTCAAATCACAAAGACCCGAACCCAAAAACCCCAATAACCCAGAAACCAACCTCAGCCGAGAAGGATTCACAAAGAAAACAGGAATCTCACAAAGAATGATTTTATTGCCTCAAGAACACTCAGTTTCAGTCGTCGGTTTCAAGTGTTCTTCCCTCAAAATGGATCCCACAATTTATAGGAATCGTAAAAACCCCAGAAACGGTCGCCCGATTTTAAAGCACCCGGACTTATCATTGAAAATGATAAGGGTTGCTATTAGATCGGAAGTCGTTCAAGGAATTTCTCAGCGGACGAAACCGAAGAGAGAAGAATCGGGAGAGAAGAAACAGAAAGGAGGCGCCGACTGGGGAATGGGGAGAATGGGGTAGGTTTAGGGTTAGGGTTATTTAAATACCCTGGGGATGGACGGGTAAGATTAATTCCCACAAAGGGACGGTCCAGATTAGGTCAATGTGTTTAATATGGAAACCGGGCCTGGGCTTGGCTAATTAGACTGGGCTGCTCAAATATTTGTTTTGGGCCCACTCAAAGAAACTTATTCCATTTGGGCCTAATACCAACAAATCTCCACCCGGACCAAATGAGCCATCGGGGTACACTTATTTTGAGAGGGAGGTCATCATCGCCGAACGTCACACCACCTGCACAAAACACAAAGTTACTACAAGTATAAAGACAAACAATCACTAAGAAAGTAGGAACTAGAAATCACAAAGAAAAACTAGAAAAGCTATCACAAAGATAGCAAACTTGAAAGACTAGACAGTCTTCAGTTGAAGGAGTCGATATTTAGTATCGACTTGCAAGATCTGGTCTTATCGATCGGTAGGCACTTTGTGCCCATATCTGCAGGATTGGACTGTGAAGGGATTTTCTTCAACTCAATTATGCCTTTTTCTACTATATCACGGATGAAGTGTCGCCTGACATCAATATGCTTTGTTCGATCATGGAACACAGGATTTCTGCACAAATGTATGCTTGATTGACTGTCAGAAAAGACCACCACATTGTCACGAAGAACACCAATTTCAGTTAGTAAACCCTTCAACCAAATAGCCTCTTTAAAGGCTTCAGTGGTGGCAATATATTGACTTGATAGTAGACGGTGTAACAATATCTTTGAAGTTGAGATTTCCAAGAAATGCACGAGCCACACAAGGTAAACACATATGAAGTTGTGGACTTACATTCATCCGGTCATTGGCATAATTAGAATCAACATATCCTTTTAAATTAATCCCATCATCGATTTAGAGAAAATAAGACCATCGAAGCGGAATTTTTAAGTACCGCAATAACCACTTAAGGGCCTCCCGGTGAGGTTTTCTGGATTAGCCATGTACCTACTCAAACAACTAACAAAGATAAGCGATATCTCGGTCTAGTACTAACCATAAGGTACATGACAGATCCTATGGCATTAGCATACGGGACAGATCTCATTTCACGAATTTGATTCGATTTTAGGTAGTGAGTTTTGGATAATAAGAAATGAGAAGCTAACGGCACACTAGCGCTTTAGCATCAGTCATAGAAAATTTTTCAAGAATTTTACCAATGTATGAGGACCGATTTAAAAATAAGGTGCTTTTAGATCATCTAGAACAATGTTCATGCCCAATATCCTTTAGCATCCCCAAGTATTTCATGTCAAATTGATCACCTAAGCAACTTTGAACATGATCAATAGATTTAATGCACGAACTAATCAAAAGCATATCATCTACATAAATAAGTAGGAACATGGGCACACCCTGTCATATTTATAATAAAGACATGGGTCATAAGCACTACGACGAAATTTCAAGGACTGACATGCGATCATTGAATTTTGTTCCATTCTCTAGGGGATTGTTTTAAGCCATATAGGGTTTTATTGAGCAAGCACACATGATCGGGATGGTTACTATCCGTAAAACCTTGGTTGTTTCATGTAGATAGTTTCTTTCAATTCACCATGCAAGAATCTTTGTTTTAACATCTAATTGTTTCATCTCCCAATTATGGTGCGCAACTAATGCAAGCATGATGCGAACAGTGGTGAATTTAACTACTGGTGCAAAAATCTCAGTATAGTCGATACCTTCACGTTGTGTAAAGCCTTTAGCTACTAACCTTGCCTTGAATCTGACATTATCCTCCTCCTTTTTCACTTTAAACAACCACTTACAATCAATCAAAGAGCAATTTCAGGGTTTTGGAACAAGTTTCCAAGTATCATTTGCATGCAAGGATGTCATTTCTTCATTCATTGCACTTAGCCAATCATTCGAATTATTAGACATCAAAGCATCATTGTAAGACTTAGGTTCATTACCATCAAGCATATCAAACACATTGAAAGCAAGAGAAGCCATATGGAAATCATCTAAGTGTATAGGTCTCCTAACATTCCTTCTAGGCCTATCCCTAGTTAATTGATAATCAGATAAGTCAGGAGCAGATTCAGATTCAGATTCATCCCCATTATCAGATTGATTATTAGGTTCAGGATTTTCTATATTATCAGGTTCGGCAGGTAATTCATTATCACTAAGATGCTCCACCCTAATCTGAACAGGGTGGGGAGAATTTGTAGTAGCTAGCACAGGAGCAGGTATGGGATTATCAAGACATGGAAATTCAGTTTCATTAAAGACCACGTCCCTGCTAATAATCATCTTCAACCCGGGTTCAGATCTGACCCATAGACGATAACCCTTAGTACCGTCGGGATATCCAAGAAAAACACATCTCAAGGATCTCGGTTCGAGTTTATCAACATTTTGATGCACATAAGCAGCACAACCAAACACACGAATGTTCGAAAAATCAGTACCATGACCCGACCACACAGACTCGGGATAGTTGCCATTTAATGGTACAGAAGGTGATCTATTGATGATATATGCGTGATTAAAAGAGCCTCACCCCAAAAACTTTTAGACAACCCAGAAGTAGCGAGCATGGCCCTAACTTTTTCAAGGAGGGTGCGATTCATTCGCTTAGCCACCCCGTTTTGTTGAGGGGTATAAGGGACAGTCTTATGCCTAACGATGCCATTTTCAGAACACATAGAATCAAACTGAGTATTGCAAAATTCAAGGCCGTTATCGGTCCTTATCTTTTTGATCCGTTTTTCGGTTTGATTTTCCACCAAAGATTTCCAAGTTTGGAATTTTTCAAACACTTCAGATTTCAATTTGAGTAAGAACACGAAAACTTTTCAAGAGTAATCATCAATAATGGACAAGAAATACCTATTTCTGCCATGAGTCGTAACACTGGCAGGACCCCAAACATCAGCATGAACATAATCAAGCACATTGGAACTCTTACCAGATTTCTCAAAAACGGGATCAGGGGAATCGGGAGGTTTTGGAAATTGAGTTTTATGTTGTTTGCCATACATGCAGGAGTCACAGAAAGACAACTTAGAGATTTTATCTTTTCCAAAACATTTTTGTTTATGCAAGATCTCTAATCCCTTCATGCTTATGTGTCCTAACCTATTATGCCACAATTCGGTTTTATCTGCACAGACCAGATTAGAACATGCAGGATTTTCAGTTTGGCAAATGTATAGATTAAATTTCCGAATTCCTTTAAACAACATCAAGGATCCTCTCGAAATTATCATGCAACCATTTCCCCAAGACCCTCGAAGGCCCTCATCTTCCAAAGTGGTACAAGATATCAGGTTATTAGATAAATCAGGAATGTGTCGGACATTTTTTAGAGTAAATTGTGTACCATCAGCGAATTTTAAACACACATTTCCTATTCCGGCCACTACCCGTTTCACCTTATCAGGCATATAAACATAGCGATCACCAAGATTAGTATAACTAGTAAAATGCTGTTTATAAGGTGTCATGTGATGAGTGCATCCAGAATCCAGTAACCAATCATTTTCACACAGTCCAGAAAGCACAGAATTCACAGAAAGATGCAAATCATCAGATACCATAAAGACATCGCCCATAGTTAAATTTGCCTGATCATTTTGCAAATTCTTTTTAGGTTTAGTGCATTCTTGTATATAATGACCAGGTTCACCACAATTATAACATTTGCGATTCTTAGGCCGGAATTTGGATTTATCCTTCCATTGCCCCTTTTTCTTATTAGACTTTTCAGAATCAGTTTTGACAAACGGTTTCCTTTTAATGGGATGTTTAGCCCTAACAAAATTAACATCAGAAACAGGTTTAGAAACCTTGTTAAATTTCAAGTCTAATTCTTTACTCTTTAATCCACTTATAACAGTATCTAAAGTAACAGAATCCCTTCCATATTTTATCGCAGATTTCACATCATTATAGGCATCAGGGATAGCATTCAAGAGCACAATAGGGGAATAATCATCAATGTTTTTGTCACCCGTTTGTTTTATATCTTGCACTAACTTTGTAAAGGCATCCAGATTACCATCAATATCTTTATTCAAATCCAGCTTGTAGCGAAAAAACTTTTCAAGAAGAAATAACTTATTTGGCAAAGATGTTTCCGTAAAAGTTTCCTCAAGTTTATCCCAAAGCTGTTTAGCATTATCAGTTTTGCCTATTCGTCTAATCACAGAATCAGACAAGTTCAAGATTATAGATGAATGAGCAAACTCAATCAATTCCTCACGTTTTCAGGAGTCACATTAGACTGAAAAGAACCTTCAATGGCCTTAAAACATTTCTGTTGGACAAGTATAGATTTTATTTTTTGTTGCCAAATTTTAAAATCCCCTTTACCGTCAAATGGTGCCATTGTAAATGAAGTAAGGGAGCCCATTTTTGTATTTGTAAAAATCACACAAGATTTAAACCAAAGACAAGGTATTACTGTAAAACCTAAGATTACAGTTAAATATCACACAGATACCACGAATAACAAAATCACACCAGATTTTGCGATAAAGTGAGCTGGAATAGAATACTAGTATCACACAGATATCACAAATACCAAAATCACAGCAGATTTTAAAATAAAGTGAGCTGGAATCGAATCCCAGAGCCCCCACAAGATCCGAGGAACACTTGCGGTCCAGGCAAGGGGGTTTGGTATGCTCGGAGATTACGACTACCACAGTCTCAACACAGAACGAAAATAACGAAGCGATCACAAAGCCGGTACAGCAGACGGAAGCAGTAAACAAATTACTCCAAAGTAATAATACTTTACCAATCACACAGAATAGTACGAAAATACAGTAAAGTATAGAAAGCAATACCTGAGCGGATTCCTCGGCCGGAACCCGTATGCCCTTCCGAATAGAAACCCCGTTTAGAGGCTCCGATACCACTGTTGGGTATCTATCCGGAATACATAAATTTACACAACACAACAGGAAACAAATTACAAATAAATTTCCTATGATTTATGGGGATTAAGGGTTACACAACAAAATTAAATAATACAGAAAACCCGAACGAAAATAGACTGAAAAATAATAAACACAGGACAGAAATTTTAAGTCGAAGAAATCTGACCAACAGATCGTAAATGATCTGAATATTACGAACGCGGTGGTGATTATAGACAGAAAGTCGGCTCAGTCCTCCACCCTCGTGTACCCGCGTCCAGAGCTCCAAATATCCGGCGTCCAGCAGTCCGAATCGAGCCACAAACCCAGGCGGTTTCTCAAATCACAAAGACCCGAACCCAAAAACCCCAATAACCCAGAAACCAACCTCAGCCGAGAAGGATTCACAAAGAAAACAGGAATCTCACAAAGAATGATTTTATTGCCTCAAGAACACTTAGTTTCAGTCGTCGGTTTCAAGTGTTCTTCCCTCAAAATGGATCCAACAATATATAGGAATAGTAAAAACCCCGAAGCAGTGCTTGATTTTAAAGCACCCGGACTTATCATTGAAAATGATAAGGGTTGCTATTAGATCGGAAGTCGTTCAAGGAATTTCTCAGCGGACGAAACCGAAGAGAGAAGAATCGGGAGAGAAGAAACAGAAAGGAGGCGCCGACTGGGGAATGGGGAGAATGGGGTAGGTTTAGGGTTAGGGTTATTTAAATACCCTGGGGATGGACGGGTAAGATTAATTCCCACAAAGGGACGGTCCAGATTAGGTCAATGTGTTTAATATGGAAACCGGGCCTGGCATTAATTAGATCGAATTTCTCAAATATTTGTTTTGGCAAACGAAGAAATTTATTCCATTTGGGCCTAATACCAACAATTTTACTCCAGTTAGAAATTTGCAGTATATTATTGTGCGAATACCCATTGCAGCCGAAGAGTGATTAGTTTTTACTTAGTAATATTTAGGCATCACTCTTAATTTTTATAATTATTATATTACAAAAGCTCTACCAGCAAGGATGCCTTTCTTAAATAATCATATTCCTATTGGCTGTGTTTGATCCCAGTTAATTTTTCAAATCTCATGAATTTTCCTATCACCATTTTCCCTTTTATATTTCTTTTTTTTCTTTGTTTTTTGATACCAAGATTCCAAACTTACACCTGATTAGTTAGGATAATGTTCTGCCACAAGATCGCTACTTAGTTAAATCGCGAGATGTGTATCAGCCATGAGGTTCTTAAATATCCTCAACTACTGCGCATGAGTCGTCTCACAGTGATTCTCAATGCTGGACTCCCAAATCCAACCGCAGTTCACCGAGATCCTGTCTCCCACTGCCGCTTTAAGCGCTCAATATTTAATTGTTCCAGGCGTCTGGAGGCTAGGCTAAACCTTAGTCAAAGACTAAGGAATCATTGGGCCTTGAGAAATTCAATTCCAAAGTGTTGTCACTAGGAATTGAACCCCTGATCTCCAACTAAATTGAAGGTCAGGTGGTCAACTGCGCCAAGGCTACCTTTTTATATTTCTACTTTGTCATGTTTCTTATTTTAGGACAAAAATCTAAAATTATCTATATTGTGAATGAAGGGAGTATATTAAATGTGTTTGGATTCTTAAGTGTGGGTTAATAAAGCAAGTAATTGACTTACCAGAACTTCAATATGAAAATTGATTTTTTTTTTCGAGATATGTTAGATGTCTATGTTTTTTATCATAGAAAAGTTTGCAAAATTATGGTGCAAAGATGGTGGTCATAAGAGTTTTGGGTTTATTCCATCACTTTTTATACGAACTATTACCAATCGGGAGTTAACACACCAAAACCTTATGAAGTTAGTTTTTCTAAGGTATTGTTTTACTTAGTTTTTTAGTTTAGCGATCTATTCTGGAGATTCTTACGGTTAATTAGAAATAGATTTATAGAGTTTAATCATTATTTTATTTTAATGCATTTTGCTGGTGGGCGTTGCTTGCTTCTATATGAAATTCATGAAATTAACACACATGAGTTTCTATTTTACTTTTGTTGAACAGAATTTTCTTATGTTGATTCTAACTTTGCGTAATAGGCGGACAAAATTTTTATTCATTCCATTTGTATTCTACTTGATAATTTTTATTCATTCCATTTGTATTTTAATAAACCCTACAAATAAGACTCATTCCGTTAAAACATAAGACTCATTCCGTTAAAACTAATGGAGAGTGAAGTTCACTCGCCCTCTATACAATTGGTTCATGTTTTTACGGATTTAAAATGTAGAAATAATTCAAAATACCCCCAACTATTAGTTCTAAACAACATACTCACTGTGAAGATGCAGTTGTGATTGATTGAAGGTGTGAAACAACGGTGCAATTTGTTCACGCGAGAACTTCAAACTGTTATACAACTTCGATTTGGTGGTATTGTTAAATCGTGAAAAAGTTGTAATAAATGTTAAATCTATTTATCTAAAGGAAAAATTGCTACTACGCATCCAATATAAAAACTGGAAAGTTTAGTACAGTATATTTTAAGACAATCAAATAGGAAATAATTGTTTTTTAGTTTTACTTTTATTGTAAACTCTAAAAGACTTTCTCAATTTGATAATATTTTATTAAAAACATTGGAACTTTAGGTAATTATTTTTAATTCTGGAATATTAATATAAAAATATTAGAATTTTTTATTTATTTTTTTAATATTTAATTCTCAAAACAATTTTTTTTTTATTTTTTGCCACGTGTCAGCCACATCAGCTTTGATGGCCGAAAAACACTCCAGCCGGCGACAGAGGACTAAATTGGCGAAAGTAGGGGGAAGATGTGGGGTTTTGGTCTAGGAGACGGATGGGCTTTTTGGTAATTGGTCACACGGGACCAATTTGATAATTTTCTCAAAGTAGTCTTTTTTATGTCAATTAATATATATAATACTATTAAAATGTAAATCGATTTCATAATATTTATATCATTATAAATAATTAAAAAATTATAATACATTTTATATTTAATTATAGATTTAATATAGCAACATATATTTGTTTTTTAATTAATATTTGTAACGCAAATGAATTTGTAGTGGGAATATTATGAAATCGAATTAATCAAATTTCATTTGCGTTATAAATATTAATTAAGAAACAAATATATTTTGAAAATATATATTGTAAACTAAATTTAGATCTAATATGATTAACTCTTAAATTAAAAAATAAACTTTGTATTTAAGAAAGTCTTTTAGAGTTTACAATAAAAATAAAACTAAAAAAAAATCATTTCTTATTTGATTGTCTTAAAATATACTGTACTAAACTTTTCAGTTTTTATATTGAAATGGACGCGTAATAGCAATTTTTCCTTTAGATAAATAGATTTAACATTTATTACAACTTTTTCACGATTTAAAAATACCACCAAATCGAAGTTGATATAACAGTTTGAAGTTCTCGCGTGAACAAATTACACCTTTGTTTCCCACCTTCAATCGACCACAGTTGCATCCTCACAGTGAGTATGTTGTTTAGAACTAATAGTTGGGGGTATTTTGAATTATTTCTACACTATAAATGCGTACAAACATGAACCAGTTGCATTGAGGGCGAATGAACTTCACTCTCCGTTAGTTTTGACGGAAGGGGTCTTATTTGCAGGGTTTATTAAAATACAAGAATGTTTTATGCAGTTTAAAGAATACAAGGGTATTTGTGCAGGTTTTATAAAACACAAGGATGTATTATGCATTTTTCCCGCACACGTGGATTATTTCTCTCTACTCATTTTCTTCGTTCACTTTTTCGTTTAATGCAAAGGAATTGGGAAAGAGACGGAGTAAATAAATAAGATTATCTAATACTCTCTCCGTCTCACGAAACTTGAGACGTATTCCTTTTCTGACCATCTCACGAAACTTGAGTTATTTCTTTTTTTAAGACACTTTTTATTTATATAATTTTAAATAATATATATGTATCACTATTTTATATTAATTTTCAACTTTTTTTAAATTTCGTGCTAAAAATTTTTGTCTTAAATTTAGTGGAGCAGAGGGAGTAAGATATTGATTAAACAACATGATATGAAATCGCATCAGTTATTTTTCTCAAAACCTTGAATAAGACATCTGTTTATTTTTCTTTCACTCACTTTTTCCGTTGTCGGAAGCAAAAAGGGAAAAGGAGAGAAGAAAAAGAGAAAGGAAAATAGAAAAAGTGGAAAGAGGGAAAATGGAAAGAAGAGATGGAAAGAAGAGAACAAAAAAGGGCACGCAGTTTTCTTGATACAGTATGTGGATGACCTTTGAGTTGAATAAAGTGGGGAAGAACTTTTAAAATAGTTTTGGAGCGCTCCATTTCTTTTTTTAATGAGGTTCCGAGCTTATACTTTAATAGTTCTTGCCTATAATGTACGGATTCTTTAAAATTGGGCAATATGCAGTATCGGATACTGCATGGGTGCGGGTGCGGGTGCGATTCGCGTGGGATTCGCGGGATTATGGCGTGGCGAATCCGTGCAAAAAAAAAAATTCGGACTCGCGTATCACAGCACGGGATACGCGTCTGAATCTGGCGCACCTGTGCCGGATACGCGAGTCCAATTTTTATGTTTTTTTTTTTTTAGATTTTTATAATTTTTAAAAAGTAAATCAAATAAATTAAAATACAAAAAGTAAATCATTTAATAAGTAATTACTTTTACCTTTAGCAGTATTCACGGACAACATTAGAAAGCTCATTTGCTCAAGCCATTTTGAATTGTTTTTTGTATGACTTGTTTTATATATTTGAATTGATTTTATGGTGATATTTGAATTGTTGTTTTTATATTTAACAAGTGTTATATATAATAAAATATAAAATAAACAGACGTATCCTTGCCGTATCGCACCCTAACATTTTCAAAAAACCGTATCCCCGCACCCGTATCTGCCCGCACCCGCACCCGCCCCCCGCACCTGTGCAACATAGGTTCTTGCGATAATAGTTTTGGTCTCGTACTACTGTTATCAGTTAAATTGTGAGATGTGTATCTGGCTTCCAAGTTTTTAAATATCCTCAACTACCGCGCACAAAGAGTCGTCCCCCAAGTGATTGCTCCATGCTGGACCCTCTCAAATCCAATTGCAGGATCCCACCGAGATCTGGCCTCCCACACTGCCGCTTGAAGCCCTCAATATTTAATTATTCCACCAGCGTACCACGGAGGGCTAGCGTCTCTTCTTTAATCATTGATTAAAGAGTCATAAACCCTTAAAAATTCTTGTCCTCAGAGGAACTCGAACTCGGGTCTCCCATTTGAAGTGGAAGACCCGTGGCCAATGAACCAAGTTTACTGATTGGAGCACTCCACTTCTTATGTTTGTGTTTCATTATAAATGATTTGGATGTTTCAGATAAAAAATTAAATTTTAAACATTTAACTAATAATTTCTTACATATTTTTTTATCTACTTTATATTATATTATTTTGCTCTTATTTTTACTTTTAAATAATATAATTATATAACATGATAATAGAATACCCACTTCTTTTCTTCTATTTATCTTTAAATAATACAACAAACTATATAATAGCTAGTGTGGAATTCGGCGAACGAGCATAAATGAAGAAACAGAAAAGCTTACATTATTACAACAGCTAACAAATACAAATATCACAGAAGAATTGATCAAGTACAATACAAAAATTAGTAAAACAATAAGTTTCTTTAATGCTGGTTCATACAACTATTTTTGAAAATAAACTGAATAATATATTATAAATGAAAAAACCATTTTAATTAAACTACGTCAAAAGCAATGACCACTTCAAGTGACGAATATAGTAAATTTAATAATTTCATTAGATTAGAAATTAAATTTATCATTACTTATAGTTATACGTTACTCTAAATTTTATAATCGCCAATTCTACGTACATAAAATGCTAAATTAGTAAAAGTCGTTAATATCATTGTATGAAGATATTTATGTTTTATTCCTTATCTAGTATTTTATGGTTATCCCATGTCATATATTTTATTGGATCCCCATGTAGCTCATTAATGTTTCTTCCGCGTAGCATCTTAATATGATTCTTCCATATAGGCATAGCAGAACTCCTTCGAACCACTATAAAATTGGTTTCTGTTTACTGATTTCCATATTTACTTAATTATCATCATCATACAACATAAAACATACTTGTGATTTTATTAAGAGAGAAGACATGATTTAGCCATATAACTTAATAGATTTCAATATTTGTCATAGTTTGTACAAATTGTAGCAAAAAAAGACGTATCTGAATCAATTTATCCTTACTTAAGAAAAGAGTAAATTTGGGGAAGGGTTGTTGGTCCAGTTGTAGGACGCCTACTTCCAATACACTCTTTTGGAGAGGTCTTGGGTTCTAACCCACCAAAGGAGGTGAAAGAGAAAGTTATTTTCTTTATGATCCTCTAGCTTCCCGGGGCTAACTCAAGCAACCGCTAATTAATGTTTAATCTCGCGTCAAGCGGCAGTGTGGGAGTATTTCCTTGCTGGGAACCCGGAGGTGTTGACCAATCGTCGATTCTTGTTCTCCCGAAGCTGTCTTTGAGGCACTGTTAATCGATTAAGGGTTTCTCCATGCGCGAGAAGTGTCTGAGAAAGACATTGGGAACCCTGAAATTGCTCGAACGATTCGCGATTTACTTCCCTCAATGGGTTAGGAGTGAGTTCATTGAGGGACTAGGATTAGTCCGGCTAAACTGGGATCACCTAGTTATCAAAAAAAAAAAAAAAGTAAATTTTGATTTTCCATCCCAACCACCCCATATCACCATTTTGAATTTTTTATGAAACCCTAATTTTCGTTACTGCAAAGCCTGAATCACACACCAGACCGGAGCTGCCGTTATCCTACCATCAGATACAACCTGTGCTCGCCGACCTCATCCGTAGGACCACCGCTTCTCAGCAGTCAGCACAAACCTATTCTGAAGCACCTCGTCCAACCACCAGATCGGCCCGTCGCGACTGAAGCTTTGGGGAACCAGACCACCGCGACCGAAAACAGTATTGCCACCTTCCCGACTCCCGCGGTCGAAACCTAGTTCAATCTTGGCCGCTGCAACTGAAGCCACCGTGACCCGCCGCTAGCAGCAAATATAGTCGCCGGTCACCTTCTACAGCCCTATCTCCGGACCTGACATAGCCCAGCCCGCTGCTACGGCAAGCCCTAATCGCCTCTGATTTGGGCAATTCGGTGCTACCCAACCCAAATAGCAGTCCAACCCGTTATCTCTAGATTCCGACCCGGTCCTGACCCACCTTCTGGACAACCCACACCATCTGACCCAGTGCAGACCCACGATCCTCAACCCCCGATCCGTTTGCAACTAGGACCTACGAACCAGTCCAGACCCGCTGCGGAAGCCCCCTACATTTTTTTTGTGAAGAACAAGAGATACAAGCCTGAACAGAGAAAAAAGGGATGGACAAACATTTTCCTTAATTTATTATTGTTCTTTCTTTATTTAAAATTAAAATTAGGTTAATTATTCTTTTTGCTACAAATTAGATTTTTAATCTATTTTTTCTTGAAAGGAATCGATGATTTTTTTTTACCGAGACCCCAAATAACAACCGTAATCGAATATTACGTCGACGATTCAGAAAAGGATTCAAACAACAAAGCGCCGACAAACACCGACAAAGCACAGATTCCGTCCAGAACTCAAGGCGCCGAACACGATGGATTCCGTACGAAGAAATGCTGGTAATCCTCAATGTTCCACTTCTTTTCTGAAAAATTTAGGATTTTGGTTTGAAATATTTGAATTTGTGAAATTCCGTGCTGGGTACGATTTGTGTTTGGTATGATTTTTTGTCTTCTTGCTGTTATTCTGCAGTGTATAGCATGTTTCTTGATAATTTGTGGCAGAATTGATTTGAATTTTTGGGTTACTCTATTGTGTGCTGGTAACTCGTTACGAAATGATCATTTCTTTACTATGTTACGAAATGATCATTTCTTTACTATGTTACGAAATGATCATTTCTTTAGGCATTATATATGATCAATTCTTAGTTGGGTTATCCTTCTATGTGATGGTAACTATGTAATAAATGATCAATTATTAATCGGGTTAACATTCCTATATGCTAGTAACTCGTTACGAAATGATTATTTCTTTATTGTGTTACTCTATTGTGTGGTGGTAACTTGTTAAGAAATAATCATTTCTTTATTGCGTTACCCTATTGTGTGATGGTAACCCTTGAAAGAAATAACCATTTCATATTTCGATTACCTTTTTGTGTTACTGTAATATCGTACTGATATATTTCATTTAATGTTAATGTTTTAAGTTAGATCACTTGGACATTCAAAAGGGAGAATTTAGCAGCAGAATCATTTGGAAGGCAATCTATAAGAGAGATGAATAAATCTGTTTTTAGGTACTACATGAAGCTCCCGGACACTGTCACAGGATCCGACAATATTTCAGTCAGATCTGAAGGCGGTGACGGCGCGAAGGCCGTGATTCGGGCCACATCTCAAGGCAGCAACGACGCGGAACCCACGACTCCGGCTAGAACTCAAGGCAATGTTCCACTTTATTTCTGTAAAATTTAGGATTTTGGTTTGAAATATCTGAATTTGTGAAATCCCATGCTGGATACGATTTGTTTGTGGTATGATTTCTTGTCTTCTTGCTGTAATTCTGCTGTGTATAGCATGTTTGTTGATAATTTGTGGCTGAATTGATTTGAATTTTCGGGTATAATGTGTGGTGGTAACTCGTTACGAAATGATCAATTCTTAGCTGGGATGCCCTTTGTGTTACCGTAATGTCGTACTGGTCGAATGTTATACGCATAGGCGGAATAAGAATGTACACTTTTCTGCCTCCATCGTATATATTTTCGTTCCATTATCCTCCATGTGCAACAATTAAACAAGATGACCTCATCTGCATGAAATAAGTAACGAATGATCAACTCTGTATGCAATGGTAACGAACGTAACGAAAAAACAAATATCGTATCCGCTTATCGGTACCTCGTGTACAATATTTCTTGTCTTCTTATTAATTAATCGGGTTACATTCCTTCATGCTAGTAACTCGTTACGAAATGATTATTTCTTTATTGTGTGCTGGTAACTCGTTAAGAAATGATTATTTCTTTATTGGGTTACCCTATTGTGTGCTGGTAACCTTGAAAGAAATAACCATTTCGTATTCTGATTACCCTTTTGTGTTACCATAATGTCGTATTGGTCGAATGTTATACGCATAGGTGGACTAGGAATGTACTCTTTTCTGCCTCCATCGTATATATTTTCGTTCCATTCTCCTCCATGCGCAACAATTAAACAATATGACCTC
Source organism: Orobanche coerulescens (assembly GCA_033398695.1). Taxonomy (NCBI): domain Eukaryota; kingdom Viridiplantae; phylum Streptophyta; class Magnoliopsida; order Lamiales; family Orobanchaceae; genus Orobanche; species Orobanche coerulescens. Next base: position 59,662,914 of record CM065808.1, on the reverse strand, counting down.
ATCTTCATGAAATAAGTAACGAATGATTAGCTCTGTATGTAATAGTAACGAACGTAACAAAAAATAAATATCGTATCCGCTTATTGGCACCTCGTGTACAATATTCCAACACGGTAAATAAGATACAAAATTGTGATCTCATACTGTGTTACCACATGACAAATAATGTCGTGCTGAGGTAAAATAACACATGTAATGGTAACTAACTAATGATCATTTCTTTATTCGAACGTAATGCTAAATTTAATGGTAATGCAATGTAACTGTAACGAACTAATGATTATTTCTTTATTGTGTTACTCTATTTATGCTGGTAACTCGTTAAGAAATGATCATTTCTTTATTGGGTTACCCTATTGTGTGCTGGTAACTCGTTACGAAATGATCATTTCTTTATATGTGATGGTAACTCAGTACGAAATTAGGACTTATTAGTTGGATTACCCTTCTATGTGGTGGTAACTCAGTAATAAATAATCAATTATTAATCGAGTTATATTCTTACATGCTTGTAAGATTTCTTGTCTTCTTGCTGTAATTCTGCAGTGTATAGCATGTTTCTTGATAATTTGTAGCTGAATTGATTTGAATTTATGGGTTACTCTGTTGTGTGGTGGTAACTCGTTACGAAATGATCATTTCTTTATATGTGATGGTAACTCAGTACGAAATTATTACTTATTAGTTGGGTTACCCTTCTATGTGATGGTAACTCAGTAATAAATGATCAATTATTAGATGGGTTACCTTCCATCGTTTATATTTTCATTCCATTCTCCTCCATGCGCAACAATTAAACAAGATGAGCTCATCTGCATGAAATAAGTATCGAATGATCACTTCTGTATGTAATGGTAATGAACGTAACGAAAAAACAAATATCGTATCCGCATACTGGTACCTCGTGTACAATATCCCAACCCGGTAAATAAGATACGAAATCGTGATCTCATACTGTGTTACCACATGACAAACAATGTCGTGCTGAAGTAAAATAACACATGGTAACGCAATTACGATACAGTAACACAAAATATAAACAACACATGGTAAGGAGATGGTACGAAATACATATATCGTAACGACTATAAATTCGTAACCAATAACTAATGAGAGAGAAACTAAATTTAATGATAACAAACGTAACGAAAAAAAAATCTCGCCAAAAAAAATGCCCAGAATATAGAGAAAGTAAAAGAGAAAAAAAAGCAAGAGAAAACAAGGAGAAAAGAGAAAAGGAAAGGAGAGAGATAAAGTGGATGGGTTTATTGAAAAGTCAGGGTATATTGATCCACCCATGTTCTTTTTGGCTAGAAAACCAAACTAAACCAAACATACCCAGTATATCCCGCTCAGAGCATGATCTGGGGAGGGTAAGATGTACGCAGACCATGCCCCTACTTTTTACGGTAGGGAGGCTGTTTCCGTGAAGACCCTCAGCTTAGTGCACAACAAAGTATAGAGTGGTATATAGAAAGAAGCATATGATACGAAAAAGCTTACGACCATACCTGAGCCCATGGTTTAATTTACATGAGACTTACCTAGGGGGACTTTGGCAACTGTACTCTCGATGAACGCTGCTCTAACCGAAGAGAGGTTGACTCTGCGCACAGCTCCCTGTCAGAAAAACACCACACGCAGAAGGCAATATGATCAAATATATAGTAAAAGTAAAAAGTGTAATGGTCTAGGTCAAAGCTAACCGAGACAACCCAACCCTGACGCTCTCAACTACAGCACCGCTCCCTACAAAAGAATCCACAACTCTGATCTGGCGCCTCCAAGGGCACATATCAACAGTCATGGTCTCGGAAAGGTTTAAGGCCTTCAAATCTAATCTCAGCTACTCCTCCCACGTCCTCCTCGGTCTGCCTCTCCTCCTCTCCCCGGCAACCAATAAACTCCCGACCCTCCTCACCGGAGCAGAAGCCTGCCTCCTGCGGACGTGGCCAAACCATCTCAATCTCCCTTCCCTAACTTTCGCTGAAATGAGCGCCACTTCAAGCGAGTTCCTGAAAACCCCATTCGAGATTCTATCCAACATTGTGCGACCACACGACCAACGTAACATTCTCATTTCAGCCGCTTCCAACTTGCTCTCAAGCGACTTCTTCATCGCCCAACATTTGGAGCCATACAACATTACAGGTCTGATTGCCGCTCTATAGAATTTACCCTTCAACTTAAGAGGGACTTTCTTGTCGCACAGGACCCCAGTCGCTCTGCTCTCCACCTTAGCCACCCCGCCTTGATATGATGAGTGACATCATCTTCACACTCACCTTCCTTCTGAATGATCGAACCCAAATACTTGAACTTATCCATACGGGGTACGATCTAATCCGCAATCATTATCCCTACTCCTTCCTCGTTGGCCTCACCACTAAAGTTACACCAGAGATACTCGGTCTTAGACCAGCTCACACCCAAGCCTTGGGATTCTAACTTAGACCTCCATAGCTCCAACTTCGCATTCACCTCCCTCCTCGACTCTGCCACTAACACAATGTCGTCAGCAAAAAGCATGCACCACGGGACGCCATCCTGTATCCCCCGCGAAATGACTTCAAGGATTAGAGCGAAGAGAAGAAGGCTTAGCACCGACCCCTGGTGTAGTCCTATCTGAACCGAGAAATACTGGTGTCACCAACTGGGGTCCTAACGCAAGTCCTACCTTGGGAGTACATGTCTTGGATCGCCCTAACGAACGACAACGACACCCTCCTCTCTTCTAGGCTCCTCCAAATAACATTGCGCGGAATGCTATCATAAGCCTTCTCTAGATCAATGAACACCATATGGAGGTCCTTACGCCGCTCTCTAAACTTCTCCATAAGGCGTCTCACGAGATGAATGGCCTCAGTCGTGGACCTCCCCGACATGAAGCCAAATTGGTTCTCAGCATAAATAGAGTAACACAATATCCTCGTAGAGTAACCCAATGACATAAATAGAGTGCATATATAGAACTATCGCAAAAATAGAGTAACACAAAGTGGCTACGAACTAATGATCATTGACTATCGCAAAGTGGCTAAATGAGTGTATTTCCTGTTTTATTAATATACTTACTTTGACTATACTTTAAGCAAATTTTCTTACATCACTATTCGTTGTAAGTATCAAGCCTACATGACAATAACACATTTACTATAATTTTGTCACTTTGACCACCTACGGTTAAGACCCTAAGTCTTCCTCAAAGCACTCGGAGAGAAAGTTTATGCATATTATTCACCCATTTAAGCTATCCTTTGAAGTATATTATGACCAACAAGCATCTTTTACGATTTTCTCCTGCAACCTATTTTCCTAGTTCCACCATGTAAATTTTCTTACATTTCTCACGTGTAGCTTCTTCTTATGGTTCTCCCGTTTAACAATTCTTACGGATCTCTCATGTAATATTTTCTTATAGTTCTTCCTTATAACATCTTCTTACGATTCTTACGTAGATTATGATTCTCCCATTTAGCATCTTTATATGGTTCATCCATATAAAGTTCACTTATGATTCTCCCATCTAACACATTCTTATGATTCTCCAGTGTCAGCATCTTATTATGGTTCTCTATTGTAGTCTATTCTTATCATTCTCTCGCATAGAATCTTCTTATAGTTCTCCTATGTAGTATCTTGTTACGGTAACCTCGTCTAGTTCAAAGCCCGTGAAATACACAAGACTTACAAAAAATAGATATATTTTAATTCTTAGACCTTAAAAGTTAAACCTACATATAGACGATTTGTTTTTTCGATATTGTATGTCATTATATATTAAGAAAAAGTATATGATACTTTAATAGTCTAAAGATGAGACTCTAGTAAAATATGTGGCACGATAACAACAAACAAGTTGTTTTAATATTCTAGATATGAGGGTTCTAGACATTTTCTTGGATTCCATGTAACATTATCTCATGGTTCTCTCTTGTGACATATCCCTCTAGTTCTCCTATGTAACACATTCTTACGGTACTCTCTCTCTCTCTATCTATATATATATATATATATATATATATATATCATATTTTCAATGCTCTCTCCCGAGTAATATTTTCTTGTGGTTCTCCCATGTATCATCTTCTTATTATTCTTGTGCATAGTATCTTCGTAGAATTTTTCACTCTAAGATCTTCTCATAGTTCTCATGTATAATCCATTCTTATGGTTATTTCATTTAGCATATTTTTATTATTTTCTCATTAGCATCTTCATATGCTTCTCCCATGTAGTAACATTTTTTTATGAATCTTCCATATAATATTTTTTATGGTTCTTTCTTGTGGTCTGTGTTTATGGTTCTTCAGTTTGGCACACTCATTCTCCTATGTTCTCACATGTACCAACTTCTTATTAACTTATAACAAACTAACATTGTATAAAACTACATATATTTTATCAGCAACGGTAGCAAATATTATCCTCTTTGAGACCTCAAATAACAATATCAAAATATTATCCGATATCTACCAGAATATTTTTTAAATAGATTGAAAAATTGAGAGCAGACAAATAAGACCCTGTGATATTGTATGTTTATTATGTAGATAACAAAACACAATGTTTTTAAGCCAAAAAACTATTTACCAAATAGGACCATAATTTCTACTTGTTTGTCCTAGTAGTCCTATTCTTAGGAAAAATATCGAAATGGATTCTGGTCTTATTTTATAAATCCGGATATGACTTATTCAAGCAAGTATGATTTGGATGCCAACCCCACCAAACCAACCACCCCCGTAAGCCTCTAAATGTCCATTATTGGTAAATTTCTTTTTTAATACCGAGTTTCCAAGCTTACCAATTAATTCTCGAGATAACAGTCTCGACTTCACAGTATTGCTATCAATTAAATTACGAGATATGTATCCGGCTCCTATGTTCTTAAATATCCCCAACTACCGCGCACAACGAGTCGTCCCCAAGTGATTGCTCCATACTGGACACCCTCACTTGAAAATTCTTGTCCTCAGAAGAACTCTAACTCGGATCTCTCACTTGAAGTAGAAGCCCCGTGATAATTGGTTATGGAGCAAGTAGCCTACCACAAGCATATATGACATTTGCAGAATCTTTGAACGAATATTTTTTTCCTTTTTTTTTTTTTTTTTTTCCAAAAAGTGATCTTCAAAGTATCCCTGTAAACATGGCAGAAAAACAGCCCCTTTGAATTTTCTGTGTGTCAGGGTACGAAAAGGATGTGCGTTAGTATTCCATAGTACCTTTCAGCAGCACATTTTTCTTAACCAAGACTTAGGGGGCTATTTATCAAATTTTTTATTAAATTGTGTGGATAAATTTGTCGGTCCGAGTAAATATGTTTGTTGTTTATTTTTTGAGGAATGATAGGGCCACACCTTGCTACATCTGTGCCGTCTTTATGGGGTTGTATCTTTATAGATAAAATAATCATAATAATATTATAATAAATTTTATCGGTAAAGCATCTGATTGATAATCCCATAAAGACGGGTGTATGGTGTGGTGAAGGTGACCTATCATTTTTCTTATTTTTTTATCTGTCTGAATAACAAAAATGACCGATTTACCCCTAAATATGAATTATAAGCTGTTTTATAATTGTTGTTTATTTTTTAAGCCATATAAATGATATAATCCAAAATGGCAAGAATAAATTTACTAATTTCCGAATTTTTAAAATAGTTCAGAATTTTTTAGATTTTCTAATTTCCGAATTTAAAATTTTTTTTTTGATTTTTTAATATTAATATTCCAGAATTAAAAATAAAATTATCTAAATTTCAGATTTTTTTTTCAATTTTGCAGATTTTTTTAAATAAAAATAAATAAGTTCCGATTTTTTTTAACTTTTTCAGATTTTCTAGAGTTTTTATTCTTTTAATATTTTTTATTATATTTACGAAAATAAACAGTAGTTTTTTATTATTATTTATATTATTATTTTAAGTTTTTATTATTTTTCAAATTTTTTATGAACATAAAAAGAAAATAATAAAAAATATGATTATTTTAAGTTTGTATTATTTTTTCATCTTTTTTGCTAATTAATAGGTCATGAAAGGAGAGAGGGTAGGGGATGTCATTTTTGTGTCGGTATGTGGACAAGAGGGAGAGGTGATTCATTTTTTATTAAGTCTAAGTAAATACTCACTCATGTTTGCGCGAACAAGTCGTTCAGCCCATTAAATCCCATTAAGTCGAAAGTAAACAACCCGTCTAAATATTCTCACACCATATGATGTTTTTTCGCTATAAATAATGGATAACCCCAATTTTGGATTAGTGTGCCAATCTGAGTTCTGAAGTCCATAGAGCAGCCAGCAATCACATCCCCTCCTGTCCAACAGGTACATGATTTCATGGTTCCGCTGAGAAAAAAGATTTTTAATTATCTTCTCCTATGCTGCATTTTGTATGAATAAGAAGAAGTTATATTTCTACTTTTAGTAGTATCAACTCGATCAAAAGAGGCCTCATGCTTAACTATTACTATTATCTTTACTAAACTTAGTAAGATTGGAAAATCCTCCGTGATCACATTACTTCTAAATGGTGCCAAATGTTTATTTATTTATTTATTACTGTTATTGTTTTGTTCCAGAGTTAATTTTGATATCAAAATGGAAAATGGCAACAATAATGCATCCAAACTTGGTATCAAACAAGGGCACCCAACTCTGGTTCCTCCGGCAGAGAAAACAGAGAAAGGCCTCTACTTTTTGTCGAACCTGGACCAGAATATTGCTGTTGTAGTCGGTACAATTTACTGCTTTAAATCGGCGGACAAAGGCGACGTGGAAGCTGTCCGAGTTCTCAAGGATGCCTTGTCTAAGGCTCTTGTCCACTACTACCCGTTGGCAGGGCGTCTCACGATCAGCCCCGAAATGAAGCTTGCAGTTGATTGCACAGGGGAAGGTGCTGTTTTTGTGGAGGCAGAGGCAGAATGTGAACTTGAAAAATTAGGAGACATCACGAAGCCTGATCCTGTGAGTCTCGGCAAGCTGGTTTATTACATTCCTGGTGCCGATAACATACTGGAAATCCCACCCCTGGTGGCTCAAGTAAGTTGAATTTCTATTTCTTGATACAAGATTTTTTTTTTTTTTTTACTACAAGAAAATCGCGAATCACAGACGGATTATTCAGTCGTTAAATTCAAAAAGACTTACCGACGGATCTACCGAACGAATAATTTTGGTGAGGAAAGTGCTCGTCGTAAAATAATAAAAAGAATACCATTTCTTGAAGAAAATCTGTCGTTAATCTACACTTGTGAAGTATCTACACTTGTGATTGATGATCTGTTCAGGTTTCCAGAAATCAGTTCTAACATGCCTTATCACATTATTGGCCTTCCCATCTAAGATCTAGAATGGTCTCGGACAACCTATGAATCTTGAGTCTTTGAGATTATCACTTGATCTCCGACCACTCCTTTCAACCTACTTAAAAATAAATAGCAAAATAAATCCGGACAGTACAAGCAATCAATAACATAGCTGACAGATCAATGCTGCTTTGACACCCACCGCAAATGATATATTAGGCACATGTCCCGTAATAATTATACTTGGACACATGGCAACGCATCATTAATGGTGGGCGCACCATAGATTTTCGGGTGACAGATACTACTCCGCAAAACGTAGAATGATAGAAGCAAGCAGCGCATACATAGGCCTGAAGCACGGTACAGTTATTTTTAAACACTACGTTTGAGTTTTAGCTAACTTACCAAAAAAAAAAAAAAAATCAGTGATAGCTCAAATTTATATACGTGCAGTTAACCTATTGAGGAGGGTAATTTTTTAGTTTTAAAGAGATAACAGTTGTTCTGTAATTAGACTAAATGTAAGGGGCAGATTTTGTAATTATTCTCTAGAGTTAAGTACTTGTTGAACACGGTTAGTTACTAAAAGGATCTTCTTCCACTTGCAGGTGACTAAGTTCAAATGTGGAGGTTTTGTTCTCGGACTACGCATGAACCATTGCATGTTTGATGGGATTGGTGCAATGGAATTTGTGAATGCTTGGGGTGAAATAGCCAGAGGTCTCCCACTTAAAGTCCCTCCATTCATGGACAGAACAATTCTCAAAGCCAGAAGTCCGCCAAAGTTGGAATTCTCTCACCACGAATTCGCCGAGATTGACGATGTATCCAACACCTTGGACCTCTACAAACAGGAGCTGCTCTACAAGTCCTTTTGTTTCAATTTCGAAAAGCTCGAGCGCCTAAGGCGAAATGCCCTGCAAGATGGAACTCTAACAAAATGCACGACGTTCGAAGCCCTTTCAGCATTTGTCTGGAAGGCCCGAAGTGATGCACTGAATTTAAAACCCGACCAAGAAATGAAGCTTCTTTTCGCTGTCGATGGACGGTCAAGATTCAATCCGCCCATCCCGGATAAGTACTTTGGCAATGCCATAGTGCTGACGAACTCCCTCTGCAAGGCAGGTGAGCTAGTGGGGAATCCACTTTCGTTTGGCGTTCAATTAGTACAAGAGGCGGTTAGAATGGTGACGGATGATTATATGAGATCGGCTATAGATTATTTTGAGGCGACACGGGCCAGGCCTTCTTTAGCTGCGACTTTGCTTATTACGACTTGGTCGAGGCTTTCTTTTCACACGACAGACTTCGGTTGGGGTGAACCTGTTTTATCGGGGCCTGTGGCTTTGCCCGAGAAGGAAGTGATACTCTTTCTATCTCATGGGAACGAAAGGAAAAGTATTAATGTGCTCCTGGGATTGCCGTCTTCAGCTATGAAGAAATTTGAGCAACTTATGCAGATATAAGGGAATGGATGAACATTCATACTAATAATACTATTCGCACTAGTGATTGTATTTTCCTTGTCTGAGTATATTATAATTGACTGGTGTGGACAAGTGCACCTGATCGCAGCAGCAGTATGTTGTTGGAGGTGCAGACTTGAAATTATGTTCTTGAATGTATAATAAGAAAGTAGAAGAGTAATAACTCAATTGCTGTTTCCACTGAATTAAACTGCGTCTACCGTTGTTAGTGGGCATTCCCACGAACTTATTAAGGTTTTCTGGTCAACCACAGATTAACTTCCAATTCAGGACCAGATTTTACTTTGTTTTTTTGGTAAATAAAATTTATTAATTAACGCACGAGGGGTGCAACCCAACAACGAGACAAAGGGACGGGTTGCACAACCAATCTCCCAAACTAAAGCAAACACGACGCAAAGAAAGAGATGAAATCCAAAACCAAAATCGTACTCTAATAATCTCAACTAAATCCTCGCAGTAGCTCGATTTATCAATTAATTTGCTAAACATCTATATTAAAATCGGTATTTATCATTACATAATCAATTATCGATTCACGTCAATTTATCAGTTAGTTTATCAGCAACCAACTAACTTATCAGTTAATTTTGCTACACACTGCCTTCACCTCCAAGCCCATTTACCCAACAAAGCCTTATTAAACCAGTCAACACGTCTCATCCCCAACCCCATCTTCTTTTGACATGCACACTTTTTTCCAAGCCACCCACACGATCTTCTTCTTTGCCCCGACCTCTCTACCCCAAAGAAAAGTCTCTTTGGAGTTCGGTGATTTCTTTTTTTTTTTTTATCACACAAGAAGGAGCACAGAAAAGAGAGATAATAAATAGGCAAATTGCCAAGCACCGAACAATTCTTCCACCAAATGACAAATATTTATTTTCCCACCTCTTCAGCCGCCTACGAATGGTATCAACAACGGGCTGCCGTGCAGCTTCTTTTCTTGGATTTGCGCCTATCGGAACACCAAGGTATTTGAAGGGCATATTTCCAACTTTGTAATTTAATTCCATTACAAACACTTCTGCTTTTCCTTCATCCACCTGTATTCCAACTATTGTGCTCTTGTAGAAATTTGTTGGAAATGGTTTAGTAATTAACCATTTATTAAGAATAAATATTGTTAATTAGATAATTATTATTTAATTAAAATATTTATTGAATGTTTATCTACGTCATGAGTAGATGAACGTGGTATATTTAATATTTCTAAACCGATTTCCGGTGAGTGAGATATTATATGTTAAAGTTGGATGTTGGAGTAAGGTAACGTGATGTTAGTTATCCCACATTGATTGTGGATGGAGGTTTTGACTTGTATTTAAAGTCTTTGCCTTTATGGGCTTAATAACAAGTGGGTTGGTGTGTATGGGTGTCCTCGCGCGCACACACACACGCGCGCCGCCGCCGACCGACCGTCCGTCCGGCTCGGGCTCGGGCTCGAACTGTGCTCGGTCAGTTTGCGGTGCTGCTACTGCCGTGACGTTCAGATCGTTTTAACCTTTGGGGACGAGCCGCTTCACCGTGAGCACTACCGGGGCGTATTCTCGTCTTGCGGGCAGAAGCTCCAGCTTCGGACGATCTTTGTAGTTTATTAAAAATTGTTCGTTCATTACAAGTGTAATCTTTCGTTTCTGTTCTTTTTATAGTTTAAGTTCAGAATATTTTTGTAATACACGTCCAAGTATCGAATTATTCTAACATTCGCAAGACGAGAATATTCGACCATACTTGTTCGTGTCGTCCTAAACCTTTTGCTGGGGAAAAATGGCGTTAAATGCAACCACCGGCGCATCCACTAATCAATCCACCTGTTCTGGAACTATTGGATCATCAAGCTCTTCAATGGCTCCCATTCACAATGCTGCTCGGCTAATGCCTATCGCCGAGAAACCTCCTGTTTTCTCGGGCTCCGACTTCAAACGTTGGTCTCAAAAGATGCTGTTTTACATAACCACAATGGGGCTTGCAAGCTTCCTGCGTGAAGAAAAGCCTCCTGTCCCTGCTGAGAACGAGGCGAATGTTCAAGTGCGTATCGACTATGATACCTGGGTTCATTCCGACTATATGTGTCGGAATATGTTGCTGAACGGGCTTGATGATGGCCTGTTCAATGTGTTCAACATCAAGGAGACTGCCAAAGAAATTTGGGATGCTCTTGAGTTGAAATACCGTGTTAATCCTGCTAGCACGAAGAAGTTTGTTGTGACGAGGCTCTCCGAATTCCAAATGGTGGATTCTCGTCGATGATGCCCCAAGTACAAGAGTTCCAAACTCTTATACATGATGTTCATTACGAGGGGATGCCTCTACCCGAGGCGTACCTGTGGCGCTCTTGGTCGACAAGTTGCCGCCTAGTTGGAAGGAGTTCAAGGGATACCTTAAGCATAAGCGAAAGGAAATGACTCTAGAAATTTTGGTTGCTAAGCTCCAAACTGAAGCTCAAGTCCGTGATCAAGACTTGAGAACCAAAGCTCCTATGGATGCTAAGGCTAATCTGACTGAAGGTAGGGGCGGACCTTCCAAAAAGCGTCCACTTCCTACCAAAGGCAAGGGAAAGGAAGTGGCACCTCCGACGAAGTTTACCGGAACGTGCTACAACTGTGACAAGCCCGGCCATATGGCGAAAAACTGCCGAAAGCCGAAGAAGAACAAGGGAAAGGGAAAAGTCAACCATGTCGAGAAGGACTTTGACTCTTGGGACAAAGATGATCTTGCTGCCATGATCACTGAGGTAAATCATGTCTCGGAACCTAACCCTTGATTACTTGGTTTCTTGATACAGTGCATTGTTCACATACGTGTGAACCGAGACTTGTTTTTCACTTACAAGGAGATTCAAGACCGCTTCATCACGGAGGCAAGTGATCGTACCTCTCCAGTTCTTGGAATTGGGCTGTTGTGCTTCAATTCACCTCGGTGTGGAGATAACTCGAAGGATGTCTTTGCATGCTCGGCAATCCGCAAGAATTTGGTGTCCAGTGTCAAATTAGTTAGAGCTAAATTTGATGTAGACCTTCGTAGCGATTTTATGATAATACGCAAGTTTGGTAAGACTCTCGGGAAAGGTCATATTGTCGAGGACATGTTCAAACTTAGCGTTCGTACTGTAAGCCTCCAGCGATTGCTAATAATAATGCTACTATACGCTTATTTGCTTGAGTGCTCAAATTTATAGCATTGTAGATTAGGTCATGTGAATCTAAATGCTATAAAAAGATTAGTAAACTTAGATTTACTAAAGTTAAATGAAATCAAAAATCAAAACAAATGCGAGATTTGTGTTGAGGCAAAAATGACGAAACTACCGTTTCATTCGGTAAAACGGGACACAAAACCCCTTGAATTAATTCACACAGACGTGTGTGATTTAAAATTTGTGCAAACTAGAGGTGGTAAGAAGTACTTTATCACTTTCATCGATGATTGCACAAGATATTGTTATCTTTATCTTTTGAGAAGTAAAGATGAGGCTATTGAAGCCTTTAAGAACTTCAAGAATGAAGCGAGAATCAATTAGGGTCATCGTATCAAGATGGTTCGAAGTGATAGAGGAGGTGAATATGTAGCTCCATTTGAGGAATTATGCAACGAAAGTGGTATAATTCATCAAACCACGGCTCCATATGCTCCACAATCTAATGGCGTTGCCGAACGTAAGAATCGAACACTTAAAGATATGATGAATGCGTTATTAATTAGTTCAGGGTTGCCCCAGAACATGTGGGGGGAAGCTGTGTTGACAGCCAACTACATATTGAACAAAATTCCACGCAAAGGTAAGGATGTTACTCTTTATGAGTTGTGGAAAGGAAGAAAACCATCATACAAATATCTCAAAGTGTGGGGGTGTTTGGCGAAAGTTGAAGTGCCTCTACCTAAACAAGTTAAAATTGGTCCTAAGACGATCGATTGTATCTTTATTGGTTATGCACTTAACAGCAGCGCATACAGGTTTGTTGTACACAAATCCGAGATACCCGACATTCATTTAAATACAACGATTTAATCAAGGAATGCTGTATTCTTTGAAAATATCTATCCTTATAAGAATATGGTTGATCCTATCTCTAGCAAAGGAGTTGATGATGAAGCTACAAGTTCTAAACTTGTAGATGAGCCTATGTGTTATGAAACCATAGATGAAGCCTCTAGCCGAATCAGGTGTTATCCGAACGACCAACAGACGAGCGACCTAGGTCTACGCGGTCAACGTAGAACCTAGACGAGGTACTAGAATACGAAAAGTAAAGATATATGGACCCGACTAAATCGTTTGATGTTAGACGGTGAACGATATCGTAAAAGAAGCTTTATCCGGTCGGATGCGGCTTTACGGAAAGAGGCAATAGACATTGAGATTGAGTCTATTATCTTTGAATCATACTTGGGTGTTAGTTGAACTACCACGGGGTTGTAAGGCTTTAGGATGCAAATGGATCCTAAAGAAGAAGTACAAGTCTGACGGTACTATTGACAAATATAAGGCCCGACTTGTAGTTTAAGGCTTTCGGCAAAGGTGGTTATGATTTCTTTGATACCTACTACTTAGTGACAAGACTTACTTCTATTAGGGTGCTACTCGCTATTGCCGCTTTACGCAATCTCGAGATTCATCAAATGGATGTTAAGGCTGCATTCTTGTATGGGGAGCTAGAAGATGAAATCTATATGAAACAATAGGAAGGGTTTGCGATTGCACAGGAAAGAGCACATGGTATGCAAACTAAAACGGTCTTTATATGGTTTGAAACAAGCACCTCTGCGGTGGCATTTGAAATTTGTGAAGTGATGTTGTCAAATGGTTTCAATATTAATGAGAGTGACAAATGTGTCTATGTTAAGAAAACGGGTGACAATTACGTCATTGTTTGTCTATATGTAGATGACATTTTGATAATGGGTAGCAACTCTCGTGTGATTGGTGAAGCGAAGCGAATGCTAAGTAAGAATTTTAGCATTAAAGACATGAGTTTGGTGATACTATTCTTGGAATTAAGATTAAAACGCCTAACGGAATTGCTTTGACGCAATCTCATTATGTTGAGAAAGTGTTAAGGAAATTCAACGCTTTTGATAAACCCATTGCTAAGACTCCTTGGGAACCTAATGTTCATCGAATTATCATAAGGGTGAACACGTGGGTCAAGATGAATATGCTAAGATCATTGGGAGTTTGATGTATCGTCAAATTGTACCCGTCACGATATAGCATGTTCGGTTCACAAGTTGAGTAGCTACACGGCTAATCCAAGTAAAGAACATTGGAGGGCTCTAGAGCGAGTGCGAGTTATTTAAAATATACTCGAACTTTGCGATTCATTATTCAAGAGAGCTGCTTTGTACTTGAAGGGTATTGTGATGCTAATTGGATATCCGAATCGAAAGACTCATTTTCTACGAGTGGATATGTGTTCACTATTGGAGGTGGTGCTGTATCTTGGAAGTCCAAGAAACAAACTTGTATTGCTAGGTCTACCATGGAATCTGAATTCATAGCTTTGGATAAAGCTGGTGAAGAAGCTGAATGGCTTAAAAATTTCCTCGAGGATATTACATGTTGGACGAGACCTGTGCCGTCTGTGTTGATACACTGTGATAGCCAACCTGCTATTGGACGGGCACAAAATATGTTTTATAACGGTAAGTCTCGACATATTCGTCGACGACATAATACCGTGAGACATTTGATCTTGAGTGGGATTATCTTAATTGACTATGTAAGCTCAATTGATAATCTGGCGGATCCGCTGACGAAGAGTATTAATCGAGATCAAATGTATAAATTGTTAGAGGGAATGGGTGTTAAATCCACATCTTAAGGATGATTATAGCGGAAACCCAACCTTGTAGATTGGAGGATCCCAAGAGCTTGGTTCAATGGGATAACGAAGTTATAATAATCCGTGTGTTAAAACACTCAAACATACCTATTCTCTGAGAACAGTGAGTGATTGATTACCTACATGTGGTGAGGTTAAGTCTTATGATTTTTAATGATTCTTGATTACCTCGGAGAGGTCAAGTATAGTAGGATACTTGGGAATAAGAATCACCTATATAAGTGTGAAGTGAGGGCCGCTTGGTTGATACACTTATGAATCGAAAAGGGTGTCCAGGCGAAAAGGACACAAAAGCGTTAGAACGGAAGGAATTGAGATGATATTGTGTCTATATTATTGTCTCGGTATACACCATGGAGGACTAGTTCAAGGTTTTCATGACCACTATGCCGCGGATACTCGATGATGTTGACAATGGATAGGTTTAAGGTCACAAGCCACCTAGCCAAATGCGATATTGTCTCTTGAGGATGAACTATGCATTTGCATTCATTTTGCATTGGCATTCTCACTCATGTGGGGGATTGTTGGAAATGGTTTAGTAATTAACCATTTATTAAGAATAAATATTGTTAATTAGATAATTATTATTTAATTAAAATATTTATTGAATGTTTATCTACGTCATGAGTAGATGAACGTGGTATATTTAATATTTCTAAACCGATTTCCGGTGAGTGAGATATTATATGTTAAAGTTGGATGTTGGAGTAGGAACTAACATGATGTTAGTTATCCCACATTGATTGTGGATGGAGGTTTTGACTTGTATTTAAAGTCTTTGCCTTTATGGGCTTAATAACAAGTGGGTTGGTGTGTATGGGTGTCCTCGCGCACACACACACACACACGCGCGCGCCGCCGCCGCCGACCGACCGACCGACCGTCCGTCCGTCCGTCCGTCCGGGTCGGGTCGGGTCGGCTCGGGCTCGGGCTCGGGCTCGGGCTCAGGCCCTGGATCTTGGATCTTGGATCTTGGATCTTGGCAATTGGTGCTTTGGGCTGGTGTTTGGGCTTATCTTTTTGGCCCAAATCCGTAAGTCCACTAGCCTTTTGGCATGGACAAGACTCTTGAGCTGGCTTGACTCTTGAGTTAGCAAGACTCTTCATCCGACCAGCCCTTTGGGCGTCAAAGCCGCCACCATCATGGCAGGAGTAATGGCTATGAGTCCCTTCACATGATCAAGGAATGCTATATATATGTCAGCATTCTGTTCATTGCAAACACACGAAAATCAGTGCATATTCAGCATATCATACAGTTCAGTCTTCGTTCCAGTCCAGTTCGCAGGTGCTCGGTCAGTTTGCGGTGCTGCTACTGCCGTGACGTTCAGATCGTTTTAACCTTTGGGGACGAGCCGCTTCACCGTGAGCACTACCGGGGCGTATTCTCGTCTTGCGGGCAGAAGCTCCAGCTTCGGACGATCTTTGTAGTTTATTAAAAATTGTTCATTCATTACAAGTGTAATCTTTCGTTTCTGTTCTTTTTATAGTTTAAGTTCAGAATATTTTTGTAATACACGTCCAAGTATCGAATTATTCTAACAAAATTCACTCTCAACCCAGAGATCAATTCGAAGCTCCGAATAATTCCATTGACATTGTGCATATTCGATTTTGAAGCTTCTCCGAAAATCAAAGTGTCATCAGCAAATTGAAGATGTGAAACGTTCACTCCTTGGCGCAAACATCTTAGCAATTTAAACTCTCCACTCGGGCTTCCATTAACTAAAACTGACGCCGATGCTGTTGAGATGCATTCTTTTATCCACCACCATTTATCACTGAATCTCATTAACTTCATCATATATAACAAGTAGCCCCAATCAACCGAGTCATATGCTTTCTCAAAGTCTAGTTTGAGGAGCACACCACTCATGTTTCTTTTTCTCATATCATCCACCGTTTCATTCGCTATTAGAGCGCTGTCCAATATCTATCTCCCTCCAATAAAAGCAGACTGATTGATCCATGTTACTTTCTCGAGAGCTTCGCCAGATTTTACTTTGTTAAGATGGATTTTAGTAGGAAGAAAAACAAAGGATGATAAAGATGATGATGATGATGATGATAATAATATAGAAATAGAAGATTTTTTTTTTTTTTTTTTTTTTGGGAATTGTACTAGAAGAAGGCCAACAAATTCCCTTGATTGTTCTTTTGGCAAATTATTGATATTATTTTACTAAAAACATCCATTTAAACTATCATCGTGATTATATTTTATACAATTCTCTTCTACTTTTTTTCATATATGCTTTTATATCCTCCTTTTAAGATGAAAAACATTAAAAACTATGTTAGAGAGTTGACCATTTAGCTTAATTTAAAGGATTTTGTATATTCCTTCTTCGAGCACCTTATAACTATATAATGTAACTCCATTTAACCCGCATCAAATGGCATATCGTACTGTACCGTTTTTTATCTCATAGCATACAACACATCGAAATTTTTTATTTTGCAAAATAGCATATCGGTACCATACTATAACATACAGTTCGGCATAACAAAAATCGATATATCGAAATATCAATATGAAGCATAGCATAGACCAACATCATATCATTTTTTCGGTCTACTGCACCGAAATTCAGTATATCAAAATTACCATCGTACCGTCCAGTATACAGATTCATGACGAGGTTAAAATGTAAAAACTACAAATTCTGAAAGACATAATAAAATGGACGCATAATAAAATAGACAGATCCCTTCAACAAGAAAGGCATTTTCGTACAAAAAGACATTCCCCTTCAAGAAAGCCAGAAACAAAATGAGATTCAGCGTGAAAGAGGCTGGTGCTAATCCATCAAGATCATACCCATAACATAATATTAAGACCTAATATATTAGGATTCATGTCCCAACAATAGTCCGACATAACAAATATTAAAAAGAACTATAATCCAATGAATTCACGAATTTTTGAGTTGAATTAATATACATAACTTTTCGAGTTATGCCAACAGAATAGGAGAAACCTTTAAGAACGATCTTGAATAGCATTTGCATGGAGTTGTAAAGAATTAAAACTATTAGTACCAATCACATTAGTTTACACATAAACAAATATAATTTAACATGAGGCCGTCATGTCTTCTTCCACGACCTCACCAGTGAACTCGCCCAGCCATTGTAACATCCCAAAAATTTCAAGGAATTTAAAATTTTTAAAGTAACATTGCATTAATAAAACTCCTTTAATAATTCAATCGTTTCATTTGCAAATCCATAATTAATATTCTCCCAAACAATAAACAGCGGAATAAATATCTAAAATAAAAATCATATTTGCAACCCAAACATCAATATTATCTAGAACGTTAAACATCTGAATAAATGTCTAAAATTAAAAGTCATAAAAGTAATCAGCCTTTCGCGCGCACCAGTGTGTACTCGTCACGCCTTGGAGCCACTCGTACTTGAAACAATAATTTATTGGGAAAGGATAAGCACGAAGCTTAGTGAATTCAACCACCATAGATAACACAGTTATTCCACACTACCCCTATAACAGATAGTTGCACATAAACAAGCATACAGGTCTACGAACAAATCATAAACATGCATTCTTGCCCCTACGCCACCCGCATATAACCTCTTAGCCCCACCGAGATTCTACGCCACCCGCATATACAATCTTCGGCCCCGCCGAGTTCTTACGCCACCCACGTATACAAACATCGGCCCCCGAGTCCTTACGCCACCCGTGTATACATGACAACGCCACCCGCGTATACATGTCAATAAAGGGCTGACTAGCCACCCCGCTATCTAGCCCCGCATCACAAATAATTAAGGCTACCACACACGAGCTACAGTAATATAAAACAACTGATAATAGTGAGAGAACTCACTTCGTAAGCGCGCCCAGTTCACAAATAAAAATTTCAAGCTCCCCAACCAAGATCACTTCCCAACACCTAAACGAACGTTAAAACGTATTAGCACGAAGCCCGGACCCTAAAACACGACGCACACTTAAACTATCACTAAAACAACTTTCCGGTATAACCAAACAGGTCTGTTCGGGACCTGTTCTGACCTTCTTAAACCCAGAAATACTATAGTATTATTATATGGCCAGAAAGTACTCTGATTTAGGGTTCCACGGACATATTTTACGCCTCCTGGCGATTTTTCTACAATTTACTACATATTTTACAAAAACAGTTCGCAGAACAGTGAGAAACAGCACCTTTTAGTATAAAATGACGATTTGACCTATGCTATGTTCCGAACTGGATTTTGCATAAAACACATAAAAAGTTATTAGACTCAGAAATGGAACTTTTGGCACCAGTTTCACCCCAATCCGAGCTACGAGCAAAAGTTATGGCTTACGCAAGGCAGTGGTAGATTACTGAGTTTTCACATGAAATGATAAACGGTTTTTCGATGCGCGATTTAGCGGCGTTGGTGCCCGATCACCGGTGACGAAAAAACAGAAAAGAAGACAAAGGATTAAGGCTTACCTCGCTATGAAACCTTACACCCGCACTTGCTCCTCTTTCTCTCAAAAACTCCAACGAACAATGGTGGTGGCGGTAGTTCCCGACGACAACAGCAACGGCGATGGGGAAAAGAGTCGGCTGTGAGTTTAGAGGGGATTAGGGTTTTCAGATTTCTTGGGTGTGCGACACAAGGAGACATGAAATAATAAGGGAGGGGGGTCGGTTCCCTTCATGGGCCGACCCATGCACACCATTTATCAAAAATATCCATTTAGTCCCTATTTTTTCAAATACTCTCCTTACCACATACAATAGATAAAATTTAACACTTTAAGCCACCTAACACGACTTAAATCACTTTTGGCCTATCGCGTCATTCCCGTTTAATAACATTTAATTAAAGAAAATATTAATCAACATAAACATAATCCATACCGGGACACGGGCTTTACAACTCTCCCCCGCTTGAATTAGACTTCGTCCTCGAAGTCTCCGCCCGCGAATAGATCTGGGTAGTTCTCTCGCATCTCAACCTCGGGTTCCCAAGTCCACTAGGAACTATTTCGGTGTTGCCACTGGACTTTCACTAAACTGATCACCTTGTTATGCGAGGTCCTCATCCTCCTGTCTAGAATGGCAATCGGCTTTTCCATGTAATTAATCCGCTCGTCGATCTGAATTTACTCAAGGCGAATCACCGCAGACTCATCCACTACGCACTTCCACAACTGCGACACGTGGAAAGTGTTGTGGATCAAACTCAGCTCATCCGGTAACTCTAAGCGATAAGCTACCTTTCCCACTCGAGCGATGACCTTGTAGGGTCCAATGTAACGGGGCCCTAACTTTCCTCGTTTATGGAACCTAATCACCCCTTTCCTGGGTGACACCTTCAGCAACACATAATCTCCCACCTGAAACTCCAAATATGATCGTCTCTTGTCGGCGTAACTCTTTTGCCGACTCTGTGCAGTAACTAAACGGTTCTTCACCATCTGTATCATCACAATATCGGTGCTCCCCAATACTCGCTGACCAACCTCGCCCCAACAAATGGGCATCCTGCACTTCCTACAATACAACATTTCGTACGGCGGCATGCCGATATTGGAATGAAAGCTGTTGTTGTAGGAAAACTCCGCCAAAGGAAGGTACTGATCCCAACAACTCCAAAGTCAATAGCACATGCCCGAAGCATATCCTCAAGGGTCTGAATTGTAACACCCCCAATCCACTCAGGGATATTACACGCCGTAGACCCTCTCCTCGAGGATCTACCAGGCTGATAACTAAATCAAACATCTAAACATCGCCTTTAAGACTAAAATGACTCAGTAGACCGGCTTGGTCTTTCAATAATAACATACAACTCATGCCCACGCAGGGGTCAAAATACAACCACACCCGTACAATGGGAAAAATATACTGCAGCGGAAAAGAAAATACAACTAGACCAATACGACAGCAACGGATCCTCGTGTGATTAGTATCGTTCATCTTTCATCATCCTTCGTGCCGACCCTGTGCTATGCTCCCAAAACCTGAATGCAAAAACAGACATCCACCCCGAATACTCGGGGGTTAGCAAAACTCCTTTGTTTCGCTAGTGCAAGTACAAGTGCAAAAATACGAGCCATACAATTCACATTCCACGAATAACAATAACCAGGAATCATCAAAGATCCAAACGTAATGAAAAGTACTTCCCGAGGCAAGAGTTTGGGTAAAACATTCCGAAACCGAAAGACCACAATTAAGGGAAACTCTTTGTAAAACAGTTTAAAATGCCATCGAGAGTTTTAATAGAAAACAATTTAGGATTATCAAATCCTAATCTTTCCAAAATCAACAGGGTCACAGCCCAAAGGTTTTGTTTTCGCAATTAGAAAAACCAACAGCAATACACAAGGTTAAAACCCATGTCACGTGTCTTCGGCGGACATAACATCAATTCAATATAATCGCCCAAGATACGTAAACCTTGGTCACCAAAAATACAACATCAACTCGTGAATCCAGGGCTATACCATTGGATTCCCTTCGTGGCCCCGTCGGACCCTCCCAAGGTGAGTAGAATGCGTTTTCGAAATCATATACACCAATTCGTGAAGTTTTACTCGTGAATCCAGGGCTATACCATTGGACTCACGTCGTGGCCCCGTCGAACCAACCCACGGTGAGTAAAATACATTCATTAAAACATACACACGCACTCGTGAAGTTTTACTCGTGAATCCAGGGCTATACCATTGGACTCCCGTCGTGGCCCCGTCGAACCAACCCACGGTGAGTAAAATACATTCACTAACATAAGCAACCGCACTCGTGAATCCAGAGCTATACCATTGGACTCCCGCCGTGGCCCCGTCGAACCAACCCACGGTGAGCGAAATACATTCACATAATTAACACGTCACAACAAGGACATTCATACAATCCACCAAAGGCAACGAACACAAAGCACGACGTAATCGTCAAATCACAACGCACCGAAATGAAACAATATACATCCACACGCAAAATCAAGTGCACAAACACACCAAACATATCCACAGGAGTCACATACTCATTCCTGAAACACACCAATCACAAAACACACGCGGTTTTGAAAGAGGGCCTTTAACGAGGCTAGCCGATTCTTTTGAAAACTCATTTCAAACAAATAAACAAACACACCAAGACGATCACCAATTATCATATCCACAAAACAAGAATAGTATGGACAAGGTACTTGCCTCGAATAAGAACAACGCGAAGAACCGACCGAAGTAGGTTGACACGAACCGACTACGAACCCGCCGACTCCACCGATCGCCAACTCGCGTTCATAAACTACGAAGGACAATAACAACAATGAAATGAATTCCCTAACACGACTTAAAGCCGTTGAATTCAAAGAACAAATGACGAAGGTTCAAGGATTTCCCAAAACGGCGAGAACACGATTCGTCCCGTCAAAACCGAAAGCGAATTCCAAGTTGAAATATGGATATACAATCCATAGAATATGT
The DNA here is from genome assembly GCA_033398695.1 of Orobanche coerulescens. Taxonomy (NCBI): domain Eukaryota; kingdom Viridiplantae; phylum Streptophyta; class Magnoliopsida; order Lamiales; family Orobanchaceae; genus Orobanche; species Orobanche coerulescens. Next base: position 59,640,795 of record CM065808.1, on the reverse strand, counting down.
TTAACAACATCATTTAACCATAATCGATCCATCGAAAACGGATGAAAAACGAGATCGGGGACAAATCCCCCAAAAAGTCAACTCGAAGGAAATCAAGAAATATACTTCGATTCGACGAAGAACAATGGATTAAATGATGTTAAACACAACAATACTACCAAGATTAATCATACCCATCATGAATTAATCAACAACACGGAACGAATCGGACGAAAATGCAAAAATCCCCAAATTCACGAAATTAGGGTTCTAAGGAAGATTACCTTGATTCGCTGGATCAAAGGTTGATAACGGACGATTGATTGATGTTATGAACCCAAGGACTTCATGGATTTGTTGTTAAACAACATGGCTTCGTCGCCCATGAATCGCCACTCGCGGACGGAGAAGGAAGGAAGTGAAAAACGAAGTGAAATGTGACTGCTCAGCCATATTTATACTCGGCCAGACTAGCGTGCGCTAGCCTTCCCGGACTAGCGTGCGCTATCGGCCGGTATCGGCCGAGTACCCTCGGCCAGGGCCCACGCGACCCGGCATCACCGACCAACCCTGCCGACCGAACCTGTCGACCCAACTCCCGCTAGCGTGCGCTACGGCCGGATGCCTGCGCGCGCTAGCCGGCTGTCCGGTAGCCATCGGATGAATCGCCCGGCCAGGTAACGACGCTAGCCGGCCGACAACGTGCGCTACGCTGCCGACTAGCGCGCGCTACGCTCGGCGTAGCGTGCGCTACTGCCGATCTGGCCGAGTCCAGAACCTCGAAACCCCATGCCCGGGCCCGATAGCGTGCGCTAGGCCACCCGGCGGCGACGCTACACTGCCGGTTAGCGCGCGCAGCCTTCCGGCCGTGGCGTGCGCTCGCCGGTTCTGCCCGCACCGTCCGGCGGTGCCTGCAATCGTCGGCGATCCATGCCGTCCGGCGATCCATACCGCGGGGCTCGGCGACCCGATTTGAAAGCGTCACGGAGCGAACACGACGAAAAGTTCGCGGACAACATAAACGACTCGAAATGAAAGCGTAATACCATAATTAGTCATACGCGACCAAGAAACGGGTCGAGACAACAATTACAGATACGGATACCGTAACTTTCAAGAAATTACAAAATGGCCCAAAGCGCGGAAATCACGATACGTGATCGAATAACCAAACCGAAGTTCACAACACGTCTAACAAAGTTAAACGGACTTGCGGGAAACTCGAAACAACAGTTTCGGACGAGATTCGCAAGAATCGAACTCAAGTGCGGAAAAGTCGCTAAAAAGCACAGAACTCAACGAAACGACACAGAAACGAACTCGGATGTCAAAAAGTGTAGAATTAATCATTCTCAGAATGACGAAACGGTCATGAGCGAGTCGTCAAAACGGACTCCGACCGAAAAAAGAAATTTACCGAAAATCGAAAATTGCGGATATTACATTCTATCCTCCTTAAAAGAAGTTTCGTCCCGAAACTTAAAACAAGTAGGGAGAAGAAATATTCCGCCAGGAAAAACTCAACGAGACACACAAGAATGCGTAACTAACGCCCAACGGCGAAATGTTACAAACAACGCAAAGGAACATACGGCGTGAAAACACGCTCCACAGCGACCAACACAACGTCGCTGTTAGGGATATAATAAAACCAACAAACGACAAGCGTCATGAAACGGATAATATAGCCAAGTCAATTATCCGACAATCACAAAACACAACAAACGAAAACCATTATGATTGACCAACCCAACGGTACATCAATCAAAACGCGAGTCAACCGCTGAACAAACACAGAATCCCACCGCCTAAGGTTGAAATATCGAAAACGAAACTAATTTCCCGAACTGAAAGGAATTACGAAGGAGCCTGAATGTTCACCAATCACGGAACGAGATCAATAAAAACCGAACAATCAAACGATCGAACCACAACGATTGAGACAACAAAAATCGAAGAATCATGTTCGAATCACGAAGAACAATAAAGTTCAAACAATAACTCCCAGGATGATCTGGTGAGAACTACAAGACATGCATTCCCATAAGATCCACAGGAAAGGGAATAGCGATTGAAAAGTCACAACGACAAACGAGTTATTCCGAAATGATACCACACTTGTTCGATAAACAAAAACAAGGGGCAGGACAAGCTCAGAAATGTCAACAAACGTAAATGAGTCGACAGAGTCGAAAACATAAGAGTTCCAAATCCGATCCACTTCGAATAAAAGAACTAATAGAACCAGATGATGTCACTCCCGAACAAGGTTCACAAGAATCGAACTGAACCCGAAAAAGTCACACCGATAACCAGATCAACTCAAGACAAGATCACAGTTCGTTCGGACGATGAAATCGAAATACAGAACAAGTTCATAAAGTGCCAACGAACATGAGCGAATCGATAGACTGGAGAAAGAGAAAATACAGGAGTCAAAATAGTACGGGCATTACCTCCGACCTCGTCCACGAAATTCACAAAAACGGGGGCAAGGTAACAAGACATTAAACAACCGACACATAACGGAACGATCACCGATGCACACGGTCATACCATACCAAGCTCTAACAGCTCGCACATCCTCGACAACGCAGAAATCGCCACGAGGCGACAACATTCAATACCAACATTCCGCCTCTCACAGGGGGCTAGCACAACCAATGTGTGGAAAGCGACTCAATGCTCACACCGCCAATTCGATCATACTCGGGAGAAAGTATCAAAATGACAACGCGAACGTCACACATACATACCCAGCCCTCAAACGGGAATGGATAGGTTTTAAAAAAAATGAAAACCTCATTTTGGAAATAATTTGAAGAATACTGGTTGATCTTGAGTATCACCTTTCAAATAGTACAAACGTGAAACGTCGTTATCGAGACTTTGGGAAAACCATTTCGCACTTGATAAGAATGAGGACACTTTCTCTTAGTGAAAACTTTCAGAATATTCGACCCTCGGGTCTAAATAAAAGTGTTGAAAATATCTCAAAACATTTTGGTCCTCGAGGTAGAAAAATTTTGAAATACCACAAGAAAATAACTCATTTGAAAAGTATGTCTCGAAATTTGTTTTTCTAAGATACTCAAGGTTTTCAAAAATTCAATAGGCCAGAATGCCCAAAACTCACACATATCGATGTTCACTAAAACAACTCCTAGCACACGCACCAAAACGTTTAAAATGAAGACAATATATGTCTTTAAACGGAAATAAACGATAAAATACCACATTCAGAACAAAACCACTGATAAAATACTCTCCCGCACTGACTAGTGAACAAGTCGAACGCGTATAAGCACAAAGCTTCCACAATAGAACTTGTAAAACGTGCAAATCGATTCGAAAATCATCAACAACGGACAAAAACAACAATAAAAAGACATCACAAACGACGACACTCCTCGTATAAATCAAATACGAGAGTCGACTAAATACATATCGTGAAATCAAAATTCACATAAGGATTCCACCACTTAACAAATAATCATAAAAATAGCTCGTGTCACACGAGGCACAACACAAAGAAGGGAGACTTACTTCCACAGGTCGCACGAAGATGATGATCGCCCCACGATACTAATCACGACCAACAAACTCAAACGACGCGTCGCGACACGACTCAGTCAGATAAAATCCGACGAAACAAGACTCAAACAACACGACTTGACCCGACAGCCTAGGTTTTCCTCAACCTAAGCTCTGATACCATTCTGTAACACCCCCAATCCACTCAGGGATATTACACGCCGTAGACCCTCTCCTCGAGGATCTACCAGGCTGATAACTAAATCAAACATCTAAACATCGCCTTTAAGACTAAAATGACTCAGTAGACCGGCTTGGTCTTTCAATAATAACATACAACTCATGCCCACGCAGGGGTCAAAATACAACCACACCCGTACAACGGGAAAAATATACTGCAGCGGAAAAGAAAATACAACTAGACCAATACGACAGCAACGGATCCTCGTGTGATTAGTATCGTTCATCTTTCATCATCCTTCGTGCCGACCCTGTGCTATGCTCCCAAAACCTGAATGCAAAAACAGACATCCACCCCCGAATACTCGGGGGTTAGCAAAACTCCACTGTTTCGCTAGTGCAAGTACAAGTGCAAAAATACGAGCCATACAATTCACATTCCACGAATAACAATAACCAGGAATCATCAAAGATCCAAACGTAATGAAAAGTACTTCCCGAGGCAAGAGTTTGGGTAAAACATTCCGAAACCGAAAGACCACAATTAAGGGAAACTCTTTGTAAAACAGTTTAAAATGCCATCGAGAGTTTTAATAGAAAACAATTTAGGATTATCAAATCCTAATCTTTCCAAAATCAACAGGGTCACAGCCCAAAGGTTTTGTTTTCGCAATTAGAAAAACCAACAGCAATACACAAGGTTAAAACCCATGTCACGTGTCTTCGGCGGACATAACATCAATTCAATATAATCGCCCAAGATACGTAAACCTTGGTCACCAAAAATACAACATCAACTCGTGAATCCAGGGCTATACCATTGGATTCCCTTCGTGGCCCCGTCGGACCCTCCCAAGGTGAGTAGAATGCGTTTTCGAAATCATATACACCAATTCGTGAAGTTTTACTCGTGAATCCAGGGCTATACCATTGGACTCACGTCGTGGCCCCGTCGAACCAACCCACGGTGAGTAAAATACATTCACTAAAACATACACACGCACTCGTGAAGTTTTACTCGTGAATCCAGGGCTATACCATTGGACTCCCGTCGTGGCCCCGTCGAACCAACCCACGGTGAGTAAAATACATTCACTAACATAAGCAACCGCACTCGTGAATCCAGGGCTATACCATTGGACTCCCGCCGTGGCCCCGTCGAACCAACCCACGGTGAGCGAAATACATTCACATAATTAACACGTCACAACAAGGACATTCATACAATCCACCAAAGGCAACGAACACAAAGCACGACGTAATCGTCAAATCACAACGCACCGAAATGAAACAATATACATCCACACGCAACATCAAGTGCACAAACACACCAAACATATCCACAGGAGTCACATACTCATTCCTGAAACACACCAATCACAAAACACACGCGGTTTTGAAAGAGGGCCTTTAACGAGGCTAGCCGATTCTTTTGAAAACTCATTTCAAACAAATAAACAAACACACCAAGACGATCACCAATTATCATATCCACAAAACAAGAATAGTATGGACAAGGTACTTGCCTCGAATAAGAACAACGCGAAGAACCGACCGAAGTAGGTTGACACGAACCGACTACGAACCCGCCGACTCCACCGATCGCCAACTCGCGTTCATAAACTACGAAGGACAATAACAACAATGAAATGAATTCCCTAACACGACTTAAAGCCGTTGAATTCAAAGAACAAATGACGAAGGTTCAAGGATTTCCCCCAAAACGGCCAAGAACACGATTCGTCCGTCAAAACCCGAAAGCGGAATTCCAAGTTGAAATATGGATATACAATCCATAGAATATGTTTAACAACATCATTTAACCATAATCGATCCATCGAAACGGATGAAAAACGAGATCGGGGACAAATCCCCCAAAAAGTCAACTCGAAGGAAATCAAGAAATATACTTCGATTCGACGAAGAACAATGGATTAAATGATGTTAAACACAACAATACTACCAAGATTAATCATACCCATCATGAATTAATCAACAACACGGAACGAATCGGACGAAAATGCAAAAATCCCCAAATTCACGAAATTAGGGTTCTAAGGAAGATTACCTTGATTCGCTGGATCAAAGGTTGATAACGGACGATTGATTGATGTTATGAACCCAAGGACTTCATGGATTTGTTGTTAAACAACATGGCTTCGTCGCCCATGAATCGCCACTCGCGGACGGAGAAGGAAGGAAGTGAAAACGAAGTGAAATGTATTTTCGACCATATTTATACTGGGCCAGACTAGCGGGCGCTAGCCTTCCCGGACTAGCGTGCGCTATCGGCCGGTATCGGCCGAGTACCCTCGGCGGGGCCCACGCGACCGGCATCACCGACCAACCCCAGGCCGAACCTGCCGACGACTCCCGCTAAGCGTGCGCTCTGGCCGGATGCTGCGCGCGCTTGACTGTCCAGTAGCCACCGGTGAATCGCCCGGCAGTAACGTCGCTAGCGGCCGGCGGCGTGCGCTACGCTGCCGACTAGCGCGCGCTACGCCGGCGTAGCGTGCGCTACTGCCGATCTGGCCGAGTCGAGAACCTCGAAACCCCGCTGCCCGGGCCGATAGCGTCGCTAGGCCACCGGCGGCACGCTACACTGCCGGTTAGCGCGCGCGACCTTCCGGCCGTAGCGTGCGCTCGCGGTTCTGCCGCTGCCGTCGGCCGGTGCCATAATCGTCCGGCCGATCCGCCACCGTCGGCGATCCCGCCACCGCTGGGCTCGGCGACCGATTTAAAGCGTGCGGAGCGAACACGGCGAAAAGTTCGCGGACAACATAAGCGACTCGAAATGAAAGCGTAATACCATAATTAGTCATACGCGACCAAGAAACGGGTCGAGACAACAATTACAGATACGGATACGTAACTTTCAAGAAATTACAAAATGGCCCAAAGCGCAGGAAATCACGATACGTGATCGAATAACCAAACCGAAGTTCACAACACGTCTAACAAAGTTAAACGGACTTGCGGGAAACTCGAAACAACAGTTTCGGACGAGATTCGCAAGAATCGAACTCAAGTGCGGAAAAGTCGCTAAAAAGCACAGAACTCAACGAATCGACACCGAAACGAACTCGGATGTCAAAAAGTGTAGAATTAATCATTCTCAGAATGACGAAACGGTCATGAGCGAGTCGTCAAAACGGACTCCGACCGAAAAAAGAAATTTACCGAAAATCGAAAATTGCGGATATTACATGAATAGTATGCTTACTCTGCCCATCGGTCTGTGGATGAAAAACCGTGCTAAAATGCAACCGCGTACCCATCTCCTCTTGAAACCTCTCCCAAAACAGGGAGGTAAAATGGGTGTCCCTATCAGAGACAATCGAAACTGGCACCCCGTGCCTGGATACAATCTCTCGCACGAACATCTCTGCGAGGTTCTCTACCGATAAGATTTCCCTGATGGCCAAAAAGTGAGCACTCTTGGTCAGACGATCGACAATCACCCAAATAGCATCATTCCCACGCAGAGTCCTTGGAAGTTTCGCAATGAAATCCATCGTGATCTGCTCCCATTTCCATACAGGAATCTCTAAAGGCTGCAATTTTCCATGCGGCTGCTGATGCTCAGCCTTGACTTTCCGACAAGTCAAGCACACTTCTACACACTTGGCGACATCCCCACTTCATGCCGGGCCACCAATAACTATCTCGCAGGTCGCGGTACATCTTCGTAGCTCTGGCATGAATAGAAAACTTGAACTTATGCGCCTCATCCAACAATATCTGCCTGTTCCCGCCAGTTCAAGGAACCCAAACTCTACCATACCGAGTCAGTAAACCTCGACTATCACGGATAAAATTCGGAAGTTCACCCGAAACTCTCTCCCGCCTGGCATTCTCGTCCAGAACTGCCACTTCTTGAGCACTACTTATCGACTCAAGGAGAGGTGTAACTATTGTCAACCGCTGACACAAACCCCGCAATGGTTCACCAACTGGATGTCGGCTAAGGGCGTCCGCAACAACATTTGCTTTACCCGGGTGGTAAAGTATCTCACAATCGTAATCCTTGACTATGTCAAGCCACCTACTCTAACGCATATTGAGGTTTTGCTAGTCCATCAAGTAATTGAGTCTTTTATGGTCAGTGTATATCGTACACTTGACGCCATACAAGTAATGCCTCCAAATCTTTAGGGCAAACACCACTGCTCCTAACTCTAGGTCATGAGTTGGGTAGTTCGCCTCATGAGGCTTCAACTGCCTCAAAGCGTAAGCTATGACCTTACCGCGCTGCATGAGAACAGTGCCCAAACCCTGGTGAGAAGCATCACAATACACTACTAGATCTTCCATACCCTCGTGCAAAGTCAACACTGGAGCCTCGCATAAACGTCTGCGTAACTCCTCAAAAGCCCTCTGCTGTTCCTCACCCCAACTAAAAGCCACAGATTTCTTCGTCAATTGGGTTAAAGGTAAATCAATCTTGGAGAAGTGCTGAATAAATCTCCGGTAGTACCCTGCTAATCCTAGAAAACTTCGTATTTCAGTGGGAGTCTTCGGCACTTCCCACCGTATCACTCCAGTAATCTTGGCCGGATCGACCATAATACCATTCTGGTTCACGACATGTCCTCGGAATTGGACCTCCCGTAACCAGAACTCACACTTGGAGAACTTAGCATAAAGTTTCTCTTGCCTCAAAACTTCCAAAACTTCTCGCAAATACATCTCGTGCTCTTCCTTTGACTTTGAATACACAAGAATATCATCGATGAACACAATCACCGACCGATCCAGCATTGGCCTGCACACCCTGTTCATAAGGTCCATGAATGCTGCTGGTGCATTGGTGAGCCCTAAAGGCATCACCACAAACTCATAATGGCCGTAACGTGTGCGAAAGGCCGCTTTCTCCGTATCCTCATTCCTCACCTGCATATGATGATACCCCGATCTCAAATAAATCTTAGAGAACCACGAGGCTCCCTGTATCTGGTCGAACAAGTCACCGATTCTTGGCAGAGGATATCTATTCTTCACTGTAAGCTTATTCAATTCGCGGTAGTCTATACACATCCGTTGGGACCCATCCTTCTTTTTCACAAACAGAATCGGGGCTCCCCACGGTGAACAACTCGGCTTGATGAACTCCTTCTCGAGAAGTTTCTGCAACTGAGTGTACAACTCTTTCATTTCTGGTGGAGCCAGGCGATAAGGTGCCTTGGACACGGGAGCAGCACCCGGAATCAAGTCAATGCGGAACTCCACCTGTCGCTCGGGAGGTATCCCTGGTAAATCGTCAGGAAATACATCAGCAAACTCCCGTACAACTGGCACATCCTCTACAGTCTTCTTCTCTTCATCACCGCGTGTATCTATCACATATGCTAAATACCCCTGGCCACTGCGCTGTAAGTACCTCCGCGCTCTCGCGTCGAACATATTGCTGAGGCCCGCCTATGTGAGTCTCCCTGAACCAGTAGTTCTCCCCCACTTGGGGTTCGAACTCGCACTTGTTTGCGACGACAAACAATCTCAGCATCAAAAGCATCCAACCAATCCATGCCCACAATCATGCACAACTCACGCATAGCAATTGGAATCAAATCTATAGGAAAGCTCACCCCAGAGATTTCCAAAGTGCATCCTCGATACATGTCTGTAATCGTCAAGGTCCTGCCATCAGCAACCTCAACCACTAGTGGATAACCTAACCTACCTATGACTCAGCCCAAACACTCGCTAAAAGTGCAGGATACGAATGATTGAGTAGCCCCGCTATCAAACATCACTACAGCAGGCACCGAGTTAACTAAGAATGTACCTGATCATACCGTTTAAACAAAACAATGACATACGATAGTCAAATAGTCAAAAAAAGGAACAAGTGATGAAATATACCTGTCACCACTTCACGCATAGCCTGTGCCTCCTCCACTTTCAGTTGGGGCACCCTACCTCGGGCCGCCTCGGGTTTAGCCTGACCCACGATGCCATCAGTAATAAGCAAGGGGGCAGCTGCAGGGGCTCTTTGTGCCCCACCCCCCCTAGCAACCCTCGGATTCGGGCAATTGCCTTCACGTGGCCCGTGTGCTTGCAGTTAAAGCAGACCATCAATGGCGACTTACAATCCCGACTGATATGACCGAACTGCCCACACTTGTAACATCCATCCGTACACTTCCCACCGGCACCCCTGGGTTTGAACCCACCATTCTTCGAACTCCCGCGCGAATATGTGAACTTCGATTTCTTTGGCACAGCAGAGATTGGCATCACCGCCTGTGCTGCCTTTCTCTTCTTTGCTTGGGTCTCCAACTCAAGTTCCCTCCTTCGGGCCGCGTCCATCATCGCTGATAGAGAAGCATACTGTTCCGTGCTCACGAATTCCCTAATCTCGGTATGCAACATGTCCTTGTACCGAGACATCTTCACATCCTCCGAGGCAGCATACTGAGGACAAAACAATGCCGTCTCGGTGAACTTCTTGTTCATCTCCTTCACCGTCTCTGTTGTTTGCGTGAGCTCCAAAAACTCCTTAGCTATCCGCTCCATCTCTACCGGAGGCACGTACTCGGAACGAAAGCGACTGACGAACTCCTCCCAAGTCAGGGTAGTGCGCTCGTCAAGCGTTAGCGCCGTGGCACACCAGTCCTTCGCCCCGTCGCGAAGTAAGTTCACTGCAAAGCGGACCTTCAGATAATCCGGGCAGCCACTGGTCATAAAAGCACACTCCATGTCAGATATCCAATGCATACTAACAATCGGATTCGGGTCTCCCTTAAACTCATGTGGAGAACAGGCAGAGAGATCCTGATACTGGAACTCTCGATTAGGGGGCTGTCCCCCAGCAGGCGGCGGAATCGCTGCAATTCGTTCCTCCATCAGAACCACCACTTCATTCCGGATGGTAGTGATGATCTCGGGGATACCTTCCCCGATCGCGTGCGCTACCTCAGCTGCAATCATCTCTCGAATCTGATCCTCAGTGATCCCCGTCTCAGTTCGCGGCTCAAACGCGTTGTTTCTTCCAGTGATGGCCATTCTATGAAAAAGAATTTACAATGAGTTATTAGCACATAATAACTCATACTAACTACACTCACGCTCAACTCCTTGAATTCTTCGTGACTTCCCCGACTCGAGCATTGATCCTGTGCTTCCGGTAGTAGGAGCTCTACTACTACCGTCCACACCTATCATTGCCCGTTCCGAGTTCCATCCCGAGGGGTCCAAGTAGTTTCTTGCCGAAACTATATATATATATATATATATATATAGGGAAGGGTTATAATAAAAACCACCCCCTATATATTAACTAGGAACCAATATTAACCATTTATTGAATCAATATAGATGGATGAGATTTATTTCAAAAATAAGGAAGACTATATAACTTTGACCGAAAATTACCTAAATTAGTCAAACAAGGTTAAGGATGTCAAATTGTATTACCATCAAACTTACCATAATTTCTTCAAACGTGATTTGTGGAAACGCTATACAAGGAGTACAACTAGAAATTGAGGTATTTTTACTTAAATCCATGATGCTATTTTTTTATTGTATTAGTTATGGCATGTATCCAACATGTTGTTTATGCATTGCTTAATATTTTTTCTTTATTTTTATATTATTTATTAAAATAAAATGTTATTGCTTATTATTGATATATACATTGCTTATATTTTATTTATGTATTGCTTATTAATATTTATATATTGCTTATTAATATAATATGTTATTGCTTATTATTGATATATACATTGCTTATATTTTATTTATGTATTTCTTATTAACATATTATTGATATATGCATTGTTTATATTTTATTTATGTATTGCTTATTAATATTTATGTAATGCTTATTAACTTAATATGTTATTGCTTATTATTGATATATACATTGCTTATATGTTATTTATGTATTGCTTATTAACTTCTTATTTATATATACATTGCTTATATTTTGTTTATGCTTTGCTTATTAAAATATTAATTATTGCTTATTTTTTTCTTTTTAAAGATAGCAAATTTCTACACATTTAAGTTTAAGATAGCAAGCATCCGCCCCTAAAAAAAAATATTTGAAGCATCCCACTAATTAAGGGTGAAACAATTAATTTAAACGTTAATAACCTACTATGAGAGAAAATAAATATCTCCACATTTAATACAATGTGTAAAGGATAATTAAGATGGCCTCAATCAGCCGCGAATCACCCTATATAAATGTTTATACAAATACACTAATGCCCTTACGCATAGAAATTAAGCTCTTACTAAATTATTAATCACTAATTAATTGTAACCATTGATCGAAAAAATTAAAGGGCTCAAATCATTTCCTAGTTAACACCTAAGGAAAAGTTTCTATTTGAACTCTTCTATACACACACACACACACACACACATATATATATATATATATATATACACACGCACCGGCATATGCACTCACTCTTCCTAGTTCCCTAGGAATTCCATCGAAACCACTACCCTTGCTACTACCGAATTCCTACTAATCATAACGAGTGGCCTCGCGAATACCCGATTATATGCAGTGCGAAACAAATTGACATTCGAATACCAGATTCTATCCTAGAATGGTTGGACTCAAACAAGAGCTGCGCAATAGAACTAAATCGAATATTCTAAGGCTATAAATCTCTTACTGCATACAACCTAGAGGGCATCCACTTAGTAACCTATCATAATTAGCATAAACTCCTAATAGCAAGCAGTACAACATACAGCGTAGTGTCAACAACAGGCAATCTAGCATGCATACCCTATGATCTAGAAAGCAATAAAATACTTAGTATTGTACTTTCCCCTTTGGCTCCGGTTGACTGTACACACTGTGCCCTCGATCACCGTTCCTCAAACAGATTTTTCCTTCCTCTTATTTTCCAAAAACTTTAAGAAAAAGAAAATTTATCGCCGCAAACTTGAGATCAAACACACCGAAATGCGTTTGATTCACTCAAGCCGTGCTCCGATACCAAGTTGTAACATCCCAAAAATTTCAAGAAATTTAAAAATTTTAAAGTAACATTTCATTAATAAAACCCCTTTAATAATTCAATCGTTTCATTTGCAAATCCATAATTAATATTCTCCCGAACAATAAGCAGCGGAATAAATGTCTAAAATAAAAATCATATTTGCAACCCAAACATCAATATTCTCTAGAACGTTAAACAACAGAATAAATGTCTAAAATTAAAAGTCGTAAAAGTAACCAGCCCTTCACGCACGCGAGTGTGTACTCGTCACGCCTTGGAGTCACTCGTACCTGAAACAATAATTTATTGGGAAAGGGTAAGCACGAAGCTTAGTGAATTCAACCACCATAGATAACACAGTTATTCCACACTACCCCTATAACAGATAGTTGCACATAAACAACCATACAGGTCTACGAAAAAAATCATAAACATGCATTCCTGCCCCTACGCCACCCGCGTATAACCTCTTAGCCCCACCGAGATTCTACGCTACCCGCATATACAATCTTCGGCCCCGCCGAGTTCTTACGCCACCTGCGTATACAAACATCGGTCCCCGAGTCCTTACGCCACCCGCGTATACATGACAACGCCACCCGCGTATACATGTCAACAAAGGGCTGACTAGCCACCCCGCTATCTAGCCCCGCATCACAAATAATTAAGGCTACCACACACGAGCTACAGTAATATAAAACAACTGACATTAAATATAGTGAGATAACTCACCTCGTAAGCGCGCCCAGTTCACAAATAACAATTTCAATCTCCCCAACCAATGTCACTTTCCAACACCTAAACGAATGTTAAAACGTATTAGCACGAAGCCCGGACCCTAAAACACGACGCACGCTTAAACTATCACTAAAACAACTTTCCGGTCTAACCAAATAGGTCTGTTCGGGACCTGTTCTGACCTCCTTAAACCCACAAATACTATAGTATTATTACATGGCCAGAAAGTACTCTGAGTTAAGGTTCTACGGACATATTATACGCCTCCTGGCGATTTTTCTACAATTTACTACGGATTTTACAAAAACAGTTCGCAGAACAGCACCTTTCAGTATAAAACGACGATTTGACCTATGCTACGTTCCGAAGATTTTGCATAAAACATACAAAAGTTACTAGACCCAGAAAGGGAACTTTTGGCACCGGTTTCACCCCAATCCGAGCTACGAGCAAAAGGTTATGGCTTACGCAAGACAGTAGCAGATTAGTGAGTTTTCACATGAAATGATAAACGGTTTTCCGATGTGCGATTTAGCGGCGTTGGTGCCCGATCACCGGAGACGAAAAAAACAGAAAAGAAGACAAAGGATTAAGGCTTACCTCACGATGAAACCTTACACCCGCACCTGCTGCTCTCTCTCTCGAAAACTCCGACGAACAACAGTGGTGGCGGTGGTTCCCGACGACAACAGCAACGACGATGGGGAAAAGAGTCGGCTGTGATTTTAGAGAGGATTAGGATTTTCAGATTTATTGGGTGTGCGACGCAAGGAGACATGAAATAAGAAGAGAGGGGGGTCGGTTCCCTTCATGGGCCGACCCATGCACACCATTTATCAAAAATATCTATTTAGTCCCTAATTTTTCAAATATTCTCCTTACCACCTACAATAGATAAAATTTAACACTTTAAGCCACCTAACACGACTTAAATCACTTTTGACCTATCCCGTCAATCCCGTTTAACAACATTTAATTAAAAAATATTAATCGACATAAACATAATCCATATCGGGATATGGGCTTTACAGCCACACCCCTGCCATGAGCAGCAAAATCAAAACTCCAGCACAACCCATTCAAATCATTCTCCTCTTTGCCCACCACCACGAACGGTCCTGAGTTCTTGAAGTCCTGTGTAAATTCTTAGATGTGAAGGTATAAAAAAATTGGTCGAATGTATTTTTAATAATTTATCAAAATCGTACTACTAAATCAAAAAGTAAATACAAAAGAATAAATTATAAATATAGAAATATATAATAATTATAAAAAAAATTCAATCAGAAAGCCAACTCACTGTTAAGTTGATTTTTTCCAAACTCTTCTACAATTATTAATGTTGATAAGACTACAATTATACTAACTAATAACTAGATTATAAGTAATTCCACATAGTATGACTAAAAGTACATAACAATATTACCTTAACGCCATAAACTCTTCTATCGGTTCTTGATAACAAATTCCCTCTATTACAAACTTTTTTCCCAACAGAAGAGAAATAATTATTTCATAACTAGTTTTTAAATATTGTCCTTCTAGCATTTTTGGGGTAAAATCATTTATCAAATATTCATAATCAAGATTTTTTAGAAACTTATTCAATTGAAATTAAAGTCAAAATATTTAGTCTTTCTTGCGATATAGTCAATCATAAATAAGATTTCAAAAATGTTTGCTTTGAAAAGCTTATTTTAGCTGATATAATTTTACAATAAGAATGGATAATAAGATTATATATGCAAGACAAAAAATTGGATAAGTATTTGTCATTTAAAAGGTGCGAGGCGAGTGGCCGGACGAGGCGAGGCGAGGCGTAAGCCTCGATTAAAATTACAATATTCCTAATAAACTCATAAAAATATTACAATATTGATAGAAATTGGTAAAAGACCAAAAAAGTGTAAATTAGATTACTATAATACCATAGTATTGAGGGAGGAGACTCAATTTTATTTTATTTTTATTTAATATACATTAAAAATACAAGAAAATTTGGTTCCCTTTTTATACTAAATTTAAATTGCATTCTCTACTAAAACTTCACTAAATTTTAATATCTAATTATTATTTATTATTTTTCAGAGGATTTATTATGAGTTAACAAAAATTAATTTTATATATTTTAAATTTTTTTAAAGAAAAGAAAACACAAATCATAAATTTAATAGCTCCAATTGTAAGTTACTTAAATATCGCCTCATAAATCTATTAATATATTAATTTTACACCTAATATATGTAATATCCGGAATTTCTACTATTATGGTTTAATATTATTTTATCCGAGTTATGTTGTACAGTGTGGAATCTGTACAGTATGGATAAAATAAATGAAGGACCAAGACATCTGTATTGGTATTATTGCCGCACTTGGTTGACAGTTGTATTGGAAGACACTATGTGTCGGACTTATCGTATGAGAATATTGTTGGAAGATGTATATGTATTCAGTATGCCATATGCTCGTATTCTGCATGTCGAGACGTTGGACAAGAGTAGCTGAAAATGGCTAAGTATAGCCTTATTAGCACACGCTAATATTCATGAATAGCGCACGCTATCGTGCAGGTTTAGCACACGCTACGGGCATAGGTTAGCGTACGCTCGTGCAGAACAGCTCAGAGGGAATCTACGTGTGGACCCGGCCACTTTCGGCGCATGTACCAACGAGGTCAATGGATGTTTGTCGTGAAGGATTAGCGCACGCTAATGCATATGGTTAGCGCACACTAATTAGATCGGTCTAAAGGAATCTTTGCTTTGTCGGGTGTGTTGTGTCGAGATTGATACATCTCAACAAGCGATCGACTCAGAGACCGGG
The DNA here is from genome assembly GCA_033398695.1 of Orobanche coerulescens. Taxonomy (NCBI): domain Eukaryota; kingdom Viridiplantae; phylum Streptophyta; class Magnoliopsida; order Lamiales; family Orobanchaceae; genus Orobanche; species Orobanche coerulescens. Next base: position 59,624,569 of record CM065808.1, on the reverse strand, counting down.
CGACCAAGCCAGAGTCCGGCAGCCAAGGCAGATTGGCCGACCGAAGGTCCCAGGATAAGTCCCGGTGCCGAGCGATCGACATCTAAGGCGATCGTCTCTCGGTACTTGGCGATCGACTCCTGGTGACCGACCAAATGACGACCGTCGAGTCGGCAAAGGCCTAAGCTTGGACGGAGTCCCACATGCAGATTCGGAAAAGGCGCCGCAGCACATGGATCGTTGACCACAGCCTGTCAGCATCTTCCCACCAACCGACAGTCCCGCCAAAAGGTGTACAATGGGACCGCCCATGACAGCAACTTAGGACGCGTGCCGGCTCCTCATTGGACCGCACAGCTGGCTGCCAGCAGCAGCCGCGGACTTTAAGGCAGACAGCCCATGTGACATAAAGATGATCGCCCCTTATTATATTACATGAAAGACGATCGCCCGTCAGGAAACAGGGCATCTCAGCTCCTATAAATAGAAGGCTGCCTACACTTGGAAAGGGGCTGCTTCACGTCTAGTTAAGAAGCACAACTCACATCTTGGCTATCTTACTCTTGGCAACAGCTTTCTCTCGGCCTTTCTTCTCTCTCAGCATCTCTTACACGAAAGACGGTCGGCAGAGACGAAACACGCAGAGCTTCGCTCAAGATCTAGATAAATAGGATCTTTTACACTCATTGTAATCGCATTCTTATATTAATACTTGTATCCCCGAATATTTGTATTAATAACATCTCGCGAGAGCATTCAAGCCCGGGCCTAACAAACCCGGCAAATCTGGTGTTATTTACACCCACACGGACATGCTCTCGCAATTTGCTGTTGCTCGACCATTCCAGCAATATCTATCTTCGGATAATATTTCGGGCAACAACAATTGGCGCTAGAGGAAGGGGATCTAACCCTCATTTTTATTCCTACCGTCTCGAAGAACACTCACTGTTCTCTGGGGCATATATCTGAAGAAACACTCACTGTTCTTCAGAGAAAAGCCTTCAGAATCATGACTTCTGCCTCCTCATCGAAGAAAGCCACTGGCCGGTCCGCCAGACGACTCATTCCGTCTCAATCCGAGCCACAGCCTATGGCGTAGGGTAGCCGCCACGGTCCAAGACTCTCGATCCCGCCCCCGAGGGACGGCCCAAGCCTCTCGCTCGATCAGTTCCAAACCGCGGAACAGATCGAAAAGGCCTTGGCCATCCTACAGGAGCGAATGAGAGCTTTCGACGCGCCGCCCGCTATAACCCCCTCGACCATCCGCCGCGTCTCCAAACGGAAATTCAAGGGGCTACTGACCGAGCGATCGTTAGAAGGCTCTCATTCGCAAGAAGAGGCGCTCGCCAGCCGGGGCACCTCTGTTTTTAGCCGCCTGGGCAGCGACCCGTCTTGGCGACCGGGGCAGTCCGGCCCCAGCCACGAGACGATGGAGCTCGAGTCCGTCACCAGGAGTTCGGCGTATCCGACTCCCAGAAGGCAGGCCATCCATCTGGCTCCTCCTCGCCAAAGAACCGAGGTCGGCGACCGCGAAGTCAGGAGATCGGTACACGATCGCCTCGGTTCCCACTCCAGAAGCCGAACCACGAGCGACCAAGCAACAGCGATGGCCGCGATGCAATGCCAGCTCGACGACATGAAGGCGCTCCTAGAATCTGGGGCAGGCGCCAAGAGAGAGATCGCCGGGCCGAGCGAGCCACTCGCGGTCCACATTGAGCTCGCTCCCGTGCAACGAAGGATCACTCCTCCGCAAACACCTTCGTACGAGGGGAGGTCAGACCCCGAGACTCACCTGAGCAAGTTTAGGATCTATATGACCAGGTGTGGGGCATCAGACGCGACCAGATGCCGAATGTTCCCACTGACGCTGGACGATCTTGCCCACAGGTGGTACACCTCATTGCCACCGCGATCCATCAATTCCTTTGATCAACTGGCGAACATCTTCACAGCTTACTTCGCCGCCAAGGTCGCTCGGACGGAAGGTCCCCATCGCATGATGTAAATCAGGAAGGGAGAAGAAGAATCCGATGCAGACTACATCGACCGTGTAGACGAGATCATCCTCAACGGCGCGCCCGTAAGCAATGAGATCGCCCTATACTCGGTCCTAGGGGGATTCCATGGTCTTTCGCCTATGTTCAGGCATCTTACGAAGGACCATCCCCCAACCTACGCGATCTTTCGCGCTAAAGCCGCAAACTTTCTGGCCAGGCAAAGGTTTCTTCTTAGCCTATGAGCAGCGCGATCGGCGCCCGAACGACGATCTCCAGTCTTCCAGCCCGATCGCTAAAGTCAAGCAACATATCAGAAACTGGAGGACTCGCTCGCCATCTACAGTTCATCATCTAACATGTTGGACTAAGGCACGAGATTGCCTCCCCCGCACAACGTACACCGTCGAAGGTCGGCATTTGACATGACGATCTGAGGTGGAAGAGTGCAGCCATGGTCCTGGTGGTCGATGGAACCGACTGCTTCGGCCATGCAAGGTTCCTTTGGGCTGAGATCGCTTGTCCTTCGTTTAAATACGAGGCGGGCGTAGTCGAAGGACCCTCCAAGCAAATCAGTGGACACGATCGCCCGCCCTCAAAGGTTCATCATCTAACATGGTGAACTCGGACAATGCGACGCGTCACTACCCCCGTCTCAACGTATACCGTCGAGGATTTCCATCTAACATGACGATCCGAGGTAGAAAAGAGCTAACTAGCCACGAACGTGGAGTTGATTAATCCGACGACGCCCCACGCAAGGACTTCTCCAGACCAAGACCGCACGCCCTTCGTTTAAATACGAGGCGAGGCGCAGCCTAACAGAGGACCCTCACAATAAAATGAGTCACGATACAGACAATGTCGCTTGTGCACAAGACATGGTCATAGAGTCGGTCCATCGAACTCCGCGACTGTGCACGGTTCCTGAACGACGCACCTATCAAGTTTCTGAGAGGGATCGGCAAAATTGTTTATTACAGGTACAAGACCGAAGATAGCTAGCCAATCGACCAGATCGCCCAAGCCAGATAACCAAAGTCCCCTCAGCGGATCGCCCGTCTTCATCCTACACGATCGCCAACAAGAACCACCTCACCCCATGTCTTCAACATCGGAGCAAGCTGGGGGGCAATTGTTGTGTCGAGATTGATACGTCTCAACAGGCGATCGCCTCAAAGACCAGGCGACCGATCCAGAGTCCAGCAGCCAAGGCAGATTGGCCGATCGAAGGTCCCAGGACAAGTCCCGGTGCCGAGTGATCGACAGCTAAGGCGATCGTCTCTCGGTACTTGGCGATCGACTCTTGGTGACCGACCAAATGACGACCACCTCATACCACACAAGGCCAACGATCGTCCAGTCGGCAAAGGCCTAAGCTCGGACGGAGTCCCACATGAAGATCCGGAAAAGGCGCCGCAGCACATGGATCGTTGACCACAGCCTGTCAGAATCTTCCCACCAACCGACTAGCCCGCCGAAAGGTGTATAGTGGGACCGCCCGTGACAGCAACTCAGGACGCGTGCCGGCTCCTCATTGGACCGCACAGCTGGCTACCAGTAGTAGCCGCGGACTTTAAGGCAGACAGCCCATATGACATAAAGACGATCACCCCTTATTATATTACATGAAAGACGATCGCTTGTCAGGAAACAGGGCATCTAAGCTCCTATAAATAGAAGGTTGCCTACACTTGGAAATGGGTCTGCTTCACGTCCAGTTCAGAAGCACAACTCACATCTTAGCTATCTTACTCTTGGCAACAGCTATCTCTCGGCCTTTCTTCTCTCTCGCACCTCTTACATGAAAGACGGTCGGCAGAGACGAAACACGCAGAGCTTCGCTCAAGAGCTAGATAAATAGGATCTTTTACACTCATTGTAATTGCATTCTTATATTAATACTTGTATCCCCGAATATTTGTATTAATAACATCTCGTGAGAGCATTCAAGCCCGGGCCTAACAAATCCGGCAAATCTTGTGTTATTTACACCCCCACGGACATGCTCTCGCAATTTGATGTTTCTCGACCATTCCAGCAATATCTATCTTTGGATAATATTTCGGGCAACAACAGGGTGATTTCGGCATGTGGAGACACGGGGTAGGTGCAGACTGTAGCAAGTCAACTATGAGTAGCACACGCTATGGATGAAAGTTTGCGTACGCTAAATAGAGGCCTTTACGTACGCTATTGCATGGGCATTGCGTACGTAAATCATTTCATGCAGTAAGGCAGTAGCCTCTGGACTGCGATAGCGCACGCTAACAAAGACAGTTAGCGCACGCAAATCATGTAACGTATGTTAAATGAAGATGTTATATATATATATATATATATATATAAGTGCAGTTGGCCATTATTCGTCATTTCCATCCATTTCTTCATGTGAAACGATAGAGAGAGCCTTGAGAGGTATTTGAGGTTCCCAAACACTGAGAGATGATGATCTTTAACAAGATTAAGGTGGAGAGCATGGATTAAATCCTTGTTCTTGAAGTTATTCATGATTCTTGGAAAGGAGTTCAATTGTTCTTCTTCTTGGTTCATCTATACAAGGTAATTTCGTATCCCTTTGATAGTGGTTCGTTTTTAAGGATGATTACTTGTGAGGAAGCGAGTTGGATTATCTTGTGATGATGTTATATGAGATTTATTGGGATTTTGATAAGAGTTTTCGGATGTTAATTAAGATTCTCCATACTTAAGAATTGTGTTTCGTTTAACCCGATGAAAGATGGATTTCTGAATTATGTTGATTTCATATGAATCATGATATGAGGTTGTATTCCAGATTAAGTATGATATGATCCTTGTTATCGGGTTGGTCTGATTATTGATGTTTTTGTTGATATCTTCTTCATGATGATATATACATCGGGCTATGTAGTTTTGAATGTGATTTCGGATATTTCATGTTCTTGAAGAACTCTTGAATGATATGATATGATGATTATGTATAGGAGGTGTTGGTGTTTTGGATATGAATATGGGATATTCGTATCTAGAACTAAGATATGTGTTTTGATATAATATTCGTATAAGAACATGAATATGATTTCGAGTATGGTGATGAGATTGAATTTAGAAAAGTTATTTTTAATCTTGGAGCATGATTTCCTTTTCATTCGTATTCGTAGTCGCAAGGTGTTAGTCGATGCTTGGAATGCATGCAACTGTACAGCATTAGCGCACGCTAACCGAAAAGACTTAGCACACGTTATGTTATGCGTTTAACGTGCGCTAAGTAGGCAGACAGTGTAATATTTTTCGTGTTGTGGTTATGAATTCATGATGGTTTGAGTTGGATTGATCAGACTAGTGGTTAATTGAGATATTATTGAGCCATTGGGTTTGTGAATTGGTTATATCGATTGTTGATTGTTGTCGAACTTGTTGTTTATCGATTATTATAATAGGTTGAGATTATTGATCGGTGATTAGAATTATGCATTGTGGTCGTGTTCGAGAATGTTCGTGAATTTCATTGATCAGGGCCGAGGGACTTGTAGACGACGGCAAGGAATTGGTAACAGCTTCGTTGGTATCGAGGCAAGTTATTACTTGTTCAGTTTATAATATTTAATGAATGGTTTCCATTTCGTTCGTTTATAATTCGTATAGCAATGTTTATAATCGTAATCACATGAGATTTGGGATTATAAGTTGTATTCGAGTTTTGGGAATTAAATCATAATGTATACGATTTACATTTGTTGTTGGTATACTTGGTATCGAGGATACATTGTGGTATAGACGAAGACGTGAATTATCTACCGTCCGTGACATTTTGGATCGTCAAATATTTAGAATAATGGTTGGTGATGGTTTAGATATCGAGATTGCTCTCGAAGGACTCGGAGCAAGTATTTTAATCATTTTTGTCATTTGTGCCGATCATGTTGTGATACATTCGTGTATCGTTCTTGTCATACATTTGTGTATCGTTGTTGTCGTGCATTGTGTACTGTTGTTTTGTGCAGTTGTGCATTGTTATGATATGTCCACCATGCATTGGTCCGACGAGATCAACATGGGATATCTATAGCTGTGTGCGCTGGATCGTTGGACAGGTAATTCCACCATGCGTTGGTCCGATGGAATCATCATAGGAATCTATAGCTGTGTGCGCTGGATCGTTGGATTACCATATGTGTTGTTGTTATGCATATGTATATTATGGGTTTGCCATAAGTATACAGTGTTGTTATTGATGTGAGCATATTGACGTTGTCATATGAGTATGCATTTGTAGGTATTGTGTTAGGACCATGTTCGTATGTTGTGTTGATCTGATCTTGGATTAGACTGATGTGATTTCGTCGTGGCATTTTATATCTTGAGGTATGTTCCGTATTTCCTTTGGTATTTGTCTTTGATGGATAATCGATTATCGTGTTGAGATGTGATGATGTTACCCGATGGATTGGGTTGGACAGAGTTAGTAGATTTCGTAACAGTGAGTTATGATAATGTTTTCAGAACCTTGGGTATCGTTGAGAAATATTTCGGTTTGAGCTTATTGTATTGTTGAAAGGATACGAGATGTGAACTTTGGTAATTATTATCACGAGTTGGTAAAGTTATGGTGGTAAGATTACATTGGTCGTATTCTTACTTAGTATTTTCATTGGTATGTAATTGTTGACGTGATGTGATGGTTATCATTGTTAGATATTATGGCTGACCCCGTCGTAGGCTTTCTTTTTAGGTTCTTGGATTATCAAGCTTGTAGCGGTCGTGGATAGATGAGCTTCCCGGAGGATACTGGCTAGGGCATGTATTTGTGTATTGAGTTTCCTGATCAGTTCTTGTATTCCGCTGCTAGAGTATTTTTAATTGGTTGTCTTTTTCGCTTTGTGAGTATTTTTAAATGGCCTATTGGTATCTGGTAACTTAGGTTACTTTGGCAATCATTTTCTAAACTATTTTGTTGGTACGTGTAAGCGGTAGCTTAACGTATGTTTTCAAACTGTTGGGTTTTTGGTATTTCGAACCTTGTGGTTTCAAATGAGATTTTACGACGGTTTTGATAAACGGATTTTATTAAGTCTTCGAATGTTTTTTAAAAGATAGTACCGTCGTTAGCCTCTTGGGCATTTGTAAATGTTTGCGAAAATTTCCTTAAGCCTTGTGGGTTCCGTTCCGGGGCCCACGGCGCTGTAATATTCCTGGATGACTCTGGGGGTGTTACAGAATATGGTATCGGAGCTTAGGTTGAGAAAACCTAGCCAGTCGGGTCGAGTTGGGCCGTGTTTTGTCGCATCATTCGAGTTGTCGATTGACTAACACTAGAGCCCTAGATTTTTGTTGTTCACTTGGGCTTATGCGTTATGTGATTTACCAGTGTGGTACTGGGATTGTTGTGAAGTTTTTTCAAATGGTGTTAACGTGTTTCTTCGGATAGAGATGTGTTGTGTTCTCGAGTTGAACTAAGTTTGCAAAATGTGTGTTTTGAGAATATCTGTGTCGAGTATTTTCTTGAGTCGAGACATGTGCCAGTATCACGGGGAATCGTCGGCTTCACGATATGTAAGTTTTTGGATTTTTGAATTGCATTGAGATTTATTGCCGAGCTAAGTTGATACGCTTTGAGATTCAGCAGAATATTAATCATTAAAGTATAAGGCGACAAAGTTGGGACAAGATTGATGATCTTGAGAAGTTATGATTTTGGGAATTAATATGTCGGTTAAATTTTAGAAATAGAGTTGTGCATTTGGGAGGAATGTTGTGAATGGTTGAGAAGAACATGTAGTCATGTTAATTCATTTTGAGATATATGAACTATTTTTGAGCATTTGAAAATGATACTTTTCAAAATAAATATTTTATTGATGTTTTTATTGATATCTTCTTCATGATGATATATACATCGGGCTATGTAGTTTTGAATGTGATTTCGGATATTTCATTTTCTTGAAGAAATCTTGAATGATATGATATGATGATTATGTACAGTAGGTGTTGGTGTTTTGGATATGAATATGGTATATTCGTATCTAGAACTAAGATATGTGTTTTGATATAATATTCATATAAGAACACGAATATGATTTCGAGTATGGTGATGAGATTGAATTTGGAAAAGTTATTGTTAATCTTGGAGCATGATTTCCTTTTCATTCGTATTCGTAGTCGCAAGGTGTTAGTCGATGCTTGGAATGCATGCAATTGTACAGCATTAGCGCACGCTAAGCTTGCTGGCTAGCACACGCTAACGGAAGCGACTTAGCGCACGCTACGTTATGCATTTAACGTGCGCTAAGTAGGCAGACAATGTAATATTTTTCGTGTTGTGGTTATGAATTCATGATGGTTTGAGTTGGATTGATCAGACTAGTGGTTAATTGAGATATTGTTGAGCCGTTGGATTTGTGAATTGGTTATATAGATTATTGATTATTTTCGAACTTGTTGTTTATCGATTATTGTAATAGGTTGAGATTATTGATCAATGATTAGAACTATGCATTGTGGTCGTGTTCGAGAATGTTCGTGAAGTACATTGATCAGGGCCGAGGGACTTGTAGACGACGACAAGGAATTGGTAACGGATTTTCATCGGTATCGAGGCAAGTTATTACTTGCTCAGTTTATAATATTTAATGAATGGTTTCCGTTTCATTCGTTTATAATTCGTATAACAATGTTTATAATCGTAATCACAGGATATTTGGGATTATAAGTTGTATTAGAGTTTTGGAAATTAAATCATAATGTATACGATTTACATTTGTTGTTGGTATACTTGGTATCGAGGATACATTGTGGTATAGGCGAAGATGTGAATTATCTACCGTCCGTGACATTTTGGATCGTCAAATATTCAGAATAATGGTTAGTGATGGTTTAGATATCTAGATTGCTCTCGAAGGACTCGGAGCAAGTATTTTAATCATTTTTGTCATTTATGTCGATCATGTTGTGATACATTCGTGTATCGTTGTTGTCATGCATTTGTATATTATTGTTGTGGTGCATTGTGTACTGTTGTTTTGTGCAGTTGTGCATTGTTGTGATATGTCCACCATGCATTGGTCCGACGGGATCAACATGGGATATCTATAGTTGTGTGCGCTGGATCGTTGGATAGGTAATTCCACCATGCGTTGGTCCGCGGGATCATCATGGGAATCTATAGCTGTGTGCGCTGGATCGTTGGATTACCATATGTGTTGTTGTTGTGCATATGTATATTATGGGTTTGCCATAAGTATACAGTGTTGTTATTGATGTGAGCATATTGACGTTGTCATATGAGTATGCATTTGTAGGTCTTGTGTTAGGACCATGTTCGTATGTTGTGTTGATATGATCTTGGATTAGACTGACGTGATTTCGTCGTGGCATTTCATATCTTGAGGTATGTTCCGTATTTCCTTTGGTATTTGTCTTTGATGGACAATCGATTATCGTGTTGAGATGTGATGATGTTACCCGACGGATTGGGTTGGACAGAGTTAGTAGATTTCGTAACAGTGAGTTATGATAATGTTTTGAGAACCTTGGGTATCGTTGAGATACAATACAAATATTTCGGTATGAGCTTATTTTGTTGTTGAAAGGATACGAGATGTGAAATTTGGTAATAATTACCACGAGTTGGTAAAGTTATGGCGATAAGATTACATTGGTCGTATTCTTACTTAGTATTTTCATTGGTATGTAATTGTTGACGTGATGTGATGGTTATCATTGTTGGATATTATGGCTGACCCCGTCGTGGGCTTTCTTTTTAGGTTATTGGATTATCAAGCTTGTAGCAGTCGTGGAGAGATGAGCTTCCCGGAGGATACTGGCTAGGGCATGTATTTGTGTATTTAGTTTTCTGATCAGTTCTTGTATTCCGCTGCTAGAGTATTTTTAATTGGTTGTCTTTTCCGCTGTGTGAGTATTTTTAAATGGCCTATTGGTATCTAGTAACTTAGGTTACTTTGACAATCATTTTCTAAACTATTTTATCGGTACGTGTAAGCAATAGCTTAACGTATGTTTTTAAACTATTGAGTTTTTGGTATTTCGAACCTTGTGGTTTCAAATGAGATTTTACGACGGTTTTGATAAACGGATTTTATTAAGTCTTCGAATGTTTTTTAAAAGATAGTACCGTCGTTAGCCTCTTGGGCATTTGTAAATGTTTGTGAAAATTTCCTTCAGTCTTGTGGGTTCCGTTTCGGGGCCCACGACACTGTAATATTCCCGGATGACTCTGGGGGTGTTACAATATAAGTAGGGTAGTTAAGGTTATTAACCACTTATAATAAAACCCTCATTTTCTCTTGACTTTTAGATTTCTCATAAATTGAATAGCTCCAATAGAATTTCGTAAGGACTTCACGCCGTGGAAGGACAAAAAGGGAGGCAGGAGAAAAGGTGGGGGAGACAGGCCTCACAAAAAGGGAAACAAGCCAACCTTCAAAGGAAAGGAGAAGGCCAACAATGGCAAAAGACAGGATTACTTCTTGTACGGGGGTCCGCACTTTGTTCGGGAGTGACCGCAAAAGAAAGCACTTAACGCCATGATAGGCCAACAAGAGGAACGAGCCGAGAGACGCAAATGGGGTTGATGAAACTCCTCAATGCCATAAAGGTGAAGTAAGAAACGATGGTGGTACCCAAGGCGGAAAAGACCAATAGTGGTCTTATGTTCGTTGAGGCAAAGGTAAACGAGGGTGTCACGAAGGCCTTGGTGGACACGGGGGACATATAAACTCTTAGCCGAAGGTGAGGCAGTCTGATTGGGCATAAAGAAGTATGTCAATGAGTTCTCCTCACACATGCTTGAGCTCCCGACATGACAGATAAGGATCGGTTGTTCTACTTCTTGGACGAGTTGCAGTCATGGGCGGCGCTTGAGTTGAAAAGGCGGAATGTCCAAGACTTAGCACAAGCAAATGGAGCGGCGGAGGGGATGCTGTTGAACCGAGGTACTAATGCCAGGAAGCATACAGGGTAAGGTTGATGTCGATCGGTGATGCGGTATGTCCGTGGGGCACTACGTGCTAGCGCGAGGGACGCGATGAGGAGCCTCTCCATCAGGGGATGGTGCCGTAAATGAACTTGAATGGCCATGATCGTTTTGAGGGTGCGGCAATACAGTATGCAAAAAGAGTCATGCTCCCCCAACACGAGGGCGTGCTGCGATGTGGATGAGGGAGGATGTCACGACCCGAAATGTCATGATTGTGTTGGCCGACCAAATGAGGCGTGCCTTATGGTTAGCTTGCCACAAGAGAGATAAAGGGGGCGACATTAGCATTAAGGTGATGTTTGCCCAGATGCATCAGTCTGTCCGAGTTAGGCATGCCGACCCGGTTTATGAGCTTGTCGTTGGTCGAGGACTGGCAGGAGTCTAGTAATATATTAAATTTATACTTAATATAAGTAGGGATAGTTAAGGTTATTAACTACTTACAATAAAACCCAACTTTTGTCTTGACTTTTCGCCTTTCTCATCAATAGTGTTGGCTACTAAGTATACAGGTAACAACTTAGAATATAGAAGCAGAATAAGCTGTACGATTTTTGAAGTTAGTTTGCATAGCAGAAGGTTGGTGCGAGTTGCTGTAAATACAGCAACTAGGTATTCTCCTGTTTGCTTGCTGCATACAGTGTTTAATAGTGTATACTTGATAAATCACAATAGAATGAAAACAGTAAAGTCAGAAGGTAAATGACACACAGTTTAAAGTGGTTCGAGGTAGACCCCTACTGGTCCTCCACACAGGAGTAACTAGTTTATTAAAATACTATGTACACAACTACGTGACTTTAACTAAACCTGTCTCTGTATCTTTTACACAGACTGACACAGGGATTGCAGCTTTGGGCCGTTCACATAGATTGACTTGAACTCTTTTTCAGCTCACTTCTTCTCTCACAGATCGAAGCTCGTCTTCAATGATATTCTTGTTAGGAGTATGCCCTCGAATGCCACTCAGAGGATGTTGAGTGAGGGCATTGTACTTGTTATTATGTAAATCATCAATATAAGGCAATGGATGTTTCTTTATTTACTGGTAGTTACTGGCATTCCTAACTCGTAAATATACATGTAGAAACTAGTCCGTGTATTTGAGAGCAAAACGTTCCACTCCTTATTGGATAAGGGGGTCGGCACTGGAAAGGTTTAGAGCTCAAATACTTAATCGTTCGCAAGTCGATGAAACTTGACTGGGCATTAAGTTTATGTGAAGACTTGTATGACGTGTTCTTTGATAAGGAGAGTGCCTGTCGAACACTAATGGTTAGTGGGAGCACACGTTATAGGTATGCTAATTAGATTAGTATACTCGAACCGACTCACCCTCGATTCGTCACATGGATTTCACTCTGGGACAGTCAATGATGGAATCGAAAGGTTGTGATAGGTATTCGTGAACCTTCGACTTGAGGATTTAGTAGGGATGTGCTTGTGACGTCAAGATTTTCATTAGAGTAGTTCGACCCTATAAACCGGAAGGCGGGGGTCAACCTCGATGTGCATCGTGATGGGCAAGTAGCAGGTCCTACTGAATACCAAGATAGAATTCTTTCTCCTGTTAGTGAACGGGTTATATGTCCTATGCGGTTATTGGCAGATGAGATCATAAGTCTTTGGCCAAAGCATTGGAGCTAGCTGTATTAGATACACGAGAGCTCGATGATCTTGATTTGCATTAACGCATGCATAGCATCAAGTACAGATGGGGTTTGACTGACCGTGACCCCATAACTTGATCGGGATATTTGAAAGAAGGGTTTATACGTTTACTGGTATTCACGACAGAATGGTTCTTGAATGATCCCAATCATTCGTTCTCAGTCGGGGTACGGTGTAAGCCACCAGGCTGGCTAGGTGGTGCTACTACTCTTTGGTTCCTCCCATTGCTGACTGAGACGGACCTACCGAGTCGCACATTAGGATTGACAACAGAATGAATCGAGCTTGTTCTCTCATTATAAATATTAGATATTAGATATCTAATTTATTGGACATTGGATGTCTAATTGATTTTGGGACATTGGATGTCTAAATTGATTTATTAGATAAATTAATTTACTGCCTAATGAATTAAATATATTATTGGATGATTAATTTAATTCATGAATATAATTATTTCTTGGAGAAATTAATTATGTTATAATGTATTTGATATGATTATTTAATTGAATTAATTAATTGATATAAATACATCGGAACGGAATCGGAGTTTATCTGTTTGGACTCACGTGAGTCCGAAACGGACCGAACTCATCCCGGTTCTTCTAGATGGATGCCTCATCTCACCAACCTCATCCTTGGTCTTTATCTCCAATTTTATAATTGGAAGACCAAAGACTTTGGAGGGAACACATATCTCATGTGATCTTAAAGGTGTTGATTTTGTCTTGTGGAAGATGAATAAAAGGAGTAGAAAATCTCAACTCTCAAGACACACTTCTAGCACCAGCCGTGAGAATCATTTGAGAGTGAGAAGGAAAATTATTTTTCCAAGTTTTTACTTCTTCTTCATTTATCTTGAATTGTCTTGGAGAAATATCAAGAGATTAATTGAGAGATATATATTATACACTTAGAGTGTAATAACAAAAGGCTTCATCACTTGATTCTAGCCGTAACCTTAGAGGTTAATCGAGTGTTGTTTTTCCGATCGTTTTTCCGGCGCGTGGCAAGTAGAGACGCGGTATTTTCGGCGTTGGATCGTTCAAGAGCTTGGAGCGGATTGGATTCATAGAGATCAATCAAAGCTTGGGGAATAGCTCAAGAGAAGGTTATCCATCTAATCAACGGACTACAAGGGTGAGTTTCTATATCTCTTGTGAATTCATTTTTGATATTCGTATATACGTAGCTCGATCGATCCTCGTAGGGATTCAGATCGAATTAATTTTCATTTTACCGCTTCCGCTGGGCCTTCGTTTTAGGCATCGAATCCCAACAATTCTTCCCACACAGGCCGGAATATGCAAGGATCCTTAGTCCACACATGGCTAATGATAATCTCAACGAAAAGTTTGAACAAGTCTCAAACAACAGCTATATCTTTGATGAATACTTCGCTGTATGCTATGCTGTTTATGTTGAGGACTTGTATATTTCTTTGCTTAGATACTGCTGTATGCTCACGGAATATACTACTTTGAAATCACTAGAATGTCAGAGTAATCTGTCTGAGCTTTCGCGATAATGAATGTTCTTTTTTTGTTAGTCCTCTGGTTTGGGGGTATTTATAACCTTGGAAATGTATCCGTTATAAATGAAGCCATTGCTGGTTGGTGAGATGTTGACGTCTGTCTCTTGATTGGCGGCACTGAATGTTTGAATTAAAGCCGACCGCATTTAATGCTTCAGACATCCTTTCTATCTTTGCATTAAATGCTCTTCAGATCGTTCAGACTAGTCTCTCTCCAGATGCATTAAATGCCGTCCTTTCAGTAACAAATGCTGCTTTAACGTGAATACTTTATGAATAAACAACATTTATTTCACAATAGTGTAAAGCTTTTTTATATTCAGTCCTGTTGGATGTGTTTTACTTTTCCTAAGTAATACTTTCAGCCTGTATGCTGTATCCAACATATATTGCGTCTTTTGCTGTATGAGGAAGGCGTTGTAGGATGGACTGTTGGAAGATCTCTTTGCTGTATGTTGGGGCTGTATGACGAGTTCTCATAGTTCCATATTTGACAGTATTCGGATTCCTTTGAGACTTCTTTGCTATATGTTGGCAATTATCAAAATAGGAATGTTTATCCCAACAATTTTTCCCCTTTTTGATAATGCCAAAACTCTACTCTCTAGATGTCTTCATCTGGGTACATAGAGGCTATCTTCGAGTCTTCTGTACGAATGATCTGATCTTCAATACTTAGTCTAGAAAGTGAGCTGCTCGCAGGTAAGTTCTAAAATGAAGAATCCGACATGACTGTGTATTACAACTTGAACTTATGATTGGCGCATAGGCACAATCTTAAAGTATGGTCTAGGTTGAATACAACTTAACCTATGAACTGTTCACAGACAAGTTCTTATAGCTTTAAGACTTAACAAGTTTTATATTTGTTCAAATATTGTAACAGCTACGTAAACAAACAGTAAAACAGCAAGCTTAGATTACGAGCTGTAATATTTCAAGAGAAATGAATTTTATTGATAATAATCAAGGAAAAATTACAATGCTTGAAAGAAACAGAAAATACGTACTGCGATGATAAACCTACAGAAGAAAATAAAATACAGCGAAAATGCAGACACGCTAACTCATGTACTGAGAATGTCCACAAGGTCTTTTGTTAGGATCATTTTCGGTTCCTTTCCACCAATTGACTAGCGAGTCACTGCCTCGATCCTCATAGATGCTTATTACTTCTGGGGATTGATCATAGAAAAGTATCCAGTCTTCAGGGTGGGTGATCCGATCACCTTTTTGATGCCTTGACTTTGTCAGCATTTGCAGAGGGAGCTTTCCTTCCGCTAACAGTCTTGAGAACTCATTCGCGGAATCCTGAAGCGTTTTGAAGTTGTTGAACAGGGGAGATTCCCAGATTAGCGTACAGAAGTATCTCATCAGTTGGTTTTTCTTCCAGTTCTTCAGATCATCGACTGAAGGCTGTCAGTCTGTGGATAGCAAAACTCGGCAGGCTTTCGCACGTTGTTCTTCCAGGGGATGTTGGGATCTTGGAACTCCGGTAGAGAACCATATACCCTATATACTCTTGTAGGTGTTGTAACACCTCCAAATCCTATTGGGTTATTACAGTGCCGTGGATCCCACGCCAGGAGATCCACCACGCGAACATGATTAAAATTACATTAAATCAGACAATAAGGGAAAATCATAGTCCTTACCATGATATCCGACACAATATTCCGATAAGGAATTTCAACGACAACGATGGGCCTATGTGGCCAAAAATAAAAATATAACAACATCCACGAGCATCTGCTCGGGTAATACATAATGACAATGACTGACAAACTGGAGAACACTCCAACTGACTGACCAACATGAACAACTCGGACTAGTATCGCTCGAATGCCTCGTCGCCATTATCATGCCCCTGTGTCTCAACTCTCTCCTCGCAAGCCTCTAAAACATGAAAACATGTTCCGCCCCCATGGGGTCAGTCATCCAGATAATGAACATCAAATACACGTATAACATGATATGCATCCAAAGGCAGAATGAAATGGTACAATGATAATAATGCGAGATGCTCACAAACCAAGGTAAGAACTGAGCATTCGTGAAACACTATGCCCACGGCATACTATTAATACCTGTTCGACAGGTTAGAACATAAGTGCCCAACGACGGATCAGAATCACAGAGTACCACAATGAATTACACGACATGAATCAGACCAGAACTGAATTAAATATGAATCACAATACCCGAAGGCTCCAATGAAATTATCAAGATATCAAAAAGACCAGAAAGTCACTCATCCGAAGCTGTCAAATATCACAATCACATGAAGCCAAAACAGCCCGAAGCTGTATCGATTAGGGCCGAAGCCACGGCACGAAGCCGTATCACCATTAGGGCCGAAGCCACGGCACGAAGCCGTATCACAATTAGGGCCGAAGCCACAGCACGAAGCCGTATCACAGTTAGGGCCGAAGCTACGACACGAAGCCGTATCACAGTTAGGGACGAAGCCACGGCACGAAGTCGTATCACAATTTGGCCATCCAATGGCCGTGACCTACTGAATTGTAGGTGTTGGAAACCTAACCGTGAAGGTTCAAGCCCCAAACTTACCCATAATGATCACTAGTCGAGACTAGCCTCCAAAATATAATAAATCACAAACGACACAACGGATGGGAACTATCCTCGACAGCCCCAATTCAATACCTCTATTACCTTAGAATGGCCAACCGATGACAATGATGCAGCGGATGATTCAATATCTCGATTGTCTTATAACGGTCAATCGATAACAATGATACAACGAATGATTGAGCACCTCAATTGCCTTAGAACGACTAATTGATGACAATGATACAACGAATGATTGAGCACCTCGATTGCCTTAGAACGGCTAATCGATGACAATTATACAATGGATGATTGAACTCCTCGATTGCCTTAGAACGGCCAAACGATAACAAAGATACAATGAATGCCTCGATACCTTTAGTCAGTTACCAACGACGAAGATGAGAATGAATACGACAATTCCTTCAATCGGCTAACACAACATGAGTGACAGGACGCCAACATTAATAACAATGATTACAAAAACGCCTTAGATCGACGTCAATATAAATAACAACAACCGATACATCGATACCGCGAACCGGTGATCGATAATAACATTAACAATGAATATCTCAATGCCTTACCGGCCATTAATGAATGATAATAAGCATTTGGCATAATTGCCGAAGAGTATCGTATCGAACGATCCCCTAATATCAATGAAATTATGAAGAGACTAAGTCCCGGAATGATACAACACATTCATACACATATATGATAACATTAATCTCATTGACTAGTACAAGTATAAAACTTTCCTTAACCGAAGGCGATGAAATACTTCCACGAACAACGAACGGCGTTCTCCGATAAATACAAGCGCTCGAACAACCTTGAATGAAATACAATTCATTCAATAATACAATATCGAACGGAAACAACACAACGATCGAAGGAAAACTCTTTGAGACATATAATCGAACACTAAATGTTCAAAGTTCCTCAAGAACCTAAGAATCATCAATCGGGTTGGACGAATCGAAGATATAGATATACAATCCATAGAACATGATTAATAATGTTTATTAACATCAACCGATTCATCAAAATCGGACGGAAAATGAAATCAAAGCCAAAACTCCCAAAATGGACAATTTTAGGAAAACCAATAGAATTACCTTGATTCGACGAAGAAGAAGGATTAAATGTTGATATGATCACCTAGATCCTCCTCAAAACATGATTGGATGGAGTAGAATCGATCATAACCCCAAACCCTAGTCGAATCACCCGACTACCGCGAGAAGAAGGAGAGAAAGTGAGAAATGAGGTGAAAACCCATCTGATCCCCCTTATATACTCCAGTAATGCACGACCAAATGTCCATGTGTCTGTTCGTGCGCCAGGCCACTGATCTCACGCACGAGCACCTGCTCGCGTGTCCCTGATGGTCGCCAAAGTGAACTGTCCGAATGTGATACCACGCATGAGCAGCACGCACGAGCAGCTGCTCGTGTGTCATGCTCGTGCATCCCTGCTGAGTGCCAAAATGACAAGGGAACACAAAAATGATAGGACACGCATGTTTACATATGACCTGCACGAATTAGACGATAATAAGTCACGTCCAATCGGTGAAACGATCATGGAACTCCCAACGCAAGCGACCAATCGTGATGATGAAGAAAATATTCTCGTATCGATCCCCGAACAGAGATGAGTGATGAATAAAAACTGATACACGACTCCAAGATACGGCGAAATATGAACACGAAATGAATGAATACGAATTACGAATGATTATTACTGAGTGAAAAAAATTCTTAGTGGCAATTACTGAATGATAATTAATGAATTTACAACCGGGTATTACATACTCCCCCCTTAAAAAGAGTTTCGTCCCCGAAACTAAGGGTAAACAACTCGGGATATGAACTATCCATCAGGATCTGAAAACAAGATCTGGAGGAATGCTCCTCAACGCGAAACACTTTGCCTGAACAACTGGGCCAACCCCCCATAAGTACTGACTCACGCCTCAAAAGGAAAACGACAATGCACATATAGTCGTCGGGACCATCTCAATCACACGCCCAAGTCCCCATGACTTGACGTCTCAAATCACAATGAATAATTACCCAGATTATCACGAAATCTCGGGTACAGCACAAAAAGAATGCATCAAATGACCCAAATCTCAAGATTGTCAAATACGATCATTATAAGATAGATCAACAATAAATGATCCACAACCACGATACATTAATACGGATTAAGTTACACATTAATCTGAAAACAGAGAAAGGAAGATACAAAAATTAAGGCTACATATCAAATGTACCCAACACCGATATCCTCCAGATAATCGATCTCCTGGATCTCATCGGTTTAAGGAGACCCAAATCTGAACTCATTGCTCAATATGATCCCGGGAGGTCACAAGAACAAGAATGATCACAATGAATGATAATGAACCGAAATCCAACAAGGATCAAGAATGACTCATCGGGGTGAAATGATAATGTAATGAGTGATAACTCAAATGAAATGATTGGAACCATTGTTCCCCGTGAAATGAATGATTAGTTTGATAATTATAAGTCCCAACGTGATTGATATATGATGAGTGAATTATATGAATGAATGAACGACAATGAAATGAATGATTATCCTATTACCGAGCAAGAATTAACTTGCTCAAAACCGGTGATGAATGTCCTTACCTCGGGCTCTCGAAGCCTGGTAGGACCCCTCGAATGAAACACGGGCTGGAGTAACAAAGTCCCTCGAGGCCCTTGAGCTCTATCGAGATCTACCGGCCCTAGAACTCCTGCAGTATTTCTGAAGGTGTCCTTGATTCCCACACAGAAAACAGACAATAGCTGGCACCGTACACCGAGTACTCACGTGTCCTGCAGAATCACAGTTAAAGAAAACAATAGTCGAATTCATCGTCTGAGAGGAAGATGCTTTCTCAGCATGAAGACGACTGGAAAACGACCTCTTGGATGTCGGATCCAGATGTCCCTCAGAACGAACCGGCATCCTACTCCTCCCACCAGAAGAAATTGAAGGGTGCTTCTGAGTAAGATCCTTCATCAAAAGCTCTGCTCCAAGAGCCTTCTCGATGAACTCACTAAGTGAATTACAATTGTGATTGAAAATGCATCCTCAACTGCGGATTTAGCCTCTTGCTAAAATATTTGATCTTATCCGCCTCAGTACGGATAACTGACGAAGCAAACTGAAGTAGTCCCTAAAAATTCTAAGCAATGACAATAACACCCTCGTCCTCAACGGATTCGGGGTTCAAAACCTCTGACAACTTGGCTTTACGAAGTGGAGCCGGATAATACCTCTCTAACATGAGAGCCTTGAACTCACTCTAAATACAATCACGATCGATGGGTTTCACAGAAAGCCACCACGAATAAGCACCCTTACTCAAGTAATAAGCCACTACTGCCACTTTACTCTCTTCTGGACACTGAATCATGTCGAAGAGTTTATCAAAATGCTCGAGCCAATGAACAATATCAGCTGGTTCCGATGAACCCTCAAAAGTAGGCGGCCTCTGACGAGAGATATCGCCAACAATCTGATTCACTCCTCCAGTCTGTCCATGAAACGGCACCCGGAATCCCTGTTGCGGTGGGCCACGAACCATCGAGGTATGCATGGTCTCCACCATCCGCGTCATGTGAGTCATCTGGGCCATCATGCCCTGCATAAATATGAATGGGTCAACCCGAACACCTTTCGAGTGAGATGCCTCTCGGGTACGACTCCCTGACAGCGACTGATTATCTGCTGATGAATGAGTAGCCTCACTATTTGATGAATTAATGATATCCCTCGCGTTCGCGTGGGCATGCACACGAGATCTCGGGTTTAATCCCACACCGCGGCCTCTTCCCCTGCGTCCTCTGACAGCTCTATCCATACTGAAGCAGGAAAGCCACATGATAATTATAGATCCCGCATGAATATCGCATTATGATTACGTGACGGAATGATAACAATGAGCATACACGCTATAACACAATGAATGCATTAATAATGCAATAAAATGATCGTCGACATAACGCCGGGATATGATAAGATCGTATGAACGATCAAGTGAGGTGACATGATTATTTGATGAAATTCCTGAAATGATTGCCTTGAACAGGTTAACAAGGTTGAAGATTTGATTCACAAGATCAACAACTGAACCGTGAGATGGACTGGATGATTAGTGAACTAATCTGAACAATGAGATTGACTCAATGATGAATGAATTAACTGAGCGATGAGATTGACTGAGTGATGAATGAATTAACTGAACAATGAGATTAACTGAACAATGAGATTGACTGAGTGATGAATGAATTAACTGAACAATGAGATTGACTGAGTGATGAATGAATTAACTGAAAAATGAGATTGACTGAGTGATGAATGAATTAACTGAACAATGAACATCTGTTCATGATATATGCAGCAGTCAGGAGTGTATACCCCACAGGTAAATCAGTAAGTCAGTATAGCCTAGCATGGAATGGACCATGTCCAACAAGGTCTGGTTCATTCTTTTTGACACACCATTTAACTGAGGAGTGCCTGGAGGTGTTATTTATGATACTATTCCATGTTCCTTCAGGAACTTGTCAAACTTCGTACTCATATCCTCGCCACCTCAGTCCGACCGAAGTGCTTTGATATGATTTCCAGTATGTTTCTCGACTAGGGGCTTGAATTCCTGGTATGATCATCTGTGAACGTAATGAAGTACTGATATCTGTCACGTGCTTCTTCTAAAGCACAACATACATCGGTATGAATTAATCCTAGTTTATCAGCGGCTCTTTCAAAAATCCCTGTGAAGGGGAACTTAGTCATGTTGCCTTTAAGGCAAGATTCACAAGTAGAAAAGGGATCCGATCCCAATGGACCCATAAGTCCAACTTTTTCCATTTTGTAAACCTTGGTCTGACCAACATGAGCAAGTCTAATATGCCATTTCAAAACTTGACCAGTTTCATCCCCACCACGCTTCCTAGTCATAGTATTCACAACGACTTTGTTAGATGATACAGTTCATTCAACAATGTAGAAGTACCCACTAGTTTATTTCTAAAATAAATTTTGCAGGAACCATCACTAATGAAAAATGAAAAGCCTTTCCGATTCATGACCGGAATGAATACAATGTTTGTATGCCCCTTGGGAAAAAACAAGTACATCTTAAAACAAAGCCGGATTCTAAACCCAAAAAAAGTGATCCTATATCGGTTGTCTCGATACTATGCCCGCTTCCGACAGTGATCATCACTTCCTAAGCTCCAAGCTTCCTACTTTGTTCCAGATCGTGATTCACGGTACAAATATGAGAACTAGCACCATAATCCAGTATCCAAGAAGTAGAAAATACAGTAGCAGAACAATTTATTTCCAAAACTAAAAGTTCTGTACCTGAAGCGCCATGAAGAATCGGACAGTCTCTTGCCCAGTGGCCCAGCTCACCGCACTTGAGACAAGCGTCCTTCTTCTTCTTGTTCTTCGGAACCATCGGGGCCTTGCCCTTGCCTTGAAGTCCTTGACATGTGGTCCAGTCTGCTTCTTGGCCTTTTTCTTCTTGTTCTTAGACCTCCAAGGTCTAGAAGAAATCACAAGAGTAGACTCCTTTATCCGCGGAGTCTTCATCTGAGACTGAGTGGTCACAAGTTTGTTCATTAGCCCAGCTAAATTACAAGAGCCTCCAATCTCTCGATCATGGATATCATTTTGAGGACATGTTCCCCAACCTTCTCACCTTCCTTCATCCTTGCACCGAACAGTTGCTTGGATATCTCATATCTAGCAGTTCTGCTGTGCTCACCATAAAGTTCGGTTAAGTGAGATAGAATCTGCCTAGCAGAAGTTATTTTGTCATGAGCTCTCTGAAGATCATTTGACATAGAAGCCATCATGTAAGCATGGACTTTTATGTCATCCTTAACCCACTTTTCGTGATTTTTGATCTCTTCCTGATTGGATCTGGTCCGCACAGGAGGAGCCGGAATGTCCATCTCCAAGACGTATCCCAGTGCCTCTATACTGAGGATAATCATCAGATTGCGGAGCCAGTCCACAAAGTTAGGTCCAATCAGGGTGTTCTTCTCGAGTAGAATTGCGAGTGGATTCGTAGCCATGTTGAGAGTTATGTCTGCATTAAGTAAGACAGATTAATTAGTGACTTGCTTAATTATGATCTGAGCATAGAATTAAGGTCTTTTCTATTCTTGTTACCTTGCTTCCACTATTTTTATAGGAATAGCACACTCCCATGTGAAATCCAGAAGTATCGTCGCTCTACTTCATAGTGGTGATCGAGTTCTTTATAAATCTTAATAGACGGCAACCGAACAAGTTTCTAGTCTATTAATTATCATAAAGTGGTGTCCAACACCAACCCATATAATGGATGATTCTATATTCTTTTTCCCCTTGTTCACTCCCCTCAACCTATACGGTTTCTATGGTTCGTGAACAAGTTCAGTTTATACCACCGACGTAAATCAGTTTCACAATTGAATCTTATCCGGCAACCTATCAGGTTTCTAGGGATAAAATTTAGTCCAACCGAAGGCATCCAATGCGCTCCCGGTAATTTATCCGTCCTCCCCGAACGACTACCCCGATAACTCGGAAGCATAACACATCCGGTTTGGATTTCAATTTCCCGAAAGCTCGATGGAGGGAAGGAAAACCTTGAAACCTTATAAACTTAATAATTTGTTGTGGGAGAATTATCGCGATTAATGTTACACTTTGCACATTAATTCATTTAAGCGCTTTTGTGGCATTCATACAATATGAAACAACCATTCACAACCTAGTTGCTACCAACATGTGGTTCATGGACCGTTCCTAGAAAACAAAAACTCTATAATCTAATTACAAGTCTTCGTCTTGAATCTTCATCTTATCGAAACGGATCTTCCTCCGGTCTTCGTCATTACATATAAATTTTACAATGAAAATTTCATCCTAGATACAAATATTTCTAGTAAAATATATAGGCTCAAAACGGCCTTTACAACCCAATCGAATAAACCAAACGATTCAAAACTAAGTCCATGAACCACATCCCCATTCAAAAGCATTCATCCAATAAATGCTAAATAAACGGAAAGCGTAGAGATACATTGATCCAATCAACAATCCGAACCGATCTAATCGATCCACACAATCAGTAATATGAAAAAACGTTCAAATAATTCGGTCACCCATAAATATTCCAATTGATCAAATAAAATGAAATACCATAAATCAATTTAATCATATTAAATCCAATTTAACATGTGGGAGATTAATTTTCTGGAATACATGAAAAAATAGAGCCGGGGCGAAAACTGGCCTGCCAGGCCGAGTCTCCTTTGGCAGTGTGCCAGCAGATACGCCTTGTCCCGAAAGGCAGGGTCGAGTCACGCTCGGCAGCCTACCGGCCAGGCATGGCCCGTGTCGCCTGACATCGGGTTGTCCTGCCTGGCACGGCCCGTGTTTCCAGACACGGCCGGGTCTGCCTGGCAGTGGCCTGGGGACTGCCGAACACGGCCCGTGTCAAACAAGACACGACCGAGTCACCCTGGCAGCTTCCTGCACTTGGTCCGAAAAGTCGTCCGACGACGATTCGGAGCTAGATTTTCGACTGGATATCCCATATCAATATTTTCCGACTTTCATATCTTCAATATAAATCATTTCCCAGAAATTTAAGATTTATATTTAGACATAAACTTACAAAAAATATAACTACAACGAACGTAAAACATGTACCATGATTATGACTAAAATGATTCCAAATCATTCACCATCTAATCGAGCATTCTAAATGCCAATATCATATATACGATCGCAAGACCAACTCTCCGATACCACTGTTTGGATTCGGTGCCTAAATCCAAGGCCCAGCGGAAGCGGTAAAATGAAAATTAATTTGATCCGAATCCCTACGATGATCGATCGAGCTACGTATATACAAATATATAAACGAAAACACAAGAGATGTAAGAAACTCAACCTTGTAGTCCGTTGATTAAATGGATTCCTTCGCTTGAGCTATTTCCCAAGCTTTAGTTGTATATCCCTACGATCCAATATGCTCCAAGCCCTTGGATGATCCAACATCGAAAATACAATGCCTCTACTTGCTACGCGCCAGAGAAATGACCGGAACGACTAAACCTCATTATCCTCCAAGGATACGGCTAGAACAAGATTATAGGAGCTTGAATATAAAGATTATTACACTATAAGTGTTTAATCTATTTTTTCTCTATTTTTCTCTCAATCTTTCTCTAAGAAAATTGAAGAAAAGAATGAAGAAGATGAAGATGAAGTTGAAGACCATGAAAATGAACTCTAAGTTCTTTTTATCTCTCTCTATCAACCGTATGAAACCAAGAGTGTTGGAGAGAGATGAAGTCTTCCACCTTTATTCAATTTCAACCCACATGACCAAAACCCCACATGCCCTGTTCTTCTATTAAAAATGGAAAACAAAAGACAAGGGAAGTTAGGTGGAAATGGGGCGGGGGGAGGGGCATCTAGAAGGGAATTGAAGAGTTCGGTTCGTTCCGGACTACCGAGAGTCCAAACAGATAAACTCCGTTTCCGTTCCAATGTATTTATATTAATTAATTAATCATATCAAATACATAATAACATAATTAATTTCTCCAAGAAATAATTATATTCACGAATTAAATTAATCATCCAGTAATTTATTTAATTCATTAGGCCGTAAATTAATTTATCCTATAAATCAATTTAGATATCCAATGTCCCAATTAATTAGATATCCAATATCTAATATTCATAATGAGAGAATAAGCTCGATTCATTCCGTCGTCAATCCTATTGCGCAACTCGGTAGGTTCGTCTCAGTCAGCAATGGGAGGAACTAAAGAGTAGTAGCACCACCTAGCCAGCCTGGCGGCCTACACTATACCCCAACTGAGAACGAAAGATTGGGATCATTCAAGAACCATTATGTCGTGAATATAAGTATACGTATAAATCCTTCTTTCAAATGTCCCGATCAAGATATAGGGTCACGGTCAGTCAAACCCTATCTGTACTTGACTCTATGCATGCGTTAATGCAAATCGAGATCATCGAGCTCTCGTGTATCTGATACAACTAGCTCCAATGCTTTGGCCAAAGACTTATGATCTCATCTCCCAATAACCGCATATGACATATAACCCGCTCACTAACGGGAGAAAGAATTCTATCTTGGTATTCAGTAGGACCTGCTACTTGCCCGTCAAGATGCACGTCGAGGTTGAACCCCGCCTCCCGGTTTATAGGGTCGAGCTACTCTAATAAAAATCTTGACGTCACAAGCATATCCCTACTAAATCCTCAAGTCAAATGTTCACGAATACCTATCACAACCTTTCGATTCCATCATTGACTGTCCCGGAGTGAAATCAGTGTGACGAATCGAGGGTGAGTCGGTTCGAGTATACTAATCCAATTAGCATACCTATAACGTGTGCTCCCAATAACCATTAGTGTTCGACAGGCACTCTCCATGTCAAAGAACACGTAATACAAGTCTTCACATAAACTTAACGCCCAGTCATGTTTCATCGACTTGCGAACGATTAAGTATTTGAGCTATAAACCTTTCCAGTGCCGATCCCCTTATCAAATAAGGAGTGGAACATTTTTCTCTCAAATACACGGACTAGTTTCTCTCTCTCTCTCTCTCTCTCTCTCTATATATATATATATATATATATATATATATATATATATATATATATTTACGAGTCAGGAACGCCAGTAACTACCAGTAAATAAAGAAACATCTATTTGCCTTATGATAATGATTTACATAATAACAAGTACGATGCCCTCACTCAACTTCCTCTTAGTGGCATTCGAGGGCATACTCCTAACAAAACATTTACTGAGTCAAAGCTTAACATTTTGCATAGTAGGGATGTCATTTCCAATGAGTAGGATATCATCCACATAGAGTACTAGAAAAACAATTGCGCTCTTACTAATCTTGTTGTATACACAAGGTTCGTCTTGATTTCTAATGAAACCAAACTCTTTGATTTTTTCATCAAAACGAAGATTCCAACTCCGCAATGCCTGGTTCAAACCATAAATGGCTTTTAAAAGCTTACATACTTTATTAGGATTATTAGGATCGACAAAACCTTCAGGCTGTATCATATACACATCCTCATCTAACTTCACATTAAGAAAAACGGTTTTGATATCCATTTACCATATCTCATAGTCATAATATGCTGCTATGGCAAGTATAATTCTAATTGATTTAATCATTATGACTGGTGAAAAGGTTTCATCATAGTCAATACCATGAGTCTGTCTGTATCCTTTCGCCACGAGTCGTGATTTGTATGTTTGTACAATGTCATCCATGTCCTTTTTCTTTGTAAAGATCCATTTGCAACCAATTGCTTTGGAACCTTCAGGAAGATCAACCAAAGTCCATACTTGATTATCATACATGGATTGCATTTCGGATTTTATCCCTTCAAGCCAACTTTCGCATTCAATGCTAGTAGTTGCTTCATTGTAGGTTGTGGGCTCATCTAAATCCATGAGTTCCACATTGTTGTCATCTGTGATAAAAAAATCCATATCTCTCAGGTTCACGATGATTACGTATAGACCTACGCGGAGCTGGTATAGAAGAAGTGGTCTCAACATCTCTATGTGAGTTTATATAAGTTTTATCTAAAGGTTCAATATCTATTTGTGGCTCTCTCATCTCATGAAGATTTATTCTACTCCCACTAATTTTCTTGGAAATAAATTCCTTCTCAAGGAATACTCCTGATCGAGCAACAAACACTTTGTTCTCTGATGGGATGTAAAAGTAATATCCTTTAGTTTTCTTAGGATATCCCATAAAAAGACATTTATCCGATTTGGGTGATAATTCATCAGTGATAAGACGCTTCACATAAGCTTCACAACCCCAAATCTTAAGGAAAGACAAAATATGTTGTTTCCTTGTCCATATATCATATGGTGTGATTTGAACTGATTTAGATGGTACTCGATTCAAAATGAACACAACAGTCTCTAAGGCGTAACCCCAAAAAGAAATTGGAAGATCAGATTGACCCATCATCGATCTAACCATGTATAACAAGGTTCGATTTCTCCGTTCCGACACACCATTACATTGAGGCGTTCCATGTGGAGTTAGTTGTGAAACAATTCCATAATTTTTGAGATGATAGTCAAATTCATGGCTCAAATATTCACCACCACGATATGATCGCAGTGTTTTAATAGTTTGCCTAACTGATTTTGTACTTCATTTTAAAATTGCTTGAATTTCGTAAACGACTCACACTTATGACTCATTAAGTAGATATATCTGAATCTGCTTAAGTCATCCATGAACGTTATGAAGTACTGGAAACCTCCTCTAGCATTTGTATTCATTGGTCCACATACATTAGTATGTATATTAAGCCCAATAAATCTGCAGCTCTCTCAGTATGGCCCGTGAAAGGAGCTTTGGTCATTTTGCTTAATAAACAAGATTCGCACGTATCATATGATTCTAAATCAAATTTATCCAAGATTCAATCTTTATGGAGTTTGGTTATACGTTTCTCGTTTATATGGCCCAAACGACAATGCCAGAAATATGTTTGGTTTAAATCATTTGATTTAAGTCTTTTGACATTTATGTTACAGACAGATTTGGAACTTTCAAGATTTATGGGATATAATCTCCCACTCATCAAGGCATCTCCATAAAAAGTACCTTTATTAAATATGGACATTACACTATTCTTAATAGTAAAGTCATATCCTTCCAAATCAAGGCAAGCAACTGATATAATGTTTCTACCCATAGCAGGAACGTAATTACAATTATTAATTTCCAATACAAGTCCACTTGGTAGCTTTATATCATAAGTCCCTACGGCACTGGAGCAACGCTTGCTTTATTTCCAACACGTAGGTCCATTTCACCTTTTGCCAGTTGTCTACTCCTTCGCAGTCCCTGCGCATTCACACAAATATGAGCTTCACTACCAGTATCTAATACCCATGATGAAGAAGTAGATAAATTGACTTCTATAACAAGAATACCTGAAGTAGCAGTCTCACTGCTCTTCCATTTCCTCATTTCTTCCAGGTAGACTTTGCAATTCCTTTTCCAATGACCGTTTCATTGCAGTGGTAGCAAGCCCCTTCTTTGGGTTGTTTCGATGACTTCTTGAAAGGTTTAGGATTGGGTTTAGGCAACATCTGCATTTTACCCTTACCTTTATCTTTCAGGGCCATCTTATTCCTTTTCTTTTTATTCCATTTCTATTGAACCATTAAAACATTAGGAACAACTTTCTTAATGTGTGTCTCAGTTTGTTTTAGCATCCCATGCAACTCAGTAATAGTTTTCTCCATGTTGTGCATGTTGAAGTTTACTACAAACTGATCGTACTCTGAAGGCAGTGATGCTAAGTTTATATCTGTAGCGAGTTCCTGACTGATAGGAGCTCCTAGCCTTTCAAGATGCTCAATGTAGCCCTTCATCTTAAGGACATGAGCACTCACAGAAGTACCTGAAGACATTTTACAACCATTCAATTCCTTTGTAGTGTCAAACCCCTCATGATGGGCTTGCTCTTGGAACATTTTTTTAAGCTGACCCATCATTTCATAAGCTTCCATGTCCTCGAACTGTATCTACAACTCCGAGTTCATGGTTGCTAGCATAAGGCATGTCACATCCAAAGAATCATTCATATGCTTACTATAAGCATCTTTTTGAGCTTTGGTGGCGGTTGATTCCGGTTCATCAGGAATTGGGTTTTCCAGAATGTACTGCTTCTTTTCAGCTTTGAGAACAATTCTCAAGTTCCTTGACCAATCAAGGTAATTAGTGCCAGGAAGTTTTTCTTTGTCAAGAATTGATCGCAATGAGTTTGTATTGATTGGTGCCATTGATTCTACAATATTAATATGCAAAGTTATTCGTGAGATATATTGATTTTAAAATATAACGGTCAAGTAAATGCAAGCACAGCTATGGCATGTCCCTCACAAATAAAAGAAGTTTAGTTTTTATCAATAGAGATGACATCTTATGTCAACATGTTAGTCTCAAATATTATGTATCACATACACATATATGAATTATAATCTAACGATCAAATAACCACAGACAGAACTTAGGCATGTCCCCCGTAATTAAAAAAATGTTTTAGATTATCATTTGGGATGACATCTTATGTCGTTTTAATCGTATTAATCCCAAATAAGCCATAGGTCTAAAACCGTTTTGTATAACCTATATAAGTCTTAACCATTTAAAATATATGTATAAGCTTGTTTATTCATCTCGTCTCCTTAAGATAAAATCCATACACCCTGCTTTGGCAGACCCATATTAGAAATGATCGAAAGTTTGACGAGTGTTTTGAAATGGTTGACTCTTGAGACTTATGTTTCATATCAATTTGATTTTAATAAAACTATTTTATCAAAAATTGATTATCTCAAAATTATTACCATGTATCTCATACATGTAAAAGATTTAATGAGTTTGATTTATTTGGAAATTACAATTATTAAGCAAATAAAAAAAATATGATGCATCTCATACAATCATATGCTAATTTAAATATGATGCGTCTCATACAATCATATGTAATGTAAATATGATGCATCTCATACATTCACATGAACAGTTTGGCGTGGTGTGGTATAGCCATAGATCCTATTATGATATTCGTTAATATCAATAGGTCGTTCGGTGTAATCTTCGATAACACCTTTCTTCTTGAATTCCTTGTAAGTAGCTCATCTCCTTCGTCTTCCTCTTATAGGTAGAACTATTATAAACTATATCTATACATTTAGTAATAGAAACCTCGAGTTACATTCGAGGGGAGTAAAATGAGAAGAGAAATTACAAAAAGATAATAAGAAGGCACGACCTACAAGTCGTATTACGAATATTACAACTATAATCGAATCATCAATCTAATTGATCTAGTACGGCTATACCAACCACAATGCATAAACTATTTAAGCATTCACAAGCACATATAATATATAAAATGTACCAAATATCGACCATCGATAAGTACTATAATATACAAAATATGCCAAATATCGACAATCGATAAGTTATAAAGTTTCGAGGGCCAAAACATCAAACCTGGTAAAATGAGAAATAAATTTCCAGGAATACACGAAGAAAATGAGGCCGAAACTGTAATACCCGTAATTTTGATTTCCGGTAATTTCTTTTTTTTTGGTGGAAGTCCATTTTGACGACTCTCTCATGACCGTTTCGTCATTCTGAGAATGATTAATTCTACACTTTTTGCCATCCGAGTTTGTTTCGGTGCCGTTTTGTTGAGTTCCGTGCTTTTTAGCGACTTTTCCGCACTTGAGTTCGATTCTTGCGAATCTCGTTCAAAACTGCTGTTTCGAGTTTCCCGTAAGTCCGTTTAACTTTGTTAGACGTGTTGTGAACTTCGGTTTGGTTATTCGATCACGTATCGTGATTTTCGGGCGTTTTGGGCCATTTTCATAATTTCCCAAAGTTTGGGGTAATTACTTTCCGTTGTCGAATTTCGAGCCTTCGGGTGGTCGGAATCGTATGTTCTCTTAGTGCTCGAATTCGTCTTTGAGAGTACTTCGTAACCGTATCTTCGATTCGTATTCAGGTTCGGGTTTCGGGGTCGTTCGGGCCGTCGGAGTTGCCCCCGGCCGAATCATGGTCGGGCAGTGTGGACCCAGGCCGGCACTGGCCGAGTTACGGCCGGTAGTGCTCAGCAGTTACGTACGTAAGGCCCTGGCCGGTAACGTACGTAACGTTTTCGGCATTTCTAGGCAGCGAGTTCCGCCATGGTCGGTTACGTATGTAAGCCATGGCCGATTACGTACGTAAGGCGGCCGGCAGGCTGCCTATATAAGGCCAACAGACGTTTTCTTCAGCCATTTTCTCACTTGTTTTCTTCCCTTCTGCATCTGGAGCTTGGGTAATCATGGAGGCATGTTGTTATACAATGAATCCATGAAGTTTTGAGGTTTATATCATCAATCATCCGTCCTATAACATCCTTTGATCGAGCGAATCAGGTCAGATTTTCTAGAAATCTAATTTTGGGGATTTTGGGTATTTTGTTCGATTTCGTCCATTTAATCCGATTTAACTTAGGATTGTGATGGATTGATGATTATTTAGATGTATTATATCATTTCCTTTATTATTCCATGGTTGGATCGTATCGATTCGTTGTTTTGGTCGAGTTCTTGATCAACGCCTTGAAGGTGTCCGGTAAAATGTCATAGAGGGGTTTTCGGGCGTTCTACGATTATTCTTCCTCGTATGATCGATGATTTATTGATTATATGTTGTTAGGGTCGTGTTTCTTGCGAAGAAACCAAGTTGAACCCTTCCGTTCGTTGTCGTCTTTCTTTTTTATAGCATCAGGCGTTTTGAAGCTTCCGGTTGAACCGCGTTCGTTGGAATACTTGCGTGCCGATATCGAGGCAAGTATCTTACTATACGACTTGTATCTTGCGACTAGTAATTACGTATGACATGTATGATGATTTTGCTTGCCTTCGTAATTATGTTTCGTTTGAGTTGGTTGTGTTTTCCGTAATTTGAAGGCTTTGCCATAATAGTGTTATATCAGTATACGTGTTAGGCGTTGTGCCATTTGTGCAGGAATGCGACGTACATATGGGATGGTTGTACACTTGGTTGTGCAATGTATTTTGTACCGAACGTGTGTTATGTTGGTTATGTGTCGTGGATTGACGATAGTTGTTGCGAGTGTTGAGATTGTGTTATGTGCGTGTGATGTACGATTTTGTGGTGATCAATGTGATTGATTAATTGTGCTCATTGTTGTATGTAATGTGAATGTGAATATGTATATGTGTGTGACTGCTAAGTTCACTCGTGTTGGTTCGACGGGACCTACGAGGATTCGTGGCAGTGGACTACGGGGTCAGAACTTAGTGAGGTACTGAGATCCAATCGTGCTGGTCTGACGAGGCCTACGATAACGCATGGCAGTGGACCATGAGTTTCGGACATAGTACGTCCAACCGGGTGAGCTCGACGGGGCTTACGGTGACACGTGACAGTGGACTACGGTGTCAGGACTGTGTGTGTGATTGTTGTGATTGATATAGTTCGTGAAGGTTGTTAAGCCTACGGAGACACGTGATAGTGGATCACGGTGTCGGAATTGGTTATGTCTGGTTAATAGTCCGTGCGGGTTGTTGAACCTACGGAGACACGTGACAGTGGATCACGGTGTCAGAATTGATTATGTTTGTTTAATTGTGCGTGGTGTGGTCCGTGTGGGTTGTTGAACCTACGGAGACACGTGACAGTGGATCACGGTGTCATGAGCATGATTATTTTCAAATCAAAGTTTTGAAAGGAAAAGTTTTATGAAAATGAATGTTGGATCGAGTCCTAAGCTTGAATAAATGTTTCCCGTATTGTAAACTGCTGAGTTATGAAACAAGATTTGGGTTAAGGCCCTAAAGTTTTTCGAAAGGTTTTGTGAATCAGGACTTGAGGTCTTAAAGGTTTTGAAAATCTAAAAATTCTCGAGATGATAATCTTATTTTCGAATGCTTCATAGCTTATCTTCCCTTGTGAAAACCTCCCGGGAATATTTTGATACTTGATTATTATATTGGATTCACGATTATTATTTGCTTGTTACATTTCATATGATTTGATACTTGCACTAGTAAAACAGTGGAGTTTTACTAACCCCAGTGTCGGGGTGGATGTCTGATACTGCGTCCGGTACATGCGTATTCGGGG
Organism: Orobanche coerulescens; assembly: GCA_033398695.1. Lineage (NCBI taxonomy): Eukaryota > Viridiplantae > Streptophyta > Magnoliopsida > Lamiales > Orobanchaceae > Orobanche > Orobanche coerulescens. Next base: position 59,591,048 of record CM065808.1, on the reverse strand, counting down.
AGCGATCCAGGATTGGCATAAGAGGATGACGAGCTGCGATACTAATCATGAGTCGAGAGTTGTTTTGATTTTTGTTGTGTTGTCAGAGTTGATTTCAGTTTTCCGCTGTATTGTATTTCGACCCCTGTGTGCGTAATGTTATTTAAGTCAGTTTTGTCGATTGGGTTGTGTGACCTCATCGGTCTGTGTATTCACGTGTAAGTGACCATATCGGTCTGTATCATTTTATTGTTTGACCCTGGCTGGGCAAGCATTTGGTTGTTTATGGATGTTTAGCCTGGTAGATCCTTGTGGAAAGGGTCTACGGCGTGTAATATTCCCATATGGTTTTGGGGGTGTTACATTTATGGTATCAGAGCTTAGGTTGCGGAAACCTAGGCTATCGGGTCGAGTCAAGTTGTGATTTGTCGAGTAATGTGTTGTCATGTCGTTCGAGTCGTCAGGTGACAAGTTGAGTTGTGCGTAGTCACAACGTGTCGGTTATGTTGTCGGACGAGATTAGTATCGTGGGCGACCGTCACCTCCGTGCGACCTGTGGATGTAAGTCTCCTCCTTTATGCGTAATACCTGTGTATCTCGATTTTATCTTAGTGAGTTAATTGCGGTGCATAATTTTATTTACACAGTATTGTGTAATATAGTTGTGTTTAATACTTGTGGCACATAGTATGTGTATAGAACTGGGCACGTTATTGTTTTATCTTTGAACCACCGGGTGGGGTGGTATGTTGTGAAAGTTGTAAACCTTGATGGGTTTCGAAAAAGTACCGATGGTAGAGTTTGTGAGAAACTCCGATGGATGATTTTGCTGAGTGTTTAAACTTGATACCACGAGATGCATTTGATTGAATTGGCGACCCTGGTTGCTATTTGAGTATGTGGTTTTAAATTCGACTGTTTTTGGAATGTTGTAATTTTTGTCCGCTATGGGAAAGTTTGAGAATGTTTCCTGAAGGACTTTACAGTTTGAGAATTTTGTAGAAATCGATTTTTGGAAAATATTTTGGTGGTGCGGTCAACCCATGGTTTATATAGATTTTTAAAATTTGTTAAATTTTGACAAATGGGCCGTGTATTTTCAAATGACACAATCAGACGGTATTTGAAAAATGTGTTTTGAAATACTTCAGACATTGTAAAATATTACCGTCGTTTTGGTTATGAACTAATGGATTTTGGAAAATTTCTGTTTTGCAAAACAACTTTGGCTTCCATAAATTAGAACGTTATGTGTTTATGTATTGAGGTTAAGTCGTGCAGTGAGTGGACATATTATTAATTTCGTCAGAAAATCTGGGTTGTATGCCCAAGTGGCGGGATACGTTGTTAGGTATCGTTCCCCACTTCAATGACCGAGGTACTAAACAAAGTGTTTTCAAAATTTCATCCGAGCAAAATCTTTCAAACTCGCGATTTTTTTTTATATATTATCATTCGAACAAATACCTCGATAAACTTGTTTTTTTAAGAATATTATCGGTGTTGGACCACAATGGTATGCTTAATGTTTTAACCGTGTATGCTGGGGTATAGGTCGTACATTTTTGCCAATGTGAACGTGTGAATATTGCATTGTGCTGCTGATTGTGGGCTTATGTCGATTATGCGAGGTTTGCTTTATCTTGTTATTCTGATTGGTTGTCCGTTCAGTATGCTAAGGGGTCGAGGTCGAGGCCGTGGCCGTGGTCGTGGCGGTGGTCGTAATTGGGAGCAGGAGAGGGCGACTCCCTCCTTGCCGAGTACCAATCAGCTCAGTACAGATCAGGGACATTCGACTAGCGTTAATGTTGACGTTGGCGCCGCCACCATCCTTCGTCAGGTGTTTGACCAGTTAGTGCAGATGAATAAGGCCGTACGTCGGGATGAGAACCCAAATAGGGAAAACGGAACTAGTAAGTGGTTACGAGGTGTGATGAAGATGCAACCGCCTCGTTTTGTTGGTTCGTCTGACTTGTTAGGTTGGGAAAACTGGCTCTTCCAGTTGGACAGAATATTTGATGTTGTAGATTGTCCGGATGATAGGAGGGTACCCATTGCTCAGTACCTGCTCGACAAAGAAGCCGCAGACTGGTGGCACTCTGTAGTGCCTGCAGATCGTACATCTACATGGGCTGAGTTTAAGACCGCCATGGAGGCAGAGTATTGCCCGTTGCCCATTCGTGAACGCAGAATCGTTGAGTTTTTCTCGGCTACGACCCAGGATGTGTCAATATCCCAGGCGATAGTCGATTATAATCGACAGTTGGCTTATGTTCGGGATCAAGTGAGAAGTGAAGCGGACAAGGTTCGATACTTCAATATGCGCATGAAACCCCATATCCGTGAGAGTATGGCCCCGCTTATGTGTACCACCCTGAAAGAATATCAGGACCGAGCTTTAGCCATTGAGATGGCTGTTTCTGTGTCGGAATCTGGTTCAGAGAGTAAGAGACAGAAGACCTCGAGAAATTTTTCAAGAGGCCAGAGAAGTGAGATCCGTGAGCCTGTTGCTTCGCATTTTCCTTCTGGGAGAACTCCTCGTTCGGTTGACCAGTCTAAGAACCTTACTCTGGAGGCGAGTAAGACAGTCGGTGTGAAGACCTGCTTCAACTGCAGTCGTGTGGGCCATGCGAGACAGAATTGTCGTTCGCCACCGGTTAATTGTTTTAAGTGCGGCCAACTGGGGCACCAAGCGGTGCATTGTGAGACCGTTGCCAAAATGTTCGAGAATCGGGTTTTCGTTCCTACTCGGGGAGTGCCCGGTGGTGTCCCGTGATGTAGTTGTGTATCGTACTTCGTGCTGTAATTCGTGTAGAAATTGATATTTGTTGCGTGAACTTTTTGGTTTTGTTTGTATTCTACCATGATGTTTTATTTTAAGTTTCGGGACGAAACTTATTTTTAATAGGATAGAATGTGATATCCGGTATTCTAGTTTTCCGTTATCTTGAATTGTTTGTGTTTTGACGTTGGACATTTTCTTGTTAATGAGAATCGGAATGATTTCTATCGTAATACTCTATTTGTTTCTATCGCATAGCCGTTTTAGTCGGGTGCGACTTGTTGTCGCGTACGTTTCTTTGATTAAATGTGTGCATATGATGTGGTATGTGATGCGTCGTTAATTGATCGTTATTGTTTTGAATCATTGCCGGTGGCATTGTTATGGTCGTCGTGGAGCGTGTTTTCACGCCGTATGTCTCTTTGCGTTTCTTGCAGCGTTTCGCCGTTGGGCGCGAGTTTTCGGTTTTTGTGTATCTCGTCGAGTCTTCCTGACAGTGGATATTGCTTCTCCCTACTTGTTTTAAGTTTCGGGACGAAACTTCTTTTAAGGAGGGTAGAATGTAATACCCGTAATTTCGATTTCCGGTAATTTATTTTTTTTCGGCGGAAGTCCGTTTTGACGACTCGCTCATGACCGTTTCGTCATTCTGAGAATGATTAATTCTAGACTTTTTGACATCCGAGTTTGTTTCGGTGCCGTTTTGTTGAGTTCCGTGCTTTTTAGCTACTTTTCCGCACTTGAGTTCGATTCTTGCGAATCTCGATCAAAACTGCTGTTTCGAGTTTCCCGTAAGTCCGTTTAACTTTGTTAGACGTGTTGTGAACTTCGGTTTGGTTATTCGATCATGTATCGTGATTTTCGGGCGTTTTGGGCCATTTTCGTAATTTCCTAAAGTTTGGGGTAATTACTTTCCGTTGTCGAATTTCGAGCCTTCGGGTGGTCGGAATCGTATGTTCACTTAGTGATCGAATTCGTCTTTGCGAGTACTTCGTAACTGTATCTTCGATTCGTATTCAGGTTCGGGTTTCGGGGTCGTTCGGGCCGTCGGAGTTGCTTCCGGCCGAATCATGGCCGGGCGATGCAGGCCCCAGATCGCCGAGTTACGGCCGGTAGTGCTCGGCGATTACATACGTAAGGCCGGTTACGTCGTAAGGCCACGGCGTAACGCACGTAACGCTTCCGCATTTCTAGCGAAGTTCGCCATGGCGATTCGTACGTAAGCCATGGCCGATTACGCACGTAAGGCGCGGCAGCCGCTATATATAAGGCCAGTTTTCTTCAGCCATTTTCTCACTTGTTTTCTTCCCTTCTGCGTCTGGAGCTTGGGTAATCATGGAGGCATGTTGTTATACAATGAATCCATGAATTTTTGAGGTTCATATCATCAATCATCCGTCCTATAACATCATTTGATCGAGCGAATCAGGTCAGATGTTCTAGAAATCTAATTTTGGGGATTTTGGGTATTTTGTTCGATTTCGTCCGTTTAATCCGATTTAACTTAGGATTGTGATGGATTGATGATTATTTATATGTATTATATCATTTCCTTTATTATTCCATGGTTGGATCGTATCAATTCGTTGTTTTGGTCGAGTTCTTGATCGACGCCTTGAAGGTGTCCGGTAAAATGTCATAGAGGGGTTTTCGGGCGTTCTACGATTATTCTTCCTCGTATGATCGATGATTTATTGATTATATGTTGTTAGGGTCGAGTTTCTTGCGAAGAAACCAAGTTGAACCCTTCCGTTCGTTGTCGTCTTTCTTTTTTATAGCATCGGGCGTTTCGAAGCTTCCAGTTGAACCGCGTTCGTTGGAATACTTGCGTGCCGATATCGAGGCAACTATCTTACTATACGACTTGTATCTTGCGACTAGTAATTACGTATGAGATGTATGATGATTTTGCTTGCCTTCGTAATTATGTTCCGTTTGAGTTGGTTGTGTTTTCCGTAATTTGAAGGCTTTGCGATAATAGTGTTATATCAGTATACGTGTTAGGCGTTGTGCCATTTGTGCAGGAATGCGACGTACATATGGGATGGTTGTACACTTGGTTGTGCAATGTATTGTGTACCGAACGTGTGTTATGTTGGTTATGTGTCGTGGATTGACGATAGTTGTTGCGAGTGTTGAGATTGTGTTATGTACGATTTTGTGGTGATCAATGTGATTGATTAATTGTGCTCATTGTTGTATGTAATGTGAATGTGAATATGTATATGTGTGTGACCGCTAAGTTCACTCGTGTTGGTTCGACGGGACCTACGAGGATTCGTGGCAGTGGACTACGGGGTCAGAACTTAGTGAGGTACTGAGATCCAATCGTGCTGGTCTGACGAGGCCTACGATAACGCATGGCAGTGGACCATGAGTTTCGGACACAGTACGTCCAACCGGGTGAGCTCGACAGGGCTTACAGTGACACGTGGCAGTGGACTACGGTGTCAGGACTGTGTATGTGATTGTTGTGATTGGTATAGTTTGTGCGGGTGGTTAAGCCTACGGAGACACGTGACAGTGGATCACGGTGTCGGAATTGGTTATGTCTGGTTAATAGTCCGTGCGGGTTGTTGAACCTACGGAGACACGTGACAGTGGATCACGGTGTCGGAATTGATTATGTTTGTTTAATTGTGCGTGGTGTAGTCCGTGTGGGTTGTTGAACCTACGGAGACACGTGACAGTGGATCACGGTGTCATGAGCATGATTATTTTCAAATCAAAGTTTTGAAAGGAAAAGTTTTATGAAAATGAATGTTGGATCGAGTCCTAAGCTTGAATAAATGTTTCCCGTATTGTAAACTGCTGAGTTATGAAACAAGATTAGGGTTAAGGCCCTAAAGTTTTTCGAAAGGTTTTGTGAATCAGGACTTGAGGTCTTAAAGGTTTTGAAAATCTAAAAATTCCCGAGATGATAATCTTATTTTCGAATGCTTCATAGCTTATCTTCCCTTGTGAAAACTCCCCGGGAATATTTTGATACTTGATTATTATATTTGATTCACGATTATTATTTGCTTGTTACATTTCGTATGATTTGATACTTGCACTAGTAAAACAGTGGAGTTTTACTAACCCCGAGTCGGGGGTGGATGTCTGTTTTGCGTCCAGGTACATGCAGATTTAGGGGAGCAGTCATAGGATTGGCACAAGAGGATGACGAGCTGCGATACTAATCATGAGTCGAGAGTTGTTTTGATTTTTGTTGTGTTGTCAGAGTTGATTTCAGTTTTCCGCTGTATTGTATTTCGACCCCTGTGTGTGTAATGTTATTAAAGTCAGTTTTTTGTCGATTGGGTTGTGTGACCTCATCGGTCTGTGTATTCACGTGTAAGTGACCATATCGGTCTGTATCATTTTGTTGTTTGACCCTGGCTGGGCAAGCATTTGGTTGTTTATGGATGTTTAGCCTGGTAGATCCTTGTGGAAAGGGTCTACGGCGTGTATTATTCCCATATGGTTTTGGGGGTGTTACAGAAACAGGTCCGAAAGTGGCCTGGATCGCGGTCCCTAGGGCCAGACCGCACCAGCACATAGCCCCGGATCGCGATCGCAATCCTCAGACCGTATGGCAGCCCTTTGTTCCAGCATCAGGTATATTTTGTTGAGTTTATGAGTATACATCTTATATATACTTCATGTAAACATCTTATGTATATAACAACTAATACCTTTTGAGCAATATAAATATATAAATCAAGTATATCAAATATATATTTATACAATCTCGGAATCAAAATATAATTATGTTCATATAAAATTTTTAAAGAAGTATAATCTTTACATAAACAAATTTATGTTCATATGCACCTCTTAAAATTCATAATCATAACATAAAATAATATGTAGATCAAATCATATGTTCTCTTATTCTTGGATTATTAGTAGAACTAAATTATCACATGAATCTCCATATATCAAAGAACCATATATGTCAAGGTCAAACATATAAATCAAAATATATATCACCATATACGTATTAAGATAGGAATCATATATATATATATGTTTGAGGAGGAAGTAAAAGACAGCAAATCAATTGTATTCATAACACTGATAGAGGGGCCTTTATATAGGCATTACAATGAGAGTCCTTCCATACATAGGATTCCTAGATAAGGTAAGACATCTAATAGGATCCTACTACCTCTAGAAGGATCTAGAACCTTCCATCTATGTATCTACAATCAGTATTAGGTAAGACACATCACGGGAATAATAAATCTCAGAACACTCCCTCTGTGTCGAGCACTAATACAACAATGGTGCAGAAGATGTTGCCTTCGTAAAATACCTTTTCCAAGCCAAAACAAAACCCCATGGGAAAAATAAAGGCTTGATGAGGAAAAGATTGCAACGCACCAAGATAACATGTCATGTATACTCCCCCTGATGTATACATAACGACTCCCCCTGATGAGTACCTCAAATCATAGGAGTTGGATGCCAAGTTGCCCTCATAACTATACCAAGGAAAAACCCAGTGGGAAAAATACCTCTTGGTCTAAGTTGAACAGAAGTACAACGTATCATTGTATGGATGTTCTCATAGGTCGCCTCATTAAAAACCTTACCAAGTGAAAATCCAATGGGAAAAAACAAACCTTGGTCTAACGACAAAAAGAGCGCGACACATCCAAAGTGCAGAGTCTCTAAAGACTTATCAAGTTTTCCAAAGTCTTGACCTCCATGCACTAAATCAGTCATTACTTCTTCGATTCAATAGGTATCAACGAAACTGTAATAACTTATGAAAACTAGACACCCATAGCTTTTCATTCACATACAGTACGTAACCTAGATCGACCTAAGCAGATCACAAAGCTCTATCGAAGTTGACTCAGCAAATTACCGGACATATCCTGTCCTACTTTGCAACAATAGTCATATGTCACTCAACATGATGAATGTGATCAAATGGTTGGTTTCCTTGGAAATTAGACACAAACCTTTCCAATGGCACCAATTTCACCATTTTCCATCAAGTGGGCTGCCCTTTAGGTCATATGGGAGATAGACCAACACATTCTGGGCAGATTCGGGTATCAGTTTTCAAGTGTCCTTTTTATCGAGATAGAGCGAGCCTCAAGCTTCTTGTCAATCACAGACATTGCATGAGCGCATCCTAGGCCATCATCACAGTGGCTTTACCGAATTATTACGAATGAGTACATCGAGTCAAACATGAGTACATAATACCGTACTTTTCTCTTAAGACTGCATCATCACTTAAGTGAGCCAAGTCTTATGATGACTTCGACTAATCATTGGGAATCATATAAGCATTACTTTATTGTATCTTAGGGAAACCGTCCCTTAGATTGCCTTAAACCAATTGATGAATACGCATCATCAAGTGTCCCAAGATCATTTCATTCTTAACTTTGGGTTTAACGGAATCTCTTAGTCTCACAAGAGTACATCACTATAAACCCTTAGTTTTACACGCAAAAGCTTCATATCTCTTCCAAATCAAGAATATACTTAGTATGCGTTCCCGACATTCACTTGTCGATGCGCTCCGTGGTCAGGAGCCACTTGATTTGAGTCTGATCCACCACGAGATCATTTTTATCGCTTAACTTATTTCCCCACTAAGATAAGATTTAACCACAAGCTGCACGACAGTTTTTGGGAAACTATCTAACTGAAAAGATAGTGGATGCTATAACATCCATTACGATAGCACAACTAAGTTTCGTGTCATCGTAGTCGATTCCAGTGCGTTCATGAGAAACCTCGCGCCATGAGGTGAGTTTAACTCCTTCTCTCACTCGCTTTAACAAAGTATACGGATAGATCTTATCTTTGGAGTGTCGGAACCACTTCAACAAAGGGCTATCACTTTGTTTATACTGGAGTCGCATATGTTTCCATTTTAGGCCAAGGCTACAATGTTGTAGATTTTCAACGAAGTATGGTTCGATTAAACTCACATTCCACGTCCTCATGAACCGGCTTTATTCATAGAGTACTCTTTATGGATTGACATTCATTGAGGTGTCCCCCAATGATGACTATAATCCAGAATCACATGAGACGGATGAGTTCATTTGATCATATGATCAAGTTTCATGTACCAAGCTCGCATACATTCTTAGCGAGAGTATTTATCGAACCAAGTGGCATCCCAATACTCTATGAGATCCACGACCTAGTAACACCATCTACCACAATTTGTGATGTTACCATATCACCATTTATAGGTGACGAACGTCCATGACCAGACACAATCCTTGCAGACATATTTGCAGCATGTATTTAATCTCGTCACTTTAGGGAACTTGGTGAGGCACAGTAGGGACAAACTACGACAATTCCAAGTCGTTCTACTCGAACATGATCGTTCGCATCTCCCCCTAACGACGGGAAGACTGGCTCATCAAAGTGACATACGAGATCGTCTGCCAAGGTATATTTTAAGCGGACTATGAGTGAAAGCGCATGTCATATTCATCATTTATAACCCGTCATAATGCGTTGTTGTGACGCACTTTTGGCACATGAACATGTGGACGATAAAGGTTTTCAGTGTTAACACAATCCAGTTAACAAAATGCATACCGTTACACTGGTAACTAAGCATTTGAATGATGATAGGTATAGGTGAATATGACATGTTGACCTATGCTACATATCCATAACTACTGGTCTTGAGAATTCAACAAAACCGCCACCATGCACCACCGGGATCGAACATAAAGAAATGATTGAACCGATGATAGGCCGTTGGTTTTACCGAACCTCTAGTGCTTTCTTGAAGAGTTCACTTCCTTCACCAGCCCCAAACAGCTCAAAATTTCGTGAGCATATATAAACGGGTGTTTAGGATTCCAAAACCATCAACCTTGTGGTCAAAAACCGATCGAAATGATATCGAACTGGTTGTTAGGATGGCTGGTGGTATGTGAAAACTTCATTTAAGTGGTTCACCTCCTTCCAAGTCTCCAAATGGCACCAAAATTTGTGAGAAGGTAGCCTTGGATGTTAGGAAGTACTTGTTAAAATTTCACTTTAAGACTTGGTCTAAAAAGTGGGTGAACCGACCTTTACAATGACTGGTCCGCAAGTTGGACAACCATAAACTCAGGTTTCATCAACTTATCAATCATTGTCAAAGGAACCACATAACATATAAATGTTATTACTTGAGTACGACCATTTATGAACACCATCATAGCATCATAAGCCACCCAGGCTAATACTTATGATCATGTATGTATAAGGACTCGGTGAAAAGGGAGGACTCAGCACCATGCTTATGCGAGTCGCTACATTATTCTCTTTAGCATAGGAGGGTGTCATCTCCTAATCGTGCCAAAGAATAGGCTTTAATAAATGAACATGGCTAAGAAGGATCATCGGGGGGATCTTTGGCGTCATACATGCTTATGAAAGCAAGACGCAGATGACATAAATATCATCATCGGTCATGAGCCCTGCTCACGACTCCACCAATGTACTTTGGTGTCTTTGATCCAACTAGTTTCTTTATTCAAAGAAAATGATGTCCATGACAATACCGTGGTATATGGATCATCAAACTGTCCAAACTCCAGACTATTAAAGCCTAAATGTGTCAATGTCCCAATACATCTTCTGGTTACCAAAACCGATGCAAGCCGGACCATATTGACTCATGAATATTTTTCTTTTCACATATCCAATACAAGTGATGCATAAGATTTTATTCTCACAAATCAAAATGAGATGCTATGAGTGATACACGTTGGCATATATATCATCGAGTCATAACATGATTCAATTGTTACGGAACATATGTGACTAGAAAACGCCATTCGGCATTCAACAACTTGAGCATCATACCGCTCATTGATTGTGATGACCTAGTCATCATAGTCACAATGGATTTATAAACCGAAATCCAAAAATATCATGTTCCTTGAAAATAGCTTAATACGCACTCAATTTCGCTTGCAAAATTTTACAAACATGAGCATAGCGAACACTCTAACAACATAGAGACTTTATACTTGATATGATCAAAATGATCTATCATATTGAGTGCATAACATGGCAAGGTTATATGCCTAAGGGGAAAAATTACGACACAAGCATGGTGTAACACTACCATGCACACGCTCGACCTTCTTATAAGGGTGCGTATTTTGGGATTTCCCAAGGAAACTGTTTTTCAACATTTGAAAGATGATAGTTTAGCGTACAACGCATACCAAAAACTGCATCATCTATAGCAAATTCGGCCAAAAAAGAGGTTGAAAAATATGTGTCATAAGACCACTTGCAAATTCAAGATGGGAACCAAGTTGGTTGGGACAAAAGTTAGCACAATCGCTGGAAATAAAATTCCGCGCAGATTGACTTTTGTTCACTAAAACAGCGATAACTCCCTTGTTAGGAAGGATATGGACGAACGGTCAGATGTTCTGGAAACTAGACTTCCGTATCTTTCTATCCATATATTGTGCACCACACGGATCATTAAACTCAGATCACAGTGCATGTTTTAATTGGATGCTTTAGTATTTCCCAAGTTTAGTGAGAAAACAAGTTTGAGACCATATCCAATGGCATAAGTGTTGATGCAAAAACCATGGCAATAACAGCCATAGGTGCGTTTAAATGCAGCAGGTGTTCGATTTCTTATCTCGACTAATGATCCTTTCGGTAACTCCAACTTGGTAGACTTGCAGAGAAAGTAGGAATGTCGGTACAGCTAAGGCTGTTTAAAAACCACTAATTCCGTTTGAACTTTCAAAGCATAAACAAATACCAAGGAGGATGCGCCTAGTCATGATCAAAGTGTAGACAAAATCCACCAAAGTGCATCAAATCAACCAAGTATTTTAATTCTCAATTTGCAAGTATACGTCATAATATCCATGTTATATAGGTACAACGCGGTGCATCATAATTAAGCATTTTGAACCATGAGACATAATGAATATACCATAACCAACTTGTATTGACCATCCAATAAGATCGACTAAACATAGTCAAATGTATAAGGCACATGCCTTTACAAATACTCGGAGAAGTATTCGGACCTATAGTCATACGAAGTATAATCGAGGTCAACGAATTCATGTATTTACCGCAATATGCCATTGCTTTACATGTTGAAACTCATGAGAATTACTCGTACATTCTTTCATATATCATGTTGCAAGGAGACGGTGCATGTCTACACCCACATGCAATATTTTATTTTAATAGGATGAAAGATGGAGTTTTCCAAGTATGGGATTGGGTCAAGACCAACGTGGTGGTCACTCAATTCAACGTGACAATTCCGTCACAAATCGATTTTAACCACGACATATCCGTCGCAATCGATGTTTGTCCCATTTATACGTCACAAATTCGTGACTAATCATGAACAAGTCATAACTTTACCGTTACCGACAATGTTCGTTTTATTTAATTGTTGGTTTAAAATCGATAAAACGGCGACGTCAAATCGCACCCAAAACGTGGTGTATGCAACAACCACAAATATCGACTTTCAACAATTATCCGTGACTCCCCCAGGACCGTCACACAGTTTACTTCGACATCCGAGAGTGATACCGTCTCTCATTGTCTCATCCACCGCAAAGTAGCATGGGAGATAAAGAACCCAAATACCCAATTCCCCCAAAAAAAAATTCCCAAAAGAGAGGAATTGAAAAACGAGAAATTTAATAAAGTCTTACGGGTACTTGGTTCCATATATGCTTTGATCCTTGAACGGGATATTCTCTCCATATGAGCAACATATTTCCGTGGGTACTTCGTTCTATATTTACTTTGATCCTTGAACGGGATAAATATGACTTTTTCTCCATAGCGTGCACATCATGTAAGATTCATAAGTGTACCAATTAATGAACAAATGAATCATTAATTAGGAAAATAGAGAGTTGAGAAACGACCGGATAGGGCTACTGGGCTCGATAATTCGGCCGAAAAAGGACTCGGGCGCGGCGATGCAGCAGCTCGATATTGGATGAGGTCGGATCTCCAATCGAATAATCTGTTTCTATCCGCGTACAGTTTCGTTGAGAAATAATGCTCCGAATCAGATCTCCATAATTGAACTTGTAGTTCTGTATATCATCAACATGCTTGTTGGAAAGACGATTCTTTCCTAGAGTTTTCTCGGATAAAATTGTAATCCTCACTTCAGTCTCTGTTTGAACCTTGCTGGAAATTCTTAATTCCTCTCGAATGAGTCATTAGAGCCCCTGGTGGTGCATCACCGTGAGTAACTTCACTCATACCAATAATCATGAAAGACCTCACCTTTCCAAAGCACCTTGGACCTCGACTTTTAGGAAAAAAAATGACTTTTTTTTTCATGGCCAACGAAGTTCGAAGCAGCTTAGTGACCCAGCAGATCAGCCCATCTCTTCTTCTATCACATCAAACCCACCTGAATCAAACGCCTTATGATGGAATTTGTTTCTAATCTGAGACGGCGGGCGAATTTGCAGGCGGTGGTGCGCGGCAATCGACTCTGGTTTCTGGTGCGAAGTTGTGCTGAGATTGACCAGAGGAAGCCGCAGACGTGTGTATGGTGGTCTGATGGTGGTACTGCAAGTGAGGGCGGAGGGAATCAACATTCAAGCAGCGCCGATGGATTTCGGTGGTGCCGGATTTGTCAAGAGGACGATTGATTTTCGCAGCAGCGGTGTGGTTCCGATCTAGTTTGGATCGGCGACGGCGGCTGTGTTAGGGTTTCACGGATTGACCACGGTGGTCGGGATCGGAGCAGCGGTGGCGTTGGACTGGAATGCGATCTGGTGCGGCTGGAATGCGGTCGGAAATCGGAGGGTCGGACTTGCGTTCTGGTTTGCAGGTTGGAATTCGGAAGTCCGGCGGCGAGGGTGGTCGGTGGTGTTTTGGCCGAAGGCAGAAGGCCGTTCGGAGGCCGATTGTAGAAGATGGAGTAGAAGACGGGTGGCGATCGGGGAAGAAGGTGGATCGACGGCTAGGGTTTTGCAGATTTTTTTTTTCCGCTTTTTTTTCCAGAATATTGCAGAAAACGGGAGTTTTTTTTTTTTTTGCTCAGTTGGGAAACTACGTGCTGATAACGTGTTTGAGGAGGAAGTAAAAGACAACAAATCAATTGTATTCATAACACTGATAGAGGGGCCTTTATATAGGCATTACAATGAGAGTCCTTCCATACATAGGATTCCTAGATAAGGTAAGACATCTAATAGGATCCTACTACCTCTAGAAGGATCTAGAACCTTCCATCTATGTATCTACAATCAGTATTAGGTAAGACACATCACGGGAATAATAATTCCCAGAACAATATATATATATATATATATATATATATATCGAAACACAAATCTATTAAAATTATATATATCACCATATATATAAATATACATAGATAAAATTTATATATCAGATATATAAACACCATACATCACATATATGAATATCATATATCAACATATATGAAAATCGAAACAATGAAAATATACTAGTCGCTCCGATACCACTGTTGGGTTTTTTATTGAACTAATAATATATATGATCTCATCATATATCGAAATAGTGCAGCGGAAGTATAAATATAATATGTAAAACCCTCCGAGAATCCAAGTATATTATCAAAGTACGAAGAACAAGATTGTTACCTCTTGTAGCATTTTTTTGATCAAGCCTTCTAGAGACGTTGCAAGAAGCGAGCGTCCTCTACGGTATCCACACAACGAATAAGTCCCGAGCGTCTAATGAATTGATAGCTCCAATCCAATAAAGATTTCACTTAAATCAATTTGAATATAGTTATGTTCTTGATTATGGTAAGAACAAGAACACCATGAATTTTATTCAAATGTTCTTGAACTTTGATCTAAAATAACAACTATGAATCTTATTCATTATGTTATTAAAGATCAAACTCATAAGATTAGATGACGATTAGATGAGTATTCTAAATATTTTTCTTGGTCCAAGAATCAATCTTCAAAGATATGAAGATATCTTCTTGATCCTTTTGATTATTCAACTCTTAATATAATCTTCAAGACTTTTAGAGAGAGAAATATCAAAATCAGATTTTAGTTTCTCTCTACACTAATTATGTCTTCCCTTGTGTTGGTCAAGTGTGAGGGCTATCACAAGACACTATTATATAGCCCTCTACATGGCTAAGGGTTCACCATGTAATACCCGTAATTTCGATTTCCGGTAATTTCTTTTTTTTCGGCGGAAGTCCGTTTTGATGGCTCGCTCATGACTGTTTCATCATTATGAGAATGATTAATTCTACACTTTTTCACATCCGAGTTCGTTTCGGTGTCGTTTTGTTGAGTTCCGTGCTTTTTAGCGATTTTTCCGCACTTGAGTTCGATTCTTGCGAATATCATTTGAAACTGCTGTTTCGAGTTTCCTGTAAGTCCGTTTAACTTTGTTAGACGTGTTGTGAACTTCGGTTTGGTTATTCGATCACGTATCATGATTTTCGGGCATTTTGGGCCATTTTTGTAATTTACCCAAAGTTACGGGTATCCGTATCTATAATTGTTGTCTCGACCCTTTTCTTGGTTGCGTATGATTAATTATTGCATTATGTTTTCATTTCGGGTCGATGATGTTGTCCGCGAGCTTTTCGTCGTGTTCGTTCCGTATGTTTTCGGAAATCGAGTTGTCGGGTCATGACGCCTGAGCACTGGCCGGACAGGTGCGGCCGGCACGGTCGGAAGTGCTGGGCACTGGCCGGGCAAGCACGACAGGAACCGGCATAGCGCACGCTACGGCCGGAAGGCTGCGCGCACTAATCGGCAGGTGTAGCGCACGCTATCGGCTGGCCCAGCGTACGCTATCGGGCTGGGCAGAGGGGTTACTGGAGTACTAGACTCGAACACGATCGGCAGGTAGCGCACGCTACTGTCGGGCATTGTGCACGCTATGACCGGCAGGTAGCGCGCGCTACGGCCGGACGGCTGCGCACGCTACCTGGCCGAGTCAGTAGGGCAGTGGGGACTCTGGACTGCGGCCTGGGCCGATAGCGCACGCTAGCTCGGCAGCCTAGCGCACGCTAGTCCGGCCCAGTATAAATGTGATAGAGCAGTCACATTTCCTCTCGTTTTTCATTTCCTTCCTTTTCCGTCCGCGGATGGCGATTCGGAGGTGGCGAAGCCATGTTGTTTAACAACAAATCTATGTAGTTCTTGAGGTTATATCATTGATCAATCATCCGTTATCATCCTTTGATCCAGCGAATCAAGGTAATCTCACCTTAGAACCCTAATTTAATGAATTTGGGGGGTTTTTGCATTTTTTTCCGATTCGTTCCGTGTTGTTGATTAATTTATGATGGGCATGATTAATCTTGGTAGTATTCTTATGTTTAACATCATTTAATCCATTGTTCTTCGTCGAATCGAAGTATATTTCTTGATTTCCTTCGAATCGACTTTTTGGGGAATTTGTTCTCGATCTCGTTTTCCATCCATTTTTGTTGGATAGATTGTGGTATTGTTAAACATATTCTATGGATTGTATATCCATATTTCGACTTGGAATTCCGTTTTCGTGTTTTGTCGGGACGAATCGTGTTCTTGGCCGTTTTGGGGAAAACACTTGAACTTTCGTCATTCGTTCTTTGAATTCAACGGCTTTGAGTCGTGTTGTGGAATTCATTTCATTTTTGTTATTGTCCTTCGTAGTTTATGACCGCGAGTTGGCGATCGGTGGAGTCGGCGGGTTCGTAGTCGGTTCGTGTCAACCTACTTCGGTCGATTCTCCGCGTTGTTCTTATTCGAGGCAAGTACCTTGTCCATACTATTATTGTTTTGTGGATATGATGATTGGTGATCGTCTTGGTGTGTTTGTTTGTTTGTTTGAAATGAGTTTTCAAAAGAATTGGTTAGCCTTGTTGAAGGCCCTCTTTCAAAACCGTGTGTGTTTTGTGATTGGTGTGATTCGTGAACGAGTATGTGAATCTTATGGATATGTTTGGTGTTGATGATGCACTTGGTATTTGCGTGTGGACGTATATTGTTTCATTTCGGTGCATTGTGGTTTGACGTGTTGTTTTGCTAAGTGTTTGATGCCTCTGGGTGAATTGTTTGGATATCCTTGGTGCGATATGTTACTTGTGCTTGATTATTTCGAGGCCAGCTCGGGAGGGTCCGACGGGGCCTCGAGTGGGATTCGTGGCTTCGTCCCGGTCCTAGGTGACGTGTGGTGCTTGAGCATTTTGCTAGCCAGCTCAGGAGGGTCCGACGGGGCCTCGAGTGGGATTTGTTGCTTCGTCACGGTCCTAGGCGATGCGAGTACGTATTTTGTGAATGTGTTTGCTCACCTCGGGAGGGTTCGACGGGACCACGGAGGGAATTCCAATGGATTCGACCTGGGTTCAAGAGTGAAACTTCACCGCTACGTGTACATATTTTGTGATTGTTTTTCGCTCACCTCGGGAGGGTCCGATGGGATCACGGAGGGAGTCCAATGGTATAGCCCTAGATTCACGAGTGCGGTTGCTTATGTTTTGTGAATGTGTTTGCTCACCTTGGGAGGGTTCGACGGGACCACGGAGGGAATTCCAATGGCTTCGACCTGGATTCACTAGAGAAACTTCACGGGTGCGTGTGTATTTTATGTCCGTCGAGGACGCATGACGTGGGTTTTAACCTTGTGTATTATGGTTGGTTTTATTTGTGAAAACAAAACCTTTGGGCTGTGACCCCTATTGATTTTGGAAAGATAAGGATTCGGTAATCCGAAATTGTTTTCTATTAAAACTCTCGATGGCATTGTAAACCGTTTTATAAATTGTTTTCCCTTGAATTGCGACCTTTCAGTTTTAGAATATTTTACCAAATTCTTGCCTCGGGAAGTACTTTTTGTTACGTTTGGATTTTTGAGGATTCCTGGTTATTGTTATTCGTGGAATGTGAATTGTATGGCTCGTATTTGCACTTTGTTCTTGCACTAGCAAAACAGTGGAGTTTTGCTAACCCCCGAGTATTCGGGGGGTGGATGTCTATTTTTGCATTTAGGTTTTGGAGCATAACACAGGGTCGGCACGAAGGATGATGAAAGATGATCGATACTAATCACATGAGGAACCGTACATTGTTTATTGGTTCAGTTGTACTTTATTTTCCGCTGCTATATTTTTCCCGTTGTACGGGTGTGGTTGTATTTTGACCCCTGCGTGGGCATGGGTTGTATTTGAGTTGTATGTATTTATTGAAAAACCAAATCGGTCTACTGAGTCATTTTAGTCTTAAAGGCGTTATTGAGTCGTTCGGTTTTGTTACCAGCCTGGTAGAACCTTAAGGGAAGGTTCTACGGCGTGTAATATCCCTGAGCGGATTGGGGGTGTTACATAAATGGTATCGGAGATTAGGAAACCTAGGCTGTCGGGTCAGTCGTGTTGTTTGAGTCTTGTTTCGTCGGATTTTATCTGACTGAGTCGTGTCGCTTCGCGTCGTCTGAGTTTGTTCGTCGTGATTAGTATCGTGGATCGATCATCATCTTCATGCGACCTGTAGCTGTATGTCTCCCTTCTTTGTGTTGTGCCTCATGTGACACGAGCTATTTTTATGATTATTTGTTCAGTGACGGAATCCTCTTATGAATTTTGATTCCTTGATATGTGGTTATTTGACCCTCATATTTCGTTCATATGAGTAGCGTTGCTGGATTGTGCATGTTTGACTTTATTTCTTTTATCCGCTGCGTGAGTTCTTTTGAAATGGCTTTCGGTATTTTACCGACTGAGTTTTATTTTGAAAACCGATTCCCTTAACCGATTTTTTGGCATTATGGCCTTGATCGTTTTGGCGAAATTCTGATGACGGTATTTAGTATTTTGTAAATGGCTTTTGTGAGTTTTTGAAATATTACCGTCATCGGCCTTTTTGGCGTTTTTGTAAATGGTTTTTAGCCTGGTGGGTTCCGACGTGGGACCCACGGCGCTATAAAGTTTTGTGTAATTACCTGAAATTTTTGGGCATTCTAGCCCATTGAATTATCCTTGAAAACCTTGAGTATCTTTGAAAATAAATTTCGAGACGTACTTTTAAAATCAATTATTTTCTCGTGGTACATCCAAGGTGCCACAACATGTCTCAAAAATTCTTCTACCTCGAGGACCAAAATATTTTGAGATATTTTCGATGTTTAGAAACACTTATACTTAGACCCTAGGGTCGGATGTTCTGAAAGTTTTTCACTAAAAGAAAGGTGTCCTCATTTTTGTTCAAACGCAAGATGACTTTCAAAGTCTCGAAAATGATGTTTGTTCAACTTTTTGTAAAATGATACTCAAGATCAACTGGTGTTTCCAAACTATTTTCAAAAGGTGGTTTTCGTTTATTTTAAACCCATCATTTCCTGCTTGTGGTCGGAGAAGGTGCGTACGATGTTGGTATTGTTGTTAGGGTGTTAGCCCTCCGAATTGTGATTGAATTGTTGGTGTGAACGTTGAGTCGTTCGCCACGCATATGTTTTGTTAGCCCTTTGTGGGAGGTGTGATGACGATCTTTAATGTTGTCATTTCGTGGTGACTTGCGTGTTATCGCACCTGTGTTAGCTGTTAAAGCTTGGGTTTGTACGTTTGTGTACATGTGTGATCGTTTCATGATGCTTGTAATTATGTGCTGGTTATTGTTCGGGCCGTTAAGGTCGCCGAACGATACCATCGTTGCTGTATTGTTTGTGTGTGTATTACTTTATGATGGTAATCGTTGTATATGATATGTGTTATAATTCTTTGTTGTGCTGAGTTGGCATCTCCGCTATGTTGTTTTGCGACGTTATGCTCCATTGTATCTAGCATTTGTATTTTCGGTATGCCGAGCCGAGACGTTTCTACCGTGATGTGCCGGGGCATGCACGTATAAATTGTCTTTCTCGTCGGTAACACATTTCAAGTGTGGACTCGAAGGACACCGAATTCAGTCTTGCGAATTGGCTACCAAGACTTTCGGAGTTCGCGCTTCAGCATAGTTATCAGAATCGGCTTCGAGAGGCCTTCGAAGGATGTTTCTGTCGGTTGATTGTTGTGTCGTCTCCTTGATTTCGTTGTTGTGAGTTTCTGGGATGACACTTCTTTTAGAAGAGGTTGAATATAATACCCGTATTATTTTTGGCTTCTGCATTTTCTCTTTCTCAATTCTATCGACTCGCTCGTGTTCGTCGATACTTTCTGAACTTGTTCTGTATTTCGGTTTCATCGTTCGGACGAGCTGTGATCTTGTTTTGAGTCGGTCTGGTTATCGCTGTGACTTTTCCGAGTACGGTTCGATTCTTGTGAACCTTGGAGTTGTTGTTTGAATTTTATTGTTCTTCGTGATTCAAACATGATTGTTCGCTTTTTGTTGTCTTGACCGTTGTGGTTCGATCGTTTGATTGTTCAGTTTTTGTTGATCTCATCTCGTGATTGTTGAGCGTTCAGACTCCTTCCGGAAAACTAGTCTCGTTTCGATCTTCCAACCCTTGGGCGGTGGAATTCCGTATTTTTTCAGCGTTTGGCTCGTGTTTTGATTGATGAACCGTTGGTTTGGTCAATCGTATTGATTTTCATTCGTTGTGTTTTGTGATTGTTCGGATAATCGACTCGATTGTATTGTCTGTTTGATGACGCTTATCACTTGTTGATTTTATTATGTCTCTATCGGTGGCGTTGTGTTAGTCGCCATGGAGCGTATTTTCACACCGTATGTCTCGTTGCGTTTCTTGTAGCGTTTCACCGTCGGGCGCGAGTTCTCGGTTTTTGTGTATCTCGTCGAGTTTTCCTGGCAGGGGATATTGCTTCTCCCTACTTATTTTAAGTTTCGGGACGAAACTTCTTTTAAGGAGGGTATAATGTAATACCCGTAATTTTGATTTCCGGTAATTTCTTTTTTTTCGGCGGAAGTCCATTTTGATGAGTCGCTAAAGACCGTTTCATCATTCTGAGAATGATTAATTCTACACTTTTTGACATCCGAGTTCGTTTCGGTGTCGTTTTGTTGAGTTCTGTGCTTTTTAGCGACTTTTCCGCACTTGAGTTCGATTCTTGCGAATATCGTTCGGAAATGCTGTTTCGAGTTACCCGTAAGTCCGTTTAACTTTGTTAGACGTGTTGTGAACTTCGGTTTGGTTATTCGATCACGTATCGTGATTTTCGGGTATTTTGGGCCATTTTTGTAATTTACCCAAAGTTACGGGTATCCGTATCTGTAATTGTTGTCTCGACCCTTTTCTTGGTTGCGTATGATTAATTATTGCATTATGTTTTCATTTCGGGTCGATGATGTTGTCCGCGAGCTTTTTGTCGTGTTCGTTCCGTACGTTTTCGAAAATCGAGTCGTCGGGTCATGATGCCTGAGCACTGGCCGGACAGGTGCGGCCGGCACGGTCGGAAGTGCTGGACACTGGCCGAGCAAGCACGGCAGGAACGGGCGTAGCGCACGCTACGGCCGAAAGGCTGCACGCGCTAACCGGCAGGTGTAGCGCACGCTATCGGCCGCCCAGACGCCATCTGGCCGGGCGAGAGGGTTACCGGAGTCCGACACGGACGATCGGCAGTGTAGCGCACGCCAAGCCGGGCATTGCGACGCTACGACCGGCAGTGCGCGGCGCTGACGGCCGCGCACGCTACCGCCGAGCCGAGTCGGGCAGGGGGGGGCTCGATCGTGGCTCGGGCCGATAGCGCACGCTAGCTCGGCAGCCTAGCGCACGCTAGTCCGGCCCAGTATAAATGTGACAGAGCAGTCACATTTCCTCTCGTTTTTCATTTCCTTCCTTTTCCGTCCGCGGATGGCGATTCGGAGGTGGCAAAGCCATGTTGTTTAACAACAAATCCATGAAGTTCTTGAGGTTATATCATTGATCAATCATCTGTTATCATCCTTTGATCCAGCGAATCAAGGTAATCTCACCTTAGAACCCTAATTTCGTGAATTTGGGGGGTTTTGCATTTTTTTTCCGATTCGTTCCGTGTTGTTGATTAATTCATGATGGGTATGATTAATCTTGGTAGTATTCTTGTGTTTAACATCATTTAATCCATTGTTCTTCGTCGAATCGAAGTATATTTCTTGATTTCCTTCGAATCGACTTTTTGGGGGATTTGTTCTCGATCTCGTTTTCCATCCGTTTTTGTTGGATAGATTGTGGTTAAATGATGTTGTTAAACATATTCTATGGATTGTATATCCATATTTCGACTTGGAATTCCGTTTTCGTGTTTTGTCGGGACGAATCGTGTTCTTGGCCGTTTTGGGGAAAACACTTGAACTTTCGTCATTCGTTCTTTGAATTCAACGGATTTGAGTCGTGTTATGGAATTCATTTCATTGTTGTTATTGTCCTTCGTAATTTATGACAGTGAGTTGGCGATCGGTGGAGTCGGCGGGTTCGTAGTCAGTTCGTGTCAACCTACTTCGGTCGATTCTCCGCGTTGTTCTTATTCGAGGCAAGTACCTTGTCCATACTATTCTTGTTTTGTGGATATGATGATTGGTGATCGTCTTGGTGTGTTTGTTTGTTTGATTGAAATGAGTTTTCAAAAGATTTGGTTAGCCTTGTTGAAGGCCCTCTTTCAAAACCGTGTGTTTTGTGATTGGTGTGATTCGTGAACGAGTATGTGAATCTTATGGATATGTTTGGTGTTGATGATGCACTTGGTATTTGCGTGTGGATGTATATTGTTTCATTTCGGTGCATTGTGGTTTGACGTGTTGTTTTGCTAAGTGTTTGATGCCTCTGGGTGAATTGTTTGGATATCCTTGGTGCGATATGTTACTTGTGCTTGATTATTTCGCGGCCAGCTCGGGAGGGCCCGACGGGGCCTCAAGTGGGATTTGTGGCTTCGTCCCGGTCCTAGGTGACGTGTGGTGCTTGAGTATTTTGCTATCCAGCTCGGGAGGGTCTGACGGGGCCTCGAGTGGGATTTGTGGCTTCGTCCAGGTCCTAGGCGATGCGAGTACGTGTTTTGTGAATGTGTTTGCTCACCTCGGGAGGGTTCGACGGGACCACGGAGGGAATTCCAATGGCTTCGACCTGGGTTCACGAGTGAAACTTCACCGCTACGTGTACATATTTTGTGATTGTTTTTTGCTCACCTCGGGAGGGTCCGATGGGATCACGGAGGGAGTCCAATGGTATAGCCCTGGATTCACGAGTGCGGTTGCTTATGTTTTGTGAATGTGTTTGCTCACCTCGGGAGGGTTCGACGGGACCACGGAGGGAATTCCAATGGCTTCGACCTGGATTCATGAGTGAAACTTCACGGGTGCATGTGTATTTTATGTCCGTCGAGGACGCATGACGTGGGTGTTAACCTTGTGTATTATGGTTGGTTTTATTTGTGAAAACAAAACCTTTGGGCTGTGACCCCTATTGATTTTGGAAAGATAAGGATTCGGTAATCCGAAATTGTTTTCTATTAAAACTCTCGATGGCATTATAAACCATTTTATAAATTGTTTTCCCTTGAATTGCGACCTTTCGGTTTTAGAATATTTTACCTGCCTCGGGAAGTACTTTTTGTTACGTTTGGATTTTTGAGGATTCCTGGTTATTGTTATTCGTGGAATGTGAATTGTATGGCTCGTATTTGCACTTTGTTCTTGCACTAGAAAAACAGTGGAGTTTTGCTAACCCCGAGTATTCGGGGGGTGGATGTCTATTTTTGCATTCAGGTTTTGAAGCTTAACACAGGGTCGGCACGAAGGATGATGAAAGATGATCGATACTAATCACATGAGGAACCGTACATTGTTTATTGGTTCAGTTGTACTTTATTTTCCACTGCTATATTTTTCCCGTTGTACGGGTGGTTGTATTTTGACCCCTGCGTGGGCATGGGTTGTATTTGAGTTGTATGTATTTATTGAAAAACCAAATCGGTCTACTGAGTCATTTTAGTCTTAAAGGCATTATTGAGTCGTTCAGTTTTGTTACCAGCCTGGTAGAACCTTGAGGGAAGGTTCTACGGCGTGTAATATCCCTGAGCGGATTGGGGGTGTTACAAACCAACCCTTTCACCAACCATAATCAACCGGAACAAAATATCTGCTCTGCTCGTTTAAGTATGTGACCATGTAGGTTCTAATTAATACGACAATGAGTATAAAAATAATCTTATGACTCATAAATCATAAGCGGCCTCTAGCTAGACATTATGACTACCTGTATTAAATGAATTAATTCGATGGCACGAACGAAATCCCGTTACTGTATAATATTTAATCCTCTCGTCGCGCGATATCCTAATTAAGCATAAGGCATGGATAAGTCGACCTTATATAGCTTAATTAATATTCTTGATCTCAAGTTACAATTGTGCAATTCAAATATTTATCAATAACTCTTTATTGATCAATTTGAGCATGGCCATGCATTTAAACAATTTAACTTATCAAGGGCCCGTGGATATCTTCTTCGTTTTATAGGAGGGGCAAGTCCCCTCTGGACAAACTGCTTCCCTCTGCATAAATCATACCGTATCTAATAACAAATTGTATGGTCCCTTGTTACAGAAGATGTTGGTGTTGTGTTACAATACGATACTTATTATGTAAGAAATTGTAGTGTCTTTAGGTGATAAGGACTACTATATAACAATCAGAGGAATTACAATGACTTAACCCATATATAATTCTCTTTGTTAGGTCATATCTGTTAGGCATATTTTTATACACTTATTTATCATTATTCTTTATCCATTTTGTGTCTAAACCTGCATAAATGAGCCTTTAAAGCACTATTCTTTTATGTTTGGCAGGAAATTAGAGTTCGGAAGCTCGAACGGCGAAAAACGGGCGAAAACGACATTTTTTGGCCAGGGGCCGCGGCACAAGGAGAGTGTGCCGCGGCACACGCACAACACACAAAGGCACCGGGCGAACTGTACTGTGAGCCGCGGCACAAGGAGAGTGAGCCGCGGCCCATGAAGAAAAATGCGCCCAGGTGTGGGGCGCTGAGCAGTAGGGGCCGCGGCACAGATTAAGAGAGCCGCGGCCCACGAGGCGGTTTTGATATGTTGGCCGCGGTTCTGGGCCGTTTTTGGAGCCTGTCCCCGACCTAATCCAAGGACGCGTTTTGGAGGATAAGGACTGTTATAAATAAGCATTGAAGGTCAGAAAAAGAGGATGATCTGGGAGATCGATAGATAGAGCGGAGACACCATAGGAGCAGAAACAAAGAGATTTGTGGGCGATGACAAGACCACGGATTCCTTACGTTTTTTCTTAATTTTTCCGCATCTTATTTTCTAGATCTATTCGAGTAGGATTTTGATTGCAGCCGATTACATGACGGTTTGAGTTATTTATTTTTATTTCAATCCACTCGTTATTCGTATTGAATTGGATTCTTCTCACTGTTCTCAATGATTTCAATTGTCTGGCCAATAGTTGAATTGATTTGAATGTCTTTATGGATTCGGGAGATGAAATTTAGGCATAGTTCTTGTGAGAAAAATCATGATTTTCGTGAGATAGGGATATACTCATAGGAGTTGTGAAGCCTATTTATTGTGGGGATTCATGAACTGTTTTAGCTATTAATTATCTAATTCGAATAGGGATATATCGAGTTAATAATTCTTAGTATTTTCTATCGACCTTGTGAAAGGCTTTAGAATAATTTAGGAATCCCTGGCTTACAATCAATTAAATAAAAGTGAATTGGAATTAAATAAAAATCATTCCTGATTGTTTGAGGTGAAAATCATAATCCTACGCCCTTATTAGTATTATTATTTTTATTATTACTATTATTATTTTCTATTTATTTTCTGCAATTAGTTTAGAAATAAATTTTATATAATTGTTCTTCAAATAAAATTACGAGTTGACTATATTTTGGTACTTAGTGAAATCCGTCCTCGAGGGAACGATATCTTACTTATAACTTTATTACTTGTTGACACCGTTCACTTGCGGCATAGTGTGAGGGATTTCCTCACAACAAATTTCGATGATCTTAATAATTTGCCTAATAGGGTCAGTCAGCCCCCTCCCCCGAAACAAAAGACCATGCTTGAACATTGTGTAGACGCTCTCAAAAATCCTGATAGTACTCCTCTTGAGCGAGAATGTGCAAGTCAAGGTCTTGAGATTCACTATGGTTATTTTCCAGCTCATTGATTTAGTAGTGAAGTTGAGGGGGAGGTTGAGAAGAAAGACATGCTGAGTTTTAGGGTCGATCCCCCAGCACCTGATAATTACATAAAGTGTGATGATCCTGTAGAAAAAGTTACCATTGATGATGTTTCCAAAGAAATTTCATTAATTTGTCATCAAACTTCGAATAATAAGGTGAACACTTTTGTGCCTAAAATTTTATTAACGGTGCCACGCATAATTTTTCCTAAATCCATATTGGGAGAGATTGACCCCATTACTTAATTTTGTTGAGGCTGATTCCTTGAGTTCTAATGAGGTTGTTCATGATATGTCTTTATTATCTACCCATTCGAACTCTACTTATTTTTTCATACCTTACAATTATTATATTCTTCCATTATTTTTTGGTTGTCCGCATAATTATTCTTACTCATTATTTTTGGCAACCAGGCATGAATCAAAGCCTCCCTTGTGGAATAAGAGGCTTATAGATTGTAAGAAGGGGGTATTTGGCAATCTCCCTAGAAAGAAGCCACGTTAAATTTTTTTTGCCACATCGTGCTCAAGACGTAAAATAGAGCGCTTGATGGGAGGCAACCCATCATTTTTACTTGCTTTCTAGTTAGTTGTTTTTATTTGATTTTTCGTTAATAATTTTTTCCTTTGTTTTGTTTTTTCGTTTGGATTCGTGTATTCTTGTGGCCCTTATTTCTCTAATATTTTTTTAACCCCAATGAGTATTATCCTTCAAATTCTAGTCTTTCTTGACTTAATGTCTATAGTTATTTCATGACTAGAGACTAAGTTTGGGGGTCCCTGGTGATGTTGAGCATTATTTGAAGTATGGATTGTAACACCCTCAAGATATTCGAGGTACATTACAGCGCCGTGAATCCCTATATGGGACCCACCAGGCTGAACAGCATCATACTCATCGACTCACAGAAACGACAAAATAACACCACGTCATAAAGACGCAAAACAGAATAATCCACCCGGTTCAACCGGTCAAACATAACATCATCAACCAACACAAACATAATAAGCAACAACACAATCCGGGCGAACAAGAACTCTTAAGTACTCGAGTACTTCTATTAGTTCAAAGACCACAAAAGATGAAAAGATAAAAAGACACTAAGACATCACTCGTGCACAATCATCATGCACGGCCATCATCCGTGTACTGGTCCAGCGCCCGCTCGTCTCGATGAACCTGGCCTGAAATTCATAAAACGAATTTCCCCAAAACGGGTCCCCAGAGGGGTTAGCAATTACGCTAGTACAAGTAACCAAATGAACGACTTACATCTTACACATATAGTAAATACATGCAATCAAGAAAACATAGTTCCAAAACACTCATTTCCGGAAATGCCATAATCAAATCACATTTGTAAAAATGCACCACAATTAACCATGGATGCACCCCTCCGTGGACCCCTACCGAGACCCCGTCGGATCTAACCCGTAGTGGTTAAAAGCAAGCTCGCGGATCCACCCCTCCGTGGACCCCTACCGAGACCCCGTCGGATCTAACCCATAGTGAGCATACACACACACACACAAGTCTCATGCAATACTACTACGTTAAGATTGTAAGTTCATAAGGATACTTGCCTCTATTAATAGACGGTGACACGAACGGAATGGAAGAATCAAGCGCGACCGCGAGGAATCGACGAATGAACCTAACGATTCGAATAACACAATCACAACCACTCCTAAACGATTACGGAAATGGAATACCCCCGAAAACCCGCCTACGATTCATGTATATTCATACAAAAATAACAACGAGGGCGGACCACAACCAAACCCTCTCGATTTTGCAAAACCATGAAAATATACCATGAATCCGTAGGAAAACTAATCATACTAACAAGATTAATCATATTCATCATGAATCCACCAACAAAACGGAACGGATCGGAAGAAAATCCCCAAACCCCCAAATTATTCAAAAGTAGGGTTCTAAGAGATTTACCGTGGATTAGGATGAAAGATTCGTGTTGATGTTGTTATAATACTCCAAGAACTCAAGAAAGTTGTTGGATGAGATGTTTGGAGGAAGAAATCGCCAATAAAATCGCCTCGGAATCGCCTTCGCCGTGGAGAGAGGAAGAAATGAGAATTTATGTTCATCTCGGTCAACTCCCTGGTTTATATAGCCAGGGAGTGTTAGCGCGCGCTAATCTTCAAAGGTTAGCGTGCGCTAACGGGATAAAAATATAGCCCAAACAGTCAGTGTTCAGTCCAGTAGCCAGACCTCTGGCCGTTAGCGTGCGCTACTCCAAATGTAGCGTGCGCTAATAACCTATCGGTAGCGCGCGCTATCGACCAATAGCGTGCGCTACCTGGACATCAGTCGAGTCCAGTGACAAACTGTCCAGAACCCACCTGACCCGTTAGCGTGCGCTACCATACAAGCGTAGCGTGCGCTTCCGGCATCTCGCCGGTTCGGTAGTAAAATCGCCCAAGATCGACACTCACGCTAAGCGCACGCTCGGTAACATCAGTGCGCTAGCCTCCCGACCTTAGCGTGCGCTAGTCTGCGTAGCGACGCTAATACGCCAATCCGTAAGGTGGAAAATAGATCGCCACTCCTGTGGCTTGCTCCTAGCGCGCTCTAATCGAATCGTGGCGTGCGCTACTAAGGCCCTTTAGCGCGCTATGCAGAACAGATAGCGTGCGCTAGGTTACGAAATATAAACAGTTCACAACATCGGATTATGAACGAAACATCAAACGTAACACCTCAAAGCGCATCAAAACATAGAATGGATCCACGGCAACCCCGAAACAGTGGTTCTGCACAACAATAACGAGTCTCAGATCAAAAGATGACGGGAAAGATACACTGTAAGGTACATAAGGGTCACTACGACCGATAAATACATCGAAAAGGAAAAATACAAGGGGAAAGAAAAATGCGGATATTACATGGATTGACAGACGATTCCACTCAGACATGTGCTGGCGTTCAAGATGACATTTGGAATAAGTTTCACTTTTCCTTATCTCTTTTATTTTCACATGAGTATTATTGTTGATGATTTTATG
The DNA here is from genome assembly GCA_033398695.1 of Orobanche coerulescens. NCBI lineage: Eukaryota > Viridiplantae > Streptophyta > Magnoliopsida > Lamiales > Orobanchaceae > Orobanche > Orobanche coerulescens. The sequence goes on along the minus strand of CM065808.1, from coordinate 59,562,158 downwards.
TGTAGTGGAATAAATTGAAGCATGCGATATTTTCTTAATTTTTCTTGGTTATAAATTGCGATTTCATCATGGCTTTATTTTTCGTGAATTTTTCGTGCTTCCGTGTGTAAAATTGATGTTACGATACTAATTTCTTTTTGAAGAAACGGTTGACTTTTGGTCGAATTGCAGTCAGCGATATCTGTTTCCGTTGAGTATTCATTTAGGTCCGAAATTTTTTCGTTCTTGTAGAAATCTTAGCAGATAAGAAAGGAGACATACGTGTTTTCAAATCACCGTCAATATGTTTGGTTAAACTTTTCGCGTAGCTAGTCGTCCAGTAACATGAGTCTTGTTGGCACATGGATTGAGTTTAGAGTCGGACACTTTCTCCTAAAAAGTCGAGAAATTATATTTGTTCTATGATGGGAAGTCTAGTAACCGGGGGTATTCACGTGACCCGTTGTTTACTCTCGCGTAAAACGACAACCCTGAATAGACTAATGATTTAGAAATATCGCATTACCGATGATGGGAAGCCAAGTAACCGGGGGTATTCACGTGACCCGTTGTTTACTCTCGCGTAAAACGGCAACCTTGACATGCGGGAATTGCTATTCGAGTTTTTTCTCCGCTGTAGAGGGGGACTTAGTAATTAGAAGCATCCATGTGCCCCATGAGTGTCTTTTACGTCAAACGGTTCCCCAATACATGAGAATGGAAATCCACCCTAGGATTATCCCGATGAAACATCCCGAGATCCGAACCTAGTGGTTAACTCGAGTCTTTATTATGATCATACATAAGGGAATGCTGTCCTAGGAGTAATTTTGATAATGAAACTCTTGAATTTTGCCACTAGACTGTGGGGCTGGGCGAGTTAGCTTGTTTACTCTAACCCTTCATATTGGCGGTCGGTTAAATTCACACTTGTTAATCTTTGAGCTTGATTTTCTTCATGAACGATTGGTTAGGACTGAAAATGACTACTTTTTGGAATCAGTGTCCGTGAATGTGACTCACTAATACGATACTCGTATTATTCTTTGAGATTTTCAGGGTAGTATTGATTAAGTTGAGCATTATGGATTTGCACGATTATTCACTATACTTTTTATTTGAAAATTGATTCTTTTTGCTTGAGGACAAGCAAAGGCTTAAGTTTGGGAGTATTTGTTAGGCGTATTTTTATGCGCTTATTTATCATTATTTTATATCCATTTTGAGCCTAAATCTGCATAAATGAGCTTTTAATGCACTATCTTTATATGTTTTGTAGAAAATTGGAGTCCGGAAGCCTAAACGACGAAAAACGAGCGAAAACGACGATTTTTGGCCTGGGGCCGCGGCACAAGGAAAGCAAGCCGCGGCACACGCACGGCACACAGAGGCGCTGAACCAACTGTACCGGGGGCCGCGGCACAAGGAAACTGAGCCGCGGCCCATGAAGAAAAATGCGCCCAGGTGTGGGGCGCTGAGCAGTAGGGGGCGCGGCACAGATTAAGTGAGCCGCAGCCCACGGGACGGTTTTGCTGAGTCTTCCGCGGTTCTGGGCTGTTTTTGGAGCCTGTTCCCAACCTAATTCCCGGACGCGTTTTGGAGGCTAAGGAGAGCTATAAATAAACACTGAAGGCCAGAAAAAGGGGGCATCGAGGAATCATCAATCAGGAAGACATCGCGGGACGGGATAGAAGAACACAAGAATAGGAGATTTGTGGGCGACGACAAGACCACGGATCCCTTATGATTTTTCTTAATTTTTCCGCATCTTATTTTCTAGATTTGTTTGAGTAGGATTGTGATTGTAGCCGATTACATGACGATTTGAGTTATTTATTTTTATTTCAATTCACTCGTTATTCGTATTGAGTTGGATTCTTCTCACTGTTCTCAATGCTTTCAATTGTCTGGCCAATAGTTGAATTGATTTGAATGTCTTTATGGATTCGGGAGATGAAATTTAGGCATAGTTCTTGTGAGAAAAATCATGATTTTCGTGAGATAGGGATATACTCATGGGAATTGTGAAGCCTGTTAATTGTGGGAATTCATGAACACTTTTAGCTACTAATTATCTAATTCGAATAGGGATATATCGAGTTAATAATTCTTAGTATTTTCTATCGACCTTGGGAAAGGCTTTAGAATAATTTAGGAATTCCTGGCTTACAATCAATTGAATAAAAATGAATTGAATTAAATAAAAATCATTCTTGATTGTTTGAGGTGAAATCATAATCCTATGCCCTTATTATTATTATTTTTATTATTACTATTATTATTTTCTATTTATTTTTCTGCAATTAGTTTAGAAATAAATTCCATATAATTGTTCTTCAAATAAAATTACGAGTTGACTATATTTTGGTACTTAGTGAAATCAGTCCTCGAGGGAACGATATCTTACTTATCACTTTATTACTTGTTGACACCGTGCACTTGTGGCATAGTGTGAGGGATTTTCTCACAACAAGTTTTTGGCGCCGTTGCCGGGGACTGATTTTTCGCTAATATCATTACCAAGCGACTCTAATTTTAATTTGAAGTTTTTTTCTTTAGTCTCTATTTTCTTTATTTTTTCATTATGTTTTCCTTTGATTATCGTGACCCTTGGCATTTCATAAATTTCGATAATCTTAATAATTTGCCTAATAGGGTCAGTCAACCCCCTCCCCCAAAACAAAAGACCATGTTTGAATATTGTGTAGACGCTCTCAAAAATCCTGATAGTACCCCTGTTGAGCGAGAATGTGCAAGTCGTGGTCTTGAGATTCACTATGGTTATTTTCCAGCTCATCGATTTAGTAGTGAAGTTGAGGGGGAGGTTGAGAAGAAAGACATGTTGAGTTTTAGGGTCGATACCCCAGCACCTGATAATTACATAAAGTGTGATGAGCTTGTAGAAGTTGCCATTGATGATGTTTCCAAAGAAAATTCATTAACTTGTCATCAAACTTCGACTAATAAGGTGAACACTTTTGTGCCAACAAATTTATCAACGGTGCCACGCATAATTTTTCTTAAATCCGTAATGGGAGAGATTGACCACATTACTTTTGATTTTATTGAGGCTGATTCTTTGAGTTCTAATGAGGTTGTTCATCATATATCTTTATTATTTACCCATTCGAACTCTGCTTATTTTTTCATACCTTATCATTATTATATTCTTCCATTATTTTTTGGTTGTCCGCATAATTATTCTTACTCATTATTTTTGGCAACCATGCATGAACCAAAGCCTCCCTTGTGGAATAAGAGGCTTATAGATTGCAAGAAGGGGGTATTTGGCAATCTCCCTAGAAAGAAGCCACGTTAAATTTTTATTTGCCACGTCGTGCTCAAGACGTAAAACAGAGCGCTTGATGGGAGGCAACCCATCATTTTTACTTGCTTTCTAGTTAGTTGTTTTTATTTGATTTTTAGTTAATAATTTTTTTCCTTTGTTTTGTTATTTCGTTTGGATTCGTGTATTCTTGTTGGCCCTTATTTCTGTAATATTTTCTTTATATAACCCCAATGAGTATTATTCTTCATATTCTAGTCTTTCTTGGCTTAACGTCTATAGTTATTTCATGACTAGAGACTAAGTTTGGGGGTTTCTGGTGATGTTGGGCATTACTTGAAGTATGGATTGACAGATAATTCCACTCAGACATGTGCTGGATTTCAAGAACACATTTGGAATAAGACTCACTTTTCCTTATCTCTTTTATTTTCACATGAGTTTTATTATTGATGATTTTATGTGTAGTGGAATAAATTGAAGCATGCGATATTTTCTTGAATTTTCTTGGTTATAAATAGCGATTTCATCATTACTTTATTTTTCTTGCATGCTGTTGATGGTCAAAAACGTGAATTTTTTGTGATTTTTTCGTGCTTCTGTGTGTAAAACTGATGTTACAATACTGATTTCTCTTTGAAGAAACGGTTGACTTTTGGTCGAGTTGCAGTCAGCGATTTCTGTTTCCGTTGAGTATTCAATTAGGTCCGAAATTTTATCGTTTTTCTAGAAATCTTAGCAGATAAGAAAGGAGACATATGTGTTTTCAAATCGCCGCCTATACGTTTGGTTATACTTTTCGGTTAGCTAGTCGTCCAGTAACATGAGTCGTGTTGGCACTTAATTTGAGTTTAGAGTCGGACAGGTTTTCCTAAGAAAAAGTCAAGATATTATTTGTTCTATGGTGGGAAGTCTAGTAACCGGGGGTATTCATGTGACCCGTTGTTTATTCTCGCGTAAAACGACAACCCTGATTAGACTAGTGGTTTAGAGATTTCGCATGTGCCGATGATGGGGAGCCTAGTAACCGAGGGTATTCGCGTGACCCGTTGTTTACTCTCGCGTAAAACAGCGACCTTGAATTGGACATGCGGGAATAGCTATTCGAGTTTTTTCTCCGCTGTAGAGGGGGACTTAGTAACTAGAAGCATCCATGTGCCCCATGAGTGTCTTTTACGTCAAACGGTTCCCCAATATATGAGAATGGAAATCCACCCTAGGATTATCCCGATGAAACATCCCGAAATCCGAACCTAGTGGTTAACTCGGATCTATATTATTGATCATACATAAGGGAATACTATCCGAGGATTAATTTTGACGATGAAACTCTTAAATTTTTGCCACTAGACTGTGGGATTGGGCGAATTGGCTTGTTTAATCTAATCCTTCATATTGACGGTCGGTTAAATTCACGCTTGTTAGTCTTTGAGCTTGATTTTCTTCGTGAACGGTTGGTTAGGACTGAAAATGATTACTTCTTGGAATCAGTGTCCGTGGATGTGACTCACTAGTACGACACTCGTATTATTCTTTGAGATTTTCAGGGTAGTATTGATTAAGTTGAGCACTATGGATTCGCACGATCATTCATGATACTTTTTATTTGAAAATTGATTTTTTGCTTGAGGACAAGCAAAGGCTCAAGTTTGGGGGTATTTGTTAGGCGTATTTTTATACGCTTATTTATCATTATTCTTTATCTATTTTTTGTCTAAACCTGCATAAATGAGCTTTTAAAGCACTATTCTTTTATGTTTGGCAGGAAATTGGAGTCCGGAAGCTCGAACGACGAAAAACGAGCGAACACGGCATTTTTTGGCCAGGGGCCGCGGCACAAGGAGAGTGTGCCGCGGCACACGCACGGCACACAAAGGCACCGAGCGAACTGTACTGTGAGCCGCGGCACAAGGAGAGTGAGCCGCGGCCCATGAAGAAAAATGCGCCCAGGTGTGGGGCGCTGAGCAGTAGGGGCCGCAGCACAGATTAAGTGAGCCGCAGCCCATGAGGCGGTTTTGATATGTTGGCCGCGGTTCTGGGCCGTTTTTGGAGCCTGTTCCCGACCTAATCCAAGGACGCGTTTTGGAGGATAAGGACTTCTATAAATAAGCATTGAAGGTCAGAAAAAGAGGATGATCCGGGAGATCGATAGATAGAGCAGAGACACCAGAGGAGCAGAAACGAAGAGATTTGTGGGCGACGACAAGACCACGGATTCCTTATGTTTTTTCTTAATTTTTCCGCATCTTATTTTCTAGATCTATTCGAGTAGGATTTTGATTGTAGCCGATTACATGACAGTTTGAGTTATTTATTTTTATTTCAATCCACTCGTTATTCGTATTGAATTGGATTCTTCTCACTGTTCTCAATTGTTTCAATTGTCTGGCCAATAGTTGAATTGATTTGAATGTCTTTATGGATTCGGGAGATGAAATTTAGGCATAGTTCTTGTGAGAAAAATCATGATTTTCGTGAGATAGGGATATACTCATGGGAGTTGTGAAGCCTATTATTGTGGGGATTCATGAACTGTTTTAGCTATTAATTATCTAATTCGAATAGGGATATATCGAGTTAATAATTCTTAGTATTTTCTATCGACCTTGGGAAAGGCTTTAAAATAATTTAGGAATCCCTGGCTTACAATCAATTGAATAAAAGTGAATTGGAATTAAATAAAAATCATTCCTGATTGTTTGAGGTGAAAATCATAATCCTACGCCCTTATTAGTATTATTATTTTTATTATTACTATTATTATTTTCTATTTTTTTGTGCAATTAGTTTAGAAATAAATTCTATATAATTGTTCTTCAAATAAAATTACGAGTTGACTATATTTTGGTACTTAGTGAAATCAGTCCTCGAGGGAACGATATCTTACTTATCACTTTATTACTTGTTGACACCGTGCACTTGCGGCATAGTGTGAGGGATTTCCTCACAACAATATCCAATAGGATGTCTCTACATGTACCTATGACGTGATATAACATCTCATGTTCATGACCAGTAAAATATAGCCATCGTATCATTATCATATTAGTAATCATATTACTAGGGATATCTAGAATAAATATTCTTTAATGCTTTAACAAGCTTTACTATCAAGTCACATACTTGATGATCGTAAGCAGATTATTAATTCAATAATACAATCAATATTATAATAATAAATGTCTCCATATTATATTATTGAATAGTAGACTTAGAGCATAATACTAATACTTTCCCGACTTCATACAGTGCTTTCACGGCATCTTGTAGGAACACTGTCTGTCGTCCGATTGCAAAGAGTTTCTCGATGTGGGCTTCGGTGTACGGGGAGACAGGGTGCGCGATCTTTGAGTCCTCAGGCTCATTGAGTTGACGGAGAACCACATTATGATGAGGGCATCGTGGTCTGTCATCAGGTAAGAAACCATCGTCGGAATCGAATTGGAGTGAGCGGAGGTGGGAGATGCAGGAGCATCTTGAGCAGACTCTTCAACAGCAGGTGCTTCGGAAGATTGTGCAGCATGATCAGTATCGGGTACAGGAGGGACTGATTCCTCATGTTCGACTTTTTTGTCTGTAGTCGGGAGTACAAGAGGGACTGAATCGTCCTGCCGACTCTCAGCTTCCGCATGATCTGGAAAAGGGACTGATTCCTCTTAGCGGATGGCACGGGCGGCGTCTTCTTCTTGTGGGATAGGATGGGCTTCCTGTTCAGGTATGACATGAGGGATTGATTCCTTCTATTTATCGTTGGTAGCTTCCTGTTGCGGGGGAGGGGACTGATTTCTGTCAGATGTCCCCTGACCCTAGCTGGTTTGGTGATTGGCCATCTCTCATTCCCTAGCCTCTTCACGGCTTATTCGCAGACCTGCCTGTAGGGCATCATCGTCAGCGTCTGAGTCAGGGTCGGAGTGGTGGATTGGTGAGGTTGTCATCGGACTGTGATTTCCCTTTCAGTCTTGCCTTTTCTTTTGCCTTGTAATAGTGTGAAATGAGCTCATGGCAAAAGTGATCCTTCCAGCGGATCAAGTGCTCGACATTCTGGGTGTCCATGACCTCCAGAATAAATAATTCTTCGTCCTTCCATTCAGCCCAGTTGTACAGGGTGTCGTATGGGGCGACCCTGTGTAACTTCCATATTTTGAAGCGTTCAAACGCTTGCTCTATTTGGACCTGAAGAAGAGTATTATTTATTATTTCTGATGGGGGGGGACCCCGTATAGTAGTTGGGTCTACTATTCCGATGGGATCCTCAATAGGTATGGGAGCCTGTTTCGGAGACGGATCCCTAATAGGGGATGCTACCCTGTGGGGAGAGGGATCCTGTACAGGTGTGGGTACCCTGCCAGGAGTTGCGGATTTCGGCTCCAAGGGGACAGCCGATTCGCTAGAGTCCTCTTGCTTAGCAAATAGTGGTTGATCCATCATTAGCCGCCATAGGCTCGGGATCTGCTGTCTGTGCAGCAACTGTTTCTTCCATAGGGGTTGCGCCCTGTGGGATAGGATTAGTGACAGGAACAGGGGTGGCCTCTACAGTAACTGCTGCAGTTGCTGTAGGTTCAGTCCTGGAAGATTTCTTGGCCTTCTTCTTCTTCTTCTTCTTCTTCTCCACAGCATGAGGTGATCGCCTTTCAGAGACACTCCTCTTCCTTGTCTTCTTCTCACTTGCAATCCACTCAGTGACATCTCTTGGGTCACTCGAGATAGGCAAGCATTTTAGGTTCGGCCTTCTTGCAATCAAAGGCAATTTCTTGAACACAGTGAAAGTCATCCCTCCAGTGAACTTCCTGGGGCCAATCTTCTTGGCATGCGCGGATTGCTTGACTTTGCAGTTGGTAAGTATGTAGTTGAGGATGAGGCCGAATGATTTCTTAGCGGACTCAGGTTTGGCAGCCTCTTCCTCTTCCTGTATCCTGTAAAAAGATTTTCAATGGCGTGCCCTATATTTTTCTCGTTCTTGCCATATTGTTACGTATTTCTATGAACGCAAGTGCACGTTGTCGTAATCAAGTAATAAAGTGATAAGTAAAGTATCGTTCCCTCGAGGACTGATGTGCTAAGTACCAATTTATCAGTATTTCTAATTTTATTTGAACGACCAAAATTTCGTGGTTGAATAATTATTAATAACTAAATATTGCGATAAACTAAAAACAAACAATAGAATCAACAGTCCGATAAAAGGAGATCAAATAGGAGAAGAATCTAGGATCGAGAATTCACCTCGATTAATCCAAATTAATCTTGATTAATATAATTTATGTAATTTCCCAATTTATTGAAAGCGGAGATTCTAAGTTAATCTAATGCCTCTCCCGAGGTCAATAGAATTTTCCAAAGCGAGTAATTCACTCTATTCCTAGGTGAGTTAATTCGACATTAGCCGAAAAGTTCTAAAATCTTCAAAACGAGCTTCATAATTCTTATGAGTATATTCCTATCTCACAAGACAAAACGGTTTTCTCCCAATTTTCACTACTTACTCTCCTCTTCCGATTCAAGTTACGTAGTTATAACAATTCAATTAGGCCACATGATTGAAAGCATTAAGAACAGTTGGGGAAGACTCAATAGAAAAGAGAAAGATATCAATAATGTAAAATTAAGAATTAATCCATCATAATCTCGGTTTCATCTCAATCCTAGAATAAAGGGGTCTAGCCCGACATGCTAGAAAATAATATACAAATATTTTAATTAAACATAAGGAAGAAATTCAAACACAATTGATGAACTTGTCTTCTTCCGTTCTCTGGCCTTAGCTCTCTGCTGCTAGGTATTCTCCTCCTCTTCTTTCGATGACTTCTTTTTTGACCTTCACTGCGCTTTTATAACCTTTTTTTCTTCCAAAACGCATCCGAGGATTAGGTCTAATCTGCCTCCAAAACAGCCAGAATTGCACGGTCAAAACAGGAATCCTGCCACTGCGGCCCGCAGCCCGGCTTAAGTGTGCCGCAGCCCTAGTTGTCCCGCTGCCCAGGCCTGGGCATAAAATCATTACGGGCCGCGGCACGTAGAGAGTGTGCCACGGCCCCCGGTACAGTTTGTGCAGGTTTGCTCTGTGTTGTTCCAGTGACGTGGCCCAGCTTCGGTGCGACGTGGCCCTTGACCAAAAATGTCATTTTTGGCCCGTTTTTCCACGTTCGAGCTTCAGGACTCTAATTTCCTTCAAAATATGCAAATGTCATGCATTAGGAGCTCATTTTCACAGAATTAAACCAAAATAAAGATAGAATAATGACAATAAAGCGCACAAAAATAACATGTAACAAGTACCCCCAAACTTAAGCCTTTGCTTATTCTCAAGCAAAAAAATCAATTTCAAACAAGAATACAAGTATCGTGGACAATCGTGCAAATCCATAGTGCTCAACTAATTAATTCTACCCTGAAATCTCAAAGAATAATACGAATATCATACTAGTGGGTCACATTACGGACAATGATTCCTCAAGGTAACCATTTTTAGTGCTAATCTTAGCCCATGAAGAAAGTCAAGGCTCAAAGATCAACAAACGTGAAATGAGCCGACCGACAATATGAATGTTTTGGTTATAACAAGCAAACTCGTCCAGTCCCACAGCCTCGTGGCAAAAACATAAGAATTTCAGCATAAATGATATTCCCCTGACAGCACTCCCTTTTATTTAATAACTATTATGATTCGAGTTAACCACTAGGTTTCGACTCCCGGGATGTTTCATCAGAAAACCCTAGGGTGGATTTCCGTTCTCATGTATTGGGGAACCGTTTGACGTAAAAGACACTCATGGGGCTCATGAATGCTTCTCGTTACTAAGTCTCCCTCTACATCGGAGAAAAAAAACTCGAATAACTACACTCGTACGTCCGATTGAAGGTTGCTGTTTTACGCTAATGTAAACGACGGGTCACGTGAATTCATCCGATTACTTGGCTTCCTATCATCGGAGATGCGATTTTTCTGAACACTAACTAAATCTCTTACACATGTCTATTTAAGGTCGTCGTTTTACGCGAATGTAAACTACGGGTTACGTGAATACACCCGGTTACTAGACTTCCAATCTTAGAACATGTCAGGCTGTATATATTTTTGGGAATTAATACTGTCCGACCCAATGCCTAACCGTAGGTACTTAACTGAATGCCTACAAGACTAATGTTACTGGACGAATAGCTAAGTGAATAGCGCTACCAAACATATAGACGATGGCTCGTGTAATGCAGACACTACAAACACGTATGTCTCATTTCTTAAATGCCAAGACTACCACAATGACGCAAAAAAATCAGACCAAAATGAAGACTCGAGGGAACGAAATATCACATAATGTGAACTCGACTAATACTCATCCGTTTCTTTAAATAGAAATCAGTATCATAAATTCGGTCTTACACAAGGCTGCACGACATACTCACGAATGTAAACAATATCCAGCATACCATAGAAGACAAGCAAGGCAAACTAAAATAATAACAACTAAAAATAAATAACAACTAAAAAGTAATCCCCCCCAAACTTGAGAAGTACATTGACCCCAATGGACGACAAATAAGAATAAGTAGTAAAGGACAGGTCAAGTACTCCCATGAGGAAAACTCAGGCACTGGCATCAGCCTCGTCCGGTGAAGTGGGTGGTGTAGGTGGCCTGTTCGGAGGGATGAATGGTCCGTCCGGGTGAAGGATATGGCCCGTCCACATAGCTAAGTAATACCGATGGTAAGAGTCCCTCGCAGCTAAGCACCTCACCGCATGCCGATTGGCCCGGCGGACCTGCTCGTACATCTCTTGTCGAACGGATGCGATCACGCTGTTTCACTCTGCTCGCATCTCCTCCCTCAAGCCTTCAAACATTGCCTGTAAAAGGTGATCTCTCGCTGGCGGTGGAGTAGACTCGGGTCGTGAGTCAGAAGAAGGGGCTCTAAGAAGTGCTCATGTGGCTCATCTAAAAGAAATCCTCGTCCTCGCGGGTGTGCCCACACACCACCCCACTGGTCGAAATGAGAGATAATATGATGGTCGATCGGACCCTGGGGTGCTATAGTAGGCTCGTCATCCGACCAAGTCACACCCGACTGGCGGCATAAGGTGCAAATCAGAGAGGGATGTTTTAGTCCCGTCTTGACCCCTCACTGGATGCACTGGAGAATAGACCGGTCCAGACGTGGGGCCACATCAAATCGAAGTCCGACCGTTATGGCATATAGCAATCGGGCATGAGGAAGCAAGACAGAGCGGATCTGCGAAGTTGGGTCGACCCGTGAGAAGAGGAAATATAGCCAAGCTCGCCCGAGCTGACTGAGACGAGAGCTCTTAAAGAAGAAAGCTGTGAATCCCAGGACATGCGTTTCCCAAATGGAGTCCGGCTGAGTAAGTGTTTCCAACAATGCCTCCCTCGTGAGGCTACCCATTGTCCGCGTGAATGCCGATTCATCTACCTCGGGTAGCTCGTATAAACTCCGAATCGCTGCTGCAGAGAAATCGACCGTCTGGCCACGGACAACGACCTCAGTACGTATATGCGGTCTCCCCAACATCTGTCCTCCCTGGATATGGAGTAGCAAAGCGCTATCGTAGAATTCATGCACTATAGAGATTACGGCCGGCTCGGGCTGTGCGACAAATCTTGTCCACCCCATTTCAGTGATCATGGTTAATAGTTCGCCATCTTGGGGGGCGGGAGTGAATCCCCTTTCAGGAATTATGGGCCGAGGACGAATTCTTTCATTAAAGATTCGATGGATCTCAGGGTCGGAGAATTGCTGGGATTGCCCATCCATACGCTTTTGCGAGGTTTCCCCTCTCGGGGGGGGGGGGGGGGGGGATGATCGAGTCCTAGTCATAGTAGAGCCCAACTTTCTCTTTCGGGCCATTGCGAATTCCTGGAAAATAAACGCAGGGTATTATATGACAAAATGTTATATGAAAGAACCACCCACAGCTTATGAAGTGTGAGAAACGAATGTAGCGTTAAAAACTTTTCACTTTCGTATGAGGGACATGATGCTAAAATTTAACTCAAAATAAGCATTAAGGCAGGGGGGAGATACACTATTTAGAAAATCATGTTCGCTTCCAAATATTGATGATTTTTAGTTCAAGAGTTTCACTGGGGCATTATATCGAACACATGGTATGCATGATTTCAAATCAAGAGAAAAAGAGTTATTTGTGAGTTCAATCACCAACAACAAATACTTTCAAGTTAATTCATGTCAACACACGAAGCGTAATTAGATCAATCGGCAATCTCAATATAATTCGATTGAAATCTTGCTATAAATCGAAAAATACGAATTCATCAAACAATGGAAACACGTCTTCCCACTCCGTAATTCTTGAATTAATTTCGGAAAATAAATTGAAAGATTAATGATTATCTGGTCTTGATCAAATATGATGATAATAGAAGAGTTGATTGAAGGGAAAGCACCTGCGCCGCGCGGAAGAAAAAGGGTTTAGGGAGTGATACCTTATCTCGGCCGAATGACTCTAGTTCATGCGCTGCCCGTTTAAAAACTACCAGCAGGGGCCACGACATGTAGCAAGTGGGCCGCGGGCCGCAGTACAGGGTGTTTTGGGTTCGGGGTGTCTTCGCAGCGTGCCGCGGCTCGAAGTACCGGTGCCGTGGCCGCGGCATAGTAATTGCATGCCGCGGCACATAGTATAGCTAACTGGGTGAGATTCTGGGGCATTGGCGTGCCGCAGCCTGTTCATTGCGTGCCGTGGCTCCTGGGCGAGTATGTCGCGGTCCAGAACTAGTGCGCCGCGGACCTCAATACAGGAGGTTGCGCCAAAATTTGACTGTTTTGCGTGCTGTATCCCACTCTTAGTGTGCCGCGGCCCTAACTAAAAATTGGCCCTGGAGAGGTTCGTGCTAAGTTTATTCAAGCGAAAACACATGAAACATGAGAGAGAAGCACAGTAAAGCAAAAATACCAAAAAAAGGACTCCTAAAATGGGAAAACAACGAAAACTAAAATCTACTACTAATACTCGGGTTGCCTCCCGAGAAGCGCTAAATTTATAGTCTTCAGCCGGACTTTGCTAGAATTCACTCCGCGGTGGATAGGACGATTGTTGACTTCTGCGTGTCCATTGGATTACCTGTGTAGATTTTCAACCGCTGCCCATTTACTTTAAATTTTCGATTATCACATTGTACTTCCACTGCTCCGTGTGGAAATACTTGAACTACAGTGAACGGTCCTGACCATCGTGAACGTAATTTCCCAGGAAACAACCGCAAGCGTGAATTGAATAATAGAACCTTTTGACCTGGAATGAATTCTCGATGTAAAATGTGCTTATCATGCCACTCCTTGGTTCGCTCCTTATAAAGTTTAGCATTCTCGTAGGCATCATGACGTATCTCTTCCAACTCATTCAACTGCAAGCAGCACTTTTCACCAGCCGACTTAAGATCAAAATTAAGTTTCTTTATTGCCCAATATGCACGATGATCCATCTCTACCGGCAAATGACAACCCTTCCCAAAAACCAACCTATACGGTGACATGCCAATAGGTGTCTTATACGCTGCACGGTAAGCCCAAAGCGCATCATCGAGTTTAAGGGACCAATCTTTTCGAGACGAGTTGACTCTTTTTTCTAAGATCTACTTTAGCTCTCGATTGGATATTTCAACTTGACCACTCGTTTGGGGATGGTAGGCTGTAGCAACACGATGAGTGACTCCGTATTTCTTTAAGACCACATCAAGGAACTTGTTGTCAAAATATGAGCCACCATCACTGATAATTGCACGTGGAGTCCCAAAACGTGTGAAAATGTATTTTTTATGAACTTGATCATGACGTTGGACCCATTAGTTGGTAGTGCCACCGCTTTGACCCATTTCGAGATGTAGTTCACTGCTACTACAATATATAGGTTCTTATTTGATGGAGGGGATGGACCCATAAAGTCGATGCCCCATACGTCGAAAAATTCAACCTCAAGAATAGTGTTCAATGGCATTTCATGTCGTTTAGAGATGTTTCCCATCCGTTCACACCGGTCACACGTGGACACAAAGGAATGAGCATCCTTGAATAACGATGGCCAGTAGAAACCCGACTGCAAGATTTTTGCCGCTGTCCTATTACCACTAAAATGCCCTCCGTAGGGTGATGCATGGCAATGATTCAACACACTGTGAATTTCCTCGTCCGGAATACATCTGCGAATGATTCGGTCAGGACATATTTTAAAAAGAAAAAGATCGTCCCATAAGTAGTACTTTGCGTCTGAAATCAGCTTCTTCTTTTGATGACAAGAGAAATCTATCACGGCCCCTTATCCCTAAGCTTCGTCATACATATATCGTTCCATATATGTTCATAATTAACATTTCATAAAAGCTCGTAAAGAGATACATTTTCATGGCAAAAGAAGTTTGAATCATAAAGACTAGCAAATATTTTACCTTACTCTTCAGTTGAGCATGACGTAACGGGGTGTTGAGTTGACAATTGATTCTTAAATTAGTTTAGAGAATCGAACTAAATTTCGCTTGAAAGAACATAGACTCAGAGGGAACGAACCGCTCCGATACCATTCTGTCACGGCCCCGTATCCCTAAGGACGGCACAGCCGGAGCGTGACCCGGGGTAGGAATTAAGAAGCGGGGAAGAAAGGGGGAAACATACGTTTCATAAGGAATAGGGGTGGATTTCCATGAATAACATATCAAGGCATCATGAAGGGGAGTCAATCCCGTGGGGATGACTTAGAATCCAAAGTAGAATACATAGTTATAATATTAGCCTTGAAGTTTAGAAAAGGCTTCATAGCATATTACAATCAACATAACTTAGAAGGCAAAATCATAAAGAGTGTTTGCAGCGGAAAAACATGGTTGGTTACATATATGAAGATATGTAACCGGGTCTTAGCATTGATCGTAAACAAAATACTTCCACTCAACACCCTCTGTCACATCCCTTGCTCAACCTGCATATTTTAAAACATATACATGGCTGAATACAACGTACTCCGTGAACATATTGCCAAAATATAAAACATGCTTTCGTATTTGTCATCATGCATATAAGTAGTAACACACGGGGGTTTTAAGAAAAAACCCATGTTTACTAAATCATTTCATAGCATATGCATCAGATTCACCATATCCATAATTTACGCCGGGGAAGGTGGCCACCTCCCGCGAACGTTACTCTCCGAGATCGGCCACTCCAAAGAGAGCTCACAATCCCGAGTACTGTGTACACTAACCCTGGCCAGCGACCTTTGTCTAGCTCAGGATCCGATCATTTCATAGGTTGGTAAGCCAACAGTAATAGGTTCATAAGAATCCACATAAAAGTTTTTAAGCATTATAATCATTTAAAATCATAATTTGCTTGTAAAACATTTCATCAAGATAGAGCAAAGCTCAAATCATTTTCGTATAGAAAGCCCACCTAGACAAGTAATAAATGCAAGCAAAATGATTTTCAGCTCTTCCTTACGCTTCAGTCTGCTGCTCCACCTTTCATCGAAAACAACTAAGTTTAGCGGTCGATCGAGCTTAACGAAGTCTAACGGACAACGGACTCGATCTACATGTTTGGACTTCAGAGTTTTGCATTCGACTAAAGTTTAATAATAAAAGCTATGATTCTCTTAGAGAACCTAACTAACCATATAACATATAAAGATACTAACAACGGTAACCGATACTTGATTCCGTTACACATTCCTTGGTTCGAAAACCATCATCAAACACTTAACATAATCATAACATAATGTGCATCAAGGCTGGAAACAATTAGCATTCTGTTAATGCACAGTAAGAACTAGATAGTGTATCTTATACATCTGGAAATCCACTGAAGTCTAGTTTTATGTCCATTTTACAGATCTCAAAAATATTAAATGTGGAGAAAGTTATGGCCGTTTCCATGAAGTGTAATGAAACTGCCAATATCCGACGAAAATGGGAAAAACATCATATTAACCTAGAGCTCGTTTCTAGCAACGAAAACTCTAAACATGTAAACTCTAATCATGCATATCATACTTATAACACATATAGGAGTCGACATACAAGCATGCTTCTCGACATTACGAACTCCATTTCATAATCTTTTCTTTTGAAAACATGACTACTTACTCATTTTTATTTCCTAACTTTAAACCTTCAAACATCATTAACATCAAGTATCATCAAGCATCAATTGTTACCAACATCAAACAACACACTTAACATACACTCATGTTGATAATCAAAGTCTTGGTCCTAACATACAAATGACCTAAACATGACTTTTAAATCCTCAATACATAACATGCTCCTTAACTACATCAAATATTACCAACACATCTTCTAGCTTCATAAATCTAACTTCATGCTCTTGTTTTCAAATAAATTTTCAAGCACATTTTATAAAAATCTAACAAATACATATCATGTACTCCTTTCATACCTCATCACAATTATCAAGTCACTTTTGAACATACAACAACATATCAAGAACTAAACATATTTCTTCCTTACTTTCAAAATACCAAATATTTTATAAAAATCCCATAAATTCATCATAGCATCATATCATCATATAGCAACATATTGTGTAATAAAATCATAAGAAAAACAACATATGATTGGGTTATAAAACCCTAAAATTTTCGGCCAACATGTAAAAATCAAGACATGATTACAACTTATTCTAAACACTTTCAAGAACCTTAAAATCAACTTAAAGACAACATACAAAACATTATAAAATTAAACCTAAACTCTTCATATATTTTCCAAATTTTAAAGTGGGCCAAAACCTATTTCTACTTGGGTAGAAATGAAGAGAATGAGGTAACTTACTTGAATATGAACCTGGATTCAAGTTTGGCACACAAAATAAGCTTGTAACTTGAGTTCTTAATGAAGAACAATGGTGTTCTTCATTTTCAAGAGAGAGGGGGGGGGGGGGGGCATGGTGAGAAAATGAAGGAAGAAGCTGAAATGAAAGGAAGGTGGGTTAATGTCCCTTTTATACTAGGTTAACCCTAGCCTTTAATAAGCGATCGAATAATATTTTACGTTTCGCTCCTCCGCAGATGAAATTACTCGAGTATTGTGTATATGTCATATACTTAAATTATAGTGTCGCACTTACAGATTAAAGTCAGAGAAAAGTTTCGCGATTTACGGAATACGAATTATCCGAGAAAATGACTCGACATAAAATATACCAAAAATTCAAAAAGTAAACTTTTGAAAATCGTACTCATAACGTAAAAGTGGTGTATAAAGAAGGCGACAGAATCACGATTCTGTCTATCGAAACATAAAAATCAAATTCGGAAAATAAACCCAACCGGATAACCGAACATCCGATTTCTGAGTTTAAAACGTGTAAATAGTTCTAAACTTACTTCATTAGTCAGAATTTTATTATTGTGAATGCAAAACCCTAAGGTCGCACTTGAGGTCATAATAATTCATGCATATAAAAGACCGGGGCATTACATCCTACCCCTCTAACAAGAAATTTCGTCCCGAAATTTACATACCTTATCAAAAAGTTCTGGGTATTTCTCCCTCATCTTGCTTTCGAGTTCCCACGTATCTTCTTCCTGACCATGTGAATCCATAATACTTTCACCAAAGTAATCGACTTATTCCTCAATTCTTGAACCTTACAGTCTAAAATAGCTTCAGGCCTCTCTACATAACTCGCATCATGACTAAGAATTATGTCACTCTGATGAATCACATGCTTGGGATCAAATACATACTTCCTCAGCTGAGAAACATGGAAAACATTGTGAACATTCCCAAGACTAGGTGGCAGAGCCAACCTATAAGCAACTGGGCCGATCCTCTCAAGAATCTCATATGGCCCTATAAATCGGCGTATGACTTCCGTTGAGTCTGGGCCTCTTGTATTCTCTGTCGTATCTTGTGGATAATTTCGATCATCTCACTGACTGTATATGGCCCTAAAATATGTCTCTCACCCACTTCATCCCAATAAAGTGGTGACCTGCATTTTCTGCCGTATAAGGCTTCATACGGCGCCATACCTATCGTCGCCTGATGACTGTTGTTGTAAGCAAATTCGATTAACGGAAAAACATGCTCCCAATTTGTAACTTGATCCAACACTACAGTTCTTAACATGTCTTCTAGTGTTTGAATCGTCCTTTCCGACTGTCCATCGGTCTGCTGGTGGAAAGCGGTACTAAGGTTCAGATGTATACCCAATTCCTTCTCTAGACTCGTCCTAAATCTAGAGGTAAATTTTGGATCTCGATATGACGTGATTGATATCGGCACTCCGTGCAAATGTACAATTTCACGAACATATAACTGTGCCAACTTCTCATATCCGTAAGTGATTGGGTAGGCAAAAAGTGAGCTGATTTTGTGAGTCTGTCTACTATAACCCGTACAACAGTGTTTCCTCGTTTGGTCCTCAGCAAACTAGTCAACAAATCCATAGCTATTCCTTCCCACTTCCATTCTGGAATGGCCAATGGCTGTAACTTTCCATACGGTCGTTGGTGTAGTGCTTTCACTTGCTGACAAGCCAAACACCGCTCGACAATAGAAGCTACATCCCGTTTCATACTGTCCCACCAGAAATTTCTCTTCAGGTCTTGGTACATCTTGGTACTCCCGGGATGAGCGGTATAGGGAGTATCATGAGCCTCACTCATAATCTCATTCCTTAATTCCTCATCATGTGGGACACATATTCTCTCTTCAAACATAATTGCGTTATCACCGCTTCGCGGTAACTTCCTGGGTTTTCGGATCTAATTCTCATACGTAGTTTCTCGAGTGCTTCATCTCTCCTCTGCACATTCACTATCCATCCTATCAGATCTGGTGTCGTCCCTAACGTCGCGACACGACCCATTATCGTTTCCGGTGGATGAACCACCTCTAAACTCATTCCTTCAAAATCTTGGATTAGATCCCCTTCCGTGGTAAGTAGGTATCCTAATTGCGATTGAGTCTTACGACTCAAGGCATCTGCTACCACATTAGCCTTGTTGGGTTGATAGTTAATACCACAATCATAATCCTTTACCAATTCGAGCCATCTTATCTGTCTCATCTTCAAGTCCTTCTGCTCGAAAAAGTACTTTAAACTCTTGTGATTAGTGAAAATTTCACATCTTACCCCATAAAGGTGATGTATCCATATCTTCAATGAGTGCACAACTGTAGCTAGTTCCAAATCATGCGTAGGATAATTCACCTCATGCGGCCTAAGTTGTCTTGATGCGTAAGCTATCAATTTCTCATCTTGCATCAATACAAAACCTAGCCCATTCTTAGAAGCATCTGTGTACACCACATACTCCTTGTTCGCTTCTGGTACTACTAAAACTGGCGTAGTAGTCAATCTTTTCTTGAGTTCCTGAAAACTCTCGTTACATTCATCCATCCGTAAATACTTAATTCCTTTCCACAACAGTTGTGTCATGGGTCTAGCGATCTTGGAAAATCCTTCGATGAATCTTCGGTAGTACCCAACTAGACCCAAGAAACTCCTAATCTCATTAGGGTTGGTTGGTGACTTCCCATCAAGTACTGCTTCCACTTTAGCTGGGTCCACCTTAATACCATCTGCTGTCACAATATGCCAAAGAAACATAACTTCTTTCAACCAAAATTCGCACTTACTCAATTTGGCAAAGAGTTTCTCCGTTCTTAGTGTTTCCAACACTATCCTGAGTTGTTCGTCATGCTCTTTCTCATTTCTAGAGTAGATGAGAATATCGTCTATGAACACCAATACAAACTTATCCAAGTATGGGTGGAAAACTCTGTTCATAAGGTCCATGAATACTGCGGGGGCATTAGTTAATCCGAATGGCATGACTATAAACTCATAGTGTCCATATCTTGTTCGGAAAGCTGTCTTGGGTATATCCTCTGGTCGAATCTTCAGCTAATGATACCCAGACCTAAGGTCTATCTTAGAAAAAACAGTTGTTCCCTTGAGTTTGTCAAACAAGTCATCTATCCTTGGGAGAGGATACTTGTTCTTGAGTGTGAGCTTGTTCAGCTCCTTGTAATCTATACACATTCTCAGTGTACCATCCTTCTTTTTCACAAAAAGGACAGGTGCTCCCCATGGAGAAACACTCGGTCTAATGAAACCTAAATCCAATAGCTCTTGCAGTTGGATCTTGAGTTCTTGTAGTTCCTTCGGTGCCATCCTATATGGTGCTTTCGACACTGGGTATGACCCTGGCTCCAGGTCGATGTTGAAATCCACTTGTCGATCTGGTGGTAAACCCGGTAACACTTCTGGGAATACATCCTCGAATTCTCGCACAATTGGCACATCACCTATCGTCTGTTCTTCTCCAGCTTCTCCATTAAGGTAAACAAGGAAAGCCTGACAATCCTTCTTTCTCATCATCTTCTTGGCTTGGAGAGCAGAGATAACGGGTGATCCTCTACCCATTCTAATGCCGTGAAAGTCTATGGGCTCCTTTCCTGGTGGTCTGAAGGAAATTTTCCTCTCATAACAAAGAATTGTGGCATAATTCTCAGCTAACCAATCTATTCCTAGGATTACATCAACATCCTACATCGTCATCACATTCAGATTATTAGTTACCACTTTAAGATTCCCAAGTTCTAATTCAAGATTAGAACAAACATGCGTGGTAGTTGAAATTCCTCCTGGTGGTGAAGATACTCTCATGACATGACTAGCACGTTCCGGTATAATACTAAGATTATCCACACATGCTCTAGCAATAAATGAATGCGATGCTCCAGTATCAAACAAAACAATTACAGGTAGGTTAAGAAGTTTTCCCATACCTGCCAAGTTACCCTTATCCTTCTCGGGTTGTGTCTGATTGATGGCATATGACCTAGCATTCTGATTCTGCAATCTAGGTGGTGGAAGCAGTTGCGGCTGTCCTTGTATTGCTCTCAGTGGCTGGGGTTGACCCTGGTGGTTTGGTCTCTCTCCCTGCTGCTGCTTAGGACAATTCCTCATAGTATGGCCATTCTGACCACACGTGTAACAACTTCCAGTGCCCAACAGACAGGCACCATTATGCTGCTTATTACACTTGGGACATACGGGGTTTGCAACTCATCCCTGATTATTGCCTCCCTGAGCAGGAACCATCTACCGTCCCTGATTGTTGCCTCCCTAAGCCCGAGGCTGTCCATGAGGTATATTTTCCCGCCACGGCTTCCTGCTAGCCTGGTTGTTCCCATTGCCACCATTGTTTCGTCCTTCCCACTTACGCTTCCCTTTATATTTATGGGAATTTGTCTGAGTGGGTGGTGGTGTAACTGTGGGTGCTCGCTTCTCTTCTGGCATTGTTGCCTCAATATCCAGAGCTCTGTTCAGCGATTCAGTGTAGCTCAGCCTTCCATGGCTAGATAGGGACATGCCTATCTCATGTCTCAGTCCTGATCTAAATTTTCCTGCCATCTTCTCATCCGTATCAACTTGGTATGGAGCATACCTTGATAACTCACAAAACATTCTATCGTACTCGGTCACTGACATCCTACCTTGCTTCAGATTATAGAACTCAGCTTCCTTCTTGACCTTGAAGGTTTTTGGACTTGTTATACATTGACTCCTTGAATTCCTCCCAAGAGTAGTTTTCCAGTTGCTCAGCCATTAGGATCTTCCTGCGCACTTCCCACCAGAAGTCTGCAAATCAAGTGAGTTGGAAGAGCACACAAGAAAGACGCTCTTGGTTGGTACACCTTAGGAAGTTAAAAATTCGTTCCATAACTCTAACCCAAAGCTCAGCATCGCTCGGGTTTCCTGACCCATTGAAACTAGGGGGATTCTGCTTGAGGAAAAGATTTTCAGTAGCCCGTTGGGGTGGAGGAGAAGGAGGTGGTGTAGGGGCGCGTTCATGCCCTCCTCTCCTTCTTTCTTGTCTGGGTGGCATTCTGTGGTGCACATAATCATCATTAGTTCATTCTCATTGGTCTGTAATTATCGTCATACTAGATCATAGAAAGGAGTTCGCAACTACATAATCATAACGCATCAACACATACTCATTGATAACTCTCGTGGTAAGGTCGAGAAAGAGATCAGAAATAACATCATACTCATGAGAAGAAAAGCCCATGAAGGGTCAAAATATATATCAACAGGAAATAGATCATATGAAAACTAATTACCTTGTGAAATTTAGAAACTTTTGTAAGCCATTGATATTAGTGATCTAACGGTTGTAAATGAGTAGAATTATACTCATTTATTTATTTTTTTATTGCATTATTTGTTGCATATACTAGCGACCAGCTTGATGCAACAAATAATAACAAATATGCAATGAAATTACTTAATAATGCAATTGGTTTCTAGATTTCACCATTAAGGGTGTTTCCACCATAGTCAATCCCTATATCAATATATCATATGCATCATAATAGTACAATTACCTTCAACGAGGTCTTACTGACTATCAATACAAGATGATCTAGGCTATCTGCCTACACATATGCCAAAATGCGGGATGCTCTAACAAATAGCATTGCCGTCTATAAAATAAGAAAGTGATAGACATCGGAACGACACGTATAAGCAAAAGAAGTGACATTCCGCATACAAAATACAAAATAAATGGCTAGCACCATCCTGAGTTATCTCAAGTCGCCCTCGACTCGGCGGTTGAGCTGTCCTCCTCGGAGAACTCATGCAGATCCTCTTCCGAATCTTCTTCTGACTCCTCGTCTAAAGCTGGAGAGACTGCAACAGGGTCTTCAGTGACTCTGCGCTTCTTCAGGAGAAATAGATGAGCATCATCGGCGATCGATCGTGGATGGACTGGATCGATGACTGGCATGGGTCGAAGTGGCAGAGATGTTCTCCTGGGAATAAAAGGCTCGGTCCTCATGTCCCTGAGGCGAGGTGCTGAGATCCCTGCCTCCATGTCTAACCCATCCTGAGCATGAGACAGTGAAACAAGAACCACCTGGCTCGGTAGAGGTGTAGCTAGCTTCTCCGGCAAAGCTCCCCTAGCATAAGGTCGAAACACGCAAGCTCCATGGGGAGGTGCACGGTGCTGGAGGTACTGAGTGGTGATGCGGATAGCAAAGGCAATGAAATCTCCGGACGGTACTAAAGTGGGCTCACGTAAAAAGATATATTACCATGAGTCTGCAGCAGCCCACTCCCTCCACTCGATCAAAAGGAGGTCGATAAGGCGCTGAATGCCCTCGTAGTTTGAGACACCATGAGGAGCAGCTAAGCGCCATGTTGCCTCTAAGTCTGCCACGCACTGGCCCACGGTGGCACCTATTCCTCGATGCGTTCTGCGGAAAGCCTCCACAAGGTCGCACGGTGTATGCCTTCTCCTTGTTGACTTACGCGGCGTCATCTTCGTGGTCGCCATCCTATGAAGAAGGTATACGTATAATACATCAATGTCTCAACATAATAGAACAACTCTACTAAAGGGTTCTCAGAAGAAGGATATAAATCTCGTCCCAAGTTCTCGACTCGAACTCTGGACTCTGAAAAACTCCTAACATAAAAATAATAATATACTCCCTGACGGGGTATGTTATAAAAGTTATTCGGGTTATACCATAAATGGACATCCCAATGTAAATAACCATACTCGGATAACTCATACGTAAGTGATATTCGTTAGAGACGTCACTGCATCGTCGATCCTCATTATTACATCGTCATTGTTCGCCATTTATATTCGTGCATATGTTGAAATACCTAAGGCGCGTAAGTTCTCATTCGCGTAATAGAAGACACTAAGGAAGTTTCTAAGTTCTTGTCTTTCATGTTTCTTCATTAGCATCAATTCATGCGTAAATCGTAAAATAAAAATTCATATAGTACATGCTTCGTCATACATATATCGTTCCATATATGTTCATAATTAATATTTCATAAAAGCTCGTAAAGAGATACATTTTCATGGCAAAAGAAGTTTGAATCATAAAGACTAGTAAATCTTTTACCTTACTCTTCAGTTGAGCATGACGTGATGGGGTGTTGAGTTGACAATTGATTCTTAAATCAGTTTAGAGAATCGAACTAAACTTCGCTTGAAAGAACATAGACTCAGAGCGAACGAACCGCTCCGATACCATTATGTCATGGCCCCTTATCCCTAAGAACGGCACAGCCGGAGCGTGACCCGGGGTAGGAATTAAGAAGCGGGGAAGAAAAGGGGAAACTTACATTTCATAAGGAATAGGGGTGGATTTCCATGAATAACATATCAAGGCATCATGAAGGGGAGTCAATCCCATGGGGATGACTTAGAATCCAAAGTAGAATACATAGTTATAATATTGGACATTACGAACTCCATTTCATAATCTTTTCTTTTGAAAACATGACTACTTACTCATTTTTAATTCCCAACTTTAAACCTTCAAACATCATTAACATCAAGTATCATCAAGCATCAATTGTTACCAACATCAAACAACACACTTAACATACACTCATGTTGATAATCAAAGCCTTGGTCCTAACATACAAATGACCTAAACATGACTTTTAAATCCTCAATGCATAACATGCTCATTAACTACATCAAATATTACCAACACATCTTCCAGCTTCATAAATCTAACTCATGCTCTTGTTTTCAAATAAATTTTCAAAAACATTTTATAAAAATCTAACAAAAACATATCATGTACTCCTTTCATACCTCATCACAATTATCAAGTCACTTTTGAACATACAACAACATATCAAGAACTAAACATATTTCTTCCTTACTTTCAAAATACCAAACATTTTATAAAAATCCCATAAATTCATCATAGCATCATATCATCATATAGCAACATAATGTGTAATAAAATCATAAGAAAAACAACACATGATTGGGTTATAAAACCCTAAAATTTTCGGCCAACATGTAAAAATCAAGACATGATTACAACTTGTTCTAAACACTTTCAAGAACCTTAAAATCAACTTAAAGACAACATACAAAATATTATAAAATTAAATCTAAACTCTTCATATATTTTTCAAATTTTAAAGTGGGCCAAAACCTATTTCTACTTGGGTAGAAATGAAGAGAATGAGGTAACTTACTTGAATATGAACATGGATTCAAGTTTGGCACACAAAATAAGCTTGTAACTTGAGTTCTTAATGAAAAACAATAATGTTCTTCATTTTCAAGAGGGGGGGGGGGGGGGGGCAAGGTGAGAAAATGAAGGAAGAAGCTGAAATGAAAGGGAGGTGGGTTAGTGTCCCTTTTATACTAGGTTAACCCTAGCCTTTAATAAAGCGATCGAATAATATTTTACATTTCGCTCCTCCGCAGATAAAATTACTCGAGTATTGTGTATATGTCATATACTTAAATTATAGTGTCGCACTTATAGATTAAAGTCAGAGAAAAGTTTCGCGATTTACGGAACACGAATTATCCGAGAAAATGACTCGACATAAAATATACCCAAAAATTCAAAAAGTAAACTTTTGAAAATCGTACTCATAACGTAAAAGTGGTGTATATAGAAGGCGACGGAATCACGATTCTGTCTATCGAAACATAAAAATCAAATTCGAAAAATAAACCCAACCGGATAACCGAACATCCGATTTATGAATTTAAAACGTGTAAATAGTTCTAAACTAACTTCATTAGTCAGAATTTTATTATTGTGAATGCAAAACCCTAATGTCGCACTTGAGGTCATAATAATTCATGCATATAAAAGACTGGGGCATTACAAAATCATTCGGAATTATGTTGCTTGCAAGATAGTTCACTAGATCAGCGTACCAAGGTGTTTGTTGCAAATCTATCTTGTAGAGCTGTTCATCGGGGAAATTTTCCACAATTGGTGGATGACTCTCCGCCTTCTCGAGGGGATTTTCTAAGCGTGAAAGGTGATCTGCAATGACATTTTCGGTCCTTTTCATGTCTCGAATCTGAAAATTGAATTCTTGTAGGAGAAGCACCCACCTAATCAACCTTGGTTTAGCATCTTTCTTTTCCAAAAGGTATTTGATAGCCGAATGGTCAGTCCAAATGACCACTTTTGTCCCTAACAAATAAGCTCGGAATTTATCAAAAGCAAAAATCGCGGCCAATAGCTCCTTCTCTGTCTTGGCATTATTTCTTTGGGTGTCGTCAAGGGTTCGGCTTGCATAATATATGACATGAAACACTTTTCCCCGTCGCTGTCCCAAAACTGCCCCAATGGCAAAATCACTAGCATCGCACATCAATTCAAACGGCAGGCTCCAGTCTGGGGCGACTATAGCAGGAGCGGTGCTTAGAGCCTTCTTCAGGAGATCGAAGTTTTCTTTACATAACTCATTAAAATCGAACGGGACATCTTTCATGACCAAATTACACAAAGATTTTGTGATCTTCGAAAAATCTTTAATAAAACGGCGGTAGAACCCAACGTGTGTAACACCCCAAACTAGGCGACTATTACAGTGCTGTGGACCCCCAACTGGGACCCACCAGGCGAATGAAAATTAATAACTTAAATAATATAATTGTAGTACCGAACCACATTATATCATCACTTACTCCGATGAGGAGTTTCATGTACAACACACCCAAGATAACACAGAATACATGTATATTTCATATGAAGATAAAATATACAACATTGAATAAAAATGAGTTTCCAAACAGAAATCTGCAGCGGAAATAAAATGAAGGAATATGAATGACTGAAAAGGACTGGGGCCCCCTACTAGTATCACTGGGACTCCTCGCCTTCAAGGTTATTTTCCGGTGCTTTGCCCTTGCCATGACCTGAAATCAACATACCCCAACGGGGTCACTTATACAGAACAACAATCCTCAAGAGTTGAATAAACACAATCATGATATATCGTAATTATGAAATTAAGCCGAAGAGGGACATCATAATACGCCCGTAATGGGACGTGCAAGTGCACAAGACGAGTGCCCGGACACACCCGCACTTGTACCTAATTAGTCTCACGGAGGCACGTTACCGTGTGCACAGTCCATTGTGTCGGTGAAACCCTTCACATGATATCGTGTGCCCGACTAAAAATTCCACACATAACCACCCGGCCACGCATTATGAACCCAGAAGGTCACATGAACAAGAGTGACCATGATGAATATTAATGAATAACAATCCGACAAGGGTGAAGAATGACTCACCGAGATGAAATGACAATGAAATGAATGATAGCTCACTGAAAAGATTGGAACCATCGTTCCTCGTGAATTGAATGATTAGTTTGATAATTACAAGTCTCAACATGATTATTACACTACGAATGAATTATGATTATGAATGAACAACAACGAAAGGAATGAGTATCCTTTTAACCGAGTAAGAATTAACTTACTCAACACCGGTGAAGAATGTCCTTCCTCGAACAAACGTCCTAAAATGAGGAGATGTCGGTCGCTCGAACAACCTTGAATAACACAATTACCAACAAACGGCTTAATATAAAAATCAAACACGATTATAACTAACTCAAAACGTCGATATGACAAATCCAAGTTCATTGGGGCATTAAAACAAACACGTTGTAACCAATCTTCGATAGTTTACAACCAATCCTCGATTATATCAATACCAAACCTCCAAGGAGTGATACAATCCAACAAAACATCTCCAACACAATCAACAATCTAATATGAATATTCAATTCGAGATTTTAACAACATCTAATCAAAAAACCCCAAATCCAATTCAATATTCACAGTGTTCTTCATTTACTTCTTCAATAATCTAATGAATATTCATACAAACTCATAATCATATATATATCTCTTCATACAACATGATTATAACATCTAAAACATCATATCTCAACTCAAAATCGAAATCGAAGATGTTGAAAAATTTACCGTTGAAGATTCAAACACTTCGATCCGGTGAATTCACGTTAAATCGACTATCCAAGCTTCCCAGTCCAAGATATATATGCTTAGAACACTATTACCCAAGTGATGTGATGAAGAAAATCTCTCCCAAGAACTTCTCTCTCGGAACTCAAGTGAAGAAGGGGTGAAATGAGTGCAAAAATCCCATCCAGGTACTTAAGTAATGCCGAATGTTACGGCCATAACTCGGCCTACTTACGGCCGTAACATCTCCAAGTCAACGGCCTTACGACCGTAACCAGCCATATCGTACGGGCGTAACCCGACTTCGTCGAAAGTTTGCCGATAGACATACGGCCGTAACCGCGCATGCCTTACGGGGGTAACTCGATTGATACGGCCGTACTCGGCAAATTCTTACGGGCGTATGAAGCCTACGTCGAAACTTACCGGACACCCTGCTCGATCGTACGGCCGTAACTGGCCAAGCCTTACGGTCGTACCTGCCTCAACTTACGGCCGTATGCTGCAACCCTACGGCCGTATGCTTTTTACGTCCGACATGTCCTGAAAACAACAAACATATGTTACGGCCGTAACTCGCTATTGGACGCCAACAAAACCACAAAACCATATACTCGACACACATCGCTAAATGCTCCGACATACCATACTTGTATGAATATAATTGAATCTGATAACATGCAATAGGTGATACTTCCAACACCAGACTACCAATCACGATGATTATGAAGATACTCTCATCTCGATACTCAAACGGAGATGAATGACGATCGGTAATTGATACACGGCTAAAATACGCCAACGATGAATACAACGAATGAACGTGAATGATGAATTATTATTAATGAGTGAAAATTAACTGAGTGACAATTACTGAATGATAATGAATGAATTACAACCGCGTATTACATACTCCCCCCTTAAAAGAGTTTCGTCCTCGAAACTAAGGGTCGAACAATTCGGTATAGCTCGCCCGCATAATATCCTCGGTCTCCGAAGTAGCCTCTTCGACCCCGTGTCTAGACCACTGAATTTTAACCAAAGGAATCGTCTTGTTCCTCAACTGTTTGATTCGCCGCTCTAAAACTCGTATTGGACGCTCCTCATATGAATGATCATCCGTGATCTCGATTTCGTCGAACTAAAGTATGTGACTCGGGTCGGCAACATACTTCCGTAACTGAGAGAAGTGAAACATATTATGAATTCGGCTCAACGCCGGAGGTTAAGCCAATCGATAAGCCAGACTGCCTATTCGATCCAAAATCTCAAACGGTCCAATGAATCTCGGACTCAACTTTCCCCGCTTCCCGAAACGGAAGATACCTCGACCCAGGGATACCTTGACCAAGATGTGGTCACCTGCCTCGAACTCTAATGGTCGACGACGATTATTTGCATATGATTTCTGTCAACTCTGATCGGTCAACAAACGACTCCTGATCAGAGCTACCTTCTCACGGGTGGCTATAAGCATATCGGGCTCGGTGCTGATTGATTCTGATAAGTCCTCCCAACACAAAGGAGATCGACAATGACGACCGTACAAGGCCTCGTAAGGTGCCATCTTAATCGAAGCATGCCAACTATTATTGTACGTGAACTCGATCAACGATAGTTGGGCTTCCCAATCATCTTTCCAATCGAGGACGCATGCCCTAACATGTCCTCCAATGTTTGAATAGTCCTCTCTGATTGTCCGTCGGACTGAGGATGAAAATATGTGCTAAAATTAAGCTGAGTTCCCATGGCACGATGAACTGATTCCAAAAATGTGACACGAATCGCTCGTCACGATCAGAAATAATACTCTTAGAAGTACCGTGCAATCTCACGATCTCTTTGATGAACAACTGGCAAGTCTCTTAGGACCCCACATATCCTTAATCTCAATAAAATGAGCTGACTTAGTTAAACGGTCCATAATTACCCAAATTGTATTCATACCACGACGACTCGTCGGCAGACTCGTGATAAAGTCCATCGAAATATCCTCCCACTTCCACTCTGGAATAGGGAGCGGTTTCAGCATACCCACTGTTGTGAGGAAATCCCTCACACTATGCCGCAAGTGCACGGTGTCAACAAGTAATAAAGTGATAAGTAAGATATCGTTCCCTCGAGGACTGATTTCACTAAGTACCAAAATGTAGTCAACTCGTAATTTTATTTGAAGAACAATTATACGGAATTTATATCTAAACTAATTGCAGAAAAATAAATAATAATAGTAATAATATTAATAATAAGGGTGTAGGATTATGATTTTCACCTCAAACACTCAGGAATGATTTTTATTCAATTCAATTCACTTTTATTCAATTGATTGTAAGCCAAGAATTCCTAAATTATTCTAAAGCCTTTCCCAAGGTCGATAGAAAATACTACGAATTATTAACTCGATATATCCCTATTCGAATTAGATAATTAATAGGTAAAACAGTTCAAGAATTCCCACAATAAATAGGCTTCACAATTCCCATGAGTATATCCCTATCTCACGAAAATCATGATTATTCTCACAAGAACTATGCCTAAATTTCATCTCCCGAATCCATAAAGACATTCAAAACAATTCAACTGTTGGCCAGACAATTAAAAAGCATTAAGAACAGTAAGAAAAATCCAATTCAATAGAATAACGAATGAATTGAAATAATAATAAATAAATCAAACCGTCATGTAATCGGCTACAATCAAAATCCTACTCGAATAGATCTAGGAACTAAGATGCGGAAAAATTAAGAAAAACCGTAGGGATCCGTGGTCTTGTCGTCGCCCACAAATCTCCTTGTGTTCTTCGCCCTAGCTATCGATCCACCTCCCAGTTAATTCCCCTTCTTTTCAGCCCTTCAATCTTATTTATAACTGTCCTCAGCCTTCAAAACGCGTCCGTGTGATTAGGTCGAGAACAGGCTCCAAAACGGCGAAGAAACGCGGAAGGCTCAGCCAAAACCGCCCTGTGGGCCGCGGCTCACTTAATCTGTGCCGCGGCCCCCTACCGCCAGCCGGATGCACAGGCGCATATTTTCCTCCTGGGCCGCGGCTCACTTAAGCCGTGTCGCGGCTCACGGTCTGATGGGTTCTGCGCTTGCTGGTCACTGCGTGTGCCGCGGCCCGCTTCCCTTGTGCCGCGGCCCTGTGCCAAAATCGCCGTTTTCGTCGTTCGAGCTTCCGAACTCTAATTTCCTGCAAAACATATAAGAATAGTGCATTAAAATCTCATGTATGCATATTTAGGATCAAGATGGATATAAAATAATGATAAATAAACGCATAAAAATACGCCTAACAAATACCCCCAAACTTGAGCCTTTGCTTGTCCTCAAGCAAAAAATTATCAATTTTAAACAAAAAGTATCGTGAATACTCGTGCAAGCCCGTAGTGCTCAACTTAATCAATACTACCCTGAAAATCTCAAAGAATAGTACAAGTGTCGTAATAGTGAGTCACATCCAGGACACTGATTCCACAAAGTAACCAATTTCAGTCCTAATCAATCGTTCAAGAAGAAAATCAAGCTCAAAGATTAACAAACGTGAATTTAACCGACCGTCAATATGAAGGGTTAGATTAAACAAGTCAATTCGCCCAATCCCACAGTCTAGTGGCAAAATTCAAGAGTTTCATTGTCAAAATTAATCCTCGAATAGTATTCCCTTATGTATGATCAATAATATAGATTCGAGTTAACCACTAGGTTCGGATCTCGGGATGTTTCATCGGGATAATCCTAGGGTGGATTTCCATTTTCATATATTGGGGAACCGTTTGACGTAAAAGACACTCATGGGTCACATGGATGCTTCTAGTTACTAAGTCCCCCTCTACAGCGGAGAAAAAAACTCGAATAGCAATTTCCCACATGTCCCATTCAAGGTCGCTGTTTTACGCGAGAGTAAACAACGGGTCACGCAAATACCCCCGGTTACTAGGTTCCCCATCATCGGCACACGCGAGATCTCTAAACCACTAGTCTAATCAGGGTTGTCGTTTTACACGAGTGTAAACAACGGGTCACGTGAATACCCCCGGTTACTAGACTTCCCATCATAGAACAAATAATATCTCGACTTTTTCTTGGGAAAAACTGACGACTCTAAACTCAAATTAAGTGCCAACATGACTCATGTTATTGGACGACTAGCTAACTGAAAAGTCTAACCAAACATATAGGCGGCGATTTGAAAAACACGTATGTCTCCTCTCTTATCTGCTAAGATTTCTACAAAAACGAAAAAAATTTCGGACCTAAATGAATACTCAACAGAAACAGATATCGCTGACTACAACTCAACTAAAACTCAACCGTTTCTTCAGAGAGAAATCAGTATCGTAACATCAGTTTTACACACGGAAGCACAAAAAATTCACGTTTTGACAAAAACCATCAACAACATGCAAGGACAATAAAGCACTGATGAAATCACAATTTATAAACAAGAAAAATTAAGAGGATATTGCATGCTTCAATCTATTCCACTACACATAAAATCATCGACAATAAAACTCATGTGAAAATAAAAGAGATAAGGAAAAGTGAAACTTATTCTAAATGTCTTGTTGAACGCCAGCACATGTCTGAGTGGAATCGTCTGTCAGTCCATACTTCAAATAACGCTCAACATCACCAGGGACCCCCAAACTTAGTTTCTAGTCATGAAATAATTGTAGACATTAAGCCAAGGAAGACTAGAATATGAAGAATAATAAATTATTGGGGTTAGAAATAAAAATATTAGAGAAATCAGGGCCACAAGAATACACGAATCCAAACAAAAAAAACAAAACAGAGGAAAAAAATCAAATAAAAATAACTAACTAGAAAGCACGTAAAAATAATGGGTTGCCTCCCATCAAGCGCTCTATTTTACGTCTTGAGCACGACGTGGCAAACAAAATTTAACGTGGCTTCTTTCTAGGGAGATTGCCAAATGCCCCCTTCTTACAATCTAAAAGCCTCTTATTCCATAAGGGAGGCTTTGGTTCATGCCCGGTTGCCAAAAATAATGAGTAAGAATAATTATGCGGACAACTAAAAAATGATGGAAGAATATAATAATTGTAAGGCACGAAAAAATAAGTAGAGTTCGAATGGGTAAATAATAAAGACTTATCATAAACAACCTCATTAGAACTCGAAGAATCAGCCTCAACAGAATCAAAAGTAATGGGGTCAATCTCTCCCATAATGGATTTAGGAAAAATTATGCGTGGCACCGTTAATAAAATTTTAGGCACAAAAGTGTTCGCCTTATTAGTCGAAGTTTGATGACAATTTAATGAAATTCCTTTGGAAACATCATCAATAGTAACTTCTTCTACAAGCTCATCACACTTTAGGTAATTAACAGGTGCTGGGGGATCGACCCTAAAACTCAACATGTCGTTCTTCTCAAACTCCCCCTCAACTTCACTACTAAATATATGAACTGGAAAATAACCATAGTGAACCTCAAGACCACGATGTGCACATTCTTGCTCAAGAGGGGTACTATCAGGATTTTTAAGAGCGTCTACACATTGTTCAAGCATGGTCTTCTGTTTTGGGGGAGGGGGCTGACTGACCCTATTAGGCAAATTATTAAAAACATTGAAATTTATGAAATGCCAAGGGTCACTATAATTAAAGGAAAACATAATAAAAAAATAATAATAATAAAAATATAGAGACTAAAGAAAAAAAACTTCAAATTAAAATTAGAGTCGCTTGGTATTGATATTAGCGAAAAATCAGTCCCCGGCAACGGCGCCAAAAACTTGTTGTGAGGAAATCCCTCACACTATGCCGCAAGTGCACGGTGTCAACAAGTAATAAAGTGATAAGATATCGTTCCCTCGAGGACTGATTTCACTAAGTACCAAAATGTAGTCAACTCGTAATTTTATTTGAAGAACAATTATACGGAATTTATATCTAAACTAATTGCAGAAAAATAAATAATAATAGTAATAATACTAATAATAAGGGTGTAGGATTATGATTTTCACCTCAAACACTCAGGAATGATTTTTATTCAATTCAATTCACTTTTATTCAATTGATTGTAAGCCAGGAATTCCAAAATTATTCTAAAGCCTTTCCCAAGGTCGATAGAAAACACTACGAATTATTAACTCGATATATCCCTATTCGAATTAGGTAATTAATAGCTAAAACAGTTCATGAATTCCCACAATTAACAGGCTTCACAATTCCCATGAGTATATCCCTATCTCACGAAAATCATGATTATTCTCACAAGAACTATGCCTAAATTTCATCTCCCGAATCCATAAAGACATTCAAAACAATTCAACTGTTGGCCAGACAATTAAAAAGCATTAAGAACAGTAAGAAGAATCCAATTCAATAGAATAACGAATGAATTGAAATAATAATAAATAAATCAAACCGTCATGTAATCGGCTACAATCAAAATCCTACTCGAATAGATCTAGGAACTAAGATGCGGAAAAATTAAGAAAAACCGTAGGGATCCGTGGTCTTGTCGCCGCCCACAAATCTCCTCCTTGTGTTCTTCGCCCTAGCTATCGATCCACCTCCCAGTTATTCCCCTTCTTTTCAGCCCTTCAATCTTATTTATAACTGTCCTCGGCCTTCAAAACGCGTCCGTGTGATTAGGTCGAGAACAGGCTCCAAAACGGCGAAGAAACGCGGAAGGCTCAGCCAAAACCGCCCTTGGGCCGCGACTCACTTAATCTGTGTCGCGGACCCTACTGCTCAGCGCCGGATGCCTGGGCGCATATTTTCCTCCTGGGCCGCGGCTCACTTAAGTTGTGCCGCGGCTCACGGTACAGTAGGTTCTGCGCTTGCTGGTCACCTGCGTGTGCCGTGGCCCGCTTCCCTTGTGCCGCGGCCCAGGCCAAAAACTGCCGTTTTCGCCCGTTTTTCGTCGTTCGAGCTTCCGGACTCCAATTTCCTGCAAAACATATAAGAATAGTGCATTAAAAGCTCATTTATGCATATTTAGACTCAATATGGATATAAAATAATGATAAATAAGTGCATAAAAATACGCCTAACACCCACCGGTCGCTGATGTTCTATCCTGACTTGCTGACAGGTTAGGCATCTCGAAACAAATTCTGTGACTTCTCGTTTCATATTACTCCACCAGTAATTTTGTTTCAAGTCTTTGTACATCTTGCTAGACCCCTGATGAATGGAATGAGGGGTAGCATGAGCTTCTCTCAAAATCGAGTTTTCCAACTCGTCATTCACCGGTACGCATAACCGATTCTTAAATCGCAAAAGTCCATCCTCGTGGACCACAAATCCAGGGGCTTTCACCTGAGCCACATCCTCCCGGATGCGCGACAAAAATGGGTTTGGACCCTGATTCACTCTGATTACCTCCTCAAGTGGCGATGAAATCTCTAACATGCAAAGTTGCCCTTGCACTCACTGTAATCAGACCTCGATCTCGGGTCTTAGGAATTCCTGCTGAAGCTCCTTCTGAACTGTTAAACGAGAAAGCCTTTGCTCCTGAACGAATTTACAACTCAAGGCATCGGCGACCACGTTCGCCTTGCCCCGGGTGGTACATGATCTCAATAACATAATCTTTGATTCGTTCCAACCACCGCATCTGCCCCATATTTAATTCCTTCTGAGTAAATATATACTTGAGACTCTTATGATCGGTGAAAATCTGACAAGTGACGCCATAAATATAATGACGCCAAATCTTCAACGCGAAAACCACGGCTGCTAGCTCTAGGTCGTGGGTCGGATAGTTGACCTCGTAAGGTCTCAGTTTCCGTGAAGCATAGGCAATAACCTTCCCATTCTGCATTAGTACACATCCGAGACCATGTCCGGATGCATCACTATAAACCACAAATCCTTCCGTCCCTTGCGTCAAGAAAAGGACAGGTACTGAAATCAAACGGCTCTTGAGTTCTTCAAAACTCTGTTGACACGCATCACACCATGTGTATTTCTTATCCTTCCGCAAAAGGTTCGTCAAAGGTTGAGCGATTTTAGAAAATCCTTCCACAAATCGCCGGTAATATCCTGCTAATCCGAGAAAGCTTTGGATTTCCTTAACATTTTTCGGAGGTAGCCAAACTCGGATAGCCTCTGTCTTCTGAGGGTCGACACGTACCCTGTCTGATGGAATTACATGTCCGAGGAACGTCACTTCGGACTTCCAAAACTCACATTTGGAAAACTTACCATAGAGTTGCTTTCGTCTCAACATGTCGAGAACCTGATGAAGGTGAACTTCGTGCTCCTCTCGGTCACGAGAATAAATCAAAATATCATCTATGAAGACAACCATGAACTGATCCAAATAGTCAATGAAAACCTGATTCATTAACTCTATGAACATCGCAGGTGCATTAGTTAACCCAAACGGGATTAACACAAACTCATAATGACCATAGCATGTTCGAAACGCCGTTCTTGCGATATCCGACTCTCGAATTCGTAACTGATGATATCCAGGTCTTAAATCGATCTTGGAAAAATACTGAAGCTCCCTGAAGTTGATCTAAGAGGTCATCGATGCGGGGTAGAGGATATTTATTCGTAATCGTCACCCTGTTCAACTCTCGATAATCAATACACAAGCTAAAAGAACTGTCCTTCTTCTTGACAAATAATACCGGTGATCCCCACAGAGACGCACTCGGTCGGATATAACCCTTATTGGTCCAATCCTCCAATTGATTCTTTAGTTCCAGCATTTCGGTCGGGGCCATCCGATACGGTGCCTTCGATAATGGGGACGTACCAAGCTCCAACTCTATCGTGAATTCCACATCTCTCTGTGGAGGCAAACCAGGTAACTCGTCTGTGAATACATCGGTATATTCTTTCACTACAGGAATGTCCGCCAGTATCACTGATGATTTCTCGATTTTGGTCATATAGCACCAATAACCAACACACCCCTGATTGATTAATTTCACTGCTTTCATCATATTAATGACTCTACCGGAACAGCTGGGATTACCTCCCTGAAATACACATTCGACTCCATCGTCTGAAATGATAGTGACCATAGGCTTACGGACACTAATGATGGCATCATGACGATCCATCCAATCGATACCCAAGATAACGTCGTCTCTCGGTAAATCTACCACGTTGAGGTTTGCTAACCAATCACGACCATGAAGCTGAATCGGGCAATTCTTAATCTCACGATTCCCGATAATTCTTCTACCGTCAGGTAAACCAATGACATAAGGCTCACAACTAGTAAAACTACTCAGATGTACTCTACTCAAACATGACTCGGAAATGAATGAATGCGATGCACCAGTATTAAAGAGGGTACATACATGTTGAGATAGAATTTCGAGTGTACCTAAGATCATCCGGGACTCCGAATCATCGGTCCTCTTCATCTCATAAATTCGGGGCTTGCCGGCCCCCGAACCGGACGTTCTCGTCTGATAGCTTTTGACTCTGCCTTTGTTTGATCCCCACGTCTTGAACGACGCGGACTGAGTAGCCTGATTCTGAACTGCTGACTGCTTCGGGGCCTGAGATATCGCCGGAGTAGGTTTGGCGTCTCTTCGGCAAAAACGGGCCTTATGCCCAGCAATTCCACAGTTATAACACGCGATAGTCTGTCTCCAACACCTAGTGCTGAGATGACCCTACGTTCCACAGTTGAAACATGTGATGGCCGAACTGGCCGCTCGGGACTGAGACCCCGCAGCTTTAGGTGCCATAAGAGGTCGCTCAGAAAGAATAAAGCCCGCACGAGGCTTCTTGAAGGTTGCCTGTCTGCCTTTGGACTGATTACGCTTCTTTGATTTCTTGCCAGAAGATGAAGGTTGATGCTTAGCAACTTCCTTCGCAGTAAGCTCATAAGTAAGAGCTTTCTCTATTAAATTGGCCAGAGTGTCGCAATGATGATTAAGCAATTGCATCTGGGCCATCATGCCCTGCGTAAAAATGAGTAGATCAACCCGAATGCCTTCCGATTGAGCTGTGTCCCGGGCACGACTTCCTGACAGTGATTGATTATTTCCAGATGGATGAGTGGCAGTGTCACTACTCGCTGAATTGAGAGTATTCCTCGCATTTGCGCATGTATTCACACGAGCTCCTGGGTTTCGGCCCACACCGCGGCCTCCTCCCAGGCGTCCTCCGACAGCTCTCTCCATACTGAAGTAGGAAAGTCACGTGATAATTATAGATCTCGCATGAGTACCGCATTATAATTACGTTATGAAATGATGATAATGAGCATACGCGCTCTAACACAATGATTACGTGAATGATAGACTGAGGTGACATGATTATCTGATGAAATTCTTGAAATGATTATCTTGAACAAGTTAACAAGATTAAGGGTACGATCCTTAAGATCAACAACTGAGCAATGAAATGAACTAAGTGATTGATGAATTAACATGATCGACATTATAAAAATGAAAATGATGATTGAGGATTGTTGACTGATGAATGATGAATGAGTGATTCTTATTGCGAGAAATTATACCATGGCGTCAGAAATCTTACTGTTCTTTGGTCTGAGGGGCTTGGCTCTTGCACAGGTCACACGTGACGCGAAAGTCCAATGATACTAGTATGATGAACGATGATTTCAATAAGACATTACTCGGAAGGTAGTATTCAAAACCACGGTCCGATACCAACTCTGTAACACCCCAAACTAGGCGACTATTACAGTGTCGTGGATCCCCAACTGGGACCCACCAGGTGAATGAAAATTAATGACTTCAATAATATAATTGTAGTACCGAACCACATTATATCATCACTTACTACGATGAGGAGTTTCAAGTACAACACACCCAAGATAACACATAATACATGTATATTTCATATGAAGATAAAATATACAACATTGAATAAAAATGAGTATCTAAACGGAAATCTGCAGCGGAAATAAAATAAAGGAATATGAATGACTGAAAAGGATCGGGACCCCCTGCTAGTATCACTGGGACTCCTCGCTGTCAATGTTCTCTTCCCGTGCTTTGGCCTTGCCATGACCTGAAATCAACATCCCCCAACGGGGTCAGTTACACAGAACAACAATCCTCAAGAGTTGAATAAACACAATCATGATATATCGTAATTATGAAATTAAGCCGAAGAGGGGCATCATAATACGCCCGTAATGGGACGTGCAAGTGCACAAGATGAGTGCCGAGTCACACCCGCACTTGTGTCTAATTAATCTCACGGAGGCACGTTACCGTGTGCACAGTCCATTCTGTTGGTGAAACCCTTCACATGACTATCGTGTGCCCGACTAAAAATTCCACACATAACCACCCGGCCACGCAATATGAACCCAGAAGGTCACATGAACAAGAGTGACCATGATGAATTTTAATGAATAATAATCCGGTAAGGGTAAAGAATGACTCACCGAGATGAAATGACAATGAAATGAATGATAGCTCACTAAAAAGATTGGAACCGTCGTTCCTCGTGAATTGAATGATTAGTTTGATAATTACAAGTCTCAACATGATTATTACACTATGAATGAATTATGATTATGAATGAACAACAACGAAAGGAATGAGTATCCTTTTAACCGAGTAAGAATTAACTTACTCAACACCGGTGAAGAATGTCCTTCCTCGAACAAACGTCCTAAAATGAGATGTTGGTCGCTCGAACAACCTTGAATAACACAATTACCAATAATCCCCTTAATATACGAATCAAACACGATTATAACTAACTCAAAAAGTCAATATGACAAATCCAAGTTCATTGGGGCATTAAAACAAACACGTTGTAACCAATCTTCGATTGTTTACAACCAATCCTCGATTATATCAAAACCAAACCTCCAAGGAGTGATATAATCCAACAAAACATCTCCAACACAATCAATAATCCAATATGAATACCCAGTTCGAGATTTCAACAACATCTAATCGAAAACTCCCAAATCCAATTCAATATTCACAGTGTTCTTCAATTACTTATTCAATAATCTAATGAATATTCATACAAACACATAATCATATGTATATCTCTTCATACAACATGATTATAACATCCAAAACATCATATCTCAACTCAAAATCGAAATCTAAGATGTTGAAGAATTTACCTTTGAAGATTCAAACACTTCGATCTGGTGAATTCGTGTTAAATCGACTATCCAAGCTTCCCAATCCAAGATATATGCTTAGAACACTCTTACCCAAGTGATGTGATGAAGAAAATCTCTCCCAAGAACTTCTCTCTCGGAACTCAAGTGAAGAAGGGGTGAAATGAGTGCAAAAATCCCGTCAAGGTACTTAAGTAATGCCGAATGTTACCGCCATAACTCGGCCTACTTATGGCCGTAACATCTCCAAGTCAACGGCCTTACGGCCGTAACCAGCCATATCGTACGGGCATAACCCGACTTCGTCGAAAGTCAGTCGATAGACATACGGTCGTAACCGCGCATGCCTTACGGGCGTAACTCGACTGATACGGCTGTACTCGGAAAATTCTTACGGCGTATGAAGCCTACGTCGAAACTGACCAGACACCCTGATCGATCGTACGGTCGTAACTCTCCAAGCCTTACGGCCGTACCTGCCTCAACTCACGGCCGTATGCCGCAACCCCTACGGCCGTATGCCCTCTACGTCCGACATGTCCTGAAAACAACGAACGTATGTTACGGCCGTAATGCAAGCATGTTACGACCGTAACTCGCTATTGGATGCCAACGAATCGACAAATCCGTCTACTCGACACACATCGCTGAATGCTCCGACATACCATACTTGTATGAATATAATTGAGTCCGATAACATGCAATAGGTGATACTTCCAACACCAGACTACCAATCACGATGATTATGAAGATACTCTCATCTTGATACTCAAACGGAGATGAATGACGATCGGTAATTGATACACGACTAAAATACGCCAACGATGAATACAATGAATGAACGTGAATGATGAATGATTATTAATGAGTGAAAATTAACTGAGTGACAATTACTGAATGATAATGAATGAATTACAACCAGGTATTACAACGTGTCCCAAAAAACTCCTCACCCCCTTTACAGAAGTAGGCGGAGGCATCTTCTCAATCGTTTTAATTTTTGCATGGTCGACTTCAATCCCGTGGGCGGATATGCGATGGCCTAGCACAATGCCCTCCTGGACCATAAAGTGGCACTTCTCCCAATTCAACACCAGATTTGTTTCTTCGCATCTTTTCAGGACCTTCTATAAATTCTGCAAACATAAATCAAACGAATCACCGAACATAGAACAATCATCCTTAAAGATTTCAATACAATGCTCTACCATGTCAGAAAAAATAGCCATCATACACCTTTGAATAGTGGCCGGCGCATTACATAAACCAAAAGGCATGCGCATATAAGCAAAAATGCCATAAGGACATGTAAACGTCATCATTTCTTGATCTTCTGGGCTATATAAATCTGATTATACCCAGAATAACCATCAAGAAAACAGTAAAAATCATGTCCGGCCAATCTATCCAACATTTGATCAATAAACGGTAAAGGAAAATGGTCTTTTCTAGTGGCTTTATTTAATTTTCTATAATCTATGCACATACGCCACCCTGTAAAATTTTTAGTGGGAATTAATTCATTATTATCATTTTGAATAACCGTTATCCCACCCTTCTTTGACACAACTTGAACAAGACTTACCCACTTACTATCAGAAATAGGAAAGATAATACCTGCATCGAGGAGTTTTAAAACCTCGACTTTTACCACCTATTTAATATTCGGATTTAACTGACGTTGATGCTCTACAGAATTTTTGTAGTCCTCCTCCATGAAAATCTTGTGCATACAAATGGACGGTCTGATTCCTTTGATATCCGCAATAGACCATCCCAGGGCAGATTTGTACTCCCTCAATACTCTCAACAACTTCTCCTCTTGATCAGTCGCCAAAGTGGTAGAAAGAATGACAGGTAGGCAATCATGAGGCCCCAAAAATGCATATTTCAAATGATTAGGCAGCTGCTTAAGTTCTAGCTTTGGGGGCTTCTCAATTGATGGGACAGGTCGTGTCGGTGAACTTCCGAGCTCCTCACATGGTCTACGAGTGAAAAATGGTGGTGACACATCCATGTGTCGTTAATAGGCTACATGCTCTGAATTCAATTCGATAGAGGATCCGACTAAAATAGACTCCAGTGGATCTGATGGATAGCTATCCCGAAAAACTCTTCTTACACATGAGTCAATGATATCAATTTGAAAGCAATTTTCGACATCACTAGGATGTTGCATAGATCGGAATATATTAAACGTGACTTGCTCCTCTTGAACTCGTAAAGTGAGCTTCCCCTTTTCCACATCAATTAGAGTTCGGCCGGTCGCTAAGAATGGTCTTCCCAATATAATTGGGATGTCATGATCGAGCACAATGAAATCAGTAGGAAAAATGAATTTATCGACCTTGACCAGCACGTCCTCTATTACCC
Source organism: Orobanche coerulescens (assembly GCA_033398695.1). NCBI lineage: Eukaryota > Viridiplantae > Streptophyta > Magnoliopsida > Lamiales > Orobanchaceae > Orobanche > Orobanche coerulescens. Next base: position 59,519,652 of record CM065808.1, on the reverse strand, counting down.
TTCTCGGATACTTGATGGATCTATCTGCTAGTTGCAAAGAGACCGTAGTAGGCTTTCCTTCCCCAATGCCTAGTTTCTTGAAAATAGAAAGAGGCATAAGATTAATGCTAGCTCCGAGATCACATAAAGCCCTATCAAAGAATGAGTTTCCAATAGTGCATGGTATAGTGAAACTTCCCGGATCCCTCAATTTAGGCGGGAGCTTTTTCTACAAAATAGTACCGCACTCTTCAGTCAATGCTATTGTTTCATATTCCTCGAGCTTTCTTTTGTTAGATAAGATGTCCTTCATAAATTTCACATAGCTCGGCATTTGTTCCAAAGCGTCGGCAATTGGAATATTGATATGCAATTTCTTGAAAACATTAAGAAACTTGGAAAATTGCTTGTCTAACTTTTGCTTTTGCATACGTTATGGGAACGGGACTCGTGGTGCATGATGAGTGGTCGATACTGCTTTTGACTTTGGGTTCTTCGTCATTCACTTTCTCAACGGGGCTGCTCTTTTCTTTGATACTCTTGGGCTGCTCGTGTAGCTCCTTTCCACTTCGTAGCTCGATAGCTTGCACATTTTCCTTGGGATTAATCTCGGTAGCACTTGGTAATACACGTTGAGGTCGAGAAGATAATAGATTTGCAATCTGCCCCATTTGGACCTCCAAATTCCAAATAGAAGCTGAATGATTTTGTAGAGTAGTTTCCGTACAAGTCATGAATTGGCTCTTGTTAGCCGCCATTTGAGCAAGTGCATCTTCTAAAGAGACCTTCGGAGGTTGAGGGGGCTGCTGTTGTGGCTGAGTGAATTGAGCTTGTGGAGGTTTGTTCAAAGCTTGCCCGTTCCTCCATGAAAGATTTGGATGATTTTGCCACCCTTGGTTGTAAGTGTTAGAATACGGGTTATTCTGACGATTTCCATTCCCCAAAAATTGAGCTTTTTCCATCTGAGATTTCTCAAAAGGATTTCCGACTTGACATTCAGCACTAGGATGAGATCCGTTGCACCAGTTACATGTTTCCGTAGCACCGGTAGAAGGAGTGTGTGACAACTTGGAGCTGTTGAGTTAGAGCTACAACTTGAGCTGATAGCGTAGATATTGGATCATTATCGGAAATTTCCATGACTCGTTTCGGATTCACACGCTCAGAAGGCCATTGATAAGCATTTGCAGCCATAGCTTCTAATAATGAATAAGCTTCGACCATAGTTTTTCCCATTAACGCGCCCCCAACTGCTGCATCCACTAGAGTGCGTGTAGAAGCACTCAACCCGTTATAAAATGTTTGAATCTGCAGCCAATCCGGCAGGCCATGATAAGGGCATCTCCTTAGCAAATCTTTATATCATTCCCATGCCTCATGTAGCGACTCCATATCATATTGTCCGAAAGTGGTTATCTCATTTCTGAGTCGTGCTGTCTTAGCCGGTGGAAAAAAATTAGCTAGAAAAGCTTGTGCTAACTCCGCCCAAGTTGTGATAGAGCCAGGCGGGAGCGAATTCAACCAGAACTTGGCCTTGTCCCTAAGAGAGAATGGGAAAAGCCGTAGACGAATGGCATCATCGGTAACACCATTATTCTTGAATGTGTCACATATCTCGAGAAATGAAGCAATGTGCGCATTGGGGTCATCGTTCGCCAGCCCGCAAAATTGGCTTTGCTTGCACCATTTGAATGATAGCTGGTTTGATTTCAAAATTATGTGCCTGAATGGTCGGGCGTCGAATCCACGAAAAATTAGCATTGATTTGTGGAAGTGCATAATCACGGAGAGCCAATGCTGGTTGAACTTGCTGAATAGGGTTGTCAATCCCTTGATTTCCAATGTTGTCTCCCATGATATCCGTAATTAATAACTCGCATCTTTCCTTCCTGTTTTTCCGCAGAGTGCGTTCGAGTTCGGTATCTAAAGGAAATAAACCTTCGTTACCAAATTTTCTCATGCACTAAATGAACTCTTGAAAGGAAAACAAATAAAAACAAATTTACACAAAAGTAAAATAATGTTCAAATTAAGACTAAAAATACTGAAATTGATATTAGTAAAAACAATCAGTCCCTGACAATGGCGCCAAAAACTTATTACGTATTTTTGTGAATGCAAGTGTACGTTGTCGTAATCAAGTAATAAAGTGATAATTAAAGTATCGTTCCCTCGAGGGCTAATGTGCTAAGTACCAATTTATTAGTATTTCTAATTTTATTTGAATGACCGAAATTTTGTGGTTGAATAATTATTAATAACTAAATATTGCGATAAACTAAAAACAAACAATAGAATCAACAGTCCGATAAAAGGAGATCAAATAGGAGAGGAATCTAGGATCGAGAATTCGCCTCGATTAATTCAAATTAATCTTGATTAATATAATTTATGTAATTTTCCAATTTATTGAAAGCGAAGATTCTAAGTTAATCTAATGCCTCTCCCGAGGTCAGTAGAATTTTCCAAAGCGAATAATTCACTCTATTCCTAGGTGAGTTAATTCGACATTAGCCAAAAAGTTCTAAAATCTTCAAAACGAGCCTCATAATTCATAAGTATATTCCTATCTCACAAGACAAAACGGTTTTCTCCCAATTTTCACTACTTACTCTCCTCTTCCGATTCATAACAATTCAATCATAGGCCACACAATTGAAAGCATTAAGAACAATTGGGGAAAACTCAATAGAAAAGGGAAAGATATCAATAACGTAAAATCAAGAATTAATCCATCATAGTCTCGGTTTCATCTCAATCCTAGAATAAAGGGGTCTAGCCTGACATGCTAGAAAATAATATACAAATATTTGAATTAAACATAAGGGAGAAATTCAAACACAATTGATGAACTTGTCTTCTTCCGTTCTCTGGCCTTAGCTCTCTGCTGCTAGGTATTCTCCTCCTATTCTTTTGATGATTTCTTTTCTGACCTTCACTGCGCTTTTATAACCTTTTTTTCTTCCAAAACGCATCCAAGGATTAGGTCTAATCTTCCTGCAAAACAGCCAGAATCGCGTGGTCAAAATAGGAATCCTGCCGCTGCGGGCCGCGGCCCGGCTTAAGTGTGCCGCGGCCCCAGTTGTGCCGCTGCCCAGGCCTGGGCATAAAATCATTACGGGCCGCGGCACCTAGAGAGTGTGCTGCGGCCCCCGGTATAGTTTGTACCGGTTTGCTCTGTGTTGTGCCTGTGACGCGGCCCAGCTTCGGTGCGACGCGGCCCTTGACCAAAAAATATCGTTTTTGGCCCGTTTTTCCACGTTCGAGCTTCAGGACTCTAATATCCTTCAAAATATGCAAATGTCATGCATCAGGAGCTCATTTTCACATAATTAAACCAAAATAAAGATAGAATAATGACAATAAAGCGCACAAAAATAACATGTAACACATATGTCTCAGAAGTTGTCTACGTGGCCGGTCCAAACCGATTTGAGGTCCGGGGAAAAATAAAAAGGAGACTCTTTACAATAATTTTTTTGGTAAAAGAGGCCTAGTCCAAGCCGATTTTACTTCTTTTTTTCTGCCAGCTACGCAAGAATCGTCGAAGGTATGTAATTTTTAATTTTTTGCCTCTTTTTAGGTAATTGGTATATACAAAATGGGCTTAGGAGTTTGGAGGCCCTGAGCTATCGCCCAAGCTGTCCCCCATTAGGCCGACCCTGGTTGTCTATTTTATGAAAGAGTTTTTTACTAAGAGAGTGTTTTTGAAAAATTTATTTACTAAATAGGTGTAGTTTCAAAAATATTTACCAAATAGGTATAGTTTTAAAATTTTATATTTTTGTAATATTTCAGTTTTTTAACTATTTTTACTGTTTTTTTTAATATATTTTTTTTGACTATTTTTAGCTTTTTGCTATTAATGTTTATCAAAATTTTTCACAAACACCATTATAATCAACAATTTTTTGAATCTAAATCAACAAGGGCTTCTTGCAAAATCAACAAACAATTTTTTGAATCTAAACCAACAAATACCATCTTAAAATAAAACCAATACCGTAGCTACAATGTTTTAGGTACCTCGAAAAAATTTCCGTCTAAGATAGGGTAAATGAAGACATATTCAATATTTTTTTCATTTGGTTCATTGTTATAACTTTACATCTTATTTTTTTATCTTTTTTTTTACAAATAGTGGTTATCTAATCAAGCTATACCGAATGTTTCTTATGTTCTTTTGTTTTTTTGTAAGAAGAAATTGTTGATTTTGTACTTAAAACATTATACCGACGGTATTGGTTTTATTATAAGATGGTATTTATTGGTTTAGATTCAAAAAATTAGGGATGACAATTTTGGCCCGACCCGCACTGTCTCGCCCTGACCCGTGGCGTATGGGTCGCTCCACCCCACGACCCGCAGCAGGACGGGGCGGGTATGGGTATCATTTTTGCCCCATGAGTACCCCCGCCCTGTCCCATATTAGTTTTTAATTATTTTAAATATATTAATATATTATATATATATATAGTGTTTATATTTATATGCTTTTTTATACATTTATTGATTTATATTTAAAAAATTATTTGTTGATTTTTGTAAGAAGTCCTTGTTGGTTTAGATTCAAAAAATTGTTGATTATAATGGTGTTTGTAAGAAAATTTGATAAACATTGATAGCAAAAAGTTAAAAAGTCAAAAAACTATATTAAAAAAATAGTAAAAATAAATAAAAAACTAATATTTTAGGAAAATGTAAAATTTTGAAACTACACTTATTTGGTAAATATTTTCGAAACTACACCTATTTGGTAAATAAATTTTTCAAAAACACCCTTTTGGTCAAAAACTCTTTTATAAGCACCTTAAATTTGATATACCGAAAATGCTTAATAAGAACAAAGTACTTAGTATTTAAGTAGAGGTGTCCAGAAAACTCGGACCTGGCGGTCGACCGGTCTACCCGACCCGTATGACTGGACCTCGCCAACCGTTGGGACCCGCCGACCCGACTTCGTATACGCGGTGGAGTCCGGTCTTACCTTTCTGCACTGGCCGACCCGACGGTCCGCCCGATGATCCGACGGAGAATAAAAAAATTCAAAATCTGGCAGTTGGACCTGGGTGGTCGGACCCGGGCCCGGCGGGTCCAACAGCCAGATTTTCAAATTTTTCAAATTTTTTTTTAAAATCTATCTATAAATACTCCCCTAACCCATCTCATTTTTTCACACCCTCATTCTAATATATCTCTCAAACTCTCATTGTTAATTGCTATAATATTTAATCCCTCTCTCTTTTTACTTGCATTTAATCATTATGTCGAGTTCTGACAAGGGAAAGGGTATTACTACGTCTCATAAAAATTCAAAATGTCCAAGTTTGATCGAATGGCTCTTTGAGGCAAATCGAAGAAACCATCTTGCATATTTATTCGGTAGCCCCAAAACCAACCTCCGCCCGGTTTTGGAAATGAAAGTCAAGAAGATGAATATGATGCTATACATGAAAGCATCTATTATGGTAGTACAACAACTACTAGTGAAGAACAAGTTGACCCCCGGGGATTTCGGCGTGTCCCAAATCGTCAACAACTGCAAAACATTGACGAAGAAATAGATTATGAAATCGATGAAGCTGTGTTAAATCAAATATATACAACGTTCGAGAGCACTCTTAATGGCGTACCGACTCCGACGCAAAAATCAAAGTCGAAGCGTCCTGCTGTAACACCCCCAAGTTATTCAGGGCATATTACAACGTCGCGAGCCCCTCTATGGGACCCACAAGGCTATAATTACGTGGAACTAAAAATCTAGAACGATAAGGTCTAAACATAATCACAATATAAGGCAATAAAGATGACTCCAATGTAATAATTACTTCGACTGAATACAATACATCGGGAATTTAAAACCCAGGGCAACACAGGCCACAACATCATGAACATCTGAAACGTTACTCGAGTATTCGAACCATTCCGAGTACAACAATACTGAATGGAACAAGGTACAAAACACCGACAGACATAAGATATAGCATCACTCTTGCCCATCATCTTCGTGCCTACCCGGTACACACCTTTCCCCTCTCCTGGATCCTGAAATACATGAAGGTATTTCCCCCAAAAGGGGTTAGCCACTGAATAGCTAGTGCAAGTATATCGAATATGAAACGCAATACTTCTCGACAATAAAGTAAACGAATCATCAATTCATCGAACTCAGACTAGTATTCCGAATAACTAAAATCTCATGACATCTCATTTCAATACATACGTGATTAACCATGGAACCGCACCAACGGCAACGGAACCCTCTGAGGCCCCGTCGGACCCTCCCAGAGTGGTTAACCCCAAAATATTTGTGGAACCGCACCAACGGCAACGGAACCATCTGAGGCCCCGTCGGACCCTCCCAGAGTGAATATATACAATCATACAATTCATATACCTCACTTTCAATGTCGAGAACGTACAATCATACATATATACTTGCCTTTGAGACATCGAGAATCGGGAGGAAAGAGTACAAGCTTGATAGGTCCAAGAATGCACTTCCGGCACCTAAACGATATACGTAAGGAATACGATGATTAACAATCCATACTTGATTCACACGGGAAAACTCTCGAAACCCGCCTACGATTTACAATTCTCCAAGGAAAAATATTTAGGGGTTAGAAATCATCCAAACCCTCTCTAATCCGAATAATATACAAAAAATCCATATAATCGTAAAGAATACGTGGGTATGGGGTAGATACATCATAATCCCAAGGATTTCAAGATTCGAAACAGATAAATCATACGGATCTAAGAAAAATCCCCAAAAATTCCCCAAACTAGGTTTCTAAGGAATTTACCTTGATTCGGAGACAAGGAATAGATTAGATGTTGTATACTCCTTGTTATTCGACCAAAGACGATGATGGATGATGAAAGGTTGCCCCCAAATCGCCTCCGAATCGCCCTCTCGTGCTCTCTCGTCGGAAATGAAGAAAAGAGATGAAAAATGACGAAGAACAGGGTTGACCCCCCTCTTATATACACTGCCTGATTAGCGCGCGCTAAAACTCAAGTTAGCGTGCGCTAACGGGGTCACACGGTAGTCCAGTAGCTTCTGACCTGTGATGTTATCGTGCGCTAACAAATCCTTAGCGTGCGCTAACTGTTACCATGCAAAAATTCCAAACTCACTGCCCATCTTGCTAGCGTGCGGTACAACGGGGAATAGCGCGCGCTACGCAATACCTATAACGTGCGCTAGCTCACGCCTAGCGTGCGTTAACTGTTAGTCCAGAGAACAGAATCACCCCACTGCCCCTGCCACCTCAGCCCATTAGCGTGCGCTACGGGCGATGCTAGCGCACGCAACTTAACACGAATAGCGTGCGTTAGCTCATGCCTAGCGTACGCTATCTGCCTCTCTCAAAACATCGCTGAAAGGTCCAATCAATACGAACATGTCCCGAAAGGTACGAAACTCTAAAATCAACAACAAAATCTCAATGAGTGCTTACAAGAGCGACAAAAGTGAAAGAACGTCAAAGCCAACAATTCATATAAACTACGGGTATTACACCTACGGCAGGCCAAGCTGAAGAAAAACGTCCTTATGTTGAAGATTTATCGTCCAAGGAGGAAAAAACTGTGAAAGAAGGGAAAGCGAGAAAAAAGCCTGCCCCTGTTGTAGAAAGGAAACCGGTATCCGAATTTTTTTAAAACACTTTAAGAAGGAAAAAATGTCGGATGGTTCGATGAAAGTTTTTTGCAACTAGTGCAACAAAATATATTCGTATAAAGCCGGGAATAGATATGAAAATTTTAGAAGGCATTTTGAGAATAACCATGCCTCGGTTCACGGAGATCAAAAGTCGCAAAGTCAACTCAACTTCCAACCTTCTACTAAAGCCGGCCCAGCCGGCATTCAAGGTATGTCCGAATCTCAACTTTATAAATATAATGAAAAAATTGCTAGATAACAAATGGCCAAATTGTGTGCACAAGAATCTTTGCCTTTTAATTTCGCGGATAGTACGGGTTGCGAATATAGGATGCAAAATGCCTATAATCCTGCTATTAAGAGAATTCCACGTACCACAATGATTAGACAAGTATTATATTTAGCCAAACAACATAAACTTGGACTACGAGCATATTTTAGATCTATAAATCATAGAGTTTCTTTAGCAACTAATACGTGGGTAGATTTTAAACAAAAAATGATTACATGGAAATAACTATACACTGGATTGATGAAAATTAAAACTTAAACAAAAGATTACTTGTGTTTAAAAAATTTAATTGTACACATAGTGGAGATAATATAGCTAGAGCAGTTATTAAAATTTTAACTTTTTATAATGGTAGTGCAGATAAAATTTTCACAATTGGTTTTGATAATGTTAGTTCTAATACTGCAAGTGTACCATCTTTAATAAAAGCTTGCAATACTGTTTTAGCGGGTTGATTATTTCATACTAGATGTATATGTCATATTCTAAATTTATGTGTACAAAATGCATTAAAATATGTAGATGAGGCAATAGAACCAATTAGAAAACGTGTCTTGTTTTTACAAATCGTACTAAGTTACCTAGACAATGGGTTATATTTTTAAAATCAAAACAAATGCAACCCAAAATTTTTACTCCAGACGTAAAACATAGATGGAACTCAACTTATGAGATGTTAAAATCAACTAATGAATATAAGGAATTATTGTGTGAATTTTTTGATATATTTTTTACGTAGAAGGATTTTATTTATTGCAACATATTGGGATGAAACCAAAAATTTAATAAGACTATCAAAGGTTTTTGAAAATACAAATAAAGATTTAAGTGGTTGTTATATTATCCCATGTCTCCTAAAGTTTTATTTCATTGTTATTTTATTGTATCCGAAATGGATGCTTGTAGTAAATCCGAAAGATTGGGGAATGCTATTTACAATATGTGTTTAAAATGGCTAAAGTACTTTAATCGTATTCATGATGTTTTCTTTATTAATGTTGTTTTATCTCTCGATTTGAATTTAGCTGAAGTACAACAATTAATTGACATTTATTATAATATTCTTAAAAATTTGTGTTTTCCTAATATTGTGGATAGTGTTGAAAGTCAAACTTTGCTTGAAAATATTCCTGATGTTGAACATGTAAAAATTGATTTTTGAAAAATAGTTGTGAAACTCTTTTTGCTGAATATTTAGCTAAATATGAAGATAGGATTCAAACTCAAAAAACAAGAACTAGGACTACCAATACATTTAACATGGAATTAGAGAGAACTATCATTAACCCATTTTAACAACTCTATAATATAGCAAGAAATAGGGGGTAGTAACGTTAGTCAAAGAAATGACCTTAGTCGATATTATGCAACTAGTTTTGTGCTGGAGGATAACAATGCAGGTACATTTGATCTGTTGGATTGGTGGAAGAGAAGGGGGACCGAATTTCCCATACTTTCCATTATGGCACAAAAAATTCTTGCAGTGCCCGCATCCACAGTCCCCGTTGAGAGTGATTTTAGTGAAGGAGGCTATATGTTGGACGAGCAGAGATCCCGAATGGCGCCAAAAAATCTCGAGACTCAAATGATGCTTAAAGCCGCAACAAAATCCGAGTTACAAGATCAAGAAAATAAGTGGGATGACCTATTAGCGGACCAAGACGCCTATCAAGAAGGCACTACTGAAGGAGAGTCTAGTCAAATGAGTCAAATCGACGATCAAGATGATGATGACATTGACTTCGACTAAAGGTAAGTAAGGTAAGTCAGGTAAGTAAAAAGGACTACGTAGGTCTTTGACTACTCACGAGTATACGTAGGCAATTTAATTTTAAGTGAAGACTTAAGATTAAGTACAAGCCCATTTTTTTTAATTCTTCTTAAGTAAAAGAACTACGTAGAGCTTTGATTCCTCACGATGATACGTAGGCAATTTAATCTTAAATGAAAACTTAAAACCAAATACAAGCTCATTTTTACAATGATCTCCTTGTTTATTATAGTTATTTTTTCGTGATAAAATGATAATAAATAAAATGTTATAAATACTTTTTTAAAAAAAATTATGGGTCATTCGGCCGGACCCGTGACCCGGAACCGTGGCCGACCCGTGAACCCACCAACCCGTACATTTCATATGTATGGGTGGGGTCCTGGTCCTGGCCGGTCGACCCGTCGACCCAGCGAATCCGACCCGGACTCGACGGTGGGCAACTATATTTAAGGCATGGACAGTCGATAATTATGTGATTTAACTTAAAAAGAAAGTTTTTTTTTTAATGCAATTTAACTTTATCAATTATCAGCAACCTTGGAAGTAAAGGAACAATATTCGGCCATTCTTAATTTCATGTTCAGCATGGACGAAAAATCATTTCAGCGAATGACTACATTCGATTTCTTTTCCTTTTCTTTCTATTCTTATTTTTTGCCTGCAACTTCATGTTCCACTTAGGGGTGGATTCGGTTCCATTCAGTTCAGTTTTTGACCGAAACCGAGAATCGAATCAAATATTCAGTTTCAGTTTGGTTCGATTCTTTTTGAAGTTAAGTTCGGTCTTATAAATATTCAGCTTGGTTTCAATTTGATTTGATGTTTTTTCGATTCTTTATAATATAAATTCAAATATTATATGCAATAGAATAAGTTATACACCATCCTTCCCATAAGAGTGTGCTCAATTTATCATTTTCGTCCATCCCACAAGAGTGTGCTCAATTTATCATTTTTCGTCCATCCCACAAGAGTGTACCTATTTCATTTTTAGAAAATATTTTTATACTTTCACTCCACCTTTTCAATTTATTTACAATTACAATAATACCAAAGATGGCTCATACTCTTTATCTTTTAATTAATCAACAACAGTAATTAACATACCCCTACAAGCTACAACCAAAGTTTGAAAAGGCGAAAGCGTGAGCCTGACAAAAAGCGAGACGTAAGCCTTGAGGCGCTGAGGCGTAAGCACTACGTGCTTTTTTCTCAAATATAGAAAAACTAAACCAAATCAAACCAAACATACCCAGTAAATCCCGCTCAGAGCAGGGTCTGGGGAGGGTAAGATGTACGCAGATCATGCCCCTACTTTTTACGGTAGGGAGTCTGTTTCCGTGAAGACCCCCAGCTTAGTGCACAGCAAAGTATTGAGTGATATATACAAAGAGGCATATGATTCGAAAAAGCTCAAGATTATCAATCTTGTCCCAACTCTGTCACCTTATACTGTAACACATAATATTCAGCTGAATCTCAAAGCATATCAACTTAAAACGACAATAAATCTCAATGCAATTCAAAAATCCAAATACTTACATATCGTGAAGCCGACGATTCCCCATGATACTGGCACATGTCTCGACTCTAGAAAATACTAAATACAGACATTTTCAAAACACACGTTTTGCAAAATCAGTTCAACTCGAGAACAAAACACAGCTCTATCCGAAGAAACACGTTAACACCGTTTTGGAAAAGTTTGCAACAACCCAGTACTACACTGGTAAATCACCTAACGCACAAGCCCGAGTGAACAACAAAAACTCACGGCTCTAATATTTGTCGATCAACAACTCGACTGACGCAACAAAACACGCCCCAACTCGACCCGACTGCCTAGGTTTTCTCAACCTAAGCTCCGATACCATATTATGTAACACCCCCAGATCCGATCGGGAATATTACAGCGCCGTGGGCCCCGGAATGGAACCCACAAGGCTAAAAAAAAATTTCGCAAACATTTACAAATGCCCAAGAGGCCAACGACGGTACTATCTCTAAAACATGTGAAGACTATATAAAATCTGTTTATCAAAACCATCGTAAAATTTCGTTTGAAAGGACAAGGCCTGAAATGCCAGAACTCAACAATTTAAAAACATACGTTAAGCTATCGATTACACGTACCGAGAACATAATTTAGAAACGGTTGCCAAAGTAACCTAAGTTACCAGATACCAAAAGGCCATCTAAAAATACTCACGCAGCGAAAAAGACAAACAATTAAAAATACTCTAGCAGCGGAATGCAATATTGATCAGGAAACTCAATACACAATTACATGCCCTAGCCAGTATCCTCCGGGAAGCACATCTCTCCACGACCGCTACAAGCTCGATATCTCAAAAACCTAAAAATAAAGCCCACGACGGGGTCAGCCATAATTGTAACACCCTCAAGATGTTCGAGGTATATTACAGCGTCGTGAATTCCCTATATGGGACCCACCAGGCTGAACAAACATCATACTCATCGACTCACAGAACAACAGAATAACACCTCGTCATAAAGACGCCCAACAAAATAATCCACCCGGTTCAACCGGTCAAACATAATACCATAATTCGACACAAACATAATAAACAACAATACAATCCAGACGAGTAAAAATTCTTAAGTACTCGAGTACTTCTATTAGTTCAAACAAAACCACAAAAGATAAAAAGATAGAAGACACTAAGACATCACTCGTGCACAATCATCACGCACGGCCATCATCCGCATACTGGTCCAGCGCCCGTTCGTCTCGATGAACCTGACCTGAAATTCATAAAACGAATTTCCCCAAAACGGGTCCCCAGAGGGGTTAGCAATTACGCTAGTACAAGTAACCAAATGAACAACTTACATCTTACACATATAGTAATGCATGCAATCAAGAAAACATAGTTCCAAAACACTCATTTCCGGAAATGCCATAGTCAAATCACATTTGTAAAATTCACCATAATTAACCGTCGATCCACACCTCCGTGGACCCCTACCGAGACCCCGTCGGATCTAACCCGTAGTGGTTAAAAGCAAAGCTCGTCGATCCACACCTTCGTGGATCCTTACCGAGACCCCGTCGGATCTAACCCGTAGTGAGCATACACACACACACAATTTCTCATACACTACTACTATGTCAATATCGTAAGTTCATAAGGATACTTGCCTCGATCAAAAAGACGGTGACACGAACGGGAATGGAGGATCAAAACACGACAGCGAGAAACCAGCGGAAATGAACCTAACGATTTGAATAACACAATCACAACCACTTCTAAACGATTACGGAAATGGAATACACCCGGAAACCCGCCTTCGATTCATGTATATTTGTATAAAATTAACAACAAGGGCGGACCACAACCAAACCCTCCCGATTTCGCAAAACTATGAAAATATACCATGAATCCGTAGGAAAACTAATGATATTAACAAGATAATTCATATTCATCATGAATCCACCAACAAAACGGAATGAATCGGACGAAAATCCCAAAACCCCCAATTTATCCAAAAGTAGGGTTCTAAGAGATTTTACCTTGGATTAGGATGAAAGATTCGTGTTGATGTTGTTATAATACACTAAGAACTCAAGGAAGATGTTGGATGAAATGATTGGAGGAAGAAATCGCCAAGAAAATCGCCCGAAATCGCCTTAGCCGCGGAGAGGAGGAAGAAAAGAGAAATTGTGTTTATCTCGGTCAACTCCCTGGTTTATATAGCCACGGAGTGTTAGCGGGCGCTAAAACCTCAAGGTTAGCGTGCGCTAACGGGATAAAATTCCAATCCATACAGTTAGCGTCCCAGTCCAGTAGCCAGATTTCTGGCCGTTAGCGTGCGCTACTCGAAACGTAGCGTGTGCTAATAACCTCTCGGTAGCGCGCGCTATCGACCAATAGCGTGCGCTACCTGGACATCGGTGAGTCGAAGCTAGCGCCCAAAACTCACGACCCGTTAGCGTGCGCTAGCGCATAAACGTAGCGTGCGCGCTACAGCGCCCGACCGAGTTGAGTAAATCGCCCAAGATCGATCCACGCTAGCACGCGCTACCGAACAACTTAACGTGCGCTAGTCTCCCGACATTAGCGTGCGCTAGACAAGGTAGCGTGCGCTAATCCGATAGTCCAGAGGGCTGGGAACATAACTGCCACTCCCAGGGCCAACTCACTAGCGCGCGCTACGAAGTAAACATAGCGTGCGCTATAAAGCGACTTCTAGCGTGCGCTATGTAGAAAAAATTAGCGTGCGCTAAGTACGGAATATAAACGGTACACAACACCGGAACACGAACGAAACATCAAACGGAACACCTCAAAACGCATCATAGCATAGAATGGATCCACGGCAACCCCGAAACGGTGGTTCCGCACAACAATTACGAGAATCAGATCAATAGATGACAAAAAAGTTACACTGAAAGATACACGAGGGTCGCTACAATCGAGAAATACACCGAAATGAAAATACAAGGGAAAGAAAAAAAATGCTGATATTACATTCTACCCCTCTAAAAATAAGTTTCGTCCCGAAACTTAAGAAACAAACAACTCAGGGTACCTAGCATGCATGCTATCCTCGGTTTCCCAAGTTGCCTCCTCGACACCGTGTCTCGACCACTGCACCTTGACCAAAGGTATGGTCTTATGCCTCAGTCGTTACTCACGATGCTCCAAAATCTTCAAAGGACGCTCTTCAAAAGTAATATCCTCGGCGACATCAATCTCACCATAATCGATGACGTGACTGGGATCCGGGACATATTTCCTCAGCTGGGAAACATGAAAAACGCTATGAACATGACTCAAGGCCGGAGGTAACGCCAAACGGTATGCCAACTCACCGACTCGCTCGAGAATCTCAAAGGGTCCAATAAATCTCGGACTCAACTTCCCTTTCTTCCCGAAACGAAAAACTCCCTTCGTCGGCGACACCTTTAGCAAAACATGGTCTCCCACGTCGAATTCCAAAGGTCGACGACGGACGTCGGCATACGACTTCTTTCGACTCTGGGCAATCAACATTCGTTCCCGAATTAATTCTATCTTCCGCCTCGTCTCTAAAACGACATCCGGCTCGGTCTCGACCAAATCGGATGCCTCATTCCAACAAATCGGTGATCGACATCGCCGCCCATAAAGTGCCTCATACGGTGCCATCCTAATCGACGCGTGCCAACTATTGTTGTACGTGAATTCGATCAATGGCAAATGCTCCTCCCAGTCCCTGCTCCAATCGAGAGCACAAGCACGCAACAAATCCTCGAACCTCTGGATAGTGCGTTCCGACTGTCCATCTGACTGGGGATGAAAAGAGGTACTCAACTGCAAACGGGTACCCAACGCCTTATGCACCGCCTGCCAGAAGTGCGATACAAAACGGCCATCACGATCCGAAATGATAGACTTTGGAGTACCGTGAAGCCTCACAATCTGCGCGATAAACACACGAGCTAACTTCTCCGGGCCCCAAGTGTCCTTAATGCCCAGAAAGTGTGCTGACTTGGTCAGACGATCAACTATCACCCATACCATGTTCATGCCCGACCTCGATCTCGGCAAACTCGTAATGAAATCCATCGATATATCTTCCCATTTCCATTCTGGGACGGGAAGTGACTGCAACAACCCAGCCGGTCGCTGATGCTCGATTTTGACCTACTGACAAGTCAAACATCTCGCTACAAACTGTGCGACCTCCTCCTTCATATCATTCCACCAGAAGTTCCTTCTCAAGTCCTTGTACATCTTACTCGAACCAGGATGAACGGAGTAAGGTGTAGCATGGGCCTCCCGCAAAATACTCTGTCTCAACTCTGAGTCGTTCGGCACACAAAGCCGACTCTGGAATCTCAAAATACCATCCTCGTGAATCACAAACCTAGGAGACTTTCCCTTAAGAACGTTCTCTCGGATTTGAGTAATCATCGGATCCTCTATCTGCTTCAGTTTAATTTCATCGATCAAAGACGACGAAATCTCTAAGGCACAAAGTTGCGCGACAGTTCCCGGCAACAAACCCTCAACATCTAACTCGATTAAAGCCCACTGAAGCTCAGACTGAGACGTAAAGATCTCAAGCGTTTGCAATGCAACCGGTTTCCAACTCAAGGCGTCGGCCACGACGTTCGCCTTGCCCGGATGATAAAGGATTTCGAGGTCATAATCCTTAATCAGCTCTAACCACCTCCTCTGCCTCATATTAAACTCCCGCTGAGTAAATACGTACTTCAGACTTTTATGATCGGTAAAAATCTGACATGCAGAGCCGAAAAGATAATGACGCCAAATCTTGAGCGCGAAAACGACTGCCGCTAACTCCAAATCATGAGTAGGGTAGTTCAGCTCATACGTCCTCAACTGTCTCGACGCATAGGCAATGGTCTTGCCGTGCTGCATCAATACGCACCCGAGACCCTGACCCGAAGCATCGCTATAAATGGCAAAACCCTCGTTGCCACATGGCAACGCCAAAACCGGGGCTGAAGTCAAACGCTTCTTCAGTTCCTCAAAACTCGACTGCCTCTCGTCATTCCGCATTTAACTTCTCGGATTACGGAGCAAGCTGCGTAAGTGGCCGAGCTAGTTTCGAGAAACCCTCGACGAACCTACGATAGTAGCCAGCCAAACCCAAGAAACTACGGAGTTCCTTCACATTCTTGGGCGGTGCCCAATCCAACACTGCCTCGATCTTCTGCGGATCTACACGAACCCCCTCGGCTGAAATCACGTGACCTAGAAACATCACTTCCTTCAGCCAGAACTCACATTTCGAGAACTTCGCATAGAGTTGCTCGGTCCTCAAAATATCTAACACTACCCGCAAATGATGGGCATGCTCTTCCTCATCCCTCGAATAAATAAGAATATCGTCAATGAAGACGACAACACAATTATCCAAATACTCGATAAAGATTTTGTTCATCAACTGCATGAACACCGCCGGTGCATTAGTTAACCCGAAGGGCATAACTACAAACTCATAATGTCCGTATCTCGTTCGAAAAGCTGTTTTCGGCACATCGGACTCCCTCACCCGGAGCTGATAGTACCCCGATTTCAAATCAATCTTCGAGAACACCGCAGCTCCCTGCAACTGATCGAACAAGTCATCAATTCTCGGCAAAGGATACTTGTTCTTGATGGTCACCTTGTTTAGTTCGCGATAGTCGATACACAAACGTAGTGAACCATCCTTCTTCCGCACAAATAGGACCGGTGTGCCCCAAGGCGAGGCGCTCGGCCGAACATACCCCGACTCAAGAAGCTCACTCAACTGCTTCTTCAGCTCGGCCATCTCTGAAGGTGCCATGCGATATGGTGCCTTCGAAATCGGAGCCGCGCCCGGCTCTAACTCTATAGCAAACTCAACCTCACGATCTGGTGGCAATCCCGGTAACTCGTCAGGAAATACATCAGGAAACTCACTAACAACTGGAATTGATGAAAGCTCGACCCCACCGTTCCCTGCCTTCAAGGCGTAACACTAATAACCCGTACACCTCTTCCGTATGAGTCTAATTGCCTTCAAAGCGTTAATAACAAGTTTCTGGTTCCCCCTCTTTCGCCCCGCGAAAGAGTGCTCGGTGCCATCCTCAGCTAACATAGTGATGATTCTCGTACGGTAATTCATGATCGCACCATGCCGTTCGAGCCAATCATCCCCAAGAATTAAATCCTCGCCCTCAATTCCCACAACAATAAGATTAGAGAGCCAAGCCCTCCCACAAATAGTCACAGCACAATCTCGAATCTCACGGTCACCAACGATCCTATCGCCGCTAGGAAGTTTAACGATGAAAGGCTCGCATGGCGATAAACAATCAAGACCCAAACGATGCACACATTCCAAAGACACGAACGAATGCGTAGCACCAGAATCAAAAAGCACACTAACAGGATGCAAATATATGTGAACGGTACCTGTGGCAACGGTAGCGGCTGGGTCATCGGCCCTCCTCATCTCATAAATGCGCGGGTGGGCGGAGTCGACACTAGAAGCTCCCCCTCGGCTGGGCTGACCCCGGCCTCTCCCTCGGCTAGCACTCGGTGGAGACTGCGGAGCAAACGAACCTTGATTCACACTTGGTTCCCTAGGCGCTGGGATGGAAGCCTGGGCACCAAGGATTTTCTCTCTCAAAGACAGACGGCTTTGTGGCTCGGGCCGCCACACCGATTACACGTCAGCAAAGGACAAAGACATGTACGACTAATGTGGCCCGGTCGACCACAGTTAAAACACTTCGTATCCCGAGAAGGAGTATTGGTAGTTCCGCGAAAACCTGCAGTAGAACGGGCAGGACCACCGCCAGCGGAAAAGTTAGCAGACTGGGACTTCTGCTGACCCCCACCTTTGTGGCCCGAAAAATTTCCGGTGGACTTTTGCTTCTTGCTCTCGCGAGCCGCCTCACTCGCCGTCACAGACATATCGTAGGCAAGGGCCCTACTCTGATAATCCTTTAAGGTAGTGCAAACTAGTCCGGACATGTAATCACGAATCGACGGTTTCATCCGCCTGGAGAAATGGAAAATCTTATCGCTCTCTTCCCTAATTTGGGCCTTCACGAAGCCCAACTCCCGATTGAAATCGGCAATGGCCTGGGAAACAGGGATATCCCGAGGCTGAGCATCAAAGAAGGCATGGACTCGGGCTTGTTTGACCGGCCACGGGCAATACTCGGTCTCCATCAGGTCTTAAACTCGTCCCATGAAGCAGCACGGTCTCTTGGCTCAACGGCTTCCCACCAGTCGGTAGCATCCCCAGTGAGAAAATACTGGGCAATAGGGACCTTGCGGTCCTCGGGACAGTTGGTGGCGACAAAAACTTTGGATATCTCCTTGATCCACCCCTCCCAGCCAATCGGGTCTGAGGATCCTGAAAACTGGGGAGGGTGCATCTTGATGACATCCTGTAGCCAACGATCTGCTCCGCCCATAGCAGCTTGGGCCGGATCCGGGTTCTGAACCGCCTGAGCTATTGCCGCCATTTGGTTCACCATTTGCTGCATAACGGCCGCAATACCAAGGTCGGCGCGCTCCTGAGAAGAAGCATGACTGTGACGGTCGCCAGACGCGGCCTCGAAGACTGCGACGTGGCCGCCCCACCGGTTGCCCCACGTCCCCGGCCGCGTCCACGACCACGACCGCGACCACGACCTCTTCCAGCATCCATACTGGAGTTAAATAAGTAGCAAAAGCCATACGATGGTAAGTATAAGAAAAGAACAATCACAAATCGAGAATCAAAGGTACGATACAAGGGAATAAGGAACAGAGGAAGGAAAACTTACGGGCACTGGTAGTACCGGAATCATGGCAGCGTGACAATGATGTGCAAAACAAAACACAACAAGACCCAATAAACTGACAAGCCTAGGTATCCATAACCTAGTGCTCTGATACCATTTTCTGTAACACCCTCAAGATGTTCGAGGTATATTACAGCGCCGTGAATTCCCTATATGGGACCCACCAGGCTGAACAAACATCATACTCATCGACTCACAGAACAACAGAATAACACCTCGTCATACAGACGCCCAACAAAATAATCCACCCGGTTCAACCGGTCAAACATAACACCATAATTCGACACAAACATAATAAACAACAATACAATCCAGACGCGTAAAAATTCTTAAGTACTCGAGTACTTCTATTAGTTCAAACAAAACCACAAAAGATAAAAAGATAGAAGACACTAAGACATCACTCGTGCACAATCATCACGCACGGCCATCATCCGCATATCGTCCAAATACTGCTCGTATCGATGAACCTGACCTGAAATTCATAAAAAGAATTTCCCCAAAATGGGTCCCCAGAGGGGTTAGCAATTACGCTAGTACAAGTAACCAAATGAACAACTTACATCTTACACATATAGTAATGCATGCAATCAAGAAAACATAGTTCCAAAACACTCATTTCCGGAAATGCCATAGTCAAATCACATTTGTAAATTTCACCACAATTAACCGTCGATCCACACCTCCGTGGACCCCTACCGAGACCCCGTCGGATCTAACCCGTAGTGGTTAAAAGCAAAGCTCGTCGATCCACACCTCCGTGGACCCCTACCGAGACTCCGTCGGATCTAACCCGTAGTGAGCATACACACACACACACACAATTTCTCATACACTACTACTATGTCAAGATCGTAAGTTCATAAGGATACTTGCCTCGATCAAAAAGACGGTGACACGAATGGGAATGGAGGATCAAAACACGACCGCGAGAAACCGGCGGAAATGAACCTAACAATTTGAATAACACAATCACAAACACTTCTAAACGATTACGGAAATGGAATACACCCGGAAACCCGCCTACGATTCATGTATATTTGTATAAAAATAACAACGAGGGCGGACCACAACCAAACCCTCCCGATTTCGCAAAACTATGAAAATATACCATGAATCCGTAGGAAAGCTAATGATATTAACAAGATAATTCATATTCATCATGAATCCACCAACAAAACGGAATGAATCGGACGAAAATCCCCAAACCCCCAATTTATCCGAAAGTAGGGTTCTAAGAGATTTTACCTTGGATTAGGATGAAAGATTCGTGTTGATGTTGTTATAATACACTAAGAACTCAAGGAAGATGTTGGATGAAATGATTGGAGGAAAAAATCGCCAAGAAAATCGCCAGGAATCGCCTTAGCCGCGGAGAGGAGGAAGAAAAGAGAAATTGTGTTTATCTCGGTCAACTCCCTGGTTTATATAGCCAGGGAGTGTTAGCGTGCGCTAAAACCTCAAGGTTAGCGTGCGCTAACGGGATAAAATTCCAATCCATACAGTTAGCGTCTCAATCTAGTAGCCAGATTTCTGGCCGTTAGCGTGCGCTACTCGAAACGTAGCGTGCGCTAATAACCTCTCGGTAGTGCGCGCTATCGACCAATAGCGTGCGCTACCTGGACATCAGCCGAGTCCAGAAGCTAACTGCCCAAAACTCACCTGACCCGTTAGCGTGCGCTAGCGTACAAACGTAGCGTGCGCTACCTGGCGCCTGACCGAGTTCAGTAGTAAACTGTCCAGTACTGGACAGTCACTCTAGCGCGCGCTACCGAACAACTTAACGTGCGCTAGTCTCCCGACATTAGCGTGCGCTAGACAAGGTAGCGTGCGCTAATCCGATAGTCCAGAGGGCTGGGAACAGAACTGCCACTCCCAGGGCTAACTTTCTAGCGCGCACTACGAAGTAAACATAGCGTGCGCTACAAAGGGACTTCTAGCGTGCGCTATGCAGAAAAAATTAGTGTGCGCTAGGTACGGAATATAAACGGTCCACAACACTGGAACACGAACGAAACATCAAACGGAACACCTCAAAACGCATCATAGCATAGAATGGATCAACGGCAACCCCGAAATGGTGGTTCCGCACAACAATTACGAGAATCATATCAATAGATGACGGAAAAGTTACACTGAAAGATACACGAGGGTCGCTACAATCGAGAAATACACCGAAATGAAAATACAAGGGAAAGAAAAAAAATGCGGATATTACAATAATATCCAACAATGATATCAGTTACATCACATTAATAATTACATACCAAGGAGAATACAAAATAAGAACACGACCAATGTAATCTTATTGTCATAACTTTACCAAAATTCACATCTCGCACAGTACCCAAGGTTCTCAAAACATCATCATAACTCACTGTTACGAAATCTACTAACTCTGTCAAACCCAAATCCATCGGGTAACATCATCACATCTCGACACGAAAACCAATTGTCCATCAAAGACAAATACCAAGGGAAATACGGAACATACCTCGAGATGCACAATACCACGACAATCATGTCAGTCTAATCTGAGATCAAATCAATGCAACATACGGGCACGGTCCTAACACAAGACCTACAAATGCATACTCATATGACAACGTCAATATGCTCAAAACAATAACAGTTTATACTCAATGGAAATCCCATGATCCAGCGCCCTCAGCATAGATCCCAGGTGATCCTACTAGATCAACACGAAATGGATAACCAATAATATACATATGTACAACAACACATGATAAAATCAACGATGCGAATCCACATGATTCCATCAACACAACACTGGGTAATCCAACGATCTAGCGCCCTCAGCATAGATCCCCATGATGATCCCGTCGGACCAACGCATGGTGGAAAACCTGTCCAACGATCCAGCGCCCTCAGCATAGATCTCCATGATGATCCTGCCGGACCAACGCATAGTGGACATCCAATCCATCGTCCTCAGCATAGATCACACGATCTCACCAAATCAACACAACATAAACAATACAATTATGCATACACATATGCAACTCAATATGTTCATCAACATGAACAACATATGAATCAGAAACATGAATGACACTATGATGAAACAACTAGGACAACTTCATGTTTAGCAACATGAATGACAACCTGCATGATCAACATCATCAACACTAAACCGAATCAAACTAAGATACTTGTCCCGAGTCCTTCAGGAGAAATCTCGATGTCAAATCATCACCGACGATTATCCTCAATGCTCGACGATCCAAACGTACCATAGACTATAGATACTCATATCCTCATCTTTATCGCAACGTAACCTTGATACCCGAATATGCCAATAACCGAGATAAAGTATATACATTATGATTTAACTCCCAGAATCGAAAAGACATCATATAATCCAAATCTCCAGAATTTGGAGTAATAATCATTGCTATATGCATTATAAACGAAATGAAACTGAAACCATTCATTAAACATTATAACTGAGCAAGTAATAACTTGCCTCGATACCGATACGACGATGTTGAAGCCGCTACCAATCTCATTGCCTTCGTCTACGAGCTCCTCGGCCCTGACCCATGTAATTCACGAACATACTCGAACACGACCGCAACATACGGTTATAATCACTGATCAATAATCTCAACCTATTGAAGTAATCAAATAGCAACGATCCGATAACAATCAACAACCGACATAGCCAACCAATCAAACTTAATTGGTCAATGATACCTCGATCCTATATAAAACCAAATAATATACTCAAACCATTTTACGAATTCATATCCATCATATGAACCGAAATCCGATAATTACTAATCAATATTACCGATCGACAAACTCAACGATTTCACAATATCTCGTGTAGACACAAGTCCGAACAATCTAACTCAAATGATTACGAATTCATAACCAAAATACGATTACGGATACGAATGTAAAGGAAATCATATTCAGTGATCAATCACAATCTTTCCGGATTCCAAATTGATATCATGATTCGTATTTTTTCAAGAACATACGAATTGTACTACTACAATCAACGAACATTCGATCTTCATATCTAAAGATACCGATAATTCAACCTACAATCGTCTTGCTATGTTAAATTCATCAAGAAGTTCCTCAAGAACACTAAGTGATTCGAAATCATGTTCATAGCCATCAAAACAACCTAATTGGATATGTTCTAACATCTAAATAGTCCTCATTCATAATTCAAGGTGTATATTATCATATTATCCAATATATGATCCTCCTCACATCAAGAATCGAAACAATTCTATCAAGAACACCAAGAACACTATGATTCTATAATCATAACCAACATAATCAAGACATAAACCATCATATCCTTCAACATATAGTTCATATAACCTCAAGAACCATAACAGCAACATCATAATCATCTCCATACGAATCATTCATCAGCAACAACATCAAGATCCGGATTGAAAGAGAGGATTATCCAACAGACCTCTTAGAAGATGAAATATACAAGCAAATATTTGAAGAATCATCAATATTCTCGTATCCAAGCTTCAATCCCATGTTTCCAAGCTCACAATCAACATAGGAGATCTAAAACTACCTCTCTCAGTGTTTGGAGGCGAAGAATGAAGTGAAATAATGAAGAGAAATGAAAGACGGGCATTCACTTATAAAACATTCCAGTTCGTTATGTACGTAACATGCCCATGTTAACATACGTAACAACCATTTACGTACGCTATCTGACTTCGGTAACGTACATAACGAAAGTCCAGAGTTAACTGACTCATTTCATTCAATGCCTTACGTACGTAACTCTTGCTCCATAACGTACGTAATACGTACGTTGACTTGCTACAGTAACGTACTCGTTAACGTACGTAATGATCCGTCCTTAGCGTATGTAATGGTCGGGGTTGACTCGCCTGTCCACATCCGCTGCCGACACCAGGTCCCACCTGCCGGCCATAGCCTGAGCTGTCTGATTCTCCTCGTTACGTACGTAATGCGTTGTGCACAACATACGTAACACTTAACATTTAGCGTACGTTATCTTATAAACTTAACGTACATTAAGGACTCTGTACTTAGCCATTTTCAGCTATCCTTGTCCAACGTCTCAACATACTAGATACTAACATACGACATACTGAATACGTATACATCTTCCAATAATATTCTCGTACGATAAGCCCGACCCGCAATGTTTTCCAATACAACTGCCAACCAAGTGCTGTAATAATACCAATACAGATGTCTCAGTTCTTCATTTATTTTATCCATACTGTACAGATTCCACGCTGTACAATATAAATCGGATAAAATAATATTAAACAATAGTAGTAGAAATTCCGGATATTACAAGGCTTACCTAAGGGGGCTTTGGCAACTACACTCTCGATGAATGCTGCTCTACCAGAAGAGAGGTTGACTCTGCGCCTAGCTCCCTGTCGAAAATACACCACACGCAAAAGCAATAAAACTAAAAAATATTAAAAATAAAAAATGCTCTGGGTCAAAGCTAACCGAGACAACCCAACCCTGAGGCTCTCTACTACAACACCGCTCCCTACAAAAGAATCCACAACTCTGATCTGGCGCCTCCAAGAGCACCTGTCAATAGTCATGGTCTCGGAAAGGTTTAAGGCCTTCAAATCTAATCTCAGCTGCTCCTCCCACGTCCTCCTCCTTCTGCCTCTCCTTCTCCCCCTACAACCAATAAACTCTCGACCCTCCTCATCGGAGCAGATGCTTGGCTCCTACGGATGTGGCCAAACCATCTCAATCTCCTTCCCTAACTTTCGCTTAAATGGGCGCCATTTCTAGCGCGTTCCTGAAAACCCCGTTCGAGATTCTATCCAACATTGTGCGCTCACACGACCAACGTAACATTCTCATTTCAGCCGCTTCCAACTTGTTCTCAAGCGACTTCTTCATCGCCCAACATTCGGAGCCATACAATATTGCGTGTCTGATTGCCGCTCTATAGAATTTACCATTCAACTTTAGGGGGCTTTCTTGTCGCACAGGACCCTGTCGCTGCTCTCCACCTAAGCCAACCCGCCTTGATACGATGAGTGACATCATCTTCATACTCACCTTCCTTCTGAATGATCGAACCCAAATATTTGAACTTATCCGTACGGGGTATGATCTGATCAACAATCATTACCTCTACTTCTTCCTCGTTGGGCTCACCACTAAAGTTACACCAGAGATACTCGGTCTTAGACCGGCTCACATGCAAGCCCTGTAACACCTAAATAATAATCCGTTAATCAAATTAACTTCAAATACGTAATAATACGACTTAAGGAATATATATATATAGTTTAAAAACATAAGTTCAACGATAAAAGCCACAAGTTCAACATGAAAGAAAATAAGTTCAATAATAAATGACTAAGTGATGTTTCAGCCGAATGATGTTTCAGTCGATTTATACCACCACTTGATTTTTTGTAACAAAATTTGCATCTCGGAAAACCTTCACCTTCTTTAATATATGCATATTTCCAGAAAATATCCTTCTTGCTTGTACGCATTGTTTTGAGTTGTAAAAAAAACTACTGGAGAAGTAAAGGAAGTGCTGGAGAAGACGTAGAAAAGAAAAAGAGAGCTAGAGAAGGGAAAAAACCACAATGGGAGGAGAAAGTTGCTACGATTTGTTTGCTGAAAAGTGGGAGTATTTGTTTGTTGCGATTTGTTTGCTGTGAAAATCACAGTGGAAGTACTTGTTTGCTGCGATTTTATTATGTTGAAAATCGGCGGGATAATAAACAATTAGGTTTTCCTTTCTTTTTTTTTTTAAATTTTTTTTCCTACCCTGAAACGACGTCGATTCAGGTCATTTAAAAAAAAAACACAGAAAGCGTTCGCCCTGTCCAAAAGGCGCTGAAGGCGCACGCTATGCCTCAAAAGCGTGCACCTCGTCCAAAAGGCGAAAGCTTTTTCTGCTTTTCGCAGGTCGTCGAACGCCCTGATGTGTTTTCGCGAAAGGCGCTCCGAGGCGCGCTTCAAGGCACGCGGAGCGCCGCTTTTTCAAACATTTCCTACAACAAAAAGTTGGACTATTTCTCCACTCAAATCCATCACTACTTAACTTTTATTAAATTCGTAACCGCAAAGAGTGAGCACACTCTTATGGGAGGGATGAAGTATATAACAAGTCAACAAGAATTATATATATGCTCAAGATAAAAGCTAGAGTTGCATAGCAATTTATAAATATCTTAAGACATATAACAATCACAAATCACAGTTGTTCATTCTCTCAACCTAATTTAGTTGAATCACAAATTACAAAAGCATATTATCGGTCCTCCTTGGACACACAAGGCTCTTAAAAAGAAAAAATAAATTACACTAAAATTCCAAACACACTTAAATCATGACGATGTTGTTTTAGTGTGTGGACTTTGACTTCGGTCCATTTTGATCAGGTTCGGTTCCGTCCGACTCCGGACTGAGAATCTAACCAAACCGGTTCAGTTCGGTTCTTTTTTTTGTTCGGTTCGGTCTTCTTCGGTTTTGGTTTTCTAATTATTTTTTTGAGTTTTTTTAGTTTGGTTTTCGGTTTTCGATTTCGAAATGCCACCCTTACTTCTACTACACTCCTATAAGCGGTCATTATATGCAGCAATTAAGCTGCAACTGTTTCTCCAGTAATGAGGGAGAAACTGAGAATGTAGATAGCCATTAGGCTTCTGAAAATAGATGACAATAGGAACTACGAGTAGTCAAACTGTTTCCTCCTTGGTCTGCAACTGTTTCCTCCTTGGTCTGGTTATGTTTGTGCCTGAGATGACAATAGATGATGCACCCCCATGGTAACCAGTAGGAATGTGAAACCTGAGACATGCAGCCATTTAAAAGAGGACAATTTTTTTTTTTTTTTGAGAGAGAAAGAAATAGTACATTTCAGTTGCCGTACCAATTTGGATCAATTGGGTTTTTAGGACCTCGAAATATAAGTCCACAATTCTTTGCATGATGCTTTGACGCTGAAAGAAGTCTGTGTAGTCCCTAATTGCAATAGGAAGAAGCATTTGGACCTTGTCCTGGCACATCAGCACGTATTGAAGAACCAAAACAGTCGATCAATGGTTGTCGAACGGTTCGTTTCCGGTTAACTGAATCGAATTTTTCGGTTAACCGGAACCATAAATGTCCTAAAATATGAACCGAAAACCGGACCATATAAATTTTCGGTTAACCGGAACCGGGTCGATTATTTTCGGTTCCGGTCCGGTTAACCACAAAAATATTATTTTTTTTTAATAATTTCAATTTAAAAAAACTGAAATAATATAATATAATTATAAAATATAAAAATATAGTTTCACAAAAACAGTCTGCTGTAGGTAGGGTTCTAATTCAAATTTAATTTACAAAAATTAAAATAATATAGTATAATTATAAAATAAAAATAATATTTAATAAATAAATTTTATAAAACCGGTTTTCGGTTCGGAAACCGAACGGTTATCGGTTAGACCGAAAACCAAAAAAATAATACACAATGGAACCGAAAACCGGACCGATAATCGAAATTGCGATTCTCAGTTAACCGGAACCACGCGGTGGTTCGGTTCCAGTTCTAACCGAGAACCGGGAACTATTTAGACAGCCCTAATGATGCAAATGCAAAAACTTCTCTCATACCATAGGCACAAGTGCTTTTTCCCGTAACCTTTCATTGTCCTGGTTCTCCAGCTGCATTATGCTATAACAAAAAATAAATACATAAAATGAGCCTTCAAAATTAAATGCCTCTTTCGTCTAAGAAAATGCGAGGCAGTGTAGTGTTAGTAAGATCACGAGATCAGATAATCAAACTTACTTTTTGCTAATGATGCAGAAAGTAGAAAGCAGGCAAAATAAAATTAACAATATTTATCGAGTAATCTGATTAGCAAACCTGATAATAGCTTCTGCAATGTCATACCGGCTTCCTTCCATGTCGGCCGTCCCAGACCCAAGAATTTATTGAGATTGGACTGCGTAATCAGTAATATCATCTAGCCAACAATAAGAATGATTGATTGAACAATAATTTATAACACCTAGTATGAAGTTGTATACAATTCAGACATATCAAAGAATTTCACTCCATATTGGATCACCTATTACGGAACTCTAGGGGTGGCTTCCTTGGGTAGCACTTAGCTCCATCACAGACTCTAGAGGTGGCCCTCCATGTAGTACCTACCCTCCGGCCAGGTCGGCTCCATTGATTAAACGTAGGGTCGATGTTGATCAGACATAGAACCATTATCCTTCTCAGTATGCTCGACGTCCCTTCAGTTGTGGGATCAAACTTAATGAGCGTCATATTCCGGGTATTCCTAATCTACGTCCCAAATTCCATTATTTGGCTCCGATCCAATTGGAAAGTGGGAATAGGAACTACGAGTAGTCAAACAAAAACTACAGGCCGACCTGCTCGATAATTTTCCCAATCTACTCATGCCGATAAGACTCAATAACACTAACGAACGATACCATATCTAAGCACAAATTCATAAGTATCCAATGTAATTTATAATGAGTTATGAAATCTTATGATCAAGTGAATTCACAATAACAAACTGTTAAGGTTGTATACTGGATTTGTTGGTGCTCATACTAATACTCAAAACTCAATTTTACATCGAGTGTTATAGAACAAATGAAACCTAAATATAAATGTTCAGCAGTTGTATTAATGTTACACGCATAAAATTAGTTTTGCACATCAAGTGCCATAAATTTACAAAACTATTTTCCTATAATTGCATTCTCTAACCGCCCACATTGAGCACATTTAGCTCAACCCACATTTCCAAAAAAAAAATTCAGATATCGATGAGAACTTTGGTATGATGTCCAACATACCAGTAATTGACCTTGAGTCTCGCTTCAGTCCTTACATATGCCTCCAGTTGGGTAATTGTTTGAACTTTAATCTCCGACGTCTTCCTTTTATGTGAAATCTAATTAACTTTGTGTTTGAGGAGAAAGTAAAAGACAGCAAATCAATTGTATTCATAACACTGATAGAGGGGCCTTTATATAGGCATTACAATGAGAGTCCTTCCATACATAGGATTCCTAGATAAGGTAAGACATCTAATAGGATCCTACTACCTCTAGAAGGATCTAGAACCTTCCATCTATGTATCTACAATCAGTATTAGGTAAGACACATCACGGGAATAATAATTAGAACACTCCGTGTCGAGCACTAATACAACAATGATAGTGCGAAGATGTTGCCTTCGTAAAAACCTATTCCAAGCCAAAACAAAACCCCATGGGAAAAACAAAGGCTTGATGAGGAAAAGATTGCAACGCACCAACATAACATGTCATGTATACTCCCCCTAATGTATACATAACGACTCCCCCTGATGAGTACCTCAAATCATAGGAGTCGGATGCCAAGTTGCCCTCACAACTATACCAAGGAAAAACCCAGTGGGAAAAATACCTCTTGGTCTAAGTTGAACAGAAGTACAACGCATCATTGTCTGGATGTTCTCATAGGTCGCCTCGTTAAAAACCTTACCAAGTGAAAACCCAATGGGAAAAAACAAACCTTGGTCTAAGGACAAAAAGAGCGCGACACATCCAAAGTGCAGAGTCGCTAAAGACTTATCAAGTTTTCCAAAGTCTTGACCTCCATGCACTAAATCAGTCATAACTTCTTCGATTCAATAGGTATCAACGAAACTGTAAGGACTTATGAAAACTAGACACCCATAGCTTTTCATTCACATACAGTACGTAACCTAGATCGACCTGAGTAGATCACAAAACTCTATCGAAGTTGACTCAGCAAATTACCGGACATATCCTGTCCTACTTTGCAACAATAGTCATATGTCACTCAACATGATGGATGTGATCAAATGGTTGGTTTCCTTGGAAAGTAGACACAAACCTTTCCAATGGCACCAATTTCACCATTTTCCATCAAGTGAGCTGCCCTGTAGGTCATATGGGAGATAGACCAACACATTCTGGGCAGATTCGGGTATCAGTTTTCAAGTGTCCTTTTTATCGAGATAGAGCGAGCTTCAAGCTTCTTGTCAATCACAGACATTGCGTGAGCGCATCCTAGGCCATCATCACAGTGGCTTTACCGGATTATTACGAATGAGTACATCGAGTCAAACATGAGTACATAATACCGTACTTTTCTCTTAAGACTGCATCATCACTTAAGTGAGCCAAGTCTTATGATGACTTCGACTAATCATTGGGAATCATATAGGCATTACTTTATCGTCTCTTAGGGAAACCGTCCCTTAGATTGCCTTAAACCGATTGATGAATACGCATCATCAAGTGTCCCAAGATCCTTTCATTCTTAACTTTGGATTTAGCGGAATCTCTTAGTCTCACAAGAGTACATCACTATAAACCCTTAGCTTTACACGCAAAAGCTTCATATCTCTTCCAAATCAAGTATATACTTAGTATGCGTTCTCGACAATCACTTGTCGACGCGCTCCGTGGTCAGGAGCCACTTGATTTGAGTTTGATCCACCACGAGATCCTTTCATCACTTAACTTAGTTCCCCACTAAGATAAGATTTAACCACAAGCTGGACGTCAGTTTTTGGGAAACTATCTAACTGAAAAGATAGTGGATGTTATAACATCCATTACGATAGCACAACTAAGTTTCGTGTCATCGTAGTCGATTCCAGTGCGTTCATGAGAAACCTCACGCCATGAGGTGAGTTTAACTCCTTTTCTCACTCGCTTTAACAAAGTATACGGATAGATCTTATCTTTGGAGTGTCGGCACCACTTCAACAAAGGGCTATCACTTTGTTTATACTGGAGTCGCATATGTTTCCATTTTAGGCCAAGGCTACAACGTTGTATATTTTCAACGAAGTATGGTTCGATTAAACTCACATTCCACGTCCTCATGAACCGGCTTTATTCATAGAGTACTCTTTATGGATTGACATTCATTGAGGCGTCCCCCAATGATGACTATAATCCAGAATCACATGAGACGGATGAGTTCATTTGATCAGATGATCAAGTTTCATGTACCAAACTCGCATACATTCTTAGCGAGAGTATTTATCGAACCAAGTGGCATCTCAATACTCGATGAGATCCACGGCCTAGTAATACCATCTACCACAATTTGTGATGTTACCATATCACCATTTATAGGTGACGAACGTCCATGACCGGACACAATCCTTGCAGACATGTTTGCAGCATGTATTTAATCTCGTCACTTTAGGGAACTTGGTGAGGCACAGTAGGGACAAACTACGACAATTCCAAGTCGTTCTACTCGAACATGATCGTTCGCATCTCCCCCTAACGACAGGAAGACTGGCTCATCAAAGTGACTTACGAGATTGTCTACTAAGGTACATTTTAAGCGGACTATGAGTGAAAGCGCATGTCATATTCATCATTTATAACCTGTCATAATGCATTGTGGTGACGCACTTTTGGCACATGAACATGTGGACGATAAAGGTTTTCAGTGTTAACACAATCCAGTTAACAAAATGCATATGGTTACACTCGTAACTAAGCATTTGAATGATGATAGGTATAGGTGAATATGACATGTTGACCTATGCTACATAGCCGTAGCTACTGGTCTTAAGAATTCAACAAAACCGCCACCATGCACCACCGGCATCGAACATAAAGAAACGATTGAACCGATGATAGGCCGTTGGTTTTATCGAACCTCTAATGCTTTCTTGAAGAGTTCACTCCCTTCACCAGCCCCAAACACCTCAAAATTTCGTGAGCATGTAGAAACAGGTGTTTAGGATTCTCAAACCATCAACCTTGTGGTAAAAAACCGATCGAAATGACATCGAACTGGTTAATAGGACGGCTGGTGGTATGTGAAAACTTCACTTAAGTGGTTCACCTCCTTCCAAGTCTCCAAATGGCACCAAAATTTGTGAGAAGGTAGCCTTGGATGTTAGGAAGTACTCGTTAAAATTTCACTTTAAGACTTGGTCTAAAAAGTGGGTGAACCGACCTTTACAATGACTGGTCCGCAAGTTGGACAACCATAACTCAGGTTTCATCAACTTATCAATCATTGTCAAAGGAACAACATAACATATAAATGTTATCACTTGAGTACGACCATTTGTGAACACCATCATAGCATCATAAGCCACCGCTAATACTTATGATCATGTATGTATAAGGACTCGGTGAAAAGGGAGGACTCAGCACCATGCTTATGCGAGTCGCTACATTATTCTCTTTAGCATAGGAGGGTGTCGTCTCCTAATCGTGCCAAAGAATAGGCTTAAATAAATGAACATGGCTAAGAAGGATCATCGGGGGGTCTTTGGCGTCACACATGCTTATGAAAGCAAGACGCGGATGACATAAATATCATCATCGGTCATGAGCCCTGCTCACGACTCCACCAATGTACTTTGGTGTCTTTGATCCAACTAGTTTCTTTGTTCAATGATGTCCATGACAATACCGTGGTATATGGATCATCAAACTGTCCAAACTTCGGACTATTAAAGCCTAAATGTGTCAATGTCCCAATACATCTTCTGGTTACAAAACCGATGCAAGCGGACCATATTGACTCATGAATATTCTTCCTTTTCACATATCCAATACAAGTGATGCATAAGATTTTATTTCTCACAAATCACAATGAGATGCTATGAGTGATACACTTTGGTATATATATCATCGAGTCATAACATGGTTCAATTGTTACGGAACATATGTGACTAGAAAACGCCATTCGGCATTCAACAACTTGAGCATCATACCGCTCATTGATTGTGATGACCTACTCATCATAGTCACAATGGATTTATAAACCGAAATCCAAAAATATCATGTTCCTTGAAAATAGCTTAATACGCACTCAATTTCGCTTGCAAAATTTTACAAATATAAGCATAACGAACACTCTAACAACATAGAGATTTTATACTTGATATGATCAAAATGATCTATCATATTGAGTGCATAACATGGCAAGGTTATATGCCTAAGGGGCAAAATTACGACACAAGCATGGTGTAACACTACCATGCACACGCTCGACCTTCTTATAAGGGTGCGTATTTTGGGCTTCCCTAAGGAAACTGTTTTTCAACATTTGAAAGATGATAGTTTAGCGTACAACGCATACCAAAAACTGCATCATCTATGATAAATTCGGCCAAAAAGAGGTTGAAAAATATGTGTCATACGACCACTTGTAAATTCAAGATGGGAACCAAGTTGGTTGGGACAAAAGTTAGCACAATCGCTGGAAATAAAATTCCGCGCAGCTTGACCTTTGTTCACTAAAACAGCGACAACTCCCTTGTTAGGAAGGCTATGGACGAACGGTCAGATGTTCTGGAAACTAGACTTCCGTATCTTTCTATCCATATATTGTGCACCACACGGATCATTAAACTCAGATTACAGTGTATGTTTTAATTGGCTGTTTAGTTTTTCCCAAGTTTAGTGAGAAAACAAGGTTGAGACCATATCCAATGGCATAAGTGTTGATGCAAAAACATGGCAATGACAGCCATATGTGCGTTTAAACGCAGCAGGGTGTTCGATTTCTTATCTCGACTAATGATCCTTTCGGTAACTCCAATTTGGTAGACTTGCAGAGAAAGTAGGAATGTCGGTACAGCTAAGGCTGTTTAAAAACCACTGATTCCGTTTGAACTTTCAAAGCATAAACAAATACCAAGGAGGATGCGCCTAGTCATGATCAAAGTGTAGATAAAATCCACCAAAGTGCATCAATCAACCAAGTATTTTAATTCTCAATTTGCAAGCATACGTCATAATAGCCATGTTATATAGATACAACGCGGTGCATCATAATTAAGCATTTTGAACCATGAGACATAATGAATATACCATAACCAACTTGTCTTGACCATCCAATAAGATCGACTAAACATGTATAAGGCACATGCCTTTACAAATACTCGGAAAAGTATTCGTACCTATAGTCATACGAACTATAATCGAGGTCAACGAATTCATGTATTTACCGCAATATGCCATTGCCTTACATGTTAAAATTCATGAGAATTACTCGTACATTCTTTCATATATCATGTTGCAAGGAGACGGTGCATGTCTACACCCACATGCAATATTTTATTTTAATAAGATGAAAGATGGAGTTTTCCAAGTATGGGATTGGGTCAAGACCAACGTGGTGGTCGCTCAATTCAACGTGACAAATCCGTCACAAATCGATTTTAACCACGACATATCCGTCTCAATCGATGTTTGTCCCATTTGTATGTCACAATTTCGTGACTAATCATGAACGAGTCATAACTTTACCGTTACCGACAATGTTCATTTTATTCAATTGTTGGTTTAAAATCGACAAAACGGCGACATCAAATCGCACCCAAAACGTGGTGTATGCAACAACCAC
This sequence comes from Orobanche coerulescens, assembly GCA_033398695.1. Classification (NCBI taxonomy): domain Eukaryota; kingdom Viridiplantae; phylum Streptophyta; class Magnoliopsida; order Lamiales; family Orobanchaceae; genus Orobanche; species Orobanche coerulescens. The sequence goes on along the minus strand of CM065808.1, from coordinate 59,485,234 downwards.
AACTATCGACTTTCAACAATTATCCGTGACTCCCCCAGGACCGTCACACAGTTTACTTCGACATCCGAGAGTGATACCACCTCTCATTGTCTCATCCACCGCAAAGTAGCGTGGGAGATAAAGAACTCAAATACCCAATTCCCCCCCAAAAAAAAAAAATTTCCCAAAAGAGAGGAATTGAAAAACGAGAACTTTAATAAATTCTTACGGGTACTTGGTTTCATATATGCTTTGATCCTTGAACGGGAGATTCTCTCCATATGAGCAACATATTTCCATGGGTACTCCGTTCTATATTTACTTTGATCCTTGAACGGGATAAATATGGCTTTTTCTCCATAGCGTGCACATCATCATGAGCGACGTATTTTCCTATATACACGTAAAACGTAAACATAGTTAGATTCATAAACATACAAGTTGATGATAAATGAATCATGAATCAAGAAAATAGAAAGTTGAGAAACGCCCGGATAGGACTACTGGGCTCAATAATTCGGCCGAAAAAGGACTCGAGCGCGGCGATGCAGCAGCTCGGTATTGGATGAGGTCGGATCTCTAAATTTCTTCGTAAAAATCTGCTTCTGTTCGGCACTAGATTCAGTAATCAATATTACACAAAATCCGATCTCCACCGTTGAATATACAGATATTTGTGTTGGGAAGTTTCTGCCAAAATTTCACACCGATCCGACGGTTAACGAAACGGGAAACGTGATTTTCGTACGACTGCGCTGTGCAAAAAATTCACGCGCGGAAATTCTCGTCTCTCGGTTTTTTTTTTTCGATTTTGATAAGTTTTGTCTCGATTGCACTAGGTTTTCAAGCATTAAATATCACGTGCATAAAACCGTTTCGACGATCCGGCTATGCTTCGATCAGATCGGGTCGTAGCCTTACGCAACAGTTGGCTTGGATGAAAACGGATCGAGCGGTCGGGTCGGCAACTGGTGGTCACAACCGGATCGGGCCGAGGCTGATCGGCGCGGCGGGCGCAGGCGGGCGGCTTTAGGCGGATCTGGCGCGTGATCCGTGAGCGCGGTCAAGCGGCTCTGGCGATCTGGCGCGCGGTCCCGGCGGCTCGGCGCGGCGGCAGCGCGCGTGGGTAGCGATCCGGTGGTGGCGGCGAGACGGTGGCGGCGGTGGTCCGGCGGAGGAGGCGGCGGTGCTCGGCGGGCGTCTGGCAGCGGTCGGCTTGGCCGATTTTTTTTTTTTTCGTTCGAGCTACGTGCTGATAACGTGTTTGAGGAGAAAGTAAAAGACAGCAAATCAATTGTATTCATAACACTGATAGAGGGGCCTTTATATGGCATTCTGATGAGTCGCCCATACATAGGATTCCTAGATAAGGTAAGACATCTAATAGGATCCTACTACCTCTAGAAGGATCTAGAACCTTCCATATATGTATCTACAATCAGTATTAGGTAAGACATATCACGGGAATAATAATTCCCGAAACACTTTGAACATTATTTACGTATATTTATTTCGGGATGTTACGATGTGGTGCAAATATTTAGTAATAGGTGAGGTATATTTTATTTAGTAATAGGTGAGGTATATTTTTGTGTTCTCTAAATCAAATTGACGACCACATTAAATTATATTCTTATAAGTTGTTGTATCTATTTTGCTCTCTTCCACGAATTTATTGCATGACACTATGGTCGGCTAAAGTTGACGGCAAAAAGTGGCCGGCTAATGTTGATGGGCGTCGGCTAGAACTCTCGGCGGTCGTCTAAAGTCTGGTCGGCCGAGGTTCGTCGGTTAAACTTTAGCGACGGCATTTGAGGAAGATCGTTGGCTACACCCCATGTTGGTCCCTAGAATGATGAAAACTTTCCTCACTGTACCAATGTGAGTCTTTTCTAACACGTTTTGTCCTTACTCACGCGCACCCTGAGAAACTTCCAAGGGGGTCACCCATTGTTGAGATTCGGAAATTAAAATTGAGTTACACAGCGGAAAAATAAAATTGGTCTAACCGGGTAAAAACCGAACCCCTAAGAGGATCGATCAAGCATCATATATCGAATAAATAAAAATTGACGAAGATAAGAATTAAAGAATTCATACCCTCATAGTCCTTTGATAATTTCTTCTTGATTCCTAGTACGAACACGAGTTGAATTGAACGAGCTTTTGAAAATTCACTAGTACCGAAAGCACCGTGCCTCTACGTATGACTGGAAAAATATTTCTATCAACTTATACTCTAAGTATACATCTAAAAGTTTATAGAATTAGCTTATTTTTAATTTATTAATACTCTAAGTATTTTATAAATAATATTTTTCTCTCAAAATTACACTTAAAACTCAAGAGTAAAACTCAAGGAAAAATTCTCTCCCACCCGCTCTTGCTTTCGGTCGAACACTACATCAAAGAAGTGGAGGATGGTGTCGATTTTAATACACAAATCACAAACCTCAATTATTCATTAAAGCCTTAAAATAATATATCTAATAAATCATTTAAAACCCACATAATATCAAAATGACATGAATACAATTAAGATCAATCACCAACATCTGATGTGAGGTGGGGGCGGCCATGAAGAATAATTATGGAGTTGGTTCGTTCGGTCCTTGAAATGGACCTTCGTGTATCTAGTCCGATAGATAAACCTCGGTACGTTTGAATATCAATAAAATTAATTAATCCAATTAATTAATTATATTAAAAATAATTTCTCCAAGAAATAATATAAATGAATTAATTACCCAGTAATTTATTTAATTCACGAGATCAATTTAATTTATCCAACAAATTAAATTAGACATCTAATGTCCAATATTAACCAAGAGAGAATATGCTAAATATAATCCGTCGTCAATTCCCGCGTCGCGACTCTGTAGGTTTGTCTCAGTTAGCATTGGGAGGATCCAATGAGTGTTAGCATCACCTAACCAGTCCCGTGACCTACACTGTAACCTAACTGAGAACGAACGATATGATCATTCCAAAACTATTATGTCGTGAATACCATATACATACAAACCCTTTAATAATATGTCCCGATCACGGTAATATCAAACCCTATTTCAACTTGACTCTATGCATTTTGTTAATGCAAATCGAGATCATGGAGCTCTCATATATCAAATACAACTAGCTGTAAATGGTTTGGCCAAAGACTTATAATCTCATTTGCCATTAACCGCATAGGATATTTACTTGCTCACTTACAGGAGAAGCAATTCTATCTTAGTTTTCAGTAGAGACTGCTACTTGCCCACTAAGTTGCATTTCGAGGTTGACCCCACCAACCGGTTATTGAATCGGACTACTCTAGTGACTAACTTAATATCACAAGCATATCTCCTACTGAAACCTCAAGTCAAAAGCTCAAGTATACCTTTCACAATCTTTCGATTCACTCATTGAGAATCCCTGACTAAAATCCATGTGAACGAATCGAGGTGATTCGAGTTCGAGTATACTAATCTCATTAGCATACCTATAACACGTGCTCCCACTAACGATTAGTGAAGATAGGCACTCTACATGTCAAAGCACACATAATACAAGTCTTGTCTAAACTTACTGCCCATTTAAGTTTTATCGACTTGCGAACCAGTTAAGCATTCGAGCCCTAAATACTTCCAGTGCTTATCAACTTATCTCCATAAGGAGTGGAATGTTGGCTCTCAAATGCAAGGGATATTATTCTATATACCAAATCACAATGCCAGTGATATGCAATAATATATAAATAATAAATTCCTTATTTAATTTAATATTCATAATTACAATACAATGCTCTCACTCTCTCATCCTCTAAGTGGCATTCGAGGGCATATTCCTAACACCCATCCCATAACTACTCCAGGGCAAGCACGCTTAACTTTAGAGTTTCTATGGTATGGCTACCAGTAAATAATATGCATCTTGTTGGTGTAGTCCAAATTGAATTCGTAATCATGACCTGCTCTAATACAAATTGCTGGTCCCCATAATGACGAAGACTGTCCTTACTGTACCAACAAGAGTCTTTTATAGCGCGATTTGTCCTCACCCACACGCACCCTGAGAAACTTTTCAGAGGGTCACCCATCCCATAAATACTCCTGGACAAGCACGTTTAACTTTACAATTTCTATGAGATGGCTATCAAAAAACAAGATGCATCTTGTTTGTATAAGTAGTTCAAATCAATTTATTTAACCACTTCCTAGTACACATCTCACGGGTCAAATCGCAAGCTGCGCCTCACGTATTTTTAAGTCCATGCAGGCAGGATGGTGGATCGAAACTCAACACCCCATATTAACCAACGGCCGAGGCACTATCGGCTAAACCTTTCGGACCATAGCCGACGACCCTTGAGCTGTCGGCTAATCCCATCGCTTACAAGCCGACGACATGAAAATTATCGGCTAAATTGGTCCACCTTTAGCCTACAAATGTTGTCGGCTAAACCTTACCTTTTTAAAAAAATAATACTTTTGCTGACGACATGTGCAACTATCGTTGGCTAAAATCCTTAAAAAAAAAAGTAATATTCATATTTTTAAATTCTTAACATCTGTTTTTTGGACTTGTAATTTTGATATGCACAATACAATATAAACAAATCATTATAAACATACCCACAATCACAATCCCAATGACTATCATTGCATATACATGTACCAAACGCAATACATACACCAATATTAAAAAAACTACACCAATATCCAAAAAACTACACTAACATGAAAATATCACGTACTAACATCAACAAATTCACTATATACATCAATATTTACAAACACAAGTCTAAAGAAACAAATACATAAAATTAATATATTTTTATACCAAAAATTCTACAATATCAATTAAAATCCACCTAAATCAGTCAGACTATTAAAGATAAAAGAAAGGTTACTGCCATCTTGCATGTCATCATCTCGACGCTGTAAAGATGAGGTGGGAGTTGGTAAATTGAAGAACAAAGGTGGTGGCAGAGAGGTGTCTGAAGTCCCGATTGAGTAATGGTCTGAGTTGCTGACATCGTGTACGGCATTATGGCCTCATGCTGGGACATCATATACTGTTAACAAAGCTTGTTCTCAATGAACATAATAACCATAATTATCATCTTCAAACTAATACATAAACAATACTCTATTTTTTGTTAAAATCCTTTCGATGAACAAATAATATCTAAGTATATATGCATAGTATATGAACAATTGAAATCAAAAAATATAAATGCACCTTAAATGAAATTTCTTGAGTGATCAATCCAGATAAAATTGTCATTTCTCCCGTTCTTGTTATGTATTTTCTGAATTTAGTGTAAATGAGGTGTTCTTGTTGTGTAATTTTGACTTTAGTGTAAATGGGGTATCTCAAATGTGAAACGGTGATATTCTGCCTAAAAGACGTAGAACTTTAACTTTAGCTGACGGCTAAAGTGGAGCTGGTCATAAGCTAAATACTAAAACTTTAGCCGGCGATGTATATAACTTCAGCCTACGGGCTAAAGCAAAATCGTCGATTATACTACTTTATCCGACGAGAATAGAGCCGCCAGCCAAAATCGGAGACTTTAGTCGATGATGCCAGCTGACGGCCGACGATCGATTGTTGGCTAATGTAATTTATTTGGTAGCGTAACTATTGAATACTGTTGGCCACACTCTACAGTACTAACTGCTTAAATGGGGGGGGGGGGTGAATAAGCTGTATCTTTTTTGAAGTTATTTGAGTAGCGGAAGTCTTATCTTAAGCTGCTGTAAATAAAGCAACTGAGTAATCTTTTGTTAGCTTGGTGCGTATAAGGTTTTTACAATATGTATACTTAAATCACACAAGCAGATAGAAAACAGTAAATAACAGAATGTAAAGACACTTATTAAAGTGGTTCGAGGTAAACCCCTCTACGTTCACTGGTCCTCCACACGGGAGTAAAATATTTATTAAAATAACGGCATACATAGCGATGTGACCTTAACTAAACGTGTCGTTGTATCGTTCACACAAATTGACTTGGATTCTTCGACTTGCTTCTTCTTAAACATATTGAAGCTTCATCCTGGATGTTATTCGCCCCACACAGGTCAGAGATAGCACGGCTTAGTCCACACAGGGCTAAGGTAAACTTAACGTTATGTTTGCTAAGAGAGTTTTAGCTGTATGCTTGATGAGCGTTCACTGTAAGGTGTGCTGTTTGCGTTGAGGACTCTGTATACTTCTTCTCTTGATGAAGCTATATGCTCAAGGAAATATACTGCTCTTGTAAGCTAGATGTTCACATTGGCAGAGTGTTAATTCGTCAGATGTATTTCGCGAAGTAAGCAATGTCCTCTTGCTTGGGACTATTTACAACCTTGGAAATAGATCCGTTATAAATATATTCATTGGTCAGTTGGTGAGATTGAGACTGCTCTGATTGGCGGCTTCATAATGTTTGAATTAAAGGCAATTCACATTTAATGCTTCATAATTCATTTTGACTAGCACTAAATGCTCTTCAGACTGTAGTATCTTTGGTCACATTAAATGCTGTTCTATCAGCATTAAATGCTACTTTAACCTTGAATATTTCGTGAATAAATAATGTTTGCTTTCACAACAGTTTAAAGTTTCTTCAGTCCTGTTGGATATGTGTTTTAATTTTCCTAAGTAATACACCTAAAACATGTTTGTTGTATCTAATACTTTCATCTTTTGTTGTATCTTGACGATTACGTTGTAGGAAAGGACTCTTATCTTTGCTGGAAGATCTTTCGCTGTTTGGACAGGCTGTACGATATTCTCCTAATAACTTCCATACTTAGACTGAAATACTGACTTTAAAGATCTTGTTGTATGAAGCAATTATCAAAACACAGGGATGATTTTTCCAAACAATTTCCCCCTTTTTGATAATACCAAAACTTTCTTGATAATGAGAGGTTGTCTTCAGTCTTCTGTCGAAAGTTCTGATCTTCGAGACTTTGTTAAAAAAATTGAACTGCAGGCAAGTTCTAAAATGATAAATCATACAAGACTAAGTGTATTACAACATAAATTATGATTGGAGCACCGGCACAATCTTACATGAAGTAAATTTATTTGAATATAACTTAATTTATAAACTGTTCACAGACAAGTTCTTACAGATTTGATATTTAGTCGATGGTTTATACTTGGTAAAATATTTCAAAACAAAATATAATCAAAGTAACAACATTAGATCACGAGCTATAATATTTGAGATAAAAAATATATTTTATTGATAATAGATTATAATGTTGTTTTGCATTGAAGATTACATTGGAAGAAGACAAGAAACATTAATGTGCAGAAATAGAAGTACTATCCCCTATATGACTGGTGTCTCCAAGTTTTCCAGGAGGGGTCATTTTCGGTTCCCTTCTACCAGTTGACTAATGCGTCTCTTCCTCGATCCCTATATAAATTTTTACTTTCCAGGGATGCATCAAAGGAAAGAATCCAGTCTTTCAGATGGGTTAGCCATTCACCCTTCAGGACTTTGGATTTCAGTTTAATTTGTAGTGGGAGCTTTCCTTCTGCAAGAAGCCTTGAAAACTCTTTGGTGGCATCTTCCATCATCTTAAATTGATTGAAAATGAGATATTCCCTTATGAGAACATGGAAGTATCTTATCAGTTTGTTCTGTTTCCATGCCTTTAACTCATCGGCTGTTAGCTGTCTAATCTGTTGGGAGTCTTGTCCCTGCACGATTTTTCACACTATTTTTCTACGGGAAGTTAGGATCCTAGAACTCTGGACGAGAACCAGATACCCTGTATCCTTTGTTTTCTTGTCCTAGCCCATGTCCGGCTAGTCTTCTAATGGCAGATGCTACACTATCATCTAGAATGGCCTCCATATCCTTCTTTTTCTCCAGGTGCCATCTCCTTGCAGCCTCTCATGCATCTTCCCTCTTTTTGGAATTGTCAAGCTCTGAGACCTTGCCATGAATGTCCCGAAGGATGTCCAATGACTCGGCCTGCTTGGTCTTGAGATCAGTTACACAATCCACCAGGCTCGCAACTACTACTGTCAGGTCATCGATCTTTTGATCATGGGCAGTAATTTTGGATCCTGTGAATTCGAGGGCGGCGATGGTCTTGGCCTCAGCAACTCACAACTTCTCTTTCTCCTATTTCAGGATTCGCTCCTGATGCTGCTTCATATGGTTGAGGGCTTGCCATAGTGCGGTGCGCATGAGGTGGAAAGCCTCTTACACATCTTGAATGGCCCTCTACAACTTAGGGATCTCATCCTGAGAAATTTCTCTCATCCAATCGAGTTCCTTGCTGACATCGTACAGGGCCTTGACAACTTCCTATAAGAAGACAGTTTGGCGACCGATGGATTATAGTTGTTCTATACGGGCTTCTATTCACCGAGAGTTGGGGTGAGCTAGCTTGGAATCCGAAGGTTCTCCAAGCTGTTTTAATATGATGTTGTGACGAGGCTATTGGGGCTCTTCATTAGCAAAGAGAACCTCTTCAAATCCGGATGGGGATCCTGTTGGCAGAAGAGTGGGTACTTGTTGTAGAGGATGGACCTCGGATGGTTCTACTTGTGTTGCTGGAGAGAAATACGGGATCGATTCCTTCTTTATCTAAGTGAATTTTGTAGCCTGTGGTACAGGAAGGACTGGGTCCTCTTGTTGGCTGTCAGCAGCCGCCTATTCCTTAGGAGGGACTGATTCCTCCTGTTGAACAGCGCGGGTCTCATCGGCTCTTGTCGGAGGGACTGATTCATCCTGGATGGGGATGGATGATGGTTCATTGGCAGACGTTTCTTGGCCATCTGTGGCCTTGGACTGAGCAAATTACTTTTCACAAGACTCTTCACGGCACAATCTCAGACCTATCTGCAGGTCGTCATCATCTCTGTCTGAGTCAGAGTGGTGTCTCGGGCTTAGTGGCTTGTCACCAGACGGTGATTTCCCTTTCAGTCTAGTCTTCTCCTTTGCCATAAAGTATGAAGTGATAAGTTCGTGGCAAAAAAGATCATCCTATCTGATTTAGACTTTAACGTTTTGGGTGTCTGTGACATTCAAAATAAACAACTCTTCTATATTCCAATCTTCCCGGTTGTACAGGGTGTCGTATGGGGCGACCCTGTATGATTTCCATGTCTTGAAGTGCTCAAAGGCTTCATCTATGTGGACCTCGAGGAGAGTGTTGTTTATGATATCCGCTGGGGTGGACTCCGAACAGTTGAGAGTTTTTCTGTTCGGTTTGGATTCTCGACAGATAAGGGAGCCTGTGGAGAAGCGGGATCCCTGACAGGGTGGGATGCCCTGTCGGGAGAGGGACTCCGTACAGGGGTAGGTGTCCTGTTTGAATTGGTTATTTTCGGCTCCAAAAGGGCAGCCGAATCACCGGTTTCTTCAAGCTTCATCAATGTCTGGTCATCAGTCATAGCCTTTATAGGCTCAAGATCTACTGTGGGAGCAGCTAAAGTTTCTTCCATAGGGGTTGCGCCCTGTGGGATTTCTACTGCGGCAGGTGCAGCATGCGGAATTGCCTCAGTGGCCACTGTAGCCACTGTGGTTGCTATCGAGACAACTTCTGGCTTTGCAGACTTATTGGTCTTCTGCTTCTTCTACTTCTTCTCGGCAGCTGTAGGCAAGATGCTGTCGGGAATATTTCTTTTATTGATGACAGCCTTTTTCTTGATGTCAACAGATTTAGATTTTAAGGGGAGATCAGCAACATCCCTAGGATCATTAGATGTTGGGAGGGAGAATGGGCTGCCGTCGAGCCACCAAGGAACTTCCAGACAAGAATATTTGTGGCATTTGCTTACTGATGTATGCCACATCTAGTCAGGATATAGTTAAGTATGAGGCCAAAAAATTTCCTGGCAGATTCAGGCTTGGAAGCTTCCTCCTGAAGCCTTTTCAAGATGATCTGGCAACAGTTCACCTTTTCTCCAGTCATGATGGCCACCATCATCTGGAAATGCAGGCTTGTGCACATCTCGAATGCGCCAATTCGGTTCTCAGCCACCCTGCAGCAAAAATCATGTAAGTAAAGGTAGGGCAGAGTGAAGTTCTTCTTGTGGCAGGAAAGATGAACTTGAGAATGTTGGGAGTCCCAAGTAAACAGATCCCAATAGGACTTCAAAATCTCCTCAGACCCTAAATATTCCAGCTCCTCCAATGTCAACCCATCGGAGGGAAGTCTATACAAACATTCAAGGAGTTCCCGATTAATGATTATCTCTTTTTCTTGGATGGTGCTGACAATAGCAGTGACATCAGAACCCTTCTTATTCGACGCATACTAAAACTCAGCGTCAACAAAGAACTCTTCTACGATCTGCTCATCGTAGCTTTCTGGATGCAGGCTACCAAAATTTTAGAGGCCGATTTGCTTCACATGAGATACAACTAAGTTCATCCCGACCAAATTCTCAGTCTCGAAAATGATGTGGTCCTGCAGAACTGAGCGTGCAAAGATCCTTCCATCGATTATCAAATCCTTCTTCTTCGTTAAGAAAGATGAAGTCTGGAAAGAAGACATTATTGCAGAACTAAATAGAAAAAGAAGTAAGTAGAAAGCTTGAAAATATGTAGGCTATATACTGTAGACTCGATAATATGCAGAAAGTGTAAAGAGTCTGTAGATCAGCATACTGGCCCTTCTATAGGATGCAGTAAAGACAGGTTACAGTGGACGGTCAGATTTAAGGGATGGGAACCATCATTGAATGAACGTACAGGATGGACTCAGATATAACTTGTAAGTCTAATCCATTAGTTTTTGTAATTAACGAGCAGTCCCACTTCTGACACAGTTTATCTTCCACTATTGCACGAAACGTTGATTTAAATTTTGAAATTGCAGTTTTTAAGGCATTAAAGTCCAGGTGTCTTTTCAGCATTGAAAGATAAACAATTTTAAATTCAGACAACACATGTGGACTTAAAATAGTTTGTAACATTCAAGAGTACGAATTTAGATATGATTAAAATATTAATTAATATCCTATGCTGTATCATCGAAAATGCAGTGGTCCTCCTTAAAAGTACCTACAAGATTCAATTCTTACAACAATATTTGGATTAATACTGTATTCTTGGGTCATACTGTCTTCCCCCTTAATTAATGCACATATCATCTGTAGGAAGGTTATAATACCTCCTACTTCCTATAGCAAGGATACGACTTGAAGTTCTGAGTGTATGATTAATTAAAGTAGGTACTATATTCATGGGTCTTACAACATTCCCCCTCAATTGATGAGTAAATGTAAAAACTTAGAGAGAGTCGGTCTATAAAAACTTTACTGAATGTCTGTATGAATCTTCTCGATCCGAACATCTTTATTCTCAACATGATTCCTGATGAAATGATGCTCCATATCCATTAATATGCTTAGTTCGCAAGTGCAATACAGGGTTGTGCGTGATTGTAATTGCACTCGTGCTATCGCACATGATTGGAGTTTGTATTGCATTGATGCCATAATCTTATAACTGCTGTTGCATCTATAGAATCTGCATACAGTTACTTCCAGCAGTGTAGTATTCCGACTCACCTGTATAAAGTGAGTTGACCAATTATTTCCTACTGAACCATGATACAAGTCTAGTCCAAGTAAATGACAAGTGTCGCTTGTACTCTACCTATCCATCTTACAGTCTCCGAGATCCGAGTCGTTGTAGCCTACCAAATCGAATCCACCTTCCTTGAGATACCACAATCCTACATCGATTGTTCCTTTCACGTACTTAAGAATTCATTTGGCTGTGGTGAAGTGTAACTCCTTAGGTGCTACCTTGTACCGAGCACACACTCCTCCATAAATTTGGATATCGTGCCTGTTGGCTGTTATGTACATGAGTGAGTCTATAAGCTTCTTGTAGAGTGATTGATCAATCGGCTTTCCAGATTTGTTAGCACTTATCTGTTTGGAAGTGCTCATGGGGGTGGATGATGATTTCGAGTTGTTCATCTCGAATTTGTTGAGCAGATCCTTGTTGTACTCCTCTTGGTTGATAAATATACCTATAGGAAATTGTTCTACCTGCAACCCTAGGAAATAACTAATATCTCCCATCATACTCATTTCAAATTTACTTTGCATGAGATAAGATAACCTTTTGCATAAAGCAAGGTTAATTGAACCAAAAATGATATCATCTACATATATTTGAACCATAAGGAGACAGTCACCTTCTTGATGATCTTGATGTTGATATGCAACATCCGTTTGTGCCATAGCCAACTTTGATCTGCAGTGCCTTTGGCAACAAAACATAATGGAGCTTGTGGGCTTCTAGTTAGCAATTACATGTTTCCTGACCATCTTCCTGTAAGGAAGACTGGCTTGGTTTTGTCCTTCACCCTACAGTGATATATATAGAATTTGACAGAGAATTTTTTGTCACAGAACTGGCTAATACTAAGTAAATTATACTGTAGTCATTCAATATAGGCTACATCAGTGGCTTTGAACTTTCCTACAAGCAGGGTTCCTTTTCCTCTTGTTCTTTCTTTAAATTTATCACAGAATCGTACCTTTGGAACGCGGCCTTCTACATAATCTGACAGTTTGTTGATATCTCCTGTTATGTAACGAGAACATCCGTTATCGAAGTACCATATGTCCTTCTCCTTGATGTCCTGTAATCAAAGAAATTAGGTAGATTTTAGGTCCTGTTTGATTGTTGGGTCCATGATTGTTAGTGCCTTTAGGTACCCAAATTTGTCTGACATCAATTAGTTTGTTGTAGGTTACTTTTGGTCCTATTTTGGGATATTTACATGAGGCAGGTACGTAGTCACTATAATATTGATTATTATGCATGAAAAATCTAGGATTTTGGCTCCAGTACGATTGCCGGATTGGAGGGGGAACCATTCTCTTTGACCTCAATGCTTTCCTTCTAGGTTTCCAGTTGGATTCCCAGATCTGTTATGGAACTTTGTGGCAACCTTATTCCTGGATGAATACCAGGCTCCTGTATCCAGTATCTAGGTACACTGTACTGTTGATAGTACTGCGGTGCACACCTGTGATACTTATATATAGCCTTCTTTTTGGCTGGATGTTGACTCTGTTGGTATGCTCGGGGAGCATACTATTGGTGATTAGCATTGCGTCTTATAGGTATATGAGGCTGGGGTTTCCGCTGCTTATGATACGAACTAAGTGGCACAATCACAACCTTTGTTGTCCGAGGTGGGTCAGCTGTGACATTTACCGAACTCGGGGCCTCTTTGAGTTCAGGAATAGGTTTTACTCCCTTGATAAACACCGCAATAGATTTTCCCTTATGGGAGAACGAGTCATATCCTAAGACACGTTTATCGTGGGCATGCTTCCCAGTGTTTAGAATATCTTCCATCCTTCATGATGATTTTTCAAATGATTTAAGAATGGTCTCGTGTTCTCCTTCCCGTTTCTCGAGAATTTGTATCTTAGCTTCTAACAAAGCATAATTATTTGTCTTGCAATTATCGAGTTTTTGTAACACCCCCAAATCCCATTGGGTTATTATAGTGCCGTGGACCCCACACCCGGAGATCCACCAGGCGAAACATGGCTAAAATACATTAAATTAACCAACAAGGGAGATCACAGTCCATACCATGATATCTGACACAATATTCCGATAAGGAATTTCAACGACAACGATGGGCCTACATGGCCAAAATAAAAATACAACAACATCTACGAGCATCTGCTCGGGTAATACATAATGACAAAGACTGACAACCTGGAGAACACTCCAATTGACTGACCAACATGAACAACTCGGACTAGTATCGCTCGAATGCCTCATCGCCATCATCATGCCCCTGTATCTCAACTCTCTACTCGCAAGCACCTAAAACATGAAAACATGTTTCGCCCCCACGGGGTCAGTCATCCAGATAATGAACATCAAATACCTGTATAACATGATATGCATCCAAAGGCAGAATGAAACGGTACAATGATAATAATAATACGAGATGATCATAAACCAAGATAAGAACCGAGCATACGTGAAACACTATGCCCACGGCATACTATTAATACCTGCTCAACATGTTAGAACATAAGCGCCCCACGGCGAATCATCGATATAGAACACCACAATGAATTACACGAAGATGGAACAAACCAAATTTACTTAGATATGAATCACAATTCCCGAAGGCTCCAATGAAATACCAAGACATCACAAAGGTCTGAAGGTCACGCAGCTGAAGCTGTAAATAAACAAAATCACTTGAAAGTTACTCAGCCGAAACTGTAAATCATCACGATGGCCGGAAGCCAAAACAGCCCGAAGCTGTACCAATGAGGGCCGAAGTCACATAACGAAGCCGTATCACAATGAGGGCCGAAGCCACGGCACAAAGCCGTATCACAATGAAACCATCCAATGGCCATGACCTACTGAACTGTAGGTGTTGGGAACCAACCGCGAAGGTTCAAGCCCCAAACTTACTCATAATGAAATCACCCATTGACCATGACCTACTGAGTTGTAGGTGTTAAGAACCAACCGCGAAGGTTCAAGACCCAAACTTACCCATAATGAAATCACCCAGTGACCGTGACCTACTGAGTTGTAGGTGTTGGGAACCAACCACGAAGGTTTAAGGCCCAAACTTACCCATAATGAGCACCAGCCTAGACTAGCCTCCAAAACACAATTAATCATAAACGGCAACGATCCAAATATTACCGAATTCACAAGAATGATAGGGTGCTGCCTTGAGTCGGCTAACACGACATCAATGACTCACGGATAGCCACCATCCTCGGCGATCTCAATTCAATACCTCGATTACCTCAGAATGGCCAATCGATAAAAATGATACAACGGATGGGAACTATCCGTGATAATCCCAATTCAATACCTCGATTGCCTTGGAACGGCCAATCGATAACAACGATGCAACGGATGGTTCAATACCACGATTGCCTTAGAACAGCCAACCGATAACAATGATACGATGAATGATTGAGCACCGTGATTGCCTTAGAATGGCCAATCGATAATAATGATACAATGAATGCCTCGGCACCTTTAGTCGGTTACCGACGATGAAGATGAGAACGAATACGCCAATGCCTTCAATCAGCCGATATAACATGAATGATAGGACACCAACATTAATAACAATGATTACCACAATGTCTTATATCGACATCAATATTAACAACAACAATCGATACCGCGAATCGGCTATCGACAGTAACATTAACAGCGAGTATCCCAATGCCTTGAACCGGCCATTAATGAACAATAATAAACATTTGGCATAATTTCCGAACAGTATCGTATCGAACGATCCCCTAATATTAATGAATTCATGAAGAGACTAAGTCTCGGAATGATACAACATATTCATACACATATATGATAACATTAATCTCATTGACTAGTACAAGTACAAAGCTTGCCTCAAACCGGTAGCGAGAAAGTCCTTCCATGATCAACGTCCTTAATAAAAATACCGGCTGCTTGAAAAACCTTGAATAACACAAGTACCAACAATTCGCTTAATATACGAATCAAGCATGATCACAAGCAACTCAAAAGTCGATACAACACTATCCAAAATTCATTGGGGCATTAAAACAAACACGTTGTAAACAATCTCCCATTGTTTACAACTAATCCCAATTATACCGAAAACCAATCTCCAATGAGTGATTCAATCTAACAAAACATCATTAATACCATCAATAATCCAATAGGAATACTCCATTCGAGATTACGACAATATCTAGTCGAAACCCCCAAATTTCCAAAGTCAACACCCAAGGTGTTCTTGAACAAATCCCCAAATGTTCAAAAATTCCGAAAATTACATCAATGAATCCGTAGAAATACATGTATCCAAGGTAGATAATCCATCTCTAACATATTCCAACATAATATCAAGCTAACTTGAAGAGGTCGGAAGTAAAACACTCAAATTTCGAAATTCTAGATCCAATAGATGTTTACCTTGATTTGGTGTTTTGGAAAAGATTAAATGATGATTAATCCAACTTAGATGCTTGAAAATGATGAGAGGTGATTCTAGATCGAAGAACCCTTCACCAAAAGTCCAAAATCGCCCAAAACCGATGGGAGGAGGAAGAGAGAAGTAAAAATGACGAAACTGGACTGAACTGTCCAATTTATACTGATCCGAGTTTAGCGTGCGCTATGTCCTGATATTTAGCATGCGCTAGCGAGTTACTAGGCAGTCTAGTGAGCTCTGACTGGTTCGTTAGCGTGTGTTACGAATTTGGTAGCGTACGCTAATGCCTTCCGATAGCGTGCGTTAACCCAAAATGTTTGCGTGCGCTAACTGATGTTCGATATCCAGCACCTGGAGTCCAGAACCTACTATCCTCTGCCTTGGTCGCGTTAGCGTGTGCTATTCTGATGCCTTAGCGTGCGTTACCAGCAGAGTTAGCATATGCTACTTACCACTCGTAGCATGCACTACGAATTTCCCAAATCAGCCCAGTACCTTATGGACTGTCTGCCTCTCTAGCACTAGCGTGCGCTAATATTGAACGATAGCGTGTGCTACCAGTACTCAGTTAGCGCGCGCTAACAAGAGTACCTAGCGTGCGCTACCTCACGCGGGCTACCAAAAATGATGATGATGACAAAATTCCCATCTCGATCTCAAACAGTGATGAATGACAAATGATAACTGATACACAATTCCAAAGTACGCCGAACGATGGTCACAACTGAATGAACATGAGTGATGAATGGTTATTACTCAGTGAAATAAAATCTGAGTGACAATTACTGAATGATAATCAATGAATTCACAACCGGGTATTACATACTCCCCCCTTAAAAGAGTTTCGTCACCGAAACTAAGGGTACACAGCTCGAGATATAAACTATCCATCAGGATCTGAAAACAACATCTCCAGGAATACTCCTCAACACGAAACATTCCGCCGGATACCAGCCGAAAGTCGTACCAACCGCATGATTCGAACACCGGCGTACACATCCCGAGGGAGCCGCTCATTGTACATGTCTACAATCTATTGGTGTACACTTCCCCATCCTCATCGGCGTCGGACGTCCATGCAAGCACTAAGTCGCGCCTCAAAAGAAAAGCAACAACACACATATAGTCCTTGGAACCAAAACAATCGTACGCCAAAGTTCTCATGACTTGACCTCTCGAATCACAATGAACAATTACCCAGATTATCACAAAATCTCGAGTACAACACTAAAGGGAAAAAATCCCAACCAATTACCCAAATCTCAAGATTCTCAATTATCATAGCTACAAGATAAATCGACAACAGATGGTTCACAACCACAATGCTACGATGCAGGATAAGTTAAACAGTAATCCAGAACACAAGGCTACATCTCAAATATACCCAACATCAATATCCCCCAGATCATCAATCCACTCGATCTCATCGATTCAAGGAAGAACCAAATCTGAACTCACCACTTAATATGATTCCGGAAGGTCACAAAAACGAGAGTGAGTACGATGAATGATAAATGACTAGAAATCCGACAAGAATCAAGAATGACTCACCAAGGTGAATTAATAACGCAATGAGTGATAGCTCAAATGAAGTGATTTGAAACCGTTGTTCCTCGTGAATTGAATGATTAGTTTGATCACTACAAGTCTCAACATGATTGATGTATGATGAATGAATTATATTAATGAATGAACGAAAATGAAATGAATGATTATCCTATTACCGAGCAAGAATTAACTTATTCAAAACCGGTGATAAATGTCTTTACCTCTGGATCTCGAAGCCTGATAGGACCCCTTGGATGATGCACGGGCTGTAGTAACAAAATCTCTCTAGGCTTGTGAGTCGAGACCTACCGGCACTATAACTCCTGCAATATTTCCATAGGTGTCCCTGCCTCCCACACAAAAAAGGCTGAAGGATGCTTCCGAGTAAGCTCCTTGATCAAAAGCTCTGCTCCAAGAGCCTTCTCGATGAACTCACTAAGTGAATTACAATTTTGATTGAACTACTGCTACCTCAACTGCGGATTTAGCCTCTTGCTAAAATATTTGATCTTATCTGCCTTAGTACGGATAACAGACGAAGCAAACTGAAGAAGTCCCTGAAACTTCTCAGCAATGATCTGACTCACTCCTCCAGTCTGTCCAAGAAATGGCACCTGGAATCCCTGCTGCGGTGGACCATGAACCATCTAGGTCTGCATGTTCTCCACCACCCGCGTCATCTGAGCCATCTGGGCCATCATGCCCTGCATAAATATGAATGGGTCAACCCGAACACCTTCCGAGTGAGCTGCATCTAGGATACGACTCCCTGACAGTGACTGATTATCTGACAGTGAATGAGTAACATCGCTAACTATTGAACCAATGTTATCGCTCGCGTTCGCGCGGGTATTCACACGAGGTCCCGGGTTTCGGCCCGCACCGCGGCCTCTTCCCCTGCGTCCTCTGACAGCTCTATCCATACTGAAGTAGGAAAGTCACATGATGATTATAGATCCCGCATGAATATCACATCATGATCACGTTACTAAATGATAATAATGAGCACACACGCTGTAACACAATGAACGCACTATTAATGCAACAAAATGATCATCAATATGACGTCGGGATATGATAAGATCGCACGAAAGATCAAGTGAGGTGACCTGATTATCCAATGAAATTCCTGAAATGATTACCTTGAACAAGTTAACATGATTGATAATTCGATCCACAAGATCACAACTGAGCCATGAGATTGACTGAGTGATTAATGAATTAACATGATCGACAAGATCAAAATGACGATTGAGGATTATTGACTGATGAATGAGTTGATCCTTATCGCTTACACAGGTCACACGTGCTCCAAAACAATTAGTCATGAATCAATCGTAACACTAATATCACATATAGGTTTCAACAAAGCATGTATAATTAATGACATGATGAATGTATGAACATAAAGAGAATCGAGTCCTTACACAGGTCATATGAAGCTTCGAGGTCTCGCGATACTAGTCTTCACTGACGACGACTCGATGAATAAATGACTTGTGCAGTCGTACAAATATCACGACTCACAAAACCAGATCGTCTGCATTGTCATAACCCGGTCCCCACTACTACCGCGTCGGTAGAGCCACATAACTCACATATCAGGGTATCTCACAACCCAACTCTCTGATACCATCTTCTGTAACACCCCCAAATCCCATTGGGTTATTACAGTGCCGTGGACCCCACACCCGGAGATCCACCAGGCAAAACATGACTAAAATACATTAAATCAACTAACAAGGGAGATCACAG
This sequence comes from Orobanche coerulescens, assembly GCA_033398695.1. NCBI lineage: Eukaryota > Viridiplantae > Streptophyta > Magnoliopsida > Lamiales > Orobanchaceae > Orobanche > Orobanche coerulescens. The sequence goes on along the minus strand of CM065808.1, from coordinate 59,465,993 downwards.
TCCCTACCATGATATCCGACACAATATTCCGATAAGGAATTTCAACGACAATGATGGCCTACGTGGCCAAAATAAAAATACAACATCCACAAGCATCTGCTCGGGTAATACATAATGACAAAGACTGACAACCTGGAGAACACTCCAACTGACTGACCAACATGAACAACTCGGACTAGTATCGCTCGAATGCCTCGTTGCCATCATCATGCCCCTGTGTCTCAACTCTGTCCTCGCAAGCACCTAAAACATGAAAACATGTTTCGCCGCCACGGGATCAGTCATCCAGACAATGAACATCAAATACATGTATAATATGATATGCATCCAAAGGCAGAATGAAACGGTACAATGATAATAATAATACGAGATGCTCACAAACCAAGATAAGAACCAAACATTCGTGAAACACTATTTCCACGGCATACTATTAATACCTGCTCAACATGCTAGAACATAAGCGCCCAACGGTGAATCATAGATATAGAACACCACAATGAATTACACGAATATGGAACAAACCAGATTGACTTAGATATGAATCACAATGCCCAAAGGCTCCAATAAAATACCAAGACATCACAAAGGTCTGAAGGTCACGCAGCCGAAGCTGTAAATGATCAAAATCACCTGAAATTTACTCAGCCGAAACTGTAAATCATCACGATGGCCCGAAGCCAAAACAACCCGAAGCTGTACCAATGAGGACCGAAGCCACGGCACGAAGCCGTATCACAATGAGGGCCGAAGCCACCGCACGAAGCCGTATCACAATGAAACCATCCAATGGTCGTGACCTACTGAACTGTAGGTGTTGGGAACCAACCGCGAAGGTTCAAGCCCCAAACTTACTCATAATGAAATCACCTAGTGACCGTGACCTACTGAGTTGTAGGTGTTGGGAACCAACCGCGAAGGTTCAAGACCCAAACTTACCCATAATGAAATCACCCAGTGACCGTGACCTACTGAGTTGTAGGTGTTGGGAACCAACCGCAAATGTTCAAGACCCAAACTTACCCATAATGAGCACTAGACTAGATTAGTCTCCAAAACATAATTAATCAAAAATGACAACGATCTAAAGATTACCGGGTGCTGCCTTGAGTCGGCCAACACGACAGCAATGACTCACGGATGGGCACCATCCTCGGTGGTCCCAATTCAATACCTCGATTACCTCAGAATGGCCAATCGATAAAAATGATACAATAGATGGGAAATATCTCTGATAATCCCAATTCAATACATCGATTGCCTTGGAACGGCCAATCGATAACAACGATGCAATGGATGGTTCAATACCTCGATTGCCTTAGAACGGCCAACCGATAACAATGATACGATGAATGATTGAGCACCTCGATTGCCTTAGAATGGCCAATCGATAATAATGATACAATGAATACCTCGGCACCTTTAATTGGTTACCGACGACGAAGATGAGAACGAATACGCCAATGCCTTCAATCGGCCGATATAACATGAATGACAGGATGCCAATATTAATAACAATGATTACCACAATGTCTTAGATCGACATCAATATTAACAACAACAATCGATACATCGATATCGCGAACCGTCTGTTGACAATAACATTAACAATGAGTATCCTAATGCCTTGAACCGGCCATTGATGAATAATAATAAACATTTGGCATAATTGCCGAAGAGTATCGTATCGAACGATCCCCTAATATCAATGAATTCATGAAGAGACCAAGTCTCGGAATGATACAACACATTCATACACATATATGATAACATTAATCTCATTGACTAGTACAAGTATAAAACTTGCCTCAAACCGGCGGCGAGAAAGTCCTTCCACGATCAACGTCCTTAATAAAAATACCTGCCGCTCGAACAACCCTGAATAACACAAGTACCAACAATTCGCTTAATATACAAATCAAGCATGATCACAACCAACTCAAAAGTCGATACAACACTACCCAAAATTCATTGGGACATTAAAACAAACACGTTGTAAACAATCTCCCAATGTTTACAACTAATCCCAATTATACCGAAAACCAAGCTCCAATGAGTGATTTAATCCAACAAAACATCATTAATACCATCAATAATCCAATAAGAATACTCCATTCGATATTACGAGAACATCTAGTCGAAACCCACAAATTTCCAAAGTCAACACCCAAGGTGTTCTTGAACAAATCCCCAAATGTTCAAAAATTCCAAAAATTACATCAATGAATCCGTAGAAATACATGCATCCAAGGTAGATAATCCATATCTAACATATTCCAACATAATATCAAGCTAACTTGAAGAGGTCGGAAGTAAAACACTCATATTCCGAAATTCTAGATCCAAGTGAAACTGACGAAACTGGACTGAACTGTCCAATTTATACTGATCCGAGTTTAGCTTGCGCTATGTCCTGATATTTAGCATGCGCTAGCGGGTTACTGGGCAGTCCAGTGATCTCTGACTGCTTCATTAGCTTGCGCTACGAACTTGGTAGCATACGCTAATGCCTTCCGATAGCGTGCGTTAACCCAAAATGTTAGCGTGCGCTAACTGATGTTCGATATCCAGCACCTGGAATCCATAACCTACTGTCCTCTACCTTGGTCGCGTTAGCATGCGCTATTCTGATGCCTTAGCGTGCATTACCAGCACAGTTAGCGTACACTACTTACCACTCGTAGTATGAGCTATGAATTTCCCAAATCAGCCCAGTACCTTCTGGACTGTCTGCCTCTCTAGCGCTAGCGTGCGCTACCAGTACTCAGTTAGCGCGCGCTAACAAGAGTACCTAGCGTGCGCTACCTCACGAGGGCTACCAAAAATGATGGTGATGATGACAAAATTCCCGTCTCAATCTCAAACAGTGATGAATGATAAATGATAGCTGATACACGATTCCAAAGTACGCCAAACGATGGTCACAATTGAATGAACATGAGTGATGAATGGTTATTACTGAGTGAAAAAAATTATGAGTGACAATTACTGAATGATAATCAATGAATACACAACCGGGTATTACAGTTTTTACCTTATTTAGTTTTGTTGTAAGTTGATGATTACTTTCTATGAGTCTTTCTTGGGTAATTTTGCTGTTTTCACAGTCTAAAGACATGTTTTCATAATTGCTCTTCAGCAAATCATTTTTATCTTTCAGCTCTAAGTTTGAAATGGCGAGTTGTATGTTTTCCTGTTTGAGCATCTCATGGGCTTTATGAATGGTTCTAAACTCATTCATCACATTTTAAAAAGTATGCGATGTATCAATAGTAATAGTTGAGGTTGAGCTTACCTCATCATCGTTGTCTTCATCATCCTCTTCTTCTTTGGCCATAAATCACATATATGCCTTATCTTCTATTTCATCGTCGGAGGAGTCACTGTCAATGATGGCCTGAAGGCACACTTCGGTCTTGGTTGATACGGGTGAGGCTTTTGATTCTCCAATCAGGGCCTTGAGTCTGTTTCGCCAAAAGTGCTCTTTCTCATCCTTTTCTTGTTGCTCAGCTTCGGGCAACTTATGTACTTTTGGATGAGGAAACTTATTCGCATAATATACTGGTTTCATACAGTTGTAACACAGGTTAGAATATACAGACAAAGGTGATTCAGAACTCACCCTGTTAGATAGATTGAGCCTGTATGGGGCCTTTCCAGATTTCTTGATTAACTTTCTGGAATTTATGCATGAGCAGGGCCATCTCGTCTTGCGATAGGATGTCATCGTAGCTGTCTGTTGCTTTGCATGCTGATTTGGATGTGCTGGGTGCGGAACTATCTCTTGTCAGATATAGCAGCAGTGCTTGAGGTCAGAGTCAGAGATCAGAGAAATCCTGTCTATGTCATACTCAAAATCCATGAGGTCAGAGAATAGATCAAAAGTAGATATGTCATTAAGATTACACGACACACGCATAGCTTTGGTCTTAATGTCCCATCGGGCAGGGAGTGATCAAAAGATTTTAAATTCTTTTTCCTTTTGGGTATACACTTTACCAAATGATTCAAGTTCACCGACAATCCCGGTAAATCTGAGGTCAAGCTCCTCAAGCATTTGAAAAGTTTTCATTTCAAAGGATTCAAACTGCTGAGCTAATTTAGAAATTTTCTTTTCTTTCGAGAGCTCAGTTCCCTCGCAAATTAGCTTGAGTTTCTCCCAAATTTCTTTGTTTCTCCTACAGCTTTTTACCTTATAGAATGTGCCATTTTCGAGAGTGACAAATAATGCATTCTTAGCAACATTGTCGAGGTTCGGAATGCTTGCGATCGCCTGTTGTCCATTGCTCACGCTCCTTCTCGAGCATTTCTGCATAGTGTTTTCCATCGCCTTGCGGCTGTGTTGACCTTCATTATCTGGATTTTTCCTTCCTTGATGACAAAGATCATCTTTTCGTGCATCGCTGCAAGATGAGCTTTCATCCTAATTCTCCAATCATCGAATTCATTAATGGAAAATATAGGGACCTTATTGATCATAGATGTATCCATGATATAAGTAAGATGAATGATGAAGCTATGAAAATAAAGTTTTCAAGAGCTAGTGATTTTTGTGGATCTGATTCGGTTAAAAATCGACTGATTCTTTATAGAATCAACCGCTTCGATATCATTTGTTGGCCACATTATACAATACTAATAGCTTAAAAGGGGGAATGAATAAGTTGTTTCTTTTTCGAAGTTATTTGCATATCGGAAGTCTTATGTTAAGTTGCTGTAAACAACACAACTGAGTAATCTCCTGTTAGCTTGGTGCATACATGGTTTTTACAATATGTATACTTAAATAACACAGGCAGATAGAAAACAGTAAATAACAGAATTTAAAGACAAACTGATTAAAGTGGTTCGAGGTAAACCCCTCTATGTCCACTAGTCCTCCACACAGGAGTAAAATGTTTATTAAAATTACAGCATGCATAACTATGTGACTTTAACTAAATACGTCGTTGTATCGTTCACACGGATTGATACAGCCGACAGTAACTTGGGCCGTTCACATAGATTGGCTTGGCTTCTTCGACTTGATTTATCTCACACAGATTGAAGATTCATCCTGGATATTATTCGTCCCACATAGGTCATACATAACACGGCTTAGTCCACACAGGGCTAAGTTAAACTTAACGATATGTTTGGTAATACAAGATCAAACAGCAATTGTATGCTTGATGAGTGTATGCTGTAAGGTGTGCTGTTTGCATTGAGGGTCTGTATATTTCTTCTCTTGATGAAGTTGTATGCTCAAGGAAATATACTGCTCTGGTAAGTGTGATGTTCAGATTGTCAGAGTGTTAATTCGTCAGATGTATATCGCGAAGTAAGCAATGTCCTCTTGCTTGGGGCTATTTATAGCCTTGAAAATAGATCCATTATAAATGTAGCCGTTGGCCGAGATTGAGACTCCTCTGATTGGAGGCCTCAGAATATTTGAATTAAAGGCGATTCGCATTTAATGCTTCAGATATTCATTTTGACTAGCATTAAATGCTTTTAAACTGTAACACCCCCAAGATATTCGAGGTGTATTGCAGCGCCGTGGACCCCTACATGGGACCCACCAGGCTAACACAATAAAACACCACTCGACTAACCATCTCGGTTAGCAAGGAAACAACTATTAACAACAAGAACATAAAACAACACGTCCGGTACAACCGGCATAATAAACATCAACCGACAAATATAGTAACTCCAACGAAGTCCAAACACAATCCGAAAAGAAAAGCCTAAGTACTCGCGAGTACAATCTATAAGTTTACAATTTGGAAAACATCCACATCAAAAGAGACAGTAGGAAATAACAAGACTCAATTGCACATGTCAACAACCTTGGCCAACATCCTCGTACCATCCCAGCGCCCGCTCGTCTGGCTGAACATAACCTGAAATCCATAACAAGAATTTCCCCGACAACGGGTCCCCAAAGGGGTTAGCAATTACGCTAGTACAAGTATTCAAGGCAAACCAATCGCTTACACATTTCATAGTACATGCACCAATATCATTTTCTAAAACCAAAACAAGACATGTCTTTTCCGGAAATAAACAGTCAAACAATTTGCCGTGGGAACAGGGCTATACCATTGATCCCGCTCCGTGATCCCTAAGGACCCTCCCGAGCTGGCCATATTATAAAACAAATCACGCACACGCATCGCCTTGGGAACAGGGCTATACCATTGATCCCGCTCCGTGATCCCTAAGGACCCTCCCGAGCTGGCTAGCGAAACAAACTCGTGAATCCAGGGCTATACCATTGGATTCCCTCCGTGATCCCGTCGGACCCTCCCGAGGTGAGCAATCACACACAATATACATTACTATTTCACGTTAAGCATAAAGGTTTCCAAAAATACTTGCCTTGAATTATTGACGACGCAACAAACGGAAAGGAAGTCACCGACGAACGCTAGGAACCAATGAAACCGAACCTAACGATTCGAAGAATACAATCACAACCATTTCTAAATGAATACGGAATTGGAATACAACCGAATACCCGCCTACGATTCATGTATATTCGTATATAAACAACAACGAGGGCGGACCACAACCAAACCCTCTCGATTCCGTAAAAATCACGAAATATACCATGAATCCGTAGGGAAACTAAGAATATCAACAAGATTAATCATATTCATCATGAATTAATCGACAAAACGAACGAATCGGACAAAAGCGAAAATCCCCAAATCTACCCAAAAGTAGGGTTCTAAAGATCTAACCTTGATTATTTGGATCGAAGGATGTTATAGGATGATTGATCAACGATATAACCTCAAGAACTTCATGGATTTGTTGTTCAACAACATGGTTTCGTCTCCTCCGAAACCCGGCCCATGACAGAAGAGAAATGAAATGAAAAATGACGGAGAAAGTCAGTCTGTCATTTTTATATCGGGCGGAACTAGCGTGCGCTAGCCTTCCGACCTAGCGTGCGCTATCGGCGGCATCGGCCGAGCACACTCGGCCATGGCCCGCACGACCCGGCACCACCGACCAAATCGCGACCGTGACTCGACCGCCCGACTCCGCTAGCGTGCGCTACGGCCGGAAGCTGCGCGCATTCGACTGTCCGATAGCCACCTGGATCGACAACTTCGTCCGTGGCGTCGCTAGTCGGGCGGCGTGCGCTACCCTCACGGTTAGCGCGCGCTACGGCCAAGCGATGGCGTGCGCTACCCGCCGATCTGGCCGAGTCGAGAACCTCGAGAATACCCCTGTCCGGCCCGATGGCGTCTGTTGGTGACTCGGCAATGCGCTGCTGCCGAGCTAGCGCGCGGCGTCCGGCCGTGGCGTGCGCTCGCGGTTCTGCCGTGCATGCTCGGCGATGTCAAGACTCGTCCGGCGATCCGCACCCGTCCGGCCACCGGTGCTCGGCCGCCACGACCCGACGCCTCGATTTAGAAAGCGCACGCAGGCGGACACGCACGAAAAGTTCGCGGACGATGTCAACGACTCGAGATGAAAACGTAATGCAATAATTAATCATACGCGACCAAGAAAAGGGTCAAGACGACAAATACGAGATATGGATACCCGTAACTTTCAAGAAATTACAAAATGGCCCAAACGCCGGAAATCACGATACGTGATCGAATAACCAAACCGAAGTTCACAACACGTCTAACAAAGTTAAACGGACTTGCGGGAAACTCGAAGCAATGATTTGGACGAGATTCGCAAGAATCGAACTCAAGTGCGGAAAAGTCGCTAAAAACCACAGAACTCAACAAAACAACACCGAAACGAACTCGGATGACAAAAAGTGTAGAATTAATCATTCTCGGAATGACGAAGCGGTCATGAGCGAGCCGTCAAAACGGACTCGGTCGAAAAAGAAATTTACCGAAAATCGAAAATTGCGGATATTACATTCTACCCTCCTTAAAAGAAGTTTCGTCCCGAAACTTAGAACAAGTAGGGAGAAGCAATATCCCTTGCCGAAAAACTCGACGAGATACACAAAAACCGAAGACTCGCGCCCGACGGCAAACGCCGCAAGGAACGCAAAGAAACATACGGCGAGAAAATACGCTCTAGGGCGACTAACACAACGTCACCGGTAGAGACATAATAAAATCAACGAGTGACAAGCGTCATCAAATAGACAATACAATCGAGTCGATTATCCGAACAATCACAAAACTCAACGAACGAAAATCAATACGATTGACCAACCCAACGGTTCATCAATCAAAACGCGAGTCAACGGCCCGAACAAATACGAATTCCACCGCCCAAGGGTTGGAAGATCGAAAGCGAGACTAATTTCCCGAACTTAAGGGAATTACGAAGGAGCCCGAACGCTCAACAATCGCGAAACGAGAACAAAACCGAACAAACAAACGATTGAGACAACAAGAATCGAACAATCATGTCCGAAACACGTAGGATAATAATATTCAACGACAACTCCCGGGGATGACTGGTGAGAGCGACAAGACGTGCATTCCCACAATATCCACGGGAAAGGGAATAGCGATTGAAAAGCCACAACGACAAACGAGTTATTCGAAACAATACCACCTCGTTCGATCAACAAAAGCAAGGGATAGGAAAGTTGAAATGTTAACGAGCATAAACGAGTTGATAGAGCCAAAGGTACGAAGTTAAAATTCCGATCCACTTGAATAAAAGAACTATTAGAACCAAAGATGTTACTTCCGAACAAGGTTTACAATAGTCGCACCGAATTCGGAAGGTCACAGCGATAACCAGATCGACTCAAAACCAGATTACGGCTCGCTCGAACGATGAAACCAAGGTACGAACAAGTTCATAAGGTATCAATGAACACGAGCGAATCGATAGGCGGAGAAAGAGAAGATATAGAAGTCAAAATAGTACGGGTATTACTTTTGACCTCGCCCCCGAAACTCACAACAACGGAACCAAGGTAACAGTACAACAAGCAACCGACACAACGTGGAACAATCACCGATGCACACAATCATACCAATCCGATCTCTAACAGCTCGCATATATGCGATAAAGCATAAACCGCTATGAGGCGACAACATCCAATACCAATATCACACCCCTCGCAGAGGCTACCACGACAACTGTGTGGCGAACGACTCAACGCTCACACCACCAATTCAACAACAACTCGGGGTTAACACCCTAACGAGAGCACGAACATCACACATATATTCCCGGACCACAGTAGGAATGATAGGTTTTGAAAACAAAGCCATCTTTTGAAAATAACTTGCAAGCACCAGTTGATCTTGAGTATCAAATATCAAAAGTAGTACAAACATCGTCATCGAGACTTTTAAAAAAAATCATCTTGCGTTTGAAAAAAAGAGAAATGAAGACACCTTTCGTTAAATTAAAACTTGTCAGCTATATTCGACCTTCGGGTCTAAGCGAATGCATTTCTAAATCATTAGAAATATTTCAAAATATTTTGATCCTCAAAGTAGAATAATTTTGAAACATAGCGTGACACTAGTAGGCATCTTGAGAGCACTGTGAGAAAATAATTTATTTTAAAGTACGTCTCGAGGTTTATTTTCTAAGATACTCAAGGTTTTTCAGAAGTACAATAGGCCAGAATGCCCAAAATTCGCACGTATCAACATTTACTTAAACACATCATATCACACGCATCAAATCGCTCAAAATCACGACAGTGATATACAATCCTCAGGATATGTTCAACAACATCGTTAAAACGACAATCGGTTTATCAAAACTGGATGGAAACCGATATCAAGAACAAAACTCCAAAAAGTCAACTCTAGGGATTCAAGAAAATACCTAGGTTCGGCGAAGAACAATGGATTAGATGATGTTAAAAATCATCTAGGATACTCCAAAACACCTTTGGGTGGAAGAAAAAAATCAGCCCAGATGCGAAACCGAGTCGCTACGTCTCAAACTCATGGAGGAAGGAGAAGAAATGAAGAAAAAATGCAACTTCTAGACTGGTGTCCAGTATTTATCTCGACACAATTAGCGTGCGCTAATCATTAAGGTTAGCGTGCGCTATCACGGCACCAAACAAAACTCACGACCAAAAATACACTGTTAGCGTGCGCTAACGAGAACTTAGCACCAGATCCGGTAGCTCTGGATCGCCAACTACCAGTAGCGTGCGCTATCCTCCCCTTAGCGTGCTACCAATGCACTCTTGCGCGCGCTAGCCGCAGCGTAGCGTGCGCTAACGACCCACAGAGACAACAATGAGAACACACCGGAAAAATTACATGCCGTAAACCTTTCTCACAAGGATTTACCGTGCTAAGCACAATTTCCTGCTTATTTGAAAATGCTAAAAAGACCAATGACGGTAATATTTTTCCAAAGCTCACAAAATCATTTGTCAAACCATCATGAAATATTCAAGGCCAAAATGCCAAAACTTGATTCAAGGAATCGGTTTCTGAAATAAAACTCAATTTGCAAAATACCGAAAGCCGTTTGAAAGAACTCACGCAATGGATAAAATACGGTGCGAAAATACATCACAGAGATTTACACTCCTCGTATAAACCAAATACGAGAGTCTAATAAACACATATCGTGAAATCAAAATCCACGAAGGATTCCATCATTTAACGACTAATCATACAAATAACTCGTGTCACACGAGGCACAACACAAGGAATGGAGTTTTACATCCATAGATCGCACGTAAGTGACGACCACCCTCGATACTAATCACGACCAATGATCTCAAACGACGGCGTCGCGATGCGACTAAGTCGGACAAAATCCGACGAGACAAAACTCAACAAACACAACTTGACTCGATGACTAGGTTTCCTGTGCTAATCGATTTTAAAATCGTATACTTTAGTTATTCGAAAATAAACCGATAAGTTAAAAATCGTTTTCAAGACCCTTTCAAATACGACAAGGGCTTAACAATGGTAGCATTTTATAAAATGTCCCAAACACTTTGAAACACGACCTTTAAATACGACGCAAGTTTTTATTTGAAAATACAAGGTCGGCTCGCCCAAATTCATGTCACTTTTCAAAAACCCACAATACGATCAAATCTCAGAGATTTTCAAGCATGCACGCCGCATGTATTATTATTAATAGAAACACATTGGTTGTAAATAACAATAATTAGCCAAGTACCAACAATTCCCGGACACACTCATATACGACATTCAAAAATCACTAGTTCAACAAGCGCAACTCGGGAATACTAATTCCAAGCATATGTCAAACTATCTCTTCAAGTTTGACGGCGTAACCAAAGATCACCGATTTGGACATATGTCGAAACCAGCTATGTGAGTTTCTCAACAAACTCTGCCATCAATACCTATACCGGAACATATCAATGTTCAAAACTTCTACATCATACTGCACCCTTCGGTGTCCAACTCAAGTATATCGCAATTACCAAACGCAGATTCCATCACACAGCAAAAGACTAGAGAGTCAAGCCCTCTCATAATATACCACGGAGCAAAACTCGGATCTTTCGATCACCAACGATCCCACCAATGCTAGGAAGTTTAGCGATGGAAGGCTCGCAAAACGACAAACGATCAAGCCCAGAACGGCGCACATACTCCAGAGAGATAAAGGACTGCGCAATACTAGAATCAAAAGTACACAACCGGATGGATCGAGAAACAACTCGACAATAAGTATGAGAGAGGCAATCACAGTTCGAGAAGTGGAATTTCAATACGAGAAAACAAGAGAATTGAGTAAGGAAAACTTACGAGCACTGGATGTACTGAGATGCCGGCAGCGGTGTGACAATGTGCAAAACAAAACACAACTAGACCCAAATAACCAACAAGCCTAGGTATCCATAAACCTAGAGCTCCGATACCATTTTCTGTAACACCCCCAAGATATTCGAGGTGTATTACAGCGCCGTGGACCCCTACATGGGACCCACCAGGCTAACACAATAAAACACCACTCGACTAACCATCTCGGTTAGCAAGGAAACAACTATTAACAACAAGAACATAAAACAACACGTCCGGTACAACCGGCATAATAAACATCAACCGACAAATATAGTAACTCCAACGAAGTCCAAACACAATCCGAAAAGAAAAGCCTAAGTACTCGCGAGTACAATCTATAAGTTTACAATTTGGAAAACATCCACATCAAAAGAGACAGTAGGAAATAACAAGACTCAATTGCACATGTCAACAACCTTGGCCAACATCCTCGTACCATCCAGCCCGCTCTGCAGTGAACATAACACGAAATCCATAACAAGAATTTCCCGACAACGGGTCCACATAGGGGTTTGCAATTAAGGTAGTACAAGTATTCAAGGCAAACCTTTCGATTTTACATTTCATATTAGATGAACCAATATCATTTTCTAAAACCAACACAAGACATTTCTTTTAGGAAATAAACAGTCAAACAATTTGCCGTGGGAGCAGGGCTATACCATTGATCCCGCTCCGTGATCCCTAAGGACCCTCCCGAGCCGGCCATATTATAAAACAAATCACGCACACGCATCGCCTTGGGAGCAGGGCTATACCATTGATCCCGCTCCGTGATCCCTAAGGACCCTCCCGAGTGGCTAGCGAAACAAACTCGTGAATCCGTGGCTATACCATTGGATTCCCTCCGTGATCCCGTCGGACCCTCCCGAGGTGAGCAATCACACACAATATACATTACTATTTCACGTTAAGCATAAAGGTTTCCAAAAATACTTGCCTTGAATTATTGTTACGCAACAAAGCGGAAAGGAAGTCACCGACGAACGCTAGGAACCAATGAAACCGAACCTAACGATTCGAAGAATACAATCACAACCATTTCTAAATGAATACGGAATTGGAATACACCGAAAACCCGCCTACGATTCATGTATATTCGTATATAAACAACGAGGGCGGACCACAACCAAACCCTCTCGATTCCGTAAAATCACGAAACATACCATGAATCCGTAGGGAAACTAAGAATATCAACAAGATTAATCATATTCATCATGAATTAATCGACAAAACGGAATGAATCGGACAAAAACGCGAAAATCCCCAAATCTACCCAAAAGTAGGGTTCTAAAGATCTAACCTTGATTATTTGGATCGAAGGATGTTATAGGATGATTGATCAACGATATAACCTCAAGAACTTCATGGATTTGTTGTTCAACAACATGGTTTCGTCTCCTCCGAAACCCCACCATGAACCGAAGAGAAATGAAATGAAAAATGACGGAGAAAGTCGGTCTGTCATTTTTATCTTGGGCCGGAACTAGCGTCGCTAGCCTTCCCGACTAGCGTGCGCTATCGGCCAAAGATCGGCCGAGCACACTCGGCCATGGCCCGCACGACCCGGCACCACCGACCAAATCTGCGCCGACCGTGACTCGACCGCCCGACTCCGCTAGCGTGCGCTACGGCCGGAAGCTTCGCGCGCATGGCGACATCCGGTAGCCACTGGATCGACAACTCGTCCCGTGGCGTACGCTAGTCGGCGGCGGCGTGCGCTACCCTGCCGGTTAGCGCGCGCTACGACCGTGATAGCGTGCGCTACCCGCCGATCTGGCCGAGTCGAACCTCGAATACCCTGTCGGCCGATAGCGTCTGTTGGCGACTCGGCAGCGTGCGCTACATGCCGAGCTAAGCGCGCAGCGTCCGGCCAGTAGCGTGCGCTTACGCGGTTCTGCCGTGCATGCTCGGCGATGTCGGCACTCGTCCGGCGATCCCGCACCCGTCCGGCGGTACTCGGCCGCCACGACCCGACGCCTCGATTTCCAAAAACGCCGCAGGCGGACACGGCGAAAAGTTCGCGACGATGTCAACGACTCGAGATGAAAACGTAATGCAATAATTAATCATACGCGACCAAGAAAAGGGTCAAGACGACAAATACAGATATGGATACCCGTAACTTTCAAGAAATTACAAAATGGCCCAAACGCCGGAAATCACGATACGTGATCGAATAACCAAACCGAAGTTCACAACACGTCTAACAAAGTTAAACGGACTTGCGGGAAACTCAAAGCAATGATTTGGACGAGATTCGCAAGAATCGAACTCAAGTGCGGAAAAGTCGCTAAAAACCACAGAACTCAACAAAACAACACCGAAACGAACTCGGATGACAAAAAGTGTAGAATTAATCATTCTCAGAATGACGAAACGGTCATGAGCGAGCCGTCAAAACGGACTCCGGTCGAAAAAAGAAATTTACCGAAAATCGAAAATTGCGGATATTACATAAACTGCGGTCTCTTCGGCCGCATTAAATGTTGTTCTATCAGTATTAAATGCTACTTTAAATGTGAATACTTTGTGAATAAACAATATTTGCTTTCACAACGGTTTAAAGTTCTTCAGTCCTGTTGGATATGTGTTTTACTTTTCCTACAACATATTTGCTGTATCCATATATTTCATATTTGTTGTATCTTGACGATTACGCTGTAGGAAAGGACTCTTGTTTTTGCTGGAAGATCTTTAACTTTATGGAGAGGTTGTACGATATTCTCATAACAGCTTCCATACTTAGACTGAAATACTGACTTTAAAGATCTTGCTGTATGAGGCAATTATCAAAACACAGGGAAGATTTTTCCCAACAAGTACCCTTTATACTCTTATGAGTTAGTTCTTCTAGATTTTTTAATAAAAAACTAGATATTCTCCGGTGCGATGCAACGCATAAAATATTTTCTTATTAAAAAATAATTTATCGATCTCAAAATTTATTTTTGATGATGTTCGACATGAGTATCATATTAGCGTAATATTAATAAAAAACTTATTGAGCTTATTATTGGGTGTAATATAATTCAAGAAAGAGTACCACATTAGCAGCGTGTTAAGTCAATTAGTGTCCATTACATGAACAAATTTCCTGGACATACCGAAAAAAAAGTAGGAACAAATTTTGGGGACGAAAGTAATATGTGATTAAATCTTAATATATATGTGTGTGTGCAGTGTATGGTTTATTATTTTTAGTTATTATAATTAAATAAATATCATGATTTATTTTTTATGTAGGCAATAAATGAGTTAATATATTTTTTTATTTTGCATCAATTAATTTTACTGAAAATAAATATTCATATTTTTTCTAATATAATTTTTTGTGCAATCGATCATTATTGTAAATCCATCAAATTTATTATATTTATATGGATGTCTCGTTGAAAATTGTGAAATAAAAATTAATTTGATATATTTTTCATAAAAAATAAACTTGATTTAATCAATTATAAACATTTAAAATTTTAAGCTAAAAAATAAAGGAAGGATTTTTTTATTGATAGATGAGTGTAAGTTGTGGAATAAAACTCCCACAATACATATCTAGAAATTTTTGTGGAAATTAAGAATATATCTCTGTATATAAACTATATTTTAAAATAAAAAAAAACTTACAAAGTGACATGTGTCACGACTCTCGTTTAATAGAAGTATAGATATGAGATCACATTTAAGGGCCATTATGAAAGTATTTCCACGGGGCGGATCTGACGGGTTCATTTTATCTCATTTGCTAATGCTTAAATGGAGAAAATAATTATAATGAAAAAAAGGCATGCCGCCTAATGCAGCGTAGAGTAGGGATTGAAAGAGAACACCTTCTATCTAGGGAAAGTATTCATATAAGAATGTCGTATGATAGGGAAAGGGATAAAACCCTAATTAATTTTAATAGTCTCCAAAATTGTCTATAAAATGATGTTCGTTGTGTTTAAATACTAAGAGTCGTAAGCAGACTAATTCAAGATAAAAGCCCACACTTGGGTCCAATTAAAAGAAGCATATTCAAAGCATAATAAATCAAAGACTGATTAAAACGGGCTTTCTACTTATCAATGGATATAGGATCCACTTTGTCGAGGTAGAACATTGCAGCTTCATCTCCACCACTCTACTCCGCTTCGAGATGACTCCCCCCTCGAATCGGATAAAACTTCATCTCTAGAAGAATTGTCGCCACGAAAAGGAAGAAGGAAGACGTCAGAAGTACGAACATGATTGGGGAGTCAAAGATGATAGGCATTAGTATTAATCTTCTTAATGATTTCCACATAGCCAATTTTTCGGGACTTCAACTTGTTGGAAAATAGTCTTTCGTCAAAACAGCATAGACGAAGTCACTGACATAAAACTGAACATCATGGCGGTGTGAATCTGCAGTCCTTGTACCGAATGTTTGCGAGCTCAAGTCTCTATTTCGTGGTAGCGTGGATGTGCTGAAGGTCGGAGATGACGTCGGCCTCCCATAGCTCAGCCTGCATGTCCGCAGGAATGGAAAGAAGATCGATCGGTTCACGTGGCACCATACCGTACACTACATAGAAGGGGCTGAAACCCGTACTTCGATTGACTGCTTGATTATGGGTAAATTCAGCCATCTTTGGATCCCATGATCTCAAATGATCACCCATCAAACAACATAATAATTACCCAACGAGCGGTTCACAACTTCTGTCTGACCATCCGTCTAAAGGTGGTAAGCATTGCTGAAATTGAAATTGGTATTGGCCATGCGCCAAATAGAACACCAAAAGTGGCTGAGGAATCTTGTATCATGATCCAAAACAATGGAGGAAGAGAGCCCATGCAAACGATAAGTCTCATGAAAGAACAACATTGCCACATTCATAACATCCTTAGTTTTTTTGCAAGGAATAAAATGAGCCATCTTGGAGAAACGATCAACTATAACAAAGATAGAGTACATCTATGAGTGCGGGGAAGCCCGAAAACAAAGTCCATGTTGAGGTAAGTCCAAGGACGAACTAGAAACAGTCAAGGGACGGTAAAGCCCTGTATCAAATGTGGTCCCTTTAGAAGCTGAAAGACATGACACCTGGAGACAAAACGAGCCACATCTCGGCGTGCCATCGGCCAAAAGAACCAACGTAGTAACAACTCAATAAATCTATCTTGATCCACATGGCCCACACCATGAACCTCATCAATAATCTTCAGGTACAAACTACAAATAAAGAGGCAAAGACACACACCACGAAACAAAAATCCATCAAGTAGAGTATATCATCATACCTCCCTTCAACAAAAGACTGACAATGAGACCGAAAAAGGGATCGATCGTATATAATTCTCGAAAAGTGTCAAAGTCGACTACCTCTACATGCATGTCGGTAAAAATACTGGAATGACGGCTCAGTGCATCAGAAACTCAATTACTAGCCCTGGACAGATGACGAACTACAAAGGTGAATGGCTGGAGGAAAGCGAACCATTTAGCATGACGTGCAGATAGTGAATCCTGAGTAGCCAAATGCTTAAGGGCCTTATGATCAGTGTGTTGTTACCCAAAATATCATTCAGAATGAGTTGGTGGATATGGCTATGGGTGAGTAACAAACAAAATGCAAGAGCACGAGTGATGGAATGTAAATAAAACAAGATTTGTCGGGGTTGTTAATCTCGGGCTTGAATGCTCTCACGAGATATTATTAATAAAAAATACGGCTTTGGAGTACAAATATTAATGTTAGAGTATGATCACAATGAGTGTAATGACCCTAGTTATCTAGCTCTTGAGTGCTGATGATTGCCGGAAGAACCAGAGTTAATGCTCTGTGAGTTTTTTACAAAGATGAAGTGTTCTCTGTCTTTTTCACTGTGTGGATTCAACTGTTGGAGGTCTCCTATTTATAGAAGAGGAGGTTTTTGGGAAGTCTTAATCCTAAATGGGTGATCGCCTTTCTTGTATTAAACTAAACAGGCGATCGTCTCAGCATGTGGGTCGGTTTCCCTAAAATCCGCAACTGCTACTGGCAGCCAAATGTGCGAACCAATGAGAAGACAACACGTGCCTCACATTGCCGTCTTGGGAGGTCCCACCTAGGACGTTTTTGTGGGTCTGTCGGTAGGTGAGAGGCTGTTCATGTCACCAACGGTTGGTGATGGGCTGGAGTCAAAAAGCCTTTTCCAGCGGCGCCATTTGTGGGTCTGCACATGGGCCTTCATCCCGAGATTCGGTCTTCGTAGACTTGACGGATGTTCGCTTTACACGTGGCATAAGATGGTCGTCCTTGGTCGGGCACTAGAGTCGATTGCTAGGTACTAAGAGATGATAGCACTGGACGTCGATCGCTCGGTACTTGATCTCGCCCTGGAATCTTCGTTTGGTAAGTCTGCCTTGGTTTATTTGATGCTGACTTTGGTCGCTCGGCCCCTGTGCCGATCGCCGTTGAGGCGTATTAATCGCCGCACAACAATTGCCCCCCAGCTCGATCCGATGTTAAGGACGTGGGGTGAGGTGGTTCTACTGGCGATCGTTCGAATTAAAGGCGAGCGACTCCACACTTTATGGAGCAGACGATCGTCTTCTTGTGCGAACCTTGATTTTGAATTTGGACGACCTACTCGGTCGCTGAAAAGAGCGGGAAGTCAAAGCGGACTTGAAACGTCATTGGGGCACGCGTTGCGTTCCTGTTGGGGGAGTCCAACGGTTTGTCAGACTTATCATTTGGCTTGCCCTCGAAACGACACGTACGCGGGATTCGAGGGCGGCATTAAATGTGGACTTTTCTGACCTTTGTGCTTCGGCCCTCGGAACTTTGTTTATTTGCCCAGAAGACCCTGCTCTCGCCTATAAAATGGACTAGGGTTTCTGGTTTATAACCTATTTGCACTTTGCCTGAGAAGAATGTGACGCCAGATTCCTCTGAAGATTTTTGCGTTGCCGAGCGTCGTTCGACTAGACTTTTTAGGTAAGAAAAAAGCCTTTTCTCTTTTTCCTTTCTTTTTCTGAAGATGTTCGAAGGAAAACCAATGGTGTATGAGATGGGTAGCACCTCCTACGCTGGGACTTCGATCGATCGGGATGAAATCCCCGCGGAGTTCCATGTGGAGATGGCCGTCGAGGCTATTCGCGCCAGGATTGAACCCGCGGAGGTTGAAGAACTCTTTAATGAGGCTGATGTGGCCAGGGCGGCGGAGGCGGAGCGAAAGCGTTCGTTGGCTGAAGAGGAGATGGCGGTGAAGGCGTACTGGGAGCAAAACAGTGTGTTCGGCAAGCCTTTTCAGACTTTGCCAAACTTATGGAGAAACTAGCCAGCCCGAAACCCAAGTTTGATTTCCATGAGTACTCGGTCGCCTAACCCCATGAACCCAAAAGGCAGACGCTGTTCCGAGCCGCGTTCCTCTCCCCGTGTCCCCTCTGACGTTTCCCTCTATGTGCCCGCCGAGAATAAATGTGCCGAGAACCTCCTGAGGGCATGGTTGCCGTTAATGAGGCGATCATGGAGGCCGAACTGCGGTTCCCACTGCCGTTCGCCGTATCATACTTGCTGATCATCTGGAATGTGGCGCCGCTTCAACTGACGCCGAACGCTTGGCTTCAGATCGTCAGCATTCTTACCTTGTTCGGCGGTCACCGGCTGTACCGTCTTCCTTAGCTGCTGGAGATGAACTCTCTCTTCAAGCTGACAGCTCAGAAGGGTTCTGTTGGCGGCTACCACATTCAAGGTCGTTCGGGCCGGGTGATTCTTGGGGTGCCGAACAAGGTTCGGGGCGATCTGACAAAGTGGTTTTGGGTCGGCGGTGCGTGGAAATCGGCCGCGAGTGACAATCCCATCGACGAGTTGGATATCCCCACCGGTTTCCAGGAGAGGAGTCCGAGTAAGGGTTTTGACTCTCCATTTGTTCGGATAAATTCTGAACTGATCTAATTTGGCCTTCTTTTTGCAGGTGTCCTTGTTCCGGCGGCATACGAGCTAGCCTTTGATTTTGCAATCGTTTGGGAGCAGATACGTAGTCTTCCAGATTCTCATATCGATGCTCGCCGGATCAACAACGAAACCTACTGGTTGGCCGCTCGGCTCTTTTATTTTCCTCGCTACTTAAGGGTTCTAGGTATGAATTTTCACGATTTTTCTTTGCTTGACGATCGTCTTGATTGAGGAAGGTGACTAACTTTTGTCGATCGCTTTCTTTACAGAAATCCACTTACCTCGCTTCCCAGAACCCTCGATAGAGATCGCAATGTCGAACCCTGGGACTATGAGTCGCCTGCGCCAAGGGAAGAAAACAAGCCAAGTTCCTGCGGCGCCGATCCGACCTATCCCAGACGCAAGGCCTGTCGTGGAGCCAGTCGTGGGTGAACCAGAGCTTTGGGAGAAGGGAGAACTCCATCTCAATCGCAAGAGGCGGAGGGCGGAGGAGCCCTCGGCCTCTGCTACTGCTAATGCGCCTACCGTGGCACCGCCGATCGCCGCACCTCCACTTTATGCGATTCCAATGGCGGAGGGGTCCACGCCCTCCTCGAGCTTCCTGGAAGCCACGACCGTTGCCCAGGCTGAGACCTATCGTGGGAGGCCGTTCTTTGGCCGCGACCCGGAGAAGGTCGCAAGGGGAGCCTGGTTGCTTTGTTGGGTTATGATATTTCCTTGTTGGAAATATACCAACTCTTTTGTTCTTGGTGCAGGGTCCGTCGCTCCGACCCGAACTGCTCGCCGATGGTGCTTGATTTCTTATTGAGCAATGCCCCTCGCAAGGCCTGCAATGTCCCTCATTACGTTGCTTGGGCTGTCGCTGCCCTACCGAAGGCCTGGACGACCGACCTGGACGCGATTGCGCGCCGTCGATCCGCTGACGCGATGCAGGCGACTTTTGCTCTAGCCCTTCAGACGGCGACGATGGTTGCTCAGGACGTGAAGGACTATGAGGGGCGGACCTCCACCGCTCGTCTCCAGGCAGACATCGAGGCTGCTCGAAAACAAAATGCCGAGCATACTGATAGGCTCGTAATGATGGAGAATAGCTCCATGGAGGCGGCCAACAGGGAGAGCCAGGACCTTGACCGGGCCCGGGCGGCGAATGACCGGATGCGGGATCAAATGACGGACGCCCACCGGTCGGACTCGGCTGCACAGAAGGACGTCGCCGAGCTGAAGGTGACCGTCGATCGGCTGACCAGCAAGTTGGCGTCATCGAAAGAAGAGGTGGCCGCCAAGGTTGCCGAGCTCCAGGGCGCGAAATAAACGGTTGAGGGGCTTAGGGGAAAGCTGGAGGCGACCGAGGCCGATCCCTTCCTTAACGTGGAGTACGTCTGCGAATTTGCCTATTATATGGCTTATGCTGACGCAGTCCACGCCTCTAAGAAGGGAGGGCTCGAGGTCGGCCCTTTAGCTGATAACTTCAAAGCCTATGCGCTTCAGCACCCTTTGCAGCCAGCCTTCTTCGGGCCGATCCTCGACCTCTCATCGGATCATGGGGTCGATTTGAGCTGGTATCCGTCGCTGGACAACCTTGTTCACCCGGATGCCCCGGAGGACGGGGGTGCAGTGCCTGATGCTGGCGAGGGAGCGAACTCCGATCCCGCGAATGCCGATCGTGAACGCCGATCCTGCAACCAGCTTGCTTTTTTTGTTTTTTTACTTGTAATTTTCTAGACTTCCCTTTTTTGTATTTTGCCCTCGGGCGATCATGCTTGTATTTCAAATGAAATGAAATGAGTATTTCCTTCTCTGATTTCTTGTT
Source organism: Orobanche coerulescens (assembly GCA_033398695.1). Lineage (NCBI taxonomy): Eukaryota > Viridiplantae > Streptophyta > Magnoliopsida > Lamiales > Orobanchaceae > Orobanche > Orobanche coerulescens. The sequence continues at coordinate 59,444,544 of CM065808.1, read as the reverse complement.
TGTATGTTCGTCTTTCCGAATATTTTGCATTTGACTTTATACAAAAGTGTTTGAGGAGCGATCGTCATACGTGCAACTCCAAATGAATTAATATACTTAAACTCATACTGGTAACTTTTAAAATAAAGTCGGTTACGTATATTTGAACAAAGCCGATCGTCGTATGTATATTTGAACAAAGCTGATCGTCGTATGTATATTTGAAAAAAGCCAATCGTCGTATCTATAGCTCCGTTCTCCCCTTGTTTTGTTTACTTAGTGAAAGTAAGGGAACAAAAATAAATCGTTTAGCGAACGATGCTTGGTCTAGTTCTTGCCATCTTCAATTTTGCAGATTCCTCGAGGAAGGCCGACCATCTCGGCCTAGAGGAACCTTGCACGGTCATGGAGTTCGATGGAACCGACCTCCGCGACCATGTCTTGTGCGCGAGCGACATTCCGTCTGATGGTCTACGTCTCGCGACTCACTTAATTGTGAGGGTCATCCGTAGGCTACGTTTTGCCTAGAAATGTAGTGATGTGGCGGACGATATCAGCCTAGAGGAGTCCTTGCACGGGGCGCTGTCGGATTAATCGACTCCGCGACAGTGGCTTGTTAGCACTTTTCTGCATGGGACCGACATGTTATATGACGGACCTTCGAGGGCATACGTTGTGACGGGGGGAGGGATGCATCGCATTGTCCGGGTCCACCATGTTAGATGATGGACCTTTGAGGGCGGCGGGCGAGCGTGTCCATAGATATGTTTTGGAGGGTCCTTTGGCTACGCTCGCCTCGTATTTAAACGAAAGGGTGAGCGATCTTCGCCCAAAGGAACCTTACATGGACGGACTGTCGGTTCCATCGACCTCCAGAACCATGGCTGCACTTTTCTACCTTGGATAGTCATGTTAGATGGCGATCCTCGATGGTATACGTTTTGCTCAGTGAGGCGATCGCTTGCCTAGGTCCATTATGTTAGATGACGAACTTTAGAGGACGATCGAGTCATCCTCTTTTTGGAGGGGTTGCTCAGGCAGTAGCCTTTGGTTTGCTTTGCCGAAGCGAATCATTTGGGGAGAACTGGAAAATCTCATTGAGCACTTTGTACATTGAATAAATGAATACAGGGTGTTTTTATTGATAGTACTTCTTCAAATGAACGGCGTTCCAGGGATATTGGTCCGGAGTGTTGTCTGGGTGTTGGAGCTTGTAGGCTCCTTTGGTTAGCCACTTGGATATCCTGAACGGACCCTCCCAGTTCGGACAAAATACTCCCGTGTGGGTCTGGATCTTCTTGAGGACTAGGTCGCCCACTTGAAATCGCCTTTCTTTGACTTTTGAATTGAAGAACTTTTCGGATTTCCTTTTATGGATCGTGTTCTTCATTTCCAAGGTTAGTCGTCGTTCTTTGAGCATATCCAAGTCGATTTGCCGAGCTACATCATTGCCAGACGTCAATTGTTGTGCGGTTCGGTGGCTGAGGATGGCGATCTCCGATGAGATCACTGCTTCTGTTCCGAAAGCCAGGGCGAATGGGGTTTTGCCGGTTGAGTTTCTTGTCGTCGTTCGGTATGACCACAAAACATCTGGGAGCTCGCTCGCCTATCGTCCTTGCTTGGATTCGAGTATGGCTTTGATCGTGTGCTTGAGGATCTTGTTTACAGCCTCTACCTGCCCGTTTGTTTGAGTGTGGTAAGGGGCCGAGATATTCCCCATTTTTCGCAGAATTGCATAACTTCCAAACCGTCGAACTGATTTCCGTTGTCGGAGATGATAGCCTGAGGTAGACCGAAATGGCAGATGATGTTTTTCCAAATGAACTTGATTACTTGCTCTTGGCCGATCTTGTTGAGTGGTTCGACCTCTGCCCATTTCGTGAAATAATCGACCCCCACGATGGCGAATTTACATCCCCCCGGTGCCGTCGGCAAAAGACTGATGAGGTCGATGCCCCATTGGGCGAACGGCCACGGACTATACATAGAGGTGAGCTGCTCGGGGGAAAGCTTGATGTTCGGGCCCATTATTTGACACATGTGACAAGATCGGGCGTAGGCGATCGCGTCCTTTTGCAGGGTAGGCCAGAAAAAAGCCTTGCATGGTCGTCTTGTGTATGAGGGTCGCCCTCCCGCGTTATTTCCATAGATCCTGTCATGGATTTCGGATAAAACAAGTCGACCTTCATCCGGCGTAATGCATTTGAGGAGAGGAAGGCTGAAAGCTCGCTTGTAAAGCCGGTCGTCCAACAGGGTTGTATCTGGTCACTCGGAGATGGAGCTGATGAGCCTTGACCGGATTTGTGGGGACCATTCCGTCCTTCAAGTATTCAATGAACGGAGTTATCAAGTTCTCTTCGGCGATGACAACTGTGGCGACCAAGCTCTTGTCGATCGCTGATCTTGCCAATTTAGTGATTTGGATGTTAGAGAAATCTGCTGCCCCATCCGACGATGCGAGTTTGGATAGGGCATCGGCCTGGGAGTTGTGCTCTCTCGGGATTTGCTCAATCAGCACTTCTTCGAAATTTATGCACATTTCAGCGACCAACTCTTGATATTTGATCATTTGTTCACCGCGCGCCTCATATTCTCCCTTGACTTGGTTGACGACCAAGAGGGAGTCCATGAAGATGTGAAGGCGATGAACGCCCACCGCGAGCGCTAGATCGAGCCCACCTACTAAGGCTTCGTATTCGGATTCATTGTTGGTCGCTTGGAAATCAAACCGCATGGCATTTGTAAAATGCTTGCCATCGGGGTTGATGAGGACAATCCCTGCACCTGCTCGCGTGCTGGTCAACGAGCCATCTACAAACAGTTTACAGGCTGGACGGTCGACTTGGGTCGGGATAGGCGGGAAAGTTAATTCCACCACAAAATCCGCCAGTGCCTGGCCATTGATCGCCATGCGAGGAGAATACACCGTATTGGGCGATCTACAGTGACCACTTGAGGAGTCGCTCGTTGGTGTCTGGCCGGTGCAGAACTTGCCTTAGAGGGAGAGTCGTCAGAACCTCCACTTGGTGTTCGAAGAAATAAGCTCTCAGCTTGTGAACACTCATGACAAGTGCGTAGGCGAGCTTCTCCAGAGGCGTGTAACGTGTCTCTGCATCATGTAGCACTTGACTGACGAAGTAGATCGGCAAATGGGTTTGTCCCTCTGCTCGCACTAATACTGCGCTCATTGCGACTTCCGAGACTGCCAGGTAAAGAAACAGCTTCTCGTCGGGGATCGGTTTTGCCAAAATTTGGGGGTTAGAAAGATACTCCTTGATCTTGGCGAACGCCATTTGACTTTCCTTCGTGCACACAAATTTTTTATTCTTTATGGTGGCGAAGAAAGGCTTGCTCTTGTCTCCGAGCCGGGAGATGAAACAATTAAGGGCTGCTAAACACCCCGTGAGGCGTTGCACCTGCTTGACATTCCGTGGTTCTTGCATGTCGAGGATCACCTTGATCTTTGTGGGGTTCGCCTCGATCCCCATTTGGCTCACGATGTGCCCCAGGGATTTTCCGGACCTTACTCCGAAGTTGCATTTCTTGGAGTTTAGCTTTATGTTGAAATTCTCGAGGATGGCGAACGTCTCGGCGAGGTCCTTGAGGTGATTTTCCTTTTTGAGGCTCTTGACCACAATGTCGTCAATGTAAACCTCCATGGTTTTGTCGATTTTATCGGCGAACATCCTGTTGACTAGGCGTGGGTAGGTCGCCCCCGCATTTTTCAGACCGAACGGCATTCGGACCCAAAAGAACACGTCTTTTTCCGTGTGGAATGATGTGTGTTTTACGTCTTTCTCCGCCATTGGGATCTAATGGTACGAAGGCGTCCATAAACGACATCATTTCGCAACCTGCCGTGCTATCGACCAAGTGGTCAATATGAGGCATTGGAAAGTGATCTTTCGGACAAGCCGCGGTGGGGTCGGTGAAATCGATGCATAACCTCCAGGAGTGGCTCGCCTTTTTGACGAGAACCACATTGGCCACACACTATGGCTCGTCGGTATCTACCCAGATCAGTTTATTATCGAGCAGCTTTTTGACTTCTGCATCTAGCGCATCATATTTTTCTGGACCGAATTTCCTACGTTTCTGGTGAACAGGCTTCCTTGCCGGGTCGATCTTCAGATTGTGGCAAGCATGTTCAGGACTGATTCTGACCATATCTTGATGCCACCAGGCAAAGACTCCGGTGTTCTTTCATAGTAAACTGATCAAATCATCTATTAGCTCGGGATCGACGCTCGAGCCGATCTGCACTTCTCGCTCCGGGCGAGCTAAATCGATTGCAATACTTTCCAACTCTTCTGTGGGAACGGTCGCTTCTCGTTTGGAGCGATCGCCGGACTCGATCCTTGGATCAACATCGAGGCTTAGCTCGAAACTAATCCTTGGTTCGATGTCGTCCGACGATCGATGTGAGATGCCGTCTTCTGAGTTGGGCTGGTATGAGGTGCTTGGCTCGTCGATCTCCATTGGTTGGTTGTTGATCATCCTAGTATTACAAACAGGGCAAGAAACGTTTAAAGGAAAAGCTACAACACAAGAGTAGTTCAAAAATTTCTTCGCCATTAGCTTATCTCCTTTTACAGTACCGATTATCCCTTCGGTAGTGGGGAACTTGATACAATAAAAGAAAGAGGAGGCGACCGCCTCAAAGGTTTCTAAAAAGGGGCGACCTAGGAACCTATTATAGATGTTGGGCATGTCTATGATTACAAAGTTCAAGTTCCTAGTGATCTTAACCTTAGGATCGTAACAGCAGACTAGCTCGACGGAGAGCTTGATCCTTCCATAGGCTTTGACCGTGTTGTCGCTGAACCCTTGAAGCACGGTTTCGAACGGCTTGATAAATTTTGTTAGGTTGTCTAGCTGGTCCAGATCGGACTTGAATATGATGTTGCAAAAGCTCCCGTTGTCAACCAGTACGCAGTCGACCGTTTTCCCAAGGATACATGCAGAGATCACTAAGGCATCCTCCTTGGGGAACTGCACTCCCTCCCTATCCTTGTTGGAGAAGGATATGAGCGCATTTTTGGAGATGGTTGGTTTCGGGGGCACCACGACATGGACTCCGGCGAACGCCCTCAGCTCGGCCTTCCGTTTTTTGTTTGACATGGTGGAAACCGGTGAAAGACCTCCGAGATTTCCACCTCCTGATTGGAGCATATTGATCCGGCCGCCGGGGTTGATCGGAGGGATCGACTCATCTGAGTACTCCAGCACATTTTGATCGATTCTGGAAACTGGATTGGGAGGTTGACGGTCGTCGTTCTGTCGACGATCACGGCCCCCGGTCCTTTCTGCCTGGGGCTCCGGCTTGGTTACTAAATTGTCCAGCTTGCCTTCCTCGAATAATCTCCAGAGTTGTCTGAGGAGGTCGCGGCATTGGCTGGTGTTGTGGTCGGGACTTTTGTGGTAAGCAAAAAATTTATTGCGGTCCACATGGCCACTGTCCCTCATCGGCTTTGGCTTGCTTAGACACTCGCGCCCCTTGATGGTGTTGAAGATATGGGCCGGAGATAGATTGAAGTTGCGGAGGAGGTGAACCTCCACGTCCTCGAAGGCCTTGAACTCTCCGAGTGGCTTCGCGGCCGCCTTTCTGGGTTTGGTGATTGCCTTCTTTGGGATGGGAGATGACGCCTTCCTCTCCCCGGTTGCCCCCTCGCCTAGGCGAAGGGTGAGCAACCTCTGCCTGGCCAAAAAGTCGGCGGCCTTGGCGCGGAAGACCACATAGGTCGGGGGTGTCCTTTGTGAGGTGCCTGAACATGGGAGAAAGACCATCGAAACCTCCCAGGACCAAGTACAGGGCGAGATCGTCGCTTATGGACTCGTCGGTGAGGACTATTTCATCCACCCGGTCGATGTAATCCTCATCGGACTCGTCTTTCCCTTGCCTGATCTTCATCATGCGGTGGGGACCTTCTGGACGAGCGACCTTGGTGGCGAAGTACGACGTGAAGTCGCTCGCTAACTTTTCAAAAACAGTTGATTGAGATCGATGGCAATGAGATGTACCACCTATGGGCGAGATTGCCCAATGTTAATGGGAACATTCGGCATTTCGTCACGTATGACGCCCCGCATCCGGTCATGTAGATCGGAACTTGGTTAAGTGAGTCTCGGGGTCCGATCTCCCCTCATACAGAGTTGTTTGAGGAGGAGCGATCTTTGGTTGCACGGGGGCAAGCTCAATCTGGACCGCGAGCGGCTCACTTGGTCCGGTGACCTTTCTCTTGGCGCCTGCCCCAGTTTCTAGGAGCGCTTTCATATCGTCGAGATGGCGCTGCATTGTGGCCATCATCGTAGCCTGGCTGCTTGTGGTCTGGCTCTTGGAGCGGGAGCCGAGGCGATCATGTACTGATCTCCTGGCTCCATTGTAGGCGATGAGGTCTCTGCCGCCGAGCTCAATTTTTCGGCGAGTGGGAGCCAGATGGTTGGCCTGCTTTCTGGGATTTGGGTATGCCGAACTCCTGGTGACGGCTTCGGACTCCGACGTCTCATGGCTGGGTCCAGAATGCCCAGGTTGCCATGAAGGATCACTTCCTAGGCGGCTGAAGACGGAACTGTCCCGTCTTGCGAGCGCCTTTTCTTGCGACTCGGGGCTTTATGACGATTTCTTGACATATAACCCCTTGAGATTTCGTTTGCCCGCGTGACGGATGGCTGATGGGGTAATAGTGGACGCATCGCATGCTCTCCGTCTCTCCCTTGGGATGGCCATGGCCTCCTCGATCTGTTCCGTGGAATGGAATTGATCGAGTGAGAGGTTGGGGCTGTCCCTCGGGAGCAAGAGTAATAGTCTGGCGTCGCCGCGACTGCCTTTCGCCGTAGGTTGGGACTCAGTTTGGGCCAGAATAAGACGTCCGGCGGATCGTAAAGTGGCTCTCTTTGAGATGGTGGCACACGTCATTATCTCGAGGGCTTTTCTTTGAAGAACAGTGAGTGTTTCTTCAAGTATAAGTTCCGGAGAACAGTGAGTGTTCTTTAAAATGGTCGGAGAGAAAATTAGGGTAATCTCCTTCTTCTAGCTCCAATTGTTGTTACCCAAAATATTATTCGGAATGAGTTGCTGGATATGGCTACGGGTGAGTAACAAACAAAATGCAAGAGCACGAGTGATGGAATGTAAATAACACAAGATTTTTCGGGGTTGTTAATCCCGGGCTTGAATGCTCTCGCGAGATATTATTAATAAAAATATGGCTTTAGAGTACAAATATTAATGTTAGAGTACGATCACAATGAGTGTAATGACCTTAGTTATCTAGCTCTTGAGTGCTGATGATTGCCGGAAGAACCAGAGTTAATGCTCTATGAGTTCTTGTTACAAAGATGAAGTGTTCTCTGTCTTTTTCACTGTGTGGATTCAACTGTTGGAGGTCTCCTATTTATAGAAGAGGAGGTTGTTAGGAAGTCTTAATCCCAAACGGGCGATCGCCTTTCTTGTATTAAACTAAACGGGCGATCGTCTCAGCACATGGGTCGGTTTCCCTAAAATCCACAACTGCTACTGGCAGCCAAATGTGCGAACCAATGAGAAGACAACATGTGCCTTACGTTGCAGTCTTGGGAGGTCCCACCTCGGACCTTTTTGCGGGTCTATCGTTAGGTGAGAGGCTGTCCTTATCACCAACGACTTGTGATGGGCTGGAGTCAAAAAGCCTTTTCCAGCGGCGCCATTTGCGGGTCTGCACGTGGGCCTTCATCCTGAGATTCGGTCTTCGTAGACTTGACGGATGTTGGCTTTACACGTGGCATAAGACGGTCGTCCTTGGTCGGACACTAGAGTCGATCGCTAAGTGCCAAGAGACGATCGCACTAGACGTCGATCGCTCGGTACTTGATCTCGCTCTAGAATCTTCGTTTGGTAAGTCTGCCTTGGTTTATTTGATGCTGACTTTGGTCGCTCGGCCCTTGTGCCGATCGCCGTTGAGGCGTATTAATCGCCGCAGAACACAGTGTACAATAAAACTCTCAGTGAAACAAATAGTGTCACTAGTGTCGCACCACACGAACCACATCATAAAACTCAACATTATATGTATTATATCGAGAACAAGCCCCTATCACTTTCTCACTAAAATATGCCACGGGACGACCACCCTGACTGAGAACTGCCCACTACCAACCTTTGAGGAATCACAATGCAACTCGAAATGAGAGGAGAAATCTGGTAGAATAAGGAGAGGGGCATTAGTCAACTTCTGCTGAATAGCACGAAAAGCCACGTCAGCATCCTGTGTCCATACAAAAGCTTTACCATGCATGCAGTCTGTGATCGGAGCCATGATAGATCTGAAGTGAGGAATAAAGGGTAACTCTGGAATCTACGAGCTTCAGTCAATGTGGTGGAAGTGGGCCACTCACAAATAAGATCGACCTTAGACTCATCAACGCTAATACTTGCTGCAGAAACTCGATATCCCAGAAAAAAAAACCGAATCTGTCAAGAAAGTGCACTTCATAAGGGAGGCAAATGAGCACTCAGATCTCAAAAATCAACAAAACAGCTCGTATATGTTCAAGATGGGTGGCCTCAGACTTACTGTAAATTATGATTTCATCAAAATATACCACAACACAAGACACGATCAAAGGGCGAAGGGCTTGTATCATGACTCACATGAAGATACTCAGTGTTTGACAACCCAAACGGCATAACCAACCACTCAAAAAGACCCTCCCGCATCTTGAAAGTGGTCTTCCACTCATCGTCAGGTTGAATCCGAATCTCGTGATTCCCACTACGCAAATCAATCTTACTGAAAACTGTCGCACCACTCAATTGATCCAACAAGTCATCCAAACATGGAATAGGAAATCTGTATCGAACTGTGATCTTGTTAATAGCTTGACTATCAATACATATGTGCCAATCACCATTTTTTCGAATAAGAAGGGCAGGAACAACATAAGGACTCAGACTCTGTAGAACCATACATTTTCGGAGAAGGTCTTCAACCCGACGTTGGAGTTCCTCATGCTTAACTGTACTCATGCTGTAATGAGGACGGTTGAGAAATGGGGCACCAGGAATTAAGTCAATCTGATGTTGGATGTCACATAAAGGTGGCAAGCCATCAGGTAGCTCATAAGGGAAGACATATGTAAACTCAGACACAGGAAAAGCTATTGCAGGTGGAATATCAGTAGAGGCATATGTGTCATGAGGTATTAATAACAAAGTAAAAGGTGCATACGACATCTCATCTGGAAAAGCATGACGTGACAAACACGGAACCTTGGGAGCCGCCAGTGGAGGAGGGGGATGAGGCACTGAAGGAAGCAAAGTAATCTTAACGCCTGATAATAAAAACTGTAGGCACCACGACGCCCATCATGAACAATCCCAAGCTCATAGTGCCAAGTCTGGCCCAGTAAAACATGACAAGCGTCCATAGGAACGATATCACACCAAATAGAGTCACAATATCTAGCACCCACAATAAACTTTAGCAAAGCACGACGATCAACAGTATGATAGGTGCCTTTCTACACCCATGATAAAATATAGCGTGCGTGTGCAAGTCAGAGGTAGGGACAATTTATCAACAAAAGTGCTAGCAGTAACATTTTAACAGGAACCTGAATCAATAATGAACTGGCAGACCTTACCATTGATGGTGCATGTAGACTGAAAGATAGAATAATGCTGAATATCATTATCGAAGGCACGATTTCTGAAGCAAGCTCAACGCACGAACGTAGGGCCTGTATCCCCGAGCATTAATTCCTCAGGAACATTGTCCCCTTCCAAGTCATTGTATACTGCAGTAATAGGAAAACCTTCACCATCAAGTTTCTCAAGATACAATCCACGTCCACCATGCTTATGGCAATTAGCCATGTGGTGCCCTTGTTCGCCACATGAAAAACAAGGGCCACGGGGCTGGAAAGAAGGGACATGAGGCCCCGCCACACGAGGAGATGTTGTGGCGGCTGCCGACGGAGGTGCAGGGGAGCGGGACTCCATAGGGGGTGTGGCCGCTGGGGGCCGACTGTAAGAAGCCGTGAAGGAGCCGGCGACTTGCCGTGTAAACTGTTTTTCAAAAGTGATGGCTCTCTGGAGTGCTTCCGAGAGTGAAACGGGTGCGAACAAATTCAAAATATCCTGGAACTGGAAACGAAAGCCACCCACATCTCTATATATCAATTGATCCTCCGTTTCATTGAGATCATTACGAGCCAAGAGGTGATAAAATTTCTCGGTGTATGTGTCTATGGATCAAGGACCCTGTCGAAGATTTTCTAGCTTTTGGTATATGGTACGTGCATAGTTGAAGTGCAAAAATTCCAGCCGCATATGTTTCGTGAGATGCTCCCAGGTAGTGATGCAGGAATTTCCACGGTGAGCACGGACCGCCTTCAATTGATGCCACCATGCTGCCGCATGGCCACGGAAGCGAGTGGCGATAAGCGGGACACGACGGTCATGTGGCACATTTTTTAATTCCAAAATATCCTCCATGGAAAGCAAATCCACCATGGAATTCGGGCAATTCAAATTTGAAACTGGACGCCAACTTTCGGCCTTCATCATCGCGTGGGAAAACACGACCAGCAAGGAACGCAAACGGATTGTCATGTGTGACTTCATCATCGGACGAATAATCAGGGATGGGGCTGGGAGCTGGTTGCGCGCGGTTGTTGGGTTGCGGACGAGCGGGCGGTTCGGTATAAACCTTGGCTTGAGCAGAAGCAATTAAACCACACTGGACAATTGTTGTGTGAGACCGTCCAATTGCTGGGCAAGGGCAGCATCACGGTTGGGTTGATGTCGCGGCGACATGAGGAATCATCGCTCGAAGCCGATACCAACTTATGCAGCATAGCGTAGGGATTGAAAACAAAAACTTACTATCCACGTTGATTCATATAAGAATGCCGTGTGATAGGGAAAAGGATAAAATCCTAGTTAACTTTAAAACTCCAACACTGTCCACATAATGATGTTACCAGTGTTCAAGTACTAAGTCCTAAGCACAATAATTAAAGACAAAAGCCCACACTTGGTCCAGTTAAAAGAAGCATATTCAAAGCATAAAATAAGTAATAAATAAAGGACTAAGTAAAACGGGCTTTCTGCTTGTCAATGGATATGGGATCCACTTGATCGAGGTAGAGCATTGCAACTTCAATCTCCATAACAACCATAATGAAATAATTTAAGCTAATTCTCATACAATAAGAGCTGAGTTAGTATGAATGACATAGATTCACGAAATGAATGCCAATTCACGTAAGATAACCTTGTCAACCACAATTTATAAACTTCAATTATATAGTTTCATTTGACAGAATGCAGGAATATTTTTCTAGTACTGATGAGCACTTGTCAGCAGGGCTTCATTCAGAAACAAAATTATTCTCAAGGTTGACGATGACAGAGTTATTAAAAATTATTGCGCGATTAACATCAACGAGATCATAAAATGGTCACAATTTCTCAGAGAAAAAAAAAGATCTGATTCATCTTCATCCTTGCGGCTCGCCTCGTCAGATCTGATTCAGATCGCAATTTCTCATCATTGTTGCTAGTACGTTCCACTTTAATTTTGGTTTTAACACGTCGAGGGAAATTCTACAGTTCCGCTAAAGACATACGGGAACGCGAGAAGTATTTATACTCTCTTTCAGCGACTGTGGTTTGGCATTAATTGAGGGATTGGATTTGGACTGATTCTGATTTTCAGATTTGGGATTTTGTATTTTAATTCATCTCTGGATTTTGGCTTAACTAACCTCAAAGCTTTGGCTTAACTTGCGTTTGCGCCACTCCGGGCTGCTGGACATCTCTGGCCGGCGTATCGCCGGAAGAATAGCATTACACCGCTGCATTCATCCCTCCCCGTCAATCTAACAGTAGTATTGGATTTTAGTTGTCTGTTTTGCAGGTTTCCCAGACTGATTTTCAAGCTGCCCGAAATCCTTCCGTGCTGCTCCCAGGCGTCGCCATCCTCTTCCCGTGCCGTGTCCGTTTCCGTGTTTTGCAATGTGTTGTTTAGGAGTCATTCGGTTCCCAACTCCCGCGGCTTCTCCTCCCTCGTTTCCAAGGCGTGTCGAAGTCTGGTATCATTGTACTTTTCTATTAAATTTCATTTTTGTCAGCTATATATCTACTACCTACTGTGATTTGTTTGCGGTTTGCTTGCTTTTAAATTGTCTTTCTCATTCTAATCATATTTTTATTTTTTTCTTCACTACCACATTTTATTTATTTTTATTTTTTCGTAGTGCGTTTGGGTTTTGTGTTGGTCGATGTCGCGCTGTTTGCGGGTTGGTAGTTGGAATTTGGGTACCCTGTCGGGTAAGCTTTTGGAGCTTGTGGATGTTTTGGGTAAGAGAAGGGTTGATGTGGCTTGTATTCAGGAGACTAGGTGGAAGGGGGCGCAGTCTAGGGAGGTGAACGGTTATAAATTGTGGTATTCAGGCCTTGTTAACTCGAATAATAGTGTGGGCATTCTTTTGTCTAAGGAGCTTAAGGACAATGTCGTGGAAGTGAAGAGGTGTAATGATAGGATTATGTCCGTTAGAGTGGTGGCTGGGGAGAAGGTGGTTAACGTGGTTTGTGCGTATGCCCCACATGTTGGTTTGGGTGTGCTTGTTAAGGAAGCTTTTTGGATCTGTTTGGATGAGTTGGTCGGGTGTATTCCGGACGATCAATTTATTATTTTGGGAGGCGATTCCAATGGGCACATTGGTGAGGGGGTGGATGGTTACCATAGTGCGCATGGTGGTTTCGGCTTCGGAGTTAGGAATGCAGGAGGTTCCACACTGTTGGAGTTTGCCACTGCGCATGAGTTGGTTATTGCTAACTCTGTTTTTCATAAGAGAGCTGAGCACCTCATCACCTTCAGTAGTGGGGGCCACAACACGCAAATTGACTACCTTCTTTTGCGCAGTCGTGATGCTAGGGCGTGCATGGATTGCAAGGTGTTTCGGAGCGAGGCATGTGCTTCTCAACACCGGCTGCTGGCTATGGATTTATGCATGAGAGGTCGTGTTGTTAGCAGGGCTAAGAAGCTAGGCCTAGGATTCTCTGGAAGGATCTGAAGGGTGAGAAGGCGGCAGTATTCAAGGAGTCCCTGACCCGCGAAGGAGCTTTTTGCGGGGATGCTAACCTTATGTGGACCAGCATGGCCAATGCTATTAGGAGGGTGGGCGAGAAGGTGGTAGGGGTTTCTTCGGGCAGGTCTAGTGGACCTAGGGAGGCATGGTGGTGGAATGGGGAGGTCCAAAAGAAGGTTAAGGCAAAACAAGCGCTATTTAAGGAGCTTTTGTCGGTTAGTGCTGGGGAGGAGAGAATCTTGAAGATTGTAGCGTACAAAGTGGCGAAAAGAGAGGCTAAGAAGGCAGTGGATAAGGCTAAAGGTGAGGCTTACGAGGAGATGTACAAGCGCCTAGACACCAAAGAAGGAGCGAATGCTATTTTTAAACTAGCGAAAGCTAGGGAAAGAGGGCAGCGCGACCTGGGTCCCGTTAAGTTTATTAAGGATGATTTGGGACAAGTGTTAGTGAAATATGTGGCTATTAAGGAGAGGTGGAATAGGTATTTTTTCGAACTTTTCAATGAGGCTAGGGGTAGTGACTCGGTGGTGCAAGGAGTTAGTCTATCTTCTGCTTGTTCGTTTAGTTCCTGTGAGAGCATCAGAAAGGAGGAAGTGAAGGGTGCCCTAATGAAAATGGGGAGAGCTAAGGTTGTAGGCCCGGATCAGATCCCTATTGAGGTATGGTTTTGTCTGGGGGAAGTCGGAGTTCAGTGGCTAGCAGAGCTGTTCAACATCCTCCTCAGAGGTTCTAAGATGCCGACGGAATGGAGGCATAGTATTGTCGTTCCATTTTTCAAGAACAAAGGTGATACTCAGAGTTTTAGTAACTATAGGGGTATTAAACTCCTCAGTCATACTATGAAACTTTGGGAAAGAGTGGTGGAATGCAGGGTTAGAAGAGAAGTTGAGATCTCAGAGAACCAATTTGGCTTCATGCCGGTGAGGTCCACGACTGAGGCCATTCATCTCATCAGACGCCTTATGGAGAAGTTTAGAGAGCGGCGTAAGGACCTCCATATGGTGTTCATAGATCTAGAGAAGGCTTATGATAGCATTCCGCGCGATGTTATTTGGAGGAGCCTAATAGAGAGGAGGGTGTCGTTACCGTTCGTTAGGGCGATCCAAGACATGTACTCCCAAGCTAGGAGGTGCGTAAGGACCCCAGTTGGTGACACCCAGTATTTTCTGGTTGAGATAGGGCTACACCAGGGGTCGGCGCTTAGCCCTCTTCTCTTCGCTCTAATCCTTGACGTCATTTCGCGGGGGATACAAGATGGCGTCCCGTGGTGCATGCTATTTGCTGACGATATTGTGTTAGTGGCGGAGTCGAGGAGGGAGGTGAACTCGAAGTTGGAGCTATGGAGGTCTAAGTTAGAATACTAGAGCTTGCGTGTGAGCCGGTCTAAGATCGAGTATCTCTGATGTAACTTTAGTGGTGAGGCCAACGAGGAAGATGTAGAGGTTATGATTGCGGATCAGATCATTCTCCGTACGGATAAGTTCAAGTATTTGGGTTCGATCATTCAGAAGGAAGGTGAGTGTGAAGATGATGTCACTCATCGCATCAAGGCGGGGCGGCTAAGGTGGAGAGCAGCGACAAGGGTCCTGTGCGACAAGAAAGTCCCTCTAAAGTTGAAGGGTAAATTCTATAGAGCGGCAATCCGACCTGCAATGTTGTATGGCTCCGAATGTTGGGTGATGAAGAAGTCGCTTGAGATCAAGTTGGAAGTGGCTGAAATGAGAATGTTACGTTGGTCATGTGGTCGCACAATGTTAGATAGAATCGCAAACGGGGTTTTCAGGAACGTGCTGGAAGTGGCGCCCATTTCAGCGAAAGTTAGGGAAGGGAGATTGAGATGGTTTGGCCACGTCCGCAGGAGGCAGGCATCTGCTCCGGTGAGGAGGGTCCAGAGTTTATTGGTTGTCGGGGAGAGTAGGAGAGGCAGACCTAGGAGGACGTGGGAGGAGCAGCTGAGATTAGATTTGAAGGCCCTAAACCTTTCCGAGACCATGACTGTTGATAGGTGCGCTTGGAGGTGTTAGGCGTATTTTTATGCGCTTGTATATCATTAATTTATATCCATCTTGAGCCTAAATCAGCATAAATGAGCTTTTAATGCACTATTCTTATATGTTTTGCAGGAAATCAGAGTCCGGAAGCCAAAATAATGAAAAACGGGCGAAAACAGCAGTTTTTGGTCATGAGCCGCGGCACAAACCAAGCGAGCCGCGGCACACGAAGACAACCAGCGAGCGGTGAAGCACACTGTACTATGAGCCGCGGCACAGCCTAAGTGAGCCGCGGCTCATGAGGAAAAAAACGCCCAGGTATAGGCGCTGGGCGTTAAGGGGCCTCGGCATAGCCTAAGTGAGCCGCGGCCCACGAGGCGGTTTTTGACAAGAAGTGCCGCGTTTCTGGGTTGTTTTGGAGCCTGTTCTCGACCTAATCACTCGGACGCATTTTGGAGGCTTAGGACTGATATAAATAAGCATTGAAGGGCAGAACACAAAGGGAGATCGATTAGGAGGAATTCGGAGGTGGATCGATAACTAGGGCGAAGAACACAAGGAGGAGATTTGTGGGCGACGACAAGACCACGGATCCCTATGGTTTTTCTGCTTCTTAGTTTCTAGATTTGTTCGAGTAGGATTTTGATTGTAGCCGATTTCATGACGGTTTGATTATTTATTATTATTTCGATTTACTCGTTATTCTATTAAATTGGATTCTTCTTACTGTTCTTAATGCTTTTCAATTGTCTGGCCAACAGTTAATTTGTTTTGAATGTCTTTATGGATTCGGGAGATGAAATTTAGGTATAGTTTTTGTGAGACGAATCATAATTTTCGTGAGATAGGGATATACTCATGCGAATTGTGAAGCCTGTTATTGTGGGAATTCTTGAACTGTTTTAGCTATTAATTATCTAATTCGAATAGGGATATATCGAGTTAATAATGCGTAGTATTTTCTATCGACCTTGGGAAAGGCTTTAGAATAATTTAGGAATTCCTGGCTTACAATCAATTGAATAACAGTGAATTGAATCGAATAAATATCATTCCCGATTGTTTGAGGTGAAAATTATAATCCTACCCCTTATTAGTATTATTATTATTAGTAGTACTATTATTTATTTTCTGCAATTAGTTTAGATATAAACTCTATTTAATTGTTCTTCAAATAAAATTGTGAGTTAACTATATTTTGGTACTTAGTGAAATCAGCCCTCGAGGGAACGATACTTTATTTATCACTTTATTACTTGTTGACACCGTGCACTTGCGGCATATTGTGATGGATTTTTTCCATAACAAGTTTTTGGCGCCGTTGCCGGGGACTGATTTTTCACTAATATCAATACCAAGCGACTTAAATTTTAATTTGAAGTTTTTTCCTTTAGTCTCTATATTTTTATTTTCTTCATTATGTTTCCCGTTGAGTTTCGTGGCCCTTGGCATTTCATAAATTTCGATGTTCTTAATAATTTGCCAAATAGGGTCAGTCAGCCCCCTCCCCCAAAACAAAAGACCATGCTTGAACAATGTGTAGACACTCTTAAAAATCCTGATAGTACCCTTTTTGAGCTAGAATGTGCAAGTCGTGGTCTTGAGGTTCACTATGGGTATTTTCCAGCTCATATATTTAGTAGTGAAGTTGAGGGGGAGGTTGAGAAGAAAGACATGCTAAGTTTTAGGGTCGATCCCCCAGCACCCTATAATTACATAAAGTGTGATGAGCCTGTAGAAGAAGTTACCATTGATGATGTTTCCAAAGAAATTTCATTAAATTGTCATCAAACTTCGACTAATAAGGTGAACACTTTTGTGCCAAAAATTTTATTAACGGTGCCGCGCATAATCTTTCCTAAATTTATAATGGGAGAGATTGATCCTATTACTTTTGATTCTGTTGAGGCTGATACCATGAGTTCTAATGAGGTTGTTCATGATAAGTCTTTATTATTTACCCATTCGAACTCTGCTTATTTTTTCATGCCTTATCATTATTATATTCTTCCATCATTTTTTGGTTGTCTTCATAATTATTCTTACTCATTATTTGTGGCAACCGGGCATGAACCAAAGCCTCCCTTGTGGTATAAGAGGCTTATAGATTGCAAGAAGGGGGCATTTGGCAATCTCCCTAGAAAAAAGTCACGTTAAATGTAACACCCCAAACTAGGCGGATATTACAGTGCCGTGAATCCCCGACTGGGACCCACCAGGCAAATGAAAATGATGAATTAAATAATATAATTGTAGTACCGAACCACATTATATTACCAAGTACTCCGATGAGGAGTTTAAGTACATTACACCAGGACAAAACAGAATACTAGTATATTTTATATGGAGATAAAATACACCACCCTGAACAAATAAGCATTTCAAACGGAATTTTGCAGCGGAAAAATACAAATGACGGAATAATCAAACGATCAAAATGATCAAACAAACGAAATGACTGGGGCCCCTACTAGTATCATCTGGGACTCTCGCCACAAGATGCTCTTCCCGTGCCTTTGCCTTGCCGTGACTAAAAACAAAATCCCCAACGGCCGCCATACTGAACAACAATCCTCAAGAGTTGAAATTACACAATCATGAATTAACTGAAGTTATGAATTATTTTAATTATGAATTACGCTGAAGAGGAGTATCATAGTACGCCCGTAATGTTCTATGCAAGTGTACAAGACGAATGACCGGACACACCCGTCCTTGTACCTAATTAGTCTCACGGAGGTAAGCGTTACCGTGTGCACGGTCCGATGTATCGGTGAACCCAATACATGACCATCGTGTGCCCGACTAAAAATTCCACACAGCCACACCCGGCCACGCAATATGAACCCAGAAGGTCATATGAACGAGAATGACCATAAGGAATATCAATGAATAATAATTAGACAAGGCCAAGATGACTCACCGATATGAAAGTAATAGTGACGTGATTGATAACCCAATGAAATGATTTGGAACCGTCGTTCCTCGTGAATGAAATGATTATTCGACAATTACAAGTCTCAAATGATTAATATTATGATGAATGAATTATGATTATGAGCAATCAACAACAAAAGGAATGAGTATCCTTTTAACCGAGTAAGATTTAACTTACACAATACCGATGAAGAATGTCCGTCCACGAACAACGTCCTAACCAAGATACCGGTCGCTCTAACAACCTTGAATAACAATCATTACCAACAATCGTTCAATACACGTATCAAACAACAAAACACGACTAACCCAAAGGTCGAAACAACGATAATCAAACTCATAGGGCATTCCAACGAATACATAACCAACCACACAACTTCAAAATTATTCAATCCCGAATATGTCGAAACCAACGTCAAATTGAGTATTTCGATCCAACAAAACACTTCAATGATATCAATAATCCATTAGGAATCCATAATTCATGATTACAACAACATCAATCGGAAAATCCCCAATTAACCGAAGTCAACCCCAAGGGTTCTTGAAATAATTCCGAAAATAACCATTAAATCCATAGGAATATATTTATCCAAGGTAGATAATCCATATCTAACATATTCCAATGATAATCCAAGCTTACACGAAGGAATCAGAAGGAAAACCCAAAAATCCGAAATTCTAGATCCAAGAAATTAATACCTTGATTCGGTGTTTTGGAGATGATGAAGTGATGATTAATCCAACTCAAAGACTTGAAGATGATGATTGATGATTACACCTTGAAGAATACTCTCTAAATCGCCCAAATCGCCAACAACCGACGAGAGGAAGAGAAATAGATGACAAATGACGAAGTCTGACTAAACTGTCCAATTTATAGTCAGTCCAGGTTAGCGTGCGCTAGCCCTTGTGCGTAGCGTGCGCTAACGAGTAATTTGGGTAGTCCAGTACCCACTGTCCGAACACGGTAGCGCGCACTACGTACCTTTTTATGGTGTGCGCTACGGCCATATCAATAGCATGCGCTAATACTCATAGTTAGCGTGCGCTAACGAATAATTTGATGCCCAGTATTGGAATCCAGAAACTGCCTCACCTCTGACCTGACCTCGATAGCATGCGTTACAACCATTATTTAGCGTGCGCTATCATATCGATTGCGTACGCTAAAAACAACACATAGCGTGCGCTATGAATTAATCTAGTGCGATCCAAAGAGCCACCGGACTCAACTCGATCCGCCCTAGCGCGCTTACTCCACATATATAGCGTGCGCTACTACAACCCGTTAACGCGCTACTTACCACTCGTAGCGTGCGCTACAAATAACTCACTGCATCCGGTACCTTACGGATCGGCAGTGTGGCAACCTTAGCGTGCGCTAAAGTCGAGTGATAGCGTGCGCTACCTATACCCAATTAGCGTACGCTAAAAGGAGTACGAAGGCGTGCGCTACTCCTCACGCACGATTCGCAACGAAAATGACAATGATGATAAACACGACGAAACTCCAATCGATTAGTGATGAATGACGATTGATACACGATACAATTACTCGAATGATGAATACCATGATGAATCGAGTGACAATGATTAATAATGAGTGAAAATTACCGAGTATCAATTCTTGAATGATAAATCTTGAATGATAATTCTTGAATTACAACCGGGTATTACATACACTTCTTAAAAGAGTTTCGTCCCCGAAACTAAGGGTCAAACAACTCGGGATAACTCTCCCGCATACTATCCTCGGTTTCCCAAGTAGCCTCTTCGACTCCGTGTCTAGACCACTGAATTTTAACCAAAGGAATCGTCTTATTCCTCAACTGTTTGATTCGTCGTTCTAAAACTCGCATAGGACGCTCCTCATATGAATGATCGTCGACGATCTCGATTTCGTCGAACTGAAGTATGTGGCTCGGGTCGGCAACATACTTCCGCAGCTAAGAGACATGAAACACATTATGAATTCGGCTCAACGCCGGAGGTAAACCCAATCGATAAGCTAACTTGCCTACTCGATCCAAAATCTCGAACGGTCCAATGAATCTCGGACTCAACTTTCCCCTCTTCCCAAAACGGAAGATACCACGACTCGGGGATACCTTGACCAACACATGGTCACCAGCCTCGAACTCTAATGGTCGATTTACGGTTATTCGCATATGATTTCGGCCGACTCGAGTCGCCAACAAACGACTCCTGATCAAAGCTACCTTCTCACGGGCGGCTATAAGCATATCGGGCTCGGTGCCGATTGATTCTGATAAGTCGTCCCAACACAACGGAGATCGACAACGACGACCATACAAGGCCTCGTAAGGTGCCATCTTGATCGAAGCATGCCAACTATTATTATACGTGAACTCGATCAATGGTAGTTGGGCTTCCCAATCGTCTTTCCAATCGAGGACGCATGCCCTCAACATGTCCTCTAATGTCTGAATGTTTCTCTCTGATTGTCTGTCGGACTGAGGATGAAAAGCGGTACTGAGATTAAGCTGAGTTCCCATAGCACGATGAACTGATTTCCAAAAATGCGACACAAATCGTCCGTCACGATCGGAAACGATACTTTTAGGAGTACCGCGATCGACTATCTCTTTGATGAACAGTTGAGCAAGTCTCTCGGGACCCCACGTCTCCTTGATCTCAAGGAAATGAGCTGATTTAGTTAAGCGGTCCACGATCACCCAGATCGTATTCATGCCACGACGACTCGTCGGCAAACTCGTGATGAAATCCATAGAAATGTCTTCCCACTTCCACTCGGGAATAGGAAGAGGCTTCAGCATACCCGCCGGTCGCTGATGTTCAATCTTAACTTATTGACAGGTTAAGCATCTCGAAACAAATTATGCGACTTCTCGCTTCATATTACTCCACCAGTAATTTTGTTT
Source organism: Orobanche coerulescens (assembly GCA_033398695.1). Taxonomy (NCBI): domain Eukaryota; kingdom Viridiplantae; phylum Streptophyta; class Magnoliopsida; order Lamiales; family Orobanchaceae; genus Orobanche; species Orobanche coerulescens. Next base: position 59,423,657 of record CM065808.1, on the reverse strand, counting down.
CAAGTCCTTGTACATCTTGCTAGACCCCGGATGAACAGAATAAGGGGTAGCATGAGCTTCTTTCAAAATCGAGTTTTTCAACTCGTCATTCGGCACGCACAACCGATTCTTAAACCTCAAAAGTCCATCCTCGTGGACCACAAATCCAGTGGGCTTTCTCGAGCCACATCCTCTCGGATGCGCAACAATGATGGGTCCGAACCCCGATTCTCTCGGATTGCCTCCTCGAGTGACGATGAAATCTCTAACATACAAAGTCGCCCGAACTCGCTGAAGCCAGACCTCGATCTCGGGTCTAAGGAATTCCTGTTGAAGCTCCTTCTGAACTGTTAAACGGGCAAGCATCTGCTCCTGAACGGACTTACGACTCAAGGCGTCGGCGACAACGTTCGCCTTGCCCGGGTGGTAGAGGATCTCGATATCATAATCTTTGATTAATTCCAACCACCGTCTCTGACGCATATTTAACTCCTTCTGAGTAAATATATACTTTAAACTCTTATGATCGGTGAATATCTGACAGGTAACGCCATAAAGATAATGACGCCAAATTTTCAAAGCGAACACCACGGCTGCTAGCTCCAGGTCGTGGGTCGGATAATTAACCTCGTAAGGTCTCAATTGCCGTGAAGCATAGGCAATAACCTTCCCGTTCTGCATGAGTACACATCCGAGACCCTGTCCGGACGCATCACTATAAACCACAAATCCTTCTGTCCCCTGCGGCAAGGAAAGTACAGGTGCTGACATTAACCGGCTCTTGAGTTCCTCAAACTCCGTTGACACGCGTCGGACCACGTGTATTTCTTATCCTTTCGTAAAAGGTTCGTTAAGGGTTGAGCGATTTTAGAAAATCCCTCTACAAATCGCCGATAATAACCCGCTAATCCGAGGAAACTTCGGATTTCCTTAACGTTCTTCGGAGGTAGCCAATCTCGAATAGCCTCCGTCTTCTGAGGGTCGACACGAACTCCGTCTGATGAAATTACATGACCGAGAAAAGTCACTTCGGACATCCAGAACTCACATTTGGAAAACTTCCCATAAAGTTGTTCTCGTCTCAACACGTCGAGTACTTGATGAAGGTGAAACTCGTGTTCCTCACGGTCACGAGAATAAATAAAAATGTCATCGATGAAGACAACAACAAACTGATCCAAAAAGTCGATGAAAACCCGATTCATTAACTCCATGAATACCGCATGTGCATTAGTCAACCCAAACGGCATAACCACAAACTCATAATGACCATAGCGTGTTCGAAACGCCGTCCTCGCGATGTCCGACTCTCGGATCCGCAACTGATGATATCCAGACCTTAAGTCGATCTTGGAAAATACTGAAGCTCCCTGAAGTTGATCTAAGAGATCATCAATACGGGGTAAAGGATACTTATTCTTGATCGTCACCCTGTTCAACTCCCGATAATCAATACATAAGCGGAATGAACCATCCTTCTTCTTGACAAACAACACCGGTGCTCCCACGGGACGCACTCGTCGGATATAACCTCTCTCGAACAACTCCTCAAGTTGGTTCTTTAATTCTGCATTTCGGTCGGGGCCATCCAGACGGTGCCTTCGATATCGGGACGTATTGTGCTCCAACTCAATCGTGAATTCCACATCCCTCTGTGGAGGCAAACCAGGTAACTCGTCTGGAAAAACATCGGCATATTCCCTTACCACCGGAATATCCGTCAACATTACTGATGACTTCTCGGTTTTGGCCATATAGCACCAATAACCGACACATCCCTGATTGAGTAACCTTACTGCTTTCATCAAATTAATGACCTTACGAGCAGTAGGGATTACCTCCCTGAAACACACATTCAACCCCATCGTCTGAAATGATAGTGACCATACGCTTACGGACACTAATGATGGCATCATGACGATCCATCCAGTCAATACCCAAGATGATGTCGTCCCTCGGCAAATCTACCACGATTAGGTCCGCTGGCCATACACGACCATGAAACTGAATCGGACAATTCTGAATCTCACGATTACCGATAATTCGTCTACCATCAGGTAGGCCAATGACATAAGGCTCACAACTAGTAGCACTACCTAGACGTAGTCTACTCAAACATGACTCGAAATGAATGAATGCGATGCACGGTATCAAAAAGGGTACACACGTTGAGATAGAATATCGAGTGTACCCGAGATCATTCGGCCTCGGATCATCGGTCTTCTTCATCTCATAAATCCGGGCTTGCTAGTCCCAGACCGACGCTCCTGCCTCGATGGCTAAAAGCTCCACCTTTAGTCGCTCCCGTCTGCTTTAAACGACGCCGATTGAGTGGCTCGATTCGAACGGCCGACCGCTTAGGTGCCCGAGATGACGTCCGAGTAGGTTTGGAGTCCCTACGGCAAAACGGGCCTTATGCCCAACAATCCCACAATTATGACACGTGATAGTCCTGTCGAGGACACTTGGTACCGAGGTGACCAAGCTCCCCACGATTAAAACAGTGATGGCCGAACCGCCGCTCGAGACCGAGATTCCGCGGGTTTAGACGACACAGAGGTCGCTCGTAAAAAGCAGAGCCGGACGGGGTTTCTTGAAAGTTGTCGACCGCCTTGATCGATTACGATTCTTCGATTTCTTGCTAGTGACGAAGGTTGCCGCTTAGCAATTTCCTTAGCAAGAAGCTCGTAGGTGAGAGCTTTCTCAATGAATTCGCCAATGTGGTGCAATTATGATTAAGCAATCAAGTCTCATACGGGGTTTCACCTCTTCTTTGAAATACTTGATTTTATCCGCCTCCGAATGAATGATGGATGAGGCGAAAGGAAGAAGTTCTGAAATTTCTCGGCAATGGCGAGAACATCCTCGTCTGTTGAGGGCCTGGGGTGAGCAATTGACGCCTTGGCCTCTCTCGAGTGGGGCCGGATAATACATCTCCATCATGAGAGTCTTGAATCGATCCCAAGTACAAGATCCTTCGGTGGGCTTCAACGACAACCACCAAGAATGTGCGCTCTTACCAAGGTAGTAAGCCGCAACAAACTTTGTGTCCCTGGGACACTCTACCATAGCAAACAACTTCTCGAAATGCTCGAGCCAATGAATGATATCCGCCTGCTCGACGAGCCCTCAAAAGTAGGTGGCCTCGACGAGAGATATCGCCGATGATATTACTCACATTCCTCTCTTGCCTCCGAGGTGGCGGCGGAGGAGCCCGCCGATTCCCGATTGACGGAGTTATGCATCGTCTCCATCAACCGAGCCATCCGGTCATTTGGGCCATCATGCCCGCATAAATGCGAGTGGGTCAACCCGGACACCCTCCGACCGAGCCGTGTCCGTACGACTCCGATAATGAATGATCGCGTCAGGTGAATGAGTGGCGCCATTGCCGATGAATTAGCATTATTCTCGCGTTTGCACGTGTATTCACACGAGCTCTCGGGATTCGGCCCGCTCCATGGCCTCGTCCTCCACGCCCTCTGCCACCTCTTTCCATATCAAGTGGAAAGTCATATGATGATTATATATCTCGCATGAGTATCACATTATGATTATATTATGAAATGACGAAAATGAGCATACGCGCTCAAATACAACGATTACATGAATGATTAATTGACGTGACATGATTATCGATGAAGTTATCAAATGATTATCTTGAATGAGTTAACAAGATTAATGATTCGATCTTCCCGATCAACAATCGAATAATGAAATGAATTGGTGATTAATGAGTTAACTCGACCGTCCCGTCAAAGTGACAATGATGATTGAGGATTGTTAATCGATGAATTATGAATGAATGATTAATGCGAAATTATACCATGGCATTAGAAATCTTACGCTTCTTGGTCCGATTGGCTCGGCATTTGCACAGTCACACGTGACGCGAAAGTCCAATGATACTAGTCCGATGACGATGATTTCAAACGAGACATGACTTGGAGGGTAGTATTCAAAACCACGCTCCGATACCAACTCGTAACACCCCAAACTAGGCGGATATTACAGGCCGTGAATCCCCGATCGGGACCCACCAGTGCAAATGAAAATGATGAATTAAATAATATAATTGTAGTACCGAACCACATTATATTACCAAGTACTCCGATGAGGAGTTTAAGTACATTACACCAGACAAAATAATACTAGTATATTTTATATGGAGATAAAATACACCACCACCGAACAAATAAGCATTTCAAACGGAATTTTGCGGCGGAAAAATACAAATGACGGAATAATCAAACGATCAAAATGATCAAACAAACGAAATGACTGGGGCCCCTACTAGTATCATCGACTCTCGCCACAAGATGCTCTTCCCGTGCCTTTGCCTTGCCGTGACTAAAACAAAATCCCCAACGGGCCGCCATACGTAACAACAATCCTCAAGAGTTGAAATTACACAATCATGAATTAACTGAAGTTATGAATTATTTTAATTATGAATTACGCTGAAGAGGAGTATCATAGCCCGTAATGTTCTGTGCAAGTGTACAAGACGAATGACCGGACACACCCGTCCTTGTACCTAATTAGTCTCACGGAGGTAAGCGTTACCGTGTGCACGGTCCGATGTATCGGTGAACCCAATACATGACCATCGTGTGCCCGACTAAAAATTCCACACAGCCACACCCGGCCACGCAATATGAACCCAGAAGGTCATATGAACGAGAATGACCATAAGGAATATCAATGAATAATAATTAGACAAGGCCAAGATGACTCACCGATATGAAAGTAATAGTGACGTGATTGATAACCCAATGAAATGATTTGGAACCGTCGTTCCTCGTGAATGAAATGATTATTCGACAATTACAAGTCTCAAATGATTAATATTATGATGAATGAATTATGATTATGAGCAATCAACAACAAAAGGAATGAGTATCCTTTTAACCGAGTAAGATTTAACTTACACAATACCGATGAAGAATGTCCGTCCACGAACAACGTCCTAACCAAGATACCGGTCGCTCGAACAACCTTGAATAACAATCATTACCAACAATCGTTCAATACACGTATCAAACAACAAAACACGACTAACCCAAAGGTCGAAACAACGATAATCAAACTCATAGGGCATTCCAACGAATACATAACCAACCACACAACTTCGAAATTATCCAATCCCGAATATGTCGAAACCAACGTCAAATTGAGTATTTCGATCCAACAAAACCCTTCAATGATATCAATAATCCATTAGGAATCCATAATTCATGATTACAACAACATCAATCGGAAAATCCCCAATTAACCGAAGTCAACCCCAAGGGTTCTTGAAATAATTCCGAAAATAACCATTAAATCCATAGGAATATATTTATCCAAGGTAGATAATCCATATCTAACATATTCCAATGATAATCCAAGCTTACACGAAGGAATCGGAAGGAAAACCCAAAAATCCGAAATTCTAGATCCAAGAAATTAATACCTTGATTCGGTGTTTTGGAGATGATGAAGTGATGATTAATCCAACTCAAAGACTTGAAGATGATGATTGATGATTACACCTTGAAGAATACTCTCTAAATCGCCCAAATCGCCAACAACCGACGAGAGGAAGAGAAATAGATGACAAATGACGAAGTCTGACTAAACTGTCCAATTTGTAGTCATTCCAGGTTAGCGTGCGCTAGCCCTTGTGCGTAGCGTGCGCTAACGAGTAATTTGGGTAGTCCAGTACCCACTGTCCGAACACGGTAGCGCGCGCTACGTACCTTTTTGTAGTGTGCGCTACGGCCATATCAATAGCGTGCGCTAATACTCATAGTTAGCGTGCGCTAACGAATAATTTGATGCCCAGTATTGGAATCCAGAAACTGCCTGACCTCTGACCTGACCTCGATAGCGTGCGTTACAACCATTATTTAGCGTGCGCTATAATATCGATTGCGTACGCTAAAAACAACACATAGCGTGCGCTATGAATTAATCAAAGGCGATCCCAAAGAGCCACTGGACTCAACTCGATCCGTCCCTAGCGCGCTACTCCACATATATAGCGTGCGCTACTACAACCCGTTAGCGCGCGCTACTTACCACTCGTAGCGTGCGCTACAAATAACTCACTGCGGTCCGGTACCTTCGGTGCAGCCTGTGGCAACCTTAGCGTGCGCTAAAGCTGAGTGATAGCGTGCGCTACCTATACCCAATTAGCGTACGCTAAAAGGAGTACGTAGCGTGCGCTACTCCTCACGCACAGTTCGCAACGAAAATGACAATGATGATAAACACGGCACGAAACTCCAATCAGATTAGTGATGAATGACGATTGATACACGATACAATTACTCTGAATGATGAATACCATGACTGAATCTGAGTGACAATGATTCATAATGACTGAAAATTACTGAGTATCAATTACTGAATGATAAATACTGAATGATAATTACTGAATTACAACCGGGTATTACATTAAACTCTTTTTGCCATGTCGTGCTCAATATGTAAAATAGAGCGCTTGATGGGAGACAACCCATCATTTTTACTTGCTTTCTAGTTAGTTGTTTTTATTTGATTTTTTTGTTTTTAATTTTTCTTTGTTTTGTATTTCGTTTGGATTCGTGTATTCTTGTTGGCCATTATTTCTCTAATATTTCTTTATAACCCCAATGAGTTATTATTCTTCATATTCTAGTCTTTCTTAGATTTAATGTCTATTATTATTTCATGACTAGAGACTAAGTTTGGGGGTCCGTCGTGATGTTGGGCAGACGATTCCACTCAGACATGTGCTGGTTTTCAAGAAGACATTTGGAATAAGTTTCCTTTTTCCTTATCTCTTTTATTTTCACATGAGTTTGATTGTTGATGATTTTATGTGTAGTGGAATTAATTTTTCTTGCTTATAAATTGCGATTGCTTTATTGTCCTTGCATGCTGTTGATGATTTTGCTCAAAAACGTGAATTTTTCGAGAATTTTTCGTGCTTCCGTGTGTAAAACTGATATTACGATACTGATGTCTCTTGGAAGAAACGGTTGAGTTTTAGTCGAGTTACAGTCAGCGATATCGATTTCCGTTGAGTATTCAATTAGGTCCGAAATTTTATCGTTTTTGTAGAAATTTTGGCGGATAAGAGAGGATACATACGTGTTTTAAAATCACCGTCGATACGTTTGGTTATATTTTTCGGTTAGCTAGTCGTCCAGTTACATAAGTCGTGTTGGCACTTAGATTGAGTTTAGAGTCGGTCAGTTTTTCCCAAAAGTCGAGTTATTTTTGTTCTATGATGGGAAGTCTAGTAACCGGGGGTATTCACGTGACCCGTTGTTTACTCTCGCGTAAAACGACGACCCTGATTAGACTAGTGATTTAGAAATTTCACATGTGCCGATGATAGGGAGCCTAGTAACCGGGGGTATTCACGTGACCCGTTGTTTACTCTCGCGTAAAACAGCGACCTTGATTCGGACATACGGGAATTAGCTATTCGAGTTGTTTCTCCGCTGTGGAGGGGAACTTAGTAACTAGAAGCATCCATGTGCCCCATGAGTGTCTTTTACGTCAAACGATTCCCCGATACATGAGAATGGAAATCCACCCTAGGATCATCCCGAAGAAATATCCCGAGAGCCGAAACCTAGTGGTTAACTCGAATCATATTATTGATCATACATAAGGGAATGCTGTCCTAAGAGTAATTTTGATAATGAAACTCTTGAATTTTGCCACTAGATCGTGGATCGGGCGACCGCTTGTTTAATCTAACCCTTCATATTGACGGTCGGTTAAATTCACGCTTGTTAATCTTTGAGCTTATTTTTCTTCATTAACGATTGATTAGGACTGAAATTCGTTACTTAGTGGAATCAGTGTCCTGGATGTGACTCGCTATTACGATACTTGTACTATTCTTTGAGATTTTCAGGGTAGTATTGATTAAGTTGAGCACTATGGACTTGCATGATTATTCACGACCCATTTTGTTTAAGATTGATAATTTTTTGCTTGAGGACAAGCAAAGGCTCAAGTTTGGGGGTATTTGTTAGGCGTATTTTTATGCGCCTTTATATCATTAATTTATATCTATCTTGAGCCTAAATCAGCATAAATGAGCTTTTAATGCACTATTCTTATATGTTTTGCAGGAAATCAGAGTCCGGAAGCCAAAACGATGAAAACGGCGAAAACAAGAAGCTCGGTCATGAGCCGCAGACAACCAAGCGAGCCGCGGCACACGAAGACAACCAGTGAGCGGTGAAGCACATCAGATCGTGAGCCGCGGCCTAAGTGAGCCGCGGCTCAGAGGAAAACGCCTGTATAGGCGTTAAGGCGCAGGCCGCGGCACCCCTAAGTGAGCCGCGGCCCACGAGGCGGTTTTTGACAAGAAGTGCCGCGTTTCTGGGTCGTTTTGGAGCCTATTCTCGACCTAATCACTCGGACGCGTTTTGGAGGCTTCGGACTGATATAAATAAGCATTGAAGGGCAGAACACAAAGGGAGATCGATTAGGAGGAATTCGAAGGTGGATCGATAGCTAAGGCGAAGAATACAAGGAGGAGATTTGTGGGCGACGACAAGACCACGGATCCCTACGGTTTTTCTGCTTCTTAGTTTCTAGATTTATTCGAGTAGGATTTTGATTGTAGCCGATTTCATGACGGTTTGATTATTTATTATTATTTCGATTTACTCGTTATTCTATTAAATTGGATTCTTCTTACTGTTCTTAATGCTTTTTAATTGTCTGGCCAACAGTTAATTTGTTTTGAATGTCTTTATGGATTCGGGAGATGAAATTTAGGCATAGTTCTTGTGAGACGAATCATAATTTTCGTGAGATAGGGATATACTTATGCGAATTGTGAAGCCTGTTATTGTGGGAATTCTTGAACTGTTTTAGCTATTAATTATCTAATTCGAATAGGGATATATCGAGTTAATAATCCGTAGTATTTTCTATCGACCTTGGGAAAGGCTTTAGAATAATTTAGGAATTCCTGGCTTACAATCAATTGAATAACAGTGAATTGAATCGAATAAATATCATTCCCGATTGTTTGAGGTGAAAATCATAATCCTACCCCTTATTAGTATTATTATTATTATTAGTACTATTATTTATTTTCTGCAATTAGTTTAGATGTAAACTCTATTTAATTGTTCTTCAAATAAAATTGTGAGTTAACTATATTTTGGTACTTAGTGAAATCAGTCCTCGAGGGAACGATACTTTACTTATCACTTTATTACTTGTTGACACCGTGCACTTGCGGCATATTGTGAGGGATTTTTTCCACAACAGGAGGCGCCAGATCAGAGTTGTGGATTCTTTTGTAGGGAGCGGTGCTGTAGTTGAGAGCCTCAGGGTTGGGTTGTCTCGGTTAGCTTTGACCTAGAGCATTGTATTGTTTTACTTTTATTGTTTATTTTATCCTATTGTCTTTGCGTGTGGTGTATTTTTGACAGGGAGCTGTGCGTTGAGCCAACCTCTCTTCTGTTAGAGCAACGTTCATCGGGAGTGAAGTAGCCAAATTCCGCTTAGGTAAGTCCCATGTGGATTAAGCCATGGGCTCAGGAATGGTATCGAGCTTTTTAGAATCATATTTTTTTTTTATCACTCAATATTCTGCTGTGCACTAAGTTGGGGGTCTTCAAGGAAACAGCCTCCCTACCGTAATAAGTAGGGGCATGGTCTGCATACATCTTACCCTCCCCAGACCCTGCTCTGAGCGGGATATAATAGGTATGTTTGGTTTAGTTTGATTTGATTTGGTTTAGATCATAAAATGGTCACCATTTGATTTCAATTGGGCCAACTCTTCATTAAATAAGAGCTGAGTCAACGAGATTAACAAAATATTTATTAAATCGAAATCCCTTGTCAACCACACTTGATAAACTTCAATTATATTTCCATTTGACATAAAGAAGGAATATTTTGTCGTCATGAAAGAGTATCTTCAGCAACTACTACTAGTGAGCAGTTGATCAGGGTTTCACTCAGAAGCATTGAGTTTAGCTGGAATTACATTTATGGCGAGTAATGTTAATGTGTGATTAATATTCAATGACACGAGGCCTTACGAACCCGTGCGATGCACCGGCTGTGTTTTGGTTTAATATCTACGTGTTTTTACGTAATGTTGGTGCAGACTCTTGGCCTTCATAATTACTGTTGTAATCATCTTTTATCACCTAACAATCTGCATCATTGTTAGAAGACGATGATGGCAAATATGTAGCAACATTTGATGTTGTCGAATCAGTTATTGATAATATCGACCTCATTGTTTTTTCCCTTTCATTGACTTATAGTTTAATTCTTGTTGTTGTCCTTTTTATTCTTTTTTACTTTTTTTTATTGTTAATTTCTCAAAATTTGGGATTGCTTAAGATGGTTTGGTTACACATTATTATAAATTTACATTATTAATTAATTTCTTTAATAAAACAATAACCATAAAAAAGTCAATCAATCCGCCATCCCATAGTCTCGGTCAAAAAGCAGAAACCCACACGTCTCATAGCATTGCGATATTGTATAAAATTATTTGCTACATAATGTTTAGCGTAAAGTGTAGAAATGAAGATAAAAGTATCTATTTGAACAAAGCGGGCATCGTAATAATGAGAACATTTATAAAAGAGTGTAGTATTTGGAAGAACACAAATTGAATGTATTTAATTATTTCATAAATAGGATGGGGTTCAAGTTATGTGTCACTATATATTCCATTAAGTTATATATCACTTTGTATTCCATTAATTGAAGCGCAACTTCAGTTGCATGGGTAGAGGTTATTATAGCATAGGGTTCTATCAAGTGAACTTTATTGCATGGTTATGATTCATTATATTAGAAGTTTCTCTTAGTTGTTAAAATCACTTTAAAAGCACCCTCCAAATACCCTCCAAATCAGTATAAACACAAATGACATTGTCCTTTAATGATTCTAGAAACAAATAACAAAACTAATTGTTTTGTTCGACTTTTAATTTTCTCGACAAAGTGATTGAGTATAAAAATTGTTGCCTAACAATGAACTTGTATTATATATTGTGTTTGAAGACATGGCCTATATGCTTATAACGTGGAAGTTTATTATATGACGAACATTCGCTCATACTTTTTGTTTAATAGAGTTTGAATTTTCTATTTTTAGCATGAGATTACAAAATTAAAGCTTAGATTCATTACTCCTCCAACAATTCAAGATATACATATATGGATATCAAAGAGTCAAAAAGATTAAATGCAAACAAAATATTAACATTCGATCCATCCAACTATTGAGTGTCGCAATGAATCATGGATAAAATTTATGAGAATGAGACTGATTAGAGGATGATTCAACTTCATATATTGTTGACAAATCAAGCCTAAAGAATCGAATACCAACCGAATTTGCCTCGATGAATATCTTTGCATTTCTCGGTTGAACATGATCTCGACATTCTAAGCTCGAAGACGATTATTGTTGGCTTCTTTCTTGTGAAGAAAGCTATGCATGAACATAATCGCTTTCTCGGTAGTGATCGGGCTCTTGTTTAATCTTCTCTTCTTTCTCCAAGTGGACTTTAAGTTTCTATTCGTCATCTTTTTGTTGCTGCAACTCGAGTTGAGTTAGTTGTTTTGCTTTCTTCTTCTTCTTCTTCTTCTTCTTCTTATCCTAATTCTTTTTTTTCCTTCATCCATTCCCTGACATTTGGAAAATCGATAAGACATAGAACAATAGAACTTAACTTTATCCCCCACAATTTTTTTTTAAGAAAACGAAATGAATGAATTTGAGTTGGCCACCCCCTCCTCATACATGAGGGGTTAAATAAAATCAAATACATTTTACGTGTGTATGTGTTTGCTTATATAAATATATTTTGTAAAAGGGAATGAAAGAAGACATACGGTTGTTGGCGAAGATATCATCTCCTACACCATCTTCTTGCCCAAACCTATCATGCAATAACAAATTACTAATAATCAATCATTAACAATACAATCACAAACAAATATGTTTGCCAATGACGTTAATCATTTTGGAGCTGCTCATTACACACGACAACAATCAAAACTAAACTTAGTACCATATCACATTACCAAAAGAAACAATTCAAACAAATAAAATATACATCACAAAGAATTTTTCAATAACCTTCTTCATCAACGACTCATGCATGCCATGATGACTAAAATGAGATGTGTTGAACTATACTATTTATACTTTGTAATGTGTAACTATTCAGATACAAAGAGATTGTAACTCCGAAATTGGTTACAACATTTACCCGTGATCAATATTCATAAATTGATTTCATAAAGGACTTCAATTCAATTCCCAATATTTATTTGAAAGAAAATTCGCATTCCCAATCCCAACATTTATTTCCTTACAACTCTGCACGAAAATGGACACTGCTCGATTTTCTAAGCCATTGTACAATGTTGTTAAGCTTCCGATGCCAAATCCCCGATTGTGTTTCTTCAAGACTCTCACGATCGTCCCCAATGGAAGGCCAGAAACTCAACAATACCTCCGCAAAATCGCCGTTGGCTTCGCATATAGTTACTTCGCTTTTTGTTTATTAGTGACGACTTTCAAGTTGAACTTGACATAAGTATTAGACATCTTGTATGTATAATATATATATATATATATTGCTTGAATGTTGAAAACAACACAACCGATGATATCCGAATCGCATCGGTATTTATAGATAATAGACACGAATAAACCAAGGGTCGGTCTCTCCAAATCACAAGAGACCCTTCATCTTCCCCAAGACCGACCGACTTCAAACTTCTTCATGCGTCTATTAAACCGACTTGAGAAATGTCTGAAAGTGACATATGTGACCCTTCATCTTCCCTCATTAAGTACGCTCTTGGCATTTAAATTTTTATCATAATAATTGGTGTCATTACCCCTCATCAATGAATTTTTTGGGTGAATCTTTCAATATATATGATTATCTGTTTTATTTAGTATTTCATTTTTACTTTAGAAGTATTAATACATTCCACGTGTACGTTATGACTACATATAGGCAACAATAAACGGGAAAAGGATAATAATTGAATTAACATAAAGTTTAATAGAGCGACTAAGGTTCTGCTGAATTTTGCTATATTGAACTAAAATGAAGAAGTGAATTGAATTGTGCTGAACTAAATTAAATTGAACTAACCGAAAATTACTGAATAACAATAACAACAATAATATTGATAATATTAATATAAAGAATAGCATAATAATATCACATAACAATATATACAACAACAAAAATATTATTTATCTTACAACTACAAAAACAATAATTATAATAATAATATTAATACCACAAATGATATATAATATTATTGATAAAATTAATATCAACTAATAATAATAGTAATATTAATAAAGTTACTAGTAATAGTAGACATTATATATAGTATTATTGATAATATAAAATAATATCAATAGTATCACATGAAAAATATATAATACTATTGATAATATTGATGTTCATAATAATAATAGCAATAGAATTATTAATAATACAAAAAATATATATAATATTTGAGATAATAATGATATTATTATTAATAACAATATTTGATAATAATATATAAAACAATAGTAATTATTTGCAATACAACAACAACAAAAATAATAATAACAAGATTAATAGTAATAATTATTATTATTTAATTTTATTGACATCATTAATTAATATCAATAATAACACTCCTAGTAGTTAATTGCATTAGAAAATAATATATATAATAATAATTATTATTTATACTATAACAACTAATATTATAATTATAATAATAAATATAATAATAATCATATATAATATTATTGATAATAATAATAACAATAATAATAATACTCCATTCGTCCCATCCATCTTGAGCATTTGTTTTTCGGCACGGATTTAAGAAAAGCTGAAAAATAGTGTGTAAAGTGATAGTATGAATATACATTATTTAAAGTTGTGAGAGATAAATGTGTCTTAAAAAGGAAATGACAAAGTATATTGGGACGACCCAAAAAGGAATATGAACCAAGATCGGTGGAACGGAGGGAGTACTACCTAGTAATACTGATTTTAAAGGTGAATTGAAGTGAATTAAACTGAATTGAATTGAACTGAACCGAACAAAACTGAACGAACAAAACTGAATTGTGCTGCACTAAATTAAGTTGAAATAAATTGGACTGAACTAAACTCATGAAATGAGATGAATCGAACCGCACCGATCTTAACTTAACTCAACTGAATTAAAATATGTTGAAAATAAGCAAGAATAGCGCCTAAATTACATACTCCCTCCGTCCCGCCAAAGGTTTACATTTCTATCAAAAAGTAGTCCCTTTAGTAAGTTTACATATATCACTTTTTACAATCAAATCAAACAATCACTTTTTACTTTTTAATTTTCACCACATATTTAATCATCATTACTTATACCAATTATTACCTAAGATACACCAAATATACACTCTCTGTCAACCTTTGATCGGAACGGAGGGAGTACTATGTTGTAATCCAGTGCCACAAATTCCCCCGTATGGTTATAAGAGAGAGGGCTTATTTTAGAGTTTAGGGAGGTGAGTTTGGAAACCCAAACTCAAAGGTAAAGGCAGAAAAAAAAAAGTACAGTGAACTTGTCTTTGCTAAAAATCTATAATGCACGGATTCTTCAAAATTGGGCAGTATGCAGTATCGGATACTGTATGGGTGCGGGTGCGGGTGCGATTCGCGTGGGATTCGCACGGGATTCGCCACGTGGCGAATCCGTGCAAAAAAAAAAATTGGGACTCGCGTATCCCGGCACAGATACGCCAGATAGATACGCGTATCCCGTGCTGTGATACGCGAGTCCGAATTTTTATGTTTTTTTTTTAGATTTTTTTATAATTTTTAAAAAAGTAAATCAAATAAATTAAAATACAAAAAGTAAATCATTTAATAAATAATTACTTTTACCTTTAGCAGATTCACTGACAACATTAGAAAGTTCACGCTCAAAGCCCATTTTGAATTGTTTTTGTATGACTTGTTTTATGTATTTGAATTGATTTTATGGTGATATTCAATCATTGCTTTTTTATATTTAACAAGTGTTATATATAATAAAATATAAAATAAACAGACGTATCCTTGCCGTATCGCACCCTAATATTTTCAAAAAACCGTATCCCCGCACCCGTATCTGCCCGCACCCGCCCTCGCCCCCCGCACATGTGCAACATAGCTAAAAATGCATCTAGGAGGCTTCCTTCGGGCGCATGTTAGTTAGCACGTGAGCCAGCTTTCTTTTATGTTAGTCGTTTTTATTTTTATTTTTTGTTTTTTGTGTTTTTTTATTATGTTTTTCTGTTTTTGTTTATTTAGTTTATTAATATTCATATAATTGTTCTAAATTATAAACTACCATAAATATATCATAAATAAAATTACCTATATTTGTTTATATAAATTTTATATTCATGTAAATTACTAGAAATTAAAAAATATATTAAATATATGAAAGTCAATTTCGAAGAATGATTTTTTTATAAGTACTATTTGAATATGTCTTGTTTTAATATTTTATTTATTGTTTTTGTTCCTAATAAAAGCTGTTGTTTCCTTTTATTTAATTTGTAACACTTAAATACAGATAACAAGTTTTAATTAGGAACACTAAATTTTTATTAAATATTATTGTAAATATATTAAGAAAATATATATTACAAAATATAAATATAAACATTTGTTAAAATAAAAAGTTTAAAAAAATTGAAGACAGTGAAAAATATATGGAAGCTAAAAAGTAAGTTTTGGAGGTTCATTATTAAAGTGAAGTTTGTATATTTGTGATGTGGAACATTGTGAATTGAAAAAAAAGGTTTGAGGTGTGTAATAATTCGAGATGTTCCGACAATTTTCTTGGACCCACCATCCTCTCTTTTAACGAGCTGCCATAGATGGGTCTACAAATTCAATCTGCACACAACACACAAGAGAGACTCACAAGGGAGACAACAATTGTCTGGGGCAAGTGATGGTTAGGGCTTGCGTCTTGCGGGTGGTTGAGTTTAAATTGAAATTCGCCGTTCAAGAAATCAATGAAAATGCCTACACGAGAGGACCGAGTCCGAGTTCCTTCTAAGGATCTAAATGTAATATGACGCTCATTCAACAACAAAACTCCCTAAAACCCACTACGACATTCAATCAGACACTATGCAGACATTAATCGGTCCAAGCCTAACAAAATGCGAGAAATGACGTGATTGAATCCCCAAAATTTCAAAAAGAATTATTGAGTATGAATACACAATTATCAATCGACAATAAGCACAAAAAAATTCAGACTAAGAAGTAAAAATTCTTCTAAAATCCCCGAACATCCAAAACTATGATCCTGGAAATAGTACCTTGATTAGATGATGGATGCTAGGATCGTATTCTAGTCTACAAATCCAATCCTCCTAGACGAATACAAGAAAAGCCCTTGTAAAATATCCTAAAATGGCTATACTCCTTGCTTGAGAGAATAGGAAATGAAATGGCAGAAAAGCTGATATCCCATACTTCAGTAGTCAGACATGTTATGGCCATAACATACGAGGATTATGGTTGTAACTCAAGCTCGTATGACGGCAACATCTAGATATTACAGCAGCAACTCAGTCTCTATAAATCACTCATATGGAACACTGAGCAACCAATAACAGCGATATGAAAAAATACAATCGTAACATAGATGAGGCTTTCGGAAATAACAATATAGTCATTCGGCTGTAACAGTGCAGTCATTATAGCCGTAACCCACTACTAGACAACAGAAACAGTCCAGCAGTTCCGAAACAGCCCCAGACGACAATAACACCTCGAAGATACAAAAAATAATGAAGCGCTTACATGTGCCCGTCACATACGAATCCAAGCGCTATCGTTTCATAGGGTAGCGACAACATACAAGCTACAAAATGATCCCAAATGATACAACTCCAACAATGGCAAAGGATTCAAAAATCTCCAAAATGACAACATCATAACAAATAAAGGAAAAATGGTAAGTGAATAGACAAACACACTGATTAGGGATTCAAGCGCTATCGTACACATGATAACATACATTCAAACTATACGAACAAAACTACAATGATACATATCCACCAAAAATAGAAATTTCCAAGTCAATGAAATGCCGAAAAAATCATAATGAAAACTTGAAAATATGATATGATAAATCCGCTCATATAATATAATCACCTAGTCGAGTAGAGTCTCAAAATATAAGATGAACCCGAAAAACAAGTACAGTTATTTCATTCCTCTCTCCTAGGATGAAGTTTCATTCCCAAACTTAAGAAGTGAACAACTCGGGGTATTTCGATCTTATACTCTCCTCTCTCTCCCAAGTAGCCTCCTGTACTCCATATCTCAACCACTGCATCTCAACTAAAGGGATGGTTTTGTGCTAAATTTGCTTGATGTGATGCTCTAAAATCTGAACTGGCCTCTCCTCAAATATAAATCTCTCCATGTCAATCTCCCCAAATTTTATAATATGACTCGGATGTGGGACATATTGGGTCGGCTGGGAAAATATGAAACACGTTATGTACATTACTCGGTAGTGGTGGCATGATAGGCCAGATTCTGAACTCATTCTAGGATCTCATTTTCCAATGTACCTCAAACTGACTTTCTCTTTTATCCCAAAATCGAAAATACCATGAGTCAACGACACCTACTGTAATATCCGCGATTTCGATTTCTGGTAATTTTCTTTTTTTTTCGGTGAGAGTCCATTTTGACGACTCGGTTGGTACCGTTTCATCATTCTGAGAATGATTAATTCTGCACTTTTTGTCATCTGAGTTCGTTTCGGTGTTGTTTTGCTGAGTTCCGTGTTTCTTAACGACTTTTCTGCACTCGAGCTCGAGTCTTGTGAATCTCGTTCGAAACTATTGTTTCGAGTTTCCCGTAAGTTCGTTTAACTTTGTTAGACGTGTTGTCAACTTCGGTTTGGTTATTCGATCACGTATCGTGATTTTCGGGCGTTTTGGGCCATTTTGTAATTTACCCAAAGTTGTGGGTATCCGCATTCATATTTGTTGTCTTTGTTAGGAATATGCCCTCGAATGCCACTCAGAGGATGAGAGAGTGAGAGCAATTGTATTGTAATTATGAATATTATATTTAATAAAGCAATTATTATTTCTATATTATTGTATATCACTGGCATTGTGATTTGGTATATAGAATAATAGTCCTTGCATTTGAGAGTGAACATTCTACTCCTTATGGAGATAAGGAGATAGGCACTAGAAGTGTTTAGAGCTCGAATGCTTAACTAGTTCGCAAGTCGATAAAACTTAACAGGACATTAAGTTTTAATAAGACTTGTATAACTAATGCTAGGACGTGTACACGTCTTGATAGCATAGTTATAAGTATATTGGTGGGACCAGTATACTCGAACACGACTCATACTCGATTCAGTCACACGGTATTCACTCTCGGAGAGTCGATGATGAATCGAAAGGTTGTGATAGTATACGTGGACCTTTGACTTGAGGGTTCAGTAGAAGATGTGCCTGTGACGTTTAGTTTGTCATTAGAGTAGTTAGACTCATTTTCTTAATTGCTGAGTCGACCTCGAAGTGCGGACTATACGGGCAGGTAGCAGTCTTTACTGTACGCCAAGAAAGGATTCTATCTCATGTTAGTGAGCAGGCGAATGTCCTATACGGTTAATGGCGAATAAGATCATAAGTCTTTGGCCAAAGCATTCTGATATAGTCGTATTAGATACACTATTAATCAGTCGATCTTGATTTGCATTAACACATGTATAGAGTTTAGTCAATAGTAGGGTTTGACTTTACCGTGACCCGAAGACTTGACCGGGACATCTGATGAAGGGTCTATACATTTATAGTATTCACGACATAATGGTTCTGGAATGATTCGTTCATTCGTTCTCAGTCGGGGTTTACAGTGCGGCCCGCTAGGCTGGCTAAGTGCTGCCCGCACTCATTGGTTCCTCCCAATGCCGGCTGAGACGAACCTACGGAGTCGCGCAATAGGATCATTGATGGATAAATGTGAATTAATAATCTCTCTTATAATATTAGATATTAGATATCTAATTTTGATTTATCGGATAAATCAAATAGCGGTCTTATGAATTGTAAGTAGGTTACTGGGTGATTACTTTAATTTATAAATTATATTTCTGAGAGAAATATATATTTGTGTTTGATATAATTAATTAATTAATTGGATTAATTAATTAATCCAAACACATTGGAAATAAAATGGATTAGTTTGACGAACATCCGGTACATGAGGGATTCATTTTGACGAACATCCAATATACGAGCCGAGTAAATTCGACCCGTCTTCTTGGAAATTTCCCTTAGGGCCGCCCCCTCCCTCTCTTGTCTTTTTTATACTTATTTTATGTCACTAGGTGACATATGTGAGGTGTATTTGATACCCTCAATCATGTGTTAAAGGAAGACTTTCATTTTTTTTTTATAAATAAAAGTCTTTAGAAAAGAGAGAGGACTATTTCTTCTTCCTTGAACTCAAAATCACGAATTTGAGAGAGAGAGTAAGGTTGAAAACTTCATCTTGATCTTAGAGACAAGATATAAGAAGAATACATTGAGAGAGAAAATTCCTACAAGCTTCCCTAGCCGCATTCTTGAAGAAAGGAAGCTTGTCGATTTTTCCATCAAGTTCCGGCGTGTGAAGTAGAGGCATCTTGCTTTAGGTGCTTGGAACGAAGGGTTCTTCATTATCATCATCATCATACGAAGGTTTTTCAGAGACATCATAGGTATGGGACTTTGATTCCTTGATCTTCGTATTTTTCTTTTCGTATATACGTTACTTGATCGATCCTCTTAGGGATTCCGTTTTTTCTTCCGCTGCGTTTATTTTCTGTGGAATCCCAACAGTGGTATCGGAGCGAGGTCAAATATATCATATATACGATCATCTTTGCATTTGGAATGTTATTTGATGATGTTTATGATTTAGAATCATAATAGATATAATCGAAGAAATTTAATCGTTCGTAGTAAGTCAAGTTTCGACTATTTTATGTGAATTATAAATCTGAAAAATTTGATTTTTGTTGATTTATAAGTTCTTCATGAAGTTAAGAAACTTTTTCGTTTTGGAAGTAGTCGAAAAATGAGAAAAACGGGGTTAAACACGAATACCGCACGAAGACGCAGCCGGCAAAGAGCCATCGATCGGCCGCTCGGGCCGCCGAGAGTGACTCGGAGGCTACTATAGCCGCTCGGCCCACTGCCGGCAAAGGGGCCGAGAGTGACTCGGTCCGGGCGGTTCTCGGGTTTTCGGCCCGATTTTGAATCGGGCTGTGGGCTGGGCCTGATACCGGATTTTTCGGGACTCCATTTTTGTGTTTATATTTCGTTGTAATAATTTCCGAAATTTAAATTGGATTTAATTGGATTTAATAAAATATCTGGAATTTTTTTTATTAAGGGAAATTATTAGACGAGAATATTGTTTTGGCCGGATTACTTTGAACGGATTAAAATGACGATTATAAATATCAGTTTGATTAATATTGTAGAAATTAAATAGATTAATTTTTATATTAATTGGATTAATATATTAATTGATTATTTAATTTCATTTACCGTTACATGTTGTATGGAATGTCTTATGTGATGGTGATATAGCTCGTGGACTTAGTTGTTGATTTGTTCGATTCAATATGGTTGTAAAGGCCGTTTTGAGCCTATTTATTTTTACTAGAAAATATGTATAATAGGACGTATTGTTCAATGATGTAATTATTCATATGGCTATGACGAAGACCGAATACGACCGACTAGAAGACGAAGAATCAATACTGTATTTTTCCTTTCTTTATTTGACTTGGCCCAATACTTAGGAAAAAGTCCATGAGCTATATGTTGGTAGTAACTAGGTTGCTATTTGTTGTTTTTCATTTTGAATGATTGACAAACCACAAACCGCGCTTATAAACGGATTAATGTGCAAAGTGTAACATATAATCGCATTAATACTCCCACTTACAAACACTAAGTTATAAAGGCCCTCCGTCAAACTCATGGAAAATTGAAATCTAAACTGGAATATTATTCTTCCGAGTATGTCGGGGCAATATTTTTGGGGAAAGTTGATAAATTTCTAGAGTGCATTAGATGCCTTTGGTTGTGACAAATCAAACCCCTATAAACCGTATGGGTTGCCGGGTAAGATTCAATTGTCAGACTAATAGGAGTTGACGGTTTAAACTTAGATAGTTCAGCGAGCCATAGAAACCGAATGGGTTGAGGGCAAGTGAACTAGGGGTAAAAGAAGATCGAATCATCCATTAGATGGGTTGGTATTAGACACCACTTTATAAAGAATAATAGAATATAAACCGTATGGGTTGCCCTCTATTAAACTTTGTAAAGAAATCGATCACCACTATGAAGACACCCAAGACTTCCGGATTTAACATGGGAGTGTGTAAATGCCGATAAAATAGTGGGAGCCGAGTTATGAATAAAGAAAGTCCTTAAATTCTTTACTCGGATCATAATTAAACAAACACTAATGAATCTCAAATTATTCTCTGCAGTTAACAAAACTCTCAATATGACAATGAACCCACTCGCTATACTACTTGAAAAGAACGTCCTGACTGGTCCGAACTATGTGGACTGGCTTCGGAACTTGAGGATTGTACTAACTATGGAAATGCTGGGATACGTCTTGGAGGCGGACATCCCAGCGGCTCCTGCAAGAACCCGAGCCAATCAGGAAGATGTCGATGCCCATGAGAAATGGGTAAAAGATGACATAAGAGTGCGAGGGTACATGTTAGGCTCAATGACCAATGAGCTTCAACATGCCCATGAAAAGATGACGTCTTCACGAGCCATCTTAGCGCACCTGGCTGAGCTCTATGGAAAGCATAGCCGAACTGCTAGATATGAGATATCAAAGCAATTATTCGGCGCCAAGATGAAGGAAGGAGAGAGGTTTGGGGACCACGTCCTCAAGATGATCTCGATGATTGAGAGATTGGAAGCTCTTGATTTTCAGATGCATGCATCTCTCCAAACTGACCTTATCCGGCAGTCACTTCCTGACTCCTTTTCACAATTTGTCATGAACTTCAACTACAATGAGATTGCATGTAACTTAGCTAGGCTAATGAACAAACTGACGACTGCCCTGTCTCAGATGAAGACAAAGGGAAAGGAAGCTGCACTTGTGATTTCTTCTGGGACTTGGAAGTCCAAGAATAAGAAGAAAAAGAACAAGAAGCAGTTAGGTCCAATATCCAAGATCGACAAGGGAAAGGGTAAGGCCCCAATGGTTCAAAAGAGCAAGGGGGCCAAGAAAACGGATGTATGCCTCAACTGCGGTGAGCTAGGCCACTGGAAGAGGTGCTGTCCAAAGATTGACCGTAATGCGCCTTCAGGTATGGAACTACTAGTTTTAGAAACAAATTGTTCCGTAACTGTAGATTCTACTTCTTGGATACTTGATTCCGGTGCGAGTTCTCACATTTGTACAATGAATCAGGATCTGGAACGAAGTAGGAAGCTGGATTCAGGG
Organism: Orobanche coerulescens; assembly: GCA_033398695.1. Classification (NCBI taxonomy): domain Eukaryota; kingdom Viridiplantae; phylum Streptophyta; class Magnoliopsida; order Lamiales; family Orobanchaceae; genus Orobanche; species Orobanche coerulescens. The sequence goes on along the minus strand of CM065808.1, from coordinate 59,401,095 downwards.
GAGGTGATGGTCACCGTCAGAAGTGGGCATAGTGTCGAGGCTTCTGATATCGGATCCCTTATGTTAGATTTAGAATCTGGTTTTATTCTTACTTTAGATGATGTAGTTGTTTTGACCAAGGGGCACAAGAATATTGTATCAATTCCGGTCATGGACCAAAAGGGATTTCACTTCTTTATTGGAGATGGGTCCTGTTGTATTTATTTCAGAAATAAATTGGTTGGTACTGCTACATTATTAAATGGTTTATACCATTTAAATTTAAAGAATAAAACAACTGTGAACACTATAACTAGGAAGCGTGGTAGGGATGAAACGAACCAAGCACTTAAGTGGCATCTTAGACTTGGTCATATCGGTCAGACCAAGCTTCATAAAATGGAGAAAGATGGGCTTACAGGTCCATTGGGATCGGATCCCTATCCAACTTGTGAATCTTGCCTTCAAGGCAAAATAACTAAGTTACCCTTCGCAGGGACTTTTGAAAGAGCTGATGAAAAACTTGGATTGATCCATACCGACGTCTGTGGCCCTTTTGAAGTGGCACGAGACGGCTTTCAGTATTTCATTACATTCACTGATGACCATACCAGGTATGGATTCGTGTACTTAATAAAACATAAGTCTGAAGCTTTTGATAAATTCAAGGAATTTAAAGCCTAGTTGAAAATCAAACAGGTAACCGTGTTAAGACTCTTTGGTCAGACCGGGGTGGTGAGTACATTAGTACCTAATTTGATGAGTTCTTAAAAGAACTAGGAATAGTATCATAATTCACTCCTCCAGCTACTCCACAATTAAATGGTGTATCAGAAAGAAGGAACCGAACCTTGTTGGACATGGTTCGCTCCATGCTTAACTATACTGATCTACCGATTTATCTGTAGGGTTACTCGCTCCTTACTGCTGTGCATATCTTGAACAGATGTCCTTACAAATCCGTTCCTAAGACTCCCCATGAGATGTGGAGAGGTAGAAAACCAAGTCTTAATCACATTAGGATTTGGGGATGCCCTGCTTATGTCAAGAAGACTAAAGTAGAGAAATTGGAAACTAGGTCTGTGAAAGGTCGTTTCATAGGATATCCAGGGGATTCCATGGGATATCTATTCTACATGCACGAAGATCATTAGATCATCGTTGCTATACAAGCACACTTCCTGGAAGATTAGTTTATTCAGGAAGGAGGGGCAGGTAGAAATATTTCTTTGTAAGAAATAAAAGAAACACCAAATGAGACACCTATGCAAGATATTAGAACCCAACCTTCTGAAATACAAACACAACCTCGCAAGTCTAGTAGAATTTCTCAAATACCTGAGAGGTATGGCTATCTGCATCAAGAGGAACTGGGTGTCCATGAGATGACAGAAAGTAGTCAAGAGAATGATCCTTCTACATACGACCAAGCGATGGTAGACGTTGACTACACCAAGTGGCAAGAAGCTATGGAAGCTGAGATAGACTCAATGCATGCTAATCAGGTCTTTACTTTAGTAGATCGTCCTAAAGGCATAGTGCCTATTGGAAACAAATGGATCTATAAGAGAAAGACTGATGGAGATGGCAAGGTTGATACCTATAAGGCCAGGCTTGGTACAAAGGGTTATTCCCAAAGATAAGGAATCGATTACTTCGAGACCTTCTCGCCTGTAGCTATGATTAAGTCTATTCGCATGATGCTTGCTATAGCAGCCCACTTAGATTATGAAATATGGCAAATGGATGTGAAAACGGCATTCCTAAATGGATTCCTCGAGGAGGAGATTTACATGGAACAGCCTAAGGGATTCATATCTCAAACCAATATTCATAAAGTATGCAAACTTCAGCGTGCCATTTATGGACTATAGCAAGCTTCACGGAGTTGGAATCTTCGTTTTAACGAGACAGTCCAAGAGTTTGATTTTGTCCAAAACGAAGAAGAGCCCTGTATTTACAAGAAGATTAGTGGGAGCAAAATTGCGTTCTTAATACTATATATAGATGACATTCTACTTATAGGAAACGACGTAGGGATGCTCAGTTCTGTGAAAGCTTGGCTTTCTAAAGAGTTCTCAATGAAAGACTTGGGAGAAGCTACCTATATTCTGGGTATTCGTCTCTACCGGGATAGAGCGAAAAGAATGTTAGGTCTTTCCCAAGCCCTCTACATAGAAAAGATCTTGAAGCGATTTAGGATGGAAGATTCTAAAATAGGGTTTCTACCTATGCAACATGGTGCAAAACTTTCCTTAGAGATGTGTCCTCAAAGTGAGGAAGATAGAAAGGAAATGAGCAAGGTACCTTATGCTTCGGCAGTAGGTAGTCTTATGTATGCAATGATTTGCACTAGACCGGACATTGCCTATGCTGTGAGCGTAGTAAGTCGGTTTAAGTCAAATCCAGAGCAGGAACATTTGACTGGTGTAAAGAACATTCTTAAGTACCCAAGGAGGACTAAAGACTTGGTTCTTACATACGGCGGTGGAGAACTAAGAGTGATGGGTTATACAGACTCAGATTTTTTGGGGGACATGGATGCTCAGATGTCCACATCAGGGTATATCTTTACGCTGAATGGTGGGGCAGTTTCTTGGAGAAGTGCCAAGCAAAGTTCGACAGCTATCTCTACATGTGAAGCCGAATATCAGGCAGCTATGGAGGCTGCTAAAGAAGCTTTTGGGATAAAGAAGTTCACTGAGTAACTTCAAGTGGTTCCTAACGCAGAGAAGCATGTGACACTATTTTGTGACAACGACGGAGCTGTTGCATAGGCTAAGGAGCCTAGGGCTAACCACAAAACCAAACATATTGCGAGAAAATATCATTTTGTTAGAGAAATGGTTCGGGATGGGAATGTTACACTGCAGAGAGTAGACACAACAAATAACGTTGCTGATCCGCTTACCAAGCCACTATCTCAGAAGGTCTTAGAGAGACATCTAGAGAGTATGGGTATTAGATACCATAGTTTGTGGCATTGAGTGCAAGTGGGAGATTGTTAGGAATATGTCCTCGAATGCCACTCAGAGGATGAGAGAGTGAGAGCAATTATATTGTAATTATGAATATTATATTTAATAAGGTAATTATTATTTCTATATTATTGTATATCACTGGCATTATGATTTGGTATATAGAATAATAGTCCTGGCATTTGAGAGTGAACATTCTACTCCTTATGGAGATAAGGAGATAGGCACTAGAAGTGTTTAGAGCTCGAATGCTTAACTAGTTCGCAAGTCGATAAAACTTAACAGGACATTAAGTTTTAATAAGACTTGTATAACTGATGCTAGGACGTGTGCACGTCTTGATAGCATAGTTATAAGTATATTGGTGGGACCAGTATACTCGAACACGACTCATACTCGATTCAGTCACACGGTATTCACTCTCGGAGAGTCGATGACAAATCGAAAGGTTGTGATAGTATACGTGGACCTTTGACTTGAGGGTTCAATATAAGATGTGCCTGTAATGTTTAGTTTGTCATTAGAGTAGTTAGACTAATTTTCTTAATTGCTGAGTCGACCTCGAAGTGCGGACTATACGGGCAGGTAGCAGTCTTTACTGTACGCCAAGAAAGGATTCTATCTCCTGTTAGTGAGCAGGCGAATGTCCTATACGGTTAATGGCGAATAAGATCATAAGTCTTTGGCCAAAGCATTCTGACATAGTCGTATTAGATACACTATTAATCAGTCGGTCTTGATTTGTATTAACACATGTATAGAGTTTAGTCAATAGTAGGGTTTTACTTTACCGTGACTCGAAGACTTGACCGGGACATCTGATGAAGGGTCTATACGTATATAGTATTCACGACATAATGGTTCTGGAATGATTCGTTTATTCGTTCTCAGTCGGGGTTTACTGTGCGGCCCGCTAGGCTGGCTAAGTGCTGCCCGCACTCATTGGTTCCTCCCAATGCCGGCTGAGACGAACCTACGGAGTCGCGCAATAGGATCATTGATGGATAAATATGAATTAATAATCTCTCTTATAATATTAGATATTAGATATCTAATTTTGATTTATCGGATAAATCAAATAGTGGTCTTATGAATTGTAAGTAGGTTACTGGGTGATTACTTTAATTCATAAATTATATTTCTGAGAGAAATATATATTTGTGTTTGATATAATTAATTAATTGAATTAATTAATTAGTCCAAACACATTGGAAATAAAATGGATTAGTTTGACGAACATCCGGTACACGAGGGATTCGTTTTGACGAACATCCAGTACACGAGGGATTCGTTTTGACGAACATCCAGTACACGAGCCGAGTAAATTCGACCCGTCTTCTTGGAAATTTCCCTTAGGGCCGCCCCCCTCCCTCTCTTGTCTCTTTTATACTTATTTTATGTCACTAGGTGACCTATGTGAGGTGTATTTGATACCCTCAATCATGTGTTAAAGGAAGACTTTCATTTTTTTTATAAATAAAAGTCTTTAGAAAAGAGCGATGACTACTTCTTCTTCCTTAAACTCAAAATCACGAATTTGAGAGAGAGAGTAAGGTTGAAACTTCATATTGATCTTAGAGACAAGATATAAGAAGAATACATTGAGAGAGAAAATTCCTACAAGCTTCCCTAGCCGCATTCTTGAAGAAAGGAAGCTTGTCGATTTTTCCATCAAGTTCCGGCGTGTGAAGTAGAGGCATCTTGCTTTAGGTGCTTGGAACGAAGGGTTCTTCATCATCATCATCATCATCATACGAAGGTTTTTCAGAGACATCATAGGTATGGGACTTTGATTCCTTGATCTTCGTATTTTTCTTTTCGTATATACGTTACTTGATCGATCCTCTTAGGGATTCCGTTTTTTTCTTCCGCTGCGTTTATTTTCTGTGGAATCCCAACAGTCTTAACCCTTTTCATGGTTGCGTGTGATTAATTGTTGCATGGTATTTCATTTCGGGATGATGATGTTGCCCATGTGCGTTTTGTTGTGTTCGTTCCGTGCGATTTCGGATAATCGAGTCGTCGAGTCCTGGTGGTCGGGCACTGGCCGGACGGTTGCGGGCACTGGACGGATGGGTGCGGAAAGAACCGGCGTAGCGCACGCTACGGCCGGAAGGTAGCGCGCGCTACGTGTAACACCCCCAGAATACGACCAAGAATGTCACACGCCATAGACCCTTATCACAAGGATCTACCAGGCTAAACTCCAAAAGACTACTCAATGATTGACCGACCGGGGTCAAAATTAAATACAAAGCAAACCGACAAGGTCATTAACCAATTCAGAACTAACGACATTCATATTACAATGACAATAAGAAACTTGAACACCGAAAAGAATGACAACTCAATTTAATAAATGAAAACTACACCCATTCAAGGGTGAATACTCGAACGACAGAGAAATACCGACCAGAATGAAATAAAAGAAAAGACTCTGACTCTGGTGTGATTCGTATCATTGTCCTCCATCTCCTTCCAAGCCAATCTTGTGACTGCTCCCGAGCTGCCAAAACCTGAGCGCATAACAGGCACCCACCCCCGAAAACTCGGGGGTTAGCAAACTGGAATTTTGCTAGTGCAAGTACATAATATACAAGATATACGAATAATAACAACACAAAACTCAACACTCGTGAAGCCCTAACACAAACCACACATTCCCATAGTCCACACAGAATAGCATCACATACACAAAGTGAAAGATAATCACATAGTCATATTCTCTGTACGGAACATAACACCAATGAAACTTTAAACGAGCCCAAGGAGTCAGAAAAAATCCCTTTTTATAAAAGGAAAAGTATTTTGATAAGAAAGTTTGAAAACATTATTATTGACTTAGCCATCATGGGGTTTTGAAAATCAAATAGTAATACTTTTAGAAAATACTTCAAAAACTCTCGGATCCTCGACCCAACATGTGGAAAACAATTTGCAAGAAAACCATTACGACGTTATTCGGGGTCCTCGACCCAATGCACAGAATAATTATCACAGTACAATCAAAGGCACAACCTCTCATTCGACAATTCCTGCTCAAGACCCTTGATTAATTAACCCTCAGAGATTTCGTCAAACATCCTAGGTTAATTAACCCTGATACCAACGTTTTAAAAACAATTTGAAACAAGCTTTCAAAAACACGAATCACAGTCTATATCGAGACCAGTATTTGAAAAGAGTTGAAAGAACTTTGAAATACGAGGATTATTCGGTAACGGGGTCTTAGCTATCACTCGAATATCCGTTACCAATAAGCCTGCCAGGCGCCTCCCTTGCACACCTGTGCACCGGTGTTCACTCCACTATGTTGGCCGCCCCTTGAACATGTCACCGCGCCGGCGATCACTCCCAAAAGAGCCGCCCCTTGCACGCGCATTAGGTAACACCGGTGTTCACCAAACATATGGAGCCGCACATTGCAGCATACACCAGGCCGGAGTACACACCCCGCCTTCAGAGGTTCCCGGATATGACATCTCTCACAAGAAGTATTCACATTATTACAAACATCAAGTACACAATCAATCATTTCAACAATTATCAAATCAATACACCAATTCACACAATTTATCCGCCAGTCCATAACCACACAACAAACAATAACACGCATGTTATCAATCAAGACCCAACACAATAAGCCTTCGGCACAACCAACTAACGCTACACATATATCCTTATATTGCGAATCAAACGAATAAATAAATATATATATATATAACCTTACTATATTATATGAATAACTATAGTTCATCCATCAATCCAAGTTGAGTACGTCAACTAGTGTTAGCATTCACCACTCGTCGTTCACCGACATAGGCATATATATATCAATATACGTATATACATACATATATTTAACATATAAATATATAAAAATCTATATATATATACACACATGTACATATACACACACACACACACACATATATATATATCCGTATAAATTCACACACTTAGACAACGATGATTTCACGCAGTTACAATTCGTATATCAAGGTACTTGCCTTGGTAATCTCTCGCGGATACTCCGACAGTACGGTCGGTTGGCAAAATATGGAACTCCAAAAAAAACAACGATCGGAAGGGCTCAACACCAGATTTTTGTAGGGAAATCGTCCCTAATATCCTATCATCGAAAAAACAATCAATCACACGAGGAAAAACATCACAAAACGACTAAATTCCTCTCTGCGGCATTTCCCCGGACACCTTGAAGGCGTCAAACGGAAGTTCATATAATCGACGAATCGGAAATGGTAAAACCATGGAAATATGATGAAAATGATAGAATACAACTTAATCTACAATTATCCATCAGTAATTTAAGTTCATAAGGCTCAAACGGACGAAATCTACCAAGATCCCCAAATTTCCCAAAGTTTGGATTTTAGGAAAAACTAACCTTGATTCGGTCGATTGAAGGATGTTATGGATTGATCGATCAATGATATGGACTCAGGATCTTCGTGGATTTGTTGTTCAATAACATGCCTCCTATCTCTCAAAATATCCAGCCGCGGACATGAAGGAAGGGAAGTGAAAAATGGGTGAAAACAGGGCTGCTCGGTCATATATATATATATATATATATATATATATATATATATATATGACTAGCGTGCGCTAGGTTGTCTGGGTAGCGTGCGCTATCGGCCGGCCCTGGTCCAGAATCTTCGGCCGGGGTCCGAGAGTGTGCGCAAGACATCGGCAGCAGCCGCGGCGCAATCGCCCGGCCTGTGACTTACCGACTAATCTGCCCATCCGTGTAGCGCGGCGGACGAGCCAGAGCGCGGCGCTAGCTCGCCGAAAGAAGCGCGCACTGTCCTATCAGAAGGCGTGCGCTACCCGCCGGTCCGGTCAAGTCCGCACTTACCGCCTAGATCGCCCGGCCGATTAGCGACGTTACCTCCCGGCAGTGGCGTGCGCTACTCCCGCGGTTAGCGCGCGCACTGTCCGTCCGTAGCGTACGCTAGGCCGGGTCCTCGCCAGAATCGTCCTGAAGGCCCAACATCCGTGCCGTTCCTCCCACAACCGTCCGGCGCCGCCTCACTGCCGTGGCTCGACGACTCGATTCCTAAAAACGCACGGAATGAACACGACGAAACGCTCGCGGACAACAACATCGATCCGAAATGAAATTAATATACAACAAATCACCACATATGGCCATAAACACAAAATCGATTGTCGAGAAAAATAATACGGAAACCGAGAAATTTCTGGTCTAAGAAAAAGAAAAATTCGAATAAATCAGAATAAAAATCTCGGATATTACATTCTACCCCCCTTAAAATAAGTTTCGTCCCGAAACTTAAAATAGAGAGCGGCGGAACAATCAAGAAAATAACTACTTGCTGAGCCCCAAATCATCACGAGCAAAGCGCGAGTGCAAGGTTCCAGAAATACGATGAACTGACCTAGCAAGTACAAGACAGTTTAAAATGGTCGAAATGTTCACAGATGAATTGCCAACAACGAAAGTCATCGCATACCAAAAATACTAAGAAGAGTACGGGTAATACATTCCCCCATACTAAGAGGACATTATGATCCCGAAACTTAGAACAACAAGAGTTGAAAACGTAAAGTAATGAAACGAAATACGATCGAAGTCACGATTGTTGAAAAAAAAGACATAGCGTAAAATATTCATCCTGCTGTGCTAGGCTCTCCAGAAGGAGACATAGGGTTTTGGGGCACTCCCCGGTCATTCGCTCTACTTGCTGAAAGGGCAACTTTCCTTGCCAATTCGGAAACTCTCTCGCAGTGTTTCTCCCGATGACCTTCACACCCGCACCAGTAACAAGTCAAGAGTGGAGAGGGACAATTTGCACGATCATGTCCCTGACGATTGCAGTTGAAGCACCTTCTCTTCTTACCGAGAGTCACCGATGCTGGCTTGGGATTCCCAGCGCTCACCCTCGACCGCGAAGACGATACGTTCGAACGACATGGGGGTTTGGGAGCCTTAAACTCTTCACCGCCCAAAAATTTTCCCGATGTCCTCGGTCTCTTTGCTTCGCTCGTGGGCTCGATCACTGAGGATATTTCATAGGATATCGTTTGATCTTGATACTCCTTCACTGTAGCATGAATAGTTATCGTACGAACCACCTTGTCGCTTCCACTTCCGTCATCACACTTACGTCCGCCAAGGCTCGACATACTAATATAGATAGTACCGTTCAGCGTTATCAAATAATCAGTTGCACAGTATACCACAATTATCAACACAAGGTTTAGTTAACATCTATAGAATAACGTAAAGCGTAAAGTTTTATGAAGTCAATTTCGAGTCCTTCGACGAGGACGATCATTATATGTATGCACTTAATGAAAACAAATTTTTGGAAAAGAGGGCTAGTCACGTTGTGCCCAAGACTCATAAATACTGTCTTTTATTTCGGAAGAGGAAGTTTATATAACGACTCTAAAAATTATTTTCGAGTAATGTATAAAAGAAAAAAAAAATTCAAAATTGAATTATAACTAATTTGAAATATTTCAAAAGTGTTAGATTCCCAAATACCACAATTTTGAAAATCTTTCCTCTTCTACCAAAACGTTTATTCGAAAGAATTTTCCACCGAGATACGTGACCATTTAACATGACGACATTAAACCATGGCTTTTCACAATGTTAGAAAATTTCAAAGCACCACTTTAAAATATTCGTGATACTACAGCGTCGTGGGCCTCGTGCCGGAACCCACCAGGCTAAAAATCATTTTAAAAAAAAAGTTCAAATTGCCAAAAAGGCCGATGTCGGTAATATTCTCAAATACTCACTAAAGTCATTTATAAAAATATCAAATACCGTCATAAGAATACTATCAAAACGTGCAAGACCAAAATATCAAAACTCGGCTTGCAAGATACCAAAAGTCATCTCAAAATACTCACGCAGCGGATAAAATTAACGCTCATAAATTTATTCTGATAAAGTGCAGAAATAGATAAATATGCTCGACTTCCGAAGCATATCACATAACCATTTCTGCTCGGACCGCATACACATGTTATATCCTAAAACAATAATATCACCAACAAGTTCCAATCCCTAGTTCACATTAAACACATTAGCACAATATAATCAAATACGTATATAAGGGGACTTACGATCGGGAGGCTTACCATCACAGATTGCCGAAAGATGATGCCGGAACCACGATACTAATCACAACTCTGATGCGCGCGACTTACACAAGACATGGACTTGACCCAACGGCCTAGGTTTTTCGCAAACCTAAGCTCCGATACCATAAATGTAACACCCCCAGAATACGACCAGGAATGTCACACGCCATAGACCCTTATCACAAGGATCTACCAGGCTAAACTCCAAAAGACTCAGGCCATCATAAGGTTTTGAAAATCAAATGGGAATACTTTTAGAAAATACTTCAAAAACTCTCGGATCCTCGACCCAACATGTGGAAAACAATTTGCAAGAAAACCATTACGACGTTATTCGGGGTCCTCGACCCAATGCACAGAATAATCATCACAGTACAATCAAAGGCACAGCCTCTCATTCGACAATTCCTGCTCAAGACCCTTGATTAATTAACCCTCGGAGATTTCGTCAAACATCCTTGATTAATTAACCCTGATACCAACGTTTTAAAAACAATTTGAAACAAGCTTTCAAAAACACGAATCACAGTCTATATCGAGACCAGTATTTGAAAAGAGTTGAAAGAACTTTGAAATACGAGGATTGTTCGGTAACGGGGTCTTAGCTATCACTCGAATATCCATTACCAATAAGCCTGCCAGGCGCCTCCCTTGCACACCTGTGCACCAGCGTTCACTCCACTATGTTGGCCGCCCCTTGAACATGTCACCGCGCCGGCGATCACTCCCAAAAGAGCCTCCCCTTGCACGCGCATTAGGTAAGACCGGTGTTCACCAAACATATGGAGCCACACGTTGCAGCGTACACCAGGCCGGAGTACACACCCCGCCCTCAGAGGTTCACAGATATGACGTCTCTCACCACAAGTATTCACATTATTACAAACATCAAGTACACAATCAATCATTTCAACAATTATCAAATCAATACACCAATTCACACAATTTATCCGCCAGTCCATAACCACAGAACAAACAATAACACGCACGTTATCAATCAAGACCCAACACAATAAGCCTTCGGCACAACCAACCAACGCTACACATATATCCTTATATTGCGACTCAACCGAATATATATATATAACCTTACTATATTATATGAATAACTATAGTTCATCCATCAATCCAAGTTGAGTACGTCAACTAGTGTTAGCATTCACCACTCGTCGTTCACCGACATAGGCATATATATCAATATACGTATATACATACATATATTTAACATATATATATATATATACATGTACATATATATACACATATATATATCCGTATAAATTCACACACTTCGACAACGATGATTTCACGCAGTTACAATTCGTATATCAAGGTACTTGCCTTGGTAATCTCTCGCGGATACTCCGAAAGTACGGTCGGTTGGCAAAATCCGGAACTCCAACGAAAACAACGATCGGAAGGGCTCATGTAATACCCCCGGTATTCCATGCTTGATTACTTTGTACTGTGTGAATGTTTGGTAATGTGACGTCATTTCTAATTATGTATTCCATTGAATGTTATATAATAGTACGATGTGAATGAAACGGGGGTGACACACCTTGACGCCGTGGGACGATCGTCGGTGCGAATATGACGGTGGCCAACGTCTTGTTCCCCCTTAATTGTCGACGAGTGGAAGGGATGGTCACCCCAAGATGGTTAGAATGTGGTTTGAGGCTAAAAAGGGTTTGTCTAACGCGCGCTATAACCCATGCCTAACGTACGTTATATTTCGATCGTTACGTACGTTAAGGCAGCTACATTACGTACGTAACGGGTGGGTCGGTCTTCCGACCAGAATCTTTCTCTTGACACGGACAGGGCTACTTTGGGCGGGCTAGAGGACAAACGAGTCAACTGTTCGTTACGTACGTTATGTCCCAAATTTAACGTACGTAACACTTGGGCACATTTCGGACAGCGAGTTCTTTACGTACGTTGTCGACACTCGTTACGCACGTAATACACCTTACGTACGTAACACCCTTATCGTTAACGTACGTTATCAAAACCAAGTTTTATAAAATGATAGTTTCCTTCTTCATTTGCACGACCCAACATCACACACTACCACCCTTGGAGAAATTCCTAGCCCTATACCCGGTTCTTAAGCCTCTTAAACACTTGAATTAACATTGAGGAGGTGGATTCTTGAGCTCCGGTGAAGATTATCCAAGTCGTTCAAGTCACTTCTCGTTTTCCTCGTAGTTCTTGTGAATCCTTCAACCATCTTCATTGTTCTTCTTCCAATAAGGTAAGCCACCAATCCCTGGAGTTATATCTTCGATGTTTTCTTATTTATACTTATTATATTGCGGGTATTGGGTAGATTTTGCTAAACTTCGTATACAATCTTGTCAGATGAAATTGTAGTAACCGGAAATTTCGTTTCTCATATGTTTCATTTCGTGCAAATGAAATTTCACTTCAAATCATCACTAGGAATGTAAAATTTGACGAATCAATTGTGGGGAAATTCGTAGTAATCCGTCACCGTATATTCCATTGTCCGTAGCCACCCTTACCTTGTGATTTTTGACACTTAGCAAACTAAGGAAATAATTCGATAGTATAATCAATATTGGTTGCCAAACCACCGAAGTTGTTGTGCAATAAATCCGTCGATTGTAGTATTCGGGATATAGAATTGTATTAGAAAGCATAAGATTCGATTTCGCCATAACAATTCGTTGACACCGAAGAATAATAGGACTATCTTCTTGAGTATATCGATATACCTAATGTTAACTATAAGATTGAATGAGATAATGATACACAACACTTGAAAACTTAGAAACGATACTCATACCGACAATTAAAACTACACTAGGGATCCGGTTAGGAAAGGGAGACTAGTTTATTCATTATAATCCGTATGAGGTGTTAATCGGATGTTTCGTGGCTAGGTTAAGTTCAAGCGGGCGTGGGGACTTCGTTATCATAAAGCACTTACTACCGGATCACAGGCAAGTGAAATCTTGCTCGTGAATTTTCTAATATCAATGTCATACCGTATGTGTGTACGTGCCATTTTGATAAAAGCCGACATTTGTCTTTCTCTAAAGATGTTATAAATGGGCCGATGTGTTGGGGATAAAACCTGTATGGTACCCGTGTGGAAATGTGTTGGGGGTAAGACCCGAATTGGGCACCTATGTTCCGGGGTATTCCCGTGTGGATACTTCCGTGACCCTTGGTTGTGACCTTGGGGGCTTATGTGTTAAAGAGAAAGACTCGTCGGTTAAGTGATGAAATATTCCCTGTGATTACTAAGTACTTTGATTGTAAAGATGTCGTATATCGTTGTTAGTAGTTGTTATTTGGTATGCATTCTCTGACCCTGGTTACCTGGTATGACTCGTCGTACCAGGTAAAATTGTTCATCATGTGCAGGACATTCCCGAGGGGTCCGGTCAGACTTGAGTGGTGTTGGAATTATCTCTAGCCACTGTTTTATTTGGAATAAATTGTTTTCTTTTAGAAAACCTTTGTTGTGTAATAATTGGACTTCAAATTACATTTCCCTTAAATCTTTCGATTCACGTTATGTAATCCTCGAATTTAAGGTTTTATCGTGATTTTCTTAAAATGCCTATTTTTCTATCTAGCCTTGTGGGTCCCACGTGGGATTCATGGCACTGTAATACCTCGGCATATTTTGGGGGTGTTACAGCTCAAAACCAGATTTTTGTAGGGAAATCGTCCCTAATATCCTATCATCGAATAAACAATCAATCACACGAGGAAAAACATCACAAAACTACCAAATTCCTCTCTGCGGCATTTCCCCGGACACCTTGAAGGCGTCAAACGGAAGTTCATATAATCGACGAATCGGAAATGGTAAAACCATGGAAAGATGATGAAAATGATAGAATACAACTTAATCTACAATTATCCATCAGTAATTTAAGTTCATAAGGCTCAAATGGACGAAATCTACCAAGATCCCCAAATTTCCTAAAGTTTGGATTTTAGGAAAAACTAACCTTGATTCGGTCGATTGAAGGATGTTATGGATTGATCGATCAATGATATGGACTCAGGATCTTCGTGGATTTGTTGTTCAATAACATGCCTCCTATCTCTCAAAAGATCCAGCCGCGGACATGAAGGAAGGGAAGTGAAAAATGGGTGAAAACAGGGCTGCTCGGTCATATATATATACTGCCAACTGACTAGCGTGCGCTAGGTTGTCCGAGTAGCGTGCGCTATCGGCCGGCCCTGGTCCAGAATCTTCGGCCGGGGTCCGATAGCGTGCGCAAGACATCGGCAGCAGCGTGCACAATCGGCCCGTCCAGGACCTACTGGACTAATCTGTCCGGCCAGGTAGCGTGCGCCGACCGAGCCGGTAGCGTGCGCTAGCCTGCCGAGTTAGCGCGCGCAGCTGTCCGGCTGTAGCGTGCGCTACCTGCTGGTGTGGCCGAAGTCCAGACCTTACTGTCTAGACTGCCCGGCAGATTAGCGTGCGTTACCTCCCGGCAGTGGCGTGCGCTACTCCTGCGGGTTAGCGCATGCAGCTGTCCGGCCAGAAGCGTGCTAGGCAGTCCTGCCCTGAATGCAGCGGTGCCCGGCATCCGTGCAGTTCCTCCCTGGCCGTCCGGCCAGCGCTCGGCTGTCGTGGCCTGACGACTCGATTACTAAAAATGCACGGAACGAACACGACGGAATGCTCGCGGACAACAACATCGATCCGAAATGAAATTAATATACAACAAATCACCACATAAGGCCATAAACACAAAATCGATTGTCAAGAAAAATAATACCAACGCTCGGAAACCGAGAAATTTCCGGTCTAAGAAAAAGAAAAATTCGAATAAATCAGAATAAAAATCTCGGATATTACACTACGGCCGGAAGGTAGCGCACGCTACGGCCGGTTGGCTGCGCGTGCTAGTCGGCCGAGGCAGTAGGGCAGTGGGGTACTGGACTCGGGTGGATCGGCAGGTAGCGCACACTACTGTCGGGCACTGCGCACGCTATGACCGGCAGGTAGCATGCGCTACGGCCGGAATACCTGGCCGAGTCAGTAGGGCAGTGAGGTTCTGGATTGCGGCTCGGGCCGATAGCGCACGCTAGCTCGCTGACTAGGCGCACCAAGATAAATGTGACGAAAGCGATCGCATTTTCACTCATTTTTCATTTCCCTTCTTTTTGATCCGCGGCTGGAGCTTCGGAGGAGGTGAAGCCATGTTGTTGAACAACAAATCCATGAAGTTATTAAGTTCATATCATTGATTGATCATCCTATATCATCCTTTGATCCAGCGAATCAAGGTGAGATTTCCTAGAACCCTATTTTGAGAAATTTTGGGGTTTTTGCGTTTTGGCCGATTCGTTCCGTATTGTTGATTAATACATGATGGGTATGATTAATCTTAGTAGTATTCTTGTGTTTAACATAATTTAATCCATTGTTTGGGATTCTTCCCAACTCTTGTGTGACTTTTTGGGGGATTTGTTCTTGATCTCGTTTTCCATCCGTTTTTGATGGATCGATTGTTGTTAAATGATGTTGTTAAACATATCCTATGGATTATATATCCATATTTCGATTTGGAATTCCATTTTCGTGTTTTGACGGGACGAATCGTGTTCTTGGCCATTTTGGGGGAAACACTTGAACTTTCGTCATTTGTTCTTTGAATTCAACGGCTTTAAGTCGTGCTATGGAATTCATTTCATTGTTGTTATTCTCATTCGTAGTTTATTATAGCGAGTTGTCATTCGGTGGAGTCGGCGAGTTCGTAGTCGGTTCGTGCCAACCTACTTCGGTCGATTCTCCGTATTGTTCTTATACGAGGCAAGTACCTTGTCCATATATTTCTTGTTTCATGGATATGATGATTGGTGATAGTCTTGGTATGTTTGTTGTTTGTTTGAAATGCGTTTTCAAAAGATTCGTCTAGCCTCGTTAAAGGCTCACTTTCAAAACGCGTGTGTTTTGTAAATTGTGTGGGTTGTAAGTGACTACGTGAATCCATTGGATATGTTTGGTGTTGATGTTGCGCTTGATAATGCGTGTGTACATATATTATCTCTTTTCAGGGCGTTATGGTTTGACGTGGTGTTTTTCTAAGTGTTTGATGCCTCTGGGTGAATTGTTTGGATATCCTTGGTGTGATATGTTATTTGTGCATGATTGTTTCGCTAGCCAGCTCGGGAGTGTCCTTCGAGGCCTCGGGTGGGATTTGTGGTGGCGTCCCGGTCCTAGGCGATGCCTGTGCGTGTATGTTTAGTGAATGTATTTTATTCACCTCGGGAGGGTCCGATGGGGCCTCGGGGGAATCTATGACTTCACTCTGGATTCACGAGTAAAAACTTCACAGGTTTGGTGTGTATGTTTAGTGAATGTATTTTACTCACCTCGGGAGGGTCCGACGGGGCCTCGGGGGAATCTATGACTTCACTCTGGATTCATGAGTAAAAACTTCACAGGTTGGTTTGTATGTTTAGTGAATGTATTTTACTCGCCTCGGGAGGGTCCGACGGGGCCTCGGGGGAATCTATGACTTCACTCTGAATTCATGAGTAAAAACTTCACAGGTTGGTGTGTATGTTTAGTGAATGTATTTTACTCACCTCGGGAGGATTCGACGGGGCCACATAGTGAATTCCAATGGCTTCACCCTGGATTCACGAGTAAAAACTGCACGAGTGCATGTGTATGTTTTGTGAATGTGTTTGCTCACCTCGGGAGGGTTCGACGGGGCCACGAAGAGAGTCCAATTGTTTCGTCCTGGATTCACGAGTGAAACTTCACGGGTGCGTGTATATTTTATGTCCGTCGAGGACGCATGACGTGGGTTTTAACCTTGTGTATTGTGGTTGGTTTTATTTGTGAAAACAAAACCTTTGGGCTGTGACCCTGTTGATTTTTGGAAAGATAAGGATTCGGTAATCCTAAATTGTTTTCTATGAAAACTCTCGATGGCATTTTAAACTTTTTTATAAATTGTTTCCTTTGATTTATGATCTTTCGGTTTTGGAATGTTTTACCCAAACTCTTGCCTCGGGATGTACTTTTCGTTATGTTTAGATCTTTGAGGATTCCTGATTATTATTGTTCTTGGAACATGTATTGTATGGCTCGTATTTTTTACACTTGTTCTTGCACTAGCAAAACAGTCGAGTTTTGCTAACCCCCGAGTATTCGGGGGGTGGATGTATGTTTTTGCATTCAGGTTTCGGAGCATAACACAGGGTCGGCACGAAGGATGATGAAAGATGAACAATACTAATCACACGAGGATCCTTATGCTGTCTTTGGCTCAGTTGTATTTTTTTATCCACTACAGTATTCTTTCCCATTGTACGGGAGTGTGTTGTATTCGACCCCTGCGTGGGCATGTAATGTGTTTGAGTTGTATGTATTTATTGAAAGACCAAATCGGTCTACTGAGTCATTTTAGCCTTAAAGGCATTTTTGAGATGTTCTACGTTGTTTACCAGCCTGGTAGATCCTTGAGGAAAGGGTCTACGGCGTGTAATATCCCTGAGTGGATTAGGGGTGTTACATAAATGGTATCGGAGCTTAGGTTGTGGAAACCTAGGCTGTCGGGTTTAGTGATAGTTGTTGAGTTTTGTCTCGTCTGATTTTGTCGGACTGAGTCGTGTCGCGACGCGTTGTCTGAGTTTGTTGGTCGTGTTTAGTATTGTGGGGCGATCATCATCTTCATGCGACCTGTGGATGTAAGTCTCCCTTCTTTGTATTGTGCCTCATGTGGCACGAGTTACTGGTATGATTATGTGTTAAGTGATGGAATCCTTATGTAGATTTTTTTTGGTTTCGTGATTGCGTTTATGTGACTCTCACATTTCGTTTATATGAGGAGTGGTGTCGCTGCTAATGTATTTTCGAACTGTATTTTATCCGCTGCGTGAGTTCTTTCAAAATGACTTCCAGTATTTTGCAAACTGAGTTTTACTTCGTAAAACCGATTCCCTAAATCGAGTTTTGGCACTTTGGCCTTGAATGTTTTATGACGGTTTGATAAAGGATTTTGTGAGTTTTGAGCATTCTGGCCTATTGAATTTTTGAAAACCTTGAGTATCTTAGAAAATTAAATTTCGAGACGTACTTTTAAAACTAATTATTTTCTTGCGGTGTTTTCTAGGTGCTTTCTAGTGCCGCAATATATTTCAAAAATCTTCCAATTGAGGACCAAAAATATTTTGAGATATTTTCAATTATTTAGAAATGCTTTGCTTAGACCCGAGGGTCGAACATTTCTGAAAGTCTTTCACAAAAAGGGAAGTGTCCTCGTTTTATCAAGCGCGAGATGGTTTTCAAAGTCTCAATAATGGTGTATGTGCTACTTTTTGAAGGGTGATACTCAAGATCAACTAGTGTTTTCAAATTTTTTTTTTTCAAAGGTGGTTTCCATTTTTAAAAACCTATCATTCCTGTTTGCGGTCCGGTAATATTTGTATGATGTTTTCTGATTATGTGCTGGTTATCGTTCGGGCCATTGAGATCGCCGAACGATGCCGTCGTTGCTATGATTCTGTGTATGCGGGCTACCTTACGTTGATGTGTTGTGTGGAATTGGCATCCCGGGTTTGTTGCTTTGTGATGTTATGTTCCATTGTATCGAGCATTTGTATATTCGGTATGCCGAGCCGAGGTGTTTCAACCGTGGTGTGCCGGGGGCATGCACGTATCGTTTGTCCTTCTCGCCTGTAACGCATTTCAAGTATGGACCCGAGAGACACAGGATCCAGTTTTGCAAGTTGGGTTCCGAGTCTTTCGGGGCACGAACTTCAACACCGATATTAGGATCGGCTCTAAGAGGCCCATGGGGAATGTTTCCGTCAGCTGCCTTTGTGTTGTTGCCTTGTTTCCGTTATTGTGAGTTGCGGGGAAGACCTTCTTTTATAAGAGGTCGAACGTAATACCCGTATTGTTTTGGACTTCTACATTTCCTCTTTCTCAATTCTATCGACTCGCTCGTGTTCATTGATACTTTCTGAACTTGTTCTGCATTTCGGTTTCATCATTCGAATGGGCTGTGATCTTGTTTTGAGTCGATCTGGTTATCGCTGTGACTTTTCCGAGTTCGGTTTGATTCTTGTGAACATTGGAGTTGTTGTTTGAATTTTATTGTTCTTCGTGATTCGAACATGATTGTTCAATTTTTGTTGTCTCGATCGTTGTGGTTCGATCGTTTGATTGTTCGGTTTTTGTTGATCTCGTCTCGTGATTGTTGAACGTTCAGACTCCTTCGTAATTCTCGTAAGTTCGGGAAATTAGTTTCGTTTTCGATCTTCCAACCCTTGGGCGGTGGAATTCCGTATTTATTCAGCGTTTGGCTCGCGTTTTGATTGATGAACCGTTGGGTTGGTCAATCGTATTGATTTTCGTTCGTTGTGTTTTGTGATTGTTCGGATAATCAACTTGATTGTACTATCTGTTTGATGACGCTTGTCACTTGTGTTGGAACATTTTGTTCCATACATAAATTAAAAGTGTTTTGATGATTAAAGTTGCTAAACAAAACAAAACAACGTAGAGATGAAGCAAGCATCGAAGGAAAACGAAGTGCAAAATGCTGAAGTAAAACAAAGCTAACGTACGTAACAGGAACATGTAATGTGATGAACCTAACGTACGTAATACAAGAGAGATAACGTACGTAACACAGTTCAAACAAGTGAACATTGGAGGAGTCAAAGTCAGCAAAGCATACAACGGATATATGACGTCATCAGTGATGTAATCTTAACGTACGTAACGTAGAAATTGTTAACGTACGTAACTCAAAAGACGAAACTCCCTGGTCTGTTTTGTGAAGATGCTAACGTACGTAACCAGCCATGGTTAACGTACGTAATGAGGCTTACATGCGTAATGTAGAGCATATAACGTACGTAATGAGCAGTCTGGCAGCTAACGGCTAGTTTGATGATGGATCCTATAAATACCATCCCTATGGTATTGTTTGAGTACAACAACCTTGAGCAAATAGTCTATACTTGTGATATTATTATACACATTCTTGTTGTTGATATTGAGCTTAATTGTAAGTGTTTGAGTGAGAATTCACGAAAACATACACGAGTGGTAAAAGAAAAGATACGATTGGATTCGGTGTTATTAGGATCAAGGATCCGGCATTATTAGAATCACAATCGATATCTAAGTGAGGTTTATCTAGTACCCATAGAAAGCTAGAGCGTTTGATTCCTTGTCCGAAGAAAAGGAAAATGGTTTAACTTGGACCGACACAAAGACAAGTACGAGAGGTTTATCACGGACCGATAGAAGACGTGATTGTAAACGGTTATACCTCGACCGATAGAAGAGAAGCATAGAGGTTGATATATTTAACCTATTGAAAAAGATAAAGAGAGGACGTAGGCTCGTTTATAGCCGAACCTCTATAAATCCTTGCGTCATTTATTTTCCGCACTTTTATTTTTGCTTCCGCAAACGGCGCAATATCCGACCCCGTACCCAACAATTGGTATTGGAGCGGTACTCCAATACGCGGCTTAACATCCGAGGAGAAAAGATCCAAAAATGGCGTTTCAATTCTCTCCAGTCGAAGGCCTTGCTCTCAACCGACCACCTTTCTTCGATGGCTCAAATTATTTGACATGGAAGAAAAAGATGTCAATCTTTATTCGTGCCTACGATATAGAGATTTGGAAGATTATTTGTCTCGGCCCAAAAGTTCCTATCAAATCCGACGGTACGCTCAAATCTTTCGAAGAATACGACGATGCCGATTGGAAAAATGACCATCTAAATTGTAAGGCTACTCAACTCTTATTCTGTGCCTTAAATCCGGAAGAGGTCAATCGAATCTCATCGTGTGAGAGTGCGAAAGAAATATGGAAAATTCTAGAAATCACACACGAAGGGACCACTCAAGTCAAGGAGACAAAAATCAACATGCTTCTCCATGACTATGAGTTATTCATGATGAAAGGTGACGAGTCCATCACCAATATGCTCGACCGATTCTCGGTCATCACAAATGGACTTGCGTCATTGGGAAAACCATTATCTAGTAGGGAAAAAGTCAAGAAAATTTTAAGATCACTACCTAGCGAATGGGACGGCACCGTGACCGCAATTATGGAATCTAAAGATCTCAATACACTCGATTTTAGCGCCCTTGTTGGTTCGCTAATTAATTATGAGATCGTGTTAAAATCACGAAGTGTCAAGCCGAAACCGAAAGAAAAATCGCTAGCCATGAAAGCTAAGATATCGAGAAAGAAGGAAGAAATCCCGGTGGAAGAAAGCGATGAAGAAATGGCATACTATGCCAAAAATATTAATAAATTCCAAACCTTATTAAACCGGAGGAAGAAGGATATCTCGAGCGAAACGAAGAAGTTCGACAACTCTTGTCGACAATGTGGAAAACCAGGCCACTTCGCTAAGCATTGCCGTGTCAAACCCAAGAAGGAGGTTCTCGTGGCTACTTGGAGCGATGAAGATGAAGACGATGATTTCATCAATCAAAATAATCTCGCTCTTATGGCCCGGAGTTCGTTCGACGACAGTGACGTCGAAAGTCAAGTAAGTACATCCTCCCGCGATGAAATTTTTGATGCATTTGAGTTATTACATACATATTTCCAAAATGCTTTATCGGAAATTAAAACCCTTAAGTCTAAAATTAAATCTTTGGAAATTGAAAATTCCAAAATTATCGAGAAGGGAAAATTTGTCGAAATCGATCATTCGAAATGCATTGAAAATGAGAATATTTTGAAGAATGATCTTTTAAAAGTTCAAGATGAACTAAAATATTTGACAAGAAAATTCTCGTGCGGCAACGATAAATTTGAACAAATGTTATGTGTTCAAAAATATACTTTAAATAAAGAGGGGTTAGGATTCAAACCACGTTCGAAAAACGAATCCGTTAATTTTAAAATACCCCATTGCGAAAAGTGTTTGAAAATCGGGCATCACGTTTCAAATTGCAAAAGCCCTCGCCGGACGATAAAAATTAAGAAAATTTGGGTTCCTAAAGGAACAAATATTTCAAATATTGTTTATGTCTCGAAACAAAAACCAACTATAGGTTGGATCCCCAAACATTGATTTTATTAGTATTTTACTTAGGGGGAGTAATTTTTAGAACGGATAATATTTTCAGGGGGAGTTAATACCCGTATATTTACTTTTGCATATTTCATTATTTATTTTTTATTGGTATTTTATTGATTTTTTGATGAATACAAAAAGGGGGAGAGATAGGAGAATGGAGAAATAAGTCGAAAATGTGATTAACCGTGAAAGGGGGAGAAAAATCGAAGAAAATAGATAGCATATAAAGAGAATTGGAAAAACGAAGGAGTTGGACAAAAATAAGGAGAAGTAGAAAAGAAGGAGTCGAAAAAATGGGAGAAGATTCTAACGAAACGGACAAAGTCGAAAACTTTGGTCTGTAAAGATATACATATATTTGTATTTTTGCAGGTGTATCCCATTGGCGTATTGTTGTTTTGTAATCATCAAAAAGGGGGAGATTGTTGGAACATTTTGTTCCATACATAAATTAAAAGTGTTTTGATGATTAAAGTTGCTAAACAAAACAAAACAACGTAGAGACGAAGCAAGCATCGAAGAAAAACGAAGTGCAAAATGTCAAGTAAAACAAAGCTAACGTCGTAACAGAACATGTTAACGCACGTAATGTGATGAACCTAACGTCGTAATACAAGAGAGATAACGTCGTAACACGTTCAAACAAGTGAACGTTGGAGGAGTCAAAGTCGAAAGCATACAACGGATATATGACGTCATCAGTGATGTAATCTTAACGTACGTAACATAGAAATTGTTAACGTACGTAACTCAAAAGACGAAACTCCCTGGTCTGTTTTGTGAAGATGCTAACGTACGTAACCAGCCATGGTTAACGTACATAATGAGGCTTACGTACGTAATGGAGAGCATATAACGTACGTAATGAGCAGTCTGGCAGCTAACGGCTAGTTTGATGATGGAGCCTATAAATACCATCCCTATGGTATTGTTTGAGTACAACAACCTTGAGCAAATAGTCTATACTTGTGATATTATTATACACATTCTTGTTGTTGATATTGAGCTTAATTGTAAGTGTTTGAGTGAGAATTCACGAAAACATACACGAGTGGTAAAAGAAAAATACAATTGGATTCGGTATTATTAGGATCAAGGATCCGGCATTATTAGAATCACAATCGATATCTAAGTGAGGTTTATCTAGTACCCATAGAAAGCTAGAGCGGTTGATTCCTTGTCCGAAGAAAAGGAAAATGGTTTAACTTGGACCGACACAAAGACAAGTACGAGAGGTTTATCACGGACCGATAGAAGACGTGATTGTAAACGGTTATACCTCGACCGATAGAAGAGAAGCATAGAGGTTGATATCTTTAACCTATTGAAAAAGATAAAGAGAGGACGTAGGCTCGTTTATAGCCGAACCTCTATAAATCCTTGCGTCATTTATTTTCCGCACTTTTATTTTTGCTTCCGCAAACGGCGCAATATCCGACCCCGTACCCAACAATTGGTATCGGAGCAGTACTCCAATACGTGGCTTAACATCCGAGGAGAAAAGATCCAAAAATGGCGTTTCAATTCTCTCCATTCGAAGGCCTTGCTCTCAACCGACCACCTTTCTTCGATGGCTCAAATTATTTGACATGGAAGAAAAAGATGTCAATCTTTATTCGTGCCTACGATATAGAGATTTGGAAGATTATTTGTCTCGGCCCAAAAGTTCCTATCAAATCCGACGGTACGCTCAAATCTTTCGAAGAATACGACGATGCCGATTGGAAAAATGACCATCTAAATTGTAAGGCTACTCAACTCTTATTCTGTGCCTTAAATCCGGAAGAGGTCAATCGAATCTCATCGTGTGAGAGTGCGAAAGAAATATGGAAAATTCTAAAAATAACACACAAAGGGACGACTCAAGTCAAGGAGACAAAAATCAACATGCTTCTCCATGACTACGAGTTATTCATGATGAAAGGTGACGAGTCCATCACCAATATGCTCGACCGATTCTCGGTCATCACAAATGGACTTGCGTTATTCGGAAAACCATTATCTAGTAGTGAAAAAGTCAAGAAAATTTTAAGATCACTACCTAGCGAATGGGACGGCACCGTGACCGCAATTATGGAATCTAAATATCTCAATACACTCGATTTTAGCGCCCTCGTTGGTTCGCTAATTAATTATGAGATCGTGTTAAAATCACGAAGTGTCAAGCCGAAACCGAAAGAAAAATCGCTAGCCATGAAAGCTAAGATATCGAGAAAGAAGGAAGAAATCCCGGTGGAAGAAAGCGATGAAGAAATGGCATACTATGCCAAAAATATTAATAAATTCCAAACCTTATTAAACCGGAGGAAGAAGGATATCTCGAGCGAAACGAAGAAGTTCGACAACTCTTGTCGACAATGTGGAAAACCAGGCCACTTCGCTAAGCATTGCCGTGTCAAACCCAAGAAGGAGGTTCTCGTGGCTACTTGGAGCGATGAAGATGAAGACGATGATTTCATCAATCAAAATAATCTCGCTCTTATGGCCCGGAGTTCGTTCGACGACAGTGACGTCGAAAGTCAACTAAGTACATCCTCCCGCGATGAAATTTTTGATGCATTTGAGTTATTACATACATATTTCCAAAATGCTTTATCGGAAATTAAAACCCTTAAGTCTAAAATTAAATCTTTGGAAATTGAAAATTCCAAAATTATCGAGAAGGGAAAATTTGTCGAAATCGATCATTCGAAATGCATTGAAAATGAGAATATTTTGAAGAATGATCTTTTAAAAGTTCAAGATGAACTAAAATATTTGACAAGAAAATTCTCGTGCGTCAACGATAAATTTGAACAAATGTTATGTGTTCAAAAATATACTTTTAATAAAGAGGGGTTAGGATTCAAACCACGTTCGAAAAACGAATCCGTTAATTTTAAAATACCCCATTGCGAAAAGTGTTTGAAAATCGGGCATCACGTTTCAAATTGCAAAAGCCCTCGCCGGACGATAAAAGTTAAGAAAATTTGGGTTCCTAAAGGAACAAATATTTCAAATATTGTTTATGTCTCGAAACAAAAACCAACTATAGGTTGGATCCCCAAACATTGATTTTATTAGTATTTTACTTAGGGGGAGTAATTTTTAGAACGGATAATATTTTCAGGGGGAGTTAATACCCGTATATTTATTGTTGCATATTTCATTATTTATTTTTTATTGGTATTTTATTGATTTTTTGATGAATACAAAAAGGGGGAGAGATAGGAGAATGGAGAAATAAGTCGAAAATGTGATTAACCGTGAAAGGGGGATAAAAATCGAAGAAAATAGATAGCATATAAAGATAATTGGAAAAACGAAGGAGTTGAACAAAAATAAGGAGAAGTAGAAAAGAAGGAGTCGAAAAAATGGGAGAAGATTCTAACGAAACGGACAAAGTCGAAAACTTTGGTCTGTAAAGATATACATATATTTGTATTTTTGCAGGTGTATCCCATTGGCGTATTGTTGTTTTGTAATCATCAAAAAGGGGGAGATTGTTGGAACATTTTGTTCCATACATAAATTAAAAGTGTTTTGATGAAAGTTGCTAAACAAAACAAAACAACGTAGAGACGAAGCAAGCATCGAAGGAAAACGAAGTGCAAAATGCTGAAGTAAAACAAAGCTAACGTACGTAACAGGAACATGTTAACGTACGTAATGTGATGAACCTAATGTACGTAATACAAGAGAGATAACGTACGTAACACAGTTCAAACAAGTGAACGTTGGAGGAGTCAAAGTCAGCAAAGCATACAACGGATATATGACGTCATCAGTGATGTAATCTTAACGTACGTAACACAGAAATTGTTAACGTACGTAACTCAAAAGACGAAACTCCCTGGTCTGTTTTGTGAAGATGCTAACGTACGTAACCAGCCATGGTTAACGTACGTAATGAGGCTTACGTACGTAATGGAGAGCATATAACGTACGTAATGAGCAGTCTGGCAGCTAACGGCTAGTTTGATGATGGAGACTATAAATACCATCCCTATGGTATTGTTTGAGTACAACAACCTTGAGCAAATAGTCTATACTTGTGATATTATTATACACATTCTTGTTGTTGATATTGAGCTTAATTGTAAGTGTTTGAGTGAGAATTCACGAAAACATACACGAGTGGTAAAAGAAAAGATACGATTGGATTCGGTGTTATTAGGATCAAGGATCCGGCATTATTAGAATCACAATCGATATCTAAGTGAGGTTTATCTAGTACCCATAGAAAGCTAGAGCGGTTGATTCCTTGTCCGAAGAAAAGGAAAACGGTTTAACTTGGACCGACACAAAGACAAGTACGAGAGGTTTATCACGGACCGATAGAAGACGTGATTGTAAACGGTTATACCTCGACCGATTGAAGAGAGGCATAGAGGTTGATATCTTTAACCTATTGAAAAAGATAAAGAGAGGACGTAGGCTCGTTTATAGCCGAACCTCTATAAATCCTTGCGTCATTTATTTTCCGCACTTTTATTTTTGCTTCCGCAAACGGCGCAATATCCGACCCCGTACCCAACAACTTGTTGTTTTTATTATGTTTCTACCGGTGGCGTTGTGTTAGTCGTCGTGGAGCGCGTTTTCATGCCGTATATTCCTTTGCTTTACTTGTAACGTTTCGCCGTTGGGCATAAGTTACACGTTTCTTGTGTATCTTGTTGAGTTTTCCTCGCGGAATATTGCTCCTCCCTACTTGTTTTAAGTTTCGGGACGAAACTTCTTTTAAGGAGGGTAGTATGTAATATCCGCAATTTTGATTTCCGATAATTTTCTTTTTTTCGGCGAGAGTCCATTTTGACGACTCGCTTGGGACCGTTTCATCATTCTAAGAATGGTTAATTCTCCACTTTTTGTCGCTCGAGTTCGTTTCGGTGTTGTTTTGCCGAGTTCCGTGTTTCTTAACGACTATTCCGCACTCGAGCTCGATTCTTGTGAATCTCATTCGAAACTACTGTTTCGAGTTTCCCGTAAGTCCGTTTAACTTTGTTAGACGTGTTGTGAACTTCGGTTTGGTTATTCGATCACTTATCGTGATTTTCAGGCGTTTTGGGCCATTTTATAATTTACCCAAAGTTGTGGGTATCCGCATTCGTATTTGTTGTCTTGACCCTTTTCATGGTCGCGTGTGATTAATTGTTGCATGGTATTTCATTTCGGGATGATGATGTTGCCCACGAGCGTTTTGTCGTGTTCGTTCCGTGCGATTTCGGATAATCGAGTCGTCGAGTCCTAGTGGTCGGGCACTGGCCGGACGGTTGCGGGTCCTGGCCGTACGGTTGTGGGTCCTGGCCGGACGGTTGCGGGTCCTGTCCGTACGGTTGCGGGTCCTGGCCGGACGGTTGCGGGTCCTGGCCGGACGGTTGTGGGTCCTGGCCGGACGGTTGCGGGCACTGGACGGACGGGTGCAGCAGGAACCGGCGTAGCGCACGCTACGGCCGGAAGGTACCGCGCGCTATGGCCGGAAGGTAGCGCGCGCTACGGCCGGTTGGCTGCACGCGCTAGTCGGCCGAGGCAGTAGGGCAGTGGGGTACTGGACTCGGGTGGATCGGCAGGTAGCGCACGCTACTGTCGGACACTGCGCACGCTACGACCGGCAGGTAGCGCGCACTACGGCCGAAAGGTTGCGCACGCTACCTGGCCGAGTCAGTAGGGCAGTGAGGTTCTGGATTGCGGCCCGGGCCGATAGCGCACACTAGCTCGGCAGCCTAGCGCGCGCTAGGTATTAGGAATATGCCCTCGAATGCCACTCAGAGGATGAGAGAGTGAGAGCAATTGTATTGTAATTATGAATATTATATTTATTAAGGCAATTATTATTTCTATATTATTGTATATCACTGGCATTGTGATTTGGTATATAGAATAATAGTCTTTGCATTTGAGAGTGAACATTCTACTCCTTATGGAGATAAGGAGATAGGCACTAGAAGTGTTTAGAGCTCGAATGCTTAACTAGTTCGCAAGTCGATAAAACTTAACAGGACATTAAGTTTTAATAAGACTTGTATAACTGATGCTAGGACGTGTGCACGTCTTGATAGCATAGTTATAAGTATATTGGTGGGACTAGTATACTCGAACACGACTCATACTCGATTCAGTCACACGGTATTCACTCTCGGAGAGTCGATGACGAATCGAAAGGTTGTGATAGTATACGTGGACCTTTGACTTGAGGGTTCAGTAGAAGATGTATGCGTGACGTTTAGTTTGTCATTAGAGTAGTTAGACGATTTGCTTAATTCGAGTCGACCTCGAAGTGTGGACTATACGGGCAGTAGCGATCTTTGTTGTACGCCAAGAAAGGATTCTATCTCTGTTAGTGAGCAGGCGAATGTCCTATACGGTTAATGGCAAATAAGATCATAAGTCTTTGCCAAAGCATTACGATATAGTCGTATTAGATACACTATTAATCGGTCGGTCTTGATTTGCATTAACACATGTATAGAGTTTAGTCAACAGTAGGGTTTGACTTTACCGTGACCGAAGACTTGACCGCGACATCGATGAAGGGTCTATACGTATATAGTATTCACGACATAATGGTTCCGGAATGATTCGTTCATTCGTTCTCGATCGGGGTTTACGGATGCGGCCCGCTAAGTGGCTAAGTCCGCCCGCACTCATTGGTTCCTCCCAATGCCGGCTGAGACGAACCTACGGAGTCGCGCAATAGGATCATTGATGGATAAATATGAATTAATAATCTCTCTTATAATATTAGATATTAGTGATTTATCGGATAAATCAAATAGCGGTCTTATGAATTGTAAGTAGGTTACTGGGTGATTACTTTAATTCATAAATTATATTTCTTAGAGAAATGTATATTTGTGTTTGATATAACTAATTAATTGGATTAATTAATTAGTATAAACACATTGGAAATAAAACGGATTCGTTTGACGGACATCCGATTCACGAGGGATTCGTTTGACGAACATCCAATACACGAGCCGAATTAACTCGACCCGTTTCTTGGAAGATTCCCTATAAGGCCCCCCCTCCTCTCTACTTTGTCTCTCTCTCATTATATTATACACTTATGGGGTCATGTGAGGTGTAGAGATGCTTTTAAAAGCATCTTCTACATGTGAGGCTTGAAGAATTGTGAAAAGAAAGTCTTTTCAATCATAAAGTCTCCTTCTTCCTTCCCCAAGTGTTTTTTTTTTCGTTTTTTAGAGAGCTTCAAGAGTGAGAAAAATTTTCTACAGCATATACTTGATCTTAGAGACAAGTTATTAGTAGAAAAGATCGAGAGAAAAAAAATTCCTACAAGCTTCCCTAGCCGCATTCTTAGAGAAAGAAAGTTTGCTGATTTTTCCGTCAAGTTCCGGCGTGTGAAGTAGAGGCACCTTGCTTTAGGTGTTTGGAACGAAGGGCTCTTCATCATCATCATCATCATACGAAGGTTTTTCAGAGACATGATAGGTATAGGACTTTGATTCCTTGATCTTCGTATTTTTCTTTTCGTATATACGTTACTTGATCGATCCCCAATAGTGGTATCGGAGAGAGGTCAAATATATCGTATATACGTTCATCTTTGCATTTGAAATGTTATTTGATGATGTTTATGATTTAGAATCATAATAGATATAATCGAAGAAATTTAATCGTTCATAGTAAGTCAAGTTTCGACTATTTTATGTGAATTATAAATCTGAAAAATTTGATTTTTGTTGATTTATAAGTTCTTCATGAAGTTAAGAAACTTTTTCGTTTTGGAAGCGAGACGAAAAAATGAGAAAAACGGGGGTTAAACACGAATATCGCACGAAGACGCGATTCTTGGCGGCAGCTTCTTTGCTGGCCGGCCGAGAGTGACTCGGTAGGCTACTGTAGCTGCTCGACCACCCTGCCGGGCAGTGGCCGAGAGTGGCTCGGTCCGGGCGGTTCTCGGGTTTTCGGCCCAATTTTGAATCGGGCCGTGGGCTGGGCCTGATACCGGATTTTCCAGGACTCCATTTTTGTGTTTATATTTCGTTGTAATAATTTTCGAAATTTAAATTGGATTTAATTGGATTTAATAAAATATTTGGAATAATTTTTTTATTAAGGGAAATTATTAGACAAGAATATTGTTTTGGCCGGATTACTTTGAACGGATTAAAATGACGATTATAAATATTAATTTGATTAATCTTGTAGAAATTAAATAGATTAATTTTTATATTAATTGGATTAATATATTAATTGATTATTTAATTTCATTTACCGTTACATATTGTATGTAATGCCTTATGTGATGGTGATATAGCTCGTGGACTTAGTTGTTGATTTGTTCGATTCGATATGGTTGTAAAGGCCGTTTTGAGCCTATTTATTTTTACTAGAAAATATGTATAATAGGACGTATTGTTCAATGATGTAATTATTCATATGGCTATGAGGAAGACCGAAGACGACCGACTAGAAGACGAAGAATCAATACTGTATTTTTCCTTTCTTTATTTGGCTTGGCCCAATACTTAGGAAAAAGTCTATGAGCTATATGTTGGTAGTAACTAGGTTGCTATTTATTGTTTTTCATTTTGAATGATTGACAAACCACAAACCGCGCTTATAAACGGATTAATGTGCAAAGTGTAACATATAATCGCGTTAATACTCCCACTTACAAACACTAAGTTATAAAGGTTACGAGGTTTCCTACCCTCCGTCAAACTCATGGAAAATTGAAATCTAAACTGGAATATTATTCTTCCGAGTATGTCGGGGTAATATTTTTGAGGAAAATTGATAAATTCCTAGAGTGCATTAGATGCCTTTGGTTGTGACAAATCAAACCCCTATAAACCGTATGGGTTGCCGGGTAAGATCCAATTGTCAGACTAATAGGAGTTGACGGTTTAAACTTAGATAGTTCAGCGAGCCATAGAAATCGAATGGGTTGAGGGCAAGTGAACTAGGGGTGAAAGAAGATCGAATCATCCATTAGATGGGTTGGTATTAGACACCACTTTATAAAGAATAATAGAATTTAAACCGTATGGGTTGCCCTCTATTAAACTTTGTAAAGAAATCGATCACCACTATGAAGTCACCCAAGACTTCCGGATTTAACATGGGAGTGTGTAAATGCCGATAAAATAGTGGGAGCCGAGTTATGAATAAAGAAAGTCCTTAAATTCTTTACTCGGATCATAATTAAACAAACACTAACGAATCTCAAATTATTCTCTTCAGTTAACATAACTCTCAATATGACAATGAACCCACTCGCTATACTACTTGAAAAGAACGTCCTGACTGATCCGAACTATGTGGACTGGCTTCGGAACTTGAGGATTGTCCTAACTATGGAAATGCTGGGATACGTCTTGGAGTTGGACATCCCAGCGGCTCCTGCAAGAACCCGAGCCAATCAGGAAGATGTCGATGCCCATGAGAAATGGGTAAAAGACGACATAAGAGTGCGAGGGTACATGTTAGGCTCAATGACCAATGAGCTCAACGTGCCCATGGAAAGATGATGTCTTCACGAGCCATCTTAGCGCACCTGGCTGAGCTCTATGGAGAGCATATCCGAACTGCTAGATATGAGATATCAAAGCAATTATTCGGCGCCAGGATGAAGGAAGGAGAGAAGGTTGGGGACCATGTCCTCAAGATGATCTCGATGATTGAGAGATTGGAAGCTCTTAATTTTCAGATGCATGCATCTCTCCAAACTTACCTTATCCTGCAGTCACTTCCTGACTCCTTTTCACAATTTGTCATGAACTTCAACTGCAATGAGTTTGCATGTAACTTAGCTGGGCTAATGAACAAACTGACGACTGCCGAGTCTCAGATGAAGACAAAGGGAAAGGAAGCTGCACTTGTGATTTCTTCTGGGAATTGGAAGTCCAAGAATAAGAAGAAAAAGAACAAGAAGCAGTTAGGTCCAATAGCCAAGATCGACAAGGGAAAGGGCAAGGCCCCAATGGTTCAAAAGAGCAAGGGGGCTAAGAAAACGGATGTATGCCTCAACTGCGGTGAGCTAGGCCACTGGAAGAGGTACTGTCCAAAGCTTGACCGTAATGTGCCTTCAGGTACAGAACTACTGGTTTTAGAAACAAATTGTTCTGTAACTGTATATTCTACTTCTTGGATACTTGATTCCGGTGCGAGTTCTCACATTTGTACAATGAATCAGAATCTGGAACGAAGTAGGAAGCTGGATTCAGGGGAGGTGATGGTCACCGTTGGAAGTGGGCATAGTGTCGAGGCTTCTGATATCGTATCCCTTATGTTGGATTTAGAATCTGGTTTTATTCTTACTTTAGATGATGTACTTGTTTTGCCCAAGGGGCACAAGAATATTGTATCAAGTCCGGTCATGGACCGAAAGGGATTTCACTTCTTTATTGGAGATGTGTCCTGTCGTATTTATTTCAGAAATAAATTGGTTGGTACTGCTATATTATTAAATGGTTTATACCATTTAAATTTAAAGAATAAAACAACTGTGAACACTATAACTAGGAAGCGTGGTAGGGATGAAACAAACCAAACACTTAAGTGGCATCTTAGACTTGGTCATATCGATCAGACCAAGGTTCATAAAATGGAGAAAGATGGGCTTACAGATCCATTGGGATCAGATCCCTATCCAACTTGTGAATCTTGCCTTCAAGGAAAAATGACTAAGTTACCCTTTGCAGGGACTTTTGAAAGAGCTGCTGAAAAACTTGGATTGATCCATACCGACGTCTGTGGCCCTTTTGAAGTGGCACGAGACGGCTTTCAGTATTTCATTACATTCACTGATGACCATACCAGGTATGGATTCGTGTACTTAATGAAACATAAGTCTGAAACTTTTGATAAATTCAAGGAATTTAAAGCCCTAGTTGAAAATCAAATAGGTAACCGTGTTAAGACTCTTCGGTCAGACCGGGGTGGTGAGTACATGAGTACCGAATTTGATGAGTTCTTAAAAGAACTAGGAATAGTGTCACAATTCACTCCTCCAGCTACTCCACAATTAAATGGTGTATCAGAAAGGAGGAACCAAACCTTGTTGGACATGGTTCGCTCCATGCTTAACTATACTGATCTACCGATTTATCTGTGGGGTTACGCGCTCCTTACTGCTGTGCATATCTTGAACAGATGTCCTTTCAAATCCATTCCTAAGACTCCCCATGAGATGTGGAGAGGTAGGAAACCAAGTCTTAATCACATTAGGATTTGGGGATGCCCTGCTTATGTCAAGAAGACTAAAGTAGAGAAATTGGAAACTAGGTCTGTGAAAGGTCGTTTCATAGGATATCCAGTGGATTCCATGGGATATCTATTCTACATGCACGAAGATCATAGGATCATCGTTGCTATACAAGCACACTTCCTAGAAGATCAGTTTATTCAGGAAGGAGGGGCAGGTAGAAATATTTCTTTGGAAGAAATAAAAGAAACACCAAATGAGACACCTATGCAAGATATTAGAACCCAACCTTCTGAAATACAAACACAACCTCGCAAGTCTAATAGAATTTCTCAAATACCTGAGAGGTATGGCTATCTGCATCAAGAGGAACTGGGTGTCCATGAGATGACAGAAAGTAGTCAAGAGAATGATCCTTCTACATACGACCAAGCGATGGTAGACGTTGACTCCACCAAGTGGCAAGAAGCTATGGAAGCTGAGATAGACTCAATGCATGCTAATCAGGTCTGGACTTTAGTAGATCGTCCTAAAGGCATAGTGCCTATTGGAAACAAATGGATCTATAAGAGAAAGACTGATGGAGATGGCAAGGTTGATACCTATAAGGCCAGGCTTGTGGCAAATGGTTATTCCCAAAGAGAAGGAATCAATTACTTCGAGACCTTCTCGCCTGTAGCTATGATTAAGTCTATTCGCATGATGCTTGCTATAACATCCCACTTAGATTATGAAATATGGCAAATGGATGTGAAAACGGCATTCCTAAATGGATTCCTCGAGGAGGAGATTTACATGGAACAACCTAAGGGATTCATATCTCAAACCAATATTTATAAAGTATGCAAACTTCAGCGTGCCATTCATGGACTGAAGCAAGCTTCACGAAGTTGGAATCTTCGTTTTAACGAGACAGTCAAAGAGTTTGATTTTGTTCAAAATGAAGAAGAGCCCTGTATTTACAAGAAGGTTAGTGGGAGCAAAATTGCGTTCTTAATACTATATGTAGATGACATTCTACTTATAGAAAACGACGTAGGAATGCTCAGTTCTGTGAAAGCTTGGCTTTCTAAAGAGTTCTCAATGAAAGACTTGGGAGAAGCTACCTATATTATAGGTATTCGTCTCTACCAGGATAGAGCGAAAAGAATGTTAGGTCTTTCCCAAGCCCTCTACATAGAAAAGATCCTGAAGCGATTTAGGATGGAAGATTCTAAAAGAGGGTTTCTACCTATGCAACATGGTGCAAAACTTTCCTTAGAGATGTGTCCTCAAAGTGAGGAAGATAGAAAGGAAATGAGCAAGGTACCTTATGCTTCGGCAGTAGGTAGCCTTATGTATGCAATGATTTGCACTAGACCGGACATTACCTATGCTGTGAGCGTAGTAAGTCGGTTTCAGTCAAATCTAGGGCAGGAAGATTGGACTGCTGTAAAGAACATTCTTAAGTACCTAAGGAGGACTAAAGACTTAGTTCTTACATACGGCGGTGGAGAACTAAGAGTGATGGGTTATACAAACTTAGATTTTTCGGGGGACATGGATGCTCAGATGTCCACATCAGGGTATATCTTTAATCTGAATGGTGGGGAAGTTTCTTGGAGAAGTGCCAAGCAAAGTTCGACTGCTATCTCTACATGTCAAGCCGAATATCAGGCAGCCACGGAGGCTGCTAAAGAAGCTTTTTGGATAAAGAAGTTCACTGAGGAACTTCAAGTGGTTCCTAACGCAGAGAAGTCCGTGACCTTTGTTTTGTGACAACGACGATTTTATTGCACGTGCTAAGGAGCCTAGGGCTCACCACAAAACCAAACATATTGCGAGAAAATATCATTTTGTTAGAGAAATGGTTCGGGATGGGAATGTTACACTGCAGAGAGTAGACACAGAAAATAACGTTGCTGATCCGCTTACCAAGCCACTATCTCATAAGGTCTTAGAGAGGCATCTGGAGAGTATGGGTATTAGATACCATAGTTTGTGGCATTGAGTGCAAGTGGGAGATTTTTAGGAATATGCCCTCGAATGCCACTCAGAGGATGAGAGAGTGAGAGCAATTGTATTGTAATTATGAATATTATATTTAATAAGGCAATTATTATTTCTATATTATTGTATATCACTGGCATTGTGATTTGGTATATAGAATAATAGTCCTTGCATTTGAGAGTGAACATTCTACTCCTTATAGAGATAAGGAGATAGGCACTAGAAGTGTTTAGAGCTCGAATGCTTAACTAGTTCGCAAGTCGATAAAACTTAACAGGACATTAAGTTTTAATAAGACTTGTATAACTGATGCTAGGACGTGTGCACGTCTTGATAGCATAGTTATAAGTATATTGGTGGGACCAGTATACTCGAACATGACTCATACTCGATTCAGTCACACGGTATTCACTCTCGGAGAGTCGATGACGAATCGAAAGGTTGTGATAGTATACGTGGACCTTTGACTTGAGGGTTCAGTAGAAGATGTACCTGTGACGTTTAGTTTGTCATTAGAGTAGTTAGACTCATTTGCTTAATTGCTGAGTCGACCTCGAAGTGCGGACTATACGGGCAGGTAGCAGTATTTGCTATACGCCAAGAAAGGATTCTATCTCCTGTTAGTGAGCAGGCGAATGTCCTATACGGTTAATGGCAAATAAGATCATAAGTCTTTGGCCAAAGCATTCTGATATAGTCGTATTAGATACACTATTAATTAGTCGGTCTTGATTTGCATTAACACATTTATAGAGTTTAGTTAACAGTAGGGTTTGACTTTACCGTGACCCAAAGACTTGACCGGGACATCTGATGAAGGGTCTATACGTATATAGTATTCACGACAGAATGGTTCTGGAATGATTCGTTCATTCGTTCTCAGTCGGGGTTTACAGTGCGGCCTGCTAGGCTGGCTAAGTGCTGCC
Organism: Orobanche coerulescens; assembly: GCA_033398695.1. Classification (NCBI taxonomy): domain Eukaryota; kingdom Viridiplantae; phylum Streptophyta; class Magnoliopsida; order Lamiales; family Orobanchaceae; genus Orobanche; species Orobanche coerulescens. The sequence continues at coordinate 59,364,852 of CM065808.1, read as the reverse complement.
CGCACTCATTGGTTCCTCCCAATGCCGGCTGAGACGAACCTACGGAGTCGCGCAATAGGATCATTGATGGATAAATATGAATTAATAATCTCTCTTATAATATTAGATATTAGTGATTTATCTGATGTGGCGGTTTCTTGGAATTGGAGAAAGTATGGCGATGGAGAGGCAAATGTGGTGGGAAAGAATACGGATGGTGGATGGAGTCTGATATTTTTATTTTTAATTCCTATTTACTTTTATTTCATGTTATCTTTTTTTTTTCTTTTTTTTTTTTACATTCATTCTCTTTTTTTATTTGCTTTTTTCTCTACTTTTTCCCTCTTTTTTCCTTTTATGTTATTTATGTAACGATTATTGACGGTTTCAAAGTTTGATTCATGTTAGCCGACCCCAAATCATTTTGGGACTAAGGCGTAGATGTTGTTGTTGTTGTAGTGGTTTATCTGATAAATCAAATAGCGGTCTTATGAATTGTAAATAGGTTACTGGGTGATTACTTTAATTCATAAATTATATTTCTTAGAGAAATGTATATTTGTGTTTGATATAACTAATTAATTGGATTAATTAATTAGTATCAACACATTGGAAATAAAACGGATTTGTTTGACGGACATCCGATTCACGAGGGATTCGTTTGACGAACATCCAATACACGAGCCGAATTAACTCGACCCGTTTCTTGGAAGATTCCCTATAAGGCCCCCCTCCTCTCTACTTTGTCTCTCTCTCATTATATTATACACTTGTGGGGTCATGTGAGGTGTAGAGATGCTTTTAAAAGCATCTTCTACATGTGAGGCTTGAAGAATTGTGAAAAGAAAGTCTTTTCAATCATAAAGTCTCCTTCTTCCTTCCCCAAGTGTTTTTTTTTTCGTTTTTTAGAGAGCTTCAAGAGTGAGAAAATTTTTCTACAGCATATACTTGATCTTAGAGACAAGTTATTAGTAGAAAAGATCGAGAGAAAAAAAAATTCCTACAAGCTTCCCTAGCCGCATTCTTAGAGAAAGGAAATTTGCTGATTTTTCCATCAAGTTCCGGCGTGTGAAGTAGAGGCACCTTGATTTAGGTGCTTGGAACGAAGGGCTCTTCATCATCATCATCATCATACGAAGGTTTTTCAGAGACATCATAGGTATGGGACTTTGATTCCTTGATCTTCGTATTTTTCTTTTCGTATATACGTTACTTGATCGATCCTCTTAGGGATTCCGTTTATTCTTCCGCTGCGTTTATTTTCTATGGAATCCCAAGACTAGGCTGCACCAGTATAAATGTGATAGAGCAGTCGCATTTTCACTCGTTTTTCATTTCCCTTCTTTTCGATCCGCGGCCGGAGCTTCGGAGGAGGCGAAGCCATGTTGTTGAACAACAAATCCATGAAGTTCTTGAGTTCATATAATTGATTGATCATCCTATATCATCCTTTGATCCAGCGAATCAAGGTGAGTTTTCCTAGAACCCTATTTTGAGAAATTTTGGGGTTTTTGCGTTTTTGGCCAATTCATTCCGTATCGTTGATTAATCCATGATGGGTGTGATTAATCTTAGTAGTATACTTGTGTTTAACATCATTTAATCCATTGTTCTTCGTCGAATCAAAGTGTATTTCTTGATTTCCTTCGAATCAACTTTTTGGGGGATTTGTTCTTGATCTCGTTTTCCATCCGTTTTTGATGGATCGATTTTTGTTAAATGATGTTGTTAAACATATCCTATGTATTGTATATCCATATTTCGATTTGGAATTCCGTTTTCATGTTTTGACGGGACGAATCGTGTTCTTGGCCGTTTTGGGGGAAACACTTGAACTTTCGTCATTTGTTCTTTGAATTCAACGGCTTTAATTCATGCTATGGAATTCATTTCATTGTTGTTATTGTCCTTCGTAGTTTATTATCGCGAGTTGGCGTTCAGTGGAGTCGGCGGGTTCGTAGTCGGTTCGTGCCAACCTACTTCGGTCGATTCTCCGCGTTGTTCTTATTCGAGGCAAGTACCTTGTCCATACATTTCTTGTTTCATGGATATGATGATTGGTGATCGTCTTGGTATGTTTGTTGTTTGTTTGAAATGAGTTTTCAAAAGATTCGGCTAGCCTCGTTAAAGGCCCACTTTCAAAACGCATGTGTTTTGTAAATTGTGTGGGTTGTAAGTGACTACGTGAATCCTTTGGATATGTTTGGTGTTGATGTTGCACTTGATAATGCGTGTGTACGTATATTATCTCTTTTCGGGGCGTTATGGTTTGACGTGGTATTTTGCTAAGTGTTTGATGCCTCTGGGTGAATTGTTTGGATATCCTTGGTGTGATATGTTATTTGTGCATGATTGTTTCGCTAGCCAGCACGGGAGGGTCCTTCGAGGCCTCGGGTGGGATTTGTGGTGGCGTCCCGGTCCTAGGCGATGCCTGTGCGTGTATGTTTAGTGAATGTATTTTACTCACCTCGGGAGGGTCCGACGGGGCCTCGGGAGAATCTATGACTTCACTCTGGATTCACGAGTAAAAACTTCACAGGTTGGTGTGTATGTTTAGTGAATGTATTTTACTCACCTCGGGAGGGTCCGACGGGGCCTCGGGGGAATCTATGACTTCACTCTGGATTCAGGAGTAAAAACTTCACAGGTTGGTGTGTATGTTTAGTGAATGTATTTTACTCACCTCGGGAGGGTCCGACGGGGCCTCGGGGGAATCTATGACTTCACTCTGGATTCACGAGTAAAAACTTCACAAGTTGGTGTGTATGTTTAGTGAATGTATTTTACTCACCTCGGGAGGGTTCGACGGGGCCACAGAGGGAATTCCAATGGCTTCACCCTGGATTCACGAGTAAAAACTTCATGAGTGCGTGTGTATGTTTTGTGAATGTGTTTGCTCACCTCAGGAGGGTTCGACGGGGACACGAAGGGAGTCCAATGGTATCGCCCTGGATTCATGAGTGAAACTTCACGGGTGCGTGTGTATTTTATGTCTGTCGAGGACGCATGACGTGGGTTTTAACCTTGTGTATTGTGGTTGGTTTCATTTGTGAAAATAAAACCTTTCGGCTGTGACCCTGTTGATTTTTGGAAAGATAAGGATTCGGTAATCCTAAATTGTTTTCTATTAAAACTCTCGATGGAATTTTAAACTGTTTTATAAATTGTTTCCCTTGATTTATGATCTTTCGGTTTTGGAATGTTATACCCAAACTCTTGCCTCGGGATGTACTTTTCGTTACGTTCAGATCTTTGAGGATTCCTGATTATTATTGTTCTTGGAACTTGTATTGTAGGGCTCATATTTTTTTTCACTTGTTCTTGTACTAGCAAAATAGTGGAGTTTTGCTAACCCCCGAGTATTCGGGGGTTGGATGTATGTTTTTGCATTCAGGTTTGGGAGCATAACACAGGGTCGGCACGAAGAATGATGAAAGATGAACGATATTAATCACACGAGGATCCGTATGATGTCTTTGGTTCAGTTGTATTTTTTTATCCGATGCAGTATTCTTTCCCGTTGTACGGGAGTGTGTTGTATTCGACCCCTGCGTGGGCATGTAATGTGTTTGAGTTGTATGTATTTATTGAAAGACCAAATCGGTCTACTGAGTCATTTTAGCCTTAAAGGCATTATTGAGATGTTCTACGTTGTTTACCAGCCTGGTAGATCCTTGAGGAAATGGTCTACGACATGTAATATCCCTGAGTGGATTGGGGGTGTTACACCTACAATAGAACATGGCCTCCAACCTCAAACTCTAAAGTCTATGAAGGACTTCAACATCCAATTGATGTCGACTTTGAGCATTTAACAATATGTCACATATCAAAGTGATCTCGTCCGTTGTCTTGACTTACTAATAGAAGTGTGCCAACTGTTATTATACGTAAATCCATAAATGAAAAGCACGACTTCCAGTCATCCTTCTAATTTAGAGCACAAGCCCTCAATGTAATATCCTGGGATTTCAGTATAAATTTTTCGCGTTATTTTATCTGAGATATATTGGATAGCGTGGTATTTATATAGTGTGGATAAAATAATTTGAGAACTGAGACAGTTGTATTGGTACAATGGACGTAGTTGGTCGGCAACTACATTTGAGGATATCGTGTAATACCCGAGATTTTTGTTTCCGGTTGCATTGAATTTTTTCTACTGTTTAGTGGATTGTACATTGTTCGTACCTATATGTTCGTGTGACATGCATTGACGCATGTTGGTTGCGACTTGTATTTGTGTGTGTTTGGCATTTCGTTGGGTAGTATCACTGTTATCATGAGTTACGGAGCTATCTGTGCAGTAAGAATAGCGCACGCTATGTGCATGGATAGTGCGCGCTAGTGCAGCGTTGCTAGCTCACGCTAAGGCATAGTTAGAGCACGCTAACTGGAGGTGCAAAAACAGTCCATAAGCTACTGGACTAGGTTGGAGTGTCGATTAAAGCACGCAATATAGCGATATAGCGCATGCTAAGGTGTTGTAGTAGCGCACGCTATCAGTTGTAGTAGCGCACGCTAATTGGAAGTTCTGGGATAGTCCAGAAGCTACTAGATTGGGTTGGAGGCCTCGTTAGCCCATGCTATTGTTGTTAGCGCACGCTAATCTGTCCGGTATAAAAACCTGACATCAGTCATTTATTCCCATTTTCTTTCCCATTTCTTCTTCCTCCGCGGGTGTGAGTCAAGGGCGACAAGGGTTCGTGTTCCTGGCTGATTTTACTCCATCCAAAGGTGCTTTGGAGAGTCCTATGTAATTATAACATCATCTAATCCATTAGCCTTCGTCGGATCGAGGTAATTTCTTAGTTTTTCTTCAAGTTGACTTTTTGTAGGTTTTGTTCTTGATTTCGGAATTGATCTAATTCTGATGAGTCGTTTGTAGTAAAAACGTTGTCTTGAACATGTTTTATGGATTGAATATCCATATATTCGGTTCGTTGAACCTGAAGGGTGATTTTGGTGTTCTTGAAGAGTCGTGAACATTTAATGTTCGATTAAATGTTCGAATGAGCTTTTCTTCGATAGTTTGATGAGATTTCCATTGTTATTGGTCTTGATCCTCATTGTGATAGTGTTTGTGTTGTGTCTCGCGGAAGTTGTAGGTATTCATAGTTTCCCATTCGAGCTGTGTTCGTTGGAGTGTCCGGTATCGGTTATTGCGGCAAGTATCATGTTTATACGATTTGTATCTTGTGAATAGAGGTTATGCATTAGATTTACGATGATTGACTTACCTATATGAGTATATGTATACTTCATATGTCGTGATTATAAACCAACTGTAGTAAATATGAACTATTTGCAATAAATACTCCGTGTTGATTATATGGTACTTGATTGTTCATACTCTAGGAATCATGATGGTTGTGATGATTATTTTGGGTTTATTTTACGTTTGAGCGTGTATTGGGTGTTGTGTTATGTGCGCAGGGTTGAGATAATCTTATTGGTAGGTTGTACACATGGTTGTGCAATGTGTTATGTTTCGATCATGAGTTATGCTTGATTATGCGTTGTTGATGTTGATGGTTTTATTTTTGAGGTTGTGCTATGTGTGGTAGTCGCGTGGAGTCATGATAGACTAGTTGGTTAATTGATCGTGAACGTGTTAGTGTGATTTGAATGTGAATGTTGTGTGATGGAATGCTAAGTTCACTCGTGTGGGTTCGACGGGGCCTACGAGGATTCATGGCACAGGTCAATGGGATCATAACTTAGTATGTGGTGCTGAAGTCCAATCGTGCGGGTCTGACGAGGCCTACGATGACACATGGCACAGGTCCATGGGGCCAGGACACAGTATGTCCAACCGTGCGGGTTCGACGGGACTTACGGTGACACGTGACACAGGTTCACGGTGTCGGTACTGGTTGTTGTGATTGTTGTGTTGGCTCAATCCATGTGGGTTGTTGAACCTACGAAGACTCGTAGCAAGAGATCACGGAGTCATGAGCATGATTGATTGTTGTGATTATTGTGATTGGTTAAGTCCGTTCAGGTCGTTGAACCTACGGAGACACGTGACAGGGAATCACGGTGGCAGGAATCATATTTTGTAAATCAAAGTTTTGAAAGAAAGTTTTTAAGAAAAGAATGTTGGGCCGATCCCCATGAGATTTATGGAAAAATTTTCGTACTGTAAATTGTTGGGATACAATTTGAGATTTGGGCTAAGACCCTAAGATTTTCGAAAGGTTTTGAAATCTAGGACTCGAGGTCCTAATGGTTCGTATTTCTAACAATTCCCGAAATGATGATTTTATTTTCAAATGCTTCATGGCTTGTTTTCTTTTGCTAAAACCTCTCGAGAATATTTTGGTAGTTGATTATCGTATCTGATTCATGGTTACTATTTGCTTGTTACATTTCGTATAGTATGATACTTGTACTAGCCATTCAAATGCTAACCCCAAAAATGGGGGAAATGCGTTTCATGCATTTCCGGTATCACTACCAATGTCTATACTTTAGCAGACGACAAAAAGTCGTCGGCTAAAGTCGGAAATCGTCGGCTAAAGTGGCCAGTTGTCTGCTAAAAGTTAGTCGGCCGAGGTCGGTTGGCTAAAGTTTAGCCGACGGCAAATAAGGAAGGTCGTCGGCTAAAGTTCGAGTTTAGTCGACGGTTTCAAAGTCGTCGGCTAAAGTATTTTTGATTTTTTTTAAATAAATACTTTAGCCAACGGTTACATAGTCGTCAGCTAAAATGTTTTATTTTATTTTTTCTAAATAAATACTTTAGCCGACGGTCTGTGCAAATGCCGTCGGCTAAAGTCCAGTGAAAAAAAAAATTCAGATTTCGAAATCACCAAACCTGTTCAGATAACCTGTTATTCCAAATGTACAATACACCACCAAACATCACAATCAACATAAATCAATTACGAAAAGCATAATTTAAATACAAACCATATCAACATGTCATGTAGCTCGCAACATCAACAAAATCACTATAAACACCAACGTTAACGAACACGCGTCTAAATAAAAAATATTTAGCAAAAGAACTACTACAATGACAACTAAAATCCTCAAAGATCCGTCAAATTCTTAAAGATAGAAGAAGGATTACTACCGTCTTGCATGTCGTCGTCCCGAGGCTGTGAAGAAGAGGGGGGTGTTTGTGAATTGAAGAATTGAGGTGGTGGTGGTACCGAAATTCCTGATTGACACTGGCCCGACTCAATGACATCATATCTTGCATCATGGCCTCGCCGAGCTAACATCTCTTGTTGAACCTTCCTTTGTTCCTCTTGGAATTTCTGGAACTCGTCTTGAGACTTCCTTTGCTCCTCAGCTCGGAGCTCCCTCTCGATCCTCAATTGCTCCTCCAAATAGGCCTTTTGAGTGTCGCCCCTTTGATTGCGCTGAAACCCTGTAGTATTCTTCAATAATCCGGTGCCTTCAGCTCCCATCATCGGCGTCCGGTGATGACTCCCTTTAGGAGGGTAAATGTTAGCCCACACCCTTGCCCTAATGTAGGGATCGGCCTGATCGATCTCTCGGCATGCTAACTCGAGACCAGTCTTGTCCAACTCCGGATGCTCCTCCCTCGCCATCTCCATCAAAATCCTCTCAGACTCTTCAGTCACTCTCTCATAATTAAGTGGGAACAAAAAAAGTAACCGAATATTAATAAAGTCCATAGGTAAAGACTGATAGCAATATTAAAATGGTTAGGATACATTTACAACTTACAAGTCTATCCGGATAGTTAGGATATGCCTTCTGAGTTACGTAGACAAAGGCATTCGCCACATTTTCATCAGAAGTGGCCTCGTGCGAAACTCTCGCTAACGACCGCGAACCTAAGCTGTGGTGTTCCATCAAACCCTTACGGTTAACAGTGTTGGTTGAACTGCTCCCCTACACATAGAAACATATAATTTTCATTTAAAAAGGAGAAAAATTACCTGGATACCCGGGGCTAGGAACTAAGAGAGTCAACATATTATACTCCTTCTACATGCACATCCATGGAGGAAGGTTGTAAGGAACCATTACCACCGGCCATATACTATACGAAAGGCTCATGTTGCCAAAAGGGTTGAATCCATCAGATGCAAGTCCGAGTCTTACATTACGGACATCTGATGCAAATCCTGGAAATGTCCTATCTATATGCTTCCAAGCCTCTCAATCAGAAGGGTGTATCATAATATCCTCGCCAGTCACCCGAGTCTCAGCGTGCCATCTCATCGCCTTGGCTATGTGAGGAGACATGAAAAGCCTCTCCAATCTATCCTTCAGAGGGAAATACCAAAGAACCTTCATAGCTTTCTCTTTACCAGAAGGAGTGAACTTATACCTCTCTGTGGCACATACCAGACATCTCTTTAAGTCTTCATTAGACTTTCCCCAAAATAAAGCACAATCATATATGCATACGTGGATCTTGATGTACGATAGCCCAAGACCTTTTAGGATACGTCTCATTTTACTGTGATTACTAGGAAGATGATGACCTTCTGGGAGCATTTTCCCTGTAAGCTCCAAATAATCATCCACAACTTTAATCGAGGTTTTGTTCTCCACCTTGACTCTCATAGTCTCTATGACACTATCAAGAACCGTCATGTGACACCAAAGATAAAGAAGAGTCTGTTGGAGCTGGATTATCTTGTTGTATCTATCAAGAGAAATTGTGTTAACGGGTATCAATGTAGGCATTCGGATGACTGCTTGATCAGCTATATGGTATTCTTGACCTTCAGCCGATACGTCCCTGTCGTAATAACCAAATACGTCGTCAATCAACCTTCTTGTGGGGTCATTGGATGTGCTACCACTGTACTGTCTGTGATCATGGGGAATAATTGAATTCGATCTTTTACCGTGGTAAATCTAACATGTATATTTATCCCAAAATCCATTTTTTTCAAGTTCTCCCATACGACATCTAGTGTAAAACGGTACATATCGCTGCAGCATTTATATTTATTGCAAGGACATTAATGAATCATACTATCACTATCATGCTCCTTCACAAATCGAATAAACCCTCGCATTCCATCTATGACCCTTGGATCCCATTTTTGCAGACCAGTCCAACTTTTATCCATCCTATAACAAAAATAACAACAATATTACACATCGTATTTATCAAGAACATACAAATATTACGACTAAAATCATCATATATATAGCTCAAATTCAAGATGTCAAATCCATATATATATATATGTGTGTGTGTGCACACACACACACACACCAAGAAATATTCGAGAAAATGAACTAATAATTCTAAAACATTTTCATAATCATCCAAATAGATATATTATATGCGTAATATAATTATAACTGATATTAAAATTCAATAAACATACCTTCAATATGATTTCTTGAATGATCAAACCAGAGAAAATTATTGTTTTTCGTTTTCTCATTCTGTAATTTTCGAATGTGTTGTAAATAGTCTCTTCAAGTGTTAGATGGTGATATATTATGCACAAAAAAAGATGTAAGACTTTAGCCGACGGAAGGTCGTCGGCTAAAGTATACTAGCCGTCGGCTAAAGTTAAGTTTAGCCGACGGTATGTCGTCAACTAAAGTATATTAGTCGTTGGCTAAACTACAAAACTTTAGCTCACGACTAACTTGACTTTAGCCGACGACCAATAGTAAAGTCGTCGGCTGAACTACTTTAGCCGATAACAAGTTAGTCGTCGGCTAAACTTGCTGACTTTAGCCGAGGACTTTCGCCGGCCGTTCTCCGGCTAGTCGTCGGCTAAAGTGTTATTTTTGGTAGTGTATGCTTGGTTTGTGGGAGCAGTCACAGGGTCGGCATGGAAGATGATGGGCCGCGATACTAATCAAGAGATATGGAGTTCAGTTGTTGTTGCGTCAGTGTGTTATTCCCAGTCTTCCACTGTGTTGTATCGTTTGGTACTTTGGACCCCTGCGTGGGTATGAGTTGAAAGAAATTATTTTTGATTGATTCAGTTGTGTGACCTCATTGGTCCGTCTTTCTATATTGTTTGACCACTGACGGTCTAACAGTTGGTCGTTTGTAGTGTTTAGCCTGGTAGATCCTTGTGAGAAGGGTCTACGACGTGTGATATTCCCGGATGATTTCTGGGGGTGTTACATTTATGGTATCAGAGCTTAGGTTGTGGAAACCTAGGCTGTCGGGTTGAGTCGAGTCGTGATTTGTCGAGTCGTCTTTTGTCATGTCATCCGAGTTGTCGAGTAATCTGAGATGTACGTTGGCATAGTATGTCATCTGAGTTGTCGGTTGAGATTAGTATCATGGGCGACCGTTATCTTCGTACGACCTGTGGACGTAAGTCTCCTCTTCTATATGAGATATCTGTGTTTTGTGATTTCGTTTATGTGCATGTTGGGAGATGAAACCTGTGTTCGGTACTTCTGATGTATTACATGTGTATTGAGCTAAATGTATTGATGGTTTTGACACCGAGTGGTGAAGTATGATGTGAAAGTCTCGAACATTGATGTGTTCCTAGAAGCGTATTGACGGTAGAGTTTATTGAGAAACTCATATAGATGGTTTCGACATGTGTTCGAGTCGGTGTTCATTAGCTATGCTGTTAAACTTGGAGAGATGGCTTGACGCATGTTTGAGATTAGTTCTCCCGAGTTGCGCTTGTGAACTGGTGATCTTGCATATGTATGGGCATATGTTTGAAAATCGATTGTGCTTGGCTAATTGTTATTATTTGCAACCGACGTGTTCCTATTGATAATTGTATCTGCTGCATGCGTTTTTTAAAGAGATTACTAAACTTTCATGCACGTAAGTCTATTGTGGAAAATTAGTTTTCGAAAATGTTTTGCCGATGCAGCCATATGGCGTCTTAGTGGAGGTTTTGAAAACTGGTATGATTTTTGGCAAGCCGGCCTTGTATTTTTTCAAATGAAAACCTTGCGACGGTATTTGAAAGCTATATTTTAATGTGTTTTGGGACATTTTGTAAAATGTTACCGTTGACAATCTTTTATCATGTTTGAAAGAATTTTAAGAAAATGATTTTCACGTATTGGTGCTATTTTCCAATGATCGAGTGAATGATTTTAAAACCTTCACCCATAAAATTTTTGTATTTATAAATCAAACGTGATTTTCATTTCTAAAAGGGTGGAGGATAAACCTTTATAAATTGTGTCAGTTAGCGCATGCTAACTGGATTGGGCAGACGAAGTGATATAGTTAACGCATGCTAATTGCAGGCTTAGATCGCGTTAGGATTCATTATGTTGTATGATTTGGATATGATTGTTGATCTGTGGGAATGTCTATTGTATGTATTATTGGGTTGCCCACCCAGGGACAGTTGGGTGAAACCTCTGGTGGTCGATGCCAAGAGAGCATGACCACGGGATACCCTATGTGTTGCTGATTCTGATGATGTTGAGCGGTAACATGTGATTACCGTACGTGTTGTTAATGATGATGATGTTGTTTCTGAAGAAATTGATCTGTCGGAATGTTGCTTTGCAAACGTTTTCAAAGTAAGATGGTTAAGATACATGATTCATGATTTGGTAAAGTAGCTCGAGGTATCAAAAGTATTTTCACATTTTATTTCGGAAAACTATACGAACTCAAGGATTTTTAAATATTATCAATTGAATGGATACCTCATGTAATTTTAAAAGAATGTTACCGATGGTTGACTACGATGATGTGTAGTTTGTTAAGGCCCTTATTGTGTCAGGAATGGTCGAAAGTTCTCTGTCGACGTGGTATTGTGATTCGTTTACGATTGTGAGTTACATCTGTTTCCATGATAGTGCTTGTATTGTCTAATTTTTCAGAGTGGATAGTATTGTCGTGTTGATATTTATTGCCTTACGTTGATACGTTATATTGAGCTGGCATTCCGGCATATTGATTTGCAATGTGTTATGCTAAGTTGGTATCTTGGTGCTTTGATTTGTGATGTTACGTTTTGTTGTACTTAGTAATTATTTGTTCAGTATGCCGAGCGATCGAAGCCGAGGACGTGAACATGGTCGTAGACGTAATTAGGAGCATAAGAGGGCGACTTGCGCGTTTTCGAGTGCCAATCAGCTCAGTACAGATGGTCGGGTTGACCTGTTGCGTGATCAGGAGCAATCAGCTGGAGGTAATGTTGGTGTCGGCACCACTACCATCCTTCGTCAGGTGGCTGATCAGTTGGCGCAGATGAATGAAGCAGTGCACCGGAATGATCCTCCCGATGGGGATAATGGAGCTAGTAGGTGGTTGCGAGATGTGATGAAAATGTACCCACCTCGTTTTTCGGGTTCATCTGACTTGTTAGGTTGGGAGAACTGGCTTTTCCAGTTGGGAAGAATATTTGATGCGGTGGCATGTCCCGATGAGATAAGAGTACCTATTGCTCAGTATCTTCTCGATAAAGAAGCTGCAGACTGGTGGCATGCTGTAGTGCCTGCAGATCGTACATCTATGTGGGCTGAGTTTAAGACTGCCATGGAGGCAGAGTCTTGCCCGTTGCCTGTCCGTGAATGCAGAATCGTTGAGTTTTTCTCGGCTACAGCCCACGATGTGTCGATATCCCAGGCGATAGTCGATTGTAATAAGCAGTTGAGTTACGTTCGTGATCAAGTGAGAAGTGAAGCGGACAAGATACGATACTTTAATATACACATGAAAACCCATATCCGTGAGAGCATGGATCCACTCATGTGTACCACTTTGAAGGAATATCAGGACCGAGCTTTAGCCATTGAGATGGTTGTTTCTGTGTCAGAGGCTAGTTCGGGAGATAAGATACAGAATACCTCGGGTGATTTTTCCAGAGGTCAGAGAAGTGAGTTCTATGATCCTGTTGCTTCGCATTGTCCTTCTGGGAGCACTCCTCGTTCGTTCGATCAGTCTTAGAATCTTACTCCAGTGGTAAGAAAGGTAAGCGGCAGGAATATGTTCTTCAAATATAGTCATGTGGGTCATACTCGGAGGAATTGTCTCTCGGCACATGTTAATTGTTTCAAGTGTGGTCATTTGGGACACCAAGCGGCGCACTGTCAGTCCGTCGTCGAGATGTTTGAGGACCGAGGTCCCGCTCCTACACGTGGAGGGCACACTGGTGCCCAGTGAGATTATTGCGTGTTGTATTGTAGGTTATGTCTCGTGTAGAGGATTGTTTTTGTTGCTTGAATGCTTTTGTCTTGTTATGTGGCGTTTTGATGTTTGGTTTAAGTTTCTGGACGAAACTTATTTTTAGTGGGGAGAATGTAATACACGAGATTTTCGTTTTTGGTTGCGTTGAATTTTTTCTACTGTTTAGAGGATTGTACGTTGTTCGTACCTATATGTTCATGTGACATGCATTGACGCATGTTGGTTGCGATTCGGATTTGTGTGTCTTTGTCATTCCGTTGGGTACTATCGCTGTTATGATGAGTTCCGGAGCTATCTGTGCAGTAAGAATAACACACGCTACGTGCATGGATAATGCGCGCTAGTGTAGCATTGCTAGCGCACCCTAAGACATAGTTAATTGGAGGAGCAGAAACAGTCCAGAAGCTACTGGACTGGGTTGGAGTGTCTATTATCGCACGCTATATAGCGATATAGCGCACGCTAAGGTGTTGTAGTAGCGCACGCTATCGATTGTAGTAGCGCATGCTAACTAGCGGTTCTGGGACAGTCCAGAAGCTACTGGACTGGGTTGGAGGCCTCGTTAGCACACGCTAATGATTCTTGTTAGCGCACGCTAACCTGTTCGGTATAAAAACCGGACATCATTCATTTATTCCCATTTTATTTCCCATTTCTTCTTCCTCCGCGTGTGTGAGTCAAGGGCGACTAGGGTTCTAGTTCCTAGCTGATTTTACTCCATCCAAAGGTGTTTCGAAGAGTCCTAGGTGAATTTAACATCATCTAATCCATTGTTCTTCGGCGGATCAAGGTAATCCCTTAGTTTTTCTTCAAGTTGACTTTTTTTAGGTTTTGTTCTTGATTTCGGAATTGATCCAATTTTGATGAGTCGGTTGTCGTAAAACCTTGTCTTGAACATGTTTTATGGATTGAGTATCCATATCTTCGGTTTGTTCAACCCGATGGGTGATTTTGGTGTTCTTGAAGGGTCGTGAACATTTAATGTTCTGTTAAATGTTCAAATGAGCTTTCCTTCGATAGTTTGATGTGATTTCCATTGTTATTGGTCTTGATCCTCGCTGTGATCGTGTCTTCGTTGTGTCTTGCGGAAGTTGTAGGTATTTGGAGTTTCCCGATCGAGCCGTGTTTGTCGGAGTGTCCGATATCGGTTATTGAGGCAAGTATCATGTTTATACGATTTGTGTCTTGTGAATGGAGGTTACGTGTTAGATTTACGATGATTGACTTACCTCGATGAGTATATATATTTCATATATCGTGATTATAAATCAATTGTAGTAAATATTAACTATTTGTAATAAATACTCCGTGTTGATTATGTGGTACTTAATTGTTCATACTCTAGGAATCAAGATGGTTGTGATGATTATTTCGGGTTTATTTTACATTTGGGCGTGTATTAGGTGTTGTGTTATGTGTGCAGGGTTGAGATAATCTTGCTGGTTGGTTGTACATGTGGTTGTGCAATGTGTTGTGTTTCGATCATGAGTTATGCTTGATTATGTGTTATTGATGTTGATGGTTTGATTTTTGAGTTTGTGCTATGTGTGATAGTCGTGCTGAGTCGTGATAGAATAGTTGGTTAATTGATCGTGAACGTGTTGGTGTGATGTGAATGTGAATGTTGTGTGCTGGAATGCTAAGTTCACTCCTGTGGGTTCGACGGAGCCTACGAAGATTCATGGCACAGATCCAATCGTGCGGGTCTGACGAGGCCTACGATGACACATGGCACAGATCCATGGGGCCAGGACACAGTACGTCCAACCGTGCGGGTTCGACGGGACCTACGGTGACACATGAGACAGGTTCACAGTGTCGGTACTGGTTGTTGTGATTGTTGTGTTGGCTCAATCTGTGTGGGTTGTTGAACCTACGGAGACTCGTGGCAAGCGATCACGGAGTCATGAGCATGATTGATTGTTGTGATTGGTTAAGTCCGTGCAGTTCATTGAACATACAGAGACACGTGACAGGGGATCATGGTGGCATAAATCATATTTTTTAAATCAAAATTTTGAAAGAAAGTTTTTAAGAAAAGAATGTTGGGCCGAGCCTCACGAAATTTATGGAAATATTTTCGTACTGTAAATTGTTGGAATATAATTTGAGATTTGAGCTAAGACCCTAAGATTTTCGAAAAGTTTTGAAATCCAGGACTCGAGGTCCTAACGGTTCGTATTTCTAACAAATCCCGAGATGATGATTTTATTTTCAAATGCTTCATGGCTTGTTTTCATTTTGCTAAAACCTCTCGGGAATATTTTGGTTGTTGATTGTCGTATCTGATTCGTGGTTGCTATTTGATTGTTGCATTTCGTATAGTATGATACTTGTACTAGCCATTCAAATGCTAACCCCTTAAATGGGGGAAATGCGTTTCATGCATTTCAGGTATCACTACCAATATTTATACTTTAGCCGACGACAAAAAGTCGTCGGCTAAAGTCGGAAATCGTCGGCTAAAGTGGCCAGTTGTCAGCTAAAAGTCGGTCGGCCGAGGTCGGTCGGCTAAAGTTTAGCCGACGAAAAATAAGGAAGGTCGTCGGCTAAAGTTCGAGTTTAGCCGACAGTTTCAAAGTCGTCGGCTAAAGTTCCAGTTTTAGCTGACGACTATGTAGCCGTCGGCTAAAGTTCTACATTTTATCCAACGGCAAAAGTTTCCGTCGGCTAAAATGTATAGGTTTTAGCCGAAGGCTACATAGTCGTCGGCTAAAGTGTTTTTTATTTTTTTTAAATAAATACTTTAGCCAACGGTTACATAGTCATCGGCTAAAATGTTTTATTTTTTTTAAATAAATACTTTAGCCGACGGTCTGTGCAAATGTCGTTGGCTAAAGTCCAGTGAAAGAAAAAAATTTCAGATTTCGAAATCACCAAACGTGTTCAGATAACCTGTTATTCCAAATGTACAATACACCACCAAACATCACAATCAACATAAATCAATTACGAAAAGTATAATTTAAATACAAACCATATCAACATGTCATGTAGCTCGCAACATCAACAAAATCACTATAAACACCAACGTTAACGAACACGAGTCTAAGTAAAAAATATTTAGCAAAAGAACTACTACAATGACAACTAAAATCCTCAAAGATCCGTAAAATTCTTAAAGATAGAAGAAGGATTACTACCGTCTTGCATGTCGTCGTCCCGAGGCTGTGAAGAAGAGGGGGTGTTTGTGAATTGAGGAATTGAGGTGGTGGTGGTACCGAAATTCCCGATTGACACACGGTCTGACTCAGTGACATCATATACTGCATCATGGCCTGCTGCTGAGCTAACATCTCTTGTTGAACCTTCCTTTGTTCCTCATGGAATTTCTTGAACTCATCTTAAGACTTCCTTTGCTCCTCAGCTCGGAGCTCCCTCTCGATCCTCAATTGCTCTTCCAAATAGGCCTTTTGAGTGTCGCCCCTTTGATTGCGCTGAAACCCTGTAGTATTCTTCAATAATCCGATGCCTTCAGCTCCCATCATCGGCGTCCGGTGATGACTCCCTTTAGGAGGGTAAATGTTAGCCCACACCCTTGCCCTAATGTAGGGATCGGCCTGATCGATCTCTCGGCGTGCTAACTCGAGACCAGTCTCGTCCAACTCCAGATGCTCCTCCCTCGTGATCTCTATCAACATCCTCTCAGACTCTCCAGTCACTCTCTCCTAATTAAGTGGGAACAAAAAAAGTAACCGAATATTAGTAAAGTTCAGAGGTAAAGACTGATAGCAATATTAAAATGGTTAGGATACATTTACAACTTACAAGTCTATCCGGATAGTTAATATTTAACTTCTGAGTTACGTAGACAAAGGCATTCGCCACATTTTCATCAGAAGTGGCCACGTGCGAAACTCTCGCTAAAGACCGCGAACCTAAGCTGTGGTGTTCCGTCAAACCCTTACGGTTAACAATGTTGGTTGAACTGCTCGCCTACACATAGAAACATGTAATTTTCATTTAACAAGGAGAAAAATTACTTGGATACCCGGGGCCAGGTAATAAGAGAGTCAACATATTATACTCCTTCTTCATGCACATCCATGGAGGAAGGTTGTAAGGAACCATTACCACCGGCCATATACTTTACGAAAGGCTCATGTTGGCCAAAGGGTTGAATCCATCAGATGCAAGTCCGAGTCTTACATTACGGACATCTGATGCAAATCCTGGAAATGTCCTATCTATATGCTTCCAAGCCTCTCCATCAGAAGGGTGTATCATAATATCCTCGCCAGTCACCCGAGGCTCAGCGTGCCATCTCATCGCCTTGGCTATGTGAGGAGACATGAAAAGCCTCTCCAATCTATCCTTCAGGGGGAAATACCAAAGAACCTTCATAGCTTTTTCTTACCAGAAGGAGTGAACTTATACCTCTCTGTGTAACATACCGGACATCTCTTTAGGTCTTTATTAGGCTTTCCCCAAAATAAAGCACAATCATATATGCATACGTGGATCTTGATGTACGATAGCCCAAGACCCTTTAGGATACGTCTCATTTTACTGTGATTACTAGGAAGATGATGACCTTCTGGGAGCATTTTCCCTGTAAGTTCCAAATAATCATCCACAACTTTAATAGAGGTTTTGTTCTCCACCTTGACTCTCATAGTCTCTATGACACTATCAAGAACCGTCATATGACACCCAGGATAAAGAAGAGTCTATTGGAGATCGATTAGCTTGTTGTATCTATCAAGAGAAATTGTGTTAACGGGTATCAATGTAGGCATTTGGATGACTGGTTGATCAGCTATATGGTATTCTTGACCTTCAGTCGATACGTCCCTGTCGTAATAACCAAACACGTCGTCAATCAACCTTCTTGTGGGGTCATTGGATGTGCTACCACTGTACTGTCCGTGATCATGAGGAATAATTGAATTCAATCTTTCACCGTGGTAAATCCAACATGTATATTTATCCCAAAATCCATTTTTTTTCAATTGCTCCTATACGACATCAAGTGTAAAACGGTACATATCGCTGCGGCATTTACATTTATTGCAAGGACAGTAATGAATCATACTATCACTATCATGCTCCTTCACAAATCGAATAAACCCTCGCATTTCATCTATGACCCTTGGATCCCATTTTTGCAGACCAATCCAACTTTTATCCATCCTATAACAAAAATAACAACAATATTACACATCTTATTTATCAAGAACATACAAAAATTATGACTAAAATCATCATATATATAGCTCGAATTAAAGATGTCAAATCCATATATATATATATATACACCAAGAAATATTCGAGAAAACGAACTAATAATTCTAAAACATTTTCATAATCATCTAAATAGATATATTATATGCGTAATATAATTATAACTGATATTAAAATTCAATAAACATACCTTCAATATGATTTCTTGAATGATCAAACCAGAGAAAATTACTGTTTTTCGTTTTCTTATTCTGTAATTTCCGAATGTGTTGTAAATGGTCTCTTTAAGTGTTAGATGGTGATATATTATGCACAAAAAAACATGTAAGACTTTAGCCGACGTCAGGTCGTCGACTAAAGTATATTATCCATCAGCTAAAGTTAAGTTTAGCCAATGGTATGTCGTCGGCTAAAGTATATTAGTCGTTGGCTAAACTACAAAACTTTAGCCGACGACTAACTTGACTTTAGCCGACGACCAATAGTAAAGTCGTCGGCTAAACTACTTTAGCCGACAACAAGTTAACCGTCGGCTAAACTTGCTGACTTTAGCCGACGACTTCTGCCGGACGTCGGCTTTTCTCTGGCTTGTCGTCGGCTAAAGTGTTATTTTTGGTAGTGTATGCTTGGTTTGTGGGAGCAGTCACAGGGTATGCATAGAAGATGATGCGCCGCGATACTAATCAAGAGATATGGAGTTCCGTTTTGTTGCGTCAGTGTATTATTCCCAGTCTTCCGCTGTGTTGTATCGTTTGGTACTTTGGACCCCTGCGTGGGTATGAGTTGAAAGAAATTATTTTCGATTGATTCAGTTATGTGACCTCATTGGTCCGTCTTGCTATATTGTTTGACCACAGATGGTCTAACAGTTGGTCGTTTGTAGTGTTTAGCCTGGTAGATCCTTGTGAGAAGGATCTACGACGAGCGATATTCCCGGATGATTTCTGGGGGTGTTACATTTATGGTATCAGAGCTTAGGTTGTGGAAACCTAGGCTGTCGGGTTGAGTTGAGTCGTGATTTGTCGAGTCGTGTTTTGTCGTGTCATCCGAGTTGTCGAGTAATCTGAGATGTACGTTGGCACATTATGTCATCTGAGTTGTCGGTTGAGGTTAGTATCGTGGGCGACCATTATCTTCATACGACCTGTGGATGTAAGTCTCCTCTTCTATGTGAAATATCTGTGTTTTGTGATTTCGTTTATGTGCGTGTTGGGAGATGAAACATGTGTTCGGTACTTGTGATGTATTACATGTGTATTGAGCTAAATGTATTGATGGTTTGGACACCGAGTGGTGAAGTTTGATGTGAAAGTCTCGAACATTGATGTGTTCCTAGAAGCGTATTGACGGTAGAGTTTATTGAGAAACTCATATAGATGGTTTCGACATGTGTTCGAGTCGATGTTCATTAGTTATGCTGTTAAACTTGGAGAGATGGCTTGACGCATGTTTGAGATTAGTTCTCCCGAGTTGCGCTTGTGAAGTGGTGATCTTGCATACGTATGGGCATATGTTTGAAAATCGATTGTGCTTGGCTAATTGTTATAATTGTATCTGCTGCATGCGTTTTTTAAAGAGATTACTAAACTTTCATAGAAGTAAGTCTATTGTGGAAAATTAGTTTTCGAAAATGTTTTGCCGATGCAGCCATATGGCGTCTTAGTGGGGTTTTCGAAAACTGGTATGAATTTTGGCAAGCTGGCCTTGTATTTTTTCAAATGAAAACCTTGCGACGGTATTTGAAAGCTATGTTTTAATGTTTTTTGGGACATTTTGTAAAATGTTACCATTGACAATCTTTTATCGTGTTTGAAAGAATTTTAAGAAAATGATTTTCACGTATTGGTGCTATTTTCCAATGATCGAGTGAATCATTTTAAAACCTTCACCCATAAAATTTTTGTATTTATAAATCAAACGTGATTTTCATTTCTAAAAAGGTGGAGGGTAAACCTTTATAAACTATGTCAGTTAGCGCATGCTAATGTGCTATTTAGCGCACGCTAACTGGATTGGGCAGACGAAGTGATATAGTTAACGCATGCTAATTGCAGGCTTAGATCCCATTAGGATGCATTATGTTGTATGATTTGAATATGATTGTTGATCTGTGGGAATGTCTATTGTATGTATTATTGGGTTGCCCACCCAGGGACAGTTTGGTGAAACCTCTGGTGGTCGATGCCAAGAGAGCATGACCACGGGATACCCTATGTGTTGCTGATTGTGATGATGTTGAGTGGTAACATGTGATTACCGTACGTGTTGTTAATGATGATGTTGTTTATGAAGAAATTGATCTGTCGGAATGTTGCTTTGCAAACGTTTTCAAAGTAAGATGGTTAAAATACATGACTCATGATTTGGTAAAGTCGAGGTATCAAAAGTAGTTTCAAATTTTATTTCAGAAAACTATACGAACTCAATGATTTTTAAATATTATGAATTGAATTGATACCTCATGTAATTTTAAAAGAATGTTACCGATGGTTGACTACAATGATGTGTAGTTTGTTAAGGCCCTTGTTGTGTCAGGAATGGTCGAAAGTTCTCTGTCGACGTGGTATTGTGATTCGTTTACGATTGTGAGTTACATTTGTTTCCATGATAGTGCTTGTATTATGTAATTTTTCAGATTGGATAGTTTTGTCGTGTTGATATTTATTGCCTTACGTTGATACGTTATACTGAGATGGCATTCCGGCATATTGATTTGCGATGTGTTATGTTAAGTTGGTATCTTGGTGCTTTGCTCTGTGATTTTACGTTTTGTTGTACTTAGTAATTATTTGTTCAGTATGCCGAGAGGTCGAGGCCGAGGACGTGGACGTGGTCGTGGACGTAATTAGGAGCATGAGAGGGCAACTCGCACATTGTCGAGTGCCAATTAGCTCAGTACAGATGGTCGGGTTGACCCGTCGCGTGATGAGGAGCAATCAGCTGGAGGTAATGTTGGTGTCGGCACCGCTACCATCCTTCGTCAGGTGGCTGATCAGTTGGCGCAGATGAATCAAGCAGTTCACCGGAATGAGCCTCCCGATGGGGATAATGGAGCTAGTAGGTGGTTGAAAGATGTGATGAAAATGTACCCACCTCGTTTTTCGGGTTCCTCTGACTTGTTAGGTTGGGAGAACTGACTCTTCCAGTTGGGAAGAATATTTGATGCGGTGGCATGTCCTGATGAGAGAAGAGTACCTATTGCTAAGTATCTTCTCGATAAAGAAGCTGCAGACTGGTGGCACGCTGTAGTGCCTGCAGATCGTACATCTATGTGGGCTGAGTTTAAGACTGCTATGGAGGCAGAGTATTGCCCGTTGCCTGTCCGTGAAAGCAGAATCGTTGAGTTTTTCTCGGCTAAACCCTAGGATGTGTCGATATCCCAGGCGATAGTCGATTGTAATCAGCAGTTGAGTTACGTTCGTGATCAAGTGAGAAGTGAAGCAGACAAGATACGATACTTTAATATACACATGAAAACCCATATCCGTTAGAGCATGGCTCCACTAATGTGTACCACTTTGAAGGAATATCAGGACCGAGCTTTAGCCATTGAGATGGCTGTTTCTGTGTCAGAGGCTAGTTCGGGAGGTAAGATACAGAATACCTCGGATGATTTTTCTAGAGGTCAGAGAAGTGAGTTCTATGATCCTGTTGCTTCGCATTGTCCTTTTGGGAGCACTCCTCATTCGTTCGATCAGTCTTAGAATCTTACTCCAATGGTAAGAACGGTAAGCGGCAAGAATATGTGCTTCAAATATAGTCATGTGGGTCATACTCGGAGGAATTGTCGCTCGGCATAGGTTAATTGTTTCAAGTGTGGTCATTTAGGACACCAAGCGGCGCACTGCCAGTCCGTTGTCGAGATGTTTGAGGACCGAGGTCCCACTCCAACACGTGGAGGGCACAGTGGTGCCCAGTGAGGTTATTGCGTGTTGTATTGTAGGTTATGTCTCGTGTAGAGGACTGTTTTTGTTGCTTGAATGCTTTTGTCTTGTTATGTGGTGTTTTGATGTTTGGTTTAAGTTTCTGGACGAAACCTATTTTTAGCGGGGAGAATGTAATACCCGAGATTTTCGTTTTCGGTTGCATTGAATTTTTTCTACTGTTTAGTGGATTGTACGTTGTTCATACCTATATGTTCGTGTGACATGCATTGACGCATGTTGGTTGCGATTCAGATTTGTGTGTCTTTGTCATTCCGTTGGGTACTATCGCTGTTATGATGAGTTCCAGAGCTATCTGTGCCGTAAGAATAACACACGCTACGTGCATGGATAATGCGCGCTAGTGTAGCGTTGCTAGTGCATGCTAAGGCATAGTTAGCGCACACTAACTGGAGGTGCAAAAACAGTCCAGAAGCTACTGGACTGGGTTGGAGTGTCCATTATCGCACGCTATATAGCGATATAGCGCACGCTAAGGTGTTGTAGTAGCGCACGCTATCGGTTGTAGTAGCGCACGCTAACTGGCGGTTCTGGGACAGTCTAGAAGCTACTGGACTGGGTTGGAGGCCTCGTTAGCGCACGCTAATGATTGTTGTTAGCGCACACTAACTTGTCCGGTATAAAAACCGGACATCATTCATTTATTCCCATTTTCTTTCCAATTTATTCTTCCTCCACGGATGTGAGTCAAAGGCGACTAGGGTTCGTGTTGCTAGCTGATTTTAATCCATCCAAACGTGTTTCGGAGAGTCCTAGGTGAATTTAACATCATCTAATCCATTGTTCTTCGGCGGATCGAGGTAATCCCTTAGTTTTTCTTCAAGTTGACTTTTTGTAGGTTTTGTTCTTGATTTCGGAATTGATCCAATTTTGATGAGTTGGTTGTCGAAAAACGTTGTCTTGAACATCTTTTATGGATTAAGTATCCATATCTTCGGTTTGTTCAACCCGATGGGTGATTTTGGTGTTCTTGAAGGGCCGTGAGCATTTAATGTTCTATTAAATGTTCAAATGAGCTTTCCTTCGATAGTTTGATGTAATTTCCATTGTTATTGGTCTTGATCCTCGCTGTGATCATGTCTTCGTTGTGTCTTGCGCAAGTTGTAGGTATTTGGAGTTTCCCGGTCGAGCCGTGTTTGTCGGAGTGTCCGGTATCGGTTATTGAGGCAAGTATCATGTTTATACGATTTGTGTCTTGTGAATGGAGGTTACCTGTTAGATTTACGATGATTGACTTACCTCGATGAGTATATATATATATTGCATATATCGTGATTATAAATCAATTGTAGTAAATATTAACTATTTGCAGTAAATACTCCGTGTTGATTATGTGGTACTTAATTGTTCATACTCTATGAATCATGATGGTTGTGATGATTACTTCGGGTTTATTTTACATTTGGGCGTGTATTAGGTGTTGTGTTATGTGTGCAGGGTTGAGATAATCTTGTTGGTTGGTTGTAAACGTGGTTATGCAATGTGTTGTGTTTCGATCATGAGTTATGCTTGATTATGTGTTATTGATGTTGATGGTTTGATTTTTGAGGTTGTGCTATGTGTGATAGTCGTGTTGAGTCGTGATAGACTAGTTGGTTAATTGATCGTGAACGTATTAGTGTGATGTGAATGTGAATGTTGTGTGCTGGAATGCTAAGTTCACTCCTGTGGGTTCGATGGAGCCTACGAGGATTCATGGCATAGATCCATGGGATCATAACTTAGTATGCGGTGTTGAAGTCCAATCGTGCGGGTCTGACGAGACCTACGATAACATGTGGCACAGATCCATGGGACCAGGACACAGCACGTCTAACCGTGCGGGTTCGACGGGACCTACAGTGACACGTGACACAGGTTCACAGTGTCGGTACTGGTTGTTGTGATTGTTGTGTTGGCTCAATCCGTATGGGTTGTTGAACCTACGGAGACTCGTGGCAAGCGATCACAGACTCATGTGCATGTTTGATTGTTGTGATTGGTTAAGTCCGTGCGGTTCATTGAACATACAGAGACACGTGACAGGGGATCACAGTGGCATGAATCATATTTTGTAAATCAAAATTTTGAAAGAATGTTTTTTTAGAAAAGAATGTTGGGTCCAGCCTCACGAAATTTATGGAAATATTTTCGTACTGTAAATTGTTGGAATATAATTTGAGATTTGATCTAAGACCCTAAGATTTTCGAAAGGTTTTGAAATCCAGGACTCGAGGTCCTAACGGTTCGTATTTATAACAAATCTCGAGATGATGATTTTATTTTCAAATGCTTCATGTCTTGTTTTCTTTTGCTAAAACCTCTCGGGAATATTTTGGTTGTTGATTGTCGTATCTGATTCGTGGTTGCTATTTGCTTGTTACATTTCGTATAGTATGATACTTGTACTAGCCATTCAAATACTAACCCCTTAAATGGGGGAAATGTGTTTCATGCATTTCAGGTATGCTTGGTTAATGGGAGCAGTCACAGGGTCGGCATGGAAGATGATGGGCCGCGATACTAATCAAGAGTTATGGAGTTCAGTTGTTGCATCAGTGTATTATTCCTAGTCTTCCGCTGTGTTGTAGCGTTTGGTACTTTGGACCCCTGCGTGGGTATGAGTTAACGAAATTATTTTTGATTGATTCAGTTGTGTGACCTCATCGGTCCGTCTGGCTATCTTGTTTGACCACGGACGGCCAAACAGTTGGTCGTTTGTAGTGTTCAGCCTGGTAGATCCTTGTGATAAGGGTCTACGACGTGTGATATTCCCGGATGATTTCTGGGGGTGTTACATTTATGGTATCAGAGCTTAGGTTGTGGAAACCTGGGCTGTCGGGTTGAGTCGAGTCGTGATTTGTCGAGTCATATTTTTTCGTGTTATCCAAGTTGTCGAGTAATCTGAGATGTACGTTGGCACAGTATGTCATCTGAGTTGTCAGTTGAGATTAGTATCATAGGCGACCGTTATCTTCGTGCAACCTGTGGATGTAACTCTCCTTTTCTATGCGAGATATTGTGATGTCGTTTATGTGCATGTTGGGAGATGAAACCTGTGTTCGGTACTTGTGATGTATTACACATGTATTGAGCTAAATGTATTGATGGTTTGGACAGCGAGTGGTGCAGTATGATGTGAAAGTCTCGAACATTGATGTGTTCCTAGAAGTGTATTGACGGTAGAGTTTATTGAAAAAATCATATAGATGGTTTCGACATGTGTTCGAGTCGGTGTTCATTAGTTATGCTGTTAAACTCGGAGAGATGGCTTGACGCATGTTTGAGATTAGTGCTCCCGAGTTGCGCTTGTTGAACTCGTGATTTTGAATCCATATGGGAGTATGTTTGAAAATAGATTATGCTTAGCTAATTGGTATTATTTGCAACCAACGTGTTCATATTGATAATGGTATCCGCTGCATGCATTTTTTAAAGAGATTACTAAACTTTCATAGACGCAAGTTTATTGTGGAAAATCAGTTTTCGAAAATGTTTTGCCAATGCAGCCATATGGCGGCTTAGTGGGGGTTTTGAAAAGTGGTATGAATTTTGGCAAGCCGGCCTTGTATTTTTTTCAAATGAAAACCTTGCGACGGTATGTGAAAGTTGTGTTTTAATGTTTTTTGGGACATTTTATAAAATATTATCGTTGACAATCTTTTATCGTGTTTGAAAGAATTTTAAGAAAATGATTTTCGCGTATTGGTGCTATTTTCCGATGATCGAGTGAATCATTTTGAAACCTTCACCCATAAAGTTTTTGTATTTATAAATCAAACATGATTTTCATTTCTAAAAGGGTGGAGGATAAACCTTTATAAACTGTGTCAGTTAGCGCATGCTAACGTGACTGGGCAGACGAAGTGATATAGCTAACGCACGCTAATTGCCTGCTTAACACGCGTTAGGATGCATTATGTTGTATGATTTGGATATGATTGTTGATCTGTGGGAATGTCTATTGTATATATGATTGGGTTGCCCACCCAGGGACGGTTCGGTGAAACATCTGGGGGTCGATGCCAAGAGAGCATGACCACGGGATACCTTATGTGTTGCTGATTGTGATGATGTTGAGCAGTAACATGTGATTACCCTACGTGTTGTTAATGATGATGATGTTGTTTCTGAAGAAACTGATCTGTCGGAATGTTGATTTGCAAACGTTTTCAAAGTAAGATGGTTAAGATTCATGATTCATGATTTGTTAAAGTAGCTCGAGGTATCAAAAGTAATTTCAAATTTTATTTCGGAAAACTATACGAACTCAAGGATTTTAAAATATTATCAATTGAACAGATACCTCGTGGAATTTTAAAAGAATGTTACCAATGGTTGTGTAATTTGTTAAGGTCGTGGTTGTATCAGGAATGGTCGAAAGTTTTCTGTCGATGTGGTATTATGATTCGTTTACGATTGTGAGTTACATCTGTTGCCATGATAGTGCTTGTATTGTGTAATTTTTCAGAGTGGATATTTTTGTCGGGTTGATATTTGTTACGTTACGTTGATATGTTATGCTGAGCTGGCATTTCGGCATATTGATTTGCGATGTGTTATGCTAAGTTGGTATCTTGGTGCGTTGCTCTGTGATGTAACGTTTTGTTGTACTTAGTAATTATTTGTTCAGTATTCCGAGAGGTCGAGGCCGAGGACGTGGATGTGGTCGTAGACGTAATTAGAACCATGAGAGGGAGACTCGCTCGTTGTCGAGTGCCAATCAGCTCAGTACAGATGGTCGGGTTGACCCTTCGCGTGATTAGGAGCAATCAGCTGGAGG
Organism: Orobanche coerulescens; assembly: GCA_033398695.1. Lineage (NCBI taxonomy): Eukaryota > Viridiplantae > Streptophyta > Magnoliopsida > Lamiales > Orobanchaceae > Orobanche > Orobanche coerulescens. The sequence continues at coordinate 59,337,893 of CM065808.1, read as the reverse complement.
TAATGTCGGTGTCGGCAGCGCTACCATCCTTCGTCAGGTGGCTGATCAGTTGGCACAGATGAATCAAGCAGTGCACCGGAATAAGCCTCCCGATGGGGATAATGGAGCCAGTAGGTGGTTGCGAGATGTGATGAAAATGCACCCACCTCATTTTTCGGGTTCCTCTGACTTGTTAGGTTGGGAGAACTGGCTCTTCCAGTTGGGAAGAATATTTAATACGGTGGCATGTCCCAATGAGAGAAGAGTACCTATTGCTCAGTATCTTCTCGATAAAGAAGCTGCAGACTGGTGGCACATTGTAGTGCCTGCAGATCGTACATCTACCTGGGATGAGTTTAAGACTACCATGGAGGCAGAGTATTGCCCGTTGCCTGTCCGTGAATGCATAATCGTTGAGTTTTTCTTGGCTACACCCCAGGATGTGTCGATATCCTAGGCGATAGTCGATTATAATCATCAGTTGAGTTACATTCGTGATCAAGTGAGAAGTGAAGCAGACAAGATACGATACTTTAATATACACATGAAACCCCATATCTGTGAGACCATGACTCCACTCATGTGTACCACTTTGAAGGAATATCAGGACCGAGCTTTAGCCATTGAGATGGTTGTTTCTGTGTCAGAGGCTAGTTCGGGATGTAAGAGAGAGAAGACCTTGGGTTCCAGAGGTCAGAGAAGTGAGTTTCGTGATCCTGTTGCTTCACATTATCCTTCTGGGAGCACTCCTCGTTCGTTCGATCAGTCTAAGAATCCTACTCCAGTGGTAAGAAAGGTAAGCGACAGGAATATGTGCTTCAACTGTAGCCATGTGGGTCATACTCGGAAGAATTGTAGCTCGCCACAGGTTAATTGTTTCAAGTGTGGTCATTAGGGACGCCAAGCGGCGCACTGCGAGTCCGTCATCGAGATGTTTGGGGACCGAGGTCCCGCTCCTACTCGTGGAGGGCACAGTGGTGCCTAGTAAGGTTATTGCGTGTTGTATTGTAGGTTATGTCTCGTGTGGAGGATTGTTTTTGTTGCTCGAATGCTTTTATCTTGTTATGTGGCGTTTTGATGTTTGGTTTAAGTTTTGGAACAAAACTTATTTTTAGTGGGGGAGTATGTAATACCCGAGATTTTCGTTTCCGGTTGCGTTGAATTCTTTATATTGTTTAGTGGATTGTACGTTGTTCTTACCTATATGTTTGTGTGACATGCATTGACGCATGTTGGTTGCGAATCGGATTTGTGCGTGATTGTCATTCCGTTGGGTAGTATCGCTGTTATGATGAGTTTCGGAGCTATCTGTGCAGTAAGAATATCGCACCTACGTGCATGGATAGCGCGCGCTAGTGCATCATTGCTAGCGCACGCTAAGGCATGGTTAGCGCACGCTAACTGGAGGTGCAAAAACAGTCCATAAGCTACTGGACTGGGTTGTAGTGTCGATTAGCGCACGCTATATAGCGATATAGCGCACGCTAAGGTGTTGTACTAGCGCACGCTATTGGTTGTAGTAGCGCACGCTAACTGGCGGTTCTGGGACGGTCCAGAAGCTACTGGACTGGGTTGGAGGCCCCGTTAGCGCATGCTAATGATTGTTGTTAGCGCACGCTAACCTGTCCGGTATAAAAACCGGACATCAGTCATTTATTCCCATTTTCTTTCCCATTTCTTCTTCCTCCGCGGGTGTGAAAGGGCGACTAGGGTTCGTGTTCCTGGCCGATTTTACTCCATCCAAATGTGTTTTGGAGATTCCTAGGTGATTATAACATCATCTAATCCATTGTTCTTCATCGGATCGAGGTAATTCCTTAGTTTTTCTTCAAGTTGACTTTTTGTAGGTTTGTTCTTGATTTTGGAATTGATCCAGTTTTGATGAATCTGTTGTCATAAAACACTGTCTCGAACATGTTTTATGGATTGAATATCCATATCTTCGGTTTCGTTCAACCTGATGGGTGATTTTGGTGTTCTTGAAGGGTCGTGAACATATAATATTCGATTAAATGTTCGAATGAGCTTTCCTTCGATAGTTTGATGTGATTCCCGTTGTTACTGGTCTTGATCCTCGTTGTGTCTTGCGGAAGTTGTAGGTATTCAGAGTTTCCCGATCGAGCCGTGTTCGTCGGAGTGTCCGTATCGGTTATTGAGGCAAGTATCATGTTTATACGATTTGCATCTTGTGAATGGAGGTTACGTGTTAGATTTACGATGATTGACTTGTCTCGATGAGTATATGTATATTTCATATGTCGTGATTATAAACCAATTATAGTAAATATGAATTATTTGGAATAAATACTCCGTGTTGATTATGTGGTACTTGATTGTTCATACTCTAGGAATCATGATGGTTGTGATGATTATGTCGGGTTTATTTTCCGTTTGGGTGTGTATTGGGTGTTGTGTTATGTGTGCAGGGTTGAGATAATCTTACTGGTTGGTTGTACACGTGGTTGTGCAAGTGTTGTGTTTCGATCATGAGTTATGCTTGATTATGTGTTATTGATGTTGATGGTTTGATTTTTGAGGTTGTGCTATGTGTGATAGTCGTGTTGAGTCGTGATAGACTAGTTGGTTAATTGATCGTGAACGTGTTGGTGTGATGTGAATATGAATGTTTTGTGCTGGAATGCTAAGTTCACTCGTGTGGGTTCGACGGGGCCTACGAGGATTCATGGAACAGGTCCATGGGATCAGAACTTAGTATGTGGTGCTGAAGGTGCGGGTCTGACGAGGCCTACGATGACACATGGCACAGGTCCATGGGGTCAAGACACAGTACGTCCAACCGTGCAGGTTCGACGGGACCTACGGTGACACGTGACACAGGTTCACGGTGTCGGGACTGGTTGTTGTGATTGTTGTGTTGGCTCAATCCGTGTGGGTTGTCGAACCTACGGAGACTCGTGGCAAGCGATCACGGAATCATGAGCATGATATATTGTTGTGATTGTTGTGATTGATTAAGTCCGCGCGGGTTATTGAACCTACGGAGACACGTGACTGGGGATCACGGTGGCATGAATCATATTTTGTAAGTCAAAGTTTTGAAATAAAGTTTTTAAGAAAAGAATGTTGGGCCGAGACCCACGAGATTTATGGAAATTTGTCATACTGTAAATTGTTGGAATACAATTTGAGATTTGGGCTAAGACCCTAAGATTTTCGAAAGGTTTTGAAATCCAGGACTCGAGGTCCTAACGGTTCGTATTTCTAACAAATACTGAGATGATGATTTTATTTTCAAATGCTTCATGGCTTGTTTTCTTTTGCTAAAACCTCTCAGGAATGTTTTGGTGGTTGATTTCCGTATCTGATTCGTGGTTGTTATTTGCTTGTTACATATCGTATAGTATGATACTTGGACTAGCCATTCAAATGCTAATCCCTTAAATGGGAAAATGCGTTTCATGCATTTCGGGTATGCTTGGTTTGTGGGAGCAGTCACAGGGTCGGCATGGAAGATGATGGGCCGCGAAATCAAGATTTATAGAGTCCAGTTGTTGTTGCGTCAGTGTATTATTCGCAGTCTTCCGATGTGTTGTATCGTATGGTACTTTGGACCCCTGTGTGGGTATGAATTGAAAGAAATTATTTTTGATTGATTGGGTTGTGTGACCTCATCGGTCCGTCTTGCTATCTTGTTTGACCCCGGACGGTCAAACAGTTCATCGTTTGTAGTGCTTAGCCTGGTAGATCCTTGTGAGACGGGCTACGGCGTGTGATATTCCCGGATGATTTATGGGGGTGTTACATATCGTGTATCAAGTTGTCCTTATTTTGATATCAGGTATATCGTATAAGAATATTGTTGGGATGAGTATACATATATACAGTATGTTGAGACGACAAGCAGGAGCAGTTATAATTGGCTAAGTACAGTAGCCATAACATACGCTAAGTCGAGAGGCTAACACACGTTAAGGTGCTAAGTGTAGCGTATGCTACATAACATGCATTGCGTACGTTATGAGAGGAATCGGATAGAGGAATCTATACCTGACATTGGAGACCAGAGAATGGCTGGCGTGCGAAAAGGTAAGTCAACAAAGAAGTTAAGATACGATATGGATTGCACATTATATACGTTAAATGGGTATATTACTAGATCAAGTCAACTCTGAGTTACGTACGCTATAGCAAGGGCTTTGCGTACATAAGTTATTGAACGAAGTGAGACAGTAGCCTCTGGATTGTCGTTGTGTATGATGTCAAGGTCAGGTAGCGGACGTAAAGCGTTGTTTCACACATTAAGCGTTACATGTCACGTACGCAAGTCATTAAATGAAATGAGACAGTGGCCTCTGGATTAGTGTTACATACGCTATCAAAGTCGGACAAATTACGTAAGGAGTGTTACATACGTTAGGTTGTTCATGTAGTGTACGTAATGTCTGAAGTCTATAAATATGTGAGACCTCCGTCACTTCGGCATTATGAGAAGTTCAACTTTGTTTTTTCCCTTCAACCCTCCGAGGCTGATTTTGGCTCTTCTAAATTGATTGGGAACTTGAGGGCATGGATTTGGAGCTTGAGATATGAAGATATTGTCGATACTTGAGGTGTTAGATTGTGTTGTTCATTTTGTTGAGGTATGTTGGTTAATTCCTCTCTTTATTTTCGGGTTTTGATGTTGTTGTTGATGATTACTTTGTGTGATGATAGATTATGGAAGAGTTGTGATGATTCTTGGTGTTTTATGGAGTTTGGGTTGAGGAAGATGATGGTATGATTATATGTATATATATATATATTGGATTATGTTGTTTTGTTATGAACATGATTATGGAATCATGGTGTTCTTGGTGTTCTAGGTATATATCACATCAAAGAGGAATATGTGATAATATATGAATGGTTTTGGATATAAACGTGGATTTGATCATTAGAACCAATGGTCCAATATTATGTTGATTGTAGTGGTCGATTTCGTATGTTCTTGATGAAATTTGAATCATGATATGAGGTTGAATCCGGAGAGGTTATGGTTAATCTTGGAATATGATTATTCATGATATTGAACTATTTGGATAGTTCGGATTGATGATAATAATCGGTAATTGTTTTTCTATGAATTTACGAGTGTGAACAAGAAAGAACCTTGTTAATTCGTATTTATGGTTGAAGTTGGAATCGAGAATGTTAAGACCCTTGTCTGAATTGATTGTTGATAGGATTATCGTATTGCGGCTTGTATTGTGGAGATGAGTTCGTCATTGTTTGAGTTGAATTGTTTGGTTTTGTATATGATTGAGGTATTGTTGAGCCGTTGAGTTTGTTGGTTGGTTATATCGGTTGTTGATTATTATCGAACATGTTGTTAATCGATTATTATCTTAGGTTGTGATAATTGATCGTTGATTATAACTATTGTGTTGCGGTTGAGACTGGAGTATTCGTGGATTGCTTTGGTCGGGGCTAAGGAGCTCATAGATGAAGGCAATAGAATCATATTTTATGTTGCGAAAAAGTAGGTAAGTAGGATGATTTTTTAAGAAAATGTCTGTGACCTGTTCATTTCTAGACAAAGTCATTTGAAGATAGAAAATTCTAAAGTGGACTTAGAAGCTGACTTAGCTACAGTTTTGTAATTATCAAAAATGAGGAAATTGTTGAGGAAAATCTTCTTAGATATTGATAACTGCAGCAAAACTACAATAACATCCTACATTCCCGATCATGCAGCACAACCAATTAGGAACCAAGCATACAACGTACGAAAGGGACTCAGTCGACAGCAAAGCATCAAGTTGTCTACAACATTTTTTTTGTATACACTTTACTTAGAAAAAGTAAAATTTACAACCCAAGATGATCTACTTGAACATCAAATCGATGTGAGTAATATTATTTTATATTCAGAAAGAATTCACAATTTGAAGAGCATTAATGGCTAATAGAGACAACATTTAATGTGGCTGAGGGATGTGGTAGTATTTAATGAGGCAAAAAGAATGTATGAAACATTTAATGTTGACACGATTGATTACTTTAATTCAAACATTCAACAAGCTGCCACTCTGAAGCATCCACATTTCACCAACTGGCCAATGGATATATTTATTACGGATCTGAGGTCATAAATAGCCCAACTAGGGGATATGCTCAAGTTATACTTAAGAAACTTAATCAAGTTACACTTCTTACAATCTAAAAAGCAAACTATGTCTCTTCATCTTACAACAAACTTTTACAGCAATGAGATTGATAAAGTCCTCAATGAGCGAATAACACACTAGAACCAAGAGCTTTAAGAGTAAAACTATTCTTAGATAATTATTCTACCCTTATCTACGCTAAGAGTTAGCCCTATGTTAAGTAATTTCGAGGGTACACAAATGTCCATACACTCTCTGAAGCCAAACTTCTATACCTTGCTCGATCAAATCCCGATGAATCATTGTTTGGTGTGTAAGAACCTCGAGAATTTGAAGTGATGCTGATATGCGGCTCAAAGTGTCCGCGATGATGTTGGCCTTCCCGGATGGTAAAGAATTTTCAAATCATAATCCTTAATCAATTCCAACCAACGTCGCTGCCTCATATTCAACTAGACTGACAGGGTCTACAGGACTGTGGAGATCCATATGTAGCAATTCAAGGACCTTGTTGGTAGAAAGGTATGATTTGCTCTTCAGAGAGGTCTTGGCCTCCTTGTCTTTCTAACATGGCCAAGAGACACTGTTTTTATGAAATGAAACATCATGCAAGCCTTTGACCATTCCCTATCGAGCTAGCTTGTTGATGGTCTTGAAATTGATATGAGACATCCTCTTGTGCCATAATGATCTTTGAGTTGCAGTGCCTTTGGAAACAAAACAAGGAATTCCAGGTTTCAAGTGAGAAATATATATGTTACTTGACAATTTTCTTGGTCTTGGTGTCTTTCACCCTACAATGATCTAAATAGAATTTTATCGAGAACTGTTTATCACAGAACGGCCTAATGCTAAGTAGATTGTACTTTAATCCTTCTATGTAGGCTACGCCGGTGACTTTGAATTTTCCTACAAGCAGGGTTCCTTTTCCTCTTGTTCTTCCTTTAGATTTGTCAACGAATCGCACCTTTGGACTGCGACCTTCTACACAATCTGACAGCTTGGTGATATCTCATGTCATGTGATGAGAACATCCGCTATCGAAATACCAGATGTCCTTCTCCTTGATATCCTGTAATCAAAAGATTAAGTAGATTTAGATCCCCTTTGATTTTTGGTTCCTTGGTTATTACTACCTTTAGGTACACATATTTTCCTGATAGTAATGGGTTTGCTGTAGGTTGCATTTGGTCCTATTTTGCGGGATTTACATGGGACAAACACGTAATCGCTGTAAGCATGGTTATTATGCATGTAAATTTGGAATTTTGGCTCGAGTATGGTTGTGGTATAAGAGGAAGAACCATATTTTTCTGCCTTGTTGCCTACCTCCTGGGTTTCAGTTGGATTCCCAGACTTGCTATTGGTAGAACTGCGTGGTAGCTTGCTTACGGGACACATACTTGGTTTCTTGTACCCAGTATCTAGGAGCACTGTACTGTTGGTAGTACTAAGGTGCATGCCGTTGATACTTAGGCACAGCCTTCCTTCTAGCCGGCTGCTAACGATGATCGTATGCTCGAGGAGCAAACTATTGATTTTTGGTATTGCATCTTACAGGTCTGTGAGACTGAGGTTTCCTCTACTTATGATATGACCACGGTGGCGGAATGGCAGCCTTTGCTGTCCAAGAAAGGGCAGATGTAACTTTTACAGGAACATCTTTTGGGGCTTCTTTCGGTCCTGGAAAGGGTTCCACTCCTTTGACAAACACCCTACTAGTTTTTCCCTTGTTGAGAACGAGTCATATCCCAAGCCACGTTTGTCATGGGCGTGCTGCCCAGTGGTTAGGATGTCTTCCATCCTCCTCGATGATTTCTCAAGGGACTTTAGGTTAGTCTCGATTTCTCCTTCTCTTTTCTCGAGAAGCTGTATTTTAGATTCTAACAAAGCATAATCATTTGTCTTGTATGTACTATGAGTTCTTACCTCATTTTGTTTGGTTGCAAGTTGATGATTGCTTTCCATGAGTTTCTCATGAATGATCTTGCTATTTTCACAATCCATAGACATATTCTCCTAGTTATTTTTTAGTAGATCATTTTCATCCTTCAGCTCTAAATTTCAAAGAGAGAGATATACGTTTTCTTATTTAAGAATCTCATGGGACTTTCGAATGGTTCTGAACTCATTCATCACATTTTCAAATGTATGTGATGTATTAATGGGAGTAGTTGAGGTTGAGCTTACCTCATACTCATTATCTTAATCATCATCCTCTTCTTTTGCCATAAAGCACATGTAGGCTTTATCCTCGATTTCATCATCGGAGGAGTCACTGTCAGTGATTGTCCATAGACACTCCTCTATTTTGATTGATGTGGGTGAGTCTTATGATTCTCCTATCATGGCCTCTAGCTTGTGTTGCCAGATGCGCCTTTTCTCGTCCTTTTCTTGTTGCCCGGCTTCGAGCAACTTCTGCACTTTAGGATGAGGACATCTATTTACATAGTTTCTTGGTTTCCTACAATTATAGCACATGTTAGAATCTATGGATGATGGTGATTCCGAACTCACCTTGTTAAACGGTTTAGGCCTGTAGGGGGTCTTTCCGGATTTCTTAATAAATTTCCGGAATTTGTGCATGATCAAGGCCATTTCATCTTCTGACAGGATGTCATCATCGCTGTCAACTGCCTTGTATGCGACTTTAGATGTACTGGGGACAGAGCTGTGTCTCCTGTCAGATTGTCTCCTGTCAGATACATCAGTGAGTGTTGTAGTCTTAGCAGGTGACTCTTTGGTCTTCCCTCTTCTATCAATATCATACTCAAAAGCTTTGAGGTCAGGGAAGACATCAAAAGTAGATATATCATTTAAATTGCAAGACACACACATGGATGTGGTCTTAATATCCCATCGGATAGGGAGTGAGCTAAAGATTTTAAAAAATTTCTACTTTTGGGTATGCACTTTACCCAATGGTTCAAGTTCACCGATAATGCCGGTAAATCTGAGGTCAAGTTCCTCAAGTGTTTCGGAAGATTTCATTTCAAAAGATTCAAATTGTTGAGTTAGTTTTGAAATCTTGTTTTCTTTGGAGAGATCAGTTCCCTCACATATCAATTTGAGTTTCTCCCATATTTTCTTGGCTGTCTTGCAGCTCTTTACCTCGTAGAATATGCCTTTATCAAGAGTGACAAATAGCACATTCTTGTCGATGTTGTCAAGATCCGCATGCTTGCTATGAGAAGCTGTCTACTATTCTCGTTCCTTCTCAAGTATTTCCGCATGAGGTTATCCTTCTATTCTGACGGCTGGATTGACCTGCATGATCTTTGATAGGTCTTTCTTGGATGACAAAGATGTAACACCCCCAATCCACTCAGGGATATTACACGCCCTAGACCCTCTCCTCGAGGATCTACCAGGCTGATAACTAAATCAAACATATAAACATCGCCTTTAAGGCTAAAATGACTCAGTAGACCGACTTGGTCTTTCAATAAATATTTACAACTCACTTCCAAACACATACCCACGTAGGGGTCAAATTACAATAAACTCCCGTACAACGGGGAAAAGATACTGCAGTGGAAAAGAAAATACAACTAGACCAATACGACATCAACGGATCCTCGTGTGATTAGTATCGTTCATCTTTCATCATCCTTCGTGCCGACCCTGTGCTATGCTCCAAAACCTGAATGCAAAAATAGACATCCACCCCCCGAATACTCGGGGGTTAGCAAAACTCCACTGTTTTGCTAGTGCAAGTATAAAATACGAAAACAAGCCATACATATCATACTCCACAAAAACAGAATAATCGCGAATATACTTCCCGAGAAAATTCACTTGATCAAACCATTCAAAACGTGAAAGGTAGGAAATAACTCAATGTCCATATTACAAAACATTTGACGATCTCGGGAGTTTAGAAAACATTTAGGATATAAGAATTCTAAAACCTTTCGAAAACATTTAGGGACACAGCCCAAAAGTCATTTTCCAAAATTCAAGTTCCGGTAACAATACGCGGGGTCCACAACCCATTTCACAAAACACGGGGTCCGTGACCCAAATCACAAATCACATGTTCCTAAGGATTATTCGTGTCCCGTGCTAACAAGCCACGAACCTCAGATGCTCCCGAAGAACAAACCCGAGTGAATAACCCAATAGGAAAAACATATCAAATCACATGTCTCCACGACACGAATATCACAACCAAACCACAACCATAAGTTATCCCGGCATCGCGCTAACAAGCCACGAACCTCGGAGTCCCCGCAAGACATATCCGATGATAACCCCACAAGTTATCCCGGCATCGGGCTAGCAAGCCACGAACCTCGGAGTCCCCACAAGACATACCCGTATTGGATAACCCTACGGTTTCGCCCAACCCATACTAGCAAGTATGGATCCCGGAGATTCAACAATCCTACCCGGAGGCACATCACATACAACAAGCACACAACAATAGTCGATTATCAAGACAAGCCACATTAAGCATCACAACCTCCTTTCAAAGGAGTAACGACTAACATCACATCATGTCGAATACCCACCGAACAAACATACAATTCAATACAAAATCCTCGGCAAACAATTATTGTCTATTATATTCACTCAATGCGATTATAACGTCTCTCAACGTACGAAACTAACACACATATTCCGAGAACATATCCATTCACGAAGTATTCGAATTATCGTTGAAAGACAATATTTATCGAGGACATACCGATCCTTTTTAACGTTCATTAAACATCGATTTCGCATAAAATCATTTATCAATAATTATGCCGATGAAATATGAAATGTATGGGCAAGATATCGCCTCGATATCACGATCGCAACGAGACGACGAATAGACGCGGTCGAATAGCCCTGACGCCCGAACACCATCAAGAACGCGATAGCACCACGAGTATTACGAGAATAACACTACACGAATCATCAATCACCAACGGATTCAACATCGGAATCCTCAAACACCTATAAACCTCCTAAGGAACAATAACACATGGTTACGACGAGAATCAAGGCCAAAACAACGGAAATCCCAACAAACTATCGAAGGAAACTCATTGGGACATTTAATCGAACACTAAATGTTCAAAAATTCCCAAGAACACTGACCGTCAATCGAGTTAAACAAACTCGATATATGGATATACAACCCATAGAACACGATTAATAACATCATACTACACCAACCGATGTATCAAAATCGGATTAGAAACGAAATCAAGAACAATTTCTCCAAAAAGTCAACTTGAAGGAAAATCAAGAATATACCTTGATTCGACGAAGAACACGGATTGAATGATGATATAATCAACAAGAATCTTCCAAAATGCCTTGGAAATGATTAGAATCGCCAAGAACTCGATTTCTGAGCCTCCGTCGCGACGCGAAAAAGGAAGAAAAATCGCGTAGAAATGAAATCTGGCCGAGCTGTGCTATATATAGCCGGAGGTTACTGGCCAGAATCGGCAGCCTTACGGCCGTAACTCGTCCCTTACGGCCGTACTGGCAGACTTACGGCCGTAATCGCATTCGTCAAAATCCGCCAAAGACTAAATGGACACTTACGGCCAGAACTCGACACCTTACGGCCAGAATCGCCTTCGTCAAAAATCCACCTGGGCCAGACGTGCATTCGATCACGCTTACGGCCGTAACTCGCACACCTTACGGCCGTAATCGCACCTTACGGCCGTAACTCGCCAGCCTGTGCCTCGCCCGGCCGTGACTCGACCGTGGCCGCCCGACGGCTTGACGACCGAAACCCGAACCTGAGTAAAAATCGAAGATACGGTTACGAAGTACTCGCAAAGACGAATCCAAGCGCTAAGAGAACACACGATTCCGACCACCCGAAGTGTCGGAATTCGACGACGGAAGTAATTACCCCAAACTTTAGGAAATTACAAAAATGGCCCAAAACGTCCGAAAATCACGATACGTGATCGAAACACCGAAACAAAGCTCGCAACATGAATAATAACATTAAATGAACTTACGAGAAACTCGAAACAACAGTTTCGGACGAGATTCGCAAGAATCGAGCTCAAGTGCGGAAAAGTCGCTAAAAAGCACGGAACTCAACAAAACAACACCGAAACGAACTCGGATGACAAAAAGTGCAGAATTAATCATTCTCGGAATGACGAAACGGTCATGAGCGAGTCGTCAAAACGGACTTCCGCCAAAAAAAAAATTACCGGAAATCGAAATTACGGGTATTACATTCTACCCTCCTTAAAAGAAGTTTCGTCCCGAAACTTAAAACAAGTAGGGAGAAGAAATATCCTGCTAGGAAAAACTCAACGAGACACACAAGAAACGCGTAACTTACGCTCATTGGCGAAACGTTGCAAGCAACGCAAAGGAATATACGGCGTGAAAACACGCCCCACGACGACCAACACAATGTCGCCGATAGGGATATAATAAAACCAACAAATGACAAGCGTCATCAAACGGATAATATAGTCAAGTCGATTATCCGAACAATCACAAAACACAACGAACGAAAATCAATACGATTGACCAACCTGACGGTTCATCAATCTAAACGCGGGTCAAACGCTGAACAAATACGGAATTCCACCGCCCAAGGGTTGGAAGATCGAAACGAGACTAATTTCCCGAACTTAAGGGAATTAGGAAGGAGTCTGAACGCTCAACAATCACGAAACGAGATCAACAAAAACCGAACAATCAAACGATCGAACCACAAAGATCGAGACAACAAAAATCGAACGATCATGTTCGAATCACGAAGAACAATAAAAATTCAAACAACAACTCCAAGGTTCACATCTCGACTCGAGACAATATATGATCCGGTGAAAACAACAACATATGCATTCACATAAGATCCACATGAGAGAGAATAGAAATTGAAAGGTCACAACGACAAACGAGCTATTCCAAAACAATACCACGCTCGTTCGATCAACAAAAGCAAGGGGCAGGACAAGCTCAGAAAATGTCAACGAACATAAACGAGTCGACAGAGTCGAAAATACGGAAGTTCCAAATCCGATCCACTTCGAATAAAAGAACTAGTAGAACCAAAAGATGTTACTTCCGAACAAGGTTCACAAGAATCGAACCGAACTCGGAAAAGTCACAGCGATACCAGGTCGACCCAAAATAAGATCACAGCTCGTTCGAATGATGAACCCGAAATACAAAACAAGTTCAGACATTATCAACGAACACGAGCGAATCGATAGACTGGAGAAAGAGAAAATGAAGAAGTCCAAAAACAATACGGGTATTACATTCGACCTCTTCTAAAAGAAGTGTCGTTCCCGAAACTCACAACACTAAATCAAGGCGACAACACAACAAGCAACCGACAGAAACATCCTTCAAAGGCCTCTCAAAGCCGATTCTGATAATCGCGCTAAGCGAACTCCGAAAGTCTCGTGAGCCACCCGCAAAATTGAATTCGGCGTCCCTCGAGTCCACACTTGAAATGTGTTACCGACGAGAAGGACAATATACACGTGCATGCCCCGGCACATTACGGTTGAAACGTCTCGGCTCGGCATACCGAAAATACAAATGCTCGATACAATGGATCAAAACACCGCAAAACAACATACCAGAGATGCCAACTCAGCATAACATATCAACGCATACAAAAATCACAACAACAACGGCATCATTCGACGATTACAACATCCCGAACGACAGCCAGCACACAATCACAAGCATCATGAAACAATCACCCATGTGTATAACGCACAAAAATCCAGGCTTTAACAACTCACACTAGTGCGACAACACGCAAATCACCACGAGGCGATAAACAGTAAATACCAGTTCACACCTCTCACGGAGGGCCAACAAAACATATGCGTGGCGAACGACTCGACGCTCACGCCACCAATTCAATCACAATTCGGGGTTGACACCGTAACGAAAGTTCGAAAACCATACACGCATTTCCGGTCCGCAAACAGGAATGATAGGTTTTAAAAACGAAAACCACCTTTGAAGACAGTTTGGAAACACCAGTTGATCTTGAGTATCATTTTACAAAAAGTTGAACAAACATCATTTTCGAGACTTTGAAAATCATCTTGCGTTTGAACAAAAATGAGGACACCTTCTCGTAGTGAAATACATTGAATAATCGACACTTGGGTCTAAGCAATCGCATTTCTAAAAGTAATTGAAAATATCTCAAAATATTTTGGTCCTCAATTGGAATGATTTTGAAACATATTACGGTACTAGAAGGCACCTTGAAAGTACCGAGAAAATAATTCGTTTTAAAAGTACGTCTCGAATTTTAATTTTCTAAGATACTCAAGGTTTTCAAAATAATTCAATGGGCTAGAATGCCCAAAATTTGAGTAATTACACGTAACATTATAGCGCCGTGGTCCCACGCCGGAACCCACCAGACTAAAAACCATTTACAAAAATGCCAAAAAGGCCGATGACGGTAATGTTTCAAAAACTCACAAAAGCCATTTTACAACATGCTAAATACCGTCATAAGAATTTCGCCAAAACGATCAAGGCCATAATGCCAAAAAACTCGGTTAAGGTAATCGGTTTTTGAAATAAAACTCAGTCGGTAAAATACCGAAAGCCATTACAAAAGAACTCACGCTGCGGATAAAATAAATAAAGTCAAACATGCACAAGACAGCAACACTACACCTCATATGAACGAAAAATGGGAGTCAAATAATCACATATCACGAAATAAAAATCCATAAGAGGATTCCGTCAATTAACTCATAATCATAAAAATAGCTCGTGTCACACGAGGCACAACACAAAGAAGGGAGACTTACATCCACAGGTCGCACGAAGATGATGATTGCCCACGATACTAATCACGACCAACCAACTCAGACGACGCGTCGCGACACGACCCAGTCAGATAAAATCCGACGAGACAAAAACTCAACAGACACCACTGACCCGACAGCCTAGATTTCCACAACCTAAGCTCCGATACCATTTATGTAACACCCCCAATCCACTCAGGGATATTACACGCCGTAGACCCTCTCCTCGAGGATCTACCAGGCTGATAACTAAATCAAACATCTAAACATCGCCTTTAAGGCTAAAATGACTCAGTAGACCGACTTGGTCTTTCAATAAATATTTACAACTCACTTCCAAACACATACCCACGCAGGGGTCAAATTACAATAAACTCCCGTACAACGGGGAAAAGATACTGCAGTGGAAAAGAAAATACAACTAGACCAATACGACATCAACGGATCCTCGTGTGATTAGTATCGTTCATCTTTCATCATCCTTCGTGCCGACCCTGTGCTATGCTCCAAAACCTGAATGCAAAATAGACATCCACCCCGAATACTGTGGGTTAGCAAAACTCCACTGCTTTTGCTAGTGCAAGTATAAAATACGAAAACAAGCCATACATATCATACTCCACAAAAACAGAATAATCGCGAATATACTTCCCGAGAAAATTCACTTGATCAAACCATTCAAAACGTGAAAGGTAGGAAATAACTCAATGTCCATATTACAAAACATTTGACGATCTCGGGAGTTTAGAAAACATTTGGGATATAAGAATTCTAAAACCTTTTGAAAACATTTAGGGACACACCAAAAGTCATTTTCCAAAATTCAAGTTCCAGAATAATACGCGGGTCCACAACCCATTTCACAAAACACGGGTCCGTGACCCAAATCACAAATCACATGTTCCTAAGGATTATTCGTGTCCCGTGCTAACAAGCCACGAACCTCAGATGCTCCCGAAGAACAAACCCGAGTGAATAACCCAATAGGAAAAACATATCAAATCACATGTCTCCACGACACGAATATCACAACCAAACCACAACCATAAGTTATCCCGGCATCGCGCTAACAAGCCACGAACCTCGGAGTCCCCGCAAGACATATCCGATGATAACCCCACAAGTTATCCCGGCATCGGGCTAGCAAGCCACGAACCTCGGAGTCCCCGCAAGACATACCCGTATTGGATAACCCTACGGTTTCGCCCAACCCATACTAGCAAGTATGGATCCCGGAGATTCAACAATCCTACCCGGAGGCACATCACATACAACAAGCACACAACAATAGTCGATTATCAAAACAAGCCACATTAAGCATCACAACCTCCTTTCAAAGGAGTAACGACTAACATCACATCATGTCGAATACCCACCGAACAAACATACAATTCAATACAAAATCCTCGGCAAACAATTATGGTCTATTATATTCACTCAATGCGATTATAACGTCTCTCAACGTACGAAACTAACACACATATTCCGAGAACATATCCATTCACGAAGTATTCGAATTATCGTTGAAAGACAATATTTATCGAGGACATACCGATCCTTTTTAACGTTCATTAAACATTGGATTTCGCATAAAATCATTTATCAATAATTATGCCGATGAAATATGAAATGTATGGGCAAGATACTTGCCTCGATATCACGATCGCAACGAGACGACGAATAGGACGCGGTCGAATAGCCCCGGATGCCCGAACACCATCAAGAACGCGATAGCACCACGAGTATTACGAGAATAACACTACACGAATCATCAATCACCAACGGGATTCAACATCGGAATCCTCAAACACCTATAAACCTCCGGAAGGAACAATAACACATGGTTACGACGAGAATCAAGGCCAAAACAACGGAAATCCCAACAAACTATCGAAGGGAAACTCATTGGGACATTTAATCGAACACTAAATGTTCAAAAATTCCCAAGAACACTCGAATCGTCAATCGAGTTAAACAAACTCGATATATGGATATACAACCCATAGAACACGATTAATAACATCATACTACACCAACCGATGTATCAAAATCGGATTAGAAATGAAATCAAGAACAATTTCTCCAAAAAGTCAACTTGAAGGAAAATCAAGAATATACCTTGATTCGACGAAGAACACGGATTGAATGATGATATAATCAACAAGAATCTTCCAAAATGCCTTGGAAATGATTAGAATCGGCCAAGAACTCGATTTCTGAGCCTCCGTCGCGACGCCGAAAAAGGAAGAAAAATCGCGTAGAAATGAAATCGGCCGAGCCGTGCTATATATAGCCGGCAGGTTACGGCCGTAATCGGCAGGCCTTAAGGCCGTAACTCGGTCCCTTACGGCCGTACTCGGCAGGCCTTACGGCCGTAATCGCATTCGTCAAAAATCGCCAAAGACCAAATGTGACACTTACGGCCGTAACTCGCACACCTTACGGCCGTAATCGGCCTTCACAAAATCCGCCTGGCCAAATGCGGCCATACCCGATCACGCTTACGGCCGTAACTTCGCACACCTTACGGCCAGAATCGCACCTTACGGCCGTAACTCGGCCATGCCAGCCTCGCCTGGCCGTGACTTACTGGCCACTCCGACGGCTTGACGACCCGAAACCCGAACCCGAGTAAAAATCGAAGATACGAGCACGGGTACTCGCAAAGACGAATCCAAGCGCTAAGAGAACACACGATTCCGACCACCCGAAGTGTCGGAATTCGACGACGGAAGTAATTACCCCAAACTTTGGGAAATTACAAAAATGGCCCAAAACGTCCGAAAATCACGATACGTGATCGAAACACCGAAACAAAGCTCGCAACATGAATAATAACATTAAATGAACTTACTAGAAACTCGAAACAACAGTTTCGGACGAGATTCGCAAGAATCGAGCTCAAGTGCGGAAAAGTCGCTAAAAAGCACGGAACTCAACAAAATGACACCGAAACGAACTCGGATGACAAAAAGTGCAGAATTAATCATTCTCGGAATGACGAAACGGTCATGAGCGAGTCGTCAAAACGGACTTCCGCCAAAAAAAAAGAAACTACCGGAAATCGAAATTACGGGTATTACAAAAGATCATCACTTCATGCATTTCGGTAATATGGCTTCCATCCTGATTCTCGAGTCATCAAATTCGTTAATGGAAAATATGGGAACTTTGTTTATCATAGATATATCCATGGAAAAAGTAGAATGAATGATAAGATATAAAAATGAAGTTTCCAAAAGCTATTGATTTTGTTGATTTGATTCAAGTGAAAAATCGACTGATTCTTTATAGAATCAACTTCTCCGATACCACTTGTTGGTCATAGTATACAATTATACATCTTACAAAGGGAGTTGAATAAGTTGCATCCTTTTTCGAATCTTGTTTACGTAGCAGAAATCTGAAACTAAGTTGTTGTAAATACAGCAACTGGGTGGTCTCCTGTTAGCTTGGCGCTTACAGGGTTTTCAGGACAAGTATATTAAAATCACACAACTAGTAAAAAAATAGTAAAGATAGTAAGTAAAGACACACGGTTTAATGTGGTTCGAGGTAAATTCATCTACGTCCACAGGTCCACCACACAGGAGTAGAAAGTTTATTAAAATCACGGTGTATACAACCATATGATTTTAACTAAACTCGTCGTTGTAGCATTCACATAGATTGATATAGCCGATAGTAGCTTTGGCCGTTCACACAGATTGGCTTGGGCTTCTTCGACTTGATTCTTCTCACATAGATTGAAGCTTCATCCTGAACTCTATTCATCCCACACAGGTCAGAATAACTTTGCTTAGTCCACACAGGGCTAAGTATCTCAACAATAAGTATTGGTTTATCACGAGTCGAATAGAAACTATAGGCTTGATAAGCATTTGCTGTAGATGTGTTGTTCGTTGTTGAGGACTTGTATATTTCTTCACTTCAGAGGTCGTTGTATGCTTGAAGAAATATAATGCTCTTGTAAGCTTGATGTTTAGATTGTGTAAACTGTTTAATGTCCTCTTGCTTGAGGTTATTTATAACCTAGGAAATAGATCCATATTAAATATAGCCATTGGACGGTTGGTGAGATTGAGATAGCTCTGATTGGCGGGTTCAGAATGTTTTGAATTAAAGGTGATTCGCATTTAATGCTTCAGACATTCCCTTTAACCCGCATTAAATGCTCTTCTGTCTGTAGTCTCTACGTCCGTAATAGATATTATCCTGTCAGCATTAAATGAATACTTTATGAATAAAGAAAATTTGTTTCGCAAAGGTTTCAAGTTCCTTCTCAGTTTTGTTGGTTTTGTGTTTTACTTTTCCTTAAGTAAAACGCCTACAACATTGTTTGTTGTAGCCAACATCTCATCTTGCTGTATCTTGAAGGTTTAGCTATAGGATTTGACTCTTTGCTCGCTGTATGATCTTGCACCGTATGGACAGGCTGTATGAATAGGCTTGAATGAACATGCTGTACGGACAGGCAGTATGTAGCATTTATTAAAACATGATTTTTTCGAACAGTGTCAGTTGTCTTACGTTGGCTACCATTTGTCCAGAAAGTTGGAAGAAACTGGAAGAAATGAAAGCCTATGAGCTTAATGCTCACCTCAAGGACACTTTGTCTAAACATGCTAGGCAAGAGAAGTATGAGACCTTTCAAGCCTTGCATGCTTGCAAGATGGTTGAGGGGACATCTGTTAGCATTCATGTACTCAAGATGAAAGGTTACGTTGATCATCTTGATAGGCTTGATTTTCCAATTTCTAAGGAGCACTCTACGAATGTGATCCTAAACTCATTATCAGATAGTTTCGGTCAGTTTATTATGAACTATAATATGAATGAGATGTAAAAATCCATTGCTGAGCTGCATGGGATGCTTAAAACGGCTGAGCAAAATATTAAGAAGAAACCGAGCTATGTGTTGATGGTCAGTAAAGGAAGTCCTACAAGAACAAAGGCAAGGGTAAAGGTAAAGCAAAAGTTGCCAAATATAAAGACCTAGCTAAGCCGGCTTTTAAGGAAAAAGCTCACAAAGATGGAAATTACCATCATTGCAGTAAACCAGGTCACTGAAGGAGAAACTGCAAGGTTTACTTGGAAGGGCTAAAGCGTATCAATGGTAGTGAAACTATCACAGGTGTATTAGTTATAGAAGTTAACTTATCTACTTCTAACTCCTGAGTATTGGATACTGGATGTGGAATTTATACAAATTTGCAGGGGTTGAGAAGTAGTAGAGAGCTGGAGAAAGGGGAAGTCGATCTAAGAGTCGATAATGGAGCAAGAGTTGATGCGCTAGCTGTTGGAACTTACGATCTAGTTTTACCCAACGAGCTTTTGTTAGTTTTGAACAATTGATATTATGTCCCTGCTATGAATAGGAATATTATTTTAGTTTCGACATTAGATTATGAAGGCTGCAATTCTCTTATTAAGAATAAGATGAGTTGTATTTACTTTGATGGCTTGCTTTATGGAACTACAAGTTATATACTGGAATTTACAATATTAATTTATATGAGTCCAATATTATAGAAGTCTATAACATTGCAACCAAGAAACCTAAGCTCAATGATTCTAATCCGACTTGCCTATGGCACTGTCGACTTGGCCACATAAATGAGAAACGCGTTTCTAAACTCCATCATGATGGACTTTTAGACTCTTTTGACTATGAGTCATTTAGGACATGCAAATATTGTTTATTGGGCAAGATGACGAAGAATCCTTTCACCGGTCATGGAGAAAGGACTGGTGATCTATTAGGCCTATTAGATATTGATGTATGCGGACCTCTTAGCACTCACGCCAGAGGCGGATACCAATACTACATCACTTACACCGATGATTTTAGTCGATATGTATATATTTATATTATGAAGCATAAACATGAATGTTTTGAAATGTGCAAATTATTATAGAATGATCGGATCGAGGTGGTAAGTACTTGATCCAAGAGTTCGATGATCATATTAGGAATCATGAAAGTATTTCACAATTTACTCCTCTTGGAAGACCTCGACATAACAACATATCTAAGAGGAGGAATCGAACTATTAGATATGGTTCAATCCATGATTAGTCGAATAGAGCTTCTATTATCATTTTGGGGTCATGCCATATAAACAATATCATTCACCCTTAACCCCATCTAAAGCAGTTGAAAAGACATCATTTGAGAAATGGACTGGTAAGATACTAAAATTGTGTTTTCTAAAGATCTGGGGTTGCGTAGCATTCTTAAGATGCCAAGTGTTTGACAAATTGGTGCACAGATCTGACAAATGTTTATCTGTAGGATATCCTAAGGAAAATAAAGGATACTACTTTTATAATCCTGCATAGAGAAAAGTGTTTGTTGCTCGAAATGTTGTCTTCTTAGAAAGGTATTTTGTATCCAAAAGAGACAGTGGGAGAAAATTAATTCTCGAGGAAACTTGAGAACCACAAGAAGATGTTACTTCACCGAAACTAAATCGGTTCAACAATTAGTTTAAGAGCTAGTTCAGAGTACACAAGTTCCTCGCAGATCTGAGAGGGTGCGACATGAACCTGAGAGATATGGGTATCTCGTGATAGAGGATGATGATGCATCACTCATATATGATGGGGCCTAATGCTTATCAAGAAGCTGCATCAGGACCAGAGTTTGAGAAATAGCTATATACCACGAAGTCAGAGATGCAATCCATGTACGACAATCAAGTTTGAAACTTGATAGATCCACCTGAATGTGTAAAAATCATTGGGTGCAAATGGGTGGGGTAACTGTCGTAACCGAGGGTCCATCAACACAAGGAATGATCTGAGTGTGCTTTGCTGGGATCGAGGCTCCTCCAGTACCAGGAAAGCTCTTAGTCTGCTCGGTGGTAGCCAATGCTCCATCAACACGAGTCTCTGTCGGTATCAATGCTCCTCCAGCACTGGGATGCTCTTAGTCTACTTGGTGGGAGTCGACGGTCAAATCGGGGCTCAGTCGGAACCGAGCCATAATATGCGTCATTGCGCATAAAATCATCAGTACCTCCAAATTCCCGTGGTGGTATAGCAAGGCAACCACTATAGGTAAATGCGTCATCAATATATCAACGCACCTGGTTGACCATCTTATAACCCACTAAATCCATATACCCACAGATACCGATGAAGATGGTATCCAGATTCGTAATGCCGCAGTCTAGTGAGTAGCACGTGCAGTAGAACCCTGGCACTGTGAATCATTATGCATAGGCTCATGAGGCTCTCCTAATGTCTCACGTCCAGAAATAGGATCTGCATGCTCAGAAATAACCGGATGGAAAGTCTGTTGCTGGACAATACGCTCTCTTACTGGACCACCGACCGAATCATCATCATCCCTAAGCCTCCCATTCCCCCTCCCCCTCCCCTTCTCCTTCCCCTTCTTGCAGATGGCCATCTTGTGCACATACTGCACTCGCTCGCTCACAGCAATGTCAATGGACTGCATATATAGTTCCTGCTCCTCTTGAGGCATCAAAGCTAGCACCTCAAACAGTCAATCTGAATGAAATTCAAAGATACATTTTCAAAAATTATTTCCTTAAACATCTACAAGAGTATCAATATATCGAAAATTTTCAATTGATTACCTCGTGATGGAAGAATGTGGTAAAATCAATGTGAGAAGCTCCGAGCCTGGTCCCATATATGGCACCTAATGAAGGTATAGCCTCGCAAGCCCATATATGAAACTAATAATTGATTCTCAGTATAAGAAATAATAACAACAATATTAATTGATCATTTTAGTATATAATTATATTAATAAATATGGGGATGTACCATAATAGCATATATATTGTCATAAAAATGGTAACTGGGATGTAGACCAGCGGGGACCTCACTGGGGACATCGCTCAAGTATGCGACCAATATCTGGTATGAATATAAGCCCCATGAAAAGCTCTCCCATTGAGTCTCGTCCTCAACCAACGTCCACAACCATCGGTCAGCAATACGCTTTCCACAATCCACGTTGAATATCAGATAGCATACGCAAAGTATCTTAACGACCTTCAGCACATCACCTGATTGTGCTCTAAAATATCCAGTAGGAAATCTGTAATACCCAGATTTTTGTTTTCGGTTATCTTAAATTTTTTGTCATTTCATGCTTATTTTTCTATTGTCGGGGCTGGTATTATTTTCTAGTTGATCGATATTGTGTTTATGAGACCGTATGTTGTGCTTTGTCGCATGTTGTTTTTTAGTTCAGATTGTTTGTGTTCTCCATTAGCGTTTTGTCATGTTAGTTCCCGTGTGATTTCGGAGAGACGAGTCGTCGAGGCACTATGGCTGGAACGCCTCGGTCAGGTCTGCACGAGCAGGTAACTCGAACAGCTGCACAGGTAGTGCTCGTGCGGTGCGGCAGGACCTGGGGCAGTGAGTGTTGCATGCGCACGAGCAGGGTGCACGAGCGGGGCGCGCAAGCGCGCGGGCAGGAGCTCGTGCGAGACTGGGATGTCACAAGCACGTGCGCGCGAGCAAGCCGCACGAGCAGTGCTCGTGTCGACTGCTCGTGCGGTGCGGCAGTAGCAGGGGCAGTGTGCGGCGCACAACCCAGCACACGACCGGACGCCCAAGCATTATGCTCGTGCACCTCTGGGCAGTTATCGGGACTGATCTTTGTAGTATCCGCATTTTTCCTTTTTTCGGTATTTTCATTTTGGTGTATTTTTCATTTTTAGCAACTCGCTTGTAACCCTAGGAATATTTCAAGAATATTTAATACTGGACTTTTTATCATCCGAGCTTGTTTCGGACTTATTTTACTCAATTCCACGTTTATTGACATTTCCGTCGCTATTTGGTTCGATTCTCGTAATCGTTGTTCGTAACCACCATTTCGGGGTTGCCGTAAATCCGTCTTATGTTATTATACATGTTGTGAGCTTTCATTTGGCATTTTGATCGTGTATCGTGTATTTCGGATGTTTTGGGCCGTTTTGTAATTTCTCAAAGTTGTGGGGCAATTACTATCATCGTCGTTTTCCGAACCTTTGGGTAGTCGGAATCATGTTTTCTTTTAAGTGCTTCAGTTCTGACTCGAACTTGTCATTCGTGTGTCTTCTTCAGTCCATTATTTGGTTTCGGGTGTGCGTTGCTTTCATCCGGGGAAGAGTTCGTCGTTTTCCAACTTTGAGGATTGTCTGTTCAACTGTCTGCACTCGTTAATGCATGATAAGGATACCATTAGCCGCACTAACGGGACATTCCAGAGACCTTTCAGTTGTCTATTGCAGCTCGATAGCGCAGCTAAGACTGTTCTTAGCGCGCGCAATGGTGGGACATAGCGCACGCTAGATAGGTTGGCAGCACGCGCTAATCCGGTACTCCAGTATGTTTTTGAGGTTCTGGACTCCGGACAGGACTGTGCAGGTAGCGCATGCTGATACTATCTTTAGCTAACGCTAGTTGTAGCGCGCGCTAATTCTGTAGTAGTGCGCGCTAACGTCTTAGGACAAGAGCTACTGGACTACTGGACGACCCCGATAGCACGCGCTAACCATGAGAGTGGCGTGCGCTAATTAGATCTAGTATATAAGGGCCAGGGCAGGTCAACTCCTGTCATTTCTCTCATTTCATCTCCTTCCCCGCGGCTCGAGCGATCCAGAGGCGATTTTGAGGTGATTTCTTCTTCCAATCACCCCAACTATCATCTTTCTTGAGTTCTTGGTGTAGATTAACAACATCTACTCGTGTTCTTCGTATTTAATCCGAGGTAAGCTCTTAGAACCCTACCTTTGGGTAAATTGGGGGTTTTCGAGTTTTTGTCCAATTCGTCCGTATTGTTGATTAATCCATGACGTATATTATTAATCTTGGTGGTATTCATGTTTTCCCTACGAGTTCATGGTAAATTTCGTGGTATTTGAGAAATCGAGAGGGTTCGGTCGCGACCTGCCCTCGTTGTTGTTTTTGTATGAATATACATGATTCGTAGGTAGGTTTTCGGGTGTCTTTCATTTTTGTACTCGTATAGAAATGGTTGTGATTGTATTCTCCGAATCGTTAGGTTCAGGATTGTCGGTTCCTAGCGATCATGGTTGATTTTCCATTCCGTCCGTTTCGTCGTGAATTACTCAAGGCAAGTATTCTTGTGAAACCTTTATGCTTAATATGAAATGGTAATGTATATATGTGTGATTTGCTCACTCCGGGAGGGTCCTACGGGGCTTCGGGGGAATCTGTGATTTTGCTCCTGATTCACGAGATTGTTGGCTATCCAGTCCGGGAGGGTTCAAAGAGGCCTCGGATGCGACCAGTGGTTTAGCCCCAGTCCCAGGCGATGCATCTGCGTGATTTTGATTTTTAACTATGGCCAGTCCGGGAGGGTCCATAGAGGCCTCGGATGGGACCATTGATTTAGCCCCGGTCCTAGGCAAGTTTGAAGTGTGATTATTGGCTATTTGTTTTCCGGGAAAAGACATGTCTTGATTTTTGATTTCGAAACGACTTAATGCATGTAATATGAAATGTGTAAGCGATTGGTTTGCCTTGATTACTTGTACTAGTGTAATTGCTAACCCCTCTGTGGACCCATTTTGGGGAAAGTCGTGTTATGAATTTCAGGTTGCGTTCAGCCGATCGAGCGGGCACTAGAGTAGTACGAGGATGCTGGCCAGGGTTGTTGACATGTGCAATTCAGTCTTCTTATTTCAGTTGTCCATTTTAAACGTTCATTTTCAAGTTTGTAAACTGATAGATCGTACTTGTGAGTACTTAGGCATTTTGATTCGGAAATGGTTTGTATGCCAAATGTTATTTGTATTTTTTGGTGATGTTTGGTTTACCGGTTGCACCGGGCGTGTTCATTTAAATTTCATTTTGGTGATGTGTGTTTTTCTCGTTAACCGAGATGGTTAGATGAGTGGTATTACTTGTTAGCCTAGTAGGTCCTATGTAGGGGTCCACAGCGCTGTAATATACCCTGAATATCTTGGGGGTGTTATAGAAAATGGTATCAGAGCACTAGGTTTATGGATACCTAGGCTTATCGATTAATTCGGTCTGGTTGTGTTTTGTTTTTCACATTGTATCATGCTGCCATGATCTCGGTACTTCCAGTATTCGTAAGTCTTCCTTACTCGATTATTTTGTTTTCTCGTATCGTACGTCCGATTCTTGAACTGTGATTGCTTTCTCTCGTACTTATCATCGAGTTGGTTTTGCTACCTTCTATCTCCAGTATGGATGCTGGGAGAGGTCGAGGTCGTGGTCATGGTCGTGGATGTGGCCGGGGATATGGGGCAGCCAGTGGGGCGGCCATGTCACATTCTTCTGGAGCCGGCAGTACTGATGGCCGTTAGAGCCATACTGCTACTCAAGAGGGCGCAGTCGGTAATGGTGCCGACTTTGGTGTTGCAGTTGTGATGCAACAAATGGTGAACCAAATGGCTGTGATAGCCCAGGCGGTTCAAAACCCGACTTCATCTCATGCTGCTCGGGCAGGAGCAGATCGTTGGCTTCAAGATGTCACCAAGATGCATCCTTCTCAGTTTTCTGGGGCTTCAGACCCGATTGGTTGGGAGGGGTGGATCAAAGAGATGTCCAAGGTCTTTGTTGCCACAAATTGTCCTGAGGATCGCAAGGTCCCAATCGCCCAGTATTTTCTCATTGGGGATGCTGCTGATTGGTAGGAGGTTGTCGGGCCTCAGGATCATGATGATTCGTGGGCCGAGTTCAGAGACCTTATGGAAGGTGAGTATTGTCCGTGGCTAGTTCGTCAGGTACGGGTCCATGCTTTTTATGATGCTCAGCCTTGAGATATTTCGGTTTCTCAGGCCATTGCAGATTTCAACCGGGAATTGGGCTATGTAAAGGCCCAGGTTAAGGAGGAGAGTGACAAGATTTACCACTTATAGAGGCGAATGAAACCGAGGATTCGTGATTACATGTCTAGATTCGCCTGCACCACCCTAAAGGACTATCAGAGCAAAGCTCTTGCTTATGATATGTCAGTGACGGCCAGTGAGACGGCTCGAGAAAGTAAGAAACAGAAATCCGTCGGTAATTTTTCGGGTCACAAGGGCGGAATTCAGCAGAAGTCTCAATCTGATAACATTCCTACGGGCGGTTCGGCTCGTTTTTCTGGGGGCTTTCGGGGTACTGCAAGTGCCCCTACTCGAGAGATCAGATGTTTTAACCGTGTCCAGCTGGGCCATAGGAACCGGGAGTGTCCCCATTCACCGTTGACTTTTCATACTTGTGTCCAGGTGGGACACAAGGCTTATTTTTGTGATCGTTTAGGGCAGACTCTTGGTGCCCAGGCTTCTTTCCCAGTACCTAAGGATCCGAGTGTGAACCAGGGGTCGTTTGCTCCAACGCCTCCACAGAGTGCCAGCCGAGGGAGAGGTTGGGGCCAGCCCGCTAGAGGGGGAGCTTCCAGTGTCAGCTCCGCTCATCCGCGTGTATACTAGATGAGGAGTGCTGATGTATACTAGATGAGGAGTGCTGATGATTCAGCGGCTACCGTGGCTACAGGTACCGTTCATATTCATTCTCATCCTATCAGTGTGCTTTTCGATTCTGGTGCTACACATTCGTTTATCTCTCTGGAGTGTGTGCACCATTTGAGTCTTGACTGTTTCGCGTCTTGTGAGCCTTTCACCGTTAAACCTCCTAGCGGTGATTGGATCGTTGGTGATCGGGAGATCCGAGACTGTTCAGTGGTTATTTGTGAGAGGGATTGGCTCTCTAATCTTATTGTTGTGGATATTGAGGGTAGGGATTTGATTTTCGGGGATGATTGGCTCGAGCGGCATGGTGCGATCATGAACTACCGCACGAGGATCATCACCATATTATCCGAGGATGGCACCGAGTACTCTTTCGCTGGGTGAAATAGGGGAAACCAGAAGTTCGTAATTAATGCCTTGAAAGCGTTGAGACTCCTGCGGAAGGGGTGTACTGGTTACTGGTGTTACGTCTTGAAGGTAGAGGATGGTGGGGTCTAGTTTTCTTCAATCCCAGTTGTTAGTGAGTTTCCAGATGTCTTCCTTGATGAGTTGCCGGGTTTACCACCAGATCGTGAGGTTGAGTTCGCTATCGAGTTAGAGCCAGGTGCGACTCTGATTTAGAAGGCGCTGTATCACATGGCACCTTCAGAGATGGCTGAGTTGAATAAGCAGTTGAGTGAGCTTCTTGAGTCGGGGTATATTCGACCGAGCGCTTCGCCTTGGGGCGCACCGGCCCTGTTTGTGCAGAAGAAGGATGGTTCACTGCGTTTATGTATCGACTATCACGAGCTAAGCAAAGTGACCATTAAGAACAAGTATCCCTTGCCAAGGATTGATGACTTGTTTGATCAGTTGCAGGGAGCCGTGATATTCTTGAAGATCAATTTGAGATTGGGATACTATCAACTTCGGGTGAAGGAGTCCGATGTTCCGAAAATAGCTTTTTGGATGAGATAAGGACATTATTAGTTTGTAGTTATGCCCTTTGGGCTAACTAACGTGCCGACAGTGTTCATGAAGTAGATGAACAAGGTTTTCATTGAGTATTTAGATAAGTGTGTCATCGTATTAATTGATGACATCCTTATCTAATTGAAGAATGAGGAGTAGCACGCACATCACTTGCGTGTGGTGTTGGATATTTTGAGGACCGAGCGACTCTATGCAAAGTTCTCGAAATGTGAGTTCTGGATGAAGGAAGTGATGTTTCTGGGTCACGTGATTTCATCCGAGGGGGTTCGTGTGGATCCACAGAAGATTGAGGCGGTGCTGGACTGGACATCGCCTAAGAATGCGAAGGAGGTCCGTAGTTTCTTGGATTTGGCTGGCTACTATCGTAGGTTCGTCGAGTGGTTCTCGAAACTGGCTCGGCCACTTACACAGTTGCTTCAGAAATCCGAGAAGTTCATCTGGAATGACGAAAGGCAGTCGAGTTTTGAGGAGCTGAAGATGCATTTGACTTCAGCCCCGATTCTAGCATTGCCATGTGGCAACGACAGTTTTGCTGTCCATAGCGATGCTTCGGGTCAGGACCTTGGGTGCGTGTTGATGCAGCACGACAAGACTATCACGTATGCACCGAGACAGTTGAGGCTGTATGATCTCAACTACCTTACTCACGATTTGGAGTTAGCGGCAGTTGTTTTTGCGCTCAAGATTTGCGTCATTATCTCTTTGGCTCTGCATGTCAGATTTTTACCGATCATAAAAGTCTGAAGTACATATTCACTCAGCGAGAGTTGAATATGATGCAGAGGAGGTGGTTGGAGTTGATCAAGGATTATGATCTCGAAATCCTTTATCATCCGGGCAAGGCGAACGTCGTGGCAGATGCCTTGAGTCGGAAACCGGTTACGTTACGGACGCTTGAGATACTTACACCTCAATCTGAGCTTCAGCGTGGTTTGATTGATTTAGGTGTTGAAATTTTGTTGCCAGGAGTTGTCGGGAAACTTTGTGCTTTAGAAATTTCGTCGTCACTAATCGATGAAATTAAACTGAAGCAGTTGGAGGATCCAATGATTTCTCAAATCCGAGAGGATGTTCTTAAGGGGAAGTCTCATGGGTTTTTGATTCACGAGGATGGTGTGTTGAGATTCTAGAGTCGGCTTTGTGTACCGAACGACTTGGAATTTAGACAGAGTATTTTGTGTGAGGCCCATGCTTCGCCTTACTCGGTTCATCCTGGTTCGAGTAAGATGTACAAGGACCTAATGAGGAACTTTTGGTGGAATGATATGAAGGAGGAGGTCGCACAGTTTGTAGGGAGATGTTTGACTTGTCAGCAGGCCAAAATCGAGCATCAGCGACCAGCTAGGTTGTTGCAGTCGCTTCCCGTTCTGGGATGGAAATGGGAAGATATTTTGATGGATTTCATCACGAGATTGCCGAGATCGAAGTCTAGTATGAATATGGTTTGGATAATTACGGATCGTCTGACCAAGTTGGCACACTTCCTGGACATCAAGGATACTTGGGGTCCGGAAAAGCTGGCTCGTGTATTTATTGCGCAGATTGTGAGGCTTCACGGTACTCCGAAGTCTATTGTTTCGGATCGTGATGTCCGTTTTGTATCGCATTTTTGGCAGGCGATACATAAGGCGTTGGGTACTCGTTTGCGTCTGAGTACTTCTTTTCATCCTCAGACGGATGGGCAGTCAGATCGCACTATCTAGACATTTGAGGATATGCTACGTGCCTGTGCTCTCGATTGGATCAGTGATTGGGATGAGAATTTGCCGTTGATCGAGTTCACATACAACAATAGTTGGCACGCATCGATCAAGATGGCACCATATGAGGCGCTTTATGGACGGCGATGTCGATCGCCGATTTGTTGGAACGAGGCGTTCGATTTGGTCGGGATCGAATCGGATGTCACTTTGGAGATGAGGAAGAAGGTGGAATTGATTCGGGAGAGGATGTTGACTGCTCAGAGTCGACATAAATCGTATGATGATGTTCGTCGTCGACCTTTGGAATTCAAGGTGAGAGACCATGTTTTGCTAAAGGTGTCACCGACGAGGGGAGTATTCCGCTTCGGGAAGAAGGGGAAGTTGAGTCCGAGATTTAATGGGCCCTTTGAGATTCTCGAGAGGGTTGGCGAGTTGGCGTATCGCTTGGTGTTGCCTCCGGCTTTGAGTCATGTCCATAGCGTTTTCCATGTTTCCCAGCTGAGGAATATGTTCTGGATCCTAGTCATGTCATCGACTATGGTGAGATCGATATCGCTGAGGATATTACCTTCGAGGAGCGTCCCTTGAAGATTTGGGAGTACCATGAGAAGCGACTGAGGCATAAGACCATTCCATTGGTCAAGGTGCAGTGGTCGAGACATGTTGTCGAGAAGGCAACTTGGGAAACCGAGTATAGCATGCGTTCTAGGTACCCCGAGTTGTTTGTTTCTTAAGTTTCGGGACAAAACTTGTTTTTAGAGGGGGAGAATGTAATATCCGCATTTTTCCTTTTTTAGGTATTTTTATTTTGGTGTATTTTTCGTTGTTAGTGACTCCCTTGTAACCGTATGAAGATTTCGAGAATATTTAATACTGGACTTTTTATCATCCGGGCTTGTTTCGGACTTGTTTTACTCAATTCCACGTTTATTATCATTTTTGTCGCTATTTGGTTCGATTCTCATAATCGTTGTTCGGAACTGCCGTTTCGAGGTTTCCGTAAATCCGTCTTATGTTATTATGCATGTTGTGAGCTTTCATTTTGCGTTTCAATCGCGTATCGTGTATTTCGGATGTTTTGGGCTCTTTTGTAATTTCCCATAGTTGTGGGGCAATTACTATCGTTGTCATTTTCCGAACCTTTGGGTAGTCGGAATCATGTTTTCTTTTAAGTGCTTTAGTTCTGACTCGAACTCGTCGTTCGTGTCTCTTCTTCGGTCCGTTATTTGGTGTCGGGTGCGCGTTGCTTTTATCCGGGGAAGAATTCGTCGTTTTCTAACTTTGAGGGATGTCTGTTCTGCTGTCTGCACTCATTAACGCATGCTAAGGATGCCATTAACGCGCGCTAATGGGACATTCCAGAGACCCTCCAGTTGTCTGTTGCAGCCCGATAGCGCACGCTAAGACTGTTCTTAGCGCGCGTAATGGTGGGACTTAGCGCACGCTAGATGGGTTGGCTACGCGCTAATCCGGTACTCCATTAAGGGCAGTATGTTTTGAGGTTCTGGACTCCGGACAGGACTGTGCAGGTAGCGCATGCTGATACTATATTTAGCGCACGCTAACGTTGGTTGTAGCACGCGCTAATTCTGTAGTAGCGCGCGCTAGCGTCTTAGGACAGGAGCTACTGGACTACTGGACGACCCCGATAGCGCACGCTAACCATGAGAGTAGCGTGCGCTAATTATATCCAGTATATAAGGGCCAGAACAGGTCAACTCCTGTCCCCGTGGCTCAAGCGATCCAGAGGCGATTATGAGGTGATTTCTTCTTCCAATAACCTCAACTATCATCTTCCTTGAGTTCTTGGTGAAAATTAACAACATCTACTCATGTTCTTCGTCTTTAATCCGAGGTAAGCTCTTAGAACCCTACCTTTGGGTAAATTGGGGTTTTTTTATTTTTTGTCCGATTCGTTCCGTATTGTTGATTAATCCTGATGTATATGATTAATCTTCGTGGTATTCATGTTTTCCGTACGAGTTCATGGTAAACTTTGTGGTATTTGAGAAATCGAGAGGGTTTGGTCACGACCTGCCCTCGTTGTTGTTTTTGTACGAATTTACATGAATCATAGGTGGGTTTTCGGGTGTCTCCCATTTTCGTACTCGTGTAGAAATGGTTGTGATTGTATTCTTCAAATCGTTAGGTTCAGGATTGTCGGTTCCTAGGGATCGTGGTTGATTTTCCGTTCCGTCCGTTTCGTTAAGAATTACTCAAGGCAAGTATTCTTGTGAAACCTTTATGCTTAACATGAAATGGTAATGTATATATGTGTGCTTTGCTCACTCCGAGAGGGTCCGACGGGGCCTCGGGGGAATCTGTGATTTCGCTCCTGATTCACGAGCTTGTTGGATAGCCAGTCCGGGAGGGTCCATAGAGGCCTCGGATGGGACCAGTGGTTTAGCCCCGGTCCTAGGCGATGCATGTGCGTGATTTTGATTTTTAACTATGGCCAATCCGAGAGGGTCCATAGTGTTGGAATATAAAGCGCAGTGGAAGTGAGATTGATAAAACGAATATATTTGGTTTTATAAGCTAACGAACAAAATTGCGGATCTATTTAGGCTTGTCAATTAATTAATTAAACAGACTATATAACAATTTAAATATACGTATTTACGCAGTAGAATTGGTAATTCATACCTTTGAAGCGAAGTGGTGGAAAGTCCCCTTGGGTCCATCGAACTCCTCCTCGTAATCCTCCTTGATCTTCTTGTATTTCTACCACAAGATCTTCTAGAGTATATCCCACCTATGTCCGGATGTCGTGTGGGCAACAATCTGCCAGACTGCTTGGACTGTGATATGGGTCGGCCGAACCACATTTTCTTCCAAAAATTACCTTACAAATTTTCTCTCTATTTTTCTTGAATATTTGGGTATTTAGAAAAATATTGTGTTAGCTAAATTGTGGAATCCAAGACACAAGTCAAGATCCACAATTAAACACAAAACTAGAGAAAAAATCAAAAAAATTTATGCCAAGAAGAGTATGAAAATCGGCCACCCCAGGTGTTTTGGGCTACTCTAAGGACCTTAAGGAGGATAAGGCAAGGACTCCCAATAGATATCATCTTTCCAATATTAGGACTCTTCCTAATATAATGACTCCAACTTAGTCCACTAAAAGGCTGATATTTCACTTCCTACCAAAATCCCAAATTACGAAATTGGGCTCCCTTTTGAATTAATTATTTCCCGTATTTAAGATATTCCATGCCCATTAATTAATTTAAGCTACTGACAGCTTTTAATTAATTATTGTGTTATACATGAGTATACCACTCGAGCTTTATTATTATATCGGAAAATTAATTCCACCTGCAGGGTTTAATATAATAATCCTTTCGAGTGCCTCAAGGGACATGATCAACCCGACTACTTGAGACACGATTTGTAGCTATAATATTAATTATTATATACATAATAATATTGCCCAAAATATCGAGCATATTGAGTCAATCATTTTGGCTCTTACCCATGATAAATCAAAGCAATAAATATTAAATATATATTGTTGGCCATTAAGTATACAGAATACAGCTTGGAAAGTGTTTAAGCAACATGCTGTACGATTTTCAAATAAGAGTGCGTAGCGGAAGTCTTGAAATAGTAAGTTGCTGTAAATACAGCAACTAGATTTTCTCCTGTTTGCTTGGTGCGTACAGGGTATGCAGTGTATCCTTATAAAATTAATCACGGTAATGAAAATAGTAAGTGCAGAAGGTAAATGACACGATATTTAAGTGGTTCGAGTTAAACCCCTCTACGTCCACTGGTCCTCCACACAGGAGTGAAAATGTTTATTATAAACACTACGTACACAACTACATGTCTATAATCAAACCTATCCTTGTATCATTCACACAGATTGATACAAAGACTGTCGCTTTCAACCATTCACACAGATTGGTCAAAGCTTTCACTTGACTAGCTTCTTCACACACAGTTCCGAAGCTTCGTCTCTTCAATGCAGATCCATCACACACAATTCAGGAAAAGCAAGGCTCTCTCAGTCCACACAGGGCTGATGGTTTTCTTCAATGTAAGAATAATGGTTGAACAACAGCTTGACTTTCTTGAGCTTTGAGCTGATGATGTGTTGTTCAGGGATGAGCATTTGTATATTTCTTCTCTCAAGATTGGCAGTGTGCTTGAAGAAATATGTTTTCTCTTGATATACTGTTCTTGATATGTTCATGAGTGAATCTCAGTATATCTCAGTTTTCTCAGTTCTCAGATCTTTAATATTTGTGTATATTCTCTGATATTATCGTGTGTATTCTCGTGTGTATCTGATCTTCAAACTTCGGGGTATATATAGCCTTTGGAATAGATCCATTGGGAATAGACTCATTGAGCAAAAAGTCCATTCCAACGGGATGATTGACTTGCACAGAACAAGATCCGGATTTTGGTCCTTGTCTAAAGATCTCTGTCGGCTTTAGTATTTAAATACATTATCGAGTCAGTATTTAAATACTTCTTTTCAAACGGTGGCTTGACTTTAGCGTATAAAGCAGATTCCGTTTCAACGGTCTTTAGTCTTGTTGGATAAGTGTTGAAGGTCGCAACGCTTTACTGTATGCTGTATCCAACATGTTGCGTAGATGTAGGTTCCACGCTGTAGGCTATCTTAGGGCTGCTGTATGGAAAGATGATGTATGAATGTTTCAGGACAGCTTTCATACTTTGTATCATACTGACTGATGAGCTTCTTGCTGTATGATGGCATTTTATACTTTTGTTGTATGTTGGCACCGTGAAGACTTGTTGTATGTTGGCACTTTATCAAAACACACATCTTGCTGTATGATTGACTTCGGGATAGCAGCTTGCTGTATGTTGGCACTTTATCAAAACTTGATACAGGATTTTTTATCCCAATAATTTTACCCTTTTTGATAATTGCCAAAGCTTCTTCATGATGCCAAAACCTTTAAAACATCTTGACTTGAGAGACTTTCTTCTTGATCTTCTGTCGAATGCTCTGGCCTTCAGCAAATAAAATAATGTGAACTGCTCGCAGGCAAGTTCTAAAAATAATAGCATCTAACAGGAGAGTGTATTATAACTTAAACTTATGATTGGCGTGCAGGCACAATCTTACAGTGTAGTCTAGTGTTAAATACAACTTAACCTATGAACTGTTCGTAGAGAAGTTCTTACAGCTTTGTATTATACAGGTTTTACTTGTTAGTTTGCAACAAATAAATTAATTTCGTAATCATACAGTAACACAGTAGTAGATTACGAGTTGTAATCTTTCAAAACAAAAATAGATTTTATTGATATTAGGCAAATATTACAAGGAGAGTAAAAGATACAGAGTTTATGCTGTCAAAATAATTATACAGGAAGGATCCTCCATTGCTAGCTCCTGTAATGAGCGTGTCTCCAAGGCCTTCTTGGATCATTCTCGGTTCCCTTTCACCAATTTTGCAGGGCATTCTTGTTTCGACTTAAGAAGATTGCTTGACCTTCATATGATTTGTCGAAAGCAAGGATATAATCTTCAGGGTGGTAACCGGATCGCCTTTCCTGTGCTTAGATTTCATCTAGAGTTGTAGGGGGGCTTTCCTTCGTCCAGCCTTTTTGTAAATTCCTCGACAGCATCCTTCAGCATTCTACAGTTGTTGAATATGGTGGATTCCCTGTTAAGAACTTCAAAGTATCTTAACAGTTCATTTTTCCTCCAATACTTTATCTCATCGGCTGTAGGCTGTCGGTTGGCCGGGAGATTCATTACTGGCGGCTTTCGCACAAGGTCCTTCCAAGGGACGTTAGGATCGTGGAATTCCGGGCGAGCACCCTGTATCCTAACAGAATGAGAAGGAGCTGACAATCGAGTAATTGCAGTAGTAATGTTGTCTTCTAATGCCGCGTCAAACCCCTTTTCCTGTGCCCGTCTCCATTGCCTTCTAGCTTCTCTAGCTTCTTGCCATTTTTTGGCCTCATCAAGGCGTTCCAGGATTTTCATTGCACCATCCTGCTTGGTCTCCATAGTTGACATCTTATCAACAAGGGATTGAAGCACCAGGGACATGTCTTCTATCTTTTTATCATGTCCTCTTAGGTGGGAGCCAGTTTCCTGTAGGGCTGATATAGTTTTGGCTTCAGAGACGCGGAGCTTTGCTTGTTCCTCCATGAGAACTTGCTGACACTGTTGGAGTTGGTAGAGAGCTTGCCTTAGGACGGAGGGCAAAATGCGGAAGGCTTCTTCCACTTGGAGACTTCTCTTTTTACGCCCGTCATTTCATAAATGGCAGTCTCGTGCAACCAGTTGATCTCCTTTCCACTGAGGAGATTTCATAAGATATCGTCTTATCTTGGTACTCCTTCACCGTGGCATGAATCATTGTCGTACAGATCACATCATCAGTTCCACAATCATCCTCACATCCACGTCCACCAAGGTTCGACATACTAATACATGTAATTACCACTCAGCACAATTAAATAAACAATCGCATAATGGCACCACAGTTGTCCGCATAAGATTTAGTCAACATCCCCGAATGGCCAAAATAGGCAACGCTAAAATGACAAGGAATTCGGGAAGCATGCGTACTATATACGAGTCTGAGTGTTCTCATTATTACCTGAAAACAGTACCATATGAGCCGCAGAATAACTACAGCTCGCAAAGTGCAAAATTTTGAAATCAAATTTTAGTCTTCTGACGAGGGCGATAATATCATGCCTACACTTTATGAAAAACAATCATTTGAAAAATAAGAGGGCGAGTCACGTTTCGCCCAAAACTTGTAAATACTTTTATTTTATTAGAAGGGGAAGTTTTATTTCATACGTCGATTTTAAAACTATTTTAGAATTATGGATAAAACAATTCATGTCTTTTTTTTTTTAAATTATAAAGACGTCGTAACTAATTTGAAATATTTCGAAATTTTGATTTGAGGTTCACGTACCAAAAATTTAAAATCTTTCCCCGTCAACCAAAATATTAATTGAAAAGATTTTTCTACCGAAATACGTGACCATTTGATATGACGATATTAAATCGTAGGTTTTCACAATGTTTGAAAATTTCAAAACACCACTTTAAAATGTTCGTACAGCGGATAAAGTTAATATTTAAAAATTCATTCCTATGAAATATAGAAATCGATGATGTACTCGATTTTCAAAATACACAACATAACCATTATCACCCAGACCGTACATGCATTTTATACCCAAAGCAACAAGGTCACAAACAAGTTCCAGCCCCTCTATCAAAGTTAAACAAATTAGCACAACATAATCACAATACACATGTGAGGGGACTTACAATTGGTAGACTTACAATCACGGATCGCCTGAAGATGATGTCAGAACCACGGTACTAATCACAACTCTGATGCGCGCGACTTACACAGGACATGGACTTGACCTAACTGCCTAGGTTTTTCGCAAACCTAAGCTCTGATACCATATTTTGTAACACCTCCAAATCCAACCGGAAATGTTACAGCGTCGTAGACCCTTCTCACAAGAATCTACCAGACTAAACTCCAAAATATTGCTCAATGATTGACCGTCCGAGGTAAATCTAATTACAGAATAGACCGACAAGGTCAATAAACAATTAAAAACCCAACATAGTCCACGACTCGACGACAATACTAAATTTGGATACAAAAAAGAATGACAACTCAATTACAAACCATACCCATGCAAGGGTGATTACTCGATTAAAAGAGAACTACTGACCAAAATACAACAAAGAAAAGACTCTAACTCTCGTGTGATTAGTACCATTGTCCTTCATCTCCTTCTAAGCCGACCCAGTGACTGCTCCCGAACCGTAGGTACCTGAATGCATAACATGCATCCATCCCCCAATTACTCGAGGGTTAGCAAACTGGTATTTTGCTAGTGCAAGTACATAATGGGCAATATATACGAAAATATCAACACAAAACTCAACAACCACAAAGCCTTAACATGAATCATAGATTCTCACACCCAGCACAAGAGAACGTTCACATACTCAAGGTAAAAGACATTCACACAGTCACATTTCCTCCACGAAAAATAAAATCGAAGAAACTTTAGACGAGCCCTAATTAGTCAAAAGAATTAATTCAGGAACCCCTTTTTAAGAAAAGTACTTCGCAAAACATTTTGATAAAATGGGTTGAAAACATTATTGTTTGACTCAGGTTGTTTTAAATGATTTGGGGTTTTTTAGAAAAAAATAAATCGAAAGGAAGTACTTTAGAAAATAACTTCAAAATATCTCGGGTCTCCGACCCAGTATACGGAAATTAATTTTACAGGAAAATCATTTCAACGTCATTCGGGGTCCTCGACCCAATTCACAAAACACCATCACAAGAATATTCATCTCAACATGTCACGGGGTCTTCGACCCATTCCATAGAATACTATCACGAAAACAATCATTTCCAACCCTCACAGGGAAACGGGGTTCGGGTACATGCATTCAATGCAGACTTTACGAAAATTCCTGCTCAAGACCCTCATGACTAATTAACCCTCGGAAATCTCATCAGATATCCCTGGTTAATTAATCCTGATACAAACATTTAAAACGAGTTGAAAAGGATTTACAAAAGTACAAATCTCAGCCTTTATCGATACCAACATTTAAAATAATTTGAAAATGACTATAAAAGCACACACTTATTCAGTATCAGGGTCTTAGCTGTCACTCGAATATACGCAACCAATAATCCTACTAGGCACCTCCCTTGCACACCTGTGCACCGGCGTTCGATATACTGTGGTGGCCGCACCCTTGTACGTGTCGCCGCGACAGCGTCACTCCCACAAGAGCCGCCCCTTGCAACACGCATTAGGCAACACCATTGTTCCACCATCCACAGGAGCCGCTCCTTGCAGCATGCACAGACCGGAGTACACGCACCGCCCTCAGAGGCTCCAGATACGACGTCTCTCACAACCAAATATTCACATTGTTTCACACATCAAGCACAAGGTCAATCATCACAACATAGATCACAATCAACACCCAAACGTCACACAATTGGTCTATCAACCAATAATTTCACATCCAACCGTATCAACCAATAATACCATACACTATCAATCAAAACTCGACACAATATGCGTTCAGGAGTAAACAAACCAACTCCACATCTATCCATCAATCGTAATACAACGACACACACACAACCGACTATAATATCACTATAATTATAGCTTATACCTGCATCCAATTCATATACACTCAATTAAGATTACCAAAAATTGTTTAAAACTCACGAACAACACAAATATATATATATATATATATATATATATATATATACGACACACACGATTCAGACAACTGTGATTTTGAAGAGATATAAATCGTATATCAAGGTACTTGCCTCGATAATCGGCACTCGAATACTCCGACACGCACGACTCGATAGGACAGACCCGGAAATCTTCAACCTCCACAAGAAACAACAATAACACAATTACTACGAGGACTAATACAAAAAAGAACGAAAAT
Organism: Orobanche coerulescens; assembly: GCA_033398695.1. Lineage (NCBI taxonomy): Eukaryota > Viridiplantae > Streptophyta > Magnoliopsida > Lamiales > Orobanchaceae > Orobanche > Orobanche coerulescens. The sequence goes on along the minus strand of CM065808.1, from coordinate 59,298,386 downwards.
CACAACCAGTAACTAAAGGAGACTCATTGAATCATTTAATCGAACATTAAATGTTCAAGGTTTCCCAAGGACCCTAAAATCATCAACCGGATTGGACGAATCGAAGATATGGATACACAATACATATAACATGTTCATCATCATCACAAAATACTAATTGAGCATCAGAAACGCATAAGAACCAGAATCAAGATCAAAACCCTCAAAAGTCAACTTTGGGAAATCAAGGGAAATACCTCTGATCCAACGAAGAACGATGGATTAGATGACGATAATCATTGTTAGGAACTCAAAAAGATCAATGGATGATGAAATATCGACCACCTCCAGCCTCTCAGATCAACCCAGCCGTCCGCAAGATGAAGAAGAAGAGGAGAAGATGAAATCGCGAATAAAAGTCTGCGGCCTGCCTATTTATAGGCCGCAGCATGTTACGTATGTAACACCATACGGTTAACATACGTAATGAGCCTTCCGTACGTAACAGACAAATTGTTACGGACGTAATGCCCTTCTCAGAACTCACTGCCCAAATCCGTGCGAAAGTTAACGTACGTAACACCTCCCATTGTTACGTACGTAATCCTTCATAACGTACGCTATATACCTCATGTACCGTACACTAAAGTCTCTCCAGAACCTTCTGTCCCAACCAATAGGTATGATAACATATGTAAAGGAATAAGAATAACGTACGTAAGGCAGACTTGATAAGGTACGTTATCTGCTGATGCTAGCGTACGTAAGATCCATGCAGTACAGAACTGCTGCAGTCCAATTCGCGGCACAAGGGTATCTACAGGCGCGACAAACATGAGCCACCATGATTAAAATAAATCGAGCAGTACAATAGCCAGAACATGAGTCAAAATGCCAAACATAGAAAACGGGAAAAATAGGATTATTACACAAGTCATGCTCAGGTCTATTAGAATTTTGAATGCCATTGTTGCTTATTACGATTATGACATACGCCACATTGATGTCAAAACATTATTTATTAATCGAAACTTATTCGAGGATATGTACATGATCGAGGAGTTACAACACCGTGGACCCCATGTTGGACCTACAAGACTGTTTTGAAAATTGAAAGATATTTGAAATTAATTAAAAATGAGCATTTCCACAAGTTAAATGAAATAATGAAGCTATAAAACAAAAGTTCGTCAAAAGGGGTTCAATTATTAGAACACATGAAAGAAAATACAACTTAAAACAGTTCAGTATTCATGTGTTGCATCAACACCTCCACAAGCATGGTCAGAATCTCAGAAACGTCTTGCACATAGGAAAATATTTTGCCTGACATGAAGAATGTGTCAGCCCAACCTGAGGTCAGACTATGATAATCAACCTTATAGAACTTTTAACAAATGAGCAAGGAAAACCCCGCGAATAATAATGGCATCCAAAATCGAAAGTAAGAACGCACCACATAAATATCACAGTCACAACCTCGAGATCAAAATTATCATGAGGGTCGAGGCGGCTATAGTCTCAATCATCACTCCCAATTTCAAAAATATCAACATTCAAGAATTTCTTCCAGGATAATAATCACTTCCAGATTTCTGCCAAACAACCTGATTTCTGCCCGACAAATCAAGATATGGTTGTGGCACCAACCATTCCAGTGGCTATTGTCTCAGTCAATCTCAATCACAATCACAATTACAAAAATTAAAAACAAATAATTGTAATTTAGTTTCATAAAACTAATTATCATAGTCCAAGCAAATTGCAAATTTGCCTTGAGTCTGTGAATGATTAATCCCGATCACGATATAGTCCACGAACTCAGTAGTTCCCAAAGTTCGATCGCTTATTACACCTTAAAATTTAATTCAATCAATCAATTACGATCGACAATTTACATGACTCCAATATCGAAGGGATCCGGTTAATCACCACTTAATAATAATTTAGTAATAATTAATTTAATAATATTTCATACAATAAATGGTCAATTACAGTATTTATCATACCCGCGCAGTTGAAGTGGGAGGTTGTCGAATGCTTAGACTGTCCCGTAAATCATCAAAAAGTACGCGCAGAAGCCCTTTTGTAAAAATGTCTACAATCTAATATCGGGATGGAACATGAAGGCCACGAACCTAACGAAGAACCACCTTTTCGAGAACAAAGTGAATATCCATCCTAATATGTTAAGTGCACACATGCTATAGGGAGTTACCTGATAAGTTATCGCACTCACATTGTCATAATAAACTAGTGTCATTTTTTGATTGAGAAATGTTTATCAAGAATAAGATGTCTGATCCAGCAGAATCCATAGACAACAGTAGGAACTCCCATATATTCGGCCTTAGAACTAGAATGGAGAGTGTAGGGTGGCATTTTGAAGACCAAGAAATCAAGTTTTCATGGAGAGAGACACAATAACCAGAGATAGAATGCCTAGTATCCGAGCAACCACCCAATCTGCATATGTATATTAGACTAAGGTGGTGACATTAGACTTGTAAAGATGAAACTGAAACTGAATAGACCCCTGAATGTAGCGTAAATTGCGCTTGAGAACAGCCATATGTTCAACATGAGGGTCACACATGTGGAGGGACAGATATTGAACTTGAGGTTATCCACCTAGAGATGTCCGATGGGGCGTTTAGGGTTTCATACCTTGAGGGACAGAATACGAATAATCATTGCATGATGTGGAATAGTTTTGGGGTTTATGAACCCCAATGAATTATATGATGAATTTAAATGATATTCCAGAATATTGAACTGCTTTATGAAAGTGATTTTTTGTTAAATGGTTAATATGTTTCATATGATTGCGTACTTGCACTAACCCCTTAAATGGGGCAAATAACCCCTTACTAACTGGCCATATTTTTTGCAATTATTTCGCCGTATGATTAATTTCGTAGAATTTCAGGTTTCTGTCCCCACCTCTTGGTCCAAGTTTTGAGTTAGAGTTTGTGTGGTAGTTTAGCTCATGGCTGATAAAGTATCTTATAAGCTAGTTTATGACATACGAGACAAAACTTTTTAAACAGGCTCAAGCTAGCTTATTTTAATCAAACATACACTTAATCCGTTTGCATTTCGTCTTTCCCGCTTCTGCCCCAATAACATTGTTTCCTTTGTCTTTTAAGAAAATTTCCAAAAAAACGGGTTTTTTTGGACCTTTGAGTTTTGGGAGTTATTCCATCATATACCTTCACATACTAATCAAAAACTCCATCTCTCTTTATTCTTTTTATTTTTAACCTAGAAAGTTAAACGTGTTTCAGGAGAAAGTAAGAAAGTTGTAAATACGAGTCAATCAATTGTATTCATAGCACTGATAGAAGGGGCCTTTATATAGGCATTACAATGAGAGTCCTTCCATACATAGGATTCCTAGATAAGGTGTTAGGCGTATTTTTATGCTTTTATTTATCATTATTTTATATCCAGTTTAAGTCTAAACCTGCATAAATGAGCTTTTAATGCACTATCTTTATATGTTTTGTAGGAAATTGGAGTCCGGAAGCTCGAACGGCGAAAAACGGGCCGAAACAACAATTTTTGGCCTGGGACCGCGGCACGAACCAAATGAGCCGCGGCACACGAAGGTGACTAGCAAGCACGGTACACACAGTACCGGGGGCCGCGGCACGCACTTACTGAGCCGCGGCCTATGAAGAAAAATAGGTGCCCAGGCATGGGGCGCTGAACGTTGGGGCCGCGGCATGCACTTACTGAGCCGTGGCCCACGGGGCGGTTATGCTGAATTTGCCTCGTTTCTGGGCCGTTTTTTGAGCCTGTTCTCGACCTAATCCACGGACGCGTTTTGGAGACGAATGATAGTTATAAATAGGGATTAAATATCATCAAATTGGAAAAGAAGGAATCATCAAAAGGGAATAATCGAGGAATCGAAGAATTGGAAGAGAAGCAGAAAACACCAAGGAGCAGAGAGCGGAAACTAGAGAACAGAGGAATCCAAGTTCTTCGACTGCGTTTGATTTCTATTATGCTTTCCTTAATTCTTTTTGTATTTTTATTTTCTAGCATGTCAGGCTAGAACCCTAGTCTAGGATTTTGATGAAACCAAGGTTTTGATTAATTAACGTTTGATTTTGCATTATTAAAATATTTCCCTTTCTTATTGAGTTTTCCCAATTATTTTAATTACTGTCAATTATGTGGCCTATGATTGATTTGTTTTGATTACGCAAATCGAATCAGGAGAGGAGAGTTTGTAGGAAAAATTGGTGAGAATCATTTTATCTTGTGAGATAGGAATATACTCATAGGAATTACGTGGCCTTTCTGAAGATTTCGTACTTTTTCCCTATTGTCGAATTAATTCACCTAGGAATAGAGTGTGTTATTCGCCTTAGAAAATTCTATTGACCTTGGGAGAGGCGGTAGAGTATTTTAGCAATCTTCGCCTTCAATAAATTGGGAAATCATTAAATTCATATAATCTAGAGTAATTCGCATAAACCGCGGTAGATTCACAATCCTAGATTAATTCCTTAGTTGATCTTCTTCCTTCGAACAATCGATTTTACTATTTTTTGCTTTTATTAATTTTCTTTAATTATTACTTGCTCCTCAAATTTCGATAGTTCAAATAAAATTAGAATACACATAAATCGGTAATTAGTAAGTCAGTCCTCGAGGGAACGATATCTTACTTATCATTTTATTACTTGTTTACGACAACGTGCACTTGCGTTCACCGAAATATCGCAACAAGTTTTTGGCGCCGTTGCCAGGGACTGATTATTTTACTAATATCGATTTCAGTATTTCTAGTCTTAATTCGAACATTATTTTATTTTTGTGTAATTTTTTTATTTGTTTTTCTTTCAGGAATTTCTGGTTAGTGCATGAGAAAATTTGGTAACGAAGTCCTATTACCTTTGGATACTGAACTCGAGTGCACTCTTTGGAAAAACAAGAAGGAAAAGCGTGAGCTTCCGACGAAAGACACCATGGCCAATAACACAGAAAATCACGGAGTAGACAATCCTATACAGCAAGCTCAACCGGCACTGGCACTCCGTGATTATGCAATGCCACAAATTAATGCAAACTTTTCAGGGATTCGGCGTCCAACCATCCAAGCGAACAACTTCGAGATTAAGCCGGCTATTATTCAGATGGTACAAGCAAGCCAATTTTGTGGACTGGCGAACGATGACCCCAACGCACACATCGCTTCTTTTCTCGAGATATGTGACATCTTCAAGAATAACCGTGTTACCGATGATGCTATTCGTCTGCGGCTTTTCCCTTTCTCTCTAAGGGACACAGCCAAATTTTGGTTCAATTCATTACTGCCGGACTCTATCACGACTTGGGCGGAATTAGCACAAGACTTTCTGGCTAAGTTCTTTCCACCATCAAAGACAGCGAGACTTAGGAACGAGATAACCACTTTCGGGCAATTTGATATGGAGTCGCTGCACGAAGCTTGGGAGCGATACAAGGATTTATTACGGAGATGCCCACACCATGGCTTACCGGATTGGCTACAAATTCAAACCTTTTATAACGGATTGAGTGCTTCTACACACACTCTTGTTGATGCAGCCACTGGAGGAGCGTTATTGGGAAAGACCATGGCAGAAGCTCATTCTCTATTGGAGGCGATGGCTGCAAATGCTTATCAGTGGCCTTCCGAACGAGTGAACCCCAAGCGAGTTATGGGAGTTTCCGACAACGATCCGATCTCTACACTATCAGCCCAAGTCGCAGCGTTGACTCAGCAACTTCAAGCTTTTTCACATGCTCCTACCACCGTTGCCACGGAATCATGTAATTGGTGCAACGGGTCTCATCCTAGCACAGAGTGCCAAGTCGGAAATCCTTTCGAGCAACCTCCGATGGAACAAGCTCAGTTCGTGGGGAACGGGAATCGGCAGAACAATCTGTATTCCAACACATACAATCAAGGGTGGCGAAATCACCCTAACTTTTCGTGGAAAACGGACAAAACATAAACCAACCTCAGTTTGCTCAACACCAACAGCAACCCCCTCCTGCTCCAAAAATCTCTCTAGAGGAGGCAATGGCGAAATTAGTAGCAAATACGAGTCAGTTCATGACCTGTACGGAAGCAACCTTGAAAAACCATTCCGCCTCTATTCGCAACTTGGAAGTCTAATTGGGTCAAATAGCAAATGTGCTAACAGCCCGCCCTGAGGGTACCCTGCCAAGTACAACCGAGACGAACCCCAGAGAGAGTATAAATGCCATTGGTTTGAGAAGCGGGAAGGAAGTGTGCGAGCAGCCCGGGTAGAACAAAAAGAGAGGTGAAGATGAGGAGAAGAAAAATTCGGTGACTGAGGAATCACAAATTTCTAGAAGCTCGAAACTGTTTCCTGACAATCCGACAGCCTGTGTGCCACCCGTCCCATTTCTGCAGCGATTGCAAAAGCAAAAATTGGACAAGCAATTCTCTAAGTTTCTTGACGTCTTCAAGAAACTACATATAAATATTCCATTTGTTGATGCCTTGAAACAAATGCCGAGCTATGTGAAGTTCATGAAAGAAATCTTATCTAACAAAAGGAAGTTCGAGGAATATGAAACGGTGGCACTGACTGAAGAGTGCAGCGCAATCTTGCAGAGAAAGCTCCCGCCTAAATTGAAGGGCCCAGGAAGCTTCACTATACCGTGCACTATTGGGAACTTGTCTTTTGATAAAGCATTATGTGATCTCGGCGCTAGCGTTAATATCATGCCTCTTTCTATTTTCAAGAAGCTAGGAATTGGGGAAGCGCAACCTACTACGGTCTCTTTACAACTAGCCGATAGATCCATCAAGTACCCGAGAGGGGTAATAGAAGATGTCTTGGTCAAGGTCGATAAATTCATTTTCCCTGCTGATTTCATTATGCTTGATATGGAAGAAGACCATGAGATTATGATTATCTTGGGTAGACCGTTCTTAGCCACCGGAAGGACCCTTATCGATGTTCAGGAGGGTAAATTAATACTTCGGGTTGAAGATGAGCAAGTCACGTTCAAAGTGTTTCGATCTCTCCCGTGTCCAAGCAAGGACCAGAAGTGTTCACAAATTAATATCTTTGAGAAAGACACACACCGAGAGATTTGTCGGTCGAAGTGTTCAGAATCCGTTTCAGCTGCTCCGATGTCTAAGAAAAATGAAGAACAAGTCACATATCTTAGGCATTTGGACATTGTCGGGAACGGGTTCGGATATTGCGCCGTGTTGCGGAAGCGTAAATAAAATTGCGGAAATTAAATGACACACGGGGATTTATAGAGGTTCGGCTATAAACGAGCCTACGTCCTCGCTCGGTATCTTTTTCTATAGGATCAAGATAAAAACCTCTACGCCTCTCTTCTATCGGTCGAGGTATAACCGTTTACAATCACATCTTCTATTGGTCCGTGATAAACCACTCGTACTTGTCTTTGCGTCGGTCCAAGTTAAACCGTTTTCCTTTTCTATCGGACAAGGAATCAACCGCTCTAGCTTTCTATGGGCACTAGATAAGCCTCACTAAGATAGCGATTGCGATTCTAACAATGCCGGATCCTTGATCCTAATAACACTGAATCCAATCGTATCTTTTCTTTTACCACTCGTGTATATGTTGAATGTATAAACACTCAAACTAACAATTAAGCTCAATATTATAACAACAAGTATATCAATATGAATCTCTGATCAATGAGTTGTTTCCTTTTTGTTGTTATGTTGAATCAATACCATAGACATGGTATTTATAGGCTCCATCTTCAAACTAGCCGTTAGCTGCTGAACCCTCTTTACGTATGTTATATCCACTCCATTACGTACATAAGCATCGTTACGTACGTTAACCACCACGGGTTACGTACGTAAGCCTCTTCCAGATTCAGTCCAGGGAGTTTCGTCATATTTGTTACATACGTTAGCATATACTCCATTACGTACGTTACGCCACACGTCAGTGCTGACGTCATGTGTTCGTTGCATGCTTTTCTGACTTTGACTCCTCCAACGTTCACTTGTTTGAACTGTGTTACGTACGTTATCTCTCAGCCATTACGTACGTTAAGCTGCTTACATTATGTACGTTAATGATCACATATTACGTACGTTAGCTTTGTGTTTTTCCAGCTTTTTGTACTTCGTTTTCTTCGATGCTTGGCTTCGTCTCTTCGTTGTTTTGTTTTGCTTATCAACATTAATCATCAAAACACTTTTAATTTATGTATGGAACAAAATGTTCCAACAGACATGTCAACAAAGAATTGTAATGCTGTCATAAGTTCATTCGTGAAAAAGGAGAATAAGCCAGAAGTGAAATGGGTGCCAAGTCATGCGCAATATGGGTGTTTTGGAAAGTTGTTTTTGTTCAAATCTTTTCGCAAAGAACATTGGGTGTCCAAACCGAAAATTGAATTGTTAAAGACCAATGGTCAAAAATTTAAAACACATATTAACGGTTCGATGAACGGGGCGGAGTTCAAATGGTCTTTGCGCAAAGCAAATTGATTTTCAAAAGGTCCGGCTGAAGACTATAAACTTAGCGCTTCTCGGGAGGCAACCCGAGTATTAGTTGTAGAATTTTATTTTTCATTGTTTTCTCGCATTTTAGAGTCTTTATTTTTCGTCATTTTTGCTTTGATATGCTTATCCCTCACGTTCTTGGTGTTTTCCTTTGAAAATTCTGTGCAAAAATCACCTCAGGGAAAAATTCAGCAATGGGCCGCGGCACAAGGATAGTGAGCTGCGGCACACACAATTTGACACAAAAAGGCCAACCGAACTATACTCTGTGCCGCGGCACGACCTTGCTGAGCCGCGGCACACCTGAATCCTGAGCCGCGGCACATATGCACCGAGCCGCGGCACGCCAAATGCCCCAGAAACGCCCAGGAAGCCGTACTCCGTGCCGCGGCACGGACCAAATGAGCCGCGACACACTTACAGGACGAGTTGCGGCACCCGTACGCTGAGCCGCGGCACACGGTGATAGAACAAAGAAGCCCGGGCAGGCTGTACTCCCGGCACAAGGAAGAGTCCTTTAGGAGTTATTCCATCATATACCTTCATATACTAATCAAAAACTCCATCTCTCTTTATTCTTTTTATTTTTAACCTAAAAATTTAATTTCAGGAGAAAGTAAGAAAGCTGTAAATACGAGTCAATCAATTGTATTCATAACACTGATAGAGGGGGCCTTTATATAGGCATTACAATGAGAGTCCTTCCATACATAGGATTCCTAGATAAGGTGTTAGGCGTATTTTTATGCTTTTATTTATCATTATTTTATATCCAGTTTAAGTCTAAACCTGCATAAATGAGCTTTTAATACACTATCTTTATATGTTTTGTAGGAAATTGGAGTCCGGAAGCTCGAACGGTGAAAAACGGGCCGAAACGACAATTTTTGGCCTGGGGCCGCGGCACGAACCAAATGAGCCGCGGCACACGAAGGTGACTAGCAAGCGCGGTACACACTGTACCGGGGGCCGCGGCACGCACTTACTGAGCCGCGGCCCATGAAGAAAAATAGGCGCCCAGGCATGGGGCACTGAACGTTGGGGCCGCAGCACGCACTTACTGTGCCGCGGCCCACGGGGCGGTTATGCTGAATTTGCCGCGTTTCTGGGCCGTTTTTGGAGCCTGTTCTTGACCTAATCCACGGACGCATTTTGGAGACGAAGGATGGTTATAAATAGGGATTAAATATCATCAAATTGGAAAAGAAGGAATCATCAAAATGGAATAATCGAGGAATCGAAGAATTGGAAGAGAAGCAGAAAACACCAAGGAGCAGAGAGCGGAAGCTAGAGAACGGAGGAATCCAAGTTCTTCGACTGCGTTTGATTTCTATTATGCTTTCCTTAATTCTTTTTGTATTTTTATTTTCTAGCATGTCAGGCTAGAACCCTAGTCTAGGATTTTGATGAAACCAAGGTTTTGATGAATTAACGTTTGATTTTGCATTATTAAAATATTTCCCTTTCTTATTGAGTTTTCCCAATTGTTTTAATTACTGTCAATTATGTCGCCTATGATTGATTTGTTTTGATTACGCAACTCGAATCGGGAGAGGAGAGTTGGTAGGAAAAATTGGTGAGAATCGTTTTATCTTGTGAGATAGGAATATACTCATAGGAATTATGTGGCTTTTCTGAAGATTTCGTACTTTTTGCCTATTGTCGAATTAATTCACCTAGGAATAGAGTGTGTTATCCGCCTTAGAAAATTCTATTGACCTCGGGAGAGGCGGTAGAGTATTTTAGCAATCTTCGCCTTCAATAAATTGGGAAATCATTAAATTCATATAATAAAGAGTAATTTGGATAAACTGAGGTGGATTCACAATCCTAGATTAATTCCTTATTTGATCTTCTTCCTTCGAACAATCGATTTTACTATTTTTTGCTTTTATTAATTTTCCTTAATTATTACTTGCTCCTCAAATTTCGATAGTTCAAATAAAACTAGAATACACATAAATCGTTAATTAGTAAGTCAGTCCTAGAGGGAACGATATCTTACTTATCATTGTATTACTTGTTTACGGCAACGTGCACTTGCGTTCACCAAAATATCGCAACATAAGGTAAGACATCTAGTAGGACCCTACTACCTCTAGAAGAATCTAGAACCTTCCATCTATATATCTTCCTACAACCAGTATTAGGTAAGACACTAATTAGGGAAGGATATCTCGGAACACTCTCCCTGTGTCGAGCACTAATACTATCATGGTGCATAAGATGTTGCCTCGGTAAAAAACCTTTCCAAGTCAAACAAAACCCCGTGGGAAAAACAAAGACTTGGTGAGGGAAAAGAGGACAACGCACCAACTGCAAATGCCAGAATCATGTGAAGTACGCTCCCCCTGAAGTGGACATAACAACTCTTTCCAATGAGCTATCACTAGGTGAGCTCGGATAATCGACGCATGCCGATGCTCATCACATGTTTCTCAAATGTAGATTTTGGCAGAGACTTAGTGAACAAGTCTGCCATATTCTCATCGGAATTCAGTTGTTTCACTTTGATATTCAGAAATTTTTGTTGTTGCTGATTGTAGAAGAACTTCAGCGCGATATATTTGGTATTGTCACCCTTAATGAAATCTAACTTCATCTGCTCAATGCATGTCGCATTGTACTCAAAGATGCAAGTAGGGGTTGTTGTAGTGGACTCTAATCCACAAGTTCCTCGTATATGGTCTATGCCTGACCGAATCCAAATGCACTCCATTATGGATTCGTGCAATGCAATTATCTGTGCATGGTTGGAGGAAGTAGCAACCAGGGTCTGCTTGGTAGATAGCCAAGATATCTCCGTATTCCCAATGGTGAACACATAACCAGTTTGGGAACGTTCTTTATGTGGGTCAGAGAGATAATCGGCATCAGCAAATCTAACTAACATATTGTTAGGATTCTCCACATAGGGGGTAAGCTTGCTTGCATTAGCACTTCTGGTAGTCAAGCAGCCATGCTTAGCTACACTATCAGAGGAAGATCGAGGGTCGGTATGCATTGTCTTAACCTCAACAATTCCTTTCAAAATATCGCTCTCTCTGTTAGGCGTATTTCTATACGCTTATTTATCATTATTTTGTTTTATTTTGGAGAGTAAATTTGCTTAAATGAGCTTCTAATGCCTTAATTTTATATATTTTTCAGGAGATTGGAGTCCGGAAGCTAAAACGAGGCGAAACGGGCGAAAACGGCATGTTTTGGCCGTGAGCCGCGGCACACGCAGAGGACCAGCGGGCACAAAGTAGACTGTACTCTGTGCCGCGGCACAGTCCAGGTAAGCCGCGGCACACATGAATTAAAAGACGCCCAGGCATCCAGCTGAAGACCATGTGCCGTGGCACAGATTTAGTGAGCCGCGGCACAGTCGGCGGTTTTTGTATGCTCCGCGCGGATTTGGGCCGTTTTGAAGCCAGTTCTCGACCTACTCACACGGACGCGATTTGGAGACTGTGCAAAGCTATAAATAAGGGTTTAAGACCCTAATTAATAATCTTTGGATCTTTGGGATCTTGGAAAATCTTGGAATTAGATAATCTTGGGGAGACGGCAGAAGAGGAAGATAAGCAGAAAACTTCAAGGGCAGAGGGTGGAAGCCAGAAGAACGGAGGAATCCGAGCTCTTCATCTGCGTTTGATTTTAATGCTTTTATTCATTTATTCTGTATTTTCATTTATTAGCATGTCAGGCTAAAACCCTAATCTAGGATTTTGATGAAACCTACGTTTTGACGGATTTGCTTGAGATTATCTAATTAATTACCTTTTTGTTGAGTTTTCCCAATCGTGTTTAATGCTTTCAATTATCTGGCCAATAGTTGTATTGTTTTAATCATTCAATTCGAATCAAGAGAGGAGAATTGGTGAGGAACTATTGGTGAGGACCGTTTTATTCTGTGAGATAGGAATATACTCATAGGAACTACGTGGCCTTTTGGAAATTTTATGCTTTTTGCCTATTGACGAATTAATTCACCTAGGGATAGAGTGTGTTATTCGCCTTTAGAAAAATCTATTGACCTCGGGAGAGGCAGTAGAATATATTAGCAATGGGAAAATCATTAACTTCAGATAATCGAGAGTAAATTCGGATAAACCGAGGTGGATTCAGAATCCTAGACTTATTCATCATTTGATTCTCTTTCCCCAAGCGATCATCTTTACTGTCTAATCTTTTATTAATTCTTTTAGTAATTAATTGCAAACCCAAAATTCGATTGTTCAGATAAAACTAGAATACATAAAAATCGGTAGTTAGTGATTCAGTCCTCGTGGGAACGATACTCACTCATCACTTTATTACTTGTATACGATAACGTACACTTGCGTTCAACAAATATCGCAACAAGTTTTTGGCGCCGTTGCCGGGGACTGAAATTTTGCTAATATCGATTTCAGTATTTCTAGTCTTAGTTTGAACGTTTTATTTACTTATTTCCGTGTATTTAATTTTATTTATTTTATTTGTTTTTCCTTCCAGGATCCTTCGCGTAGTGCATGAGAAAACTCGGTAACGAAGGCCTACTACCTTTGGATACCGAACTCGAGCGCACTCTTCGAAGGAACAAGAAGCAGAAACGAGAGTTACAGACGACGGTGAACATGGCCGAAAATATCGAAATTCAAGGAGGAAATAATATTGTGCAGCAAGCTCAACCGGAAATGGCACTACGAGACTATGCCATGCCGCAAATTAATGCTAATTTTTCGGGAATTCGGCGCCCCACTATCCAGGCGAACAATTTCGAGATCAAGCCGGCTATTATTCAGATGGTGCAGGCGAGCCAATTCTGTGGATTACCAAATAACGACCCCAACCCTCATATTTCTTCTTTTCTTGAGATTTGTGACATGTTCAAGAACAATGGTGTCACCGACGATGCTATCCGATTACGGCTTTTACCTTTCTCTTTGAGGGATAAAGCAAAATTTTGGCTGAATTCCCTACCGCCGGGGTCGATCACAACATGGGCAGAGTTAGCGCAAGCCTTCCTTGCTAAATTCTTTCCACCTTCTAAGACGGCGAGATTGGGAAACGAGATCACCACATTTGGTCAGTATGATATGGAATCGCTCCACGAGGCGTGGGAGCGATACAAAGATTTGTTACGAAGATGCCCACATCATGGCCTTCCAGGCTGGCTTCAAATTCAGACGTTTAACAATGGATTGAGTGCCTCTACACGCACTCTCGTGGATGCAGCCGCCGGTGGGGCTTTGATGGGAAAGACTATGGCCGAGGCACATTCGTTGTTGGAAGCTATGGCCACAAACATATCAATGGCCATCTGAAAGAGTAACGCTGAAGCGAGTTTTGGAAATTTCGAGTAATGACCCGATATCTACATGTCAGCCCAAGTCGCAGCCTTGACTCAGCAGCTTCAAGCATTTTCGCATGGTCCTTCCCCCGTTATCATTGAGACTTGCAATTGGTGTAACGGATCCTACCTTAGCGCGGAGTGTCAAGTCGGAAATTCGTTCGAGCAGCCCCAAATTGAACAAGCTCAGTTTGTAGGAAACGGAAACCGGCAAAATAATCCGTACTCCAACACGTATAATCCGGGGTGGCGTAATCATCCCAACTTTTCGTGGAGAAACGGACAGAACTCGAACCAGCCTCCGTTCCCTCAAAACCAACAGCAGCCCCCTCCCGCTCCAAAAGTTTCTCTCGAGGAAGCAATTGCGAAATTGGCAGCGAATACGAGTCAATTCATGACCCGTACTAAAGCGACATTGCAGAATCATTCCGCTTCCATTCGCAACTTGGATGTCCAGCTGGGCCAAATTGCTAATGTGTTGACAGCCCGCCCGGAGGGAGCATTGCCAAGTACAATCGAGACAAATCCTAGAGAGAGTCTAAATGTAATCAGTTTGAGAAGCGGGAAGGAGGTATGTGACGAGCCCGAGAGGTGTGAAAAGAGGAGTGAAATTGAGGAGAGGAAAAATTTAGCAACGGAGGAATCACAAGATTGGAGACCTTCGATAACGTTTCCGGATAACCCGAAGGCATATGTGCCCCCCGTCCCATTTCCGCAGAGATTACAGCAGAAAAAGGTAGACAAACAATTCTCTAAGTTTCTCGACGTGTTCAAAAAGCTTCATATTAACATTCCATTTGCCGACGCGTTGGAACAAATGCCAAGCTACGTTAAAGTCATGAAAGAGATATTGTCAAAGAAAAGAAAACTCGAGGAGTTTGAAACTGTCGCCTTGACGGAGGAATGCAGCGCGATTCTTCAAAAGAAGCTTCCACCAAAATTGAAAGATCCGGGAAGTTTCAACATACCGTGCACCATGGGGAATCTTTCTTTTAACAAGGCATTGTGCGATCTCGGTGCTAGTATTAACCTCATGCCTTTGTCTATTTTCAAGAAGCTGGGAATTGGAGAAGTAAAGCCGACGACGGTCTCCTTGCAATTAGCGGATCGGTCTATTAAGTATCCGAGAGGAGTGATTGAGGATGTGCTAGTAAAAGTGGATAAATTTATCTTTCCAGCGGATTTTATTGTTCTCGACATGGAGGAAGATGAAGATATCCTGATTATCTTGGGACGACCATTTTTGGCTACCGGCAGAACTCTTATTGACGTGGAAAAAGGAGAATTAACTCTGCGGGTTCAAGAAGACCATGTCACGTTCCAAGTGTTCAAATCTTTTCCATGTCCGGGAGGTGTTGATAAAAGCTCACAAATTGAAAGTGTAGATGCCGTTGAAAAAGAAAAACACCGAAAACATCGTCGGTCGAAAAATTCAGATTCTGTGTCAGATGGTCCAATTTTTAAGAAAGATGTGGAACGAGTAGCATTTCTCGAGCATGCGGACAAGTCTGCTGCGGTCATAAAGTCATTTTTGAAAGAGGGAAATAAGCCGGAAATCAAACGGACATCTAGTTATGAGAAAAACGGGTGTTTCGGGAAGTTGTTCACGTCAAAACCTTTCCGCAACCAACATTGGGTCTCCGATCCAAAAATCGAATCGTTAATGACCGATGGTCAAAATTTTAAAAAACATATCAACGGTTCGATGAACGGGGCGGAAACCAAATGGAGTTTGCGAAAAGCGAACTGAATTTTTTTAATTGGTCCGGCTGAAGACTATAAACTTAGCGCTTCTCGGGAGGCAACCCGAGTTCGTAGTTGTAGATTTTTGAGTTTATGTATTTTTCTTGCATTCTTGCATTTTGATTTTTCATCATTTTGTGCTTTGATTTGCTTTTACCTCTCGCTCTTGACGTGTTCTTCTTGAAATTCTGTGCAGGAAAAGTCCCAGGGGAGAAACTGATGCCTGAGCCGCGGCACAAGTATTGTGAGCCGCGGCACACACAAATCAAAAGGGAGAGCTAAACAATCTGTACTCTGTGCCGCGGCACAACAATACTGAGCCACGGCACACCTACGCCCTGCGCCGCGGCACACGAAAGCTGAGCTGCGGCCCACGACAAAACATGCGAACAGGTAAAAAGGGACTGTACGCGGTGCCGCCGATCACTTGAGCTGTGCCGCGGCACACCATGCGGAATTCGAATAGCCTGGTACCTTATAACCCGCATTCGGCTGGCCACCCCAGGTACGCTTCCTTTCTTCCTTCCCTTTCCCCTTGCGCGTGATGGGCCGACAGTCTTCTTCTCGTTTTCTTCTTGCGATTTTTCTTACACTTTTCACAAACCAAGCAAGGCATGTTCAAATCTCTAATCTCAAATTGTTCTATGAATTTAAATTTGAAGTTGTGGTATGCATTTGATGGATTGAATATGTTTATTTCCTTCAAAAGTTCTATAATGGTTTAGTGGATAACATGATGGTTTTGATCGAATTTTCATGGTTATTTTGGAATATGAATGAATTGAGTATGTAGTTTTGATGGTGAATGATTCGTGTTTTTGTTCTTGGGGATTGAATCGAGCTATTGCCATGTTTGTTCTCCAAGTAAACTCTTGCCCTTTAGGTGTTCGATGAAATGTCTAAATGAAAAATTTTCTTTGTTAAGGCAATATTTTGAATCTTTGTGCAACATATTCGTTCTGGAATTACAGCAACCCCAACCCGTACGTCTAGTTTAAATGTTATGGTTCAAATTCATTTTTTTTCTCACGGTTGTGCTATCTCGTAAAAATTTCTGATTTACGGTCGGATATCCTTAGCCGAGTGATGATTATTCTCGTTATTGTTTGAGTAAGTAACCTTCGGTGTTTAAATTTTTTTTCAGGAATCACTATGGCTAGGACTAAGAAGCTGAACAAGAGGGCCAGGACTCAGTCATCCCCCACTCGAGGGGAAACCTCTCGTAGTCGCGCCGAGTCGGAGGGGCACCAGTTTTCTGACCCTGAGATCCACAAAATCTTCAATGAGAAGATTCGGCCGCGACCTCTTATCCCGGAGAGGGGATTTACTCCAGCCCCCCAAGACGGGGAATTGCTTACGATGATAGATGAGATGGGGTGGGCCCGATTCGCTGCACCCCCCAAGCCAACGGTGATATCGATAGTGCAGGAGTTCTATGCCAGCGCGTTATTGAAGCATATTCGGGCAGGCCAGATGTTGCAGCAGTCAGACACTCGGACTCAGGTCGATGTCCGAGGTGTTACAGTTGATTTTTCCACAGCTGCTATTCGGAGGTTGTTTGGGCTGCCGGTGGTAGATGAGTCGGCTTATGACCGAGTTATGACTAGCCTCACGAAGGAGGCTCTGCTCGAGACTATCACGCAGCCCGACTTCGACTGGGAGCAGCGCGCACCGGGTTCTTCCACTTTCCATTTCAAGAGCTCGCGCCTCAGTCGGCTCGGGCGTGCCTGGCTTTATTTTATTTGCGCTCGTATAGACCCGACATCTCATATCCGCACTATTTTTCTCTCCCGCGCCCGGACATTATATGCTATCACATCCGGGTTGCGTTTCGATGTGGCCCCTCTCTTGGTCCGTTCTATATTCCAGTGCATTCAGGGAGGAGCCAAGACGGGGTTGAAGCACCCCTCTCTCATCTGCGCTCTGTGCCGGCAGTCGGGGCTGACGTGGCCGGACGACGAGCCGATGCTGGCTCCCCAGGCCCCGATCGACCACCGCATCATCTCACATTTTGACCAGTGGGGAGGAGCGCCGGCGCACGCTCGGGGGAGAGGATTTCTACTGGATGAGGCCCATGAGGGGTCCCCCGAGCCTCTTTTGCTGACACAGGGGTAGGCAGATGCCGGACCGCCACCCGATAGAGAGAGATTTCAGGCGATGTTCGACGGGCTGAGGGAGGATATGAGGAGAGAGAGAGAGATGAGACGAGGAGAGAGAGAGAGAGGATATGAGAGAGTATATGAGGGGAGAGAGAGATGAGATGAGGAGAGAGAGGGAGAGTATGCTGGCTGCCATGCGAGAGGAGCAGCGGACGGAGCGAGAGAGCGTTATTGCTGCCGTCAGAGCTGAGATGCGAGAGTAGGCCCGCCGGGCCAACCGACGAGAGGCGAGGCGTCTGGTAGTGAGGGACGCCTACCATCAGGAGCACCTTTCCGCATGGACGGCCCATATCATGCATCCAGACGGGCCATTTATTACACCCGCTCGGCCAGCCACACCACCCTCCTCACCAGATGATGCCGGCACCAGCTCGTGAGAGGACTGGAGGGGAGTACTTGACCTTCTTATTCTATTGCATATTATATTTTGTCCATTGAGGCCAATGTACGTCCTAAGTTTGGGGGGGTTTACTTTCTGTTGCTACATTCATTGCTGTACTGATTTTGTTGCACTTTCATTACTTTGCGTTATTTTTTTTTCGATAGCCTTGCTTGTCTTGATTTAACTCTTATTCGTGAATTTTTCGTGCTCCTATTTGTGTAATACTGATGTTACGACACTGTTTTTCTCTCTGAAGAATCGGTCGAGTTTTAGTCGCGTTGTAGTCAGTGATTTCTGTTTCTGCTTAGTATTCATTTAGGTCCGAAATTTTTCTCGTGATTGTAGAGGTCTTGGCGGATAAGAGAGGATACATACGTGTTTTAAAATCACCGTCGATACGTTTGGTTACATTTTTCGATTATCTAGTCGTCCAGTCACATAAGTCGTATTGGCATTTAGATTGAGTTTAGAGTCGGTCAGTTTTTCCCAATAGTCGAGATAATATTTGTTCTATGATGGGAAGTCTAGTAACCGGGGGTATTCACGTGACCCGTTGTTTACTCTCGCGTAAAACGATGACCATGATTAGACTAGTGATTTAGAGATTTCACATGTGCCGATGATAGGGAGCCTAGTAACCGGGGGTACTCGCGTGACCCGTTGTTTACTCTCGCGTAAAACAGCGACCTTGATTCGGACATGCGGGAATTAGCTATTCGAGTTGTTTCTCCGCTGTAGAGGGGAACTTAGTAACTAGAAGCATCCATGTGCCCCATGAGTGTCTTTTACGTCAAACGGTTTCCCAATACATGAGAATGGAAGTTCCACCCTAGGATTATCCCGATGAATCATCCTGAGATCCGAACCTAGTGGTCAACTCGAATCAATTTCTTGAGCATATATATAAGGGAATACTGTCCGAGGATTATTTTGATGAAACTCGTGAAAATTTTGCCATTAGACTGTGGAACGGAGCGAAGTAGCTTGTTTATTTTAACCTTTCATATTGACGGTCGATTTGATTCACGGTTGTTAATCTTTGAGCTGGATTTTCTTCATGAACGAGTAATTAGGACTGAACTTGGTTACTTTGTAGAATCAGTGTTCTGAGTGTAGCTCGCTATTACGATACTCGTATTTTTCCGAGAGAATTTCAGGATAGTATTGATTAGGTTGAGCACTATGAGTTGCACGATTATTCACGACATTCTTTTGATTGAATTTAATTTTTTTTGCTTGAGGACAAGCAATGGCTTAAGTTTGGGGGTATTTGTTAGGCGTATTTCTATACGCTTATTTATCATTATTTTGTATTATTTTGGAGAGTAAATTTGCTTAAATGAGCTTCTAATGCCTTAATTTTATATATTTGTCAGGAGATTGGAGTCCGGAAGCTAAAACGAGGCAAAACGGGCGAAAACGGCAAGTTTTGGCCGTGAGCCGTGGCACAAGGAAGCAGGGCCGCGGCACACGCAGAGGACCAGCGGGCACAAAGTAGATCAGACTCGTGCCGCGGCACACCAGTGAGTCGCGTACGTATGAATTAAAATACGCCCAGGGATCCAGCTGAAGACCATGTTCCGCGGCACAGATTTAGTGAGCCGCGGCACACTAGGCGGTTTTTGTATGCTCCGCGCGGATTTGGGCCGTTTTGAAGCCAGTTCTCGACCTACTCACACGGACGCGATTCGGAGACTGTGCAAAGCTATAAATAAGGGTTTAAGACCCTACTTAATAATCTTTGGATCTTTGGGATCTTGGAAAATCTTGAAATTAGAGAATCTTGGGGAGACGGCAGAAGAGGAAGATAAGCAGAAGACTTCAAGGGCAGAAGGCGGAAGCCAGAAGAACGGAGGAATCCGAGCTCTTCATCTGCGTTTGATTTTAATGCTTTTATTCATTTATTCTGTATTTTCATTTATTAGCATGTCAGGCTAAAACCCTAATCTAGGATTTTGATGAAACCTACGTTTTGACGGATTTGCTTGAGATTATCTAATTAATTACCTTTTTGTTGTTGTTTTCCCAATCGTGTTTAATTCTTTCAATTATCTGGCCAATAGTTGTATTGTTTTAATCATTCAATTCGAATCGGGAAAGGAGAATTGGTGAGGAACTATTGGTGAGGACCGTTTTATTCTGTGAGATAGGAATATACTCATAGGAACTACGTGGCCTTTTGGAGATTTTATGCTTTTTGCCTATTGACGAATTAATTCACCTAGGGATAGAGTGTGTTATTCGCCTTTAGAAAAATCTATTGACCTCGGGAGAGGCGGTAGAATATATTAGCAATCTTCGCCTTCAATAAATTGGGAAAATCATTAACTTCAGATAATCGAGAGTAAATTCGGATAAACCGAGGTGGATTCAGAATCCTAGACTTATTCATCATTTGATTCTCTTTCCCCAAGCGATCATCTTTACTGTCTAATCTTTTATTAATTCTTTTAGTAATTAATTGCAAACCCAAAATTCGACTATTCAGATAAAACTAGAATACATAAAAATCAGTAGTTAGTGATTCAGTCCTCGTGGGAACGATACTCACTCATCACTTTATTACTTGTATACGATAATGTACACTTGCGTTCAACAAATATCGCAACACTCTCTTGCATTGGGAAAGAATAATCCAAGATCACTTAAGCCTTTCAAGTATCGAAAGATGTGTTTTACTCCATTCCAATTCCTTATCGTGGGAGCGGAGCTAAATATCGCTAACAGATTTACAGAGAATGCGATGTCTGGGCGAGTACATTGTGCCATATACAACAATGCACTGATTGCACTAAGGTATGGTGTTTTTGCTCCAAGGACCTATTCATCCTCCTCTTTAGGATGAAATGGGTCCTTGTTCATTTACAGACTTTGACCAACCATGGGGGTAGCAAGAGGATGTGCCTTGTCTATACTGAATTGCCTGAGCATCTTTTGGACATAGGCATGTTGATGAATGAGTATACCATCATCTCGATGTTCTAGCTCCAAGCCCCAACAGAATCATGTCCTCCCCAGGTCTTTTATCTCGAATTTGGATTTAAGGTAGTGGGATGTTTCATTGACCTCATCTATGGTACCGATAACATTCATGTCATCTACATAGACGGCTATAATCACGAATCCTATATCTGTTCTTTTCACAAAAATGCAAGGACACATATCACTGTTCTCGTATCCCTTCCCAATCAAGTATTCACGTAGGTGGTTGTACCACATCCTTCTGGATTGTTTCAACCCATATAGTGAACGACACAATTTTACAGCGTAAGCGCTCCGCGGCTTAGAGCTACTTGACTTGGGCAACGAAATCCCTTCAGGGACTTTCATATAAATATTCGTATCTAGATCCCCATAAAAATATGCTGTAACCACGTCCATAAGCTGCATATTCAGTTTTTCGGACACTACCAAACTAAGTAGCGGAAAGTGATGATGTCCATAACGGGAGAATACATCTCCTCGTAATCAATGCCAGGGTGCTGCGAGAAGTCTTGGTCAACTAGTCTCGCTTTATAATGCATGAACTCATTCTTATCATTGCATTTACGAACAAAGACCCACTTATGTCCAAGTGGTTTAACGCCCATGGGTACTAGCTCGATACGGCCAAATACCTCACATTTAACCATTGAGTCTAGTTCATCTTGCATTGCATCTTTCCATTTGACCGACGGAGTAGGCAAAAGCATCATCGACTAGCATGGATGACCTATCTAATAGTACGTATTCACTCGTATATTGCATCGAGATTTCTTTATTCTCTGACATCAACAAAGTTCCCAACGCATCCATCGATTGTTCCATTGTTGATTCGAGGATATATCCATAGTCAGATATAATCTCGTGTGACGGAGTCACTGTGTCGATAATGAAAGGATTTTGTGCCTCCGTCCCTCTTCTCTTTCGAGGTTCGGTATCCTTTCTACCCACTGGCCTCCCCCTCTTTCGAGCAGGGATAAGATCAGCCGAAACAGCCGTCCCACCACTAAGGTCGACACCGGGGGCATCATTCCTTTGGGAGGCTGAACCTTGCCCTATAACTGGGACATCTAACCTTGCAGGAACATTCATAAGGAATGGTAGATCTTGTCACTTAGTAAAGCTGTCGGGCATCGAATCCGCAAATTTCTGAAGACTGGGAATACGTTGCACTTTTATCTTGGATTGATCCATGCAGGGATCTTGATGAGTCAAAGAGGGAGCACACCAGACAATTTCCTGGCGTTTAACTGGAATCGTTTGATTCCTCTCTCCCCTAATGACGAGACGTTTGTCTCATCAAAGTGAGAGTCTGCAAATCTTGCAGTAAACAGATCTCCTGTCAAAGGTTCCAAATACAAGATAATTTTAGGCGATTCATAGCCAACGAATATACCTAATCGTCTTTGCGGACCCATTTTAGTACGCTGTGGAGGCATAATTAGCATATAAACTGCACAACCAAAAATGCGTAAGTGTGAAATACCATGCTCATATCCAGTTACCAACTGGTACGCACTAAGCAGTTGATTGGCAGTGGGTTGAAAGTGAATAAGTATAGCTGCATGCAAAATTGCATAACCCCAGTTAGAAATCATCAAGTTGGTGCGCAATACCAATGCTCGGGCGATAAGCTGTAACCGCTTACATAGCCTCAGCAAGGCCATTATGCGAATGAACATAAGGGATGGGATGTTCAACTTCAATCCCAATCGACATGCAATAGTCGCCAAAGGACTTTGACGTAAACTCACCAGCGTTTTCCAATCTTAATGACGAGATTGGAAAGTTGGGGTGGTTAGCCCGTAACTTGATGATTTGTGCTAGGAGTTTAGCAAATGCAGCATTTCTTGTGGATAGCAGAGCGATGTGTGATCATCGCATCGATGCATCAACCAGAACCATAAAGTATCTGAATGGTCCACACTCTGGTTGAATAGGTCCACAAATGTCCTCTTGAATTATTTGTAAGAAGCGAATACTTTGTGCCGAGTCTTTAGCAAAGGATGGGGATGGTATCAATTTTGCTAGTGAACAGGCTTTACAAAACGATTTATGAGCATTGAAAATTGCCACGGAAGTCTCGGGATTTACGGAAGATGCATCATCAACCTCATCAGGGCGTGCGATCTTCAATCCTGGTGATACGGTATCAGACTCACTCACATCAATGCCGATATCTAGTGGTGCTTCTGTTGGGCTTTGGTTCAGCATCATGCCTGCACGAGCTTAAAATGCGTGAGGCGCGGCTTGCGATTCGACCTGTGAGATCTGCACTAGAAAGTGATTAAATGAATTGATTTGGACTACTCATACCAACAAGATGCATCTTGTTTTCTGGTAGTCATCTCATAAAAACTCCAAAGTTAAGCGTGCTTGGCCTGGAGTAGTTATGGGATGGGTGACCCCCTGGGAAGTTTCTCAGGGTGTGCATGAGTGAGGACAAAGCGCGCTAGAAGAGACTCGTGTTGGTACAGTCAGAATAGTCTTCATCATTCTGGGGACCAACAATTGATATCGGAGCAGGTCACGGGTGCGGATTACCTCGAAGTATCCTACAGTGGAGGCTTTTAGAGTGTTGTGGAACTAAGAGGCGGGCATACAACAAATGTTGCAGTTGGTCGGAACTAAGATGTTGGCGCTGTGGAGGTAGCAGAAGTAAACGGAGATATTGGCGTAGCAGAAGTAAACGGAGCTCGAACAGATGCTGATGTCGAGTGTCGGAGGACTGTGTGAATGAATTCAGCCGCTAGAGGGCTGTGTGATCAAATCTAGTTCGCGAAGGTTTCCAGACTATAGGGCTGAGATGATGGCAGGTACTGGGAGGGGTATTATTGGGATTCGGTTCAGCATCCTGCCTGCACAATCTTAAAAAGACGCGAGGCGCGGCTTGCGATTCGACCCGTGAGATCTGCACTAGAAAGTGGTTAAATGAATTGATTTGAACTACTCATACCAACAAAATGCATCTTCTTTTCTGGTAGTCTATCTCATAAAAACTCCAAAGTTAAGCGTGCTTGTCCTGGAGTAGTTATGGGATGGGTGACCCCCTGAGAAGTTTCTTAGGGTGCGCATGAGTGAGGACAAAGCGCACTAGAAAATGAGTGAGGACAAAGCGCACTAGAAAAGACTCGTATTGGTACAGTGAGGATAGTCTTCATCATTCTGGTGACCAACAGCTTCCAATCATTTTCTAGGCTTGAAAAATGGATGGTCGTGTGAGTTTTTCAAAATGCGAATCATCATATCGTGTCCAGGGTGACCGAGTCGGTCATGCCATAGTTGGTATGCTTCGGAATCATAAAGTTCGTGACTCACAGCTTAGGATTCAATAACCCTTGTTGTAGTTTGGTATAAACCACTACTTAGACTCATAAGTCTCTCGAGCGACGTCTTCCACATTCTGCCAGAGTAACACACAAAAATTTATCCCATTGTCACAGTATGTATCAAGGTGATAACCGTTGGCAAGGATGTCCCTAAAACTTAGCAAGGTTCGGTTTGCTCTTGGGGCATAGAGAGCATTTGTGACATTAATATGCGTACCATTAGGTAGCAAAAACTGAGCAGGTCCCCTCCTTTGAATTACTTGGGAGGAACCAATTATTGTTGTCACTGAGGATATATATGGCACAATATCCTTAAATAATTGCCTATTCTGAAGAATAGAATGCTCTAGTCCATAATAATAATAAGTATCTCTATGCTTTTATTATTATATATAATATAATTGGTGATTATATTTCATGAATAATTATTCTGCTTACGATCATCAATTTTGTGACTTGATAGTAAAACTCAATAAAGCACAAAGAGAATATCATGTCTTGACACAATGCAAACATCATCTTTAACCAAGTGACTATAAAGTATGTTGTTAGATATAATATGAATTATGCAGAGGGATGGGAGTGACGAGAAGGGACTTGTCTATCTCATAATAGAGAGAGATATCCATGCGCCCTTGATATGTTAAATTGTGTAAATACATGGTCATGCTCAAATATTATCAATAAGGAGTTATTGATATATATTTGATTAGACAGTTTAACTAGAAATCAAGAATTATATAATTAAGCTATATAAGGATGACTTGACCATGTCTTATGCTTAATTGGGATATCACGTGGCAAGAGGATTTGATATTAGTCTATAACAAGGTTTATTCGGACCATCGAATTATTCATTTAAACTGGGTAATAATAACATCTTGCTAGAGGCCGCTTTTGATTTGTGAGTTTGATAAAATTGTTTTATGCTAACTGCCATTTTAAATGAAACTATAGGGTTACACACTTAAACAAACTCAATGGGCATTTTTATCTGTTATTATTTTGAATTTATATATATATATATATATATATATATACACACACACACACATAATATCAAAGGAATCAGATTCCTTGATATTGTCCCATCCACCTTTTTACTAGAGGGACCATGAGACATGGGAGTTGATTCCCCATGTCTTGTCTCATAATTGACCAAGACATGTGAAGGAATCAGATTCGTTCACATATTATATATGTGAGAGGGGTGTAGTGAGAGAAGCAGTTGAAACTGTTGGAGCACTATTGGTTGGAATCACCGGTTGGATATAGAGTTGTAAAAATCTTTAGCGTTGCGGAACTGATTTAAATAAAGATGCGGAAATTAAACGACACAAGGATTTATAGAAGTTCGGCCAGACGTGCCTACGTCCTCTCTCGGTATCTTTTTCTATAGGCTAAAGATAAACCTCTTCACCTCTCTTATATCGGTTGAGGGATAACAGTTACAAGCTCGTCTTCTATCGGTCCGAGTAAACCGTTCTAACACTTGTCTTTATGTCGGTCCATGTTAAACCGTTTTCCTTTTCTATTGGACAAGGAATCAACCACTCTAGCTTTCTATGGGTACTAGATAAACCTCACGTGTATATCGATTGCGATTCTAACAATGCCGGATCCTTGACCCTAATAACACCGAATTCAATCATATCTATCCTTTTTCCTCTCGTGTATGTGTTGAATGTATAAGCACTCAAACTATCAATATAAGCACAATTACAACAACAAGAATGTGTATAACAATATATGATCACTTGGTCGTTTGCTTTTCGTTGTTGTATGATGAATACCATTAGAAGTGGTATTTATAGGCTCCAAAGCATCAACTAGCCGTTAGCCTTCTGCAGCCTCATTACGTACGTTAACTCCTCTTCTTTACGTACGTTAGCTTCATTACGTATGTTAACATCAATATGTTACGTACGTTATGTAACACCCCCAAACCACTCGGGAATATTACAGCGCCGCAGACCCTCTCCGTGAGGATCTACCAGGCTAAAGACAAAAACAATACCTCACATTACATGCCGACATGGCTACATAATGAACTGCTAGACCGATTTGGTGTTTTACCACAATACCATACATCAAACATATACAATTCGACTTAAAACTCATACCCACACAGGGGTTGAAATACATCAATATACCCATAAAACGGGAAAACTACACAACGGAGAGCCAAATACTGAGACTCTACCAGAATATTCAACGAATGGTCTTCATGTGATTAGTATCGTCGTCTTTCATCATCCTTCGTATTGATCCTGTGAATCGCTCCCCAACAACCTGCATGTACCTGGACGCAATACAGACATCCACCCCCCGAATACTCGGGGGTTAGCAAAACTCCACTGTTTTGCTAGTGCAAGTATAAAACAGAAATACAATCCATACGCAACATACTCCAAGAATATAAAAATCTTGAATATATTTCCCGAGATAATTCACTTAATCAAAACAGTTTGATTTATAAAAGGTAGGAATAGAACCATGAATCTCATACAAAATATTTTACGATCTCGGGAGTTTGAAAACATTTGGAATTAAGGAATTCTCAAGTCTTTCGAAAACACTTGGGGACGCGGCCCAAAATCATCTTTCCAAAATACAATTCCAATAATAAAATGCGGATGCACAACCCAATTCACAACACACGGGGTCTAAGACCCAAATCATAAGCCACAGGGTCCACGACCCAAATCACAGAACACAGGGTCCACGACCCAAATCACATAACACATGTTCCTAAGGATTATTCGCGTCCCGTTCTAACAAGCCACGAACCTCAGATGCTCCCGAAGAACATACCCGAGTGAATAACCCAATAGGAAACTATACCCAATCACGTGTCCTCGTGACAACAGTCACGGAACCATTTCAAACCACAACCATAAGTTATTCCGGCATCGCGCTAACAAGCCACGAACCTCGGAGTCCCCGTAAGACATACCCGATGATAACCCCCACAAGTTATCCCGACATCGGGCTAGCAAGCCCCGAACCTCGGAGTCCCCGCAAGACATACCCGGATTGGATAACCCTACGGTCACGCCCGACCCATACTAGCAAGTATGGATCCCGGAGATTCAACAATCTTACCCGGAGGCACATCACTTTCAACAATCACATAACAATGAGCAGAACATCAAGCCAAGCAACACTTAAACATCACAACCTCCTTTCAAGGGAGTACAACTAATATCACACACACTACGTTCTTACCGAATAAGTACACATAACATTACGTAATCCCCGGCAAAGGATTACGGTCTATTAAACTCACTCGAAGTGATCATAGCATCTTTCAACATACAAAACCAACACACATATTCCGAGAATACATATATTCACGAAGTACACGAATTATCGTTGTAAGACAACATTTATCGAGAACATACCGATCCCTTTTTACGTTCATTAAACATTGGGTTTCGCATAAAATAATTTATCAATAATTATGCCTACGAAACATGAAACGTATGGACAAGATACTTGCCTAGACACCACAAGCAACCGAACAACGAACGGATACGGTCGGATAGTTCTCGAGCTTCCAAAAATGACCAAGAATTCGGCAATCCCATGAATACTATGAAAATAACATCACCACGAATCAATAACACTAATCGAAATCCGAAACAATCCTAAAAACAACAAGGATCTAAGTGTTCTCAAAGAAATCAAGAATCGTTGATCCGGGCGATAAAAATCAATGAACGGTTAACAAAAATCTGAAGATTATGGTCAAGACAAACAAGAATACACAACCGATCGGATGAGATCGGTTAAGAATCACAAATCCAAGGAAAACCCCCAAATTCAAGAAACTAGGGTTCTAAGAAGAGATTACCTTGATTTGAGCAAAGTAGATGATTAGATGTTGTTAAACACCTACAAATCCGCTCCGAGATGAAGCTTGAGGAAGAAGGCCGCTCAAAATCGCCTATGGAGCTCACTCCCATCGGAAGGAATGAAGAAAAATGAGAAATGATGAAGTGAATGCTGATGTCCAGTATTTATACTGGACAGTTATTAGCGCGCGCTAAACACCCTGCATTAGCGTGCGCTAACGGGGTCAACGCTCCAGAGAAACCGCCTATAACACAATTAGCGCGTGCTAGCCAAAAGCCGTAGCGTGCTCTAACGAGTCACAAAACTAGTCCAGTAGGCCCTGGACAGAACTGCACCTACCGGGTAGCGTGCGCTAGAAAGAAGAAAGAGCGTGCGCTAAGCAGTCGATAGCGTGCGCTAGCTATCGACCTTAGCGTGCGCTAACAAAGCCTCGCCTCGATCCGGTAGCTCTGGATCGCCTCTGATCGCCGATTAGCGTGCGCTACACATTCAGTAGCGTGCGCTAAACACCACGCAGTAGCGTGCGCTATGCCTCAAGCATTAGCGTGCGCTACACCACAAAAACTCAAAAACTCACATAGTGATCCGAAACGCCTCCAAACACATGTCCCCAACGAGGCACACCCAAATATGGCACAAAATTCCAACGATGAGGACAATAACAATCCGATAGAACCCCGAAAACTCAACGAATCGGAACAAAAATCTCGGGTATTACATTCTACCCCTCTTAAAAGAAGTTTCGTCCTCGAAACTTGAAACATAGAATGAACGATGCAAAACAAACTCAGATAACATACGATATCCGTTGTCGAAATAACAAAACACAACGAACGAAAATCAATACGGTTGAACAATTCAACAGTACATCAATCAAAGCACGAGCTATTCGCTGAACCAATACGAAATTCCACAGCCCAAGGGTTGGAAGATCGAACACAAAAAAAACTAATTTCCTGAACTTAAGGAAATTACGAAGGAGTCCTAACGCTCAACAATCATGAAATGAGATCAACAAAAACCGAACAATCAAACGATTGAATTACAACGATCGAGGCACAAAAGTCGATCAGTCATGTTCGAATCATGACGAACAATAATATTCAAAACAACAACCCCAAAGTTCACATCTCGACTCAAGACAATATACGATCCGGTGAAGACAACAAGATGGACATTCACATGAGATCCACAGGAAATGGAATAGCAATTGGAAAGTCACAACGACAAATGGGTTATTCTGAAACAATACCACAACTCGTTCGATCAACAAAAGCACAAAAAAGGACAAGTTCAAAAAATGTCGACGAACATAAACGAGTCGACAGAGTCGAAAGTACAGAGTTCAAAATCCGATCCACTTCAAATAAAAGAAGTTAATATCCGAAATTCGAAACAACAGAGCAAGGGAAATAACTCAACATACAACTGATAGACCACGCCCCTCAGGAACTACTCGGATTCGATCCTGTTATCAATGCTCAAGTCCGTGCCTCGGAAGGATTGGTAACCATCTCGCAAAACTGAACCCGGTGTCCCTCAAGTCCGCACCTGTAACACATTATTGGAGGAGAAAGACAATGTGCACGAACATGTCCCGCCACATTACAGTTAAAACATCTCCTGGATTTACCAGGAGTCAGAGCAGAAGACTTGGAACTCTCAGTTCCACACATCGAGCGATGGAGCTTCACAGCGGAGAGACTACTACGTTGCAAATTAGAAACACCGACTCCTGTACTGTCCACACGGTCATCGGACTTCCTCTGCTTCTTCGACTCGGACACACGCTCCGACGATAACGAAGCTAATTCACGGGCTAGTGCTCGATCTTGATAGTCCCTCAACGAAGTGCAATTGAATCCCGACATATACACTCGAATATCCGGCTACATCCATCTGTCAAAGTGAAGGATCCTCTCTTTCTCGGTTCTCACCCGATCTCGCACATAACTGAGTTGTTTGCTATAATCGATGATAGCCTGCGACACCGATATATCTTGCGGTTCTGCCAAGTAGAATTCGTGAATCTTCTGCTCTCTAATTGGTTTCGGACAGAACTCAGCTTCCATAAATGCTTGGAACTCCGCCCACGTGACATCACGATCACGTGGTTTAACAGCTTCCCACCAATTAGCAGCATCTTTGTCAAGAAGGTACTGAGCGATAGGTACCTTCCGCTCTTCAGGACATCCGACAGCCTAGAAAATCTTTCCCAACTGAAAAATCCAACCATCCCAGCCCAACACATCTGCAGCACCGGCGAATCGAGGTGGATTCATACGAACTACCTCGTGAAGCCATTGATTTACACCGACGTTCTGACTCGCGTCAATGCTACGTTGAACCACCTGGGTCAACTAAGTCATTTGAGTTGCTACCTGTTGCAATATAGTAGCAACACCCAAACTAAAATCATTCCGAGCGACATTCTCTCGATTCCGAATCTGATCCCCGTGGCCATCAGCACCATGGTTACGACCACGACCTCTGCCCCTCGGCATACTAACAAACAACCTATGGCAACGAAAGATCATAACACATAGCAAGATATTCACATCTCTGTCTTTAATCCAACATCATTAAATCATATACATATTACAATTTAATTCCAGCTAGAGCACAATATACAAACTGTTATCCCAAAAATCTTCATTTATAATGCCGTTGTTATGCGATTTATAAATGCAATGAAATTAAAATCATTCATTATATCAAAATCATTTTCTGTACGGGTTCCGCGCCGGAACTTACCAAGTTGAAAACAATTTTCAAAAATGTTCCAAAATGCCAAAAAGGCCGATGACGGTAATACTTTCCAAATACTCACCAAAACCCATTTTCCAAATACCAAATACCGTCATAAAATACCATTTGAAATTACAAGGCGAAGACGTAAAAACTCAATAGTTTCAAAGTATACGTTAAGTCACCCGACCAAAGAGTTAGGAAAAAGGGTCAACGAAATAACTCAAATTTACGAACCCAAAAGGTCATTTTAAAACACACACTACTTGGTAAAAGTACTAAAAAGTCATTTTGAACTTTACACACGCAGCGGACAAGAACACAGTTCAAATTACACATAACCACACACAACAATTGTTATTCCTCAACAACACACATAGAGTACGGTCTCAAACGGTCAGCCTAACGATCGCAAAAGTTAGACTTACGACCAGAATGTAGTTTCTGAGCTTCTGCTCAGACCAATTAGTGTATGATTTAACAGAGACTTAGCGTGTGCTAGCCATGCCACGTTAGCGCGCGCTATCCATTCTAATCCAGCAACACATTCATGAGCATATACTAAATGATACCAAAAGTAAAAGGTTAAAAATAAACAGCAACATACGAATTCAAACGCCAGCAATTTTCATCCTCACTACATAACTTTTAACCGAAATTCATGAAACCGAAAAGTCGAAGGCGAAAGTCACGTCTCAAGTAAACTTTTGATAGACCTCGTTTGAACATTTAAAAATCAAATTTTGAAAATTTTCAATGCAAGATGAACAAAAATATATGTAGTTGAATTCCCAAAATCTTTGGTCTCGAGGTCATCATACAAAAATCAAATCATTTTTCCTCCTCGAAAGATGTTTTTAAATAGAATTTACGTGACTTCCCCAAAACATTTGACGTTTAAAATACCACATTGATGAACTTTTATTAAATAACCAATCCAAAACATCGCTCCTGTAAAAACGATTTTACACAAAGATGCATATATATACATATATACATACCGGTACTACTCTTTATCCCAGCACAATACGAGAATCAAACAAGTATGGAGTAAGTATTCACGAGGCACGATTAAACTCCACATAATAACACATAATCACATAAACTCGTATAACATGAGACACAACAAAGTAGGGAGACTTACATCCACATATCGCACGAAGATGACGGTTGCGCCTCGATACTAATCATGACCGACAACTCAGATGACGCGTCGCGACACTACTCAGTCAGACAAAATCTGACAAGACAAGACAAAACAAGACCTGACAACACACAACTCAACCCGACAACCTTCTGTAACACCCCCAAACCACTCGGGAATATTACAGTGCCGCAGACCCTCTCCGTGAGGATCTACCAGGCTAAAGACCAAAATAATACCTCACATTACATGCCGACATGGCTACATAATGAACTGCTAGACCGATTTGGTCTTTTACCACAATACCATACATCAAACATATACAACTTGACTTAAAACTCATACCCACGCAGGGGTTGGAATACATCAATATACCCAAAAAACGGGAAAACTACACAACGGAGAGCCAAATACTGAGACTCTACCAGAATATTCAACGAATGATCTTCATGTGATTAGTATCGTCGTCTTCCATCATCCTTCGTATTGATCCTGTGAATCGCTCCCCAACAATCTGCAAGTACCTGGACGCAATACAGACATCCATGTAGCTCCTATCTTCACCATTATGTACGTTATGACATAACATTACGTACGTTATCAATTGTCAACATATTCGTTGCTTGCTGATGTAAGCCATGACATCATCTCCAACGTTCTTCTTGTTTGAATACTGAAACACTTTGTTACGTACGTTGTCTTCCATGCTTTACGTACGTTAACTTGGTAACATTACGTACGTTAAGATCACATTGTTACTTACATTATGCTTGTTCTGACCATCTTTTTGCAACTTTGATTCCTTCGATGTTTTGCTTCGCCTTTTTGTTGTTTTGTTTTGTTTATCAACTTAATCATCAAAACTCTATTAATGAATGTATGGAACAAAATGTTCCAACAATCTCCCCTTTTTTATGATTACAAAACAACGTCTCTGAATGGATAAATACCTGCAAAAATAAAATATATGTATATTTCTACGAATCAAAGTTTTCGGCTTTGATCGTTTCGTTATTTTCACCCATCTTTTCTTTTTCTGTCATTTTCGACTTCTTCGTTTCTCATTTTTCAACTCCTTCGTTTCTCCCCCTTTTTGTATAATTTATTTTTCTCCTTTTCAACTTCTTCGATTTTTATTATTCTCTCCTCCTTTTTACTTTTTATTTTTCTTATCATTTCTTCCATGACATTTTTTATCTGATTCTACACCTTTCTCCCCCTTTTTGTATTCAGCAAAAAGTGTAAACCAAAATATATCGATTGAATAGAGGATACTAATTAATGATAAAATATGATATCATAAAATATGCATAAAAATATAACTACTCCTTTTTAAAATACATAATACTCCCCCTGAGTAAAATATCAATTGTTAAAAATTAATTTTGGGGGATCCAACCTATAGTTGATTTTTGTTTAGAGACATAGACGATATTCGGAATTAAAGTTCCCTTGGCAATCCTTAGTTTTTATCATCCGTCGTGGGCTTTTGCATTTTCAAATGTGGTGCCCAATTTTCAAACATTTTTCGCAATGGGGTATTTTGAAATTTAATGATTCATTTTTAGAATGTGATTTGAATCCCAACCCCTGTTTATTTAAAGTAAACTTTTGAACCGAGAGCATTTGTTCAAATTTTTCATTTCCACACGAAAATTTCTTCGTTAAGTTTTTAAGTTCGGTTTGAACATTCAAGAGATCATCCTTTAAAATATTTTCATTTTCAATGCATTTTGAATGATCGGTCTCGACAATTTTTCCCTTTTCAAGGATTTTGGAAATTTCAGTTTCCAATGATTTATTTTTAGATTTAAGGGATTTTATTTAAGATAAAGAATTCTGGAAATCGGTATGCAATAATTCAAATGCTTCAAAAAGTTCATCGTGAGACGATGTACTAACCTGGCTTTCGACGTCGCTATCGTCGAATGAACTTCGAGCCATGAGAGCGAGATTATTTTTATTGTTAAAATCATCATCTTCGTCTTCATCGCTCCATGTTGCTATTAAAACCTCCTTCGTGGGTTTTGCACAGCAATTCTTCGCGAAATGGCCTGGTTTACCACATAATCGATAATTGTTGTCGAATTTCTTAGATTCGCCCTTTTGGATGTCCTGATTTCTCCAGTTTAATAAGTGTTGGAACTTATTAATATTTTTGGCATAATATGCCGATTCTTCATCGCTTTCATCAACCGGGATTTCTTCTCTTTTTGACATCTTAGCCTTCATGGCTATTGATCTTTCCTTCAGCTTCAGTTTAGCATTCCGAGGTTTTAGGACAATCTCGTAGTTTATAAGTGAACCAACGAGAGCACTAAAATCAAGATTGTTTAAATCTTTAGATTCCATTATCACTGTAACCGTGCCGTCCCATTCAACAGGTAGTGATCTTAAGATTTTCTGGACTTTCTCACTACTTGATAATGGTTTACCGAACGAAGCTAGTCCATTGGTGTTAACCGCAAATCGGTCGAGCATGTTGGTGATGGACTCGTCACCCTTCATCATGAATAACTCGTAGTCATGGAGAAGCATATTGATCCTCGTCTCCTTGACTTGAGTTGTCCCTTCGTGTGTGATTTCAAGAATTTTCCATATCTCTTTAGCACTTTCACACGATGAGATACGATTGACCTCTTCTGGATTTAAGGCACAATATAGAAGTTGAGTGGCCTTACAATTTAGATGGTCGTTCTTCCAATCCTCATAATTATATTCTTCGAAACTCTTAAGAGATTCGTCGGTTTTGATTGGAACTTTCGGGCCAAGACAAATGTTCTTTCAAATCTCTATATCATAGGCACGAATAAAGATAGACATCTTTTTCTTCCATGTCATATAATTTGATCCATCAAAGAATGGTGGTCGGTTCAAAGCAAGACCTTCGACCGGAGCAAATTAGAACGCCATTTGGATCTTCTCCTTAGATGTTAAGCCGCTTCTAGGAGGTATTGCTCCAATACCAATTGTTGGAGCACTATTAGTCGGAATCGCCAGTTGGAGATAGAGTTGTAAAACTCTTTCGCGTTGCGGAAGCGATTTAAATAAAGATACGAAAATTAAATGACACAAGGATTTATAGAGGTTCGGTCAAACGTGCCTACGTCCTCTCTCGATATCTTTTTCTATAGGCTAAAGATAAACCTCTGCACCTCTTTTCTATCATTCGGGGGATAACCGTTATAAGCTCGTCTTCTATCGGTCGGAGTAAACCGTTCTAACACTTGTCTTTATGTTGGTCCAAGCTAAACTGTTTTCCTTTTCTATTGGACAAGGAATCAACCACTCTAGCTTCCTATGGGTACTAGATAAACCTCACGTAGATATCGATTGCGATTCTAACAATGCCGGATCCTTGATCCTAATAACACCGAATCCAATCGTATCTATTCTTTTTCCTCTCGTGTATGTGTTGAATGTATAAACACTCAAACTACCAATATAAGCACAATTACAACAACAAGAATGTGCATAACAATATATGATCACTTAGTCGTTTGCTTTTCGTTGTTGTATGATGAATACCATTAGAAGTGGTATTTATAGGCTCCAAAGCCTCAACTAGCCGTTAGCCTTCTGCAGCCTCATTACGTACATTAACTCCTCTTCTTTACGTCCGTTAGCTTCATTACATACATTAGCATCAATATGTTACGTACGTTATACTCCATGCAAATCAGTCCAGTAGCTCCTGTTTTCACCATTACGTACGTTATGACATATCATTACGTATGTTATCAATTGTCAACATATCCGTTGTTTGCTGATGTAAGCCATGACATCATCTCCAACGTTCTTCTTGTTTGAATACTGAAACACTTCGTTACGTATGTTGTCTTCCATGCTTTACGTACGTTAACTTAGTAATATTACATACGTTAAGATCACATTGTTACATACGTTATGCTTGTTCTAACTAGCTTTTTGCAACTTCGATTCCTTCGATGTTTTGCTTCGCCTTTTTGTTGTTTTGTTTTGTTTATCAACTTAATCATCAAAACTCTATTAATGAATGTATGAAACAAAATATTCCAACAGAAACCTGATTTTTAAAACAAGCAGATTATTTTCTCTCTCACTCTTGAGTTTTAAAAACTAAAGCAAAATACAGATAACACTTCTAGATTTCGGAAATCGGAAGGTAGATAGGAGTTAGCACACCGAGACCGTTTGTAACTTGTTCGTTGTGTGGATACTGGTAGAGGTCGTTCACAATTCGCAACATCTGGAGGTGGTCAAACAACCTTTAACGCAAGGTAACTATCTCCACCATCGATATTTCATAATTTACATGGATCCTCGGACGAGTTTTACAAATTAAATTTATTTCCGCTGTGTATTTATACTCGTAAAACCCCAACATAGTGCGGGTTGTTCCACTATCAGCAAGGCACTCAATTTCGCCACGAGACATCTACATTAAGACATGAAACTCGATTAATCTTGTGATGAAAGACATAGCAAAAACTCATTAACTTCGAGTTTGGGGAAATTCGACCAAGTTGGTTAGGATCAAAGTTTAGCACAATCGCTGGAAATAATTTCCGTGCATCCTGACCTTTGTTCACTAAAACAGCAATAACTCCTTCGTTAATAAATCTATGGATGAATGCTCAGTTGTCTGGAAACTAGGCTTCTGTATATTTGTATCCACAGGTCGTGCAATTTCTGGATCATTAAACTCAGATCGTAGTACTCGTTTCAAGTTGCTATTCGGGTATTTCCCTATTGTTGAGTGATAGAGCAAGGTTGAAACCTTTTTCAAAGGCATTATTGTTGATACAATACTATGGCAATGATATCCATAGGAGCGTTTAAACACTTCAAAATGCATCGGGGTGTTCAATTTATATCTTGACTAATGATCCTTTCGGTAATTCCAACTTGGTAGACTTGCAGAGAAAGTAGGAATGTCGGTACAGCTAAGGCTGTTTAAAAACCACTGATTCCGCTTGAACTTTCAAAGCATAAACAAATACCAAGGAGAATGCGCCTATTAATGACCAAACATTTTTTTATAAAATCCACCAATGTATCAAATTAACCAAGCAATTCTTACTAAGCAATTGTTTTGTAATAAACCAAACATGCTTTTGAAGGGAAAAAATAAAATTCGTTTTTGCACAATCACAGCAATTGAAAGAATTTTATTCATCATGACCAACTTTACTACATTCATAGAAAATCCCAAAGTAGTTCTCAAAAGAAAACTAGAAACAAGACAAAATATAACCAAAGCGTAAAACCAGTCAACTACAATGATCTAGTCAAAGTTAGCAACATCTAAATGATGGTCTTTGTCCGCAATGGTGAGAGGAGGGACCTCAACATGGTTCACCTCCATATTCTCATTATCTTCCTCCATGTAATTTGACTCTTGAGTCAAGTACTATTTATAGTGCTTGTCTTAGGCTTGAATGTTCTTTGGCGCCTTACAATTGCAATAAGTATGCTTCTTTGAACCGCAAGTATAGAAATTCCGGCCTTCCTTCGGAGTGGGTCCATTCCCGGCGGCAGGAGATGGTCCACGTGGTTGGGCTCCACTAGGACCCGTGGCCGAGCCACCTAGCCTCTTCCACACATTGGAACGACGACCTCGTCTTTTCCCTCGCTTGCTCGAGTCATGCACCCGTGGTGCTTGTAAAACTGAGTAGCGTTGCCTTTTCTATTTTGTCGGGGTGCCTTCCTGTGGGTAGCCTAATTTACTTCCGGAATCGGCTTCGTACCAGTTGGATGCGCATTGTTGTAGAGAAAGATCTCATGGTGTCTTTCTTTTTTTCGCAAGGTGGGTGATAAGGTCACTAAAATTTTTAATTTTTACTTCCTCATAGGCAACACGCAGTTGATGAGCAATCACACTTGCTCTCACGGGAAATGTGTTAAGAGTCTTCTCGATCAAGTCTTGATCAGACTTCTTGACACCACAAAAAATAAGATCAGCGCGAAGATCGGGGATGGCTTGATTATAGGCCTCCACATTCGCATAATCTAAAAACCGGATTTGCTCCCACTGAAGTTGCAATTCAGGGAAGTGATGATCATGTACATTCTTAAAACATTGTTCGAGTGTATCCCATAGTTCTTTGGGGGTTTTCAAATTCATGTAACACTTTTTCAACAACAGATATATATGTCTACGCAAGTACATTAGTAGATTAGCCTTGGTTTCCTCGCTCGGTTCTTGAGCAGTAGGATCATTAGAGGGAAAGCTGGTGGTAGTAAATCTCTTACCGACGAATGCCAAGTGAACGTCTGAGATCCACCTATGGTACTCCTTACCAACATAGTCAGGGATGTCGAACTCCGGGTGAATATTGGAGCTTTGTGCCATCTGCAAGATATAAACAAGAGGGAGTTAGTGTTGTTGGATTTTCAGTGACAATATAAACAGTCACAATCGATGCTTTTAAAAGCTATAACATAACCGTTACTCGATGTACTTCCCTTAATTGTTGTTAGTAAAGTCCACAAAAACGGCGATATCAAATCGCACCCAGATACGTGGTGTATGCAACAACCAAAAGTATCGACTTTCAACAATTTCGTGACTCCCCCAGGACCGTCACATAGTTTTCTTCGACACGCAGAGATACCGACTTCTCTCACGGTCTCATCCACCACAAAGTACCGTTGGAGATAAAGAACCCAATAACCCATGTCCCCAAAAATTTCCCAAAACAGAGAATTTAATAGGGACAAATTCAGATAATTACCTCGATTATAAAATTAGGCACGTGATATGGAGGAATTGGTGGTGTGCTTCGATCTACCGATTGGTACTCGATGCGATGACGTGAAATCGGGGGCGCAATTTTGGTGGTTTCGGAAAGTAGATTAATTCGATGTTCGGGTCTTTGGACCGAGATTTTGAACTAGGTCAGACTAGATGGGCTGGATTGGGTCGCGGCTTTCAGCAGCGGACGACTGGGCTGGAGCTGGTCGGATCGCGACTGGGTTAGATCGGCAGGCAGGGTTCGGCAGCGACCGAGTAAGGTCAGTCACGGCTGGGTCGGCACGGGCGGACTGTGGTGGCAGTGTTCAGTCAGCATCGAACGGAATCTGGTCGGCACGGGCGGGTTGAGGTCGCTGCTAGGATGGATTGGCAAGCGCCGAATGGGATTTGGTCGGCATGGGAGAGTTGCAGTCGCGGCTAAGCTAGATCGGCAGGCGCCGAATGGGATTTGGTTAGTACGAGGGAGTTGCGGTCGCGGCTAGACTGGATCGACAGGCGCCGAACGGGATCTAGTCGGCATGGGCGAGTTGTGGTCGCGGCTAGGCTGGATCGGCAGGCGATGAACGGGATCTGGGTGGCACGGGCGAGCTGCGGCTGGTACCGATTAGGATCGATCACGGTCTGGGCGGAATGGAAGCGGTGGCGTACGGTAAGATGCGGCAGTGGTTGATCTGGATCGATCGGAGGTCCGGCAGTGATCGGCTATGGTCGATCTGAGTAGATCTGAGGTCCGGCAGGGGTCCAACAGTGATCGGCTGTGGTCGATGTGAGTAGATCTGAGGTCTGACTGGGGTGCAGCAGTGGTCGGCGGTGGTCTATAGTGGTCCGGTAGTCGTCCGACAGTGGTCGGCGGTGGTTCGGCTAGGGTTAAGGGCCGATTTTTTTTTTTTTTTTTTGGAATTTGTAAAAATTTCTAGAGCTACGTGATGATAACGTGTTTTAGGAGAAAATAAGAAAGCTGTAAATACGAGTCAATCAATTGTATTCATAACACTGATAGAGAGGGCCTTTATATATGCATTACAATGAGAATCCTTCCATACATATGATTCCTAGATAAGGTAAGACATCTAATAGGATCCTAATACCTCTAGAAGGATCTAGAACCTTCCATCTATGTATCTTCCTACAACCAGTATTAGTTAAGACACTAATAAGGGAAGGATATCCCGGAACAAAACGATTACAGCTTTTCCATATCAATTTAATTTTTGATGGAAAATATATTAAAGTAATCATTATTTTATGATATTTAGTTATACATCTATTTATCCTCATCGGACTACTTTGTAACATAACATTGTTCGGTATTATAATTATGCTATGTTGATTTTGATGATTATTATATTCTGATTCACCTGGTTGGTCCTAGTTGGTCGTTAATGGTACTGTATTAGCCGCTTAGTTTGGGGTGTTTCAGTTTGTAGATTTGTTAAGTCAAATTAAGGACCAAAATAAGCACCTAAATAATGACATGAAAAATTGACAACCATCACTAAATGGTTTCAAGATAAATGATTAATTTGACAAGTTTATCTACATTAAAGGTACAACTAATTATGTCATTGTCAACCTTAATGTATATCATATGTTGCTTATGGGCAATAATCGTGATTTGACTATAAATACTAAAAAAAATTAAAAAGACACTTAGGCATGAAATATAGGGGACTAATTGATGCTATTCTATGGATCAAAATATACAGAAACTCAGATATCATAACTCGTCATAATCTGATAATCAAGACACTTAGACATGAAAGATAGGGACTAATTGATGTTATTCTATGGATTATGATATATAGAAACTCATATGGAATATTCTTTTCGCAATCTGATTATGTCGAAAGTGTTCTTAGGAAGTTTAAAATTTATGACTTGCATCCAACTAAGATGCTCGTAGATTTAAATATGCATCGCGAAGAATCAAGGAATGCTTGTTTCACAACTGGAATATGCAAGGATAATTGGCGTTTGGTGTACCGAACTATTTGTAGGTGTCCATATATTGCATATTTAGCAAGTACTTATTTTACAAGTAAATGGAGTAAAGGTCATTGGAGTACTTTGATTACGATACTTAGAGTTATCATTATGGAATATTTTATATAAGATATCCAGCAGTATGAAAATGATACAACGATATAAATTATGTATCAGACAAAAAATATGCCAAATATGTATGTGATTATGTGTTTACAATAGTTGGGCGAATATTGTGTTCAAAATATTCTAAAATCTATCCACTATAGGATATGAGTTTATTGCTTTAGATAAAGAATGTGAAGAGGGGGTGCCTTATAAATGTCTTTGAATGTATTCTTTGTTTGAATAAACGAGCGTCTGTAATGAGATATTGTGACAATCAGTCAACAATTTCGAGGGCACAAAATAGTATGTATAATAATAAGTGTAGATATATATATTGAAGACATAATTCATTAGGAAATTAGTCTTGAATGGGTTATACCAGTTGACTTTGTGAAGTAGTATAACCTTCCAAACCCGTTTACAAAAGATGTAAATCGAGATCAAATGTACAATTGGTTAGAGGAATGAGTTTCAAGTCAACGCTAAAAAAAAAAAAATTCATACTCAACAAAACCATGAAAATTGGAAGATACCAAAACATTAGTTCAATGGAACAATTAAGAAATAATAGTTCAGTTAAACACTTGAATATCTATCCGCTCATTCATAGAATGTACAAGTAAAAACTTGTCTAAATGCCAAGGTTAAATGTACAACTTTTACATGATTAATAAACATATGTCGTGGGGTAGTAATGTGACTCCTTATAACAAATCACCTATCTAATTGAGAATTAATGGCCACTTCAAATGAACACATTTGAATCTAAAACATGGTTGGGGCAAAAGTGAACACAACCTGAGAATAGGAATATGTTAGAAGTATAAATATTGTTGTCTTGGTTTACAGAAACGGTCTTGAAACATCACGTTACGAAGCAGCTATAATCCTATAGTAATTCACCAAGGAAGGTTCAAAGTAATAAGCTACTTATCCTGGTCTAATAATGGTTCGTATGGATCTCAAGCGGGATTGCATGCATTAATATCATGCATGTTGGGAATTGTTAGAAATTTTTTCCAAATGTGGTTTTGACCTATTTTTTTCCAAATAATTAAGTGGACTCCATTTTTGGAATATGAAAATAACGCGTAGACAAGATTAGCATTTGGAATTCATCAAAACTAAACTGGGCAAATGTGACATGATTGACACTTAATTAATAAAAATAGAATTGAAAAGTGGAAATGAGGGAGTTAAGACGGACTCAATCCCACATTAGTTTATAGGAAAAAATGAGGCATCTTATTTAAGTCCAAGATTGACTTGTAGATTTGGGCCCCAAAAGGTACCCTAGTTTATATATATAGATTGGGCCCATGTGCGTGCAAGCGTTGCGTGCAAGCGTTCCCGCCTCCTAGATCAGCTTAAACTGGGCTCAGGCTTGAGCTCCGGTCATGGGCCATGGGTCATTTGGGTTTGGGCTTGCTGGCTTGTCGTGGTTGTATTTGGTTAAGCTTGGTCCTGCCAGACTTGTCTTTTTTTTGACCAAAAATTGTTGGGCTTTAATTTTTGAATAATC
Source organism: Orobanche coerulescens (assembly GCA_033398695.1). Lineage (NCBI taxonomy): Eukaryota > Viridiplantae > Streptophyta > Magnoliopsida > Lamiales > Orobanchaceae > Orobanche > Orobanche coerulescens. Next base: position 59,255,875 of record CM065808.1, on the reverse strand, counting down.
TGATATCTGTCCAATTTTGTAGTCGATAATTTGCTGCAAAAATTATTCAAGTAAGATATATGCTCTAGTTTTGTGAACATATGTAGTTATGTGAATCTATTCGAGTTTAAATGTGCCCGCTTAGAAAGTGGCTGTCCAAAACAGAACAAGTCTGGTCAGAAGTGTCTGTGCTGATTCAAAACAATAGGGCTGGGCACTTGAACCCGAAATCCCGATCCCGTTCCGATCCCGTCCCGAAAACTAGCGGGACGGGACCGGATAGTTTCTTAAAATGACAATCCCATCCCGTCCCGTCCCGCTCTGTTACTATTCAAATGGGACGGGATGGGATCGGGACCATCCCGAGCAATCCCGTTCCGTCCCGTAATATTTAATATAATCAATTTTTTTATATATCATTTAGTCATGTAAACCCTAAATTGATGTATGATGTATGAAACATCAAAGTTTCAGTTTTAAGTTTTCAGTTTTAAGTTGATATTTTCTGCACTTTCAATTTGAATTTTATCTTCACGTGTTGATGTTGATGTAATATGCACTATGCAGTTGGATTATTGATCTATTGTCCTTTGTGCGTGTTTACGTTACTATCTATTTTGTTCTGTGTGTTTTTGAAGTTTCTAATGGATATTGGGGGTCACTTTTTTTTGGATGGACTAGTTTGGACTTTTTTTTTTAAATTTCTACCTCATTCATTTGATAATTTCAAAATTTATAGCTGTCTCATTCATTTTTTCACAGTTTTTGTCAAGGTCAATAAATGTGCGGGATATCCCGTCCCGTCCCGGTCCCGACCCGAACCCGAACGGGATCGAGACGTACGGGATGAATTTCAAAATACGTAATCCCATCCCGTCCTGTCCCGGTAATTTATTTTCGGGACGGGACGGGATTCGCCCAATCCCGACCCATCCCGTCCCATGTCCACCCTTACAAAACAACACCTTCTCATGAGGTGGCTTCCGTCGCGACATGATTGTTCAAACTGTATATAGAGATTCATGCTTATTATATCTGTAGCGCATATGAGTTTTGTTACATTTACATATTGAGCAACATTATATTTCATCCGGAGCTTGAAAAATTTCACATTTTGTTCACTAGGTGTGTTCATCTTGGAATGCAAAAGTTGTTTGTATCTTAGAGGTGATTGTCACCAACCGTAAGTACCAGCACAGGCAATTTCATATTTGGGAAAGAGTTATATTGAACACTCCACTTGAATTTTTTATAAAGCATCAGAGAAAAATAGAAAAATCAACTATCGAGTCCTTGTACCATGAAAATTGAGTTGTAACATAGAAACATTCACCTTAGGACATCATCACATTTTTCATCAAGAGGGTGAACAATACAGTACAACTGCTGCTGATAAACACACCACGCTGTCTTTCCACCTATTAACAACATAATTTATGATTTCCAGACTCCGATACCCAAATTAAAAATGATTAATCTTGACAAATCGTGGTGGTGGCGTTCGGAGGCGGTGAGAGCAGCATCCTTGAGCCAAGCCACTTTTCCCCAAACGTCTTGTGGGATTAAAAGGGCTGCAGGAGCCATAGCTAAATCCACAAGGCTGATCATATTGATCATCAGAATCTTCACCATTAGTAGTACCATCACAATCCATTATTTCAGCCAAGACTTTGACAAAAAGGTCAACTTCACAAGGAAGGAGCAAAGGGCCTTTGTTTGTGAATCCATACTCCAGTTCAGAATCCTCGAGCAAAATCCTAAACAAATGGTGGTTAGCATATTCAGTCTTGATCACAAACCTTTTCTTCTCGGGCCCCACGTACACCGAGAAACATCCTGCTGGTGCCACTTTGCGCTTTGACAGACATCTCTCCAGTTTCTCGAGTATGGACCTGGTTTTCTTCTCTTTCATGGGTTCACCTTCCATCTAATATATGTCTGGTCTTCTTCTTTTTATGTAGGAGGAGGCAAAGCAATGCAAACAAACACACTTGTGTTGTCTTGTCTAGTTAAGCTTAGATTGTTGCAATCTCAACCTCGATCGTAAGCCAGATGGAACATGGACCTCATCCTTGGCTTTCTTGTATTGCTCATCGCTACTTGGAAACGAACCAAATTAATATAATTGAATACCTTAGAGTTATTACTTGAATGAAAATGGACCTTTATTTTGGAATATCATTTGGATCGAAGTTTATGGGTGGGTTCAGAGGACGAGAATGTTATATTCGAAGCTGCTTAATATATATATATATATATATATATATATATATATATATTGTTTGCAGATGGATAAAACTTTCAGAGGTAAGGATAGAGTTAAGAGTTGAGACCTATGTTTCCAAGTTCATAACTAGACAGGCGCCACTATTATATAATGATGCTATTTGTCAACGCAAACAAAATTCATGCATCTTTCTCTTAATTACTGACTGCCTCACTACGGACAAACTATAGATAGGTGGGAAAGGGTTTAGCATTTAAGCTTAGACATGTTTAAATAGTACTTAATGATTTTGAGTATTTTAGTATTTATTTTACTAGTATTTATTTGTTCTATCAATCAGGAGTTAGTTATCAAATAGGTGTATTTATAAAAATATTTACCTTTTTAGTGTAGTTTTGAACATATTTATCATTTAGGTGTTGTTTTCAATTTAAATGGGTTTTTGTTTTATTTTTTTCAATTTGATGCTTTTTACTGTGAATTACCTCTGCCCTAAATATTTGTTACTCTTTTTTAAAGAATGATTTACCAAAGGGGTGTAATTTTAAAATATATTTACATTATAGGTGTATTTTCAAACATATTTACCAAATAGGTATAGTTTTATATTTAAGTGGTTACCAAATAGATATATTTTTCTATTTAAGTGGGTTTTTATTGTTTTTTTTACTTTTTTAAAATCATTATTTTTTCTGCTTTTTTCAACTCTTTTTTACTTCTTTTTTAAACTATTTTTTTAAGAAAAAAATATTTATAATATTAATATTAAAAGCCGAAAGTTCTTATTAAAATTCGTAAATAAAAAAAAGTGAAAAAAAAAATTTGAAATTTATTTGTAAACTGTTTTAATAAAAAAAACTTGAATATTATTTTACATGAAGAAATAAAAAGTTGAATAATTTTTTTAAAACTTGCTAGTTTATTTTCATGAAAAATTGTTATATTCTTAAAAAAAAATCTAAAAAACTAAAAAACAGACAAATTAAGATTTTTTTTTACTGTTTTTTAACTGTTTTTTAATGCCTTTACTAAATTGTTTTTTTACTGCCTTTTTTTACTGATTTTTATTGTTTTTTTAAACTATGCTAACAATAAAAAATTGTTTGAACAATGCTAACAAAAAAAATTAAAACCAACATCATCACAAAGAAGAAATATTGTTCAAACAATTTTTTTTTGAACAATTTTTTTATTGTTAGCATTGTTCAAACAATTTTTTTATTGTTAGCATAGTCTAAAAAAAACAGTAAAAATCAGTAAGAAAAGGCAGTAAAAAAAATAAGTTCGTAAAAGCATTAAAAAACAGTTAAAAAACCAGTAAAAAAATCTTAATCTGTCTGTTTTTTAGATTCTTAGATTTTTTTTTTAAGAACATAATAATTTTGTATGAAAATAAACTAGAAGGTTTTAAAAAAATTATTCAACATTTTATTTCTTCATGTAGAATAATATTCCAGTTTTTTATTAAAATAGTTTACAAATTAATTTCAAAATCTTTTTTTCAATTTATTTTTATTTACGAATTTTAATAAGAACTTCCGGATTTTAATATTAATATTAGAAATATTTTTTTCTTAAAAAAAACAGTTTAAAAAAGCAGTAAAAACAGTAGAAAAAACATAAAAAATAATGATTTTACAAAAGTAAAAAATAAATAAAAACCCACTTAGAAAATTATACCTATTTGGTAAATATGTTTGAAAGTACACCTATAATGTAAATATGTTTTAAGACTACACCCCTTTGGTAAATCACTCTTTATAAAAAACAGTAAAAAATATTTAGTGCAGAGGTAATTCACAGTAAAAAGCATTAAATTGGAAAAAATAAAACAAAAATCCATTTAAATTGAAAACAACACCTAAATGGTAAATATGTTCAAAACTACACTTAAAAGGTAAATATATTTTATAAATACACCTATTTGGTAAATAACTCTCAGTACACGTGTATAACAAAATGAGTACTAATGTACTCATGTAATATGAGTAGTATTTTACTCACACTAATATCTATGAATGCACAAGTACTTATGTACTCGGTTAGGAAGAGTATATGAGTACTCAATTACTCGGCCAAATGAAAATTATTGTACTTAGTAAACTAGTACTCCCTCCATTTTTTTTTAGATGTCGTTTGACTTTTTGACACACATTTAAGTGCTTTGACCGTATAGTTAAAATTATTATCTTTAAATAATTTTTTTTGTGAATTAAAATTTAGATTGTATATTTTTATTCAAAAAAATAAAATTTAAAAAATGATAATTTTAACTACCCGATCAAAGCATCTAAAAATGTGTATCAAAAAGTCAAACGACATTTAAAGAAAAATGGAGGAAGTACTCATGTACTCGGCCACACAAATACACGACTACTCATTACTAAACCAAATGAGTTCAGTAATATTTATAGCTATCTAAATATTCAAGTATTCTTTAATCGAACAATTTATATACTCGAGCAAGTTTAAGTATAACATAAATGTGGAAAGATTTATACATTAAATTCATTCTCATAGTATGCTTTAGTTTTTTATTTAAGATCATTTGAGGACCAAACTTTTTTTTACATACCAAGTGACTAATCTCCACTCTCCATCTTCCCTCCATCTTTATTTGATCTAATGGATGAGATTAATCCCAACAATTTAAAAAACCCACATTCATCATTTTTTTCAAATATCAATATATTTCAAAATGTTAATCGTTAAGTCAAAAAAAATATACCGTTACGACGAACATTTAATTATCTTTCTATAGATAGGCACTTTGATATGTTTTCGACAAAAATTTTTTTCCGCTTTTTTCACGTTTTTTTTCGTGGCCGAAAAAATCACATGTGATATATCATATAGGATATTACATATCATATGTGATATGTAATATCATATATGATATATCATATGTGATATGTAATATCATATGTGATATGTAATATCATATATGATATGTAATATCATATATGATATATCACATATGACTTTTTTCGGCCACGAAAAAAAATATGAAAAAAACGATTTTTTTTTTGTCGAAAGTATATCAAAGTGCCCGTCTATAGAAAGATAATTAAATGCTCGTCGCGATGATGTAATTATTTTCGCTTAACGATTAACGGTTTAAGAGATATTTAAATTATAAAAAATGTGTGAAATATTAAATGATTTTAATCTCAATCATTGATTTCTTTTTGGATGGATGGTATGTATGAGTCCCTTGGTATGTAAGAAAAGTTTGGTATTTAATATAACTCTACTCTTAATTTTTTTCAAGTGAAAATCCAAGTCACTCACAAAGTGATGTGCGCAAATGCCGAGAAATTATATGTAGTACCCTAAGATTATACAATAAGATGCTCATCTTGCTATATATATAAAAATGTGTCATATCTATATTATATCGTCCCCAAAAATATACAATAAAGTGTTCATCTTACTATATACATACAAATTTCTCATAGTTATAATATATCTAAATCCTGATATATACTATTATATTACTCATTTTTTTTGAAACATCGTCTTTTACTTTGTTTGACTTTTTCCTTTTTTCTTTAAAAAACAAAAAGTGGGGGTAATTGGATAGATCATTTGGAGTATTAGGTGAGGTTCGTAGGTATTTTAAACTTGATGGTGGTCTATAGTTTTAGGTGGAGTTGGTCTATAGATTTTTATGCTATTAATTCGCTCTTTTTTTATTATTTTTCTGGGATATTCATATGGTATTGGTCTTCTACTTCTAAAATATCAGCTTCTCAAATCTATACCTACAACAATAAATTACAATATATTTACTTATCAAAGTTGTGTGTATTGAGGGGTGTGGAACTCCATATGTACCAAAATAAGGTTCTGGACAAATAATTTCGAAAATGACTTTCCAACCGTTTATATTTCATATCTAAATAATAATAATAATAAAATTTAAAATATCATAACTTATCTGTTAAGATGAAGAAATATATCAAGTTCATGTTTATCTCAAATCGTAGAAATGTGAGTTTTTGCTTGGTAAAAAATTAAAAATAGTCATTGACAGTGAGAAAATAATCAAAAATGAGAAAAAGCATAATATTTCCCACGTTTCAGAAAAAAAATTATAGAGAAACAGTGAGGACTTTGGTTGTTGAACATTTTTTCTCTAAAATATGATAAAATGGGAGAAAAATATTTTTTTAATTTGTAAAATCTTTTAGTAATAAAATTATTATCAATAAAAAATGATCTTTTGAAAATGGGTAATGAAAGAATATTTTGCAACAAGTACGGTGAGAAAATATGCTAAAAAATAAATAGTGTTGATGTTAAAGTATTAAGAGACAAGTAGTAGGGCAAAAGTATGTCGTATTCTCATTACTGATATCCCAGTATATAGGAAGAAATTACAATACGTAAGGCCTAATTCTACCATAACTAAAAAGTTCATAACTTGCAGACTAAGTCACACATATGTGTATATATTGTAACACTCCCTCGTGTGCCGTCAATAGGCCCGGCCTGGCCTTCAGCCATGGGCAGCAAGTCCACAAGGGCATCAATTTTTTTCAAGCCTAGGTATTACTAGGTTTATTCATTCCAACCAATGATTTTTTTGACCGTTTCCTAAAGCCTATTAGGCTGCCAAAAGCCTTTAGCCCATCAGTCACGATTCTAAAATTACCGTTTCACATAATCATCAAATCAGTATTCACTCTCTCACGGTTCTGAAATCTGATTCATCATCGATTGATGCTCTTTCTCTCTCTTTCGATTACTTGCATCCGTAAACCGATTGGTGTTCTCAATTTCATACCGATTGCTTGATTTGCATCCCTAAATCGAAATCGATTGCTGCTCACCTCACGGCTGTTTGAGGTTGTTTGCGGTCGATTGCTGCACTGCTGCTCACGGCTGTTTGAGGTCGATTGCAGCGCTAATTCGATCGGTATTCACTTGACTTGTTGTAGTTGTTGTTCGCCTGTTTGCAGTTTGCTTCACGGATGGCTATAGGAGGTTGTTCGCGCTTGACATGTGTTTTTTATCCTTTTATTATCGTAGGTATTTGTTTCAATATTTTAGATAAGTTTCCTAGATCACAACCATCGGGTGCTCAAACTAGAAAAAGAAACAAAGAAATAGAAATCAAAAATCGATGCAAGGATCTATGAGTAAGTTTCTTGTTAGACCATCAAACATATTTGAAAATCCGGTTGAACATCCTATTGAAAATCTGGTTGAGCATCCAGTTTAAAATGATATTGCTAGTGATGATAATAAAAAAATTGATAATGCTTGTGATGATGATAATGTTAATGCCCGTGATTGCAAAAATCCTCATGTTGATGATATTGGTGTCAATATATTTGATCATAGAGTTTGGGATGGGTTGAATTGAACAATGAGATACTTACTTGTTGAAAAGGGGCCTATTAGGGAAACTAATATCGTATTTTCAAAAGATAATATAGAGGCATTTCTCTTCTGAATATTATGTTCGTAAATTAAGAAATGGTGATTTCTATGATAGAAAATGGTTGGTTTATTCTAAAGAGTTAGATAACATCTTTTGTCTTTGTTGTAAGCTTTTCAAATATGGTCGATCAAAAAGTCAATTAGCAAGTGAGTGGTTAATTGTTGAAAACAACTTGGTCAAAGACTAAACATTCATGAGAATAGTCCATAACATATGACTAATTATAGAATTTGATCTGAGTTGCGACTGAGGTTGAATAAGAGTCAAACACTTGATATAGAGTTGCAAGAATTAATAAAACAAGATACCGGTCATTGGAAAGAAGTTTTGATTTGAATAACTGCTATTGTGAAATGTATATTGTTGGAATATTTTATTCCAAACATTCATTAATCGAGTTTTGATGATTAGTTGCTAAACTAAGTAAAAATAACAAGGAAGCAAAACAAAACAACGAAGAAGTCAAAGACACTCAGAACAAGTGAAGTTACCTGATCAGACGAGTCAGAAAAGTTGGCTGCAGATGACAAGCTTAACGCATGCTAAGTCAAAAGAATAACGCACGCTATCGAAGGTGCTTAACGTTCGTAACACAAAAGTGTTAACGTACGTAATGAAGATTGAATACGAAATTCAAACAGATGAACGTTGGAAAGTATCGCGGTCAAAGTCAAGAAATCAAATAGACAGTTTGACAAAAGCATGCAACGGATATATGGTTAACGTACGCTACAGAGTATAGTTAACATACGCTAAATAGTGAACTTAACGTACGCAATCGGGAAGCCATAACATACGTAATAGTATGGACAGAAGCTACTGGACTAAAGTTGCAAGCAATTAACGTACGTAAAAAAGATGCCTTAACGTACGTAAATGATGTTAACGTACGCTATGCAGGAAGGCTAGCACACGCTAAATAGTCAAGAGGAGCTAACGACTAGTTGGAGGAAAATAGCTACAAATACCAAACCATTTGGTATCAAACCAAACAACAACCTTGAGCAAATCATCTATACTTGTGATATCATTGTAAATATTCAAGTTGTTGTAATTGTGCTTATATTGATAAGCGTTTGACTGTTATTCACGAAAACATACAAGAGAGGAAAAATAAAGGATACGATTTGATTCGGTGTTATTAGGATCAAGGATCCGGCATTGTTAGAATCGCAATCGGTATCCACCTGAGGTTTGTCTAGTACTCATAGAAAGCTAGATAGGTTGATTCCTTGTCCGATAGAAAAGGAAAACAGTTTAACTTGGACCGAAAAAAAGACAAGTGAGTATGGCTTATCTCAGACCGATAGAAGACGAGAATTGTAACGGCAATGTAATATCTGCATTTTCCTTTTTTCAGTATTTTCATTTTTGTGTATTTTTCATTTTTAGCGACTCGCTTATAACTGTTTCGACGTTTTGAATCTATTTATTCTTGGAGTTTTTCCTTTTGGATGAGTTTCAAAGATGTTTTTACGTAATTTCGTTTTATGTTATGTGTTGTCGCATGTACGTTCGATTCTCCTAAAACTCGTATGATTTCGTAGTTTATTTGGTTACATGAGTTCGTATGGTTGATTTGTTCGTATTGTGAGTTTCGGCTTGTTAATCCGACGTCGTATCGTGATTTTCGGACGTTTGGGCCGTTTCGTAATTTCCTATAACTTTAGGGAATTTTATCTTCTATTGTCGTATTTCAGATTCCCCGGTAGTCAGAATTGTATTTTTCCTTCAGCAATTAGCTTCGTCGTCGTGAATATTTTGTATTCGCATTTTTGGGTTCTGTCCTTGTGTTGCGTCTCGACTTCGTACCGCCCGGAGCAGTTAACTGCTTTCATAAGTATTGAACTGCTGCATGCATAACATACGTTATGCATGCTTTCTTGCGTGCGCTATCGTTATCTGCATAACGTATGTTACACCTTAGTGTTAATGTACGCTATGGCCTTCAGCTTTTTGGGCAGTTCTTCTGTCCAGTTTTTGCCAAGCCCTTATGTACGTTAACGCGGGGTTGTTACGTACGTAAGTGCCTTATAGCGTACGCTAAACTGGATAATGTAGCATATGCTATCGGCCACAGCAGATTGGGCAGATTGTTCTGTTGGGCTATACGTACATTATCACCCGAGTATTACGCACATAGTGATCTTAACGTACGTTAACATCAGTATGTTAACATACGTAACGTGTGAGCAGGTTTTATAAACCTGAGTTGACCTTCATTTCGCCATTCTTCATCTTTTTCTCACTTCGTCCGAGAGCAGTGTTCCGAGGAGAGATTTGAGCGATTTTCGAGTTTTGTCCGTGGAGTTCATTGAGAGATCGATTGTTATGTCCCAAGTGAAGTTTATCATCATCTTAATCCTGTTTCTCCGTCCTTAATCCAAGGTAATATCGTAGAACCCTATTTTGGGAAATTTGGGGGTTTTTGAGTTTTTGTCCGATTCGTTCCGGATGGTTGATTAATCCATGATGTATGTGATTAATCTTGAAGGTATTCTTGTTTTCCCTATGGGTTCATGGTAAGTTTCGTGTTATTTGTAGAATCGAGAGGGTTCGGTTACGATCCATCCTCGTCATTGTTTTGTACGAACTTACATGAATCGTAAGTGGGATTTCGGGTGTCTTCCGTTATTGTTATTTTTGTCGAATTGGTTGTAATGGTGTTTGACGAATCATCTAGGTTTGATGTGTCCAGTTTCTCGCAACCGCAATTGTTTCATTCCCTCTTTTCGTTGTGATATCGAGGCAAGTACCCTTAATGAACTTACATGCTTAACATGGTAGTATTGCATGAGTAACGTGTGTGTGTATGCTCACTACGGGTTTGATCCGATGGGGTCTCGATAGGGGTCCATAGAGGCGTGGATCGACGAGATTGGATTTTAACCACTACGGGTTAGATCCGACGGGGTCTCGGTAGGGGTCCACAGAGGCGTGGATCAACGGCTAATTGTGGTGCATTTTATAAATGTGTTTTGGGTTATGGCATTTCCGGAAATGTGTGTTTCAAACGATGCTTTCTCATTTTCATGCTTTGACTATATGTGTAAGGTGTACGTTGTTCATTGGGTTACTTGTACTAGCGTAATTGCTAACCCCTTTGGGGACCCGTTTTGGGGAAATTCTTGTTATGAATTTCAGGTTATGTTCAGCGGACGATCAGGCACTGGGGCAGTACGAGGATGCTGTCCAGGGTTGATGACGTGTGCAATTGAGTCTCTTTATTTTTGTTGTCCTTTTTAATGCGGTTGTTTTTCCTTAAACTTGTGAACATAAAGAAAGTACTCGCGAGTACTTAGGCATTTCTACTGGGATTATGGTTTGTATTATTATATGTTATTTATGATTGTCAGTGATGTCTGTTTAGCCGGTTATACCGGGCGTTTCATTTATTCTTTGTTCTGGTGATGTATGTTTTCTCACTAACTAGGATAGTTAGACGAGTGGTATTTCTTAATTAGCTTGGTGGGTCCCACGTAGTGGTCCACGGCGAAAATGGTATCAGAGCACTCAATTCCCTTGTTTCCTTGTGTCGTACTTCCGATTCTTGAACTGTGACTGTTTTTCCTCTCGTACTTATCTTCGAATTACATTTGCTACCTCCTATCTTCAGTATGGATGCTGGGAGAGGCCGAGGTAGAGATCGCGGTTGTGGTCGTGGACACGGTCGGGGACGTGGGGCAGCCAGTGAGGTGGCCACGTCACACAATTCTGGGGCCGGTAGTACTGGTGGTCATCAGAGCCATAGTGCTACTCAAGAGGGCGAAACCGGTGGTGGCGCCGTTCTTGGTGTTGCAGCTGTGATGCAACAAATGGTGAACCAAATGGCTGCGATAGCCCAGGCGGTTCAGAACCCGACTCCAGCCTATGCTACTCGGGGCGGAGCAGATTATTGGCTTCAGGATGTCATCAAGATGCATCCTCCTCAGTTTTAGGGGCCTTCAGACCCGATTGGTTGGGAGTGGTAGATCAAGGAGATATCCAAGGTCTTTGTTGCCACCAACTGTCCCGAGGATCGCAAGGTCCCTATTGCCCAGTACTTTCTCATTGGGGACGCTACCGATTGGTGGGAGGTTGTTGAGCCTAAGGACCATGTTGCTTCATGTGTCGAGTTTAAAGACCTGATGGAGACCGAATATTGCCCGTGGCCAGTTAAACAGGCTCGAGTCCATGCTTTCTGTGATGCTCAGCCTCGGGATATTCCTATTTCTCAGGCTATTGCTGATTATAACTGGGAGTTGGGCTTCGTGAAGGCCCAAGTTAGAGAGGAGAACGACAAGATTTTCCACTTTTCCAGACGGATGTAACTGAAGATTCGTGACTACATGTCTGGGCTTGCCGGCAACACCTTAAAGGATTATCAGATTAGAGGTCTTACATATGATATGTCTTTGACGACCAGTGGGGTGGCTGTTGAGAGCAAGAAACAGAAGTCCGTCGCAAATTTTTCAGGCCACAAGGGTGGTGTAACACCCCCAAGTTATTCAGGGCATATTACAGCACCGTGAGCCCCGCCGTGGGACCCATAAGGCTATTTATACGCGGAACTATGAACTTTGACCGAGGAGGTTCAATACAATGAAATGAAAGACAATATAAATGGTATTCAAACCATATCCAAAATATCCAAATACAACACATCACAATTAAATACCACAGCAACACAGGCCGGAACATCAAGGAAACTGAAAACAGTACTCGAGTATTCAAAAACCCTTCAAGTTCAATAACGCTGAATAGAGAAACGACCAAACATAACCAGATACAAGACACATCATCACACTTGCACATTATCTTCATTCCGACCCGGTACATGCCTATCCACTCTCCTGGATCCTGAAATACATGAAAGGTATTTCCCCCATAAGGGGTTAGCCATCGAATAGCTAGTACAAGTATATCGAATATGAAACACAATGCTCCTCGAAAATAAAGTAAATGTAACCATCATCTCATCAATTTAAGACTAGTATTCTGGAATAACTAAATCTCAAAGCATCACATTCAATACATACATGATTAACTGCAGAACCGCACTAGAGGCTACGGAACCCTCAGAGGACCCGTCGGTCAATCCCAGAGTGGATATAAACCATTATACAATTCATATATCTTATTTTCAAAGTCGAGAACGCACAATCATAAACATATACTTGCCTTTGAAACATCGAGAATTCGGAAGGAAAAGAGTATAAGTTCGGTAGGTCCAAGAACGCACTTACGGCATCTAAACGATTCGTAAGGAATACGATAATCAATAATCCATACTTAAATCACATGAAGAAACTCCCGAAACCTGCCTACGATTCACGAAACTACAAGGATAATCATCTAGAGGTTTGAAAATCACCCAAACCCTCTTAAGTTCGAACAAGGTACAAAATAATACATATAATTGTAGGGAAAACATGGGTACGGGGTAGATGCATCATATTCTCAAAGATCTCAATCTCCAAAACGGATAAATCGGATGAATCTAATAAAATCCCGAAAAATTCCCAAAACTAGGGTTCTAAGGAATTTACCTTGATTTGGAAGATAGAAATGGATTAGATGCTGTGTAATCTTTGTTATTCAACCAAAGATGATGATAGCTGAAGAATTATCGTCCCAAAATCACTCCAAATCGCCCAAACCCGCTGCTCCTGTCGGAAAAAGGAAAGAAAGGATGAAAATGACGATTTCAGGGGTTGACTGCCCCTTATATAATATGCCAGGTTAGCGCGCGCTAAAAATCAGAGTTAGCATGCGATAACGAGGTAACCCGGTAGTCCAGTATCTTCTGTCCTAAGACTTTAGCGCGCGCTATCACACCTTAGTGTGCGCTAACTGTTGTCCTGCAAAAGTTCCAGTCCACTGCCCAACTCCGCTAGCGTGCGCTACGACTGGGCACTAGCGCGCGCTACGCAACACCCTTAGCGTGCGTTAGCTGCTGCCTAGCGTGCGTTACCTGCTAGTCCAGAAAGTAAAAATACCTTACTGCCTCTACCAACTCAGATCGTTAGCGTGCGCTACGGATGATGTTAGCGTGCGCTAATGACCACGAATAGCGTGCGCTAGTGAACTCCTAGCGTGCGCTAAATGCTAGTCCAGAGAGCAGAATATCTACTGTCTCTACCATGCTCCGAACGTTAGCGCGCGCTAAGGCTCAAAGCTAGCGTGCGCTACTCAAGTAGAAATAGCGTGCGTTAGTCTAGGCCTAGCGTGCGCTATCTGCCTGTCCCGAACACCGCCGAAAGGTCCAAATAACACGATCATGATCCAAAAGGTACGAAACTCTAAATAAACATCGACAACATCTCAAAGTGTTTATAGAGCGACAAAATAGGAAGAACGATAAGGTCAAACATTCAATAAAAAGTATGGATATTACATTCTCCTTCTAAAAGAAGTTTCGTCCCAAAACTTAAGAAATAAAAAGTTCGGGGTATTAGATCGCATATTCTCTTCCATCTTCCAAGTCACCTCCTCCACTCCATGTCTCGACCATTGTACTTTAACCAACAGAACGGTTTTGTGCCGAAGCTTCTACTCACGACGTTTAAGGATCTTCACTGGCCTCTCCGGAAAGGTAACATCCTCGACTACGTCAATCTAACTATAGTCGATAACATAACTTGGATCCGACACGTACTTTCTCAACTGAGATACATGAAAAATGCTATGGTTGTGACTCAAAGTTGGAGGAAACGCCAAGCGATAAGCTAAATCTCCAACCCTGTCTAAAATTTCAAAAGTTCCGATATACCTCGGACTTAGTTTCCTTTTCCCGGCGTAAAACTTCTCCGTCGGTGACACCTTGAGTAGAACATGGTCTCCCACTTCGAAATCTAAAGGTCGATGACGAGTATCAGCATAAGATTTATGACGGATCTGGGAAATCAACAACCGGTCCCGGATAATAGAAATCTTCTCCTTAGTTTCCAACAACATGTCCGGTTCCGTTCCGACTATCTCCGAAGCCTCGTCACAACATAATGGCGATCTACACCACTTACCATAAAGTGCCTCGAACGGTGCCGTAAAAAAGAATAGGCGCGCCCCAAGGCGAAGCGCTCGGTCTGATGTACCCTTTCTCCAATAGTTCTCCCAACCGACTCTTTAATTCTTGCATCTCGGAAGGTGCCATCCGATAAAGTGCCTTAGAAATCGGAGCCGTGTCAGGCTCTAAGTCCACAAAAAATTCTATCTCTCGATCCGGCGGTAATCCTGGGAGGTCGTCCGGAAAAACTTCGGGATACTCATTAACAACTGGAATCGAAGAGAAATCGACTTCGTTCCCTTCCGTCTTCAAAGCATAACATCAATAGCCCGTGCAACCTTTATTAAAAAGTTTTACGGCGTTCATGGCGCTGATAAGCAACTTCGGTTGGCCCAATTTACGTCCCATAAACGAGTACTCAGAGCCGTCTTTACTTATCATAGTAATAACCTTAGTACGGTAATTCATAATCGCTTGGTGACCGTCAAGCCAATCCTCGCCGAGGATCATATCCTCGCCTTCCATATCAACTACAATCAAATTAGATAACCCATCCATACCAGCTATATTCACCGAAAAATCTCTAATCTCCCGGTTCCCCACGATTCTATCCCCGCTAGGTAGTTTCATAATGAAAGTATCGCAAGCAATCATACCAGTTATATTCAAACAGCGTACACACTCAAAGGAGATGAAAGAATGTGTAGCACCCGAATCAAAAAGTACACGAACTGGATGAGATAGGATATGAATGGTACCTGAGGCCACCGCCACATCGGTTTCATCTGCACGACGCATATCATAGACTCATGGGTGTGCCGAACCGACGCCAGAATCTCCCCCTCTAGAATTATGACTCCGGCCCCGGCCTCTGCCGTAACTCTGCTGCGATTGTCCAACTGGTTGCCTCTGATTCATACTCGTTGGGGCAGAAGCCCGAGTGTCCACACTGTGATCTTGTTCAGGGCAATAAGCTGCCCTATGCTCCATCTGTCCACAAGTGTGACACTTTAGGGGTGGGAAATTGCACTCCAGATTAACGTGGCCTGGACGACCACAATTAAAATAAGTTACCAGGCGAGTTGAGGTGCCCGGAGCAGAACGAAAACTCCTCTTCCCTCTAGCAGAACGTGATGACTGCCCGATAGAATGGTTAGTCGTCTGAGGTCTCCGGAAGTGGGCACCTTTAGAACCAGAAAAGTTACCAATGATCTTCTGCTTCTTCGTTTCCTCTGCGATATCGTTGTTGGGACTTAACATGTCATATGCCAAGGCCCTGTCTTGGTATTCCTTTAAGGTAGTATAAGCAAATCCGGCCATATAATGTCGTAAATCCATATTCATCCGTATATCAAAGTAACGGATCTTGTCACACTCATCCCGCACTTGATTCTTCACGTGGATCAACTGTTGATTATATTCCACTATCGCCTGCGAGACTGGAATATTCTGCGGCTTAGGCTCGAAAAAGGCTCGGATTCTGCCTGCTTGCACTGGCCAAGGACAAAACTCGGCCTACAGTAGCTCTTTAAATTCTCCACACGTAGCAGCATGATCCTGTGTCTTGATAACTTTCCACCAAGTCGCGGCCTTCTTGGTAAGGAAGTACTGAGCAATCGGTACCTTCTTCACTTCCGGACAATCAACCACTTCAAATACTTTTTCTAACTCTGCCAACCAATTCTCCCAACCCATCGTGTCTGTAGCACCGCTGAACTATGGAGGGTGCATACGGATCACATTCTGAAGCAAGGCATCCGATGTCGGGTTCGGATTGTTCAGTTAAACGGCTTGGGCCAGGATAGTCATCTGGTTAGTAAATTGCTGAAGGACATTTGTAACTCCAAAATCTGCGTTATTCCCTTGACCGATCGACTCATCGTGATGACCCTCGGTATCAGGATGTACTGAGTTAGATAAAGTAGGGGTGGTCGACCCCGCAATGAAACTGAGGGAAGCGGCCGCTCCACATCCTCATCCGAGTCTACGACCACGGCCTCGTCTTTGTCCTCTATCAGCAGACATTCTGAAGGATACACAAGGCACATAAGTACAATTCAAATCACACGTCATCTTAGTGACCGATTCCCAAAATACCAGTTCAAAAGTAAAGCGATTAAGGAAGCATTGGGAGAGTACGAGGTTTTAGAAGTACCGGTCGTACTGTGATGATCGCAAAGTAGTGATACTGTAGACAAACAATGACTCAATCGACCCAAAAGACCGACAACCTAGGTATCCATAAACCTAAGCTCTGATACCATATTCTGTAACACCCCCAAGTTATTCAGGGTATATTACAGCGCCGTGAGCCCCACCGTGGGACCCATAAGGCAATTTATATGCGGAACTATGAACTTTGACCGAGGAGGTTCAATATAATGAAATGAAGGACAATATAAATGGTATTCAAACCATATCCAATATCTCCAAATACAACACATCACAATTAAATACCACGGCAACACAGTCCGGAACATCAAGTATACTGAAAACAGTACTCGAGTATTCAAAAACCATTCAAGTAAAACAGCGCTGAATGGAGGAAATACAAAATATAACCAGAGACAAGACACAGCATCACACTTTCCCATCATCTTCATGCCGACCCGGTACATGCCTATCCGCTCTCCTGGATCCTGAAATACATGAAAGGTAATTCCCACATAAAGGTGTTAGCCGTCGAATAGCTAGTACAAGTATATCGAATATGAAACACAATGCTCCTCAAAAATAAAGTAAATGTAACCATAATTTCATCAATTTAAGACTAGTATTCCGGAATAACTAAATCTCAAAACATCACATTCAATAAATACATGATTAACCGAGGAACCGCACTAGAGGCTATGGAACCCTCAGAGGACCTGTCGGTCCGTCCCAGAGTGGTTAATCCAAAATATTCACGGAACCTTAATAGAGGCTACGGAACCCTCAGAGGACCCGTATGTCAGTCCCATAGTGGATATAAACCATTATACGATTCATATATCATACTTTCAAAGTCGAGAACGCATAATCATAAACATATACTTGCCTTTGAAACATCGAGAATTCGGAAGGAAAGAGTATAAGTTCGGTAGGTCCAAGAACCCACTTACGACATCTAAACGATTCTTAAGGAATATGATAATCAATAATCCATACTTAAATCACATGAAGAAACTCCCGAAACCCACCTACGATTCACGAAACTACAAGGATAATCATCTAGAGGTTTGAAAATAACCCAAACCCTCTTAAGTCTGAACAAGGTACAAAACAATACATATAATTGTATGGGAAGTATGGGTACGGGGTAGATGCATCATATTCTCAAAGATCTCAAGCTCCAAAATGGATAAATCGGACGAATCTAATAAATTTCTAAAAAATTCCCAAAACTAGTGTTCTAAGGAATTTACCTTGATTTGGAAGATAGAAATGGATTAGATGCTGTGTAGTCTTTGTTATTCAACCAAAGATGATGATAGCTGAAGAATGATCGCCCCAAAATCACTCCAAATCGCCCAAACCCGCTGCTCCTGTCGGAAAAAGGAAAGAAAGGATGAAAATGACGATTTCAGGGGTTGACTGCCCCTTATATAATATGCTAGGTTAGCGCGCGCTAAAAATCGGAGTTAGCATGCGATAACGAGGTCACCCGGTAGTCCAGTAGCTTCTGTCCTGAGACGTTAGCGCGCGCTACCACACCTTAGCGTGCGCTAACTGTTGTCCTACAAAAGTTCCAGTCCACTGCCCAACTCCGTTAGCGTGCGCCAGCTGCTGCCTAGCGTGTGTTACCTACTAGTCCAGAAAGTAGAAATACCTCACTGCCTCTTCCGACTCAGCTTCTTAGCGTGCGCTACGGACGATGTTAGCGCGCGCTACTGACCACGAATAGCGTGCGCTAGTGAACTCTTAGCATGCGATTTAAATAAAGATACGAAAATTAAATGACACAAGGATTTATAGAGGTTCGGTCAAACGTGCCTACGTCCTCTCTCGATATCTTTTTCTATAGGCTAAAGATAAACCTCTGCACCTCTTTTCTATCATTCGGGGGATAACCGTTATAAGCTCGTCTTCTATCGGTCGGAGTAAACCGTTCTAACACTTGTCTTTATGTTGGTCCAAGCTAAACTGTTTTCCTTTTCTATTGGACAAGGAATCAACCACTCTAGCTTCCTATGGGTACTAGATAAACCTCACGTAGATATCGATTGCGATTCTAACAATGCCGGATCCTTGATCCTAATAACACCGAATCCAATCGTATCTATTCTTTTTCCTCTCGTGTATGTGTTGAATGTATAAACACTCAAACTACCAATATAAGCACAATTACAACAACAAGAATGTGCATAACAATATATGATCACATGAAGAAACTCCCGAAACCTGCCTACGATTCACGAAACTACAAGGATAATCATCTAGAGGTTTGAAAATCACCCAAACCCTCTTAAGTTCGAACAAGGTACAAAATAATACATATAATTGTAGGGAAAACATGGGTACGGGGTAGATGCATCATATTCTCAAAGATCTCAATCTCCAAAACGGATAAATCGGCTGAATCTAATAAAATCCTAAAAATTCCCAAAACTAGGGTTCTAAGGAATTTACCTTGATTTGGAAGATAGAAATGGATTAGATCTTTGTGTAATCTTTGTTATTCAACCAAAGATGATGATAGTGAAGAATTATCGTCCCAAAATCACTCCAAATCGCCCAAACCCATTGCTCTGTCGGAAAAAGGAAAGAAAGGATGAAAATGACGATTTGAGGGGTTGTTGCCCCTTATATAATATGCCGTGTTAGCGCGATAAAAATCAGAGTTAGCATGCGATAACGAGGTAACCCGGTAGTCCAGTATCTTCTGTCCTAAGACTTTAGCGCGCGCTATCACACCTTAGTGTGCGCTAACTGTTGTCCTGCAAAAGTTCCAGTCCACTGCCCAACTCCGCTAGCGTGCGCTACGACTGGGCACTAGCGCGCGCTACGCAACACCCTTAGCGTGCGTTAGCTGCTGCCTAGCGTGCGTTACCTGCTAGTCCAGAAAGTAAAAATACCTTACTGCCTCTACCAACTCAGATCGTTAGCGTGCGCTACGGATGATGTTAGCGTGCGCTAATGACCACGAATAGCGTGCGCTAGTGAACTCCTAGCGTGCGCTAAATGCTAGTCCAGAGAGCAGAATATCTACTGTCTCTACCATGCTCCGAACGTTAGCGCGCGCTAAGGCTCAAAGCTAGCGTGCGCTACTCAAGTAGAAATAGCGTGCGTTAGTCTAGGCCTAGCGTGCGCTATCTGCTGTCCCGAACACCGCCGAAAGGTCCAGTCAACACGATCATGATCCAAAAAGGTACGAAACTCTAAATAAACATCGACAACATCTCAAAGTGTTTATAGAGCGACAAAATAGGAAGAACGATAAGGTCAAACATTCAATAAAAAGTATGGATATTACATTCTCCCCTTCTAAAAAGAAGTTTCGTCCCAAAACTTAAGAAATAAAAAGTTCGGGGTATTCCGATCGCATATTCTCTTCCATCTTCCAAGTCACCTCCTCCACTCCATGTCTCGACCATTGTACTTTAACCAACAGAACGGTTTTGTGCCGAAGCTTCTACTCACGACGTTTAAGGATCTTCACTGGCCTCTCCGGAAAGGTAACATCCTCGACTACGTCAATCTAACTATAGTCGATAACATAACTTGGATCCGGCACGTACTTTCTCAACTGAGATACATGAAAAATGCTATGGTTGTGACTCAAAGTTGGAGGAAACGCCAAGCGATAAGCTAAATCTCCAACCCTGTCTAAAATTTCAAAAGTTCCGATATACCTCGGACTTAGTTTCCCTTTTTCCCGTAGCAGAATACTTCTCTGGTCGGTGACACCTTGTGTAGAACATGGTCTCCCACTTCGATATCTAATGGTCGTTGACGAGTATCAGCATAAGATTTATGACGGATCTGGGAAATCAACAACCGGTCCCGGATAATAGAAATCTTCTCCTTAGTTTCCAACAACATGTCCGGTTCCGTTCCGACTATCTCCGAAGCCTCGTCACAACATAATGGCGATCTACACCACTTACCATAAAGTGCCTCGAACGGTGCCGTAAAAAAGAATAGGCGCGCCCCAAGGCGAAGCGCTCGGTCTGATGTACCCTTTCTCCAATAGTTCTCCCAACCGACTCTTTAATTCTTGCATCTCGGAAGGTGCCATCCGATAAAGTGCCTTAGAAATCGGAGCCGTGTCAGGCTCTAAGTCCACAAAAAATTCTATCTCTCGATCCGCGGTAATCACGGGAGGTCGTCCTAAAAACTTCAGGATACTCATTAACAAGCTGGAATCGAAGAGAAATCGACTTCGTTCCTTCCGTCTTCAAAGCATAACATCAATAGCCCGTGCAACCTTTATTAAAAAGTTTTACGGCGTTCATGGCGCCGATAAGCAACCGGTTGGCCCCAATTTACGTCCCATAAACGAGTACTCGAGCCGTCTTTACTTATCATAGTAATAACCTTAGTACGGTAATTCATAATCGCTTGGTGACCGTCAAGCCAATCTCGCCGAGGATCATATCCTCGCCTTCCATATCAACTACAATCAAATTAGATAACCCATCCATACCAGCTATATTCACCGAAAAATCTCTAATCTCCAGGTTCCCCACGATTCTATCCCGCTAGGTAGTTTCATAATGAAAGTATCGAAAGCAATCATACCAGTTATATTCAAACAGCGTACACACTCAAAGGAGATGAAAGAATGTGTAGCACCCGAATCAATAAGTACACGAACTGGATGAGATAGGATATGAATGGTACCTGAGGCCACCGCCACATCGGTTTCATCTGCACGACGCATATCATAGACTCATGGGTGTGCCGAACCGACGCCAGAATCTCCCCCTCTAGAATTATGACTCCGGCCCCGGCCTCTGCCGTAACTCTGCTGCGATTGTCCAACTGGTTGCCTCTGATTCATACTCGTTGGGGCAGAAGCCCGAGTGTCCACACTGTGATCTTGTTCAGGGCAATAAGCTGCCCTATGCTCCATCTGTCCACAAGTGTGACACTTTAGGGGTGGGAAATTGCACTCCAGATTAACGTGGCCTGGACGACCACAATTAAAATAAGTTACCAGGCGAGTTGAGGTGCCCGGAGCAGAACGAAAACTCCTCTTCCCTCTAGCAGAACGTGATGACTGCCCGATAGAATGGTTAGTCGTCTGAGGTCTCCGGAAGTGGGCACCTTTAGAACCAGAAAAGTTACCAACGATCTTCTGCTTCTTCGTTTCCTCTGCGATATCGTTGTTGGGACTTAACATGTCATATGCCAAGGCCCTGTCTTGGTATTCCTTTAAGGTAGTATAAGCAAATCCGGCCATATAATGTCGTAAATCCATATTCATCCGTATATCAAAGTAACGGATCTTGTCACACTCATCCCGCACTTGATTCTTCACGTGGATCAACTGTTGATTATATTCCACTATCGCCTGCGAGACTGGAATATTCTGCGGCTTAGGCTCGAAAAAGGCTCGGATTCTGCCTGCTTGCACTGGCCAAGGACAAAACTCGGCCTACAGTAGCTCTTTAAATTCTCCACACGTAGCAGCATGATCCTGTGTCTTGATAACTTTCCACCAAGTCGCGGCCTTCTTGGTAAGGAAGTACTGAGCAATCGGTACCTTCTTCACTTCCGGACAATCAACCACTTCAAATACTTTTTCTAACTCTGCCAACCAATTCTCCCAACCCATCGTGTCTGTAGCACCGCTGAACTATGGAGGGTGCATACGGATCACATTCTGAAGCAAGGCATCCGATGTCGGGTTCGGATTGTTCAGTTAAACGGCTTGGGCCAGGATAGTCATCTGGTTAGTAAATTGCTGAAGGACATTTGTAACTCCAAAATCTGCGTTATTCCCTTGACCGATCGACTCATCGTGATGACCCTCGGTATCGGGATGTCTTGAGTTAGATAAAGTAGGGGTGGTCGACCCGCAATGAAACTGAGGGAAGCGGCCGCTCCACATCCTCATCCGAGTCTACGACCACGGCCTCGTCTTTGTCCTCTATCAGCAGACATTCTGAAGGATACACAAGGCACATAAGTACAATTCAAATCACACGTCATCTTAGTGACCGATTCCCAAAATACCAGTTCAAAAGTAAAGCGATTAAGGAAGCATTGGGAGAGTACGAGGTTTTAGAAGTACCGGTCGTACTGTGATGATCGCAAAGTAGTGATACTGTAGACAAACAATGACTCAATCGACCCAAAAGACCGACAACCTAGGTATCCATAAACCTAAGCTCTGATACCATATTCTGTAACACCCCCAAGTTATTCGGGGTATATTACGGCGCCGTGAGCCCCACCGTGGGACCCATAAGGCAATTTATATGCGGAACTATGAACTTTGACCGAGGAGGTTCAATATAATGAAATGAAGGACAATATAAATGGTATTCAAACCATATCCAATATCTCCAAATACAACACATCACAATTAAATACCACGGCAACACAGTCCGGAACATCAAGTATACTGAAAACAGACTCGAGTATTCAAAAACCATTCAAGTAAAGCAGTATTTGAATGGAGGAAATACAAAATATAACCAGAGACAAGACACAGCATCACACTTTCCCATCATCTTCATGCCGACCCGGTACATGCCTATCCGCTCTCCTGGATCCTGAAATACATGAAAGGTAATTCCCACATAAAGGTGTTAGCCGTCGAATAGCTAGTACAAGTATATCGAATATGAAACACAATGCTCCTCAAAAATAAAGTAAATGTAACCATAATTTCATCAATTTAAGACTAGTATTCCGGAATAACTAAATCTCAAAACATCACATTCAATAAATACATGATTAGCAGGAACCGCACTAGAGGCTATGGAACCCTCAGAGGACCTGTCGGTCCGTCCCAGAGTGGTTAATCCAAAATATTCACGGAACCTTAATAGAGGCTACGGAACCCTCAGAGGACCCGTATGTCAGTCCCATAGTGGATATAAACCATTATACGATTCATATATCATACTTTCAAAGTCGAGAACGTACAATCATAAACATATACTTGCCTTTGAAACATCGAGAATTCGGAAGGAAAGAGTATAAGTTCGGTAGGTCCAAGAACCCACTTACGACATCTAAACGATTCTTAAGGAATATGATAATCAATAATCCATACTTAAATCACATGAAGAAACTCCCGAAACCCACCTACGATTCACGAAACTACAAGGATAATCATCTAGAGGTTTGAAAATAACCCAAACCCTCTTAAGTCTGAACAAGGTACAAAACAATACATATAATTGTATGGGAAGTATGGGTACGGGGTAGATGCATCATATTCTCAAAGATCTCAAGCTCCAAAATGGATAAATCGGACGAATCTAATAAATTTCTAAAAAATTCCCAAAACTAGTGTTCTAAGGAATTTACCTTGATTTGGAAGATAGAAATGGATTAGATGCTGTGTAGTCTTTGTTATTCAACCAAAGATGATGATAGCTGAAGAATGATCGCCCCAAAATCACTCCAAATCGCCCAAACCCGCTGCTCCTGTCGGAAAAAGGAAAGAAAGGATGAAAATGACGATTTCAGGGGTTGACTGCCCCTTATATAATATGCTAGGTTAGCGCGCGCTAAAAATCGGAGTTAGCATGCGATAACGAGGTCACCCGGTAGTCCAGTAGCTTCTGTCCTGAGACGTTAGCGCGCGCTACCACACCTTAGCGTGCGCTAACTGTTGTCCTACAAAAGTTCCAGTCCACTGCCCAACTCCGTTAGCGTGCGCTACGACTGGGCACTAGCGCGCGCTACGCAAAACCCTTAGCGTGCGCCAGCTGCTGCCTAGCGTGTGTTACCTACTAGTCCAGAAAGTAGAAATACCTCACTGCCTCTTCCGACTCAGCTTCTTAGCGTGCGCTACGGACGATGTTAGCGCGCGCTACTGACCACGAATAGCGTGCGCTAGTGAACTCTTAGCATGCGATTTAAATAAAGATACGAAAATTAAATGACACAAGGATTTATAGAGGTTCGGTCAAACGTGCCTACGTCCTCTCTCGATATCTTTTTCTATAGGCTAAAGATAAACCTCTGCACCTCTTTTCTATCATTCGGGGGATAACCGTTATAAGCTCGTCTTCTATCGGTCGGAGTAAACCGTTCTAACACTTGTCTTTATGTTGGTCCAAGCTAAACTGTTTTCCTTTTCTATTGGACAAGGAATCAACCACTCTAGCTTCCTATGGGTACTAGATAAACCTCACGTAGATATCGATTGCGATTCTAACAATGCGGATCCTTGATCCTAATAACACCGAATCCAATCGTATCTATTCTTTTTCCTCTCGTGTATGTGTTGAATGTATAAACACTCAAACTACCAATATAAGCACAATTACAACAACAAGAATGTGCATAACAATATATGATCACATGAAGAAACTCCCGAAACCTGCCTACGATTCACGAAACTACAAGGATAATCATCTAGAGGTTTGAAAATCACCCAAACCCTCTTAAGTTCGAACAAGGTACAAAATAATACATATAATTGTAGGGAAAACATGGGTACGGGGTAGATGCATCATATTCTCAAAGATCTCAATCTCCAAAACGGATAAATCGGATGAATCTAATAAAATCCCGAAAAATTCCCAAAACTAGGGTTCTAAGGAATTTACCTTGATTTGGAAGATAGAAATGGATTAGATGCTGTGTAATCTTTGTTATTCAACCAAAGATGATGATAGCTGAAGAATTATCGTCCCAAAATCACTCCAAATCGCCCAAACCCGCTGCTCCTGTCGGAAAAAGGAAAGAAAGGATGAAAATGACGATTTCAGGGGTTGACTGCCCCTTATATAATATGCCAGGTTAGCGCGCGCTAAAAATCAGAGTTAGCATGCGATAACGAGGT
Source organism: Orobanche coerulescens (assembly GCA_033398695.1). Classification (NCBI taxonomy): domain Eukaryota; kingdom Viridiplantae; phylum Streptophyta; class Magnoliopsida; order Lamiales; family Orobanchaceae; genus Orobanche; species Orobanche coerulescens. The sequence continues at coordinate 59,230,284 of CM065808.1, read as the reverse complement.
AACCCGGTAGTCCAGTATCTTCTGTCCTAAGACTTTAGCGCGCGCTATCACACCTTAGTGTGCGCTAACTGTTGTCCTGCAAAAGTTCCAGTCCACTGCCCAACTCCGCTAGCGTGCGCTACGACTGGGCACTAGCGCGCGCTACGCAACACCCTTAGCGTGCGTTAGCTGCTGCCTAGCGTGCGTTACCTGCTAGTCCAGAAAGTAAAAATACCTTACTGCCTCTACCAACTCAGATCGTTAGCGTGCGCTACGGATGATGTTAGCGTGCGCTAATGACCACGAATAGCGTGCGCTAGTGAACTCCTAGCGTGCGCTAAATGCTAGTCCAGAGAGCAGAATATCTACTGTCTCTACCATGCTCCGAACGTTAGCGCGCGCTAAGGCTCAAAGCTAGCGTGCGCTACTCAAGTAGAAATAGCGTGCGTTAGTCTAGGCCTAGCGTGCGCTATCTGCCTGTCCCAGAACACTGCCGAAAGGTCCAGTCAACACGATCATGATCCAAAAAGGTACGAAACTCTAAATAAACATCGACAACATCTCAAAGTGTTTATAGAGCGACAAAATAGGAAGAACGATAAGGTCAAACATTCAATAAAAAGTATGGATATTACATTCTCCCCTTCTAAAAAGAAGTTTCGTCCCAAAACTTAAGAAATAAAAAGTTCGGGGTATTCCGATCGCATCTTCTCTTCCATCTTCCAAGTCACCTCCTCCACTCCATGTCTCGACCATTGTACTTTAACCAACAGAACGGTTTTGTGCCGAAGCTTCTACTCACGACGTTTAAGGATCTTCACTGGCCTCTCCGGAAAGGTAACATCCTCGACTACGTCAATCTAACTATAGTCGATAACATAACTTGGATCCGGCACGTACTTTCTCAACTGAGATACATGAAAAATGCTATGGTTGTGACTCAAAGTTGGAGGAAACGCCAAGCGATAAGCTAAATCTCCAACCCTGTCTAAAATTTCAAAAGTTCCGATATACCTCGGACTTAGTTTCCCTTTTTCCCGAAGCAGAAAACTTCTCTGGTCGGTGACACCTTGAGTAGAACATGGTCTCCCACTTCGAAATCTAAAGGTCGATGACGAGTATCAGCATAAGATTTATGACGGATCTGGGAAATCAACAACCGGTCCCGGATAATAGAAATCTTCTCCTTAGTTTCCAACAACATGTCCGGTTCCGTTCCGACTATCTCCGAAGCCTCGTCACAACATAATGGCGATCTACACCACTTACCATAAAGTGCCTCGAACGGTGCCGTAAAAAAGAATAGGCGCGCCCCAAGGCGAAGCGCTCGGTCTGATGTACCCTTTCTCCAATAGTTCTCCCAACCGACTCTTTAATTCTTGCATCTCGGAAGGTGCCATCCGATAAAGTGCCTTAGAAATCGGAGCCGTGTCAGGCTCTAAGTCCACAAAAAATTCTATCTCTCGATCCGGCGGTAATCCTGGGAGGTCGTCGGAAAAACTTCGGGATACTCATTAACAACTGGAATCGAAGAGAAATCGACTTCGTTCCCTTCCGTCTTCAAAGCATAACATCAATAGCCCGTGCAACCTTTATTAAAAAGTTTTACGGCGTTCATGGCGCTGATAAGCAACCGGTTGGCCCAATTTACGTCCCATAAACGAGTACTCGAGCCGTCTTTACTTATCATAGTAATAACCTTAGTACGGTAATTCATAATCGCTTGGTGACCGTCAAGCCAATCCTCGCCGAGGATCATATCCTCGCCTTCCATATCAACTACAATCAAATTAGATAACCCATCCATACCAGCTATATTCACCGAAAAATCTCTAAACTCCGGTTCCCCACGATTCTATCCCCGCTAGGTAGTTTCATAATGAAAGTATCGCAAGCAATCATACCAGTTATATTCAAACAGCGTACACACTCAAAGGAGATGAAAGAATGTGTAGCACCCGAATCAAAAAGTACACGAACTGGATGAGATAGGATATGAATGGTACCTGAGGCCACCGCCACATCGGTTTCATCTGCACGACGCATATCATAGACTCATGGGTGTGCCGAACCGACGCAGAATCTCCCCTCTAGAATTATGACTCCGGCCCCGGCCTCTGCCGTAACTCTGCTGCGATTGTCCAACTGGTTGCCTCTGATTCATACTCGTTGGGGCAGAAGCCCGAGTGTCCACACTGTGATCTTGTTCAGGGCAATAAGCTGCCCTATGCTCCATCTGTCCACAAGTGTGACACTTTAGGGGTGGGAAATTGCACTCCAGATTAACGTGGCCTGGACGACCACAATTAAAATAAGTTACCGGGCGAGTTGAGGTGCCGGAGCGAACGAAAACTCCTCTTCCCTCTAGCAGAACGTGATGACTGCCCGATAGAATGGTTAGTCGTCTGAGGTCTCCGGAAGTGGGCACCTTTAGAACCAGAAAAGTTACCAACGATCTTCTGCTTCTTCGTTTCCTCTGCGATATCGTTGTTGGGACTTAACATGTCATATGCCAAGGCCCTGTCTTGGTATTCCTTTAAGGTAGTATAAGCAAATCCGGCCATATAATGTCGTAAATCCATATTCATCCGTATATCAAAGTAACGGATCTTGTCACACTCATCCCGCACTTGATTCTTCACGTGGATCAACTGTTGATTATATTCCACTATCGCCTGCGAGACTGGAATATTCTGCGGCTTAGGCTCGAAAAAGGCTCGGATTCTGCCTGCTTGCACTGGCCAAGGACAAAACTCGGCCTACAGTAGCTCTTTAAATTCTCCACACGTAGCAGCATGATCCTGTGTCTTGATAACTTTCCACCAAGTCGCGGCCTTCTTGGTAAGGAAGTACTGAGCAATCGGTACCTTCTTCACTTCCGGACAATCAACCACTTCAAATACTTTTTCTAACTCTGCCAACCAATTCTCCCAACCCATCGTGTCTGTAGCACCGCTGAACTATGGAGGGTGCATACGGATCACATTCTGAAGCAAGGCATCCGATGTCGGGTTCGGATTGTTCAGTTAAACGGCTTGGGCCAGGATAGTCATCTGGTTAGTAAATTGCTGAAGGACATTTGTAACTCCAAAATCTGCGTTATTCCCTTGACCGATCGACTCATCGTGATGACCCTCGGTATCAGGATGTACTGAGTTAGATAAAGTAGGGGTGGTCGACCCCGCAATGAAACTGAGGGAAGCGGCCGCTCCACATCCTCATCCGAGTCTACGACCACGGCCTCGTCTTTGTCCTCTATCAGCAGACATTCTGAAGGATACACAAGGCACATAAGTACAATTCAAATCACACGTCATCTTAGTGACCGATTCCCAAAATACCAGTTCAAAAGTAAAGCGATTAAGGAAGCATTGGGAGAGTACGAGGTTTTAGAAGTACCGGTCGTACTGTGATGATCGCAAAGTAGTGATACTGTAGACAAACAATGACTCAATCGACCCAAAAGACCGACAACCTAGGTATCCATAAACCTAAGCTCTGATACCATATTCTGTAACACCCCCAAGTTATTCAGGGTATATTACAGCGCCGTGAGCCCCACCGTGGGACCCATAAGGCAATTTATATGCGGAACTATGAACTTTGACCGAGGAGGTTCAATATAATGAAATGAAGGACAATATAAATGGTATTCAAACCATATCCAATATCTCCAAATACAACACATCACAATTAAATACCACGGCAACACAGTCCGGAACATCAAGTATCCGAAAACAAGACTGAGTATTCAAAACCATTCAAGTAAAACAATTTGAATGGAGGAAATACAAAATATAACCAGAGACAAGACACAGCATCACACTTTCCCATCATCTTCATGCCGACCCGGTACATGCCTATCCGCTCTCCTGGATCCTGAAATACATGAAAGGTAATTCCCACATAAAGGTGTTAGCCGTCGAATAGCTAGTACAAGTATATCGAATATGAAACACAATGCTCCTCAAAAATAAAGTAAATGTAACCATAATTTCATCAATTTAAGACTAGTATTCCGGAATAACTAAATCTCAAAACATCACATTCAATAAATACATGATTAACCGAGGAACCGCACTAGAGGCTATGGAACCCTCAGAGGACCTGTCGGTCCGTCCCAGAGTGGTTAATCCAAAATATTCACGGAACCTTAATAGAGGCTACGGAACCCTCAGAGGACCCGTATGTCAGTCCCATAGTGGATATAAACCATTATACGATTCCTATATCATACTTTCAAAGTCGAGAACGTACAATCATAAACATATACTTGCCTTTGAAACATCGAGAATTCGGAAGGAAAGAGTATAAGTTCGGTAGGTCCAAGAACCCACTTACGACATCTAAACGATTCTTAAGGAATATGATAATCAATAATCCATACTTAAATCACATGAAGAAACTCCCGAAACCCACCTACGATTCACGAAACTACAAGGATAATCATCTAGAGGTTTGAAAATAACCCAAACCCTCTTAAGTCTGAACAAGGTACAAAACAATACATATAATTGTATGGGAAGTATGGGTGGGTAGATGCATCATATTCTCAAAGATCTCAAGCTCCAAAATGGATAAATCGGACGAATCTAATAAATTTCTAAAAAATTCCCAAAACTAGTGTTCTAAGGAATTTACCTTGATTTGGAAGATAGAAATGGATTAGATGCTGTGTAGTCTTTGTTATTCAACCAAAGATGATGATAGCTGAAGAATGATCGCCCCAAAATCACTCCAAATCGCCCAAACCCGCTGCTCCTGTCGGAAAAAGGAAAGAAAGGATGAAAATGACGATTTCAGGGGTTGATCGCCTTTATATAATATGCTAGGTTAGCGCGCGCTAAAAATCGGAGTTAGCATGCGATAACGAGGTCACCCGGTAGTCCAGTAGCTTCTGTCCTGAGACGTTAGCGCGCGCTACCACACCTTAGCGTGCGCTAACTGTTGTCCTACAAAAGTTCCAGTCCACTGCCCAACTCCGTTAGCGTGCGCTACGACTGGGCACTAGCGCGCGCTACGCAAAACCCTTAGCGTGCGCCAGCTGCTGCCTAGCGTGTGTTACCTACTAGTCCAGAAAGTAGAAATACCTCACTGCCTCTTCCGACTCAGCTTCTTAGCGTGCGCTACGGACGATGTTAGCGCGCGCTACTGACCACGAATAGCGTGCGCTAGTGAACTCTTAGCATGCGCTAACTGCTAGTCCAGAGAGCAGAATTAGCTACTGCCTCTGCCATGCTCCGAACGCTAGCTCGCGCTAAGGCTCAAAGCTAGAGTGCGCTACTTAAGTAGAAATAGCATGAGTTAGTGTAGGCCTAACGTGCATTATCTGCCTGTTCCAGAACACTGCTGAAAGGTCCAGTCAACACGATCATGATCCAAAAAGTTACGAAACTCTAAATCAACATCGACAACATCTCAAAGTGTTTACAGAGCGACAAAAGCGGAAGAACGATAAGGTCAAACATTCAATAAAAAGTACGGATATTACATGTGGAGGTCAGCAAAAATCTCAATCTGCTAACCTTCCCACCGGTGGTGGTCTAGCTCGTTCTACTGGGGGTTTCTGCAGGGCTGCCAGTACTCCTTCCCATGATGTGAAATGTTTTAACTGTGGCCGACCGCTCCACATCAGTCGATATTGACTGAGTCCTTTGCTGACGTGTAATTGGTGTGGCCAGCCGGGCCACAAGGCTGCATTTTGTGCTGAGAGAGAGAGAGAGAACTCTTGGTGCCCAGACTTCCTTCCCAGTGCCTAGGGAACCGAGTGTGAATCAAGGGTCGTTTGCTTCTCAGTCTCCGCCGAGTGCCAGTCGAGGAAGTGGTTGGGGTCAGCCTGCTAGAGGGGGAGCTTCCAGTGTCGGCTCCTCCCATCCGCGTGTTTATGAGATGTGGAGGGCCAATGATCCAGCTGCCACCGTGACCACATGTGCCGTTCATATTCAATCTCATCCTATCAGTGTGCTTTTTGATTCGGGTGCTACGCATTCATTCATCTCTCTGGAATGTGTGCGTCGTTTGAGTCTCGACTGTTTGACGCATTGTGAGCCTTTCATCGTTAATCTTCCTAGCTGTGATAGGACCATTGGTGATCAGGAGGTTCGAGCTTGTTCTGTCTTTATTTGTGAGAGGGCTTGGCTTTCTAATCTTATTGTTGTGAGTATTGAGGGTGAGGATTTGATTCTCGGGGATGAATGGCTCGAGAGGCATGGTGCGATCATGAATTACCGCACAAGAATCATCACCATATTAGCCGAGGACGGCACCGAGCACTCTTTCGCGGGGCGACAGAGAAACCAGAAGTTCGTAAATAATGCCTTGAAGGCGATTAGACTCCTGTGGAAAGGGTGTACTAGTTATTGGTGCTACACCTTGAAGGCGGGGGATGGTGGATTCGAGTTTTCATTGATTCCAATCGTTAGTGAGTTCCCTAATGTCTTTTCTGACGAGTTATCGGGGTTGCCACTGGACCGTGAGGTTGAGTTTGCTATCGAGTTAGAGCCGGGTGCGGCTCCGATTTTGAAGGCGCCGTATCGCATGGAACCTTCAGAGATGGCTGAGTTGAAAAAGCAGTTGAGTGAGCTTCTTGAGTCAGGGTATATTCGACCGAGCGCTTCACCTTGGGGCGCACCGAATTGGTTTGTGCGGAATAAGGATGGTTCACTGCCTTTATGTATCGAATACCGCGAGCTAAACAAGGTGACCATAAAGAACAAGTATCCCTTGCCGAGGATTGGTGACTTGTTTGATCAGTTACAGGGAGCTGCGGTATTCTTGAAGATCGACTTGAGATCAGAGTACTATCAGCTTCGGGTAAAGGAGTCCGATGATCCGAAAATAGCTTTTCGGACGAGATACGGACATTATGAGTTTGTGGTTATGCCCTTTGGGCTAACCAACGCGCCGGCAGTTTTCATGCAGTTGATGAACAAAGTTTCATAGAGTATTTGGATAAGTGTGTCGTCGTCTTCATTGATGATATCCTTATCTATTCGAAGAATGCTGAGGAGCATGCGCATCGTATGCGTGTGGTGTTAGACATTTTGAGGACCGAGAGACTCTATGCGAAGTTCTCGACATGTGAGTTCTGGATGAAGAAGGTGATGTTTCTGGGTCACGTGATTTCAGCCGAGGGGGTCCATGTGGATCCACAGAAGATTGAGGCAGTGTTAGATTGGGCACCGCCTAAGAATGTGATGGAGGTCTGTAGTTTCTTGGGTTTGGATGGATACTATCATAGGTTCATCGAGGGGTTCTCCAAACTAGCTCGGCCACTTACACAGTTGCTTCAGAAATCCGAGAAATTCGTCTGGAATGACGAAAGGCAGTCGAGTTTTGAGGAACTGAAGAGGCGTTTGACTTCAGCCCCGATTCTAGCATTGCCGTGTGGCAATGAGGGTTTTGCTGTTTATAGCGACGCCTCGGGTCAGGGTCTTGGGTGCGTGTTGATGCAACACGACAAGACTATTGCGTTTTCATCGAGACAGTTGAGGCCGTATGAGCTTAACTACCCTACTCATGATTTGGAGTTAGTGGCAGTTGTTTTTGCGCTCAAGATTTGGTGTCACTATCTTTTTGGCTCTACATATCAGATTTTGACCTATCATAAAAGTATGAAGTACATATTTACTCAGCAGGAGTTGAATATGAGGCAGAGGAGGTGGTTGGAGTTGATTAAGGATTATGACCTCGAAATCCTTTATCATCCGGGCAAGGCGAACGTCGCGGCTGATGCCTTAAGTCGGAAATTGGTTGCGTTGCGGACGCTTGAGATCCTTACATCTCGATCTGAGCTTCAGTGGGATTTGATCGATTTGAGTGTTGAGATTTTATTTCCAGGAGCTGTCGGGCAACTTTGCGCGTTGGAGATTTCGTCGTCGTTGATCGATGAAATTAAACTAAAGTAGTTGGAGGATCCGATGATTACTCAAATTCGAGAAAATGTTCTTAAGGTAAAGTCTCCTGGGTTTGTGATTCACGAGGATGGTGTGTTGAGATTCCAGAGTCGGCTTTGTGTACCGAACGACTTGGAATTGAGGCAGAGTATTTTGCGTGAGGCCCATGCTACGCCTTACTCAGTTCATCCGGGTTCAAGTAAGATGTACGAGGACCTAAGGAGGAACTTTTGGTGGAACGACATGAAGGAGGAGGTCGCACAATTTGTAGCGAGATGTTTGACTTGCCAGCAAGTCAAAATCGAGCATCAGCGATCGGCCTGGTTATTGCAGTCGCTTTCCATTCCGGAATGGAAATGGGAAGATATTTCGATGGACTTCATCACGAGCTTGCCGAGATCGAAGTCTGGTATGAATATAGTTTAGGTGATTGTGGATCGTCTGACCAAGTCGGCACACTTTCTGGGCATCAAGGATACTTGAGGTCCGGAGAAGTTGGCTCGCGTGTTTATTTTGCAGATTATGAGGCTTCACGGTACTCCGAAGTCTATTGTTTCGGATCGTGATGGCCATTTTATATCGCATTTTTGGCAGGCGGTACATAAGACGTTGGGTACTCGGTTGCGTCTGAGTACTTCTTTTCATCCTTAGTCAGATGGGTTGTCGGAACGCACTATCCAGACATTCGAGGATATGTAGCGTGCTTGTGCTCTCGATTGGAGCAGTGACTGGGAGGAGCATTTACCATAGATCGAATTCACGTACAACAATAGTTAGCACGCGTCGATTTGAATGGCACCGTATGAGGTGCTTTATGGGCGGAGATGTCGATCTTCGATTTGCTGGAACGAGGCATCCGATTTGGTCGGGACCGAACCGGATATCGCTATGGAGACGAGGCGGAAGGTGGAATTGATTCGGGAGAGGATGTTGACTACTCAGAGTCGATAGAAACCCTATGCCGACATCCATCGTCGACCTTTGGAAGTCGAGGTGGGAGACCATGTTTTGCTAATGGTGTCGCCGACAAAGGGAGTTTTCCGCTTCGGGCAGAAGAGAAAGTTGAGTCCGAGATTTATTGGGCCCTTTGAGATTCTCTAGAGAGTCAGCGAGTTGGCATACCATTTGGCGTTGCCTCCGGCTTTGAGTCACGTTCATAGTGTTTTCCATGTTTCCCAGCTGAGGAAATATATTCCGGATCCTAGTCACGTCATCGACTATGGTGAGATCGATGTCGCCAAGGATGTTACCTTCGAGGAGCGTCCCTTGAAGATTTTGGAGCTCCGCAAGAAACGACTGAGGCATAAGACAATTTCTTTGGTCAAGGTGCAGTGGTCGAGGCATGGTGTCGAGGAGTCAACTTGGGAAACCGAGGATAGCATGCGTTCTAGATACCCCGAGTTGTTTGTTTCTTAAGTTTCGGGACGAAACTTATTTTTAAAGGGGTAGAATGTAATATCCACATTTTTTTTCCGGTATTTTCATTTTTGTGTATTTTTCATTTTTAGCGACTCGCTTGTAACTGTTTCGACGTTTTGAATCTATTTATTCTTGGAGTTTTTCCTTTTGGACGAGTTTCAGAGATGTTTTTACGTAATTTCGTTTTATGTTATGTGTTTTCGCATGTGCGTTCGATTCTCGTAAAACTCGTTCGATTTCGTAGTTTCTTTGGTTACACGAGTTCCTATGGTTGAGTTGTTCGTATTATGAGTTTCGGTTTGTTAATCCGATGTCGTATTGTGATTTTTGGATGTTTGGGCCGTTTCGTAATTTCCTATATGTTTAGGGAATTTTATCTTCTATTGTCGTATTTCAGAATCTCCGGTAGTTAGAATTGTATTTTTCCTTCAGCACTTAGCTTCGTCGTCGTGAATATTTCGTATCCGCGTTATTGAGTTCTGTCCTTGTGTTGCATCTCAAATTCGTACCGCCCAGAGCAGTTAACTACTTTCAGCAGTATTGAACTGCTGCATGCATAATGTACGTTATGCATGCTTTCTTGCGTGCGCTATCGTTACCTGCATAACGTATGTTACACCTTAGTGTTAACGTACGTTATGGTCCTCAGCGTTTTGGACAGGGCTTCTGTCCAGTTTTTGCCAAGCCCTTACGTACGTTAACACGGGGCTGTTACGTATGTAAGTCCCTTATAGCGTACGCTAAACTGGATAGTGTAGCGTACGCTATCGGCCACAGCAGATTGGGAAGATTGTTCTGCCGGGCTATACGTATGTTATCACCCGAGTATTACACACATAATGATCTTAGCATATGTTAACATCAGTATGTTAACGTACGTAACGCGTGAGCAGGTTTTATATACCTGAGTTGACCGTCATTTCGCCATTCTTCATCTTTTTCTCACTTCGTCCGAGAGTAGTGTTTCGAGGAGAGATTTGAGAGATTTTTGAGTTTTGTCCGTGGAGTTCGTTGAGAGATCGATTTTTGTGTCCCAAGTGAAGTTTATAATCATCTTAATCCTCTTTGTCCGTCCTTAATCCAAGGTAATATCCTAGAACCCTATTTTGGGAAATTTGGGGGGTTTTGAGTTTTTGTCCGATTCGTTCCGTATGGTTGATTAATCCATGATGTATATGATTAATCTTGGTGGTATTCTTGTTTTCCCTACGGGTCAATGGTAAGTTTCGTGTTATTTGTGAAATCGAGAGGGTTTGGTTGCGATCCATCCTTGTCGTTGTTTTGTACGAACTTACATGAATCGTAGGTGGGATTTCGGGTGTCTTCCCTTATTGTTATTCTTGTCGAATTGGTTGTAATGGTGTTTGACGAATTGTCTAGGTTTGGTGTGTCCAGTTTCTCGCAACCGCGATTGTTTCATTCCATCTTTTCGTCGTGATATCGAGGCAAGTACCCTTAATGAACTTACATGCTTAACATGTTAGTATTGCATGAGTAACGTGTATGTGTATGCTCACTACCGGTTTAGATCCGACTGGGTCTCGGTAGGGGTCCACAGAGGCGTGGATCGATGAGCTTGGCTTTTAACCACTACGGGTTAGATCCTATGGGGTCTCTGTAGGGGTCCACAGATGCGTGGATCAACGGTTAATTGTGGTGTATTTTAGAAATGTGTTTTGGGTTATGGCGTTTCCAGAAATGTATGTTTCAAACGCTGCTTTCTCATTTGCATGCTTTGACTATATGTGTTAGGTATACGTTGTTCAGTGGGTTACTTGTACTAGCGTAATTGCTAACCCCTTTGGGGACCCGTTTTGGGGAAATTCTTGTTATGAATTTCAGGTTATGTTCAGCTGCACGATCGAGCACTGGGGCAGTACGAGGATGCTGGCCAAGGTTGATGACGTGTGCGATTGAGGCTCTTTATTTCCGTTGCCCTTTTTGATGCGGTTGTTTTTCCTTAAACTTGTGAACCTATCGAAAGTACTCACGAGTACTTAGGCATTTCTACTGGGATTATGGTTTGTATTATTATATGTTATTTATGATTGTCGGTGATGTTTATTTTACCGGTTATACCAGTCGTTTCATTTATTCTTTGTTCTGGTGATGTGTGTTATCTCGCTAACTAAGATAGTTAGACGAGTGGTATTTCTTAATTTGCCTGGTGGGTCCCATGTAGGGGTCTACGGCGCTGTAATATTCCCTGAATATCTTGGGGGTGTTACAGGTAATCCCTCGACCGATAGAAGAGAGGTGCAGAGGTTGATCTTTAGCCTATAGAAAAAGATACCAAGAGAGGACGTAGGCATGTTTGGCCGAACCTCTATAAATCCTGTGTCGAGTTATTTTCCGCACCGTTATTTACGCTTTCATACAATAGCGCGTATAACCAATTACGTACCAACAATTGGTATCGGAGCGGTACCTCCTAGAAGCAGCTTAACATCCAAGTAGAAGATCCAAATGGCGTTTCAATTTGCCTCGGTCGAAGGTCTTGCCTTGAACCGACCATCATTTTTCGACGGATCTAACTTCATGACATAGAAGAAGAAGATGTCTATATTCATTCGAGCTTACGACGTTGAGGTATGGGAAGTAATATGTCTTGGTCCGAAAATTCCCACGAACTCCAACGGTACGCTTAAAACTTTCGAAGCGCCATAAATGGCCTTCGACAACCACATAACTATGTTACCTTAAACCCAAATTTCTGTTGCCACATACCCAAAATGGGCAAAGGTAACATTTTAGCTAAGTTGCTCTGTGAGTAGTAGCCTTCGCACTCAAAGGCAACATGTGGATCATCCTAAGCTAACATAGAATTATTTGTTACCTAGGGACCCTACAGCAACATCCTAAAAACCCTACAGCAACACCATATTCGTGTTGCAATAGACTTTATAATTTTGGAAAATATATAGCCAATTTAGTGGGTTCCACATATGGGGCCCATTTTGTGGGTCCCATAGGCCAGGCCCACTGGTGGGACCCACTTAGTGGGGTCAGCTAGTGGGGCCCATATGTGGGACCCGCTTTCCGTGGGGCCGTTAGTGGAGCCTACTTTGTGGGGCCCACGAGTGGGTCCACAAATATGCAGCAATTTTTAGTCTAGTGCAACATCTATATTACCAATTGCAACACCTATATTACCAATTGCAACAAACTAGGTGTTACCAATGAAAGATATTTGCAACATATATATATATATATATATATTACCTAAGGTCACACCTTCATTTTAACAAAATAAAAATGTAAATTTTAAATTTAGCATTTCCCATTAGAAAAACCAACAAACCAATTGACATAAACCAACTACATCGTCCAACTACATAATCCCATCATAAAAAAAACAACTATATCCAATCACAAAACCAACCAACTACATCACCAACTACATATATACAAGTACTAGAAGAAAATAACTAGGTCATTTTTAACCAATTACATCAGTGGACGTCTAAGACTAATATACAAAAAGACTCTAAGAAACTATTATGTGGAACACTTATTCAATTAGCCAAGGATTAGCCAATTTGCCTGAGTTGGTGTCCATTCACAAACTTCACCTTCTTTGAACGAGAGAGCTGCAGAATGAAACAAGAAAGAAGAGTCAGTAATTAGTGATAGTTACTAAGCTTCCAAATAGGCAGCCTGTTAACAACTATCAGAAAAATAAGGTCTCCAAACTAGTTGTTCTAAACCAGAAATAATTTGCCAAGTTTATTTATCTTGACCAAATTTGAAGGATCATTTATCGAATTCTTGAAGGAAAAGCAGTGCACTGGAATCCTCAGCCTAAAAGCTTGTTCCACATCCCAAAACATTAGCAAGAGGAACAACCAGATGTTTGATTTCAGAAATTTGAAGCCAAATACCACAAACTCAAAGGAGTAGCTACTTAGAGAGGGAATCCTCTGCAGTTAAGATTCCTAGGTTTTAAATCCCTATGTAGAACATTTGCGGAATGCATGTATTTTAACCCACGAAGGAGCTGGTACAAGAAATACTGCAGAGGAAAACGCACCATCCGTAGTTACTTTTACCAAACAAGAAGTCTCTTACAATTAATTACAACAAACGCCAAAAATAAAAATGCAAGAATAATAAAGAACCATGGTGGTATGTCTTTTGACAATGAGGACTATAACAACAGGCAAAAATAGTAAATCTTGACAACAAAAATGAGTTACTGAATGACCAAAGACAGGATAACACTAGAAAACTTAATCATAAGTTATTCTACAGATGCTTGCTCCCATGTATCGGTCGACACTGATTCATTTAATTTAATGGTCGAATGCTACTCGCTAATATCCTCCGACTTCTCCACTACTTCAGACACATCATAAGTCAGCGTACATGGAGGGACAACCCTAAAATTTAAGCAATTCCAGGTAGTGTATGGATCATATAAGCAATTCCAGGTGACGGGAGAAAGATCATTTACTTCAACTATTTGTTGGTGAAACTATCCTTGAAAAAAAAATGCAGGCTAGCTGCCTATAATTTTACTTCTACGCGCTATGCAGCAAAGCAGAGACGCTGCCCTGATCATAGTAATCATACGCCAAGAGCTTTTCTTCGTTTGAGAAGTAGACTACGGAAGCAAATTATGCATATCCAAGAGACCCTTTTAACTATTTCGACACATCGCCTAGATACTAGAAATTACACACAAACCAAAAGGAACAAAATGAGAAGTTACAAAGTAATTCACAGAATTTGATGCCTTGTCGAGATATTTCATTGCAAATGAGAAAGAACTTATATAACCTTTGATGCGTAAAATAGAACCTGGCAATGCTGCTCTGACAACGGTTGATTGGAACGGATAATCTGATGGAGATCTGTATCCATAAGTTCATATGCAATGTAAACATCATTAAATGCTCCCCTTTGCGGAGGTGGAATTACATCTCTGATTGTAACAATCTGCAACAAACAAGATATGTATTATTAATAGACTCATCCATTCCAAAAGATAATGCCTCAAGTTCCATTTTTTTTAAATCGCGGCCTCATAACCATCGACTTGCAATCCTCGTAAAAGATCATATTCGATTTCTGGTTGTTAAGAAATTACGAAAACATGATAGCACTAGATAAACGTGCTACATCCAGAGTAAGATGCAAACTGGAGGTATAAACTAGAGAGCAGCAAAAAAGTAGGATAAATTAGGATGCCTAGTTATAGGAAACACATCTTCTCATAAAAGAGTGAGGTGCCAGAGATGACTTCAGGAATACATGATATAACTTTAAACTTATGACTGACCAACCCCATCGTGACCGGAAGCTACAACAATTACATGAAATGTAGAAGGCAAAATAAAAAAGAGTTGTTTGGTTACCAAATGATACCGTATGCACCTTTCCCAATGGGCATGATTGGGGGTTTATATTTGGAGGTGACCTCGAAGAGATTGCTGAAGATGTTGTACTGGATGAATCGTCCGCCATGGCTAAGTATTGCAGGTATGTGATTCACTGGTGGCTGGACTGGCGAGGGATGTGGCTCCGCCTCCGACATCATACCATTCGGGCAGCTGGGACAGCTGTAAACCAAGGTAAAACTTATCAACATAAAACGTCAAAACTGAAACTTATCAACATAAAACATACTTGTGCGGTTGAAGATATATAATTTTTTATTTGATAGAATAATTTTTTATAAAAATAGATTCAATGTTTTATTAAAATTAATTATTTTTAAAGTTAAAAATACCAGGCTTTAAGCTCATACCAGGCCCAAGAAATGCGTTGCTCAAGAAAAGTTAAATATGGGCCCCATCAGGCTTCAAGCCCATACCTCAATGGCATTATGAAATAAGTGCGTTGCTCTTATTTTTTGAGAAGATATGATGATGCTGTCAGAAACAGCGCATTTGAGTCTCAGATTGTCAAATAAACTCGATACATCTAAATATAAAATGGAGCATATTGAACAAATGGTATATCCAACACAAGAACACCACTTACTAATTTATTAGGTAGGCCTACTTTTTCTTAAAACTGATTTGCCTTCACCAACCGTTGAAATTCTTTCACTATTGATGGCAGGCATACCTAAATAGGAAAACGAAGTATGATAAGGTCAGAGTAAATAAAAAATGAGCTACAATGAACTGAAAAGTAAACTAGGTTTAAGGAATGATTTCAAATCCACAAGAAAATGAACCAAAACTGATGATGAATCTGAGTCCATTGGCATAGGTTTTTTAGACAAAGACAAGGATTTGATGATGGATTTCAAATCGCTACCCACAAGTTCCTCAATTCAAATAGAAGGCAATATCAGACAAACATTTGAAAGAGAAAATAATATAAAACAGAAAATGAAAAATAGGATCATACATATTGATAAAAACAACTCAAACAAAGGCCTATCACTGAAGGGATTTAGTCCTTCCTCTGCCCACCGAGTTCCATTTCTGTTTAAGAAAACACACACACACATTTCAGAAAAACGAAAACAAGTTCATAGATCGTACAAATTTCAATCCTGTTTTCAGAACCAAATCAGAAACAAAAAAAAAAGAACTCACCGGAGTTCAATCTGGATTATCTGAACCCTCACGCTCACTGCCACCAATTTTGTCACTGACCACAAACCCGCGGACGTCTTCAGCCTCAACCACCGTCAATTCGTACCAAAGAAAATGTCGCCGCCACGCTGAATGCTGTCGAGCCGAGATCCACCACCTTCCTTAAATTTCCGTCGGTAGACGACTTGAGCGTGTGGAAGTCCGAACCCAGTCCCTGAATTTGTTTGAACGGACGACCATCGATCGAATTTCTGTAGTCGTCACCGCCTCCGTCGCCGGTTCTGCAAGTCACCGGAGGAAAGATTTCGCGAGGAAGAGGATCGAGGAAAATGTCGGGTGAAATAGAGTGAGATGAGGGATCGGGATAGGGATTTTATATCTCATTATTTGACCAGATTTTAAATTTAGTCCCTAAATTTCTAACACTTTCAATTTCACCTCATATATCTTTTAATTATTACATGAATGCCCAATCAGGTTTATAATTCCTTCAATTTCACTATCACTTTAAGGAGCGTCATTTTATTCAGGTGGAAATTTTCACGATCACTTTAGTTGCTTTAACTGGACTGCTATGTGATATTCTATTTACGTTTTAAATTTAGGATACATGTTGTAAAATTTGAGGAAAATCTTGATTAGAAATATTAATTTATAAATTTATTTCTGCCGCAATTATGACCTCTTATCTATGTCATATCGTTGCCTTAATTAATGGGCATTTATTTGTGAGAATCAATTTTTTAATACCAAACCATAAAATAGAACCCCATTTCTTTTAGTCAGCGTAGCAACTCGACATTATTTTTTATTAAAATTTGTTATTATACGTAGACATTAAATTTGTTATTTTAATTATTTTGTAATTATTCATAGTTATTACAAGCTTTTATTTTTTAATAATTTTTTTAATTATTTAAATCAAAATTTATTAATTTTCAAATACTACTTTATTTTAAAACCTTTTCAATTTAAATTTATTAAAAATATTTTATTATTTATAGAAAATATATATAATTCATTATTTGATAGAATGTTTTTTTTATAAAAATAGATTCAATGTTTTATTAAAATTAATTATTTTTAATGTTAAAAATTTATTAAATCATTAATTTTATATAAAATTCAAAATTTTTTTATTAATACTCTAAGGTAACACATATCATGGTGTTAGTGAGAGTTACACCTTTTATAGCAAGAGTAACATATATTTCAGGATTTGGTAACACCATAACCCGAACGTTGTGGTAGGTCCAAAATTTCATAGCTATGGTAACATCTAAGAAGGTAACATCCCCCTTAAGTGTTGTAGAAAGCCATCTATGGCGTAGTACATGATGATTCCGATTGGAAAAATGACCATCACAATTGTAAGGCAACACAACTTATTTATTGTGCCTTAAATCCGGAAGAACACAACCGGATATCCTCGTGTGAAAGTGCTGAAGAGATATAAAAAATGCTAAAAGTCACACATGAAGGAACGTCTCAAGTCAAGGAGACGAAAATAGACATGCTTCTCCACGAATACGAGCTATTCCAAATGAAAGATGAAGAATCCATTACAATCATGCTCGACCGATTTTCAGTAATTACGATTGGATTGGCTTGTTACGGGAAACTTTTTTCGAGTAGTGAAAAAGCAAAGAAGATCCTACGATCACTACCTCGAGAATGGGACGGCACGGTGACGTCGATAATGGAATCAAAAGATCTCAATAATCTTGATTTTAGCGCCCTCGTTGGTTCGCTAATTAATTACGAGATTGTCTTAAAGTCTCGGAACGCAAAGCCGAAACCGAATGAAAAATCGATAGCTTTAAAAGCTAAGATGTCAAGAAAAGAAGAAATCCCAGTGGATGAGAGTGACGAAAAATCGGCATACTATGCCAAGAATATTAATAAGTTTCAAAACTTACTAAACCGGAGAAAGAAAGACATCAAGATGGGCGAATCTATGAAATTCGACAACAACTGTCGAATCTGTGGTAAACCAGGCCACTTCACAAAGAATTGCCGAGCAAATTCAAATAAAGAAGTCTTAATTGCCACACGGAGTGACGAAGATGAGGACGAAGATTTCATCAATCAAAATAACCTCGCACTCATGGCAAGAAGTTCATTCGACGAAAGCGACGTCAAAAGCCAAGTAAACAATTCTTAAGATGAATTATTTGAAGCATTCGAACTATTACATACTGATTTTCAAAATGCTTGATCCTAAATTAAATCCCTTCAGTCGAAAAATAAAATCTTGGGAGACGAAATCTCCAAGTTCGAAGAAGGAAAAATTGTCGAGACCGATCATTCAAAATGCCTTGATATTGAACATAACTTAAAGAATGATCTTTTGAAAACTCAAGACGAACTCAAGGTTTTAACAAAGAAATTTTCGTGTGGAAACGAAAAATTTGAACAAATATTATCGGTTCAAAAATTCACTTTGAATAAACAGGGGTTAGGATTCAAATCGGATTTCAAAAACGAATCCTTAAATTTCAAAATATCCCGTTCCAAAAAATATTTAAAAATTGGGCATCATATTTCAAACTGTAAAAGCTGACACCGGACGATTAAAATTAAAAATATTTGGATTCCTAAAGGAACACCTATTCCGAACATCGTCTACATAAATAAAAAACGACCGACTTTCGGTTGGATCCCCAAAAATTAAATTTCATCTATTGGTATTTTACGCAGGGGAGTATTATTTTTTATGGAATATTTTTGTTAGGGGGAGTTTTACCCTTTTATACATTTATCATATTATCGAATCTTATTATCGTTATTTACACTTTTTGCTGATAACAAAAAGGGGGAGAAAATAGTTGAATGGGAGAAACGAATGGTAGAAAAGAAAAAGCATTGAGAAAAATACAAATATATTCTCGAATAACAAAAAGGGGAGATAATAGTAGAAAGAAAAGAAAAGACGAAGAAAATTCGAAAACGAAAAGACGAAGAAAAGTCAAAAAAGTGAAATACCGAAAAAGAAACGACGAAGTTGAAAAAATGAAAAGAAGAAGTTGAAAAGGAGATAAGAAACGATGAGAGATGGAAACTAACGAAACGATCAAAGCCGAAAACTTTGATTCGTGCAAATATATATATTTTTTATTTTGCAGGTTTATCCCATTCAAAGTGTTGTTATGTAATCATCAAAAAGGGGGAGGTTGTTGGAATATTTTATTCCATATATTCATTAATCGAGTTTTGATGATTAGTTACTAAACTAAGTAAAAACAACAAGGAAGCAAAACAAAACAACGAAGAAGTCGAAGACACTCGAAACGAGCAAATTTACCTAATCAGACAAGTCAGAAAAGTTGACTGCAGATGACAAGCTTAACGCACGCTTAGTCAAAAGAATAACACACGCTATCGAAGGTACTTAACGTACGTAACACAAAGGTGTTAACATACATAATGAAGTTTGAATACGAAATTCAAACAGCTGAATGTTGGAAAATCTTCGGGTCAAAGTCAAGAAATCAAACGGACAGTTTGACAAAAGCATGCAATGAATATACGGTTAACGTACGCTACAGATTATAGTTAACATACACTAAATAGTGAACTTAAAGTACGCAATCGGGAACCCATAACGTACGTAATAGTATGGACAGAAGCTACAGGACAAAAGTTGCAAGCAATTAATGTACCTAAGCAAGATGCCTTAACGTATGGAAATGATGTTAACGTACGCTATGCAGGAAGGCTAGCGCATGCTAAAGAGTCAAGAGGTGCTAACGGCTAGTTGGAGGAAAATGGCTATAAGTACCAAACCATTTGGTATCAAACAAAACAACAACCTTGAGCAAATCATCTATACTTGTGATATCATTGTAAACATTCTAGTTGTTGTAATTGTGCTTATATTGATAAGTGTTTGGGTGTTATACATGAAAACATACAAGAGAGGAAAAAGAAAGGACACGATTCGATTCGGTGTTATTAGGATCAAGGATCCGGCATTGTTAGAATTGCAATCGATATCCACGTGAGGTTTGTCTAGTGCCCATAGAAAGTTAGATAGGTTGATTCGTTGTCCGATAGAAAAGGAAAATGGTTTAACTTGGACCAACAAAAAGACAAGTGAGTACGGTTTATCTCGAACCGATAGAAGACGAGAATTGTAAAGTAATCCCTCGACCGATAGAAGAGAGGTGCAGAGATTGATCTTTAGCGGATAGAAAAAGATACCGAGAGAGGACGTAGGCATGTTTGGCCGAACCTCTATAAATCTTGTGTCGAGTTATTTTCCGCACCGTTATTTATGCTTCCGCATAATATCGCGTATAACCGATTACGTACCAACAATAATTTGCCTTTCTGTGGAACAAATGAAAAACTATATGAAGAGTCCAATGCGAACTTTTTAGGCATAACTGAAATGATTGCTGAGTTTGATCTTATGAAACAGCATTTTCCGCTTATTGAAGATAAATAAAAAACTCATTATCATTATCTTAGCCACAACATTCAAAAAATTTCATGGTAATCCATATCAAATCAACCGTTACCATAATCCACACCTCGCATCCTCAAATGACGAGATGAACTCAAATACAACCATCTGTACTGTATTCAAACAATACCAAGATCCTCAAAACATCATTGTAACTCAAATATGGAATAATCTATCTATGCCAAATCCTGTCTGTCGGATCGCACAATCAAATCCTAATCCTGATAAAAACCAATTATACATAATAAATCTGTAGATCAACTACCCCAAAACAATGACAACAAGTCCTGAAACATCGATACAAAGTCCGAACGCTCATAGATCAATAACACTCAAAGGTCAAAACACAATCGAGAATGTTGGGATAGACAATCCTATTTTGATAACTGCCAACATACAGCAAGTTGTCTCAAGAAGTTGAAAGAGTCGAAATGCCGCTAAGTATGAAAGTTGTCTGAAACATCCATACAGCCCTTCCATACAGCATTGAAGATCTCACAGTCTAGCCTACAGCTGCAGCGAAAGACTTAATACGTCCGATACAGAAGCCAGGCTGTAAGATGCTTTACTTAGGAAAAGTAAAACACATCCGATAGGCCTGATTAAAGAATGCTTTAAACCGTTGTGAAATACACTTTGTTTATTCATAAAGTATTCACGATTAAAGCATCATTTATTGCTAATAGAACAACATTTAATGCGGTTAGAGAGAGACAAGTCTGAACATGATGAATAACATTTAATACGAAGACATAAAGGATGTCAAGCATTAAATGCGATTTGCTTTAGAAAGCTGCCAATCAAGTGTCAGATGTCAAAATCTCACCAACCAGCAATGGCTATATTTATAATGGATGCATTATCTAAAGGTTATAAATACCCCCAAGCTGAGGCCTCAATACACTGAAGCAATTCAATATCACGAAAGCTCTGACATTTTACTATGACATTCTAGCGATTATTAAGTAGTATATTTCATGAGCATACAACACATATTCAAGCGAATACCAAGTCCTCAATGAAGAACAGCACATCATACATCAATCGTATTTCAAAGATCAAGGTGCTGTTCAGAGAATTCTACCTTTACTGTTGAGAAAACCATCAGCCCTGTGTGGAGTGAAGATCCTTACTTATTCAGACCAGTGTGGGAAGAATATCATTGTGGACGAAGCTTCGAACTGTGTGTGAAGAAGCAAGTCAACAAGAGCTCAAGCCAATCTGTGTGAACAGCCCAAAGCTACGGTCCATGTATCAATCTGTGTGAACGATACAGAGACAGGTTTAGTTATAGTCATGTAGTTGTGTACGTAGTGATTATAATAAACATTTTACTCCTGTGTGGAGGACCAGTGGATGTAGAGGGGTTTACCTCAAACCACTTTAAATTGTGTGTTATTTACCTTCTGTCTTTATTGTATTCATAACTGTGATTTATACAAGTATACATTGCAAAACCCTGTACGCACTAAGCAAACAGGAGAAAAGCCTAGTTGTTGTATTTACAGCAACTCACTTAAACGAACTTCCGCTATGCACTCACATTTGAAAACCGTACAGCTTGTTGTATTATTACTTTCCAAGCTGAAGCTGAAACTACTGCACCTCAAGATACAGTACGGGATGGCGAACTAGAACCTGATAGAAGATGGTTGAGAGATCACCTACATGAGTTAATCACAGGAGACATTGATGCATGAGTATTTACCCACAGAAGAATACAGAGTACACAAGGAACTGTACTATGTGCGCAAGAAGAATCCGAATCTGAGAAATCTCCATTTCCTGTATAGAAATCTCAAGCAGAACTTATAAGACTTTCCATATGTACCTTAGCTGTATTCTTAGCTCAATCCGAACCTGTTTATACCAATGAAGCTCTGAATAACTCTCACTGGATCACTTCTATGGAAGAAGAGCTTAATGGTTTCAAAAGAAACAATGTATGGTATCTAGTACCCAGACCAGAGCATCAAGCTGTAATTGGAACCAAATGGATGTTTCGAAACAAGAAGGATGAGAATGGACTGGTTATCAGGAACAAATACCGTCTAGTCACGCAAGGCTACAGACAGGAAGAAGGCATAGACTACGATGAAACATTTGCCCCTGTAGCCAGACTAGAAGCCATTAGGGTATTTTTAAATTTTGCCGCCCATAAGAGTTTCATAGTATATCAAATGGATGTTAAGAGCGCATTCCTAAATGGAGACCTCACCGAAGAAGTCTATGTTGAACAACCACCAGGGTTTGTCAACACAGAAGGCGGAGACCTTGTATACAGACTACGAAAAGCTCTGTATGGACTTAAGCAAGCACCTAGAGCATGGTACGAAACCCTATCCATGTACCTAACAAATAATGGATTTGAGAAAGGTGATGTGGACAGGACTCTATTTAAGATACAGGAAGGAGACGACATGTTAATGGTTCGAATATATGTAGATGGTATTATATTTGGTTCCACTAACCTTGCTTTATGTCAAAGGTTCTCTCATTGCAGGAAAAGTAAATTTGAAATGAGTATGATGGGGGAACTGTTGTTTTTTATTGAACTAATAAGATTTATGATCTCATCATATATCGAAATAGTGCAGCGGAAGTATAAATATAATATGTAAAACCCTCCGAGGATCTAAGTATATTATCAAAGTACGAAGAACAAGATTGTTACCTCTTGTAGCGTGTTTTCAATCGAACCTTCTAGAGATGTTGCAAGAAACGAACATCCTCTATGGTATCCACACAACGAACAAGTCCCGAGCATCTAACGGATTGCTAGCTCCGATTCAATAAAGATTTCACTTAAATCAATTTGAATATAGGTATGTTCTTGACTATGGTAAGAACAAGAACACCAAGAATTTTATTCAAATGTTCTTGAACTTTGATCTAAAATAACAACTATGAATCTTATTCAATATGTTATTAAAGATCAAACTCACAAGATAAGATGAAGATTAGATGAGTATTGTAAATACTTTTCTTGGTCCAAGAATCAATCTTCAAATATATGAAGGAATCTTCTTGATCCTTTTTATTATTCAACTCTTGAATATATTTTTCAAGACTTTTAGAGAGAGAAATATCAAAATCACATTTTTTATTCTCACTACACTAGTTATGTCTTGTCTTGTGTTGGTCAAGTGTGAGGGATATCACAAGACACTATTATATAGCCCTGTACATGGCTAAGGGTTCACCAATCCTTTCACCAACCATAATCAACCGGAACAAAATAGTTGCTCTGCTCGTTTAAGTGTGTGACCCTGTATGTTCTAATTAATAAGGCAGTGAGTATAAAAATAATTTTACGACTCATAAATCATAAGCAGCCTCTAGCTAGACATTATGACTACCCGCATTAAAAGAATTAATTCGATGGCAAGAAAGAAATTCCGTTACTGTATAATATTTAATCTTCTCGTCGCGTGATATCCTAATTAAGCATAAGGCATGGATAACTCGACCTTATATAGCTTAATTAATATTCTTGATCTCAAGTTACAATTGTCCAATTCAAATATTTATCAATAACTCTTTATTGATCAATTTGAGCATGGCCATGCATGTAAACAATTTAACTTATCAAGGGCCCGTGGATATCTTCTCCGTTAACTACTTTTCTCTACATAAATCGTACCGTATCCAATCACAAACTATATGGTCCCATGTTACAGAAGACGTTGGTATTATGTTAAAATATGATACTCATTATGTAGGAAAATGTAGTGTCTTTAGCTAATAAGGACTTAAATAATATATAACAATCAGAGGAATTATAATGACTTAATCCATATATAATCCTCTTTGTTAGGTCATATCCAATACGATGTCTCTACATGTATCTATGACGTGATATAACATTTCATGTTCATGACCGGTAAAACTTAGTCATCCTATCATTATCATACTAGTAATCATATTACTAGGGATGTCTAGAATAAATATTCTTTAATACTTTAACGAGCTTTACTATAAAGTCACATATGTGATGATCGTAAGTATAATATTAATTCAATAATATAATTAATATTATAATAATAATAAATGTCTCCACATTATTATTAAACAGTAGACTTAGAGCATTATACTAACAATCTCCCACTTGCTCTTAGTCCTAAACAGACATAAACTGAAGACCCATAGCCTTTATATGACCATCATTCTTCTCTTGAGAAAGCGGATTGGTTAAAGGATCCGCTATGTTATTATCCATGTGAACTTTGCATATCCTCACATCGCCACGAGTGACAATCTCTCGAATGAGGTGAAACTTTCTAAGTATGTGTTTGGATGCTTGTTGTGATCTTAGTTCTTTAGCTTGTGCAATAGCTCCATTGTTAACAGTGCAAATTTATTGGATCAACAATGCTAGGAACCACATCCAGTTCACCAATGAACTTCCTCATCCAAACAGTTTCTTTAGCTGCTTCCAAAGTGGCTATGTACTCAGCTTCTGTTATAGAATCAGCAGTGGTTGGTTGTTTGGAACTCTTCTAGCTAACAGCACCACCATTCAAACAAAATATATATCCATACTGCTTTTGAATCATCTTGGTCTGTCTCAAAACTAGCATCGACATAGCCATTGTAACACCCCAAACTAGGCGGATATTACAGTGCCGTAGATCCCCAACTGGGACCCACCAGGCAAATGAAAATGAATGAATTACACAAGATAAATGTAGTACCGAACTACATTACAACAATAATTACTCCGATGAGGAGTTTAGTTACAAAACACCAGGATAATACCGAATACTAGTGTATTTTATATGAAGATAAAATACACAACACTGAATGAAACGAAGTATTCAAATGAAAGTCTGCAGCGGAAAATAAAGGACAATAACATGAATAACTGAAAGATCGGGGCCCCCTACTAGTATCACTAGGACTCCTCGACATCAACATGCTATTCCCGTGCGTTTGCCTTGCCATGACCTGAAAAACAAAATCCCCAAACGGGGTCAGTTACAAAGAACAACAATCCTCAAGGGTTGAAAATACACAATTATGATTAACTGAAGTTATGAAATATTCTTAGTTATGAATTACGCTGAAGAGGAGTATCATAGTACGCCCGTAATGTTCTGTGTAAGTGTACAACACCCGTCCGTGTACCTAATTAGTCTCACGGTGTAACGCTTTCCCGTGTGCACGGTCTAATGTATCGGTGAACCCAATACAATAACCATCGTGTGCCCGACTAAAAATTCCACACAGCCCACCCGGCCACGCAATATGAACCCAGAAGGTAATATGAACGAGAATGACCGTAATGAATATCAATGAATAAATAATAATCTGACAAAGTCAAGAATGACTCACCGAGATGAGGGTAATAATGAAATGAATGATAGCTCAACGAAAAGATTGGAACCGTCGTTCCTTATGACTGAAGTGATTAATTGACATTAACTGTAAATTCCCAAAACCGTATGGGAATATTACACGCCGTAGACCCTTTCCACAAGGATCTACCAGGCTAAACATCCATAAACAACCAAATGCTTGCCCGACCAGGGTCAAACAATAAAATGATACAGACCGATATGGTCACTTACACGTGAATACACAGACCGATGAGGTCACACAATCCAATCGATAAAACTGACTTAAATAACATTACCCACACACGGGTCGAAATACAATACAGCGGAAGACTGAAATCAACTCTGACAACACAACAAAAATCAAAATAACCCTCGACTCATGATTAGTATCGCAGCTCGTCATCCTCTTGTGCCAATCCTGTGTTGCTCCCCGAACTGCATGTACAGGACGCAAAGCAGACATCGCCCGATTACTCGGGGTTAGTAAACTCCTTTGTTTTACTAGTGCAAGTATCAAATCATACGAAATGTAACAAGCAATTAATAATCGTGATCAAATATAATAATCAAGTATCAAATATTCCCGGGAGGTTTTCACAAGAGAAGATAAGCTATGAAGCATTCGAAAATAAGATTATCATTTCGGGAATTTTTAAAATTTCAAAACCATAAGACCTCAAGTCCTGATTCACAAAACCTTTCGAAAAACTTAAGGGCCTTAACCCAAAACTTGTTTCATAATTCAACAGTTTACAATACCGGAAACATTTCCATAAATCTCGTGGGGCTCGGCCCAACATTCTTTCTTAAAACTTTTCCTGTAAAAACTTTGATTTGAAAAGTATCATGCTCATGACACCGTGATCCACTGTCACGTGTCTCCGTAGGTTCAACAACCCGCACGGACTACATCACGCACAATTAAACAAACATAATCAATTCCGACACCGTGATCCACATCACGTGTCTCCGTAGGTTCAACAACCCACACGGACTATTAACCAAACATAACCAATTCCGACACCGTGATCCACATCACGTGTCTCCGTAGGCATAACAACCCGCACGGACTATATCAATCACAACAATCACACACACATCCCGACACCGTAGTCCACCGCCACGTGTCACCGTAAGCCCGTCGAGCTCACCGGTTGGGCGCGCGTGTCCGAAACTCATGGTCCACTGCCATGCATTATCGTAGGCCTCGTCGGACGGCACGATTGGACCTCGATACCTCACTAAGTTCGATCCCGTAGTCCCGCCCACGAATCCTCGTAGGTCCCGTCGAACCAACACGAGTGAACTTAGCGGTCACACACATATTCACATTCACATTACATACAACAACGAGCACAATTAATCAATCACCTTGATCACCACAAAATCGTACATTGCACGCAAATAACACAACCTCGACACTCGCAACAACTATCATAAATCAACGACATTTAACCAACATAACACACATCCGGTACACAATACATTGTACAACCAAGTGTACAACCATCCCATATGTACGTCGCATTCCAGCACAAATGGCACAACGCCTAACACGTATACTGATATAACACTATTATCACAAAGCCTTCAAATTGCGGAAAACACAACCAACTCAAACGGAACATATTTACGAAGGCAAGCAAAGTCATTATACATCTCATACGTAATTACTAGTCGCAAGATACAAGTCGTATAGTAAGATACTTGCCTTAATAACCGCTACCGAACGCTCCGAAGAACACGGTTCGACCGGGAAGCTCGAACCCCAAGGAAGGCAACGAACGGAAGGGTTCCGACTCGAGTTCTTCACAAGAATTCGCTCCTAAGTCACAACGATGTCAATTCAATCACAATTCTACGAAAACGTATGGAACTTCCCAAGTTCTACTCATTGAAGCATTTTATCGGACACCTTGAGGGCATAGTCCAATTCAATCGATTATTCAAGGTAATACTCAAATTCGTTTCACAAAACTTCAGGGGTAATGAATGATTTGAGTATACAACCATGTTCTAACAATAATCTAAACTAAAACGAATCAAATCGGCCAAAACATCAAGAAACCTCAAAATTCCCAAAACCAAGAGTTTAGGTGTTCTTACCTTCGATCCGGGTGGAATATGATGTTAATCCATGAATCAAACTTCCAAAACGTGTTGTTCTATGATTCTCTTACTCAAATCCATCCATTTATGTGAAGAATCGCGAAGGAACGAAGGAAAAAATGAGAAATGGCGGATAACTCGGTCTGTGCCATTAAATAGGTGATGCACTTGTGTGCGCGGCACGAGACAAGTGTGCCGCGGCCCACGGCCAAAAACTGCCCAGCACTGGCTTAGTGCCGCGGCACGGCTGAAGTGTGCGCGGCTGCAGTACGATCCATTCCAACACCAAAAGGCACATCGTGCAGTCTTAGCTATTTCGACCATAACTCCTTCGTACGGACTCCGATTGACTCACCGTTTGAACCATTGGAAAGCTAACTTGATGCTTTATAATATTACAAAGATTCAGAATTTTTGGAGTTTCCAAGAATTTATGGTGATTTTTACAAAGCCGAACTCATACTTAGAAAAGTCATTTAGTAATCCTGAACTCAACAAAACGACACCGAAACCCGAACCTGAATACGAACCGAAGATACGGTTACGAAGTACTCACAAAGATGAATCTAAGAGCTAGTAGAACACACGATTCCGACCACCCGAAGGCTCGAAATTCGACAACGGAAGGTAATTACCCCAAACTTTGGGAAATTACGAAAATGGCCCAAATGCCCGAAAATCACCATACGACAACGAATAATCAAACCGAAGCTCACAACACGTATAACAACGTTAAATGAACTTACGAAAAACCCCAAGCAGCAGTTTGAGCGAGATTCGCAAGAACCGAACTCAAGCGCGGAAAAGTCGCTAAAAGCACGGAACTCAACAAAGCGGCAAAGCGAACTCGGATGACAAAAAGTGCAGAATTAAATATTCTCCGAATGACGAAACGGTCAAAAGCGAGTTTTCGAAATGGACCTCCGCCGAAAAATGAAAATTACCGGAAATCCGAAATTGCGGATATTACATTCTACCCTCCTTAAAAGAAGTTTCGTCCCGAAACTTAAAATAAGTAGGGAGAAGCAATATCCCAACAGGAAACCTCAACGAGATACACAAGAACGCATAACTTTCGCCCATTGGCGAAACGTTACAAGCAATGCGAAAGAATATACAGCGTGGAAACACGCCCTACGACGACCATAACAAAGCCACCGGCAATGATTCAAAACAATAACAATCAATTAACGACGCATCACATACCACATCATATGCACACATTTAATCAAAGAAATGTACGCGACAACAAGTTGCACCCGACTAAAACGGCTATGCGACAGAAACAAATAGAGTATTACGATAGAAATCATTCCGATTCTCATCAACAAGAAAATGTCTGACGTCAAAACACAAACAATTCAAGATAACGGAAAACGAGAATACCGGATATTACATTCTATCCTATTAAAATTAAGTTTCGTCCCGAAACTTAAAATAAAACATCATGATAGAATAGAAACAAAACCAGAAAGTTCACGCAACAAATATCAATCTCTACACGAATTACAGCACAAAGTACGATACACAACTACATCACTGGACACCACCGGGCCCTCCCCGAGTAGGAACGAAAACCCGATTCCCGAACATCCCGGCAACGGACTCACAATGCACCGCTTGGTGCCCGATTGGCCGCACTTAAAACAATTAACCGGTGGCGAATGACAATTTATCTCGCATGGCCTACACGACCGTAGTTAAAGCAGTCTTCACACCGATCGTCTTACTCGCCTGCAGGGTAAGGTTCTTAGGTAGTCAACCGAACGAGGAGTGCTCCCGGAAGAAGCGCAAAGCAACGGGCTCACGGATCTCACTCCTCGCCTCTTGAAAAATTCCTCGAGGTCTTCTCGTCTCTTACTCTACGAACAGATTCCATCACGAAACGGCCATCTCAATGGCTAAAGCTCGGTCCCGATATTCCTTCAGGGTGGTACACATGAGCGGAGCCATACTCTCACGGATATGGAGTTTCATGCGCATATTGAAGTATCGGACCTTGTCCGCTTCACTTCTCACTTGATCACGAACATAAGCCAACTGTCGATTATAATCGACTATCGCCTGGGATATTGACACATCCCGGGCGTAGCGAGAAAAATTCAACGATTCTGCGTTCACGAACGAGCAGGGCAATACTCTGCCTCCATGGCGGTCTTAAACTCAGCCCATGTAGGTGTACGGTCTGCAGGCACTACAGCGTGCCACCAGTCTGCAGCTTCTTTGTCGAATAGGTACTGAGCAATGGGTACCCTCCTATCATCCGGACAAGCTACAACATCAAATATTCTGTCCAACTGGAAGAGCCAGTTTTCCCAACCTAACAAGTCAGACGAACCCACAAAACGGGGCGGCTGCATCTTCATTACATCTCGTAACCACTTACTAGTTTCGTTATCCCTATTTGGGTTCTCATCCCGACGTACGGCCTGATTCATCTGCACTAACTGATCAACCACCTGACGAAGGATGGTGGCGGCGCCAACGTCAACATTAACGCTAGTCGAATATCCACGATGCATCTTGGTGATTGGTACTCGGCAAGGAGGGAGTCGCCCTCTCCTGCTCCCGATTACGACCACGACCATGACCACGGCCTCGACCTCGACCCCTTAGCATACTGAACGGACATCCAATCAGAATAACAAGATAAAACAAACCTCACATAATCGACATAAGCCCAAAATCAGCGAAAGACAATGCAATATTCACACGTTCACATTGACAAAGATGAGCGACCTATACCTCGGCATACGGTTAAAACATTAAGCATACCATTGTGGTCCAACACCGTAATATTTTAAAAAAAAACAAGTTTATCGAGGTATTTGTTCGAATGATAATATAAAAAAATTTGCGAGTTCGAAAGATTTTCTTTGGGGTGAAATTTTGAAAGTACTTTGTTTAATACCTCGGTCATTGAAGTGGGGAGCGATACCTAACAACGTATCCCGCCACTTGGGCATACAACCCGATTTTCGGCGAGAATAATAATATAGCAACTCACTGCACGGTTTAACCTCAATACATAAACACATAACGTTCTAAATTACGGAAGCCAAAGTTGTTTTGCAAAACAGAAATTTTCCAAAATCCTTTCGTTCATAAGCAAAATGACGGTAATATTTTACAATGTCCGAAGTATTTTAAAACACATTTTTCAAATACCGTCTGATTGTGTCATTTGAAAATACACGGCCCATTTGTCAAAATTTAACAAATTTTAAAAATCCATATAAACCATGGTTTGACCGCACCACCAAAATATTTTCCAAAAATCGATTTCTACAAAATTCTCAAACTGTAAAGTCCTTCAGGAAACATTCACAAACTTACCCATAGCGGACAAAAATTACAACATTCCAAAAACAGTCGAATTTAAAACCACATACTCAAATGGCAACCAGGGTCGCCAATTCAATCAAATGCATCTCGTGGTATCAAGTTTAAACACACAACAAAATCATTCATCGGAGTTTCTCACAAGCTCTACCGTTGGTACCTTCACAGAACCCATCAAGGTTTACAACCTTCACACCATACCACCCCACGCGGTGGTTCAAAAGTAAAACAACAATACGCTCAGCTATACTCATACCATGTGCCACAAGTATTAAACACGACTACATCACACAATGCTGTGTAAAGAAAATCATGCACCGCAATCAACTCACTAAGATAAAATCGAGATACACAGGTATTACGCATAAAGGAGGAGACTTAATCCACAGGTCGCACGGAGGTGACAGTCGCCCACGATACTAATCTCGTCCGACAACATAATCGACACGTTGTGACCACGCACAACTCAACTTGTCACCTGACGACTCGAACGACAAGACGACACATTACTCGACAAAACATGACTTGAAACGACCCGACAGCCTAGGTTTCCGCAAACCTAAGCTCTGATACCATAATTGTAACATCCCCAAAACCGTATGGGAATATTACACGCCGTAGACCCTTTCCACAAGGATCTACCAGGCTAAACATCCATAAACAACCAAATGCTTGCCCGACTGTGGTCAAACAATAAAATGATCTGAGGCCGATATGGTCACTTACACGTGAATACACGGGCCATGAGGTCACACAACCCAATCGATAAAGCCGACTTAAATAACATTACCCACACGGGGTCGAAATACAATCTGACGGAAGACCGAAATCAACTCGACAACACAAAAAAATCAAAATAACCTCGACTCATGATTAGTATCGCACTCGTCATCCTCTTGTGCCAATCTGTGTTGCTCCCTGAACTGCATGTACACGGGCAAAGCAGACATCCACCCCGATTACTC
Organism: Orobanche coerulescens; assembly: GCA_033398695.1. NCBI lineage: Eukaryota > Viridiplantae > Streptophyta > Magnoliopsida > Lamiales > Orobanchaceae > Orobanche > Orobanche coerulescens. Next base: position 59,198,217 of record CM065808.1, on the reverse strand, counting down.
GGGGTTAGTAAACTCCTTTGTTTTACTAGTGCAAGTATCAAATCATACGAAATGTAACAAGCAATTAATAATCGTGATCAAATATAATAATCAAGTATCAAATATTCCGGGAGGTTTTCACAAGAGAAGATAAGCTATGAAGCATTCGAAAATAAGATTATCATTTCGGGAATTTTTAAAATTTCAAAACCATAAGACCTCAAGTCTGATTCACAAAACCTTTCGAAAAACTTAAGGGCCTTAACCCAAAACTTGTTTCATAATTCAACGATTTACAATACCTAAACATTTCCATAAATCTCGTGGGGCTCGGCCCAACATTCTTTCTTAAAACTTTTCTGTATAAACTTTGATTTGAAAAGTATCATGCTCATGACACCGTGATCCACCGTCACGTGTCTCCGTAGGTTCAACAACCCGCACGGACTACATCACGCACAATTAAACAAACATAATCAATTCCGACACCGTGATCCATCACGTGTCTCCGTAGGTTCAACAACCCACACGGACTATTAACCAAACATAACCAATTCCGACACCGTGATCCACATCACGTGTCTCCGTAGGCATAACAACCCGCACGGACTATATCAATCACAACAATCACACACACGATCCCGACACCGTAGTCCACCGCCACGTGTCACCGTAAGCCCGTCGAGCTCACCGGTTGGGCGCACCGTGTCCGAAACTCATGGTCCACCGCCATGCGTTATCGTAGGCCTCGTCGGACCGGACGATTGGACCTCGCACCTCACTAAGTTCTGATCCCGTAGTCCACTGCCACGAATCCTCGTAGGTCCCGTCGAACCAACACGAGTGAACTTAGCGGTCACACACATATTCACATTCACATTACATACAACAACGAGCACAATTAATCAATCACCTTGATCACCACAAAATCTTACATTGCACGCAAATAACACAACCTCGACACTCGCAACAACTATCATAAATCAACGACATTTAACCAACATAACACATATCCGGTACACAATACATTGTACAACCAAGTGTACAACCATCCCATATGTACGTCGCATTCCTGCACAAATGGCACAACGCCTAACACGTATACTGATATAACACTATTATCACAAAGCCTTCAAATTGCGGAAAACACAACCAACTCAAACGGAACATATTTACGAAGGCAAGCAAAGTCATTATACATCTCATACGTAATTACTAGTCGCAAGATACAAGTCGTATAGTAAGATACTTGCCTTAATAACCGCTACCGAACGCTCCGAAGAACACGGTTCGGCCAGGAAGCTCGAACCCCAAGGAAGGCAACGAGCGGAAGGGTTCCGACTCGAGTTCTTCACAAGAATTCGCTCCTAAGTCACAACGATGTCAATTCAATCACAATTCTACGAAAACGTATGGAACTTCCCAAGTTCTACTCATTGAAGCATTTTATCGGACACCTTGAGGGCATAGTCCAATTCAATCGATTATTCAAGGTAATACTCAAATTCGTTTCACAAAACTTCAGGGGTAATGAATGATTTCGAGTATACAACCATGTTCTAACAATAATCTAAACTAAAACGAATCAAATCGGCCAAAACATCAAGAAACCTCAAAAATTCCCAAAACCAAGAGTTTAGGTGTTCTTACCATCGATCCGGGTGGAATATGATGTTAATCCATGAATCAAACTTCCAAAACGTGTTGTTCTATGATTCTCTTACTCAAATCCATCCATTTATCTTTGAAGAATCGCGAAGGAACGAAGGAAAAAATGAGAAATGGCCGGATAACTCAGTCCAGGCCATTAAATAGGCTGATCTGCACTGTGTGCCGCGGCACAGGACAAGTGTGCCGCTGCCCACGGCCAAAAAAACTGCCCAGCACTGGCTTAGTGCGCGCACGGCTGAAGTGTGCCGCGGCTGCAGTCTGATCCATTCCAACACCAAAAGGCACATCGTGCAGTCTTAGCTATTTCGACCATAACTCCTTCGTCCGGACTCCGATTGGCTCACCGTTTGAACCATTGGAAAGCTAACTTGATGCTTTATAATATTACAAAGATTCAGAATTTTTGGAGTTTCCAATAATTTATGGTGATTTTTACAAAGCCGAACTCATACTTAGAAAAGTCATTTAGTAATCCTGAACTCAACAAAACGACACCGAAACCCGAACTTGAATACGAACCGAAGATACGGTTACGAAGTGCTCACAAAGACGAATCTAAGAGCTAGTAGAACACACGATTCCGACCACCCGAAGGCTCGAAATTCGACAACGGAAGGTAATTACCCCAAACTTTGGGAAATTACGAAAATGGCCCAAATGCCCGAAAATCACCATACGACAACGAATAATCAAACCGAAGCTCACAACACGTATAACAACGTTAAATGAACTTACGAAAAACCCCAAGCAGCAGTTTGAGCGAGATTCGCAAGAACCGAACTCAAGCGCGGAAAAGTCGCTAAAAAGCACGGAACTCAACAAAGCAGCATCGAAACGAACTCGGATGACAAAAAGTGCAGAATTAAATATTCTCCGAATGACGAAACGGTCAAAAGCGAGTTTTCGAAATGGACCTCCGCCAAAAAATGAAAATTACCGGAAATCCGAAATTGCGGATATTACATTAACAAGTTTTAATATGATTAATACAATGATGAATGAGTTATGATTATGAATGATCAACAACAAAAGGTATGAATATCCTTTTAACCGAGTAAGAATTAACTTACTAAATACCGATGAAGAAAGTCCGTCCACGAACAAATGTCCTAAATGAAGTGTCGGTCGCACGAACAACCTTAATTCAATACAATTACCGACAATCCGATCAATATACGAATCAAACACGAATATAACGAACTCAAAACGTCGATACGATAAAACTAAGTCCATTGAGGCATTAAAACAAACACGTTGCGTCCAAACTCCGATTGTTTACAATCAAACTTCAATATACCAATATCAAATCCCCCAAGAAGTGTTTCAAACCAACAAAACATCTCCAATACGATCAATAATCCGTTATGAATATCCAAAAATGTGATTATAACAACAATTAGTCGAAAATCCCCAATTCCAACTCGATATTCAAGGTGTTCTTGAATAATCCCTCAATAATCCAATGAATCCTTATACAAACTCATAATCATATACATATCCCTTCATATAACATGATTATAACGTCCAAAACATCATATCTCAACACAAAATCGAAGTCCAAAGTGTTGAAAGAATTACCTCTTGAAGATACAAGTACTTTAATCCGAAGAACACGCGTTAGATTGATTATCCGGGCTTCACGATCGAAAAGAGATGAAGAAAATCAAACACGCAAATGATTTGTGAAGGAAAAACCCTCCCTCAAGCCTTCTCTCTCGGTTTAAGGTGAAGAAAAGGAAGAAAAATGGGCTGAAATGCTGAAAAAATGAATTTATAGGGGTTGACTACCCTGCCGGACACGGCCCGTGCCGATCGGCACGGTCGTGTCGCACAGCTGGCCGACAGCTGGCCGACAGGGACTCGACCGTGTCCTGCTTGACACGGTCGTGGCGCGGAGGGCCTTCCGACAGTGACCCGTCCGACAGCGACTCGGCATGACTCGACCGTGCCAGACGACACGGTCGGGCGTGCTGGGCAGACGATTCTGGCTTATCCGGAAGGGTTCGACTCGGCCGTGCTAGACGCCACGGTCGGGTCCTGAGGCAGACACCTCGGAATTTTCCGGACGAGTACGGCACGGGCCGTGTCGGACGACACGGCCGAGTTCGTTCGGCAGTGATCGGCCAATAACTGAAAAATGAGCGGTTGAGCTAAAACGACCATAACTCTCTCGTCCGGACTCCGATTGACTCACCGTTTGAACCATTGGAAAGCTAACTCGATGCTCTATAATATTGCAAAGATTTAAAATTTTTGGAGTTACCAAAAATTAAAGGTGATCTAACAAAGTCGAACTCATATGAGGAAAGTTGAAACAATGAACAATAACGATACACAACTCGAAGTTTTTCCGAACGGTGAACACGGTGAAAGAACATGATTGATGAATGATTATAATTGAGTGAAAATACACTGAGTGACAATTACAGACTGATAATTACTGAATGAAAATGAATGAATTAAAACCGGGTATTACATACACCCCCCCTTAAAAGAGTTTCGTCCCCAAAACTAAGGGTCAAACAACTCGGGATAACTCTCCCGCATATTCATCTCGGTTTCCCAAGTGGCCTCTTCGACTCCGTGTCTAGACCACTGAATCTTAACCAAAGGAATCGTCTTATTTCTCAACTGTTTGATTCGCCGCTCTAAGACTCGTATAGGACGCTCCTCATATGAGTGGTCGTCGGCGATTTCGATTTCGTCAGCTGCGTATGTGACTTGGGTCGGCAACATACTTTCGCAACTGAGAGACATGAAACACATTATGAATTCGGCTCAACGCCGGAGGTAAAGCCAATCGATAAGCTAACTCGCCTACTCGATCCAAAATCTCAAACGGTCCAATGAATCTCGGACTCAACTTTCCCCTCTTCCCAAAACGGAATATACCACGACTCGGGGATACCTTGACCAACACATGGTCACCAGCCTCGAACTCTAATGGTCGACGACGGTTATCTGCATATGATTTCTGTCGACTCTGAGCGGTCAACAAACGAATCTTGATCAAAGCTACCTTTTCCCGGGCGGCAATAAGCATATCGGGCTCGGTGCCGATTGATTCTGACAAGTCATCCCAACACAAAGGAGAGCGACAACGACGACCGTACAAGGCCTCGTAAGGTGCTATCTTAATGGAAGCATGCCAACTATTATTATACGTGAACTCGATCAATGGTAGTTGGGCTTCCCAATCGTCCTTCCAATCGAGGACGCAAGCTCTCAACATGTCCTCTAATGTCTGAATAGTCCTCTCACGATTGTCCGTCGAATTTGAGGATGAAAGCGATCTTGAGATTAAGTGAGTTCCCATAGCACGATGGTGATTTCCAAAATGTGACACAAACCGTCCGTCACGATCGGAAACGATACTTTTAGGAGTACCGTGCGGTCTCACTATCTCTTTGATGAATAGTGGGCAAGTCTCTCGGGACCCCAAGTATCCTTAATCTCAAGAAAATGAGTTGATTTAGTTAAGCGGTCCACAATCACCCAGATTGTATTCATGCCACGACGACTCGTCGGCAAACTCGTGATGAAATCCATAGAAATGTCTTCCCACTTCCACTATGGAATAGGGAGAGGTTTCACATACCCGATCGGCGATGTTCAATCTTGACTTGTTGGCAAGTTAAGCATCTCGAAACAAATTCCGCGACTTCTCGCTTCATATTACTCCACCGGTAATTTTGTTTCAAGTCCTTGTACATCTTGCTTGGACCCGGATGAACAGGATAAGGGGTAGCATGAGCTTCTCTCAAAATAGAGTTTTTCAACTCGTCATTCGCCGGTACAAAACCGGTTCTTAAACCTCAAAAGTCCATCCTCGTGGACCACGAATCCAGGGGCTTTCCCCTGAGCCATATCTTCACGGATGCGCAACAATGAAGGGTCTGAACTCTGATTCTCTCTGATTACCTCCTCAAGTGACGATGAAATCTCTAACATACAAAGATCTCCCTGAACTCGCTGAAGCCAGACCTCGATCTCGGGTCTAAGGAATTCCTGCTGAAGCTCCTTCTGAACTGTTAAACGAGCAAGCATCTGCTCCTGAACGGACTCACGACTCAAGGCGTCGGCGACAACGTTCGCCTTGCCCGGGTGGTAAAGGATCTCGATATCAAAATCTTTGATTAGTTCCAACCACCGCCTCTGTCGCATATTTAACTCCTTGTGAGTAAATATATACTTCAACTCTTGAGATTGGTGAAGATCTGACAGGTGATGCCATAAAGGTAACGACGCCAAATTTCCATAAAGTTGCTCTCGTCTCAACACGTCGAGAACCTGATGAAGATGAACCTCGTGTTCCTCTCGGCTACGAGAATAAATCAAAATGTCATCGATGAAGACAACAACAAACTGATCCAAAAGGTCGATGAAAACCCGATTCATTAACTCCATGAATACCGCAGGTGCATTAGTTAGCCCGAACGGCATAACTACGAACTCATAATGACCATAGCGTGTACGAAACGCTGTCCTCGATATCCGACTCTCGAATCCGCAACTGGTGATATCCAGATCTTAAGTCGATCTTGGAAAATACTGAAGCTTCCTGAAGTTGATCTAAAAGATCATCAATACGAGGTAAAGGATACTACTCTTGATCATCACCCTGTTCAACTCCTGGTAATCGATACACAAGCGAAAAGAACTATCATTCTTCTTGACAAACAGCACTGGTGCTCCCCAAGGGGACGTACTTGGTTGGATATAACCTTCCTCGAACTATTCCTCAAGTTGAATCTTCAACTCCTGCATTCTGGTTGGGGCCATCCGATACGGTGCCTTCGATAAAGGGGACGTACCGGCTCCAACTCACTCCTGAATTCTCTTACTCTATGTGAAGGCAACCAGATAACTCGTCTGGAAATACATCGTCAATCGATGACAATGATACCACGAATGATTGAACATTTCGATTGCCCTAGAATGGTCAATCGATAAAAAGAGATACCAATAATGATTGAACAACTCGATTGCCTTAGAAAGGCCAATCAATGAAGATGATACAAGGAATGTTTGAATAACTCGATTGCCTTTGAAAGGCCAATCGATGAAAATGATACAATGAATGATTGAATGACTCGATTGTCTTAGAAAAGCCAATCGATGGAAATGATACAAGGAATGATTGAATAACTCGATTGCCTTAAAAAGGTCAATCGATGAAAATGATACAATGAATGATTGAATGACTCGATTGTCTTAGAAAAGCCAATCGATGGAAATGATACAAGAAATGATTGAATAACTCGATTGCCTTAGAAAGGTCAATCGATGAAAATGATACAATGAATGATTGGATAGTTCGATTGGAATTTCTCTGCTTTCGCCATAATAAAATTTCTCTTTGGAACAACGGGGATTACTTCCTGAAGCACACATTCGACAACCAACGGCGGAAGATAGCGACCAAACGCTAACAAGCCGAGGATAGTATCAAGGCGGTTAAGCCAACTAATACCGAAAATTAAGTCGTCTAAGATAAATTCACCACGATTAGATCCATCAATCAATCGCGGTCGTTAAGCTTAATTCGGTATGATTCGAAAATTCTTCCATCGTCGGGTAGAACGATGGTATGAGGTCCACAAGCGGTAGGACTATCCCGAAATAAGTCTATTCAAGCATGATTCGAAAATGAATGAATGCGGTGTACCGGCATCAAAAGGTACACACAAGTTGAAATAAAATTACGAGTATACGAAATCATTCGGGCCACGGATCGTCGATCCTCCTCATCATATGAATGCGGGACTTGCCGGCCCCGAACCGGACGCTCCGTCGATAAATACGAGCTCCAACTCTATTTGCTTCCATTGTCTTAAGCAGCGATGATAAAGCGATCCCGATTAAAAGCTGGTTGCTTCGGGGCCCGAGATGACACCGGAGCCGACTTGGAGTCCTTTCGGCAAAACGGGCCTTACGCCCAAAATTCCCACAATTATAGCACGTGATAGACGGTTTGAGACACTCGGTGCTGAAATGACTCGACGTTCCACAATTAAAGCGGTGATGGCCGAAGGCCGCTCGGGAATGAGATCCCGCACGATTATGCGCCGTAGGAGGTCGCTCGAAACGATAGGACTCACACGAGGCTTCTTGCAGGTTGGTGACCGCCTTCGGATAGATTACGCCGTTGATTTCCTGTTGACATATGCGGAGTTGCCGCTCGGCCAATTTCCTTAGCGGTGGCTCAGACGGGAGAGTTCTCTCGATTAATCCGGTCAGAGTGGCGCAATGATGATTGAGCAACCGCACATGGGTCATCATGGCCTGCATAAAAGTGAGTGGATCAACCCGAACATCTTCTCGATCGAGCCGATTCACGGGCACGATTTCCGCAATGAGTGATTATTTCTCGGGTTTCGGTCCGCACCGCGCCTCTTCTCGTGCATCCTCGACTCTCTCCATACGGAAGTAGGAAGGTCGCATAATGATTATATTTCCCGCATGATTAGCACGTTATGATTATGTCATGAGATGATGAAAATGAGTATACATGCTCTAACTTAGTGATTATATGAATGATTTACTGAAGTTACATGATTATCTGATGAAATTCTTGAAATGATTATCTTGAATAACTTAATAAGATTGATAATATGATCATCCCGATTGACAACTGGATAATGAAATGAATTGAGTAATTAATGAGTTAACATGATCGTCCTGATTATTAACTGAGTAATGAAATGAATTAAGTGATTAATGAGTTAACATGATCGTCCTAATCACAATGAATGATGATGTTTGAGGATTGTCAATTGATGAATGATGAATGAATGAGTATTGCTTAAATTATACCATGGCGTTAGAAATCTTAGCTTCTTCCTATTCGATTGGCTCGGCATTTGCACAGGTCACACGTGACACGAAAGTCCAATGATACTAGTCTGATGACGATGACTTCAAATGAGACATGACTCGGAAGGTAGTATTCAAAACTACGCTCCGATACCAACTCTGTAACACCCCTAACTAGACGGATATTACAGTGCCGTAGATCCCCAACTGGGACCCACCAGGCAAATGAAAATGAATGAATTACACAAGATAAATGTAGTACCGAACTACATTACAACAATAATTACTCCGATGAGGAGTTTAGTTACAACACACCAGGATAATACTGAATACTAGTGTATTTTATATGAAGATAAAATACACAACACTGAATGAAACGGAGTATTCAAATGAAAGTCTGCAGCGGAAAATAAAGGACAATAACATGAATAACTGAAAGATCGGGGCCCCCTACTAGTATCACTAGGACTCCTCGACATCAACATGCTATTCCCGTGCGTTTGCCTTGCCATGACCTGAAAAACAAAATCCCCAAACGGGTCGATTACAAAGAACAACAATCCTCAAGGGTTGAAAATACACAATTATGATTAATCAAGTTATAAAATATTCTTAGTTATGAATTACGTGAAGAGGAGTATCATAGTACGCGTAATGTTCTGTGTAAGTGTACAACACCCGTCCGTGTACCTAATTAGTCTCACGGTGTAACGCTTTCCCGTGTGCACGGTCTAATGTATCGGTGAACCCAATACAATAACCATCGTGTGCCCGACTAAAAATTCCACACAGCCACTCCTGGCCACGCAATATGAACCCAGAAGGTCATATGAACGAGAATGACCGTAATGAATATCAATGAATAAATAATAATCTGACAAAGTCAAGAATGACTCACCGAGATGAGGGTAATAATGAAATGAATGATAGCTCAACGAAAAGATTGGAACCGTCGTTCCTTATGACTGAAGTGATTAATTGACATTAACAAGTTTTAATATGATTAATACAATGATGAATGAGTTATGATTATGAATGATCAACAACAAAAGCTATGAATATCCTTTTAACCGAGTAAGAATTAACTTACTAAATACCGATGAAGAAAGTCCTTCCACGAACAAATGTCCTAAATGAAGTGTCGATCGCACAAACAACCTTAATTCAATACAATTACCGACAATCCGATCAATATACGAATCAAACACGAATATAACGAACTCAAAACGTCGATACGATAAAACTAAGTCCATTGAGGCATTAAAACAAACACGTTGCGTCCAAACTCCGATTGTTTACAATCAAACTTCAATATACCAATATCAAATCCCCCAAGAAGTGTTTCAAACCAACAAAACATCTCCAATACGATCAATAATCCGTTATGAATATCCAAAAATGTGATTATAACAACAATTAGTCGAAAATCCCCAATTCCAACTCGATATTCAAGGTGTTCTTGAATAATCCCTCAATAATCCAATGAATCCTTATACAAACTCATAATCATATACATATCCCTTCATATAACATGATTATAACGTCCAAAACATCATATCTCAACACAAAATCGAAGTCCAAAGTGTTGAAAGAATTACCTCTTGAAGATACAAGTACTTTAATCCGAAGAACACGCGTTAGATTGATTATCCGGGCTTCACGATCGAAAGGAGATGAAGAAAATCAAACACCCAAATGATTTGTGAAGGAAAAACCCTCCCTCAAGCCTTCTCTCTCGGTTTAAGGTGAAGAAAAGGAAGAAAAATGGGTGAAATGCTGAAAAATGAATTTATAGGGGTTGACTACCTGCCGGACACGGCCGTGCCGATCGGCACGGCCGTGTCGCATACCGGCCGATACCGGCCGACAGGACTCGACCGTGTCCTCGCTTGACACGGTCGCGCGCCGAGGGCCTTCCGACGATGACCCGTCCGACTGACTTCGGATGACTCGGCCGTGCTGCACGACACGGCCGGGCGTGGCCGGGCGCATTTATTCTCGCTTATCGGAAGGGTTCGACTCGGCCGTGCTGCACGACACGGTCGGGTCTCGAGGCGAACACCTCGGCATTTTCCGGACGAGTATGGCACGGGCCGTGTCGACGACACGGCCGAGTTCGTTCGGCAGTTGATCGCCAATAATCAAAATGAGCGGTTGAGCTAAAACGACCATAACTCTCTCGTCCGGACTCCGATTGACTCACCGTTTGAACCATTGGAAAGCTAACTCGATGCTCTATAATATTGCCAAGATTTAAAATTTTTGGAGTTACCAAAAATTAAAGGTGATCTAACAAAGTCGAACTCATATGAGGAAAGTTGAAACAATGAACAATAACGATACACAACTCGAAGTTTTTCCGAACGGTGAACACGGTGAAAGAACATGATTGATGAATGATTATAATTGAGTGAAAATACACTGAGTGACAATTACAGACTGATAATTACTGAATGAAAATGAATGAATTACAACCGGGTATTACAGCCATTAAGGACCAAATCACTATCTTGACCACCATATATCAAGAACATATCTTTAGTCCTTCTCAAGTATTTAAGTATGCTTTTGACTACGGTCTAGTGAGCCTCACCAGGGTCAGACTGGTATCTGCTGGTTGCACCCAATGCAAATGATACATCCGGTCTAGTAGATCCTATAGCCGAAGCATAAGGTATCAAGCTCATTCTATCTATCTCTTCCTTTGAATAAGGACTTTGAGTTTTACTGAGTTTTATGTCATGTGACATAGGCAAGAACCCTTTCTTACTGTAACATCCCCAAAACCGTATGGGAATATTACACGCCGTAGACCCTTTCCACAAGGATCTACCAGGCTAAACATCCATAAACAACCAAATGCTTGCCCGACCAGGGTCAAACAATAAAATGATACAGACCGATATGGTCACTTACACGTGAATACACAGACCGATGAGGTCACACAACCCAATCGATAAAACTGACTTAAATAACATTACCCACACAGGGGTCGAAATACAATACAGCGGAAGACTGAAATCAACTCTGACAACACAACAAAAATCAAAATAACCCTCGACTCATGATTAGTATCGCAGCTCGTCATCCTCTTGTGCCAATCCTGTGACTGCTCCCCTGAATCTGCATGTACCTGGACGCAAAACAGACATCCACCCCCCGATTACTCGGGGGTTAGTAAAACTCCACTGTTTTACTAGTGCAAGTATCAAATCATACGAAATGTAACAAGCAATTAATAATCGTGATCAAATATATAATCAAGTATCAAATATTCCCGGGAGGTTTTCACAAGAGAAGATAAGCTATGAAGCATTCGAAAATAAGATTATCATTTCGGGAATTTTTTTAAAATTTCAAAACCATAAGACCTCAAGTCCTGATTCACAAAACCTTTCGAAAAACTTAAGGGCCTTAACCCAAAACTTGTTTCATAATTCAACAGTTTACAATACCGGAAACATTTCCATAAATCTCGTGGGGCTCGGCCCAACATTCTTTCTTAAAACTTTTCCTGTAAAAACTTTGATTTGAAAAGTATCATGCTCATGACACCGTGATCCACTGTCACGTGTCTCCGTAGGTTCAACAACCCGCACGGACTACATCACGCACAATTAAACAAACATAATCAATTCCGACACCGTGATCCACTGTCACGTGTCTCCGTAGGTTCAACAACCCACACGGACTATTAACCAAACATAACCAATTCCGACACCGTGATCCACATCACGTGTCTCCGTAGGCATAACAACCCGCACGGACTATATCAATCACAACAATCACACACAGTCCCCGACACCGTAGTCCACCGCCACGTGTCACCGTAAGCCCCGTCGAGCTCACCCGGTTGACGACCGTGTCCGAAACTCATGGTCCATCGCCATGCGTTATCGTAGGCCTCGTCGGACCAGCACGATTGGACCTCGCACTCCTCACTAAGTTACGATCCCGTAGTCCACCGCCACGAATCCTCGTAGGTCCCGTCGAACCAACACGAGTGAACTTAGCGGTCACACACATATTCACATTCACATTACATACAACAACGAGCACAATTAATCAATCACCTTGATCACCACAAAATCGTACATTGCACGCAAATAACACAACCTCGACACTCGCAACAACTATCATAAATCAACGACATTTAACCAACATAACACACATCCGGTACACAATACATTGTACAACCAAGTGTACAACCATCCCATATGTACGTCGCATTCCTGCACAAATGGCACAACGCCTAACACGTATACTGATATAACACTATTATCACAAAGCCTTCAAATTGCGGAAAACACAACCAACTCAAACGGAACATATTTACGAAGGCAAGCAAAGTCATTATACATCTCATACGTAATTACTAGTCGCAAGATACAAGTCGTATAGTAAGATACTTGCCTTAATAACCGCTACCGAACGCTCCGAAGAACACGGTTCGACCGGGAAGCTCGAACCCCAAGGAAGGCAACGAACGGAAGGGTTCCGACTCTAGTTCTTCACAAGAATTCGCTCCTAAGTCACAACGATGTCAATTCAATCACAATTCTACGAAAACGTATGGAACTTCCCAAGTTCTACTCATTGAAGCATTTTATCGGACACCTTGAGGGCATAGTCCAATTCAATCGATTATTCAAGGTAATACTCAAATTCGTTTCACAAAACTTCAGGGGTAATGAATGATTTCGAGTATACAACCATGTTCTAACAATAATCTAAACTAAAACGAATCAAATCGGCCAAAACATCAAGAAACCTCAAAAATTCCCAAAACCAAGAGTTTAGGTGTTCTTACCTTCGATCCGGGTGGAATATGATGTTAATCCATGAATCAAACTTCCAAAACGTGTTGTTCTATGATTCTCTTACTCAAATCCATCCATTTATGCTGAAGAATCGCGAAGGAACGAAGGAAAAAATGAGAAATGGCCGGATAACTCAGTCCAGGCCATTAAATAGGCTGATCTGCACTGTGTGCCGCGGCACAGGACAAGTGTGCCGCGGCCCACGGCCAAAAAAACTGCCCAGCACTGGCTTAGTGCCGCGGCACAGCTGAAGTGTGCCGCGGCACACGGTACAGTCCATTCCAACACCAAAAGGCACATCGTGCAGTCTTAGCTATTTCGACCATAACTCCTTCGTCCGGACTCCGATTGACTCACCGTTTGAACCATTGGAAAGATAACTTGATGCTTTATAATATTACAAAGATTCAGAATTTTTGGAGTTTCCAAGAATTTATGGTGATTTTTACAAAGCCGAACTCATACTTAGAAAAGTCATTTAGTAATCCTGAACTCAACAAAACGACACCGAAACCCGAACCTGAATACGAACCGAAGATACGGTTACGAAGTACTCACAAAGACGAATCTAAGAGCTAGTAGAACACACGATTCCGACCACCCGAAGGCTCGAAATTCGACAACGGAAGGTAATTACCCCAAACTTTGGGAAATTACGAAAATGGCCCAAATGCCCGAAAATCACCATACGACAACGAATAATCAAACCGAAGCTCACAACACGTATAACAACGTTAAATGAACTTACGAAAAACCCCAAACGACAGTTTCGAACGAGATTCGCAAGAACCGAACTCAAGCGCGGAAAAGTCGCTAAAAAGCACGGAACTCAACAAAGCAGCACCGAAACGAACTCGTATGACAAAAAGTGCAGAATTAAATATTCTCCGAATGACGAAACGGTCAAAAGCGAGTTTTCGAAATGGACCTCCGCCGAAAAATGAAAATTACCGGAAATCCGAAATTGCGGATATTACACTTACTATTAAGCATACTGAACTGTTTCAGTACCTTGTTAACATATGTACTTTGACTTAAGGCAAGAAGACTTTTAGATCTATCTCTATAAATCCTTATACCCAGTATATAGGCAGCTTCCCCTAAGTCCTTCATTGTAAAACATTTACTTAGCCAAAGCTTAACACTTTGCAAACTAGGGATGTCATTTCCAATGAGTAGGATATCATCCACATAGAGTACGAGAAAAACAATTGCGCTCCCACTAATCTTCTTGTATATACAAGGTTCGTCTTGATTCTAATGAAACTAAACTCTTTGATTTTTCATCAAAATGAAGATTACAACCCCGGGATGCCTGCTTCAAACCATAAATGGCTTTTAGAAGCTTACATACTTTATTAGGATTATTAGGATCTACAAAACCTTCAGCATGTATCACATACACATCTTCATCTAACTTCACATTAAGAAAAGCGGTTTTGACATCCATTTGCCATATCTCATAGTCATAATATGCTGCTATGGCAAGTATAATTCTAATTGATTTAATCATTACTATTGGCGAAAAAGTTTCATCATAGTCAATACCATGAGTCTATCTGTATCTTTTCGCCACGAGTCATGATTTGTATGTTTGTACAATACCATCCATGTCCTTTTTCTTTATAAAGAGCCATGTGCAACCAATTGCTTTGGAACCTTCAGGAAGATCAATCAAAGTCCATACTTGATTATCATACATGGATTGCATTTCGGATTTCATCCCTTCAAGCCAACTTTCGCATTCAATGCTAGTAGTTGCTTCATTGTAGGTTGTGGGCTCATCTAGATCCATGAGTTCAACCTTATTGTCAGCTGTGATGATAAATACATATCTCTCAGGTTCACGATGATTACGTATAGACCTACGCGGAGCTGGTATAGAAGAAGTGGTCTCAACATCTCTATGTGAGTTTAAATCACTTTTATCTAAAGGTTCAGTATCTATTTGTGGCTCTCTCATCTCATGAAGATTATTTTACTCCCACTATTTTTCTTGGAAATAAATTCCTTCTCAAGGAATACTCCAGATCGAGCAACAAACACTCTCTGATGGGATGTAAAAGTAATTTCCGTAGGATATCCCACAAAAGGACATTTATCCAATTTGGGTGATAATTTATCAGTGATAAGCCGCTTCACATAAGCTTCACAACCCCAAATCTTAAGGAAAGACAAAATAGGTTGTTTCCCTATCGATATCTCATATGGTGTGCTTTGAACTGATTTAGATGGTACTCGATTTAAAATAAATGCAACAGTCTCTAAGGCTTAACACCAAAAGGAAATTGGAAGATCAGCTTGACCCATCATCGATCTAACCATGTCTAACAAGGTTCTATTTCTCCATTCCGACACACCATTCCATTGAGGTGTTCCGGGTGGAGTTAGTTGTGAAACAATTCCACAATTTTTGAGATGATCATCAAATTCATGGCTCAAATATTCACCACCACGATCTGATCGCGGTGCTTTAATAGTTTTGCCTAACTGATTTTGTACTTAATTTTGAAATTGCTTGAATTTCGTAAACGACTCAGACTTATGACTCATTAAGTAGATTTATCCGAATCTGCTTAAGTCATCCGTGAACATTATGAAGTATTGGAAACCTCCTCTAGCATTTGTATTCATTGGTCCACATACATCAGTATGTATTAAGCCCAATAAATCTGCAGCTCTCTAAGTATGGCCCGTGAAAGGAGCTTTGGTCATTTTGCCTAATAAGCAAGATTCGCACGTATCATATAATTCTAGATCAAATGTGTCCAAGATTCCATCTTTATGGAGTTTGGCTTTACGTTTCTCGTTTATATGGCCCAAACGACAATGCCAGGAATATGTTTGGTTTAAATCATTTGATTTAAGTCTTTTGACATTTATGTTATAGATGGATTTGGAACTTTCAAGATTTATGGGATATAATCTCCCACTCATCAAGGCATCTCCATAAAGAATACCTTTATTAAATATGGACATTACACTATTCTTAATAGTAAAGTCATATCCTTCCAAATCAAGGCAAGCAACTGATATAATGTTTCTACCCATAATAGGAACGCAATAACAATTATTAAGTTCCAATACAAGTCCACTTTGTAGTTTTATATCATAAGTCCCTACGACAATAGCAGCAACTCTTGCTTTATTTCCAACACGTAGGTCCATTTCACCTTTTGCCAGTTGTCTACTCTTTCGTAGCCCCTGCGCATTCACACAAATGTGAACTTCACTACCGGTATCTAATACCCATGATGAAGAAGTAGATAAATTGACTTCTATAACAAGAATACCTGAAGCGGCAGTATCACCGCTCTTCCGTTTCCACATTTCTTCCAGGTAGACCTTGCAATTTCTTTTCCAATGACCAGTTTCATTGTAGTGGTATCAAGTCCCTTCTTTGGGTTTTTTCGATGACTTCTTGAAAGGTTTAGGTTTGGGTTTAAGCAGCATTTGCATTTTATGCTTACCTTTATCTTTCGGGGCCATCTTATTCCCTTTCTTTTTATTCCATTTCTTTTGAACCATTAAAACATTAGGAACAGCTTTCTTAATGTTTGTCTCAGTTTGTTTTAGCATCCATGCAACTCAGTAATAGTTTTCTCCATGTTGTGCATGTTGAAGTTTACGACAAACTGATCATACTCTGAAGGCAGTGATGCTAAGATCATATCTGTGGCGAGCTCCTGACTGATAGGAGCTCCTAGCCTTTCAAGATGCTCAATGTATCCCTTCATCTTAAGGACATGAACGCTCACAGAAGTACTAGAATACATTTTACAACCATTCAATGCCTTCGTAGTGGCAAACCTCTCCTGACGGGCTTGCTCTTGGAATATTTCCTTAAGCTGACCCATCATTTCATAAGCTTCCATGTCCTCGAACTATATCTGCAGCTCCGAGTTCATGGTTGCTAGCATAAGGCATGTCACATCCAAAGAATCATTCATATGCCAACTATAAGCATCTTTTTGAGCTTTGGTGGCGGTTGATTCTGGTTCATCAGGGATTGGGTTTTCCAGAATGTACTGCTTCTTTTCAGCTTTGAGAACAATTCTCAAGTTCCTTGACCAATCAAGGTAATTAGTTC
This sequence comes from Orobanche coerulescens, assembly GCA_033398695.1. NCBI lineage: Eukaryota > Viridiplantae > Streptophyta > Magnoliopsida > Lamiales > Orobanchaceae > Orobanche > Orobanche coerulescens. The sequence continues at coordinate 59,180,841 of CM065808.1, read as the reverse complement.
CAGAAAGTTTTTCTTTGTCAAGAATTGATCGCAATGAGTTTGTATTGATTGACGCCATTGATTCTACAATATTAATATGCAAAGTTATTCATGAGATATATTGATTTTATAATCTAACGATCAAGTAAATGCAAGCAAAGCTATGGCATGTCCCTCGCAAATAAAAGAAGTTTAGTTTTTATCAATAGAGATGTAATCTAACGATCAAATAACCACAAACACAATTTTGGCATGTCCCCTGTAATAAAAAAATGCTTTAGATTATCATTTGGGATGACATCTTATGTCGTTTTAATCGCATTAATCCCAAATAAGCCATAGGTCCAAAATCGTTTTGTATAACCTATATAAGTCTTAAATATTTAAAACATATGTATAAGCTAGTTTATTCATCTCGCCTCCTTAAGATAAAATCCATACTGTAACACCCCAATTTACAACTGGGACATTACACGCCGTAGAACCCTCGTGAGGTCTACCAGGCTAACACATGACATATAAACCACAATGTAAACCCGAATAATGCACTCAAAAGTAATTAAGGCTGTGGCCTCGGCCAAAACAATTTTAACGGAGTACATGAACATAAGATAAATATCGATTCGTTGCCCACGCAGGGGACTTAAACCAAGTTTAAAAGTAGACAGTGTAATTCCAGTACTCGACAAATGCAATGAGAAAACATAAAATTTCATACTCGAGCCACATCATCAAGCCAGCCCATCCTTTGCATGCATATCCCGTGCCTGCTCCTCAGCCCTCCCGGTACCTGAAATGCATAAGACGTATTTCCCCCATTTAAGGGGTTAGCATTCGAATAGCTAGTGCAAGTAGACCATTACACAACATCATATACATACACGATTCAACGCAAACAAATCATTAGAAAAATCATTTTGAAAATTCAATATTCCGGAATATCACATTTCCACCAAAACAGTATATCATCAAGCTTTCCACATCACAATTATCCACACTTGGTAACTCACGACCGTACCCATTAGTATCGGCCCCCAGAGGTCCCGTCAGACCGTCCCCAGGTGAGAAACCGCTTCCGCGGACGTACCCATTAGTATCGGCCCCCAGAGGTCCCGTCGAACCGTCCCCAGGTGGAAGAACATCAACGCACGCACCCAAGTCCACTTCCGTGGCCGTACCCATTAGTATCGGCCCCCAGAGGCCACATGCCATCCCCAGGTGGAAGAGGAACAATCACATTCGTTCAATAATACCATTTACATCATTCGCATCAAAATCATACGCACATAACGGAATGTAATACATGTACTTGCCTTGGATAATACGACGCGAAGGAAATGACGAAAGAATAGGTTTTGGTCCGAACAATCCTCCCAAATCCGCTCCTAACATAATAACGGTATACAACAAGTCTCAATAATGCGGAAATGTAAGAATTAATCCTAATTCTACCCGTTGGGGCAATTCATCGGACACCAAGAGTGCATAAGGAAATGAAATCGGTCAACGGTGTAATAACGGGATTTCATCCCAACCAATAACAAGAAAACCAAGGGTCACGAGTATACTATCAAAATATAATAACAACATCGGTTAATTCGGATTAAAATACAAGATCGCCACTAAACCCTCCCCAAAATCATACAAGGGTCAAAGGAGTTCTTACCTCTTGAAGATTCAAGCACTCTAATCCGAAAACCACATGTTAGATCCGCAATCCGAGCCACACGATCGCAAAGGAATGAAGAAATTTACACAATCAAGTGATAGATGGAGGAAGTCTCTCTCTCAAGCCACTCTCTCTCGTACGGTTGAAGAAAGGAAGGGAAATGAGTGACTCTCGCTGAATAAAAACGAGATATAAGCGGCCGCGTTGTGTGCAGCGGCTCGGTGGCATGCGCGCCACGGGGCCAAAAATTGCGCCCGATGATCGTCGGACCGCTCGTTGTGCCGCGGCCCATTCGAAGTGTGCGCGGCCACGACTCGAATGTGCGCGGCCTGCCCGGGCTGTGCGCGGCACGCAGTCTGATGGGTTTTGGCGGTAAGTGTCACACGGGTGTCTGCGGCCGGACAAGTGTGCCGCGCGATGACTTCGGCGGTGTGCCGCGGCGCACAATCCTTGTGCCGCGGCACACGGTACAGTCTGCTCGGCTAGCAACTGGGTAATGTGTGTGCCGCGGCGCACAATCCTTGTGCCGCGGCCCACACCCCCCCTTGGGTCCCAAAATGATGAAAAATGATCCAGAAAGAGAATAAAAGCAATAGGAATCGATGTTTGGGCAACAATAACACGAAATGGAAGTACGGAACCCCAATACGATCTGAGGTACCCAACCAAAGTCGAACAAGGAACAAATTCCCTAAATTTCTAGGAAATTACAAAAACGGCCCAAACATCCGAAATTACGATACAACGTCGGATTAACAATCCGAAACTCACAACATGCTCTACTCAATCATACGAACTCATGGAAGTAAGAAAATGACGAAATGGAACGAGTTTAACGAGAATCGAATACACATGAGACAAAATATAACACAAGATGAAATTACGTAAAAACATCATCGAGACCCGTCCAAGCGGAGAAACTCCAAGAACAAAATAGATTCAGAATTCCAAAACAGTGCCAAGCGAGTTGTCCGAAACGAATATACACCAAAAATAGAAATTACTAAAAATAGAAAACACGGATATTACATTATCTCCCCCTAAAAATAAGTTTCGTCCCGAAACTTACAACACGAATAACTCGGGGTATCTCGACCTCATACTCTCCTCCGTTTCCCACGTGGCTTCCTCGGATCCATGCCTCGACCACTGCACTTTGACCAAAGGAATGGTTTTGTGCCTGAGTTGCTTCACCCGACGCTCTAAGATCTGAATCGGCCTCTCCTCGAAGGTAATGTCGGGCCCCAACTCGATCTCTCCAAAATCAATAATATGGCTAGGGTCCGATACGTACTTCCTAAGCTGGGAAACATGAAATACGTTATGCACGTGGCTCAGGGACAGTGGCAAACCTAACCGATATGCAAGCTCTCCAACTCTCTCTAGAATCTCGAACGGTCCAATAAATCTCGGACTAAGTTTACCCTTCCGACCGAAGTAGTAAACTCCCCGTGTCGGCGACACCTTAAGCAACACATGGTCTCCTACCTCAAACTCCAACGGCCAGCGACGTGTGTCGGCATAAGACTTCTGCCGACTCTGGGCCGTCAACAGTCTATCACGAATCATAGCAATCTTCTCTCTCGTCTCAACTATCATGTCGGGCTCGGTACCAATCAGCTCGGATGCATCGTCCCAACACAACGGCGATCTACACCTTCTCCCATATAATGCCTCAAATGGTGCCATTTTAATCGAGGCGTGCCAACTATTGTTGTACGTGAACTCGATTAACGGCAAGTGCGACTCCCAATCGTCCTTCCAATCTAAGGCACAGGCTCTCAACATATCCTCCAACGTCTGGATCGTCCGCTCTGACTGTCCGTCAGTCTGAGGGTGGTATGACGTACTGAGTCTCAACTCAGTCCCCAAAGATCGATGAACAGCCTGCCAAAAATGTGATACAAATCGGCCATCACGATCTGAAACAATACTCTTAGGAGTCCCATGCAATCTCACGATCTCCGCAATAAACACTCGCGTCAGCCTTTCCGGTCCCCAAGTATCCTTAACACTCAGAAAGTGAGCTGATTTGGTTAGTCGATCAACAATAACCCAAATCATGTTCATTCCAGTCTGAGTCTTAGGCATACCGGTAATAAAATCCATAGAAATATCCTCCCATTTCCACTCCGGGATAGGAAGTGGTCGTAAAAGCCCCGCGGGTCGCTGATGCTCGATCTTAACCTGCTGACAGGTCAGACACCTCGACACAAACTCGCTAACGTCTATCTTCAAATTACTCCACCAGTAGTTGCTCATCACATCCTTGTACATTTTACTCGTACCAGGATGTATGGAGTAAGGTGTAGCATGAGCTTCACTCAAGATCTTTTGTCTTAGCTCAACAACACTCGGTACACAAAGTCTGCCGCGAAACCTCAAAACTCCATCATCGTGAACCACAAATCCAGGGGCTTTCCCCTTCCTCACATCCTCCCTCAGCTGGACTAAAAACGGATCATCATACTGTTTCGCCTTGATATCATCAGTCAAGGACGAAGTGATTTCCAACGCACATAACCGGCCCTAGACTCTCTGAACCCAAACCTCGATATTCTGGTAAATAAAATCTCACTGGATCCTACTCTGTGGTGTAAGTACCTCTAACATCTGCAATGCCATCGGCTTCCGGCTCAACGCATCAGCCACTACGTTAGCCTTACCCGGATGGTAAAGTATCTCAAGGTCGTAATCTTTAATTAACTCCAACCACCTACGCTGTCTCATATTCAACTCTTTCTGACTGAAGATATACTTCAAACTCTTATGATCTGTAAAAATCTTACACGACGACCCATAGAGATAATGCCTCCAGATCTTTAAGGCGAAAACGACCGCGGCTAACTCTAAATCGTGCGTGGGGTAATTGGCCTCATACGGTTTCAACTGGCGGGACGCATAAGAAATCACCCTGTCTCTCTGCATCAAAACACATCCGAGCCCGAGGCCCGAAGCATCACTATATACCACGAAATCCTCATTCCCCTGAGGCAACGCTAACACGGGTGCGGTAGTTAGTCGTCTCTTCAACTCGTCAAAACTACTCTGTCGGTCTGCGGTCCACTCGAATTTCTGAGTCTTCTGGAGAAACTGAGTGAGTGGTCTAGCGATCTTAGAAAATCCCTCAACAAATCTACGGTAATAACCGGCAAGACCCAGAAAACTCCTCACTTCCTTCACGTTTTTGGGCGGTTCCCAAGCCATCATCGCCTCTATTTTCTGTGGATCCACCCGAACTCCTTCTGCTGAAATCACATGCCCGAGGAACATCACCTCCTTGAGCCAAAACTCACACTTAGAGAACTTCGCATACAACTGCTCAGCTCTCAAAATGTCTAATACAATCCGGAGATGTAAGGCGTGCTCCTCCCGACTCCGTGAGTAGATCAGAATATCATCGATAAAGACGACTATGAATTTATCTAGATACTCAATAAAAACTTTGTTCATTAACTGCATGAACACAGCTGGGGCATTGGTTAGCCCGAAAGGCATAACCACAAACTTGTAATGGCCATATCTCGTCCGAAAGGCAGCTTTTGGTATATCGATGTCCCGAATCCTCAACTGGTAGTATCCCGATCGCAAATCAATCTTTGAAAAGACTGTCGCCCCCTGAAGCTGATCAAACAAGTCATCGATCCGGGGCAAAGGGTATTTATTTTTGATGGTCAGCTTGTTTAATTCTCGATAATCGATGCATAAACGAAGCGATCCATCCTTCTTCTTAACAAAAAGTATGGGCGCACCCCAAGGCGATGCGCTCGGTCGAATATACCCTTTATCTAACAACTCCCCCAACTGATTCTTCAACTCTAACATCTCCGACGGTGCCATACAGTACGGTGCTCGAGATATAGGGGTTGCATTCGGCTCAAGATCGATAGGAAACTCCACCTCTCGCTGTGGTGGTAATCCCGGCAAGTCATCTGGGAATACGTCGGGATACTCACTAACAACTGGAATTGACGACATGTCAACCCCACCATCCTCCGCCTGCAGAGCGTAACACCAATAGCCGACACAACCCTTGTTCAGAAGTTTCATCGCCTTCAGGGCGCTAATCACACTCCCCGATCTACCTGGCTTTCGACCGATGAGGGTATGCTCGGTGCCATCCTCGGCTACTATCGAGATGGTACGAGTCCGATAGTTCATGATGGCACCGTGACGCTCTAGCCAATCATCCCCGAGGATTAAATCCTCACCCTTAAGGTCTATAACAATGAGATTCGAGGGCCAATCTCGGCTCCCGATCCTCACTGGGCAATCCCTAACTTCCCGGTCCCCAACCATACGATCCCCGCTAGGTGTACCCACCACAAACGGTTCACACTCAAACAAGCAGTTAAAGCCAATACGATTCACACAATCCGATGCAATAAAGGAATGAGTAGCACCCGAATCAAAAAGCACGGAAACTAGATGAGTAAGGATCTGAGTGGTACCTGACACCACCGGAACGTTTGTCTCCTCCGTGCGCCTCATCTGATACAATCAAGGGTGAACTGAACCCGAACTCGACGCTGTACGGCGATCCGGTTGACCCCGACCTCTACCACGACCCGAACCCAGCGGAACAAGAGTAGCTGGAGTGCTGTATCCCTCTGATCGGCAGTGGTATTCGGAACTCTAGCGGCCCTGGTGGCCCTCTCACAATGAGCTGCCCGATGCCCGGTTTGTCCGCAAGTAAAGCAAGCAACTAACGGAAATGAGCAATCTTTCACAACGTGTTCGGGCTGACTGCAATTAAAACAAACTCTCCCGCCCGGTGCCACAGACTGGACCGAACGGTTACCCTGAGATCCAGCGGCCTAATGGAACGGCCTCTTCCTAGGGGTAGGAGCAGAACGAGACCTCGAAAACTGTCCACCTTTCCCGGTCGAGAATCCACCGGTAGTCTTATGCTTCTTAGCTTCCAAAACCGACTCTGATTTCGGGACGGCCATCTCGATCGCTAGAGTGCGATCCTGGTATTCTTTCAAGGTGGCGCACATGAGTGGCGCCATACTCTGCCTAATATGCGGCTTCATGCGCATATTAAAGTAATGGATTTTATCAGCCTCCGTTCTCACTTGATCTCTTACGAAACCCAACTGCTGATTGTAAGAAATGATGGCCTGAGAAATAGGCACATCCTGAGGTGTATCGGTGAAGAATTCCACAATTCTGCGCTCCTTGACTGGCGGTGGACAATACTCTGCTTCCATAGCAGCCTTGAATTCCTCCCAAGTAGCTCGACGGTCTCTGGGCACAACGGCCTCCCACCATTCCACAGCTTCCTTATCCAGGAGGTACTGGGCAATATGTACCCTCCTGTCTTCAGGACAAGCTACGGCATCAAAGGTCTTGGACAACTGAAAGAGCCAATTCTCCCAACCGAGGGAGTCAGAAGATCCGGCGAAATGAGGAGGGTGCATCTTAGTCACCGTCTGAAGCCACTTACTAGCTTCCTCTTCAGGTGTCGGGGGCGGATTAAGCGTCCCACTCGAGCTATCTGAGCAAGCTGGGCTACTAACTGCTGAAGTACGGCAGTAGCCCCGGCGTCGTCATTATTACCCGACGGCACTGAGTGAGAGGCTGAGTCCGCAGAGGACTGAGAAAGTGAGCCCTCTTCATTATCAGCACCCCGACCACGGCCTCGGACGCGTCCCCTAGCTGGTCTACCACGACGACCTCTCAACATACTAGAGGAAGAATAAAAAGGACAAAATCAGAAAGATTCACAATTGACAAAGTTGGTATCACAATTCACAATCCCGAACAACGCAAGAAAACGAATTACAGGAATATAAGAGTTCTAGGATACTTACGGCCACGGGTCGCACGAAAAGACGGTAGCATGATGATATTAGGATCAACGACTGACTCTAATGATACCACTAACAGACCCAAAATTAACCGACTACCTAGGTATTCAAAACCTAAGCTCTGATACCATAAATGTAACACCCCAATTTACAACTGGGACATTACACGCCGTAGAACCCTCGTGAGGTCTACCAGGCTAACACATGACATATAAACCACAATGTAAACCCGAATAATGCACTCAAAAGTAATTAAGGCCGTGGCCTCGGCCAAAACAATTTTAACAGAGTACATGAACATAAGATAAATATCGATTC